>CM024705.1:2916648-4366222 GCA_014182895.1 Angophora floribunda | reverse complement strand
TCATGACTTGAATTGATCAAAGATTCACAGAATAATTCTATAATCCCATGAAATTTTGGTAAAATGTCAAGTTTTCATCTGACGCAATTTTCATTTTTCTTAATAATGTATATATATTTAATGTTTAATTTATGATAGTGAGATTGATATTCAACGAATGTTGCTCGTTTGATATACCTAGATGATGTCAAATGATAATTCCAAAGGATGGAGACATAATTTTATAATCCCATCAGACTTTCATAAATGTCGAATTTTCATCTCACACCAATTTCCGTTGTTTTCTTAAAGTGTGTGTGTCTATATATTTAATAATTGTTTTTGTCTTTCATTGATTGTGATACGGCGAGAGTTACATAATTTGCGGACCGTCAGATCGATATCCTTCAACGGATCTCGACCGTCCGATGCGCCCAAATCTAGGAAAGAGCGATTTTCTACCATATTATCCAGTTTTTCCATAAACGTCGGATTGCGATTCAAAAACGACCTTCAAAATCGCAGCGCCCTCGCGACCATGCACCGACTCACTCACCTACCTCATCTCCCTCCTTCCCTCAGTGCTTCTCCGTGCTAGGCTCTCCTCTCCTCCGACGCTTCACCCTCCGGCGAGCGCGGACGACGGCGCGATGGGGAGCGACTGCGGCGGCGGCGGCGGTGCGGAGGATGCGGCGGAGTTCGAGGGGCTGGTGGCGGAGGCGATGAAGCGGTGCCGAGCGAGGGGGGAGGCTCCGGCCGCGTGGTCGGCGGAGGTCGCCGATTGCGTCGTCTCCCGGGGGCTCGAGCTGCCGAGCGCTGAGCTGGGGAGGTCCTCGTCGCCCGCCTCTCCTCCAACTTCGGCGAGCCCTCTCTGGAAGTTCCTCGACCACGCCATGGCCTCCCGCCTCATCTCCTCCCTCCACGTCCTCTCTCTCCTCACTCCCAGGTACGCCTCTCTCTCTCTCTCTCGCTCGCTCGCTCGCTTTGTGGAGTTCACTGGGGGCGGTTGTTTCTATGTCCCTGCGATCGTTTTTTTTTTTTTGTTTCGTGTCGCTGAGCGCTGAGTTGGAACGAACTGCGAGGATGGCGATCCTGGAGTGTAGGAGAGATTGTTCCGATGCCTGCGATCAGGAGCGGAAAATGGCGAACGTTATGGTTTCTTTTTGAAATGTGATGTCGTTGAACTCCGAATGTGATGCGGTGATCGAAGAAACGACGCACGCAAGGGGAAGCGATACTCTGTCCGTGACGGACCAATGTCACGACAAACGAATGGGAAATAGATTTGATGATTTTTAGGAAGACGTCGTTAAGTCAATACGGTTCGATGAAGATTGGAAAGAATGATCACCGGGATTGCTTTTGCGTGTGTGTACTTGTAAATGACCGATTCTCAAAATTCTGCTCTGGCTTTGTGATTTGATTTCTTCGAGAGGTTTGATGGCTAGTTCAGTGGAGGTTTATGAAGTAAGTGCAGTTGTCTGATTATCTCTGCTTTTAGGCCTTTTGCTCTATGGCTTTGCTTGGACAATGATTCGATGGATTGTTGGACTCTGTATCTTGCATTTTCTGCAGAAGCTTCTTGTCCCTAACCTCACATTTGCAACAGGGTCCTCTCCTGTCGGCAGGCTCAACCAGAGGCATACAGACTCTATCTCAACCTCTTAGCTAGATATACATTTTCCCCTGAAGACGTTCCCTCAAAGGCTACCAGAGATAAGTAAGTTTTAGTTTCTTGACTTCAACATTTGAGTGGAATACTAGCTTTATTACCTTCAATCATGATGTCTGCACTTGCTTAATCCATGACAGAAGTAGTTCTAGTTGTTATTATTATCAGGCAAAAGGTTCATGGGAAGTCCTCAACTCACATGCCGAATGCGATCAAGTTCTAAATCGTTTGGTTGATGCAACTACTTCATGAACTTTCAAAAAGTGCATTGTTGTTCTTTTGAAAATGTCTACATTGGTGGGAAAACTGTTTGCATGGCAATTTCGAGGACTTTATGCTGCTTACATCAGAAATTTTGATGGCCCCTTGAATTGTCCACTTTTTCCTTTTTCGATAATGTTTAGGACTTGATTGCAGCAATCGAAAGTCTCAGCACTCAATGACGCACTTTTTATAAGATTTAGAACTTTTGGTGGACTTGTTCCTTATCAAGAGTTCACTTGTGTTCAGATAAAGGGTGTATGGTTTCTTTATGTCACTTTTTATACCACTCAAAGTTAAAGACATCAGAATGGCTTTGGCAAACTTTGCTGATGATTAAGATAGAAGCATGTACTTGAAGTGTTTACATGGTCATGCTGATAATAATTATGCTCTGAGTTTCTTTGTCGCATGGATATGCAACTGAAGAGAATTTCTGGATTGTACATGGTGGTGATTCAATGTTCACAAGATGCTTGAAGACATCACTTCGTATAGTACTCGCAGATTGATGTATAGCTTCACATGTAGGTTTTTTGTTTGTCATCTAGATTTTCTTCAGAGCTTTATGCAAATTTCCTTCACAGAAAGTCGATTTTTTTTTTTCCAAAGCATGGTGTCACTAGTTTTTCTGCTTCTAATATTAAGGACTAGAAGGAGAATGTGGAACTAGATAATGATTGGATGCACAAGAAAAGACATAGCTCTCTACATTGAAGCAAAGGTTGACCTGGATTGGTTCCGTTCATTTTCCTCAACCTTGTAGTACGAGGTGCTTTATATAACTGTTTGGCTTTCTAGCCATTTCTGAATCATTGGGAGGGTTCCATGTGGAGCAAAATCATTTTCTTCCAGCCTTGTTTTTCCACTTGTCATCCACTCACTTTGTTTTTCCTAGACTTTTTAAAGTAGTGTCAATTATAGTGGGTTTTGGTGCATGGAAAATGCTAACAGAATACCTATGAAAGTGTGCAGGATTGTAAGAGCTATTGATGCCAATCTTCAGCTCTCCCGAATACATGGGATCAATGTTGGGGAGCTTGGACATACATTAGTGATTTTCTTCTTCAGCACTATGGTTAGTTTGATAGATAGCACTATGGATGATTGGGGATTACAAATTGCATCTATGGGTGAACTGCATGGCTCATTTGGAAGCGTGGAGCACCACCAAAGGAATGTAGATATAAGAGGCAGCGAAGATAACAAGAGAATTGGACACCGTGAATACATGAGGAACATGAATTCGCTAATTGCCATGGAAGTGTTAGAGAACCTAACACGAAGCAGGAAGGCTTTAGCTTTACTTCGCCTTGTTCACATGAATATGTAAGCACCGGCATTCTTTTCCTAATCTGTCTCTAACTTTTCCTCCATTCAAGTTCTCTTAAACAATTTTAGGGAGATTAATGTCTTCTAGTTTCTGTAACAGCTTCATATCCTTTAAAATTTGTAGGTGTCTTAGACTTTTTAGTGTACAATTTAATTCTCATCATGCACATTATTCACAATGTGTGCCTTTTAGTCCATACCAATTCTCAGCCTGTTTCTGATGCATAACTGTTAACCTATGACTGGTGATGGTGTCTTCTAGTAGCTGCTATTTCTGTGTATATGCTCTCTACTATGACCAGTAGAACGTAGTATATTTATGTTGATCATTTTACTACTATGAACAGGTCCTATTTTTCTAGATTTTTCTTAATCTTAGATAACTAAAGTGGAACACAATAGGAAGGCTTTATGCGGGAATGTTGTTTAAGACAACGTTTCTGATGGAATTCCTGATTAATGATGGTGTGTTCAGTTCCGTTGTGCTTGTCTATTCACATTGTATATAGCCGCATAGTGTGTATCTACTTCCATTTTATTGATGGCACATTGGTCTCTGTACTCTTTAATGCATCAGATGAAGTCACCTTATATTTTACTAGATAATATTCGTGGGTCATTGATTTCTGATGGTCATGGATGATCAAGCAAGTATGCTGGTGGTGTTGTAGATGTGGCGTGCTCAATGATGATCTCATTTTGATCTTTTACTTGTTATAAACATAATCTACAAATCTCATTATACCATGTTATTTGATTGTGTCAGTCTGGCTGACAACTTTTTTTTATTCTTTTCCTCTCTGATAGGCCTGATAAATTCACTGGGCTCCTTCAGAGGCTGCAGTTTCTTGAAACCTGCAAGTTACCATCACCAAATTTAATATCTGCAAAAGAGGTTCTGGCAAGATTGTCTTCCAATATCCACAAAGTCTTGGCTTTTGAATCTGATTTGAAGAGGAGTTTCACTGGGATGTTTCTTGACATCAGATCAATCAAGAGCGTACCCTTCTCTGACTCTGGATCTGCGCTCTCTGCATGTTGGGCACCTTTTGATCTTTACATGGAGACTGCAATGGATGGAAGACTACTTCCTGTAACCTCAGCGAGTGCTATACTTACAGGTGACCTTAAAGAGTTTTGATTAAGCTTGTATCTTTAGTGCTTCATCATATCGTTCTTCCTCAACTAAAGAGACATGAAGCATCATTTTAAACTAGAAGGATTTATTGGATTCTACTCATTATCAAATTGCAGAATTGATATTTACTCTCCAAGCCTTAAATCGGGCAAGTTGGCAGGAAACATTCTTGGCGCTCTGGCTTTCTGCCCTGCGACTTGTGCAAAGAGTTAAGTCAATCTCATTAATTCTGTCTCTTATAACATGCAGTACGGCTGATGGTTCAAAATTTCACTCATAATTGTAGGAACGTGATCCTCCTGAAGGTCCTGTTCCACATCTGGAGGCTCGTCTTTGCATACTTTTGTGTATTGTCCCCTTGGCAATCACTGGTGTTCTGATGGATGATATCGATTTGAGTTCCACCTCCTCTTATGATCTGTTGGCGTCTATTCTTTCGGATCCAGGGCATGGAAACAGGATAGATGAGAAAGTCCATGGACTAAGGAGAAATGGGCTTGTATCCTCCCTTCAATTGCTGGGACAGTTTTCTGGTCTCTTGCAACCGCCAGAACTAGTCCAAGATGCAGCCAACAGTGCAGCCACAAAAGCAGCAAATGCTTCTTCTAAACAAATGAAAGGGAATGATAGCATCGGTGTGGGGGATCGTGATGTTTTGGTGAAATGTGGTAATGCTGTACATTCACTGTCTAATAGCTAATTTGAGAATATCAACCAGTGGTTTTGGTGCTTACCTCTAGTGCTTTTCAGGTGGTAATATGAGGCACTTAATAGTGGAAGCTTGCATTGCAAGAAGACTAATGGACACATCTGCATATTTCTGGCCCGATTATGTGCCCACTTCTGTTTTGTCAATCCCTGATTCATCAATGAAAGAAATGTCTCCTTGGTCAGTTTTTATGGAAGGCGGTGCACTAACAGCCTCTTTAATAAGTTCACTGATTGCAACTCCTGCTACCAGGTATCAGAAAAGATGCTGCAATTTACTTTACCTAATTTTGATATAAGGAAAAAAATAAATAGAGGAACTGATGTCATGAGAAACAAATGAAAAAGGAGATCACCTGAGGTGCTGTGATTAATTCTCTTTTCCTTTGTTTGTTCAAGTTTAGCAGAGACAGAAAAATTATATTATGTTGCATTGAATGGGTCAAATGAGGAGAAATCAGCAGCTGCAAGGATTATATGTGGTGCATCTCTCAGTCGTGGATGGAACATTCAGGTCTCACCTCACTAAATTATGTCGAGGTTTCTGTTTGTCTTTGGTGGTGGCTTACATAAATTGTTGCATTACTCGTTTGGTTTATATCCTTCTGACCGAACTAAGCATCTGTTTTGTGGTAGGGAGATGTTTGTGGAATTGCCAACACTGATGATATTTATTTTTCAGTTTTTTTTTCCTGTCCTTTAATCATTTCTCCTGAGCTTTATGGAGTCCAAACATCTGATGTCAACAAAAACCATACAAGAAATTTAGCTGCATGTCGAATCTCATTCTGTGTCTTTTTGAAGTCATGGATTCTGCAGTTTAGAACCTTATCAGTGTACCTATATATGAACTTACAAAGAAATCCATTCAATTGCACTGGATGCATCAAAAGCTACTTTATCAGCATATGAAGTTTCTTTTTCTCTTTGGCAGGAACACGTGGTGAAATTTGTGGTCAAGCTTCTTTCTCCTCCCATGCCTTCAGGTTATAATGAACCGCAGTCTCATTTCGTGGATCACACGCCCATGCTAAGTGCTCTTCTATTTGGAGCTTCCTCAATTGATACCGTTCATATACTTTCTTTGCATGGGGTGGTAAGTTACAGTCCTGATATAAGTGTTACTTTTGCACCATACTTATTGTCCTACATATATTGTGAATGGTGTAGCTATTGGCACCATAATTCAAACAATTCTCTGTGTCATATTAGCTTTGACACTTTATGGACAATTTTTTGCAATGTTGATGCCATCTATGTCAGCACTAATCCTAGTCTTGTCTAATTTTTGTAATTGATTTTTAATGGCCTCTAGTGAATGGGACGTAGCAATTGGTGTGATAACATATAGTATTTTGGTGTTACGTTAACTTGATTAGCTTATTTTTCAATGTCCTTTGATATCGGTGTCATCCATATCAGAACAAATATCTGACAATGTATAGTTTTTGTTTTTGATTTTGAATGGCATCTTCTATTTGCAGCCAATTCCCTAAAAAAACCCCAAACTTTAGGTCTAGTCCCAAATTTTCCTTGAACTTTTTTTTTGTCTTAGCAAAAACCCACAACTTTAGGTCTAGTCCCAAATTTGCCCCAAATTTTTTTTTTGTCTTAGGAAAAACTCTAAACTTTTGGTTTAGTCCCAAATCTGGTCCGGACTTTAATTTTGTTTCAGAAAAAAACCCCAAACTTTAGGTCCAATCCCAAATCTACCCTAATATTTTTTGTCGAAAATTAAATCATCAATTTTTACTCTAGTCTTAAATTTGCCCCCATTTGTCCTCTATCCAAAAGTCGCGGTTAGTTGTCCCTAATTTTTATATCCTAGAATGGTTTTATTTTGAAGATAGTTTTTCATATCGCCTTGTTGATGTGTATTTATTATCGATGTGGAAATGCCACATTAATAGGATTGAACTATGGGATAGATTTGTGAATAGATTAAAAGTTGTTATTTTTTTAGACAAAACAAAATTCAAGGTAGATTTGAGACTAGATCTAAAGAAATTTTTTTTTTTGAGACAAAAGAAAAGTTTGGGGCAGATTTGGGATTGGACATAAAGTGTGGGGTTTTTTGAGAGAATTAGCCCTATTTGAGCTAGATTCTAACAGCTTTAGACTTTCCTGTTGTAAATACTTCATTCAAGATTGAATTATGATCCTAGAGTTCATTATTGCTTTCCTTCTTTACTAAAGTTATACCTGCGTTTCGGGCTTGTCGGGATTTCTTATATGTATCTTGTGGGAATCCAGTTTTTGGACTTTTTGGTTAGGAATACTAGGTTTGCATTTGTTCCATCGTCAATCATCCATTTAATGTGTTGCCACTACTGTTGATTATATATTTGCTCGCACACTGGATTTTTTTGACTTATTAAACCCACCCGTTTCAACTTGAAATCTATATGCTTTAGTTGATTGCATTGATTCAGGTTCCTGAAGTTGCTGCAGCTTTGATGCCCCTTTGTGAGGTATATGGTTCACTAAATCCCTCGTCAAGCAGTGAATCTCGACCCAGTGAGGAGCCCTCAGTCTACATGGTTTTCTCTGCTGCATTTCTCTTTCTTCTCCGTCTATGGAAATTCTATAAGCCACCGATTGAAGGAGGAGCTATTGGAGCTGAACTAACTTTGGAGTATCTTATGCTTTTGCACAACAGCCGCAAATCATTAGCACCACATGATTCTGCACCTCAGAATGAAGTGAACTCCTGTATGAATCAGACTTTTTCTACATCAGATGAACCCGTATATATTGATAACTACCCCAGATTACGAGCTTGGTATTGTCAAAACAAAATTTGTATAGATTCACCACTTTCTGGCCTCTGTAGTGGTAGTCCTGTCCATCAGGTTGCAAACAAAATTCTCAGTATGATTTACTGGAAAATGACTAGAAGTACATCCTCATCTGGTAATTCTGCAACGACACCAGCAAACAGCAGCTTGGGTGGGTCCCCAACATCTGTTGGAGAGGAACCTTATGAGAGACCTGTGCTTTGTGCGTGGGAAGTGTTGGGAGCTATTCCTTATGTCCTGGAAGCAATTTTAACTGCCTGTGCCCATGGGAGGCTTTCGTCCCGGGACCTGACCACAGGTTAGCTTTAAATTCATGAACTTGTGTAGAATATATGATTATAGAATACATAAGTTCTGAAGCAAAGATTTCTCGCTTGCAGGTCTGAGGGACCTTATTGACTTTCTACCTGCTTCACTAGCCACTATCATTAGCTATTTTTCTGCGGAAGTCACCCGTGGTATTTGGGGGCCAGTTCCAATGAATGGAATTGACTGGCCTAGTCCAACACAAACTATTCGATCAGTTGAATCTGAGATAAGAGAAGTCCTTGCAGCTGCAGGCATCAATACACCTAGTTATTCCCCTGGTACACAACCGTGTTTTCCTATTTGTCAAAATTATACTAGATGCTTTGCTGTTCATGCTGTTGTATGCATTCATCCATTTAGTATGCAGAGGGGAGGAACTTCTCTGGTTCTGGAAACTTTTTTCTTCAAGATGAATAGTAACATACTCGATTACAGCAATTAATCCATATTGTCTACATTGATTAGTTAGATAAAATTATTGTTTTACTTTCTGATTTGCAACTTGAGAGGGGTGTTTCAACTTGTATGTTGGCAGCTATGTGCTTCCCATGGATTTCTTAGGTAAATAGCAAACCGTGTTTATGTTTTGGGGATACACTGGACATGTGTTTTCTAGTGGGGGCTCCTCAACATCCTGTTTATTTCAGATTTGAAACTTTCGCTTGTTTTTTGTGGCCCTTAGGTGGTTTTGTTGGTCTTCATTTTTACATCTGAAAGCAGTTATGAATGCACGTTATGCATATGCGCTGAAACTTCCTACTATATCTTAAAGAGTATTTTGCCTCATATGGTTGGCCGGTACACGCCTTTTAGCAACTCTTTGATTGCTTGCTTTGTGTAGGTGTCGAGCCAATGCTCCCACTTCCGATGGCAGCTCTGGTTAGTTTAACCATTACTTTTAAACTTGACAAGAGCCTCGAGTACATCCTTGCTGTTGCTGGACCGGCTATGGAGAATTGCGCATCATGTTGCCCTTGGCCCAGCATGCCCATAATTGGTTCTCTGTGGGCGCAAAAGGTTCGACGGTGGCATAACTTCATTGTCGTGTCATGTTCTCGTTCTGTTTTCCGACATAACAAAGAAGCCCTTGCCCAACTTGTTAGGAGTTGCTTCACATCCTTTCTTGGACCGCTCGATGATTTAAACCATCTATTGACTAAACCTTGCTTAAATGGGCTGCTGGGCAACAAGATTTCAGCCCTTGGCGTTCCTCCTTCCATAGCTCCGGGGTTTCTCTATCTACGCTGTTGTAGGTCCATCCAAGACAAGCACTACCTAAGTGACACCATCATAAGGTTAGTAGTTGAATATGGTTCCAAATTAGCCACCCGATGCGCCGAGACAAGTTCTGCCCGTTTAAAATCTGGTCAGGCATCCTTGTCCCTTGCGGCTGCCCGGATAAAGGAAGTGGCTTTATTAGGTGCCAGCCTCTTGTGCTCGGCGGGTGGGACGCACCTTGCCCAAGAACTGTTCCGGGAGACCATTCCGACCTGGCTCCTCACCATTCGGGAAGAGAGACACGGTGACGGGGGTTTTACATCCTACATGTTCGAGGGATATGCATTGGCATATTTCGTATTCTTGACTGGCGCATTTTCATGTGGCATTAGGGCGAGAGCCCCCCCGTTTGCGTTTTCCCGGAGATCTCACGTCATCGGGGTGCACATGGACTTTCTGGCGGGGGTGTTGGAGGGGAGCATGTTCCTCGGGTGCGGTCCCGTCACCTGGAAGGCTTACATCTCTTGTTTGGTGGGTCTCGTCGTGAGCTTTGCGCCGGTGTGGGTTCGAGAAGTGAAGCACGAGACACTGGCGAGATTGGCCCGTGGGTTGTGGGCATGGCACGAATGCGAGCTGGCCCTCTCTCTTCTCGAAAGAGGCGGTTTCGCGACCATGGGGCCTCTGTCCGAGTTTTTCAGTGTAATGGACTGAGGCGCTCCCTAATTTTGTTGAAATGCTGATTATAAGAGGTAGGAAAATGTGCTTTGCATTTGTTTTTGCATCCCATAGTGTCCTTCTGCGCCCAATTTCTTCGTTGTGGTGGCTAGGCTCATATTCATTTATAGATGAATTAAGTGATTACAGTTTAAGTCAAGACTCAATTTGTTTCATAAAAAAATAAATAATTCGAAAAATATTTTCTTGATAATAATTGTTAGTGTTTTTTTTAATTGATGATAATTTATGTCTAAATGTTTTCGTTCATTTATTTTCGTGAACAATAAAAGTAATTATTTAGATATATATATATTTTTCAAATTTCTCATGTTTCGCAAATGGAGTAAGTCTAAATATTTCATCGAGCTGAGCGAAGTAAAAAAAAAGCTGCCATCCTCAATCTCGGTCATCGCCCCAGATCCCGCCATTGTTAAGCATGTGCTCTGCACCAACTTTGACAACTATAGGAAGGGCAACCAGTTCACCACCCTCCTCTGCGACTTCCTTGGCCTCACCCAATAGTTAGGTTATTCGATATTTCTTGAGCTCATTTCAAAGGTCTATGACTTATGATTCGGTGCCAGTGGCGCTCTCTTCCCTCTTTGTTATCCGATACTTCTTAAGCTCATTTCAAAGGTCTATGACTTCTGATTCAGCGCCAGTGGCGCTCTCTTCCCTGGAAATAAGGCAAGCCTTTGGGACTGATCTTATTTGAAAGTTGCACATCTTCGGCTTTGACGGCGAGTTATGAGCTCAACACAAGATTGTTGTGTCACTTCGTCACGTGGAATGTGACCGTGGAGATCCAACCCGGGCTTGTTGCAGCCTTGGCTACAGCCGTCAATGAGGTGGGCTTGAGATATCTATGTGAAAAACTAAAATTAACTCATGGAAGTGCCTTTTGATGTAGTAGTAAGTTTTACTTTTCAAAGTTAAAGCTCCATTTATAATATTTTTTAAGCCACAATGAACACATCTTGTATTAGATAAGTTCATCAATCACCTCAAGCTATATAATTAAGGAAATCCAAAAACACTTTCATCCTTAAAATTGGCAATTTTTTTTTATATATCCTCAACTATAGTAAATGATAACAATATAATCTTAACCAATCGATGGAATGATAATACCAAAAGATCGACAGGATAATATTATTATTCCTAAGATGTTCGTAAATTTTAAAATTTGAATTGAATCTTTTTCATCTTACGATGGAGATGCAACAGATCTCGACCGTTTGATACGGCTAAATTTAGAAAGTGGTGCTTTTCAACAAAATTATTCTGTTTTACCGTATATGTCGGGTACAGTACAACACAGAACGACCTCCAAAATCGAACCACTCTTTGCCATGCACCGACTCACCTACGTGTTCTCCGTTCCTCCGTTCCTCCGTCTTCTCCGGAGGCTCTCTTCCGACGCTTGACAAGTGCGAGCGACGGAGCGATGGGAGGCGAGAGCGGTGGCAGCGCGGGTTGTGGTGGGGCAGAGGCAGCGGAGCTCGAGGGGCTGGTGTCGGAGGCCATGAAGCGGTGCCACGCGAGGGGGGAGGCTCTGGCTGTGTGGTCGGCGGAGGTCACCAAATGCGTCGTCTCCCGGGGGCTCAAGCTGCCAAGCGCCGAGCTGGGGCAGGTCGTCGTCTCCCACCTCTCCTCCAACTTCGGCGAGCCCTCCCTCTGGAAGTTCCTCGACCACGCCATGGCCTCCCGCCTTATCTCCTCCCTCCACGCCCTCTCTCTCCTTACTCCCAGGTACGCCTCTCTTTCTCTCGCTCGCTTTGTGGAATTCACTGGGACGTTGTGTTCTGTGGGCCTGCGATCGTTTTTTCTAGTTTCTCGTCGTCGAGCGCTGAGTTGGAACAAACCGCGAGAATGACGATCCTGGAGTGAAGGAGAGATTGTTCCGATGCCTGAGATCAGGACTGGAAAATGGCGAACGTTATGGTTTTTTTGAATTATAATGGCGTGGAACTTTCAATCTGATAATGTGATTGAAGGAACGGCGCATGCAAGGGGAAGCAATACTCTGTCTGTGATGGATCAATGTCATGACAAACGAATGAGAAATAGATTTGATGATTTTAAGGAAGATATCAAGTTAATACAGTTCAATGAAGATTGGAAAGAATGATCGCCAGGATTGCTTTTACGTGTGTACTTGTAAATGACCGATTCTCAAACTTCTGCTCTGGCTTTGTGATTTAATTTCTTCGAGAGGTTTAATGGCTAGTTCCCCAGGGGGGTGGTTTTAAAGAAGTAATTGCAGTTGTCTGATTATCTCTGCTTGTAGACCTTTTGCTCTATGGCTTTGCTTGGACAATGATTCAATGGATTGTTATGTCGTATTCATGACTGATGTATAAGAGAGTTTGGACTCTCTATCTTGCATTTTCTGCACAAGCTTCTTGTCCTAACCTCACAGTTGCAACAGGGTCCTCTCCTGTCGGCAGGCTCAACCAGAAGCATATAGACTCTATCTCGACCTCTTAGCTAGATATACATTTTCCCTTGAAGATGTTCCTTTAAAGGCTACCAGATATAAGTAAGTTTTAGTTTCCTGATTTCAACTTTTACATAGTGGAATTCTAGATTTTTTACCTTCATTCATGATGTTTGCACTTGCTGAATCCATGACAGAAATAGTTCTAATTGTTATTATTATTATTATGCAAAAAGTTCATGGGAAGTCCTTAACTCACATACCGAATGGGATTGAGTTCTACATTTAGTCGATGCAACTACTTCATGAATTTGGAAAATGCATTGTTGTTCTGCTGGAAAATGTCTACATCGGTGGGATAAACTGATTATATGGCAATTTCGAGGTCGGATACATCAGAAAATTTGATGGCCCCTTGACTTGTCCACTTTTTCCTTTTTTGAAAATGTTTACATCTTTATTGCAGCAATTGGAAGTTGTAGCACTCAATTACACACTTTTTAAGGATTTAGAACTTTCGGTATACTTGTCCCTTTTTAAAGTGTTCACTTATATTTAAATAAAGGGTGGTATGGTTTCTCAATGTCCCTTTTTGGAGTACATCAAAATGGCTTTGGCACGCTTTGTTGATGATTAAGATGGAAGCATGCACTTAAAGTGTTTACTTGGTCATGCTGATAATAATAATACTTTGAGTTTTTTCATTGCATGGATATGCAACATCGTAGGGATTCAATTGTCATGAGATGCTTGAAGACATTACTTCATGCAGTACACTCAGTATTATGTATAGCTTCACATGTGGGTTTTTTGTTTGTTAGCTAGATTTTCCTTGGAGTTTTATGCAAGTTTCCTTCACAGAAAACCCGACTTTTTTTTTCTCAGCATGGTCTCTCTAGTTTTTCTGCTTCTAAAATTAAGGACTAGAAGGGGAATGTGGAACTAGATAATGATTGGATGCAGAAGAAAGACAGCTTTCTACATTGAAGCAAAGGTTGACCTGGATTGGTTCCATTCATTGTCCTCAACCTTGTAGGACAAGGTGTTGTATATAACCATTCAGCTTTCTAGACATTGCTGAATACATTAAATGGGAGGGTTCCACGTGGAGCAAAGTCATTGTGTTCCAGCCTTGTTTTGCTGCCTGTCATTATCTGACTTTGTTTTTGACTTTTTAAAGCAATGCCAATTATAGTGGTTTTTGGTGCATGGAAAATGCTAACAGAATACCCATGAAAGTGTGCAGGATTGTAAGAGCTATCGATGCCAATCTTCAACTCTCCCGAATTTATGGGATCAATGTTAGGGAGCTTGGACATACACTAGTGCTTTTTTTCTTCAGCACTATAGTTAGTTTGATAGATAGCACTATGGATGATTGGGGATTACAAATTGCATCTATAGGCGGACTGCGTGGCTCATCTAGAAGCATGGAACACCACCAAAGGAATGTAGATATAGGAGGCAGGGAAGATAACAAGAGAAGTGGACACCATGAATACAAAAGGAACATGAATTCACTTATTGCCATGGAGGTGTTAGAGAACCTAACACGAAGCAGGAAGGCTTTAGCTTTCCTTCGCCTTGTTCACATGAATATGTAAGCATTCGCATCTTTTCCTGATCTGTCTCTAACTTTTCTTCCATTCAAGTTCTCTAAACGATTTTTAGGAGATCTGTCTTTTATTTTCTGTAACAGCTTCATATCCTTTTAAATTTGTAGGTGTCTTAGACTTTTTAGTGTACAATTTAATTCTCAGTATGCACATTATTCACAACGTGTGCTTTTTAGTCCATACCAAATTTCAGCCTGTTTCTTGAGACATAGCTGTTTACCTGTGACTGGTGATGGTGTCTTCTAGTAGCTCCTATTTCAGTGTATATGTTCTCCACCATGACTAGTAGAACGCAGTATACTTATGTTGATCATTTTACTACTATGGACAGGTCCTATTTCTCTAGATTTTTCTTAATCTTAGATAACCAAAGTGGAACACAATAAGAAGGCTTGACGTGGGAATGTGGTTGAAGGCAGCGGTTCTGATGAAATACCAGATTAATTACGATGTGCTTGGTTCCATTGTTCTTGTCTAATCACATTGTTTATAGCCGCAGAGTGTGTATTGGTCTCTGTGCTTCCATTTCTGATGGTTATGGATGACCAAGTGAGTATACTGGTCGTATTGTAGGCGTGGCTGTGGTTAATGATCTCACATGATCTTAAACTTGTTATAAACATAAGCTACTAATCTTATTATTTCATGGGATTCGATTGCGTCAGTTTGGTTGACAATATTTTGGTTTTCTTTTCCTCTCTGATAGTCCTGATAAATTTATTGGGCTCCTTCAGAGGCTGCAGTTTCTTGAAACCTGCAACTTACCGTCACCAAATTTAATTTCTGCGAAGGAAGTTCTGGCAAGATTGTCTGACAATATCCAGAAAGTTTTGGCTTTCGAATCTGACTGGAAAAGTAGTTTCATTGGGATGTTTCTTGACATCGGATCGATCAAGAGTATACCCTGCTCTGAATCTGGATCTGCGTTGTCTGCATGTTGGGTACCTTTTGATCTTTACATGGAAACTGCAATGGATGCAAGACTACTACCTGCAACCTCAACGATTGTTGTACTTACAGGTGACCTTAAAGAGTTTTTTTTTTAGCTTTTTTTTTTTAGTGCTTCATTATCTTGTTGTTTCTCTACTAAAGAGACATGAAGCATCCTTTAAAACTGGAAGAATTTATTGCATTCTACTCTTTTCATCAAATTGCAGAATTGATATTTTCTCTCCAAGCGTTAAATCGGGCAAGTTGGCAGGAAACATTCTTAGCGCTCTGGCTTTCTGCCCTTCGGCTTGTGCAAAGAGTTAAGTCAAGCTTGTGCAAAGAGTTAAGTCAATCTCATTAATTCTGTCTCTTATAACATGCAGTACAGCTGATGGTTCAAAATTTCATTCATAATTGTAGGAACGTGATCCTGCTGAAGGTCCTGTTCCGCATCTGGAGGCCCGTCTTTGCATACTTTTGTGTATTGTCCCCTTGGCAATCAATGGTGTTCTGATGGATGATATCGATTTGAGTTCCACCTCCTCTTGTGATCTGTCTGCATCTATTCTTTCAGATCCAGGGCATGGACTCAGGATAGATGAAAAAGTCCATGGATTAAGGAGAAATGGGTTTATATCCTCTCTTCAGTTGCTGGGACAATTTTGTGGTCTCTTGCACCCCCCAGAATTAGTCCAAGATGCAGCCAATAGTGCAGCTGCAAAAGCCGCAAATTCTTCTTTTAAACAAATGAAGGGGAATGATAGCACTGGTGTAGTGGATCGTGATATTATGGTGAAATGTGGTAATGCTGTACATTCACTGTCTAATAGCTAATTTGAGAATATTAACCAGTGGTTTTGGTGCTTACCTCTAGTGCTTTTCAGGTGGTAATATGAGGCACTTAATAGTGGAAGCTTGCATTGCAAGAAGACTAATGGACACATCTGCATATTTCTGGCCCGGTTATGTACCCACTTCTGAATTGTCAATCCCTGATTCATCAATGAAAGAAATGTCTCCTTGGTCAGCTTTTATGGAAGGCGGTGCACTAACTGCCTCTCTAATAAGTTCACTAGTTTCAACTCCGGCTACCAGGTATCAGAAAGATGCTGTAATTTACTTTATCTGACTTTTATATAAGGAAGAAAATAAATAGAGGAACTGATGTCATGTGAAACAAAATGAAATAGGAGACCTCAGGTGCTATGCTTAATTCTCTTTTGCTTTGTTTGTTCAAGTTCTTCAGAGATAGAAAAATTATATCATGTTGCGTTGAATGGGTCAAATGAGGAGAAACCAGCAGCTGCAAGGATTATGTGCGGTGCATCTCTCAGTTGGGGATGGAACATTCAGGTCTCACCTCACTAAATTATGTTGAGGTTTCTACTTTTCTTTGGTCGTGGCTTCCATAAATTGTTGCTCTACTTGTTTGGTTTATATCCTCCTGACCGAACAAAGCATCTGTTTGTGGTAGGGAGATGTTTATGGAATTGCCGACACTGACAATTTTATTTTTCATTTTATTTTTCTGTCCTTTGATTATCTCTCCTGAGCTTTATGGAATACGAACATCTGATGTCAACAAAAGCCATAGAAGAAATTTAGCTCCATGTTGGGCCTCGTTCCGTGTCCTTTTTAAGTTACAGATTCTCCAGTTTAGAACCTTATCAGTGAACCTACTTATGAACTTTGGAAGAAATCCTGTTGATTGTACTGGACACATCTCTCCATGAAAGCTACTTTATCAGCATATGAAGTTTATCTCTCTCTTTGGCAGGAACACGTGGTAAAATTTGTGGTCAAACTTCTTTCTCCTCCCGTGCCTTCAGGTCATAATGGACCGCAGTCTCATTTCGTGGATTACGTACCCATGCTAGGCGCTCTTCTATTTGGAGCTTCCTCAGTTGATACTGTTCATATACTTTCTTTGCATGGGGTGGTAAGTTATAGTTCTGATTCAAGTGTTATTTTCACCCTATACTGCGATATAGTCCTACATATAATGTGAATAACGGAGTAATTGGCACCATAATTCAAACGATTCTCTGGGTCATATGAGCTTTGTTACATTATGGTTTGTCAATTTTTCACAATGTTGATGCCATCTATGTCAGCACAAATCTTCGTCTTGTCTGAATTTTTGTACTTGATTTTTAATGGTCTCCAGCGAACGTGACATAGAAATTGGTATTATAATATTTACTATTATGGTGTCACGTTAAGTTGGTTAGTTTATGTTTCGATGCTTTTGATATTGATGTCATCTACATCAGAAAGAATGTCAGACAATGTATAGTTTCTGGTTTTGATTTTTGAATGGCTTCTACTATGTCAAAGAAAATCTTCATCTCATTTATTTAATCGTCAATGTTGAATATCCAGTTGAGTAATTTCACTTTTACTAAATATACTAGTTTTCAAATGTTCAGTCAAAGATAGTATTCGAGCTAGATTCTAATAGCTTTAAACTTTCCTGGTGGAAATACAACCTTAGCTCAGCAATCATTTTTTTTTAAAGATTGAATTCTGATTCTAGAGTTCATTATTACTTTCCTTTATTAATAAAGTTATGCCTGTGTTTTGGGTTTTCGCAGAATTAGAGTCTTTGGTTTATATATATTGTGTGGGTCCAGTTTCTGGATTTTTTGGTTAGGAATACTCGGTTTGCATTTGTTCCTTGATCAGTCCTCCATTTGATCTGTTGCCACTGCTGCTAATTATCTGTTCGCTCATACACTGGATTTTTTGGACTTATTAAACCATCTGTTTCAACTTGAAATCAAGATGCTTTAGTCGATTGCATTGATTCAGGTTCCTGAAGTTGCTGCAGCTTTGATGCCCCTTTGTGAGGTATATGGTTCACTACCCTCGTCAAGCGGAGAATCTCGAATCAGCGAGGAGCCCTCAGTCTACATGGTTTTCTCTGCAGCCTTTCTCCTTCTTCTCCGTCTATGGAAATTCTATAAACGACCGCTCGAAGGAGGAGCTACTAGGGCTACTCTAACTTTGGAGTATCTTATGCTTATGCGCAACTGCCACATATCATTAGCATCACAGAATTCTGCTCCTCAGAATGAAGTGAACTCCAGTATGAATCAGACTATTTCCGCATCAGATAAACCCGTATATATTGATAACTACCCCAGATTACGAGCTTGGTATCGTCAAAACAAAAGTTGTATAGCTTCACCACTTTCCGGCCTCTGTGGTGGTAGTCCTGTCCATCAGGTTGCGAACAAAATTCTTAGTATGATTTACTGGAAAATTACTAGAAGTACCTCCCCATCTGGTAATTCTTCAACGACACCGACAGACAGCAGCTTGGGTGGGTCCCCAACATCTGCTGGAGAGGAACCTCATCAGAGACCTGTGCTTTGTGCATGGGAAGTGTTGGAAGCTATACCTTTTGTCCTGGAAGCAATTTTAACTGCCTGTGCCCATGGGAGGCTTTCATCCCGGGACCTGACCACAGGTTAGCTTAAAGTCGTGAACTTGCGTAGAAAATATGGGTATAGAATAAATCAGTTCTGACGCAAGGATTTTCTCGCTCGCAGGTCTGAGAGACCTTATTAACTTTCTACCTGCATCACTAGCCACTATCATTAGCTATTTCTCTGCAGAAGTCAGCCGTGGTATTTGGAGGCCAGTTCCAATGAATGGAATTGACTGGCCTAGTCCAGCACAAACTATTCGATCACTTGAATCCGAGATAAAAGAAGTCATTGCAGCTGCAGGTGTCAATGCACCCAGTTATCCCACAGGTAGACAACCGTGTTTTACCATTTGTCAAATTTGTACAGGATGCTTTGCTGTTCATGCTGTCATATGCATTCGTCCATTTAGTAAGCGGAGGGGCGGAACTACGCTGGTTTTGGAGACTTTTTTGTTCATGATTTATAGTCACATACTCGATTACAACAATTAATACCTACCGTCTACGTTGATTAGTTAGATAAAGTTATGTTTTTACTTGCTGATTTGCGACTTGAGAGAGGGGTGTTTCGACTTGCATGTGGGCAGCTATGTTCTCCCCATGGAGTTCTCAGGTAAATAACAATCCATGTCTGTGTTTTGGGGATATACTGGACATGTATTTTCTCGTGGGGACTCCTCAACATCGTGTTTATTTCTGATTTGAAACTTTTCTCTCGTTATTCGGGGCCCTTTGGTGGTTTTGGTGGTCTTCATTTATTCACATGAAAGCAAGTATGAACGCATGTTATGCCTGAGTGAGTACTCAGACTTCCTACTGTCTCTTGAGTATTTAGCATGGTATAGTTGGTTGGTACATGCCATTTTTGTGACTCTTTTGACTGCTTGCATCGTAGATGTCGAGCCGATGCTTCCACTTCCAATGGCAGCTCTGGTTAGTTTAACAATCACTTTTAAACTCGACAAGAGGCTCGAGTACATCCTCGCTGTTGTTGGACCAGCTACGGAGATTTGCGCATCATTTTGCCCTTGGCCCAGCATGCCCATAATCGGTTCCCTGTGGGCGCAAAAGGTTCGACGGTGGCATAAATTCATCGTCGTGTCCTGTTCTCTTTCTGTTTTCCGACAAAACAAGGAAGCCCTCGCCCAGCTCGTTAGGAGTTGCTTCACATCGTTTCTTGGACCGCTCAACGATTTAAACCATCCATTGACTAATCGTCCCTGCACAGAGGGGCTGCTGGGCATCAAGATTTCAGCCCCTGGTGTTCCTCCTCCCATATCTCCGGGATTTCTTTATCTGCACTGTTGTAGGTCCGTCCACGACAAGCAATACCTAAGGGACACTGTCATAAGGCTAGTGGTTGAATACGGTTCCAAACTAGCCACCGGATGTGCCGAGACAAGTTCTGCCCGTTTGAGATCTGGTCAGGCATCCTTGTACCTTGCGGCCGCCCGGTTAAAGGAAGTGGCTTTGTTAGGTGGCAGCCTCTTGTGCTCGGCGGTTGGGACGCACATTGCCCAAGAAGTGCTCCGGGAGACCATTCCGACCTGGCTCCTCACACCTCGGGAAGAGAAACAGAGAAGTTTTGCATCCCGCATGTACGAGGGATATGCAATGGCATATTTCGCCTACTTGATGGGTTATTTCTCGGGCGGCACCAGGGCGAAAACAGCCCCGTGGTCTTTTTCCCCGAGACTTCTCATCAGGGCGCACATGGACTTTCTGGCTGGGGCGATGCTCGGGAACGCGTCCCTCGGGTGCGATCCCGTCACCTGGAAGGCTTACGTCTCCTGTTTCGTGGGCGTCGTCGTGACCTCTGCGCCGGCGTGGGTTCGGGAAGTGAAGCACGAGACGCTGGTGAGATTGGCCCGGGGGTTGTGGGGATGGCGCGAATGCGAGCTGGCCCTCTCTCTTCTCGAAAGAGGTGGATTTGCGACCATGGGGCCTCACCCTCTGGCTGAGTTCTTCAGCGTAATGGACTGAGGCGCTCTCTCATTTTATTGGAAGGTTGATCATGAGCTGTGGACGTACGTGCCTTGCATTTGTTTTGCATCCGAGCTCTGTCCTTCCCTGCCCAACTTCTTCACCCCGGCTAGGTTCATATTCACTTACATATGAACCAAGTGATTACAGCTCCAGTTCTTCTTTTTTAGTCTATTCATATTGTACTCATATCTTAACTATTACTTTCAGACTTTTATCCTGTTTCATTGCAAAATGTGAGAGTTGAAACTTTGTTTAAAGCTAAATCGTCAACATCCTAACTTCCAAAGAAGACGATGATTTGAATCCCCACATGAGAAGGGTGGCCACTAGAACAAACCTTTTTTGTGAAAAATAAATGATTTGAAAAATATTTTTCTAATTGTCAAAATAGTTTTATGGATGGCGAAATTTTTTTTTTCATACAAAATAAATAATCATTTTCATGAAAATATATTTTAGATTATTTATTTTTTGTGAAATGAAAGAAGCCTCATTATTTTTTGTGCTCTAAATATGACATTATCGGTTCAACGTGTACCTTTTCTCCTGCATCAATGGCTCACAAGAGAACCGACAAAGACCAGCGGTGTCGCTCTCCATGAAAAACTTCTGATCCAGGTGGGTAAACTTTGGCATTTTAAGGAAAAGACCGCGAGCTACGAGTTCAACACGAGGTCGCTGCAGCAGTTCCTTATGCAGAGCTGGACTGTGGAGATCCAAACCCGGCTCTTCCTCGTCCTTGGCTGCAGCCACTGGCAAGGTGGGTCGGGTCGGGTCGTCGACTTAAAAGATGTTTTGGAATGGTTCGAGTTCGACAACATATGCAAGCTTGCCTCAACAGTGACTGCACGTGCCTAGCCAGAGACTACTTTGGCACTAGTGAGGGGAACGTCAGCCATCCTTATGTAGCTAGAAATTGCTAATATAAACATTAACTATTTTATGTGGTACGATCAATACTAATTGAGACAAATTTTATAATACTTTAGTTTTTAATTATTTTATTTTCTCCTTTTCTTACAACTTTAGGCCGATGAGATTGCCAGCTAACCATCTCTTGCCACAAGCAAGGGCTAGTGAACCTCATTTGTGGTTGGCGAGTAGCCGGTGAGGAGTGAAGGTCCTTGCCCAAACCTCGCCTGTGGCTGGCAAGGGTCGGCTGGCAAACCCGCCAACCCACAATTGAGAAAAAAAGAAGAAGAAAAAAGGAAAGGAAAGAAAAAAAAAGTTGTAGAAATTTTTTTAAAAAATTGTAGGATTGTTGATGTCTACGTCGGCGATTTCCTATTAAAATTAATTGGATGGATTACATTAGCAAATCATCAAAAAATTTAAAACTCAATTGACATAATTGAAATATTTAAGATTAAATTGGTACCAACGCAATGTGTTTAAGACTTTTTGATACTTTTCACCATGGTAATCTAGTTATCATCGATTGTTTTATGTGGCATATCACCATGTCAGCGATTTCCACCTAAAATTGATTGTGAGGATTTATATTGAAATTTCATTCAAAAATTTAGGATTAAATTGGTAAGGTTGGAAAGTTTATTACGGAATCATATTTTTAGTTTGAAATTGATTGGACAATTTTTCATCTATTCACACGAGTGCCAAAATCCGCTTAACTTTTGTGGTTAGCGTGATAGATTTTAGCTCATATAATCCAACACACGCATAATTGTAGAGAGAAGCCCACATCAGCACATTCGCTAATTCAATTTGTTTTAACGAGCGCTAGAGTAGTTGAATAAATAAATAAATGTACGTTAATTTTTTCTATTTTCTAAATCTCATATAATTATCATCCACAAATGTGGCGTATATTCATTTAAAAAAAAAAACCCCACCCTTTACTCAATAAGCCCTTGCATATATTTATTTTTGAAAGTACCAAATCACACTTTACCTTTGAAGAAACTCTGCATATTTACATTAATTATCCTCGTGTCACTATAAACGGAAGTGTCGTTTTCTTTGCCAAAAATGTCTCTATCTCACGAATCCTAAACTCTCACGTTTACTCAAAGCCAATTAAAAAACCTAACCACTCCAGTCTTAACCAAGATGCTAAAATGAACTTACGAGGAAGGGTAATTTGATCATTTTAGTGTAGAGTTTTGTTATAATATTTGTGAAAATAAAAATATTTAAGTTGTTGTTGCAGCCTGCCTTAACGGTGAATTGTCCTAGGGTTTGACTAATGAATTATTGAGCCTAAACTTAACCTGGGTTCTCCCAAATTTATACCAATTCACAACTTAATTCAAGTTCTTAACATGCAAATCATATTCATTGAGAAGTCTACCACTAATTAGTTTTTGATGAATCGATTAGACACTCAAGTAAATTGTGGGAGAGATACTTTTACTTATTCAATGAGTTTGGAGACTTGATTACCATAAATTATTGCAAAATCATTTAGGTACCATTTCATTTATTTATGAAAATATTTAAGTAGGCAGCTTGAATTGATTTTAACTTAGGACATTAACATGTAGGAAGTGATCATGCAAATGCAAACATTAAAAATAACAATCAATTGACAAAGCAAACGAATTTCACGATAGAAAAAGCAATCAGAGACACCAAAGCAATCAAGCATTTTTTTGGGATTTTCTTTTATCTTAAAAAGAAGACTAACTTATATGACATGCAATTATAATTAATCACATGACCTCATTCTAATGACATGTAATTTTTAATTAAACAAGCCTAATATGTAGACTACATGACATGCACATGACATTGCAATATGACATGATCAAAAATAGACAACATGCATATTATATTTTCAGTATTTTTTTATTAAAATTTGAAATTGGTAAATAACCTAAAAAGATTAGTTATCTAGTCAAGATTAAGGATTATTAATCTAAATCCTATTCTATCTTGTAAAACTATTTTAAACAAGATACAATGCTATCTAAATTATCCTAATCTATTAAGAAGAATTCTATCCACAATCTATTCTTTTTTTTTTTTTTGGTACATACTATTTTAATCCTCAACTCACTATCAGATTTTTCAAAGCCTTTTTATAAAAAGTGGGAGTCAAATTGCACTCCCGATGACCATTCTATTTCTGTTTTAAAACTTATTTTCTATTCCATATTTGTTTTTGTAATATAAATCTGTTTGATAAAACAAATTCAATTTTCAATTTTTGGAACAAATTATTAGTCCAAAAATGGGTTTCCAATAAAAATCATATTATATTTGTATAATATCTAAAAGTTAGCCCCCAATTTTCTATGCAAAATAATCCTAAATGATTAGCCAAAATTCTCTAATTTTTTATGAAAAAAATTCCTGACCGATTTGTCAAAATATAAGTGTTAACAGTTGGTGGGTAAAAATGAGATATGTTTTGGTATGTTCCGATAATCAAGCAAGCTAATAGATGAAATTGACACTGATTCATATATTGAACTTGATAGGCCTACGGAGATGGCTTCGCTCCCATTAAGTTCCTCTGAGACATGGTGATCAGCTTCATCCTCGTGGGGTGCAACACGACATCGTTGGCCTTGAGTTGGTTCTTCGGGCTACTCTCACGCAACCCGCAAGGGGAGGGCAAGATCCTGAGGAAGCTCGAAAGGACATGGGAACACAACGGGAAGAGTTCTAGAGACCCGTACTGCTACGAGGAGCTGAGGGACATGCACTATCTACACATGGCGATCTCGGAGTGCATGCGCCTTTACTCTTCTGTTGATATTGACACGAAGGCATACCAGGACGGTGACATTTTGTCCGACGGCACACTAGTTTCGAATGGCTGGTTCGTCTTGTATTACACGTACGCGATGGGAAGTATGGAGAACCTGTGGGGCGAGGACTGCAACGAGTTCGTGTGCCCAAGAGGTGGATCGATGACAATGGGTCATGCCGGGAGGAGAGCCCGTTCAAGTACCTGGTGGTCCACGCTGGGGCGAGGACGTGCCTTGGGAAGGACACGGCGTACATCCAGATGAAGTCGGTTGCGGCGGCAGCGGCGCTAGAGAGGTTCGAGATGGACATGCGTGATCGCAACAGGTGTGTTAGAATAATATAAAATAGATTGTTGAAGACTTCATTTGTACATGTCTTGCTGCATGAAGACAAATGGAAAGAACAAAACAAACAACTTCTGCAAAGAGGATTCCAAAGTCAAAAGTGAAGCTCATTTGTTCTTTCCTCATAAATGCTACTGTAGAGAGCTTTGGAAAAGAAAGGAAAGAAGAGAAGGTTCTACGTCCAATTTTTCTCTCCCTCATTAATGCATGCCTTGTTGAAGGGTGCTATTTGTGTTGCAGAAGACTTGTCTTGCAGACATTGTTTTTTGCTTTATGCTCTTTTTCTTTCTGTTGTAGACTTTTGTGTGCTTCGCATTTAATGTTTGTATGCTATGTACGTGCCCAACCTCTTTAAAAGGTTGAGGAGTTCAGACTTGGAAGCAACCCCTAAATCCACTAGAAAGTATTTCCATTTCTATTGTTCTCCTCCAGTATTCCTTCGTGCCTCATTCCAAAATTTTCCAAACGTTGCCATTTTTCTTTAGTATTTTAGTTCCAACATTTGGTATTAGAGCTAGAAATGGCATCTACTAGTTCCGTTCAATTGCAACTTCCAAAGTTGAATGGAAAAAACTTCAACAATTGGTCCGTCCAGATGAAGGTTCTCTTCAAATCGCAAGATTTGTGGAATTTGGTGGAAAATGGCTACACTGAAGTGGCCGATGCTGAAGCATTCGAGGCTCTAAGAAAGGAGGAGAAAGATTCTTTGGTGGAATCTCAGAAGAAAGATCATAAAGCATTGTATGCGATCTTTCAAGCTGTGGAGGAAACGATATTTGAAAAAATATCGAGTGCGGAGACTGCAAAAGAAGCGTGGGATATTTTGCAAAAATCCTACAAAGGCGATGATCGAGTCCGACGGGTGCGGCTTCAAACACTTCGAGGTGATTTTGAGTCTTTATGCATGAAAGACTCTGAATCAATCTCGGCGTATTTTGATCGTGTGCAAACTATTGTTAACCAATTGAGGGTTAATGGTGAAGAACTCCAAGATGTACGAGTTGTAGAAAAAAATCTTGAGGTCTTTGACCGAAAGATTTGACTACGTTGTTGCAGCAATCGAGGAAGGGCAAGATGTGTCAACCCTAACGTTGGAGTGGTTGATGGGTTCATTATGCTCACATGAGCAAAGAATGAATCAAAAGTCCATTAGTTCGAATCCTGAGTAAGCATTGCAAAGTCGGGTCGCTCCATCAAGTCAAGGAGGCTACCAAGGCGGTCGAGGCCGTGGAAGAGGCCGAGGTAGAGGTGGAAATTTAAATTTCACCGGAAAATATAAAACACGTGACAAATCAAAAGTCAAGTGTTTTAAGTGCAATAAATTTGGACATTACAAATCCGAATGCCAAGCAAAGACGACGTACGAGCAAGCAGAACATGCACATGCCGCCAATGCTAAGGAACATGTGGTCCTAGCATGTAAGAAGGATGACTCAAGCATCGTAGACACCAACATATGGTACCTGGATACTGGTTGCAGCAATCATATGTCTGGCCGAAATGAGTTATTCTCATAGTTGGATGAGACGAGTCGTGGTGAAGTCAACTTCGGGAATAAATCAAAAATTCCCATGATGGGGAAAGGTAACATTAATATCAAGTCAAAAGATGGTACTAATGTTACTATTGCATATGCTTACTTTGTGCCAGGACTTTTTTGGAATTTGCTAAGTGTTGGGCAACTTTCTGAAAAAGGCTACATGGTTCATATTAAAAATGGAGTTTGCACCATCGAGGTGTTGACAACAAGTTGATCACGATGGTACAAATGACAAAGAACCGGATGTTTCCTCTTACTCTTCAGACAAAGAGTCTCTTGAGTTTTCAAGCGGTGATGAAAGATAGCAACTGGTTGTGGCATCTCCAGTTCGGGCATCTAAATTTTCGAGGACTAAAATTACTAGTCCAGAAAAAGATGGTGACCGGCATGCCATTGATTGACTGTCCAGACCATCCATGTGAAGGATGTCTCGTTGGGAAACAACATCGAGACTCTTTTCCAGTCGGAAAAGCCAGAAGAGCAAAACAACCATTGGAGTTGGTACATACAAATTTATGCGGTCCTGTTGAGGTAGAATCATTTGGACAAAAAATGTACATGCTAATTTTTGTCGATGATTTTACTAGAAAAACTTGGGTATATTTCTTGAGAGAAAAATCTGAAGCTTTTGGCAAGTTTAAAGAATTTAAAGTCTATGTTGAAAAACATAGTGGCTTTAATTTGAAGACGTTGAGATCGATTTAGGGGGAGAATTTACCTCAAATGAATTTGACAAATATTGTAAAATTCATGGAGTGAAACGTCAGTTGACTGCTAGCTATACTCCTCAGCAAAATGGTATAGCCGAAAGAAAAAATAGAACAATTTTTGAAATGGCAAGAAGTATGCTAAGAGCAAAAAATTTACCCAAGAAATTTTGGGTAGAAGCAGTTGCGTGTGCTGTATTTGTGTTGAACAGGTGTCCAACAAAGAGTGTTTTTGGAAGAACCCCAGAAGAGGCTTGGAGCGGCAACAAACCAGATGTTTCGTTCCTACGAGTATTTGGGTGCGTGGCATATCCCCATATACCAGATGAACGGAGGAAGAAGTTGGATGACAAAAGCGAGAAGTGTATCTTCATTGGCTATAGTGACACAACTAAGGGTTATAAGCTGTATAACCCAGTCACTGAAAAGGTAATTATCAGCATGGATGTCCAATTTCTTGAAGATGAAGCCTGGGACTGGAACCAAAAGGGTGAAGAAAAGGGCATTACCATCGAAGATGAACCATTGGAGGGAGACACAGAAAAACCTTCATCATCTTTGACTGGTGGTGCATCTTCTTCACTAACAGCAACTTCAGAACCACTATTACGTCGTTCGCAGCAATTACGAGAGACTCCAGCAAAATTCAAGGATTATGTGGTCACAAGAGATGATGACAGTGATAGTGATGGAATCACTAATGAAACTATGGCAAATTTTTGTCTATTTGCTGAATGTGACCCTATATCCTATGATGAAGCAGCTGTAGATGAGAAGTGGATTCAAGCAATGGATGAAGAAATCAACTCCATTGAGAAGAATGACACATGGGTGCTAACTTCTTTACCTCCCGATAAGAAGCCCATTGGTGTCAAGTGGGTGTACAAGACGAAGTACAAATCCGACGGTCAGGTGGACCGTTACAAAGCTAGACTGGTTGTAAAAGGCTACAAGCAAAAGCCAGGTATTGATTATTTTGAAGTATTTGCACCAGTGGCCCGAATGGATACCATTCTGATGATTTTAGCACTTGCAGCTCAAAATCATTGGAGGATCCATCAAATGGATGTGAGATTAGCATTTCTCAATGGTGTCCTTAAAGAGGAAGTCTATGTGGAGCAACCACAGGGTTATGTGAAGAAAGGGCATGAAAATCAAGTTTACAAGCTGAAGAAGGCATTGTATGGGCTAAAACAGGCACCTCGTGCTTGGTATACACGAATCGACACGTACATGTTAGAGCATGGTTCTCAAAAGTGCCCGTATGAGCATACACTGTATATCAAGTCAAATTCTAACAGTGACATAATAATTGTGTGTCTTTATGTTGATGACTTGATATTTACAGGGAGTTGTGAAAAAATATTTGCTGAATTCAGGGAGGCTATGACTAGCCAGTTCGAGATGACAGATTTGGGATTGATGACCTATTTTCTTGGACTTGAAGTGAAGCAGACAAATGATGGCATATTTGTTTCACAACAAAAATATGCTAATGATATTTTGAAGTAATTGAAAATGGAATCGCTCAAACCAATCTGGACTCCTGTAGTGGAACAGTTGGAGCTGAAGAAAGAAGGAATTGGTGAACTGGTAAATCCCACTTATTTCAAAAGCATTGTTGGTAGTTTAAGATATTTGGCTTCTACTAGACCAGATATTACCTATGGAGTGGGAATTATTAGTAGATTCATGGAAAAACCGCACCAATCACATTTGCAGGTAGCAAAAAGAATTTTACGGTATGTCAGTGGAACTCGTGACCATGGAATTTTATATTCTTATACTGACAATTTCAGTTTAGTGGGGTATACAGATAGTGATTGGGCAGGAGACACTGAGACTCGGAAGAGCACTTATGGATATGCTTTCTTTCTTGGATCAGGAGTAATTTCAAGGTCCTCGAAGAAATAACAAGTTGTTGCACTCTCGACAGCTGAAGCAGAATACATGGCATTAGCTTCGGCAGCTTGTCAAACAATATGGCTTCGTAGGATGATGTATGAATTGAAACATGAGCAAACAGGTCCTACCAAAATAATGTGTGACAACAAGTCGGCTATTGCATTAGCCAAGAATCCAGTTTTTCATGGCAGGAGCAAACACATCGACATCAAGTATCACTATATTCGTGAGCGAGTCAAAGATGGTGAGATTGAACCAAATTTCTGCAAATCAGAAGATCAAATTGCAGATATTTTGACAAAACCACTGAAGGCAGAATTGTTCGAAAAATTAAAGACGATGCTCGGTGTTGTTGAATTCAATGATCAATTTTAAGGGAGGCTATTAGAATAATATAAAATAGATTGTTGAAGACTTCATTTGCACATGTCTTGCTGCATGAAGACAAATGGAAAGAACAAAACAAACAACTTCTGCAAAGAGGATTCCAAAGTCAAAAGTGAAGCTCCTTTGTTCTTTCCTCATAAATGCTACTGTAGAGGGCTTTGGAAAAGAAAGGAAAGGAGAGAAGGTTCTACGTCCAATTTTTCTCTCCCTCATTAATGCATGCCTTGTTGAAGGGTGCTATTTGTGCTGCAGAAGACTTGTCTTGCAGACATTGCTTTTTGCTTTATGCTCTTTTTCTTTTTGTTGTAGACTTTTGTGTGCTTCGCATTTAATGTTTGTATGCTATGTACATGCCCAACCTCTTTAAAATGTTGAGGAGTTTAGACTTGTAAGCAATCCCTGAATCCACTAGAAAGTATTTCAATTTCTATTGTTCTCCTCCAGTATTCCTTCATGCCTCATTCCAAAATTTTCCAAACGTTGCCATTTTTCTTTAGTATTTTGGTTCCAACAGTCCGGAGCATGTACGGTCGCTAATGCTCAGGACGAAGGGCGGGGGCTGCCCATGAGGCTGAAAGAGAGACAGATGTCGAAGGATTACTCCGTGTAGCTGTTATCGACTGTTATTGCGACGAAATGATGACGAACCATCTCAATTTTTCCTGTTGTTTTGGGACTTTTTACTTTTCTTGGATGTTTTATTTGTTGTCTTGCTGTTCAACAATGAATTTTCAGGCTGGCTAGATCACCAATTTTGGGAGTATGCCTCCTCTTGTCGATTAAGCTATATCTAGAGGTCACCTAGATATATACATTATGACTCTATTTGTTTTATAAAAAATAAATGATTTTGAAAATATTTTGCTAAAAAACGATCATTTGCACAATTTAAAATAATTAGTCAATAAGTAATAATTTATGTTGAAATATCTTCATGTACAATATTTTTATTTTTTGATTCATTTATCTTTGTGAGAGTTGAGTATGTCTTGAATTCTTTAAGGACTTGGGCAAATGTTAAGGCTTAGGGGCAATATAAATATTATTTTTCTCAAGTTATTAGGTTATAAATTTGAGATAGAAAGAGTTTTCGTTTTTAAAGCCACCTTTTGTAATTTTTGAATTTCTATAGTGAATTTTTCCTTCTCCATTTCCTATGATTTTTCCCATAAGGGTTGCTATGTAAATCCGATGTTCTTTATTCTTCTTGGTTTTAGTTTCGTTATAATTTCCACATTTGCCATAACAATCTACTATCCGAGCCTTGGGGTTTTTCTCAATCTTTTGCTTATGCCTTGAAGTTCAACAACGAAATTTGATATTGAGAAGTTTGATGGAGCGGTAGTTTCAACCTATGGCAGGGTCGTATATTGGTCATTCTTACACAGGAGAGTCTGAAGAAAACTCTATTTGAGAAATGGTAGAAACGAGAAAGCATGTCAGATGAAACATAGGAAGAATTAGATGAAAAAACCTTGTCTACTATTCAGTTGTGCCTCATGAATAAAGTTTTGCAGAAAATACTAGATCAGAAAACAGCTACATGTTTATGGAATGAATCGGAGAGTATTTTTTCTAACAAAACCTCTCACCAATTGGTTGAGGCTCAAGCAACGACTCTTCACTCTTTTTATGGCTGAAGGTGCTTCTCTTAAATCTAACACTTATGAGTTTAATGCTATTATCTCTAAATTAAGAAGTATTGACGTTAAGATTGAAGATGAGGATCAAGCTTTCTTATTGTTAGTTTCACTACCTCTTCTAAGAATTTTAGAGAGATCACGATTGTCAGTAGAAAAACTATTGATGTTGAAGATGTCAAGATTAGTATTTTAAGTAAGTGGAATTTAGATACAAATTGACTTTTGAGGGCAATAATGATCATGGGGCTAGTTTGGTTGCTAGAGGAAGGTCTATTGAGAGAACTAATGGCGGCAAAACTAGATCAAAATTGGAGCATGGAGATCTGATTTGCAACTATTGTAAGTCTAAGAGGCATATCAAGATAAATTGTCTGAAAGTGAAGGTAGAGAAACAAAGATAAAATCACACTAATAAGCAAAATCAAGGGAATGCAAATCGGCAGAATAATTAAAACTACTAGAATAGAGAGAATTAGGGAAATGAAAATCCCACTCAAGCTAGTGTTGCTAAAGAAGGAAACGAAGATTGGTCATTGATTGTAGATGATAATGACAAATTCAGTGAAAGTTAGATTCTTGATTTAGGCTATTTATATCACATGTGCCCTAATCTTGATTGATTCTCCACGTACAAAGAATATAATGGTGGAGTTATTTTAATGGGAAACAATGCTAAATGCAAAGCAATTGGGATTGGGACTATCAACATTAAGATGTATGACAACATTATCAGAACTTTGGATAATGTTAGACATGTTTTTGATTTGAAGAAGAACCTTATCTATTTGGGTACACTTGATGCTAACGATTTGAGGTTTGTAGTTGAATGTGAAGTTATGAAAATTATGAAAGATTCATTTCTATTTGTGAAAAGGCTAAAAACTGGCACTTTGTATCACTTGCAAGGTATTATAGTTACTGGTTTAGCTGCAGTCTCATCCACTATGATAGAATCAAACATCACTAAATTATGCCATGTGAGATTAGGTCATATGAGTATTGGAAGGATGGATGAACTAAGTAAGAGAGGTCTTTTGTGTAATTAGAAAATTGGAAAACTGGATTTCTATGAGCATTGTGTTTTGGAAAACAAAAAAGGGCTAGTTTCATAACAAAAATCACACAACAAAGGTCACTTTGGATTATATTCACTCTAATCTTTGGGGGCCTGCAAAAGTTCCTTCGAAAGGCCATGGTTCGAGGTATTTACTCATTTTCATTGATTATTTTTCAAGAAAGGTTTGGGCTTATTTTCTAAAGTAGAGGAGTGATATTTTTGATACATTTAAGCAATGGATATTACAAGGCATCATACTACAGTGAATACAACAAAACAAAATGGTATTGCATAAAACATTTATGGGAATTTTATTAAAAATGACTAGGTGCCTATTGTCTAACGTTGGTTTAAGCAAGGAGTTCTGAGTTGAAGTAGTCAATATAGTTGCTTGGTTGATAAATTGTTCTCCTTGCACATCTATTAAGTGCAAGACACCTGAGGATGTATGGTCATGTAAACCTTTTGATTATTCTTCTCTTTGAGTATTTGGATATCCACCATATGCACACGTTAGTGTAAAAAATAATGCATTGTTCTTGGTTATACTCCTGGTGTGAAGGGTTATAGACTTTGGTGTACTAATTCACCTAAGATTATTATCAACAAAGATGTTAGTTTTGATGAGTCTATTATGCTCCATTCTAAGAAAGAATTATCTATTACTTGTGATGAAAAATTGGGAAGTGTTACAGAGGAGGTAGAGCTTGAAATAATTTCTTCGTAACTCATTCAGTCACCTAGTGATAATATTGAGTTTAAAGAACTTGAAGAGGAACGGTATTATATTGCCAAAGATAAACCAAAAAGGATGTTGAAGCCTCCACAAAAATATAGGTTCTTGGATTTTGTTGTTTATGCTCTTTCTTAGATTTTTTTGTTTATACTATTTCAATTGAGAGTTAGTAGAGTATAATGAGCCTAAAACCTACAAAGAAGCTGTCTCTTCAAAAGATTCAACAAAGTGGTTAATTGCCATGAGTGAAGAGATTGAGTCTCTTGAAAGGAATCAAATTAGGAGCTTGTCAAAACACTAATAGGAAAGAAAATTGTGGGCTGTAATTAGGTTTTCAAAAGAAAGGAAGGTATACCTAGAGTTGAAGACATCGGGTTTAAAGCTTGTCTAGCTACTAAAGGCTATAATTAGATCAAGGGAGTTGATTTAATGATATGTTTTCATCTGTTGTTAAACACAGCTCTATTTAGGGTTTTTCTTGCATTAGTTGCCATGCATGATTTAGAGTTAGAGCAAGTCAATGTGATGACAGGTTTCTTGCATAATGAACTTGAAGAAAAAACTTATATGGGTCAATTAAAAGGTTTTCAATTTAAAGGTAGGGAAGATCATGCTTATCTATTGAAAAAGTCCATATATGACTTGAAGCAATCACTTAGATAGTGGTATAAAAAATTTGATTTGTTTATGGTGCAACTTGGCTATTGTGGGAGTAAATATGATAGTTTCATATTTATGCACAAACTTCTTAATGGCTTTGTCACTTATCTATAATTATTTATAAATGATATATTGATTCAGGAAAAAGATAAATTTGATGTGCAGAATTTAAAGGCATAGTTGAGCGCTGAATTTGAGATAAAGGATTTGGGTGTAGTGAAGAAAATCCTAGGCATGGAAATTCGATAAGACCAAAAAATGAGAAAATTATATCTCTCACAAAAAAGCTACATTGAGAAGTTGGTAGATTGTTTTGGCATGAAAGATGCCAAACTAGTAAGTACTCTTATTGTTGCTCATTTTAGAGTATCAGCTAATTTAGTTCCACAAGCAAATGAGGGTATAAAATATATGTCACATGTTCCACACTCTACTGCATTTGGTAGCCATATGTATGTCATGGTTTGTACTTGATCTCATATTCCATATGTTATTAGTGTGGTAAGTAGATATTGTCGCGACCTCACCTCGGGTGCACCACCTAGGGTTTGGCTAATGGATTACTAAGGCTAAACTTAGCTCGGGCTCTCCCAAGCCCATACCAATTCACGACCTAGGGTTTAAATTTTTAGTATGTAAATGATTTATACTTAGAGTCGCCACTAATCTATTTTTGGCAGGTTGATTCGAAACCCGAATAAAGTAACGGAGAATTACTTTATTCCTATGAACCAGAGACTATGGGATCAGGGACTTGATTACGTTAGATTTCTCTAACGCCCTTTCGGTACCTTTTCTCTTTATTTAAAAAAATGATTTGCAGGCAGTTTGTGTAGATTTTAATTTACCACCTAACATGCAATGTGATCATGCGAGTGCGCAACCATTATTTAACACTCAATAAAGCAAAGCAATAAATTGCAAGGAAAAAGAGGAAGTTACTTACCTTAAAGCTACGAAAGCATCTGCGATGTTAGCTTAAAAATTACATCAATGATCCTAGATATAATTTCTAATTAACATGCACTCATTTAAATATTTTTTAAGGTTTTCACTTATTTAATGAAGCCTAAAAATACGTGCAATGCATGTAATGACATACGAAAGTGTCTAACTATAATAGCATGCAACGTGCAACCTAATATGCAAACTATATGTCACACCACATTAATTATTTAACTTAATCTAATGCTAGAAAATATTTAATGCAACTACCCTAGCATGTCACGCATTCAAATGACCCTAAACATGCAATGACTAGATGACACACAGGAGATGACCTAATATGACATGAGCATGGCAATTTTTGTGTTTTCTTTTTTTTATAATCAAAATTCGAAATAAATAAAAAAAACCCATATGTAAACATGAAAACTATCCTAAAATATTCTGATAAGAAGCACACCTAACTCAACTATATTTTTTTTTGGGTTTTCTTTAATAAGCCAAATCAATTCGAGCAAAGGCATATCAACACATAATGCAACTGAATCATATAAAGTATACAATTTTAGCCCCAACCCAAGATAGAAAATCAAAACAATCAAAACTTGATCCGACGTCTCGCGGCTCAATATTTTTGATTATTGAGATTTTTTAACACGACACGACGACCCCAATCGAAATTCAATCAAGTATGCAATACTTCAAACGAGGAAACAAAATATTCAAGAATTAATTTAGAAAGGAACTTTACCTACCTTGTCTATTCTTTCCAAGTTCGGATGGGAATCGCAATCGACGAGGCCTCAAAGCGGATGGTGAGGGTAACAAGTCGCAACTAGGGTTTGCGACAGGGACGTTATCAGTAATCTGGAGAGTAGCGGTGGCCGAATACCTTCTCTTCAATTGCGTAGTGGAGGAAGCAAGTCAAGGAAATCTTGGTCAAGATGGCAGAATGAAGTATATTCCCCGCCACTTGGCCTTCTTTTGTTCCTTCTCTTTGGAGACGCGTTAGAAGTTGGTAAGGAACCACCTTGTAAGGGACCACCTTGAAATCAGCTAGCCACCTGGACACCTGTAAAGACAAATTCAAATACCGCCGAGATAACCCAAGCAACGATGAGAGGCAGTCAGTGTTGAATCTTGTCCGGTGTCGCGATCAAGAACAATGAAACTGAGACAGCGGCTTCGTCGAGAATTGCGGCAGGACGCAGTGCAAGTGCAGGCAATGGTGAGGCCTCCACCGGCAAGGGAAATCAGCACAGCGGCCTCGTCGTTGATAGTAAAAGTCCAGCAGAGCGGCAACGACAGTTGGTCATCGTCACTGAAGGGAGCGGCAACGTAGTCGCGGCCAAGACCGAGGAGCAGCTACGTCTTCATGGGTATAGAAAACTACACGCTTTTACTCTCTAATCTGTGACTCTCTATGCTCTCTCCTTTCTCTCTATATTGCACTACCACTCCTTTTCTCCCAATTGTGGCTTTTTTTTTCTCTCCCCCTCTTCAGTGTGTGTGGCCCCTTTTTATAGGTGAGGACTATGTTATTTAAGGAAAGATGATAAATATGCACGTTATCTATTTAGTTCTTGATCCCACGTGCAATATTTTTCAAATATTTCATTCGACGCTTTCCAATATTGAAAGAATAATGAGAATATTCTCGAGAACATTCTCATATTCTCAGGAATATTCTCATATTCCAACTCGCCACCCCTTAACGAGAATATTTCATCCGGCACCTTCCCCGAATACTGAAAGAATAATGTGAATATTCTCGGGAATATTCTCATATTCCAACTCGTCACTCCTTAACGGGCCTAGCCAAATTCTTTTCCCTTGTGGGCTTAGTCCAACTTATTAAATTAAAGCTTAGAACCATCAATTGAAGCCCTCGCCACATGTCCAATGCAAATGCAATAATAAATGCTCCTAAAACTATATGCTATGCAATTTAATCCTAATATTTTTGTTTAGGGGTTAAAATTAATCCCTAATTTTTTGTGCATTAAATTACGAATGATCAATCAAAATTTAGGTGTCAACAGATATCTATCATGCTCAGGCAAAGTTCATTGGTAAGTTGAGACATGGATTTTGAAACATTTGAAGGAAACTTCTAATTTCAATTTAGAGTTTGGAAAACTAGTGACATTTTGACAAGATATGTTGATTTTGAATATATTGTTGACCTTGATAGAGGAGGTCTTTGACTAGGTACACCTTTAGTATTGGAAGTTGTGCAGTCAGTTGGCAAGCTACTTTATAACATATAGTTACTTTGTCTACTACAAAAGTAGAGTATATGGCTATTGCAGAGGCATTTAAAAAGGTGATATGGTTAAAAGGTTTATGTGAAGAGCCAATGTAGATGATGATTTGACTATTGTCTGTTGTGATAGTTAGAGTGCTATACATTTTACTAAAGACATATCATGAGAGAACAAAGCACATTAATATACGATATCATTTTATTTGAGATATTCTTATTAATGGTTATATCAAGGTCTTGAAAAATTGGTACAAAAGAAAATCCAGTTGATATGTGTACGAAGCCCTTGCCTTTTGCCAAATTCATACATTGCTTGGATTTGATTAATGTTAGCTGTAGCTGAGTTTTACTCTAATGGGATGAGAATATTATTTGTTACTTATGTAGAATTTAAGCCAAGGTGGAGATTTGTTAAGTACATCTTGAATTCTTTATTGGCTTGGACCAACATTTGGGTTTCGGGGCAATATAAATATTGTTTTTCTCAAGTTGTTAGATTAAGAAGTTGAGACTAAAAAAGTCTCAATTTTTATAGCTACTTTTTGTAATCCTTGAATTCCTATAGTAGATTTTTGTTTCTCATCTCCCCTTGATTTTTCCCACAAGGGTTTCCACGTAAATCTGGCGTTCTTTTATTCTTTTCAATTTTAACTTCATTATAGTTTCTACATTTGCCATAACTGTAGGTGATACAAGCAATTGTTTTTAGGAAAACGTTTTCCAAATTATCCATTTTTAGCGAAATAAATAGAGCATACATATATATAGTTGACTGCTTGAGACTTTACCAAAGAATTCTATACTCTTGATTGGTTCAATTTGAGCCATAACTACTCCTTTTTTGGTCATCTCATCACCACACCATTGGATGCAAGAGTTAAGTAAGGCCATGGTGATTTCTACAGCTAGTACACAGGTAAACCTATGCCATAGATTAGCCAAGATTTTTGTGGATCAATTGGGGGACTACGCTATCGATGAGCCAAGTCTAATTTGAGCAGCGAAGATGCGTGTGCAGCTGTAACCCTTCGAGCTCATAGGGTTGATTCTAGCATCAATGGCAATTTCTATGCATGTTAACAATTTTTTTTTAAAAAAATTGACAAAACAAAGAACATTTTGAAAAACTTTTTAGGTTCAAAATGACGTTTGTTGGAAAAAAAAAATCGACTGGCATAAATTATTTGTCCAGCATCTTACATCAATTTACCAACATTGGAAAAATTATTATAAAAGTCCTAACCCTATTGTATTTTCGCTAATTTAGTCCTATATATTTTAATGATGCTAATTTAGTCATAAACATTTTTATTTAATGCCAATTCAATTCTTTCAGCTAATTTTGATTAGATATTATTGATGTGAATGTTGGACAGCCTACATGACTCTACCCACACTAATGTGGATACTATTTTCATATGTTATTGATTTTTTTTCTATTTTTTTCTTCTTCCTTTTGTCAATGACTAGCCACCGGCCATAGACAATGGCTGACCATATTGGCCTCACCTGGTTGAGGTCACTGTCGCTTGCCACCAGCAAGAGCAAGCACTAACGAGGGCTCCCCTTGCCAAATATGACAATTCTGGCCCTCGCCCAAGCCAGGGCGGCCTCACTGGGCATGTCACCAAGGGTCAACTTTGCCAGCTTTGACTTGAGCAAGGGCAAGCCTCGACAAGAGCTCCCCTTACGGGGCTAGGCCTTGCTTTGGCAAGGCTAGCTCGCCTAGGCATGGCCGATATTAGAAAAGGAGGAAGAAAGGAATAAAGAAATAAAAATAATCACGTTAGCATCGGTAGTGTGACGTAAGCCGATTAGCATCTACATTAGCAATATCCGAGCAGTGTTCGCTAGAATGATTGAATTGGCACTAGATTAAAAGATTATTAGCATCATTAAAAGGTTTAGGATTAAATTGGCACAAATACAATAGATTTATGATTTTTATAATACTTTTACCTACCAACATTTACTTGATCGATTCGCATTCAAAATTGTTCCCATAAACTACTAATTTTGATTTGCAAAGTTTATTAGTATGTTTTTTTTTCAAAGGTTACTAATATGTCAAAATTGCCAACTCCTATACAAATCATCAACCATAACATAAGAATTTACAAAAAAATTACCAAAAAGTCATAAACCTTTTGTAATTGTGCCGATTTAGTCATAAACTTATTTTTTGGCCAGTAGAGTCTTAAACCTTTCGTAATTGTACCAATTTAATCCATCTTGCCAAATTTGGTCCACCAGCACTAATGTAGTCAATGGTCGGTGCTAGGGACAATTTTTTAATAATATTTTATTTTTCAAATTTTTTTATTAATTTTTTTATCTTATTCTTTTCCTTTTTCCCCCTCTCCTCCTTCCTCCTCCCTTCTCCTCCCCCTTTCTTTCTTTGGCTCTAGCGACCGGCCGAGGAGAGGGTCGACCGGTTGTCGAATTGAGGCGCTAAGTGAGCTCGCCCAGCCACCGATGAGGGCTCGCCTCACCATTGTGGATCTAGCAAGGGCTTGTCCACCCACCATCAAGGCAAGCCCCCACCTAATATGGCAAGGGCTCGCCTCACTATCACTGGGCGAGCATGGCTTGTTCCTCTTCTAATTTTTGGGCTAAAGAGAGAGGGTTCACAAGAGAGGCTCTTGGCTACCTTCTTCGTCAACTACTCTCAAAAAGGTCCATCTCTCTCTTCCTCGAAGCTTTGCAAGATTGGAAGAAATGCCTATGCAGCCCCAATCTTTCTTTGCAACTCCCTCCTCCAACGGAGGTCGCGAAGATTGCCTCCGAAACCCTAGTCTTCTTCTTCATCTTCGCCCTTGCCATCCTTGAATTTGCTTAATCCTCCCCCTCAACACTTGTAGGACCTTGTCCTTGGCAAGGGTGAGCTCACCTAGCCACCAACGAGGTGAGCTCTCGCTAGATCCACAATGGCAAGGCGAGCTCGCTCTCGCTAGCGACGACGAGGCAAGCTTGCCCAATCGCCTTAGTCCGGCAACCAGTCACCCTCTCCTTTGGCTAGTCGTCAAAGCCAAAGGGAGAAGGATGAAGGAGGAGAGAGAGGAGGAGAAAAAAAAGGAAAAAGGAAAAAACGTTAAAAAATTAATAAAATAATTTGAAAAAAATTATAATATTATTAAAAAAATTGTCACTAATGTCGACCTCTTGCCATGTAAGCGCAAGTAGGCTGAATTTGGCCGGATGATCTAAACTAGTACAATTGCAAAAAAATTATGACTCAATTGATCAAAAAAATAAGTTTAAGACTCAATCGGCACAATTACAATAAGTTTAAAACTTTTTTGATAATTTTTCCAATAATTTACCAACTAGTTTTAAATAATCAACTCTTATTTGAGCCATTTATTAATATTTATATGGTCATTTTGAAATTATCAATTTCTGTATCAACTCTTGACCAACTTTCACGCACCATAATAGATCAACCAGCTCTTAAAGATTTCATACTACCCATTCGCAATTACTCAACTTGAAAATGTCCCTGAAAGAACCATCCGATCAAGAAAGTACATTAAAGGGAAGGATGGCATCGAATTCGTCACGCAGTGCAATTGTTTGTATACTCTAATCGATAGCCAGTGAACCCTCCTTCCCAGCCCATGCGACATCGCTTTTACAGAGCGAAATCGACTGAATCACGTGGAGCCAGCATAGCTCGAATGAATGTGACACGAGAAAGAGAGAAATCCACACAGGTATCAATAGCCCAAGTTGGCAAGTCAGTACTCATTTGGTTTGGTAGAAGTGCAGGAAGAGAGATAGGCACCCAGCAGCAACCGTGTCCGATGCAGGATTAGAAGCACAGGGGGAAGCTGCAGCAGCAGCCGCCCACAACCAGATGACAGCTAACGTGCTGATGACTCTTTAGCTACCACCACACAAAAAAAGAGGATATCATGCGAGAGAGAGCTTACAGCCCGCTATTCCTTTGAATGGAGAATTGGAGAATGAGCTAGTGTTGTGAATGGCTCAGTACGGATTTTCAAGAAACCCGAATCAAATCATTTGGGTGTGCATCAACTTTGACCGAACTACGCCTCGAACCAAATATAACTTGAACTGAAGACTCGAATGGATTTAATCTTTCAGTTTTCTTTTTTTAAAATATTAAAAAGCAATTTAGTGGAAAATAAGAGAGATTGTATGAATTATAATATTAAGAAAAGAAGCAATTTTCAATTTAGCTCAATTGACAAAACCCAATTAAAACTATCCAAATCAGAATAAAAAACGATTTTTTTCATTATCTAAATCAAAATCCAAACCGAAATAAAAATTGAATAAGAATGCGGTTGGATTCGATTCTGATGCCCTTAGATTGAGCCAAATCAAGACCCCTCGTGCCCTTCTTCGTGTTGGCGGCTGTAGCTTGGAACTAGATCACTAGGAGGCAAAAAGATGATGGCAAGTGGGTTATTGGGAATGGCGAATATGAAATCACTCTTCTAGACTCATCTAGATCTATCTGAATCTCCGAAGTCCAACCAGATGTCTCATTTGGCAAGAGAAAAACCCACGTTCGAATCGAAGATCTCTCGTTCGAAAAAACTTCAAAGACCATACCTATCAAGGAATGGACGGGATGATTCAAGCGGTTGAAATTTGCGACCCTTACTCTAAGTTAAATATTTTTCTTCCCTAACATGGCAAGAATACCCCATATTTTACGTCATAGAGTTCAATGGAGTAGTTTAAGGACTTACTCAAGTCCAAAATGATTCATTTGCATTAACAAGAATTAGTTGAGTCAAAAGGTTTGGATACTATGTGATAAAAATGATTAATTTCACTCATTTTCGATAAATGTTAGAGATCCATTTTTTTTTTAAGTGTAACTTGGTAAGGAAAGTATACTTTGCTAATTCCATTAGTAGGTGGTAATTGTTCACGAAAAGTTCATAATAAGTCGTCAAGTACTCTTAGCCAATTTTCTTGCTTAATCATTAAGAGAGATCACTGTTATGATATGATGTCAATCCCTTAGTTGTTTCTATCCATCTAGATTACATTTGGTCTTCTACATTTCGAACTAAGATAGGACTAGATATGATAGTATATAAAATCTAGGGATTTTGCTATAACTTATTGACTATTTTGTGATTATAATAACAAAATTGGATATATTTACATCATGAATGGAACTAAAATATGGTTTTCAAATAAAATTACTTGTTCTTCGTGACATGAATGGAGCTAAAAGATTTCATTGCCCGGAAATCTTGACTTTGTTGGCTCAATGTCTCTGTGACTTGCATTTGTTTAGCATCCAAGCGTGTCCTTCCAAGCCCGATTCTTCACTATGGCTAGGCTCATATTCACTTGTGGATGAACTAAGCAATTACAGTTCAAGTTAAGGCTCTACTTGCTTCATATAAAATGAATGATTCAAAAATATTTTTCTTGAATGTGATGATTAATTGTATCGCTTAAAATTGAAAAATGTTTTCATTATCAATGATAAATCATGTTTAAACATTTTCATGAATGGTGAAAAAATCATTCGTTCATTCAGTTTTATAAATGATGCAGGAGATTAATTTTGTGAAAATGGGTTTTCAAATTAAATTACTCATTTTTTACTAAAAGAAGGGAGCTTAAATATTTCATTGCCTGGAAATCTTGACTTTGTTGGCTCAATGTTTACTTTTTGTTCAGCCGTCGATGGCTCACAAGAGAGCAAAAGACGAGCTGTGTCCGTGGCTTACCAGATATTCTTTCTCCACGAACTCCTTCGTATACGATTAGAAAAAGATAAAGACTTCACTTCAGCATAGTTTAGGACGAGATAAAGTGGCAATACCAGTTTCCTGTTCCTCCTCCCTCTTCTTCCCCACTAAAGAAGTCCCTGGCTTTCTCGAGAACTGCCACCGGTTCACCGCCCTCCTCCGCAGACTTCCTTGACTGCGGCATCTTCAACTCCGACTGTGTGCCCCAGAAGTATATAACTCGGGCCCTGTTAAAAGGTCATGAGCACGCGATGAAAAGCAGTTGAAGGCTAATTCACCGACCTATCCTCCTCCAAGAGTGTTGCGACCTATAAGAGTCGCATGTGGTAGTCCCTCTAGCAAAACGCTCAACCAGACTACTTTCTTTATTTAACATGGTAGTGTCCACAAGTCTCGCATCTCTCGTTAATAAGAGAATATTTTTCTTCTTCTCTAACTTGGGAATGTCCTCAAATTTTACATTACAAAATTCAAACAAAATAATTTAAGGACTTACTCAAGTCTGATTCATTCTCCCTCTTCCTCCGCACTAAAAAAGTCCCTGGCTTTCTCGAGAACCGCCACCGGTTCAACCGCCCTCCTCCGCAAACTTCCTTGACTGCAAGATCTCAACTCCGACTATGAGCCCTAGAAATATGAAATCGAGGAAGTAAACAGAGTCTGGAAAATTTGAACTAAGGCCTTTATATAATGATGTCGTGCGAGATTTGATGTAGTTATTATACGAAAGCGTGATTTATTATTTATATATTTTAATAAATCCAACTCATGCCAACCCAGTTCGTCATGTGCGCCTTTGAGGACATCGCGGTGCTCATCTGCGGCGAAAGTTATGAATGTACGCATTCCCGAGGCTGTACAAAGTCAAGAGGTGGCTCAATAATTTTTGGGGGTAGGGTTTCGAGCGACGGCTGAAGGATTTGATCGCCACCGTCCATGAGTTCGCGGATGATATCATACGGTAGTGAAAGGAAGAGAAGAGAGAGACTGACGATGAGGATTTGCTCTCCCGATCCATCGGCCACGACGCATATTTGACACAGTGAAAGAAATACTTGTTCAGTTTTTTAAAGGAAAAATTACCAAAAAGTTGTGTTTATTCATTCTTAAACATTTTTTTTGCTAATTGACTCCTAAACCCATTAAATTTGTGCTGAGTTAGCTTATTTATCCATTTTAACCGATCAGCATTGATGTGGAATATTTTTTCAAATTTATATTTATTATTTCTTTTCTTTTTCTCTTCGTTCTCTTTCTTCTTCTTTTTTCCTTCCCTTTTTCTTCTTCTGGGCAGCCAGGTTGACCTCATCATGACTAGGCAAGGCTTGCCCTCGCCAGAGATAGTGAGCACGGACCTTCCCAAATTCAGGCGAGGCTAAATCTCATCCAACTAGGGCAAAGACGAGCCTCACTAGCCCTCGCCTCTGGCCTATTGCCGAAGTCCAGCAGTCAGCTAGAGGAAGAAGGGAAGGGGGGAAAAAGAGAGAGAGAAAGAAGGAAAAGAAAAAAATGATAAATAATTTGAAAAAAATATTTAAATATTGTTAAAAATTGTCCATGTTATTGTCCGGTAATCAAAATTGACAAGATAAACTAAATTTATATAGATACAAAAGGTTTAGGATTTAATTGACAAAAAAAAAATGTTTGAGATTGAATTGATATAATTTCAATGGGTCTAGAACTTAGCTGGTAATTTTTTCATTTTCTAAATGCATGTTATTCAATATAAATACACCAATCTTGGCTATTGCGGAATAAATCTCATATAATCGCTAGTATTTCACAGTTTGACATTAAATTCGTGCAAATTATAGACTCAAATCATTAAAATTAAGAGTTTAATCACGCTAATGGACAAATACTATTATTTTCTTGTAATCGGTACACCTTCGTAGAATCCGACCCAACTTTCTAGCAAAACGATGATATGATATTGGCATGACGGCAAAGTGGAGCACCAAAAATTCCGCCACGTGCCACTCAAGTCAACAGTTAGTCGGAAAATTGGTCGAATTTTAGAAAAATTACAAAGAAATGAATATTGATTGTATACGTTGCTTAAAATCAAAATTTGGTCATCCGACTGCCAAAATCCGCTGAAGTTTAGTCGTTTGCGTGATAGAGTTTAGCTCATATAATCTAACACGGACATTATTATCGGGGGAAATTTCAAAAAAGGGCTTGAAATCCCATCATTTTATTAAATAAAGGCTCAAAATGGATGTTGTTTTAAACAAGACTTGAAGTGACATTGGTTGTTTTAAATAAGGGCTTGAGATGGTTATGGTTATTTTAAATAAAGGGCCTGACCTCATTGGTCGCTAGTTGTTTTAATTTTCTGACCGATCAAGGGCGTTTTCGTCTAAATTTTCTTTTCTTTTCTTCTTCTTTCTTTTCCTACATTGGCCGGTGGCCACTAGCAAAGGCCACGAGGGCTAGCGACCTCACCAACCGCTAGGAAGGGTCAGCAAGGGCTCAACGACCTCGCCAACCATTAGGAAGGGTTGGCAAGGGCCTACAAGCTCTCGCCGACCATAAGTGAGGCCACCCTCACCAAATCTAGCAAGGGTCGTCAAGCCCTCGCCTATTTGTAGGCTATTGCCAGCCTTTACCAATGACCAGAGAGGACCGACCTTGCGAATGGCCGCAAGAAACAACCTCCCCTAGGGTGAGGATCACCTCACTTGTGGCCAACAAGGGTGACCTTCACCTAACCCTCTATGGTCATCATCAGTGGCTAATCGACCACTAGTGAAGAGGAAGAGGAAGAACTAGAAAAAAGGAAAAATAAATGACAAAAATACCCTTGACAGTTGGAAAGTCAAACCCTTATTTGAAATAGACATAGCCACTTTAGGCCTTATTTGAAATAGACATACTTACTTCAAACCCTTATTTGAAATAAAATTCACGCAAGGCCATTATTTGAGAAAGTGATAATATTTTAGGCATTTATTTGAAACAAAATCCATTTTGGACCCTTATTTAAGAAAATGTTGACATTTTGAGCCATTTTTTTAAAAAAATTCCTAATTATTGAGAGAAGCACACATCAGCGCCTTTGCTAATTGAATTTGTTTTAACTAGTACTAGAGTACTTGAATAAATAAATGTACATTAAATTTCGTCTATTTGTAAAATCTCATATACTTACATGCACAAATGCGGCGTATGTCTATATATATTATGTATATATACTTCAATACCCACTTACATATATTGACTCTTGAAAGTACTAAATCATACTTTACCTTTGAAGATAACTCTACACCTTTACATTAATTGTCCTTGTTTCCTTACACACGAATGTGTCATTTTCCTTTAAAAAGGGAAAATTAAAAATTACTTTTAAACTTATTATGATTGTGTTAATTTAGTCATAAACATTTTTTTTGACAATTTAATTCTAAACATTTTTAACAATTTACCAATTTAGTCCATCCGACCAATTTTGACTCAAAATCATTAACGTTGACATCGACCATTTTGACATGGATATTTTTAATAATATTTTTCTATTTTTTTTATTTTTATTTTCTCATTGTGGGTAGTAAGGTTGGCCTTGCCAAGAGTTGGGCTAGCAAGGCTTGACCTTGTCGTCGCTGAGGAAAGTCAACCTCCTCTTGCCCAACCCTTGGCAAAGCTTGAGCTCTCGCTAGAGGCCAAGAAGGTCTAACCCTCGCCAGATCTAACAAGAAGGCACAGCCTTGTCGGATATGGTGAGTTCAAGCTTTGCCCATAACCAATGAGGTAGAGCCTAGCTGACCACAATGAAAATACAGAAAAATTAAATATCATAAAAAATTATTCATGTTAACACTGATAGTGCCACATAAGATGATCAACGTCTGCATTAGTGATTTTCGGGTAAAGTTGGCTGAATGGATTGAATTGACAAATTGTTAAAAGTTTATGACTAAATTGATAAAAAAAAAGATTTAGTACTGAATTTGCACAATTACAATAGGTTAAAGACTTTTTTCAGTAGTCTTCCCTTTTGCAAAAATGTCTCTATTATATACTAAATTCACATGCTCGCTCGAAGTCAATAAAAACCCTAACCACTCGAATCCCAATTAAGATGCTAAAATGAACTTATAACGAGGGGGATTTGGTCTTTTTAATGTAGAGTTTACCCTAGAGGTATAACAGTTGTGAAAGGTCATGGTTGGGTAGAAAATGTGACATGTTCTGGTATTTTCCTGTAACCAAGCAAGCTGATGGATGGAATTAACATATTCATAAATTGAATTTGACATGTTTACACCCAAATAGACAGGCCTATAGGGATGGCGTGGCTCCGACGAAGTTTCTCCAGACATCATGATCGGCTTCATCCTCGTGGGGCACGGCACAACATCGCGGGCCCTGAGCTAGCTCTTTTGGCTACTCTCGTGCAACACGCAAGCGGAGGGGGAAGAATTGGGGCGAGCTCGAAAGGATCCGGGAACGTACTGGAGATCCATACAGCTTTGAGGAGCTGAGGGACTCTCGCTTTTCTACCCGCCTGTTTAAAGCGACTTAAAGGCGTGCCAGGACGATGACATTCTGCCCGACGGCACATCGGCCAGGAAGGGCTAATTCGCATCGTACAACGCGTACGTGATGGGGAGGATAGGGAGCCTGTGGCGCAAGGATTGCCGCGAGTTTGCTCCCGAGAGGTGGATCGATGAACCACGAGTCATGCCGGGTGGAGTGCGTGTTCAAGTACGCGGTTTTCCACGACGGGCCAGGAAATTGCCTCAGGAAGGAAATGGTGTACATCCAGATGAAGTCCTTTGCGGTGGTGGTGCTGGAGAGGTTCGAGATCCACGTGCGGAATCACGACAGGTGTCCTGGGCTTGTGCTGTCGCTGGCGCTCAGGGTGAAGGGTGGGCTCCCCGTGAGGGTGAAGGAGACGTGAATGGAGGATTGATTACTCAATTTAGGTGCCGTTGGCTGTCATTGCGACATGCATTTTATATGGCAATATTTGCTTGTTTCCTTCTGGGAAATTTTACTTTTCTTTTGCTTGTTTGTTTGTTTGTTTGTTTGTTCCTCTTGCTGTTTAAAAATTAAAATTTCAGGCTGGCTAGGTAATCATTTTGGGAGGACGATTTCTCTTGTGCTCATCTTGAGCGATATCATTACTACCGCACCATTGAATCCGAGTTGAGTAAAGCCGAAGTATTTTCTACAGCCGCTACATAAAGCCGAGCCGAATCATGATTTCTTGAGATCGTGGATCATTTGGGGGGATTCGAGTATGAGTGACGGAGGGTCTCCAAAACACTTTACTCAATTTTCTAGTACATGCTAATGGAAGGAACTTTTGAGATGGGGGAAATTCCATTTAACCCTTTGAATTTTAAAAATAGGTAACGAAAAATCTAAAGTATTGTACAAAATTCGAAAGACTATGAAGAAATATACGAATAGTGTATCGATATTCATATTTCGTGAAAGTTTCAAAGTACCTCAGATTTATAAATAAAAAAAAGCCTTTGCGGATTTCAAAAAAAGCCAAAGCGCATACATGGCGAGATCCAAATTAACTAAAAGGGAAAAAAGGGAAAATAAATTCAAAAATACCAATTTCGTTGCAGTTGTTAGCCTCTTTTCCATTCGCATGCACGGCTATGACTCTTTTTTTTCAGTTGCTACGAAAAGCTTTTTATCGTTTTCCATTTTGTCCTAAATTTTATCAAATTAATATATTTCATTAAGAAAAAAATGCCAAAAATTGAAAATGATCATTAAGAAATAAATAATGAATTGATAAGAAAATCTTTGAAAAAAAAATGGGAAAAGGGTTTGAAAAAACCCTAAACCCATTGTATTTGTTCCAATTTCATCATAAACATTTTAGTACCAATTTAATCTCAAACCTTTTAATATAATGCCAATTAAGTCTTTTCGGCTAATTTTGGCCAAATTTTACAGATGTGGACACTAATCAATTTACTGATATGGCCGGTGTTAACATTAACAACTTTTAATAATATTTTAACATTTTTTTATTTTTCCTCTTTTTCCTCTAGCTAGTCATGAATTGATGACTAGCCCAAGGTGAGGGCCGGCGAGCATTGTCAACCACCAGTAAGGCTCAAACCCTCGTGCTAGGCTAACAAGGCTCTCCCTCACCGAATTTAATGGAAGGAACTTTTGAAACAGGGGAAATTACATTTAACCCTTTGAATTTTAAGGTAGGTAACGAAAAATCTAAAGTATTGTACAAAATTCGAAAGACTATGAAGAAATATACGAAATATCAATATTCATATTTCGTGAAAGTTTCAAAGTACCTAAGGTTTCAAAAAAAGCCCTTCCGGATTTCAAAAAAAGCCAAAGCGCATACATGGCAAGATCCAAATTAACTAAAAAGTAAAAAAGGGAAAATCAATTCAAAAATACCAATATAAACCCAAAATTGCATTTTTGTTGCAATTGTTAGCCTCTTTTCCATTCGCATGCACGGCTATGACTTTTTTTTATCAGTTGCTACGAAAAGCTTTTTATCGTTTGCCATTTTGTCCTAAATTTTATCGGATTAATATACGTCATTAAGAAAAAAATGCCAAAAATTGAAAATGATCATTAAGAAATAAATAATGAATTGATAAGAAAATCTTCGGAAAAATTTGAGAAAAGTGTCAAAAAAATCTTAAACCTATTATATTGGTTCCAATTTCTTCATAAACATTTTAGTGACAATTTAATCTCAAATCTTTTAACATAATGCCAATTAATTCCTTTCGGCTAATTTTGGTCGAATTTTACTGACGTGGACACTAGTAAGCTTACGTGATATAACTAGCGTTAACATTAACAACTTTTAATAATATTTTAATAATTTTTGAATTATTTATTTTTTCTCTTTTTTTTTCCTTCTGCTAATTGTCAGTTGACAAGTAGCTAGAGGTGAGGGCCAATGAGCATCGTCAATGACCAGCAAGGCTCAAACCCTCATGCTAGGCTAGCGAGGCTCTCCCTTGCTGAATCTAAGCCTCGCCAGCCATGGGCGACTTTGACCTTGCAAGATCTGGCAAGGTTTTGCCAACCCTCACCTTTGGCTAATCGCCAAGGCCTAGCAACTAGCTGAAGGAAGAAGGAAGGGAAGGAAAAAGAAAAAAAAAAAAAGAAAAAAAAAGGAAAATAGAATAAATATATAAAAAATTTACTAAAATATTAAAATATTATTAAAAAACAGCAATATCTGGCTAAAATTAGTCAAAATGACTAAATTAATTTTAGGACTGAATTGTTACTAGGTTAGAATATTTAGAACTAAATTGACATTAATACAATAGATTTTGACTTTTCAAGTTTTTGTAAAAAAAAAGCTAGAGTAAATTTTAATTTGTTTGATTACTAGGAATTGTTAGTAAATGATTTGTGACATTGAAAACTTCATTAATTTGATCCAATGTGAGCTACAAAGATGTGTGTGTCAGGGTGCACGTATGAGTTGTGCTAAAAAAAATCCACATCAAATAAGTGATGTAGTATAAAGTAATTAATATATCTAAATTACCCATAATCCATTGGCTCTTAAGTGAATGTGAGTCCAATTAGATATATTGACTTGCTTGGACTTGAGCTCTCCCTTAGCAATCTTCCCATATGAAGGTATTGAGTTTCTAGTGCATGTTCCCAATAATGTGTGTGGCTCTAAATTTTAGAGCTCTTAGGGCCGATTCTAGCATCAAAGGCTACAATTTATTTTCCATGTTAACGAATTTGTAAGAATGTTTTAGGTCATAATAAATAATGTTGGTTGAGAAAAACGCAACCGGCAAAAGTTATTTGTCTAGTATCTCATTAATAAGTTATCAACTCTGATTTCAAATTACCAGTGTTCACTTGATTATTTCGTATTTAAAATTATTCCTACTAAATTTATTGCGAAGGTTATAAATAATTAAAATTACAGACTCTTATATGAAATCACCAACCATAATATGAGAATTTACCAACTAGTTTTAGAGCCACTTACTAATATTTATAGTGTCATTTTGAAATTATCAATTTCTGTAACAATCTCATCTGTTTTATCTAGATAGCTCACCAAAATTGTAAGCTCACTAACTCTTACATCAACTTTATAATATGAGCTATTTACCAACTATTCATTCAATAAATTTATCAATTAATTTTAGATCATCAATTCCCATTTGAATCATTTGGCAACCTCATTTCAAAATGACCATTTTTTCTTGAATTTTAGCAAAAAAAATTCAAAAAAATTTCCATTAATTACTAAAATAAACATGAAAAAATACATGAGAAATCTCAGAAGTCATCGTAATAAGACAAACTCATAGAACTCCAAAAAAATCATAAATTAGATTTGTGATTGCATCCAAATGAAAGCATCGATACCCCCATCAACGAATCACACATTATTATTAATGATAAATACATGCCGAGACTTCCAAATGTAGTTACAACTTTGCCTTTTGACAGCGTGTGTAGGTTTGGCATTCCCAATGCCCTCACTGTACGGAGACAATGTAAATATGTTGAACAAGTTTAGATCTCACATATGTGAGAGCGAGCCTTTTAGCAAGTTCGAGAAGCCAAAACGTTTGACAAAAATATGTTGAATGAGCACAGATTTGGCACCATATCTATTTGAATATAATTAAAATCGGAGGTGGAGTACTTGTTCATTAAAACTCCTATCGGAGAGAAAAGCTCAAAATATAAAATCGGAGAGCAAAACTCCCATATCTAAAACTAGATCGGGAGAGTAAAGGAAGAAATGAGAGGAAATAAAAGGAAATAAAAGGAAAAGCAATGAGGGAGGGAAGGGGAGATCTAGGTCAAATTCCTCCCCTCCAGAAGTTGAAGAAACTAAAAGGGACTGAAATTTAGAGATGAAGAGAGAGGAAGGGAGAGGAGGTAGACTAGTAGAGTTAATTTTAGCGAAATTTGTAAGTACGTAAGTTATGGCCTTTTAATCTTTGCAACCTAAAAAGCTCAATGCCCATTGGTCATGGCAGCCGCCCACTCCAAGTGAGCAAAACCATTGCTAGGTAGTCAAGGATATACATGGTAATCGCAGCCATCTTACATAATCTCTCTATTGTGTGAGCAAGCGCCCTAATCTCAAATATGAGATCGGATAGTACCTACTTAGCACCGCATAAATAACAAGCTAATTCCAAGAAAAAAAATCGGGTTGAGCAACAAATCTAATCCAAACTTTTTTTTTATCTCATAAAAAAACCAACTTTAAGTCAAATGACAAATCTTGCTCAATTTTTTTATCTCATAAAAAACACTAATTTTAGCTCGGATGGTAATTCTAGCCCAAACTTTTTTTGTCTCGTTAAAAATCACAACTTTCACCATTATCCAAAATCCAGCCTTTACTATTAACTCTCTATTTGAAATTAATCTTTTCTCATAAAAAAAAGGATCTAGTCATGGGCTTGGCGTAGCTCGTCTATGGTGTCTCTTTAGAAGCGGTGGTTTACAACTTTATATTTAGCTTACTATTGAAATGTATGAGATGATGAACAACTTGACATTTATTCTCTAAGTTGTATCTCAGATAAGAAGACAATGGATATTGCTTTAAATCCAACGAACAAGTTCACATGGATTTATTGCTAAAGATAATTAATGGATCTAAGTTAGTGGGCCAGATTTTGGATTTAAGTAAAAGTTGATGCCTTTTTTGGAAACAAAAAAAAATGTGGGAATCAAGATTGTCACCCGACCTAAAGTTTGTGCTTTCTTACAAGAAAAAAAAAATTAAGCCAAATTTATTACTCAAACTAAAGTTGATGCTTTTTTATCAGAAAAAAAAAAAGTTTGGGTCATATTTATCTCTTGAACTAAAATTGGTACTTTTTTAGAATTAGAACTGCAAATAACATTGTACAAGCATTTTTGTTGTCCGACTTAGCACTCCGCCACTGCAACCCCATTACATTGGACCTAGATAATGACACCATGAATACCTTCCTAGCATCTCATTTGAATATCTAAGCCATTTTTTGGTCAATCAAGTACCTCAACAGTTAAAATGCAAGTCTATGTGGGGCATCCTCTAAAATCCTTGATGGAGAAATGTCAATGTCAAAAATAACACCGTTAAATAACCATGGATAGTAGGGGTGATTAATTTTATGGTAGATCAATTCCCACTTTAAAACTGAGAATTGAATCAAAATAATGGGTTCCCAGTTTGTGGAAGTGCGAACCAACTCATCTAGTTGTGAAATTGGTAGTGATATCTTTCTATTTTTGTTTCATATTTCCTACAAAACTACAAATATTGTTGCATAGTCTTTAGTGTTTTGGATTTTTCAATCAATAAGGGTGCACATAGTAAAATTTCTGTTCCAAAAATCAATTTTTAGCTAGAAATTGATTGCTCCATTTCTACTCCCAAAACGAGTTTTTTGAGGCAAAATGGGCATTTGATACCGATATAAAATTTATGTTCTTAGAATAGAACATAAAATTTCTCATTCCTGACTAGTGGTGGGAGGCCAACAACGACCAATGACCAGCGGCAGGCGGCGGTGTGCCAAGGACCTGCGGTGACTAGCGAGGGGTGGCAACATGCAAGGGGCCTACTCATCACAGGCAGCGGGTGGTGGCAGGTAGGGGACCTACGGTGACTAGCAACGGGTGGTGGCAAGCAGGGGCTACGGCAATCGACAATGGTAGCCGATGGAGGCAGCCAATAGTGGGCAGGAGATGATCGACGGGGGATGGGTGGGTGGACAACTACTAGTGCTCAGTGACCAGTGATTGGCGACAGTGGTGCAATCAACAATCAACAATGACGTGTGAGGGGCCAACAATCGGTGGTGGTGGCGGTCAACAACCAATGGAGGCATGCAGGGGGCCAATGGCACACAAACGGCCGAGCAATGGCAATGGTCGATGAGGGCAAGCGGGTGGGTGTCGTGCAATGACAAAAGCAAGCGATGATAATAGTTTTTATTTCTCACATTTGTTTTAGAAATAGAGAAGTTAAAAATTTTAATTTCGATTTCTACTCTAAATATATTTTTAGAGGAAAATTTTGTTTCAAAAATAGAAAAATGAAATTGCATTACTAAATGGATTTTTATTTCAAACATTTTTTCGAAAACAGAAAAATAAAAAAATTGAAGTATCTTCATGCGCACCCTAAAAATCTCGATGGAAAGGTGCCAAAGGTGTGATAAAATATGATCAAGTATCATTAACTTGCTAATCGAAAAAGTATCAATTTGGTCCACTCCTAAAATCGAAAATAGAACTAACAATCACCGATTCCAAATTTTAGGAAATAGGAACATGACCAGTTCTGTCGAGAATTAGCCAAAACTTTCCGGTTCCCAATTCTGAGTGCTCGCTCCAAATCAATAGTCCATATCCTCATCCAATGTCGGTCTCTTATCACGTTGCCACCCCAATGAATACATATCAAATGGCTAAAATCTTCCAATTCATCGCTCTCGTTCTCTCCTCGTCATCTAATGACCCAAATGGAAATGCCACGACTTATACTAAATAATCAATCCCGTCACGAGTCAAATTTAATTTGTGCTGAGCAAGCCAGCGACACTACTAAAGTTACAAGAAATGACAATTTTTACTAACAAAGGACTTATATCGAGCAAAATCTAAAAATCCAAGGTACTCGATTGAAAACCTCCTCGATTATAAAGTGAGTAAAAATTTATGACACTTGCGGCGTTTTTATTTTTTAATGTGCTCAGATCATTTTTTAAAAGAAAAAAAGTAAAAAAGTAAAAGAGAAATAGTTGGGAGGATTTTGAATTTAAGATATTCACCTATTAATCCAGATGACCGACATCTCCCTTCAACTTCGAGCTCTCGTCATTCCATCGGCGTCGTTGCTCCATCTGTGCACAGCAAGGTCGTCGTTTTCGTTTGGCGAAAGCCTCATCAAAGATCCCAAGTCCCAACATTTCCATCCCCCCTTTGATCTCCACGTTCGTAATCGAAGGACCCCACAACCCCAATCCCCCCAAAAATCTCTCCCCTGTGCCTTCCCCTTTCCCAAATTTCAGCTGGTGAGCGCACACCCATTTCTGGGGTCCCTCAAGAACGTCGCGTTTCGTCGCCGAAAGGGGTGCTTCGAGGTGAATCCCGGGGGGGATGATGTTCCCCCGGATGGGTCGAGCTTGAATTGCGCTGAGCGCTGGTGGTGTTGTTGGTGTTGGTGGTGGTGGTAGTGGTGGTGGTGGGGATGATGATTGAAGGGAGGAGAATATCGGCGAGCCCTAGGCCGTGCTCCGGCCGGAGGGTCGTCGCGAAGAAGAGGCCCCGAGGTGAGGGGTTCGTGAACAGCGTGAAGAAGTTGCAGAGGCGAGAGATTCGCTCCAAGAGGGATCGGGCGTTCAGCATGAGCAATGCCCAGGAGAGGTTTCGCAACATGCGATTGACGGTCAGTGTAAATTCTTATTTGGGTTCACTTTAAAAAACCTTGGATTCTATCAATTGATTTTTGGATCGTGTGTTGTTAGGAACCATGTAGGCTCATGTTCTCTTTGTTGTAATTCATGATGTAAGTTGGGATGGGTTTAGAAAGAAAGATGTAAGACTTGGGATGCTTAATTCGCTCTTGCAAACGTTCTAATTCTGGGATTGGAGGTACTTTATAGCTGTTAGAGTTTGATTGAGGTTGATAAGGTGCTTGTAGACAAATTTGGAGTAAGAAGGAAGAATAGTGAATATGCCGTGATGGTTCTTGAATTGAAGTGTGCAATTGAGAAGTAGCATCTTGTTAAACGAACCGAGGGGATGCATATGCTATAGTATTTTTGTTTGGGCGGGTTTATGCTACTTTGTTTGAGCCATGCAGTTGTGAGAGTCCAATTAGATTATATACGAGAATGAGTTAGATACTTAGTTTTGACAAGTTCATTTAGTAAACCATATCTTCTGCAGCCGGCAAATGCTGATCTTGGAATTAGACATGGGCTGTATATTTGTCTGCATCTCATGCTTTTAGGAGGATTTGTGGTAGAGTTTCTGCTGGGACAAAATTGTGTTTGAGCATCTTCAGCATGGTATTTGTCCTTGGTTCAAACTGATGTTATGGGTTGGGAAGGAGGATTTACACTGCCAGTTCTTTTCCCAGTGGGTGTCCCACTAGATGGTGACATATGATCTCTTGTAATCTATTTCTTTCATTATGAACAGTGAAATAAGATCAAAATCGGTTTAAATGAATTGAAAATAATTGACTTGCATTATGGTTTCTGAAACTTGATTAGCTTTGTCATTCTGATCAGTGCGTTATCATAATGACTAGTATATACATTTAGCTTATCAGAATTTGCACTGATTGTTATCTAATGGGCAATGCATTATTGTTCAGGAGGAATACGATACCCATGACCCCAGTGGACATTGTTCACCTGTATTGCCTTTCCTGATGAACAGGACAAAGGTTATTGAGATAGTGGCTGCACATGACATTGTCTTCGCTCTTAACCATTCAGGTGTTTGTGCAGCTTTCAGCAGAGGTACCCACTTGATAAATTTGTCCATATAGGACTGAAAATTTTCACACAATTATCTAGTGAGCTAATCCAATGCCTACACACTACAGGAGAAACTGCATGTAACAGTTTATGTTTGGCTATTCATGCAGAATCAAATGAAAGGATATGTTTCTTGAATGTCACTCCTGATGAAGTCATTCGGAGTTTGTTTTACAACAAGAACAATGATTCACTTATTACAGTTTCAGTATATGCTTCTGACAACTTCAGCTCCTTGAAATGCAGATCTACAAGGATTGAGTGCGTACAGTTACCATTTGTTTGTTGTTCTTTCAACTCCAGGAAGCAGATATTGTACATGATATGATGTATTCTATTCTCTCTGACAGATACATAAGGAGGGGCCAACCAGATGCTGGATTTGCTCTTTTTGAATCTGAATCCTTGAAGTGGCCTGGCTTTGTGGAGTTCGATGATGTAAATGGGAAGGTTCTTACTTACTCGGCACAAGATAGGTATGCTTCTTTGCTAATATTGTAGATTGTTATCATAGACTCACTCCTTGATTGATCCTCTCTTTTGTCCCTGCTTTTTGCCAGTATATATAAGGTCTTTGACTTGAAAAACTATACAATGTTGTATTCTATCTCAGACAAGCATGTTCAAGAAATAAAAATCAGGTGATCTCTCTCTCTCTCTCTCTCTCTCTCTCTCTCTCTCTCTCTCTCTCTCTCTCAGACACATTTGCTTGTGTGTGCCTGAAAATTTGGACAACGATAAGGTCAATTTTCTGGGTGAATTTTGGTATGGATCATGTGAAGTGAAGGACAAATAGGGCCTCTATTAATTGATGAGATTTGTGGTGATATTGATTCACTTGTCACGGCCCCCTTCTTTGAACTACCCTTAAGGCTTCTTAAGAGAGTTTAATTGCTGACTTTGTGCCATCAGCTATGTAACTTAGGGCCTGTTTGGTAGCCATTTTGTTCCCAGGAACAACTTATGATCAAAAATGATTCTTTTTTATTATGTTTCCGAGAACAATCTCTGAATATTTGAAGGTGTTCGGTAAATTGTCCAAAATTTTTATTCTCGGGATAAAATGCGTTTGGCAGCATTCTTCAATTTTTTTTATTCTTTTAATTTTTCAATACTTTTACCATAATTTTCTTATATTTCTCTTTTTTTCTTTTTTTTTTTTCCCTTTTCTCTTGTTCTTCCTCTGTTAGTGGCCAGTCGCCACCACTGGGCGAGGTCCGGTGAGCTCACCTAGCCACCGACAAAGCTCGGCCGTGTAGATTTGGGCTGTGCCTCACTAGTGGCCAGGCAAGGCTCACCTAGCCTAGCGAGGCTCAACCTTGCCCAGGCGGCGCGAGGCCCAGCCTCACTAGGCCAGGGCGAGGCCAACCTTGAGCCTCATCGAGCTGGTCAAGCCTTGCTCCAGATTTGCGAGGCCAAGCTTTGCCGGTGGCTAGGTGAGCTCGCCGGACCTCACCTGGCCACTTGCCACTGGCTGCAGCGGCGGCAACAGGGGGGGCAGTGATGGGGCGACAGTGGGCTGGGAGGAGGAAGAAGAAGAAAGGGAAAGGGAAAAAAGAGGAGAGTGAAAATTGATTCTTGAAATTGTTCTCAAGAGCAAGAAGCAATTTTTTTTTATTCTTGATTCTATTCCAAATTTGTTCCCGAAAACAAAAAAATAGAATCAGTTGTTTCCGGGAGTGTTACCAAACAAGCCCTTAGTTGATAGGACATGTACTCTTCATGTTTCTTGTTTTTTCAACTACCTTTTAGCTAGATGCTTCGATTATAGATATATCATGCACATGCAGTTGTTAACTATACAATCATACTTGGCATTGTCCTCTTTAAGATTTGTATTATTATAAGTGCTTGTTACTACAGTAGCCAGCTACCATAAACTCAGTTTCTATATCTACTGTTCCTAGTTGTCAGTCGGTGAGCATGCTATCTTCTGTCCACAAATTGAATGTAGCACATGAGATGGATTTCCAGAGAATGCATACATATTATGACATGTCACTGCTTCATTGCGTAATACATATGAATCTTACACTGCTAATGCCTCTGTTTTTCCACTTTTTCTTGTTACAGTCCAGGTATCATGCTACTGATTTTTAATAGATCTACTAGCTACGTTCCTCTTAAGATACTTTCAATAGAGGATGGAACAGTCCTCAAGGCCTTCAACCATCTACTTCATCGCAATAAGAAGGTGGACTTCATAGAACAGTTCAATGAGAAGCTTCTGGTCAAGCAAGAAAATGAGAATCTCCAAATACTTGATGTACAATATATTTCTCTCTGGACATCTCTTTTATGTCTTTTCCATCTTCATCCTGGTAACTGTTAGTTTTTCCTCTTTGAAGGTTCGAAATGCTGACGTGATGGAAGTTAGCCGGACGGAATTTATGACTCCATCAGCATTCATCTTTCTTTATGAGAATCAGCTGTTCTTGACATTTAGAAATAGGACTGTCTCAGTGTGGAACTTCCGTGGGGAGCTCGTGACTTCATTTGAGGATCACCTTTTGTGGCATCCGGATTGCAACACTAATAACATCTACATTACAAGCGATCAGGATCTTATAATTTCTTACTGCAAGGCTGATTCTGACGATCACTGGACAGAAGGGAATGGTAAACATTCTTTTTTGCAAAATTGACTTTGAGCAAGGGCCTTGCATGATTCCATTGTCGAAGTATTTGCAAAATTGACTTTTTTAGTCTCAATTGGATATGCTTCTCTATAATTTACCCATCTATTCTGACGTTACACATTGAGTAAATATACATTAATTGTTCCTTTTTCACCCAAGTTACATATAGCCTGGGATTACTGTGGCTTCACATTTTCAGATGCCTGTGTATGGTATTCATTTGGTGTCTCTTTTGGTACAGCTGGATCGATCAATATCAGCAATATCTTGACCGGTAAATGCCTGGCAAAGATAAATGCCACTAATGGCAGTCCAAAGGTTGATGAGTGTAGCAGTGATGGCGGGACCTTGAAGAAGCCAAAGCTGCTTTGTGGGAAGTTGAAGAAGCCAAAGCTGCCGAGCCACTCTCAAAGGATGAGAAGCACGGTCTCAGAGGCCCTGGAGGACATAACTGCACTTTTCTACGACGAAGAGCGGAATGAGATATACACCGGTAATCGTCGTGGCTTAGTGCATGTATGGTCTAATTGAAGAGCTTGTTGATTCAATTGAAGTGTGGAGAACCTGCGACAATGGGCATTGCGGGTGGAAAAGCTGTGATGCTTCTCAAGCGCCCTTTAACAGGGCGATCGCTGCAATGCACACAGGAGTATATTCGAAGTGCAGTCCATGTTGTAACATTAATAGGTGTCTCTTAGATTTGTTTGATGATAGGCTATTGAATATCTGTTGTATTTCGGGGTAGAATGCTAATACCAAATGCAGATATCAAGACTTGTGTGTTTCAGAAATTCCTGCAGGATTCTTCGATCTGTGTCATCAATTCGATATTTGCCCTCTTATTAATACTGTGGGCTTGCCGTTATCCTCCTTGGTCAGATTGGATGCTTCTGCATTTTCTTCTTTAGTTTGCAAGAACCCAAACGTTTGCTTAAAAAATGAAGGTACTCCTTGGTTGCCACCACTATGGGTTCATTTGGTTCAGCTTTTGCAAGAGACTTTTTGAGTTCAATGCAAATGTTGAAAGCCCAAAGCCCATTTGGGGAAATGTCAATTGTGTTTGATAAAATTACTTTGCAAATGAACTTTGAGTTGAATATGTATTTGGTAAAAAAAACTTTTGCGATGGACTTTGATGGGTATTATATATATATATTATTTTTGAAAATTGGACGCCCTTCACCGATTTGGCAAAGGGTTGCCTCCTTTTTCAATTAAAAAAAAATAACCAAGTAAAATTGAAAATATGAAGAATCAGTGAGGGTAGTTTTGAAAAAAAATAATAATTTCAGCATTCCCTCAAATGAAAATTAATAGGGACTAGCTTTGGGCTTTCAGAATTTTTTGAAGGCCAGCTTTTAACTGAAAGTTGGCTTCAAAAATTGGCTTCAAAACTTAACCAAACGCACCCCTACAAGAACCTCCATTTTCAATGGCCACCACTGACTGATTTACAACCATCACTGACGTTGACTCCACTGCCACTAGCCTGGCACCACAGGGGCCGTTGCCGTCATCACACGCACAAATGAATTGCTACTGGTCTGCTGCCAAAATCAGCCATAGATCAACCTCAGGCAGTCAGTTTGATTGTTTCGTCGAGACAATCAACAATATTCTATATTACGTTATTTATAGTACTACTTTACCTTACCCATTCATTGCGGATAGGTTATTTATCACCACGAAATCTACCTAATTTTGATTTGCAACAACCTATTTCTTTTTCACTGCAATTCATTTCATCCTATCACGTAGATCTAGTCATAGGGAGATGAGGTCCAAGTGTGTGATCTATTCACTAGAAGGTCTCAACTGTATATTTCCACTTAACACCTATCATAATGATTAATAGAGCCGTGATTTCTCTAGATGGTTCAAAACTTTTGAACAAAGATATTTACACGGAGAAAATCTTATAGTTTCGCAATTGTTGATATGGTTCACATTAAGCAATTGTGAATGGAAAAAAAAAAGGTGATGTCTTTCTTCCTTTAGTTGAATAGATCCAAGTACAAGCGCCATCACATAACCTAACAAGATGCCGTCCTTGAACGATGCAAAACAAGGGCAAAAATTACAACCCAAATACCAAAACTTGGCACGAGAGGACACTTTAAGTGTCAAAAGTTATAAAATGTATATTTAAGTACCATTTTTTTTAAATTAAATCGCTTAAGTGCCAACTATAGTGAAGGCCGCCGGAAATCCAAGATGACTTATTTTACTAATATAATTCACTTATGTTTCTTTCCAGAAGCTAAGTCAACGAAAACTTAACCAAAATGACGTTTTTTTGTGTTGATGTAGCATTTAAAAAATGTATTTAATTAAATAATATTAAATAACTTTAAAAATATATTATTATAAAATTGATTAATTTAAAAAAAAAAAAAAAAGGAATGGGAGGATCGGGTGAGGGCTATGCAACCCTCGCCCACCGCCGCCGTCATTGCCCCACCGTCGCCGAGAAGGGCGGCGACGGTGGGCGAGGATCGGCCGGGTCACCGAGCCCGGCCAATGGCCGACGACAAGGCTCGATGACCCCAAGCCCTTGCCACAAGTTGGCTTGGCGAGGGCCCACAAGCCCTCGCCGTAGGTCGATCGGGGCCGTTGGCCACTGGCCAGGGCACAGCAACCCCGGCCGACCCTCACCCTACCGTTGCCGACCCTTCCTGAAGATAATGGGGTGGCGAGGGCTGCACAACCCTTGCCCGAACCCTCCCTTCCTTTTTCTTTTTATAAAATCAATTTTTTTAATTTTTTTTCAAGTATGACTTGGACAATTTCTTTTTTAAAATTTGCCATGTAAATATTTTATTTTGAAAAAAATTGCTCCATATCAAATAAAATCGCTGGAAAATGACATATGACAATTTGGCTGGATTTTTTTGCCATTGGCATTTAATTGATCATTTTTTCTCCGATTTTGGCACTTAAGTATACATTTCCGAACCTTTTGACATTTAAGTGTCCCCGTGCCAAGTTTTAGCACTCCAGTGGTCCGCACGTTGCAAAACAAGTGTCAAAGCTTTTTATTCAAAAACAAGCTTTCACCATCTCCATATATGTGGGATGGACATTGCTCTTTTTTATGATTGAAAAAGGAGGAAAGAAAAAGGGAAATGCTAGACGGAAAGTATTCGAGACCTCTTCTTTAGTCCGAAAACTGGTAATTCTCATATCTCATCCTACAATCCTGAAGCGGCACCTGAACCCCGAAGCTATTGGGGCATTCGTCGACTATGTGACTCTTCGCCAAGCTCACGCAAGTAGCGCAATCAGTAATTGAAAGCCCCGAACTGCAAACCGCATGGCCATAAGCCGTTGCTTCAGCGTAAGGAGAATGGGTGTAGTAATCATAGCCTGGAGTGTTCGCCGTCACGGTCACCATATCCTCAAGGACATACGAGACGCTGTTCGCGCACGCATCACCACTTCTGTAAACATTGCCGTTGCAAATCTTGTTTACTTTGGTCGTATCTGGATCGCCCAGGACTAAATTGAACACGAAAAGGAGACCAGGAGAGTTAGAGCAAATCGACGAACAAAAGCCACAACCATGTTTTTTTTTTCTTTTCTCTGTTACCAACTCTCTCTCTCTCTCTCTCTCTCTCTCTCTCTCTCTTGCAGCTAATTTAAGTTGAGTGTAAGACTATATATAGAGGACCACTCAGCTTTGTTTCCCTCCGAAAATTTGAATAGTAGATTTTTTCTTTGTCGAAGAATAGTAGATTATTATGTCCATTTATATTCTTTGTCGATCCTCGATGTCCATTTCTGAGATGCTTTCTTCCAGACGTTTCGCCAGGTAGCCATTAATTTTCTCTCACCCTACATCTGAATGGGGAGATATGGCCTAGGTTGAACTGGCCAAAAGATCCGTTGATAGTGTCAGATCAACCACGTGATAATGAAATCGATAGTTGTTTGACGTGCGCCGTCCTTTGACGCTCATGTTTTACAATGATCTTTGTTGATCTCAATATTCAATTCATATTCATCATATCTTGTGTCATTTTCATTAGTCCCTAACAAAATACTTATTCCTTGTTTGTGTTGGGGAAATTTAATTGCTGATGAAGATAGAGCAGTAGTAATAGATTTTTGATTCTTTGATGTGTGATGACCGGGCCTGCTTCCCATTCATTCTTTTAATTGGATGTTCTTCGGCTGGTCAATAGGGCACAGTGGGAGAATCTTTGGCTCTATCGAACCCTATGAACCGGGTGGGGCACTCGACAAAAGGGACAATTATCCTTAAGGTATTATTTGTTTCCATTATTGTTGTTGCCAAGTTTAGAATAAATATACCTCAGGACATGTACCAAAGCCACAAAGAATCGAGTTCAACAATTACACAATTTCCTTCTTGGAATTTTACTTTGAATGTTTTGTTAAAATTGTGTGATGAAAAGAGAAGAAAAGAGAGTTTTTGAAGAACAAGAAGATGATTCTTATGAACAATTATGGTTATTATAAATAATATGTGATTTGGTCTTTCTTCACATACAACCAATTAACACGTCTCTTTGTAATATGTTCCTTATTCTCAACCATCACTACTCTTCACATTGACAATTACTTCATTTCATAATCACTAGTGACCTCTTTTCATAACCAATAGTCATATTGTTAACCAAGAGTCATCTCTTTTATAATAACAAACTATTTTAACAGTTAGACTTTTATTTTCTTTTCTTTTCCACTTCAATGAGGTTCTCATTCTTTTATGAGCTGAATTATGTTATTACCGGGGCACTTCGAGGTATATGATCTTTGCTAGTTCAATCAGGGAAAATTATCCAAAAAGTCATAAATCTATTGCATTTATGCTAATTCAGTCCTAAACCTTTTAATTTCTTGCCAATTGAGTCTATTGAGTTGATTTTGATAGGAAATTGTTAACGTGGACGATTGGCACTAACGTGGCATTTGTTAATAATATTTTGAATTTTTTATGATTTTTTCTTTTTAAACTTTTTTTTGCCTCTTTTTTAGCTAGGGCTAGCAAGGGTTATCGGCCACAGGCAAGGGCCAATAACCCTTGCTAGCCAAAGGGAGAGACGACTTCCCTTACAATCCTTGTCGGCAAAAGCAAGGGTGTACAAGCCCTCACCTAAAGGACCACAATGCCCTTGCCAAATCTAGCCAAGCAAGGGCGGCAACCTTGCTCGAGGCCCTTGCTTGAGGTCGATGAGGGCCACTAAGGCCTTGCCTAGCTAGATCTGGTGAGAACGTCACAACACTCGCCAATTTTAGGCAAGGGCTTACACACCCTCCTTTTCGCTAGTGAAGGCATTGGCCAGCCCTTGCTTGTGGCCAATGAGGGTCAACCAGCCATCCTTCTTGGCCCTCACCTATAGCCAATGAGGGTTGGCCGGCCATCATTGCCAACCCTCTACAAAACCCTAAAAATAATAATAATAATAAAAAATTCAAAAACATAAAAATTAAAAAAATATATTAATATTATTTTAAAAAATGCTATGTCAGCACCAACCATTTACATTAGCAATTTCCTATCGAATTTGGCTGAATAAACTCAATTGGTAAAAAGTAAAAAGATTTATGATTGAATTGGCAAAGTGCAATCAATTTAGAGTTTTTTGGATAATTTTTCCAATTTAATCACAATGAACATGTTCACTTTTCTGAAATCAATGTAATGACATATTGTGCCATAGCTATCATTTGAGCGATAAACTTTTTGTGGATAATTTTCACTGGTGGTCCCTAAACTTCAAAAGATTTTGCAATCAGGTTACTAGACTTTGATTTCAAGCGCCCATTGCGCTAAACTTTTGATCTTTTGCAATTTATGCACTTGGCCGAAGTGCAGCCGTTCTTTCAACAAATTGCCAACATGGCAGGAGCATGGAAGTGCCGTGTTCCCCAGATAATTGGCCGATAACGAAGTCTAGAAACCATGATCGGGAATGAAATTGATGCACAAGCGGCCTAATTTGAGTGGAAGACTCCGGCATTCAAACACAAAATTTGTTGCATCCACACCAAGCACTTGATCATCCAGTAAACCCTTTGGAGTCAATTGTCGGTCTATTATTTCCATTCAGTTGCCAGAGGATCACAGAAACACTGAAGTAACATTGTCTACCAAGTTTCACTTTCATTTCTTTCGGATGTGCATGAAGTTGCATAAGGCATTATTTGCGCCACCTTGCAAGTTTCGACTCCAGATTTGCATCGTTAGCACGTGAATGATCGATCTGCTACATCTAGCTACCAACAAAGTGAAAGTGAAACTATGTACCGGTCTGTTCATATAGGAACGAGGATCGAGTCTGATAGCTAGGAGGTCTCGATTGCATACGGTGCTACATTTCCACTTGACACCTATGATAATGGTAAACAGGGCAGAAACAATCTCTTGATTTCTCAAAACTATCTGGTGCTCCATTTCCGAAGGGGCGGAGATGTATAAGGGCAGAAAAGTTTATAGTTTTGCAATAGTCAATACGGCGTAAACGAAGTAATTATTAAAGGAATAAGAAAAAAATAGATGGTGTGGTCCTTCATTTAGTTGAACAGAACCAAGTACAAGAGTCATCACATATCCTAAAAATTTGCCGTACCTGAAACAAAACAAATGCGTATTCCTAAGCCTTTTATTCAGAAACAAGCTTTCGCTATCTCCACAACTGAGATAGTCATTGCTCTTTTCGACAACTGAAAAAGTAACAAGATGAAAGGAAAACGATGGACGGAAAGTATCCGAGACCTCTTCTTCATTCCGAGAACGGGTAATTTTCATACCTCATCCTACAATCCTGAAGCTGCATCTGAACCCCAATGCTATTCGGGCAATTGCTGAGTATCTGACTCTTTGCAGAGCTCATGCAAGTACCACAATCAATAAATGAGAGTGATGTACTGCAAACGGCATGGCCATAAGCCGTTGCTTCAACGTAAGGAGACTGGGTGTAGTAATCATAGCCAGGGTGGTTTGCCGTCACAGTCGCTAGATCCTCGAGGACATACGACACACTGTTCGCATACGGATCGCTGCTTCCATAAACGTTGCCGTTGCAAATCTTGTTTACCATGGTCGTATCCAGACCGCCCTGGACAAAGTTGAACACGAGAAGGAGACCGAGGAGAGCGAGTGCAAATCGATGAACAAAAACCATGGCGATGTTCGTTCTTTTCTTTTCTTACCGATCCTTTTTCTCTTTTCTTTTCTTCTTTTGCAGATAATTTGAGTTTAGTGCAAGACTATATATAGAGAAGCACTCATCTTTGTTTCCTCCGATGATTTGAATAATAGGTTATTACATACATTGTTGTGCTTTGTCGATGGTGGATGTCCAATTCTAAGATGCTTTCTTCAATCCATCTCTGAAAGATCTGTCGATAACCAAATCGATCATCTTTGGACGTCCATTGTCTTTTGCCACTCGTGTTTACAAGGATCTTTGTTGATCTCGACATTCAATTCGAATTCATCCGATTTGCCTCGTTTTCTTTTGTGTCTGACAATACATGTTCCGTGCTAGGCTTCTTTTTCTTTTTTCATTTCCTGCGATGAGATTTTCATTTTTTTTTTTCCTGTCTTGAACTGTTGATATAACCCTGCCTTGACTTCAAGAATATTAAGTTAATTTAAATGGGGATAATTATCGAAAAAGTCTTAAATCTATTGTACAAATACCAATTGTACAGATACCAATCTATTGTACTATCAACTAATATTGGTCGGATATCGATGATATAATCATTGGCTGTCTTACATAAAACGGCCAACACTAACATGAATAATTTTTTATAAACTATTTCATTTTTCTTTTCTTTTCTTTCTTTTCTCTTTTTTATTCATCTAGAGTAAGGGGCCGCAAAACCCTCGCAGATTGTAGGCTAATCCAGCAAGGGCCACAACCCTTGCCTACGATTGAAGAAAGTTGCAACCCACATAGAAAATATAAAAGGAAAAGAACAGAAATTATAAAGTTATGAATAAAAAATGTCCACATCAACACTAATGGTGTTACATCAAATGGCTGGCGTTCACATCAATAATTACTAGTTGGCAAATCATCAAAAGGTTTAAAACTAAATTGATTAAATTGAAAAGTTTAGAACTAAATTAACATCTATACAATAAATTTAGAACTTTTTTGGTAATTTTTCATCTAATCATATAAAAATATTTGCTTCTTCGAAATCAATGACATGAGATATGTTGTGTCCTAGGTTTTATTTGACCAATAAACTCTTTTTGGGTAACTATGATGGATGTGGATTTTGTGATCAAATTATTGAATTTTGATTTCAATCACCCGCCACTCTAAATTTTCGATCTTTTCCAATTTGTGCACTATGACCGAAGTTCAGCCACTCTTTCAACAAATTACAAACATGGCGGGCACATGGTAGTGACATGTTCCCCAAGACACTATCGTTCAAATGCAAAATGCGAAATTCATTGTATCTAGGGTGTGCAACCAAACCAATTTTACTCAGAAACCGGATAATACCGCCTAAAAAACAGGTCTAGGTACCGGTTTCCGTTGAAACTAGTCCGAGAACAAGTTCCAAATTTTTAGAACCAGTCTAGGAACAGGTTCCGAGTGAATACCCACCTAAAAACCAGACTGGAAAGCCCATTTTTTAGAATCGATTTTATAAGATAAAAAGCCAAAACCTTAATTTTCCCCCTCTAAATTCTAACCTCAACATGCCTTCGTTCTTTGTCTTTCTTGGAACTCATCGCCAATCTTTCCTCTTCCCTAATTTTTTATGGATGAATAGGGAATGAAGTTTTACAATATATGTTTTATGTTACGATGTGACTACTATTCATCCTATTGATTGTTGTTTTTGGCGAATAGGGATTTTTGCTATTCATTTTTTACTTTGAATCATTTTGTTACTCATAACCTCATATTATTAAAAAGAACCAAAAAAGAAAAAGCAGGTTTTCAAGTAGACTCTGGAACCAAACCGGAAAAATAATGTAGGTTTCAAAACCAATTTTGGGCAAATAGGGTAAATTCCAAGGTCCAAAAACTAGGAATTGATTATAACATGGTAGGTTTCAGATTTCAGTTTTGAAACCTACTCACCCTATAACCATCACCCCTAGTTGTCTCTAAGCAAAGTGCCTGATCAGCCACCAGATCCCTTTGGAGTCAATTGCTAGTCTATTATTTCCATCCATTGTCGGAGGATCATAGAAACACTGAAGTAAAATTGCTAGATAGGCATTACACAATCAAGCCATTGTCTACCTAGTTTCGCTTTTATCTCTTTTGGACATAGATGAAGTTGCATAAGGCAATATTCACACCACCTTGCAATTTTGGACTCCTGATTTACATTGTGAATCATCTGCCATATTTAGCTTCCAATGAAATGAAAGTGAAACTAGGTACCAGAATGTTCATGTAGAAAGGATAATGGAGTGTATTGAGGTACGGACCCTTGGAATGCTAAAACTTGGTACAGGAGATACTTAAATGTCAAAAGTTACGAAATGTAAACTTAAGTGCCAAAATCGGAGTAAAAATGATTAGTTAAGTGCCAACGGTGAAAAAATCAAGCCAAACTGCCACGTGTCATTTCCCGACGATTTTATTTGTTGACGGAACATTTTTCTTCAAAATAAAATATACAAGTGGCAATTTTAAGAAAAAAAATTGTCTAAATCATACCAAGAAAAAAATTATAAATCAATTTTATTAGAAAAAAAGGGGAGGGGAAGGGGAGGGTTCAGGCAAGGGCTATGTAGCCCTCACCGCCACCACCGTTGCCGCCCCACCATTGCCGAGAAGGGCCGCCAATGGTGGGGCAAGGGTCGGCTAGGGTCGCCAGGCCCTAGCTGACCCTTGCCAATAGCAAGTGACCCCGGCTGACCTGCGGTAAGGGCCTATAGGCCCTCGCCTAGATATGGAGTATATCGAGATACGGACCCTTGGAATGCCAAAACTTGGCACGGGAGACACTTAAATATCAAAAATTACGAAAGGTAAACTTAAGTGCCAAAATTGGAGTAAAAATGATTAGTTAAATGCCAACGGCGAAAAAATCGGGCCAAACTGCCACTTGTCATTTTCCAGCGATTTTATTTGTTGACGGAACATTTTTATTCAAAATAAAATATACAAGTGGCAATTTTAAGAAAAAAAATTGTCTAAATCATACCAAGAAAAAAAATTATAAATCAATTTTATTAGAAAAAAGGGGAGGGGGAAGGGGAGGGTTCAGGCAAGGGCTATGTAGCCCTCGCCACCACCACCGTTGCCGCCCCACCATTGCCGAGAAGGGCCGGCGATGGTGGGGCAAGGGTCGGCTAGGGTCACCAAGCCCCGGCCAATAGCAAGTGACCCCGGCTGACCTGCAGTAAGGGCCTACAGGCCCTCGCCTAGATATGGAGTGTGTCGAGGTACGGACCCTTGGAATGCCAAAACTTGGCACAGGAGATACTTAAATGTCAAAATTTATAAAAGGTAAACTTAAGTGTCAAAATCGGAGTAAAAATGATTAGTTAAGTGCCAACGGCGAAAAAATAGGGCCAAATTGCCATGTGTCATTTTCTGGCGATTTTATTTGTTGACGGAACATTTTTCTTCAAAATAAAATATACAAGTGGCAATTTTAAGAAAAAAATTGTCTAAATCATACCGAGAAAAAAATTATAAATCAATTTTATTAGAAAAAAAGGGGAAGGGGAAGGGGAGGGTTCAGGCAAGGGCTATGTAGCCCTCGCCGCCGCCGCCACCGTTGCCACCCCACCATTGCCGAGAAGGGCCGGCGATGGTGGGGCAAAGGTCGGCTAGGGTCATCAGGCCCTGGCCAATAGCAGGTGACCCCAGCTGACCTGCGGTAAGGGCCTACAGGCCCTTACCTAAATATGGGGTGAGGGTCACGACCCTCCCCTAGATCCTAGTGACCGTCGCCAGGCTGACCTATGGTGAGGGTCGTGACCCTCACCCCAAATCTGAGCAAGGGCCTGCAGGTCAGTCGAGGTCGCCGGCCACTAGCTAGGGCCCGGCCAACCCTCACCCCACCGTCACCAACCCTTCTCGGCAATGGTGGGGCGGCGACGGCCGCAACGATAGCAAAGGTTGCACAGCCCTCGCCCGAACCCTCCCCTTACCCTCCCTTTTTAATTAATAAATTTTATAATAATAAATTTGTTAAGTTATTTACTTAATACATTTTTTAAATACCACATCAGCACAAAAACAACGTCATTTTAGCCAAGTTTTTGCTAACTCATCTTTCGGCAAACCACGTAAGCGATTTATATTATTAAAATAAGATACGTTGAATTTCCGGTAGCCTTCGCCAGAGTTGGTAATTAAGTGATCTAATTTTTATTTTTAAAAAAGTGGCACTTAAGTATACATTTTGTAACTTTTGGCACTTAAGTGTCCCCTCGTGTTAAGTTTTGACACTTAGACTATACTTTTGCCGAAGTGTACCGGTCTGTTAGCTAGGAGGTCTCGTCAACAAATTTTGCTATATTTCCACTTGACACCAATCATACTCATAAAGGCACCCAAGACCTTCTCTTGATTTTTCGAAACTATCCTGTGATCCGTTTCCATGAGATGTTCAAGGGGAGAAAAGCTTATACTATTCCAACAGTCAATACGGTGTACACGAGGAAAAAGAAGAAAAAATAGATGGTGTGGTCCTTCATTTTGTTGAATAGAACCAAGTCCGAGAGCCATCACATATCCTAAATATTTGCCGTACTTGAAATAAAAGAAACGCCTATTCCTAAGCTTCTTATTCAGAAACAAGCTTTCGCCATCTCCATAACTGAGATAGTAATTGCTCCTTTTGATAACTGAAAAAGAAAAAAGTCGAAAGGACGCCGCTGGACCGAAGGTATTCGAGACCTGTTTTCTATTCCGAGAATGAGTAATTCTCATATCTCATCCTACAATCCTGAAGCTGCATCTGAACCCCAATGCTATTCGGGCAGTCGCTGAGTATCTGACTCTCCACAGAGCTCATACAAGTAGCGCAATCAGTAAATGAAAGCGCTGTATTGCAAACAGCATGGCCATAAGCCGTTGCTTCAACATAAGGAGACTGGGTGTAGTAATCGTAGCCAGGGTGGTTTGCCGTCACAGTCGCCATAGCCGCCAGGACGTACGATACGCTGTTTGCATACGGATCACTGCTTCCATAGACGTTGCCGTTGCAAATCTTGTACACCATGGTCGTATCCGGATCGCCCAGGACAAAGTTGAACGCGAGAAGGAGACTGAGGAGCGCGAGTGCAAATCGATGAAGAAAAGCCATAGCCATGTTAATTCTTTTCTTTTCTCACCAACTCCTCTCTTTTCTTTTCTTCTTTTGTAGATAATTTGAGTTTAGTGTAAGACTATATATAGAGAAGCACTCATCTTTGTTTTCTCCGGTAATTTGAATAATAGGTTATTACATAACGTTGGTATGCTTTGTCGATGGTGGATATCCAATTCTAAGATGCTTTCTTCAATCCATTTGTAAAAGATCTGTTGATAACAAAATCGATCGTCTTTGGACGTCCATAATCATTTGCCGGTCGTGTTACAATGATCTTTGTCGATCTCAATATTCAATTGAGATTCATCCGATTTGCCTTTTTTTCGTCTCTGTCAATACATGTTCCTTTCTAGGCTTTTTTATTTATTCATAATACGATGAGATTTTCATACTTTGTTTTCTGTCTTGAACCGTTGATATTACCACACCTCGACTTCAAGGTATATTATCTTTGTTAATTTAATCAGGGATAATTACCAAAACAATCGTTAACCTACTATATGAACGCCAATTGAGTCCTAATTTTTTTCAATTTGGCTAATTATATCCTAAACCTTTTTGTCGATTTTCCAATATAGTACTTTCAACTAATTTTGGCCAAAAATCGATGATGTGGATTGGCCACTTTACATAGAAGGCCGGCACTAACGTTGACAATATTTTGATTATTTTTATAAACTATTTTGTTCTTTTCTCTCTTTTTTTCTTTCTTTTTTTTTAATATTCATTTGTAGTGAGGGCCGCAAAATCCTCACTGATCACAGGCTAGGCTAGTGAGGGCTATGACCCTCGCCCCAACCGGTGAGATTCACCAACCCATAGTGAAAAAAGAAAAAGGAAAAGAAAGAAAGAAACGAATAAATAAATAAAACTCCACATCAATATCAATCATTTTCGTCGGATGGTTGGTATTTACGTTAATGATTCCCAGTTAGTAAATCATTAAAAGGTTTAGCACTAAATTAATCAAATTGAAAAAAAATTGACTGAATTGATATCCGTATAATAGCTTTAAGATTATTTTAACAATTTTCATTTAATCATGATAAACATATTTGCTTCTTCGAAATCAATGACATGAGATATGTTTAACTCCTAGGTATTATTTTACCGGTGAACTCTTTTTGGGTAACTCTGATGGACGTGGATTTTGTAATTAACTTACTTAACTTTGATTTCAATCACCCATCACACTAAATTTTCGATCTTACACAATTTGTGCACTATGACCGAAGTTCAGCCACTCTTTCGACAAATTGCAAACATGGCAGGCACGTGGCAGTGACATGTTCATATAGGAACGGGGATCGAGGGCAATGGTCTATTAGCTAAGGGGTCTCAATTACATATGTTGCTACATTTCCACTTGACACCGATCATAATGATAAATGGCACCGAGACCTTCTCTTGATTTTTCTAAATTAGCCGGTGATCCACTCCTGCTAGAAGAGATGTTTAAGGGGAAAAAAGCTTATAGTTTTGCAATAGTCAATGCGGTTTACACAAAATAATTATCAAAGGAAAAGGATTAATATCACGAAAAACCTTAAATCAATACGCATGTAACAAATTTACTTCAAATAAATTTTTTGACCATCAAAAGATCAAAATCGGTACACCCGTGACAAATTTACTTTGAATCATTTTGTTACTCATAACCTCATATTATTAAAAAGAACCAAAAAAAGAAAAGGCAAGTTTTCAAGTACACTCTGGAACCGGACCGGAAAAACAATGTAGGTTCCAAAACCAGTTCCGGCAAATAGGGTAAATTCTAAGGTCCAAAAACTAGGAACTGATTATAACATGGTAGGTTTCAGATTTCACTTTTGGAACCTACTCACCCTATAACTATCACCCCTGGTTGTCTTTAAGCAAAGCACTTGATCATCCAGCAGATCCCTTTGGAGTCAATTGCTAGTCTATTATTTCCATCCATTGTCAAAGGATCATAGAAACACTAAAGTAAAATTGCTAGATAGGCATTACACAATCAAGCCATTGTCTACCTAGGTTCACTTTCATCTCTTTTGGACATAGATGAAGTTGCATAAAGCAATATTCACACCACCTTGCAATTTTGGACTCCCGATTTACATTGTGAATCATCTGCCATATTTAGCTTCCAATGAAATGAAAGTGAAACTAGGTACCAATATGTTCATGTAGGAAGGATAATGGAGTGTCCCGAGGTACGGACCCCTAGAATGTTAGAACTTGGCACGGGAGATACTTAAGTGCCAAAAGTTACAAAATGTACACTTAAATGCCAAAATCGGAGTAAAAAGGATCGGTTAAATGCCAATAGTGAAAAAAATCCGGTGAAACTGTCACGTGTCATTTTCTAATGATTTTATTTGCTAACGGAGAATTTTTTCTTCAAAATAAAATATACACGTGGCAATTTTAAGAAAAAAAATTGTCCAAGTCATACCAGAAAAAAAAATTAAAAATTGATTTTATTATAAAAAAAATAAAAAAGAGGGAAGGGGAGGGGGGAGGGTGAGGGGACCAACCCTTGCCCCACCGTCGCTAGCCCATCTAGACAATAGTGGGGCGGCGACGGTGGCGATGGTGAGGGTTGCACAGCCCTTGCCTAAACCCTCCCCTTTTTTAATTAATAATTTTTTTAATAATAAAGTTTTTAAGTTATTTAATATTATTTAATTAATACATTTTTTAAATACCACGTCAGCACAAAAATGACGTTGTTTTAGCTAACTCATCTTCCGGTGAGCCACATAAACGATTTATATTATTAAAATAAGCCATATTGGATTTTTGGCAGCCTTCGCCGGAATTGGTACTTAAGTGATCTAATTTTTAAAAAGTGGCACTTAAGTATACATTTTGTAACTTTTTGTACTTTGCACTTAAATGTCTCTTCATGTCAAATTTTGGTACTTGAGCTGTACTTTTGCTGAAGTGTACCGGTTTGTTAGATAGGAGGTCTCGTCAACAAATATTGCTATATTTCCACTTGACACCAATCATACTCATAAACGGCACCCGAGACCTTCTCTTGATTTTTCGAAACTATCCGGTGATCCGTTTCCACTAGGGATGAGATGTTCAAGGGGAGAAAAGCTTATAGTATTGCAATAGTCAATACGGTGTACACGAGGAAAAAGAAGAAAAAATAGATGGTGTGGTCCTTCATTTAGTTGAATAGAACCAAGTCCAAGAGCCATCACATATCCTAAATATTTGCCGTACTTGAAATAAAAGAATCGCCTATTCCTAAGCTTCTTATTCAGAAACAAGCTTTCGCTATCTCCATAACTGAGATAGTCATTGCTCTTTTTGATAACTGAAAAAGAAAAAAGTTGAAAGGACGACGCTGGACCAAAAGTATTCGAGACCTGTTTTCTATTCCGAGAACGGGTAATTCTCATATCTCATCCTACAATCCGGAATCTGCATCTGAACTCCAATGCTATTCGGGCAGTCGCTGAGTATCTTACTCTCCACAGAGCTCATACAAGTAGCGCATTCAGAAAATGAAAGCGCTGTATTGCAAACAGCATGGCCATAAGCCGTTGCTTCAACATAAGGAGACTGGGTGTAGTAATCGTAGCCAGGGTGGTTCGCCGTCACAGTCGCCATAGCCGCCAGGACGTATGATACGCTGTTCGCATACGGATCATTGCTTCCATAGACGTTGCCGTTGCAAAACTTGTACACCGTTATCTTATCCGGATCGCCCAGGACAAAGTTGAACGCGAGAAGAAGACCGAGGAGCGCAAGCGCAAATCGATGAAGATAAGCCATAGCCATGTTAATTCTTTTCTTTTCTCACCAACTCCTCTCTTTTCTTTTCTTCTTTTGTAGATAATTTGAGTTTAGTGTAAGACTATATATAGAGAAGCACTCATCTTTGTTTTCTCCGGTAATTTGAATAATAGGTTATTACATACGTTGGTATGCTTTGTCGATGGCGGATATCCAATTCTAAGATGCTTTCTTCAATCATTTGTAAAAGATCTGTTGATAACAAAATCGATCGTCTTTGAACGTCCATCATCATTTGCCGGTCGCGTTTACGATGATCTTTGCTGATCTCAATATTCAATTGGGATTCATCCGATTTGCCTTTTTTTTGTCTCCGTCAATACATGTTCCTTTCTAGGCTTTTTTATTTATTTATAATACGATGAGATTTTCATACTTTGTTTTCTGTCTTCAACCGTTGATATTACCACACCTCAACTTCAAGGTATATTATCTTTGTTAATTTAATCAGGGATAATTACCAAAACAATCATTACCCTGCTATACGAACGCCAATTGAGTCCTAATTTTTTTCAATTTGGCTAATTATCTCCGAAAAATTTTTGTTGATTTTCCAATATAGTATTTTCAACTAATTTTGGCCAAAAATCGATGACGTGGATTGGCCACTTTACATAGAAGGCCGGCACTAACATTGACAATATTTTGATTATTTTTATAAACTATTTTGTTCTTTTCTCTTTTCTTTTTTTTCTTTGTTTTTTTTTATTCATTTGTAGTGAGGGCCGCAAAGTCCTCACTGATCGCAGGCTAGGCTAGTGAGGGCTGTGACCCTCACCCACAACCGATGAGATTTGCCAACCCATAGTGAAAAAAGAAAAAGGAAAAGAAAGAAAGAAACAAATAAATAAATAAAACTCCACATCAACGTCAATCATGCTACATCAGATGGTTGGTATCTACGTTAATGATTGCTGGTTAGTAAATCATTAAAAGGTTTAACACTAAATTGATCAAATTGAAAAGTTTTTTTGATTGAATTGATATCCGTATAATAGTTTTAAGACTTTTTTAGTAATTTTCATTTAATCAAGATAAACATATTTGCTTCTTCAAAATCGATGACATGAGATATGTTAACTCCTAGGTATTATTTTACTTAACTTTGATTTCAATCACCCATTACACAAGATTTTCGATCTTTTACAATTTGTGCACTATGACCGAAGTTCAGCCACTCTTTCGACAAATTGCAAACATGGCAGGCACGTGGCAGTGACTAGGGGTGTACAACCGGACCGGATTTACCGGAACCCGGACCGGACCACCCGGAAAACAGGGTTGGGAACCGATTCCCAATTAAATCAGTCCGAGAACCGGTTCCAGTTTTTGGGAACTGGTTGAAACCGGTCCAGGAACAGGGTCCAAGGAAAGACCCACCCGGAACCGGACCAGTTTTGGAATCGGTTTTTACCCTGCTAAAAAAAATAAAATTATCTCTCTGTATAGTGCTTTTGAGTCTCTTTGTATTCGAAGAATTGTTAAAAAAAAAAAAATTTCTCTAAATTAAGTTAAAGGAGTAATGTTTTGAAAAAAATGTTAAAAAGAACTGTTCTCATGCATTGTTTTTCTTTTTTAATGGTCCCTCCTTTAACTATTATTATAGATGTAGGATAAGTGTTACTAACTATGTAGCACTAATTAAAGCATTCTTAGTCTAACTCAATAAAGATGTCCTCTTAATAAAAGTTATGTCGCATACACATGAGCAAGTACATTAAATAATATTAGAAATTGCTAATGTTTATGCAATGTTAGGATTTTTTATTTGTCTTATAATATTAGGAGGATTACGTTGTTGTTTTTTCAATAATTAATATAAAACTCGAAGCTGTATAGGATATTGAGCAGTTGTAGAACTGGTTCCAATGAAAACAAGGTTGACCTTATTCCCGGACCGGAAAAACAGGGTTAGGTCCAAAATAGGGTCCAATAAAAACAGGGTAGAGTACAAGGTCTAAAAAAGATGAACTGGTTATAACAGAGTCAAGTACAGGATCCGGAACTAAACCCTACCTACCCTTGACCCAATCACCCCTAGCAATGACATGTTCATATAGGAACGAGGATCGAGGGTAATGGTCTATTAGCTAAGACGTCTCGACTTCATATATTGCTACATTTCCACTTGACACCGATCATAATGATAAATGGCACCGAGATCTTCTCTTGATTTTTCTAAACTAGCCAGTGATCCGTTCCTGCTAGAAGAGATGTTTAAGGGGAAAATAGCTTATAGTTTTGCAACAATCAATGCAGTGTACACAAAATAATTACCAAGGAAAAGGATTAATATTACGAAAAATCTTAAATCAATACGAATATGACAAATTTACTTCAAATAAATTTTTTGACCATCAAAAGGTCAAAATCGGTTCGCCCATGATAAATTTATCCTTCGTTAGATTATGTTAAATTGGCCATTGATAAGTATATCAATTTGGGGTTTTGAAGAAGTGGAGAAGCTCTTTAAAGGACTCATGCAACAGTATGAAGATAATCCTGAGAAGAGCACATTCAATAATCCCGTCGACATCTCATCAAGCTCTCATCGTATCAATTTGTGATTTTTTATGGTATTAATTCAATTTAATAAAAATTAATATAAGATAAATTTATTAAAGATATATTAATTTAAAAATTTTAATAATATTAACCCAAAATGATAAAAGAAAGTGGATGGTGCGGTCCTTCCTTTGGTTGAATAGAACCAAGTACAAGAGGCATCACATTTCCCAAAAATTTGCCGTACTTGAAACAAAACAAAATGTCCGAGCTTTTTTATTCGGTCCACTATCTCCATACCTGAGATAGGGATTCCACTTTATGACAATTGCAAAATAAAAAAGTTAAAAAGGACAACATTGGACCGAAAGTGTTCGAAACCTCTTCTTTACTCCGTAAAAGGGTAATTCTCGTATCTCATCCTACAGTCCTGAAGCTGCATCTGAACCCCAATGCTATTCGGGCAGTTGCTGAGTATCTGACTCTTCGCGGAGCTCATACAAGTACCGCAATCAGTAAATGAAAGTGCAGCATTGCAAACAGCATGGCCATAAGCCGTTGCTTCGGCGTAAGGAGATTCGGTGTAGTAATTGTAGCCAGGGTGGTTCGCCTGTCATCGAGGACGTATGATACACTATTCGCGTATGGATCACTGCTTCCATAGACGTTGCCGTTGCAAATTTTGTTCACCATGGTCGTATCCAGATCGCCCTTTACAAAGTTGAACGAGAGAAGGAGACCGAGAAGTGCGAGCGCAAGCGCAAATCGACGAACAAAAGCCATAGCTGTGTTCATTCTTTTTTTTTTTTTTTTTTTTGGTAAGGTAAGTGTATATATAATCAACCAAGAACTAGTACAACAGGGGGAACGCGGTACCAACGGCCACTCAGCTGAACAACAAGTCGCTGGAGTGAAAGGGTACCCCGTAAGCAAAATGAACAAAACTACAAAGCTAGAGTTAGACAGAACTGATAGGAAACTAGTTCCTGTCCTAAACCATCTATGGCTCTAAAGCAAAAATATGAGGGTCTAATCCCCAACTTCGCTGCATTCTTCTATTCCTAGAACAATCATCTACTTTCGAAAAGGTGAGGGCTTTATCTTTCACTGCCTTGAAGAGTTGTAGCTTTAACGCAGGAGCAAAGAGGGTAAGCCCTTGAAATAGAATCTCATTCCTTGTCTTCCAAATGAGTTGACAAAGGGAGCCAAAGGAGAAACGGGCTATCTCCTGGTAGAATCCCTTACCAGACAAGAACTTTATGACCCGAGAAGATTGTCGTCCCGGGAGGAATTGCGCCAAGGCAAGTTACATTTAGCGGCCCGAATCTTGCTAGGGACTTGGAGACGCAGCAGTCAAAAAACAGGTGATTGACTGAGTCAGGCCTGCCCTTGCAAAAAGGGCATGTGGCATTCTGGATTCTCCCATGAGACATGAGTGATGCCTGGGTAGGAAGGCGATTCTTTGTTATGAGCCATAAAAGGAATTGATGTCTGGGAGCAACGGCCTTGTCCCACACAAAAGAGGACCAATTTACCATATTTTGTTTCCGCCGAATTGCATTCCAAGCTGATGCTATTGAGTATTTTCCAGAGGGGTCCTCAATCCAGGTGAGTGTATCTTGTCCGAAGGAGATTTGAGGGATCGGTATTTGCCATAGCGCCAGCTCTTGGAGGAGCTGGGTCCCATCCGGGGTGTAAAGATCCTTTACCCTTGCTTGCCTAGGAAGGTCTGATTGGGATATGTAATCGTCTGAGAATAGTAAGTTGAGCGGACCGGAGTCTAGCCATGGGTCAAACCAGTGAAGTAGTCTCTCCATCTCCTATTTTCCACCCGAAATGGGGTAGAAATTCATCCCTCAATGTAAGAATCTTCCTCCAAGCCCGGGAGCACGGGGATGGAGTCGGCGAGGTCCGAAGTTCTTCCTTTTAAGGTATGTGGCATGAATCCATTTGCACCATAAAGATTCTTTATCAATGAAGAGGAGCCATATGTGTTTTGCCATGGCTGCCTTGTTGCTATCCCTGATTCTCCTCACTCCAAGACCTCCTTCCGAGATTGGGAGGCAAATATCCACCCAAGACACCTTCGCACCACACGGGCCCATAGAGGGCCCTTCCATAGAAATTGTCTACAAATTTGCTCAATCTTGTCCACCACCGAAGTAGGGAGCCGAGATATGGATGCCCGGTAAGCTTGAATGGCATGCAATACTGCCTTAATAAGCTGAAGGCGTCCTGCAAATGAGAGGAACCGGTGTGTCCAGGATTGGACTCGAGAAGTGAGATGGCACACCAATGCATTACAATCTGCTTTATTCAAACGAGTTGTTATAATAGGCACTCCCAGGTAATGAACTGGGAATGAACCCAAGGAGAAGCCAAGGGCTTGTAGAATCTGATCCTTAACAATATCCGTGCCCCCCGTAATAAAAACCTCGCTCTTGTTCGTATTCGGAATCAAACCACTCCAATTAGAGAATAGAGTGAGCCCGAGTTTGATGCGACGAATAGAGGGGAGGCACGCTTTGCTGAATATGAACACGTCATCTGCAAAGAAAAGATGGGAGAGGTGCGAGGCCTTACACCGCCAATGGAACCGGAAATCCGGGTGCTGAGCGTGTGACTTGATAATCCCAGAGAATACCTCCATTGCCAAGGTGAAGAGGTATGGGGACATAGGGTCACCTTGTCTTATACCTCGCCCACTAGTGAAGAAGCCATGGAGTTCACCATTTATCGATATTGAAAACTTGGGGGTACGAACACATACCATGATTAGTCTAGTAAGATGGTTGGGAAATCCAAACGCCAGCAAAGTTTGCTCAAGAAAGTCCCAATCAAGAGTGTCATAGGCTTTCCTGAAGTCAACCTTGATAGCACATTTTGGGACATATGGCTTATTGAGGAACCCACAGAAGAGTTCTTGCGCAAGTAGGATATTGTCACTGATTCTACGGCCCTTAACAAAAGCAGTTTGGGCCGGATTAATCACATAAGGAAGGGTGGCCGCAAGTCTGGACGAAATAACCTTAGTTATGCACTTATAAATCGTATTACAACATGCAATTGGTCGGAAATCTGATACCGAAGTTGCATTAGGGACTTTGGGCACCAGTGCAATGATGGTGTTATTAATCTCCTTGAGCATATGTCCAGATACTAGGAAATCCAGAACTGCTTCAGTGACTGAGAGGCCTACCTTGTCCCAGTTCTTTTTAAAAAAATCCGCATTGTATCCGTCCGGGCCAGGAGCTTTGTTACTAGCAATGGAGAACATGGCATCACGCACTTCAGAAGGAAGGAAAGGTTGGGAAAGAAGATTAACCTGGTCTTCCTGAAGAGGGGACCGGATAACATCAGATAGTGCCTGAGCAGAAGGCCTTACACCCATATTAACCGGAGCAAGAAGGTCTTGGAAATATGAGACAAAAACCTATTGTACCTCCTTCAAATTTGTAATCATATGGTCAGCGCTGTCCCTGACTTAGATAATACGATTACGAAGGTGTCTGTGATTTACCGAGTGATGGAAGAATTTGGTGTTGCGATCGCCTTCCTTGAGCCATCGGATCCTGGACTTTTGTTTATAGAAAGACTTTTCAAGGGATCGAAGGTTCGAGTATACCTTGAGTTGAGAGTTCTCTGTTGCCGCCAAGGAGCTACTTTCAGGGTCTTGGTGAAGTGCTTCTTGAGTAATCTCCAAAGCTCTCTTGGCTGCGAGTCACCCGCATAGAAATATCTGAGTAATTATCTCTATTTAAGGACTTTAGCCGTGCTTTAAGAATCTTAAGTCTAGTGCATAGTTTGAACATGGGAGTTCCTGATACTTGTGTCTCCCATGCCTGAGCCACCACCATAGAGAAGTCCGGATGGGTGAGCCAAAAGTTGAAAAACTTGAAAGGGATCCGACGTGGAATAGGATCCAGGATCCTGACAACCATGGGAGAGTGGTCTGAAATACCCGGAGCCAAAAAGGATGCTTCAGAGAAGGAAAAAGCCGTGCACCAGTGGTTATTAACTAATACCCGGTCTATTTTCCGCTGCTTCCTACGAGAACCCGAGGAAGTGGACCATGTAAATCTGAAGCCCACATAACGTAGATCAACCAATTCAGCTTGATCTAAGCAGTTCTTGAACTCATCGAAAGCAGGGATCCATATATCTAGACTGCCCATACGGTCTGAGGAGTCTTTGATGGCATTGAAATCCCCCGCCACCATCCAGGGACTTTCCTTAAGAGCTAAACTCAGGTTAATAATACTATTCCAGAGGGGTCTCCTAGCCACAAAAGTATGTTCTCCATATACCACAGAGAGGGTCAGGCCAATCTTGGAATTCAGCGGCTTTAACTCACCATGAATAAGCTGATCAGTGCGAATCAAGGCATTAAAACTTACCAAAAACGGGTTCCAGCCAACCCAAATGCGCCCTCGAGGTGAGTAATCATAGTTAGACACCCACTCCCAACCATGGATTAGATTAGAAGAGACAATATCAAAATTTGCAGCTGAAACCTTGGTTTCCAAAATGCCAATACAACAAACATTATTAAGGCGAACAAACTGTCTCACTTCAGTTTGTTTAATAGGATTCATTAGCCCCCTAATATTCCAACAACCAAAAAACATATGAGCTGTGTAGTCAAAAGGAAACAGGAGGGTTACCTCCTTTTAGGACGCCTGCCTCGAGCTACAGTTTTGGTCTTGGCAGCAAGGGTTCCAAATGAGGGCCGAGAACCACTAGTTTGCTCTTTGGATTTGGACTGGATAGGTTGGGTAGCGACCTGTTCTATTCTTACCTCGCAAGCTGCATGGCGGGGTTTCATCCTCAAGAATAGGGTCAACTTGGGTCATCACCATGGACTGGTCTAATAATGCGAGGGGTCTTCATCCGGGTCATCTATAGAGCCAAAAGACGTTGGGGAAGATGGAAATTCAGCAGCAACAACCCGAGATGCAGGGGAGACAACATTGTCCTGTATACTCTTCACGGTGGCTGCTGGAGGACTGGAGGTAGAGGGTCGAATAGGCGCCGGCAGCGAGGATAATATTGCGAACAGCTGCTGGTTCTTTGTCAAGCCGTCTTTGTATCTTTGCGAAACATTTGTTCTTTGCTGATCTGTGATTGGCTCTTCTTCTTGGAAGCTTGCTGAACATTGCTAAGTTGCTGTAGATTTTGTTGTTTGAGAAGTGCAGCTGGAGGGGGGACAGCAAGAGGAGCTGTCAGGCCATCTGCAGTGAGCGGACGCTGCTGTCTTCTGGAGACCGTCTGCCATTCACCTTCCAAGACACCTGCTATCCTGTCTTCTTTTGGTCTGCAGTCTTCCAAGACTGTATCAGCAACCGAACCGGGGAAGAGGGTCGGCGGTGGGGCTGGAGGGGAGGAGAGACTAGTCCTATCAGCAGGTAACCTTGTCTGCACATCAACCCTATCCAAGGTATCCGTTCTAGTGGGTCTGGTGATAGTTCCAGTGCATCGATGACCAAAAATGCCACAACTGGGGCAAGACAAAGGTTTCCATTCGTACTCCACATCTACAATGCGAGTGGCATCATTTACAACAACCTTGATGGTTTCATGGCAAAGAGAGGAAGTAGATAGTTCAATGCAAACCCGAGCAAAGGAGATCATTTTCAATTGTTCGGTTCGTTGGTCGACATAAAGAGGTTTACCTATAGCACTCGCGATTTTGCTTATACCTGTAGCTGACCATAAATCATAGGGAAGGTTTTTCAGCCTAATCCAAACCGGAATCGACGAGTGCTCTCCCTTTTTCAACTCCATCATGGGCTGCCATTGTTGGAGAACTAGGGAACGCGTGCCACGGTTAATGGACCTCCCTCAAGAACTTCCCTCCTGAAGTCCGGGTCAGCGATGTGGAAGAAATAAAAACCTTGGTCATTGGCCTTTACTTCTAATAGTCTTTGGCCCCATAAATGTTTGAGGGCCGTCTCAACTAAGCGAAAGGGAAGTTTTTTCCCACAAAGTATCCAACCAAGCATTGATGCCAAATGGGGTCAGCTGCATCTAAATCCTCATCCGTGCAATGCACAACATTTTCCCCTTCCAATCGAGGGGGAAAGAATGAGAGGGAGTACCCTTGCATTGCGGCTCTCGCTACATTTGCCCAAGAGCGGGCAGCTTGGGGTGGATTCCCCACACGCTGAGTCCTTGAGTCCCGACCATGGTCGATTCTTTGCGAAATCCAGAATAGGGGCTGCCCGACTTCACAAAACCGAGGGATGAAGGTTCTCTTCTATTGTCAAGATTGCAATTACCAGTTTGTAGCGGGAGGGGCGGGGTTTTTGCCCTTAATTGCCCTAACATGCGAAGGATTTCGGCTGCCCGGGGCCCTACTACGACTCCGGCTTCTCCCAAAATCCATCCCAGGCACAGAATTTACTCTATTCGGCCCCTTATCCATGATGAGCTAAATAGACCAACAAAACCAGCAGCCTAGCAACCCTAGCATGGTAGGCAAATCGCAAGGGTGTGGGCTTACCAGAGCAAGAGCTTGTGCGGAAAGAGAGGACGACTAAAGCTTTGCGATTTCTCCAATTCGCTACTTAGGGCACAGCTCAGATCTGAAAACGATTGGCAGCGCAAAAAGAATCCGAACCAAAGCAGGCCACCACTAGAAGAGGAGGATGGAGGGCGGCTACACCCCCCTTCTTCACCGAGTTGCTGCTTGAAGCGGAGCTCGAAATCGGCAACGTAGGGAGCCCTCCGAACCGGAGCTACAGGGGCGCGCGTTCCTGAGTTACCGTTACGTGTGTTCATTCTTTTCGTCTCTCTTTTCTCTCTCTTCTTTTGCAGATAATATGAGTGAAGTGTGAGGCTATATATAGAGAAGCACTCGCCTTCGTTTCCTCCGATAATTTGAATCATATGCTTTAATTTGTCCGTTAATATGCTTTGTCGATTCAAAATGTCTATTTCAAAGATTCTTTCTTCAATCCGGTTCTCCCTGTTGTTAATGTTTATCTGTGTTCCTAAATCTTGTATATAGAATGTGATCAAATCCTTAAACCTTTCTTTTGGTTCGATTAATTTCTATACTTCTTTTCAAAGAATGCAATTTAGTCCGTTCGAGATTTGTCAACATCTATCATTGTTTGCCCGCTTATGTTTACAATGATCTTTGTTGATGTCGATATTCGATTCAGATTTATCAGATCTTGTGTCACTTTCATTTGTCTTGGACAATACTCATTCCTTGCTGGGCCTTTTGTTTTTATGTTCTTTTCAACTTCGCTAAGGTTCTCATTTTCGTCTGCCTTGAACTGTGAACTTACCAGAGCTCAACTTGAAGGTATATGATATTTGTTAATTTAATCATGATGAACATGTTTGCTTCTTTGAAATATGATCTTTTCAACAGAGGGCATGCATGGCAGATGCTGAACTTGGCCGATGACAAAGTCCAGATCGAACCGACCATGAATGAAATCAATGCACGAGCGGTGGAGTCTGAGAGGAAGACTATCGTTCAAACACAAAATCCGACACGTCAAACCAAAACGCATGATCATCCGGTGAATCCTATGGAGTCAATCGCACGTCAATAATTTCCATCCATTGCCGGAGGATCACAGAAACACTGAAGAACATTGCCATGGATGTACATGAAGTTGCATAAGGCTATCACCCACCCTACCTTGCGAGCCTCGACTCCATATTTACATCATTAGTATTCAAATGATCTGCTGAATTCCACTACAAATGCAAACCCGAAATGAGCTAGCGCTCAACCTTCTTTCGAAAACCGTCGGCCTAGCTAGTCACAAATTTTCGCTTGCTGTGCATTCACTGCTGTTTGGAAATGACAGGAAGCTTAGGAATAATTAATCTGTCCATGAGTTTTAAAATGTGCTCTTCTCGTTTAGTTGTCACTCTTCCTCAACCCCATGGCTTGACAATCTGAAACGAGCATAACAAACTCGGGTCCACGTTCATTAGCGCCCCAGCATTGTCGAATTCCCCGCAGTAATTAGGAGCTGAAAATATGGTAACCAGCTGTCGGTCCGCAAAGAATTCGTAACCATCTTCAACCACCTGCAAAAGATCATTCAGCCAAGATGTCAGCAACATCACCTCCCTAGAGAAAAACATTCATTGACAATGCATTCCCTTGCTTTGATCAAATTTAACGAAGATAACTGTTTGTTTGCTTAAAAAATCTCATGTAATTCTCACATATTTCTTTTAGTTTTCAGTGCTTAATTACAGCGTACCAGAACTGGAATGAGTTTCATGCCCATGACAAGCTCTTACAAGACAGAATCTGTAATTCGCAATGCACTCAGATAGACTGAAATGAAAAAGAAACAACACTTTTCATGTAAATACGAGTTGATTGAACAGAAAGAATCTTGAAGAATAGAAAACCAAAATGACCTGGTGAGCACGGCATATTAGATCGAGGTCGTGTTTCTTTAGGAACTCTTCCACTCTGTCGGCGCCAAAAGTGTAGGAAACGCCCCTGTCGTTCTCGCCCCACCCTTTGATCTCTCTATCAGGATCCGCCCAGAGCAGGTCACACAATAGCCCCTGGTCCGGCACGTCTGTGGGCCTCTCTAGACCCCTGATCTGATCCAAGTTCTCAAGCTCCGGAGAGAGTCCACCGTGCATGCAAATGATCTTGTCGTCAATCACTGCCGCCACTGGCAAGCAATTGAAGCAATCTGTAAAGATCTTCCACAGATGGACGCTAAAGCGACGCTTGCACTCATCGTAGAAGCCATAGATCCGGTTAATGGAGGCACACTCGTGGTTCCCTCGGAGGAGAAAGAAGTTCTCCGGGAACTTTACCTTGTAGGCGAGAGGAGGCAGATGGTTTCTATGCTTTGCTTTCCTCTGTCAACGTAGTCTCCGAGGAACAAGTAGTTCGAATCCGGTGGGAAACCGCCACTTTCGAATAATCTCAGTAAGTCTGGGTATTGTCCATGTATGTCACCTGCAAATGCCAAGAAGTTGATGCATGATGATTCGAGCTACCGGACGGTCTCCACTATGAGAACCGTCATAAGAGGACCGACACCAGAAAGAAGCAGTACCAAAGCCCTTGCGCTCAATGGTTCACTTGACTCTATGCATATTTCTGTGTTCATTGTACCGACCGGCATAGACATCGGCGGAACTAGCTTCCGTCCAGACAATTCAGTTTCTCCAACTCCACTCTAGTACTTATATTTCCTGTCACTCTGGCAAACAAGTACTTCTAAAATTTCAACACATCTAGCATACCTTGTTAGGAGATGCCTTGTATGTATATTTAGCCCATTTTCTCGTAGTTCAAGTTTTTGGGGAAAACATGTTTGCTAATAGATATAAGAACGATGCTCTGAACTGCATGCAGTAACGTTATCTTGCTGCTCAAAATTGAGGTTCATATAGTAAGAGAAATGGCTGAGAGGCTACAGAGAATTTCATTGTTCTGCATCTTTTTCCGGAACACAAGACTCAATGACAATGAACAATGTCGCTTCCGGTTTTCGAAACGAAATGCATTATTTCAAAGGTTGAAACTTAAAATTTATAGACACCAAGGTTAGATGAGGCAAATCCAACCAAGTGTTACATTTATTTTTCTAGTCAAGATACTTCCGCTCTTCTTCCTCTTCTCTACATTTCTTTTTCCTATGAATGCCGAGTACAAGAGAGTGAAATGTCAATGGATTTGCTATGGTAAGTTTACGTTGATCACAGAAGATTTCTCTTGTTGACTCAAAGTAATTAGCCATTTTCCAATTGAGATGTCCCTGAAAATAACACAACCCACATGATCTTTCGTCCGATTCGGTCTCGATGACTTATCTGGCTGAGCAAGATCACGCAATCACAGACAAAGAAAAGTCCATAATCCCCATGATCATTCATTTCACCTTAACACATTATGCAAACCCCGACCGCAATTGAACAAAAAGATCAGAAGGAACGCAGGATTACCGCAGATGTTGATGGGGGCTTCCAATTCGAGGAGATTGGGCTGAGCAAGGAAGACTTGTTTGGCGACAATGCAAAGCCGGCGAATTTCAGGCTCGATCAGCTGGATGTATTTTCCTTTCCTTTTCCTTCCTTCCAACAATCTCTCTATCAACCCTCCAACCTCTTCCAGGACACCGTCCATGCTGATCTCCTTCGTTCCTTTGGAATTCATTTGTGATCAGATTCAGATGAATCAAGAATCATACAAGAAAAGACTTGGCCAGAGAGCAAGAACGATGGGTTGAGAGAGAGAGAGAGGGGGGGGGGGGGAGAGAGAATATTGGATTGCTATTAATAGCGTGGAGCTGAATGAGTGGATGGCTCAGATTTGGCACGTAAAGGGGAGGAAAAATTCTCCTGTGTCCAACACACCCCCCTCCTCTGCCCAACTAGCACATTGCAATGGCCTCACTTTGTTACGAGAGCGCCCCCAATAATCTCTCTAATGGATAAAGTGCCCTCCATCAAAATAGCCACAATCCTTATCCCAATCGCTAGAGGAACCAAAAGCGTCCTGTCGCTTTTTTTTTTTTTTTCGGAGTATATAGAGCAATGAACATTCACCATCGACGCCCGATTGAAATCAAAGACGGAGACATTGAAATTCCCGGGGAACATAGCCATCGCTTTTGGAAGGAAAAAGAAAATTCATTGACATTGGTTACATGAAACTTCATCACCGAGATGATGACACTCGTCTGCGCCGAGCGCCTAGCCAAACAGAAGCACCCTTTAAGCAGTGAAAGTAACTTTTAAGGTAAATACAAGGACTACATCAGAACATAAGAGGCCGTGCAGCAAACACTAGGCTGTATCCGAGGCATTATCAGAACTGAGACTTGTCAAGACCGTCGAAATAAGGATGATCAAGTGCTGCTTTGGCCGAGATCCTTTCGGCAGGATCAAATTTCAGCATTTTCTGCATCAGTCAGCAATAACGTTTGAGAGTTTACAGATTGTAGAAAATAACAGAGATGTATCTCGCCATAAGATTCAGGCTATTATTTGCCTAAGAGCGTCCAATGTTGGTTACTGATATGCATGATTGAGCACTACGAAAAGCTCACATATTCCAATCGGAAGTAACATCTTTCCACATGTACATTATTTGTAACCATCGACACAACCTATAGTTCCTTGCCCTCTCATATGCCAGAAGACAACTTCCAGTCTTTTTTTTATATAATTCACACTTTCTAGTAAATTTATCTTGAGAGCTTCCACCTCATTATAGAGAATCGATTCTCGCACTAAGCCAAGAATCAAAGACAAATGGTGGCAAAACTAGGAAAATCAGTGGATCAGCTAGGAAGCCATACTTATTGCACAATTCCGCCCCCGCATCATTTGTTTTACTAGCCTCCCAACTCTTTTTATGTAGCTTTTATAACAATGATCATGGGTCAATGGACGAAAGCAGTTTTAAACAGAGAGCAGAATTCAAGCCAAATCATCTTCTCGCCTGTATTTATTTACTAGACATTCAAATTTCAGCAAGGGTACAAATACTAACCGACAGAAGGTCCACCCCGTCAGGTCCAAGGGATGGAACAGCTCTTGCCAAGTTTTGAGGTTCCCATTGTGGATAAACATGCCAATCCCTCAAAGTGGTGACTCCTGGCCATTGCTTCTCAGTTGGGGTTCCCAATAGCCTTCAGTAGCAAACATCCAAAAATAAATCTTAGCAGAATTACTAAAACTCGTAAATTTAACTTTAAACACACGAGGTACAACAACTTGGGATTGTTCCTTATCATTAGAGTGAAGAAAATTCACACCAAATAGGACAACTGAAAGCGAGGTATAATTGTCAATTACTACCCAATTCACACTGTAGCCTAGCAAATAGACTAGGGCGTGCTAATTCTCCGCGAATCAAGGATTCATGAGTACTAACAATACATTGACAAAGATTGGAAGAAGTTAGAAAGAGGGCTTAAGTTAGCTGGTTTTAAGGCCGTCGGATTAATGGGTGAAACAAATTACCTGAATATGTGAAGCAGTTGCTGAAACTCAGAGTCCCCAGGAAATAAGGCTTGCCTTCTTACCATCTCAGCTGTGATGAATCGGGACATCTAGAGTTAGGATAAGCAAAAGACAAGAAATATACTTGCTATATGCTGAAGAAAATCAAAAAAATAGATAGAAATCGACCAAAACAAGGACGTGTGTCTGAAACTAATCACAGCATTAAGCAGAAGGAACAGAGAAAGCCCGGGAACAAGCATCTCATGACTAGAAATGATAGAAAGCAAAGAAATGGAAGCACAGTCACTTGGCGCAGAACATGTGAGGAAGTGTGTCGCATCTCTAACTCTTGTTCGTCAAGTCAAAAATTATGCTAAAAATGAGATGATTGAACGATTAACACCGTGTCCCGCAAATCTTACAGACTCTACATCATCATGACAAATCTGAAATCAAAGAACACGAAGAACTCGTACCTATCCATACTACAGAAACCCAAGACCTACACCTCGACATCGACAATTTAAAACTGTTTTCTTAAAAACGTTATCTACAACATCGGAATGAACAATGTTCGAATTCCACATTGAAGAAGAACGCGATTTCAGCAGAAGCAAGCCTGAGATCTAACACGGTCGATGCAAAAGGCTTTCAGAAAATGGAGCAAAGAAGAAAAGGAGACACCGGCCACTTCCGGTGACAGATTTGATGAGATAGTTACCGAAGATACATCCGACGGACCACATATCCACGCCAATTGAATAGTGAGTAGATCCCAGCAACACCTCAGGTGCTCTGTACCAGAGAGTGACAACCTGCAATCGAAAATATACGAAATCGTCAGTCGAAATCAACAACACTCTCTCCCTCCAAACGCCACAAGAGGATCGCCAGAAAGCAAAGGACCTCATGAGTATAACTCTTGAGCGGGACGGTGAAGGCGCGGCCCAGCCCGAGGTCGGCGATCTTCAGGATCCCCTTCTCCTTGTCGACGAGCAGATTCTGGGGCTTGAGATCGCGGTGGAGCACGCCGTGGCTGTGGCAGTGGGCGACGCCCTTGAGGAGCTGGTAGAGGAAGTTCTGCACGAGGGCGGGGGGGGATGGGCCTAGGGTTCGGCCCCTTGCGGTGCGAGTCGATGAACTTCTTGAGATCGGTGTCCAGGTACTCGAACACGAGGTATAGCATCGGCTTCCCGGCGGCAAGGCCAGAGCCGCCGTCACCTCCGCCGCCCTCCACCGCCGCCGGCTTGCGCTTGGAGGAGCCGTCGACGTGCTCGACGGAGAGGAGGCGGACGACGTAGAGGGACTGGGAGAGGAGCTGGAGGAGGGAGACCTCGCGGAGGGCGGTGGGGGGAACGCCTTCCTCGTCCATCTCGAGGCGCGTCTTCTTGAGGGCGACGAGCTGGCCCGTCGCCTTGTCCTTCGCCTTGTAGACCTTGCCGTACGTTCCCTCCCCGACCTTCTCCAGCTTCTCGTACTTCTCCATCGCCGCCGATCTCCGATCTCCGATCACTCTCTCTCTCTAAAATCTCTCTCTTCTCTCTCTCTCTCTCTCTCTCTCTAGAATCGCTCTCTAGAAATGGGCGGTTGGTGTTTTTTGGAACGTTGAGGGGGCTGCGGAGCGGGCGGGGGAGGAGAGAGAAAATGGTGGTCGGCGTCGGTGGCGAATTTGAATTTTGTCGAGGAGGGAGATGGGTTGGCACATGCTCGGCACGTGCCCTGTCTGGGGGGGGTTTGAATTTTCGAACGGGTGCGTGCCACGTCGTCGTTTTCGACCTTTCGACGACGATTGAATTATTAACGCCGTTGAATTTACGGGCAAAAGATTTATCATCTCTAATGGGATTAAATCCCAAGTTACTGCTAAATAATAAAAATAAATAATGAAATTATGGAAGTAAATATTTTCGCATTTATTGTTACTGCACTCTTCATTCTAGTTATTTATTACGTAAAAATTGATTAGTAATGTGATAATTAGCATTAACATGGTTGCTATTATTAGGTATGATTGTCTTGGATCTTCATAATTAAGTTTTATATCATTTTAATTATTGGTTAGCTGCTGATTATATTAATCATAAACAGCTATTATTCTAATCTTAATGTCGATAAACGTATATTATTTCAATGATAATAAAATGTATGTAACAAATAATACCTTTTCACATAATCACTTATTATATGATTATATCTAAATCGTAATCATACATTAATTATTAAATAATATAAATAAGTATATATAAAATTTAGGGATATGTACAAAGAAAGTCCTAAAACTTATCATAAATATACAATTGAGTCTTAACATTTTCAAAAAAATTATAATTAAATCATAAAACTGATCAAATTGATACAATCGACTGTGGGCAAGGGCCACGTCATCACCAAGTATTAATTTAGCTTATTTTAAATTTTAAATTTAAATTAATTTTGTACTTAAAATAAGATTTAGACTAAAATAACATTGTCTTAGTCTTATATTTCATGATTTACTATGTCATTGCCAAGCAGGACAAAGAAAATAATTAAAAATAAAAGCCACGTCAGCATTTTCATTAGCCACATTAGCATTTTCATTAACAAAAAGATTTAATTGTACCAATGTGACAAATTTTAGGATTTTAAGTGCATATGCCACGTAGCCCTTATATTCAACATCTTGATGATACACATGGCATATTACACTCATGGTTGGCTTTTCAAAGTGATAATTACTATACTGTAAAAATTCATTAATATAATCATATGTGTGCTTAACTTTTTAACTATAACTAAGGGTGTGCAACTGGATTGGGTTTACCTGGAACCCGGACCAGACCACCCGAAAAGTAGGGTCGGGAACCGGTTCCCAGTTAAACCGATCCAAGAACAAGGTCCAAGCAAAGACTTACCCGAAACCAAATCGGTTTTAGAACTGGTTTTTACCATTTTAAAAAAAAATCGTTTTTTTATATAGTGCTTCTCTTTGTCTTCGAAAAATTGTTAAAAAAAAAAATTCTCTTTAAATCAAGTTAAGGGAAAATTATTTTGAAAGAATTGTTAAAAATAACTATTCTCATGTATTGTTTTTCTTTTTTAATGATCCCACCTTTAACTATTGCTATAGTTGTAGGACAAGTGCTACTAGCATTTTCAGTCCAACTCAAGAAATATATCTTCTTAATAAGAGCTTTGTTGCATACACATGAGTAAGCACATTATATCATATCAAAAGTATTTGTGGGAATAACACTAATATTATATCCATATTTATTGCTAATGTTTATGTATTGTTATGATATTTGCTTTGTCTTATAATGTTAGGAGGATTACGTTGTTGTTTTTTTCGTTAATTAATGTAAAATTCAAAGTCATATATGATATTGAACGATTGCAAAACAAGTTCCAATGAAAACAGGGTTGACCCTATTCCCGGATCGGAAAAATAGGATCAGGTCCAAAACATGGTCCAATAAAAACAAGGTAAGGTACATAGTCCAAAAAAGAGGAACCGGTTATAATAAGGTTGAGTACAGGGTCCAAATTTGGAGCCTACCCACCCTGGACCCAATCACCCCTAACAATAACCATAAAATAAATTATTAAAACATAAACAAATATGAATGGAGGGAATTTACCCCATTTAGGGTGGCATTCCGCATGCTCATCCATGTAACAACAGTATAGGTACTAAGGCATTGTTTGGTAACACTTTTCTTTTTCTATTTTTCCTCGAAATAGAAAAAAAAAATAGACATCCATTTGTTAATGTCTATTAGTATTTTTATTTCCGAGAATAGAATATTGTTCTAGGGAATAAATTTGAAATAAAAACAAGAAGTAGAAATAAGTAGCTTTTTATTTTCGGAAGAATTTCTAGAACAAGTGTTTCTTTCTCTTTCGTTGCTGGCCATCGCCACTCATGACCATTGCCTTAGCCGATCGCTGACTCCACCGCTGGTTACCGTCACCCTCGAAAGAAGAAAAAAATTAAAAAAATTTGGGTCATACCAAATGCATTCATGTTTTTTTTCTATTTCGAAAATAGAAAATTTATGCAATTACCAAACACGTTATTTTACTCGGAAATTATTTTAGGAAATAAAAATAGAAAATAATTATTACTAAAAAGAAATTGTTCTCAAAAATAAAAACGTTACCAAACATACCCTAAGCCTACTACAGTATTGTATTGTTCCATTACTACAATCAAACGGACTTTATACATTCAAGTTCCAATGTGGGTTTGAATTTAGAGTCTCAAGTCTTCAATACCTATTTGTCAAATAAATGAATGCTTAGACTAGTCAAACAAGTGAGTTGGGAATTGAACCATTTCATGACCCATTTATTGCAAAGCAAATTTCACGACCCATACTTGATCCAACCCAACCCATGCATTTGATATTAGCACATGTCAAAATCTATGTCACGAGGAATGAAACACTTTAACGAGGAGATTAATCAAGCTCGACAGTTGGTCTCGAGAGAGCTACCAAATGAATCACTGAATTCACCCCAAACCCTATGTTCATGTTCGAATGAACTACCTTCAAAAAGGGAAGACCCTAAGGTCGGTCGTTGCCACAACATAAGGATCCAAGTCCACTTCTCTGGACTCGGGTCCATAAGAACCGACTTCATCAGTGGGACCGACACAATCAATAGCTGTGATTCTTTAAGATCCATGGATTGTCTGTCAGTCTATATCCATATCAACGATTAATGCCCATTTCCAATGTTACATGTTTGGCTAACGATGTATTTTCGTAATCAAATATTTTCATAAACGATACAAATAATTATTTTTTTAAATAAATTTTTACATAACATATTTTTCACCAAACAAACGGAGCCTAAACAAACGGAGCCTAACTTTACCGAGCAATCATCATTTATTGTATTCAATCAAAATGCTGGGAGCTTGCCTTGACACAAGTTACTTCTTCCACTCTCTTGAAAACCCAAAACCAACCTCTTTCTTATATCACTAGAACCAAAAAAACCTCCGGTAGGGAACATTTTGACAACCTGCTTTATAAAAACAGTAACCAGATATTCAGCAGAATAGTCCAACAATTTGCCTGGTTGCGAATTGCTGTTCCGTCCGCAGCCAGCAAAACTTGGCTTATCCCATACTCAAAACAAATCCAGGGAGTAAGCTCAGATTGAACTTATTTAAGCATATAGGCAACCTCTGATCGCCTGACGCTCGACCCAAAACTGTCGAGACTAATAAGAGCTAGCCTAATTATCAATCAACCACTTCTATGAGGGTCTGCTCATAATCGCTAGGAGCCTCGAACCCATGAAGATTTATCACAGTAGCAGCAACATTCGCGAGCCCTCCGGTGGGAACGTCGCTGCGGAACCTGACTCCAGGGGCCAACCCTGGGCCTCCAATGGCGATGGGCACCTACGAGACAAGTACAAAAGAGATTTCAATAATGCTACCAATAGCACACACCGACAGCGAATGCAATTCCACATTAGAGATTACAAATGCAATGGCCGAAGTTTGTAATTTATGTCATCACGTTTTCCACAAAAAAGATATGAAAAAAGAACAAATTAAACTTACTGGCTCAAGAGTATGGGAAGTGAGTATCTGAATGTTTCCACTCTTGTCAAGTTGAGGCTGCCCTGTCTTGTTTCTCTTAACCATATCTTCAGCATTTCCATGATCTGCAGTGACGACATATATTCCTCCCACTTGCTCTACAGCATCAAGGATCATCTGCAGTTACACAAGGTACCCCATTCAGAAGATCTTCTAAATTTACTAAATTTGTCTCAAAACTAACAGGCTTAGCAATCTCTTCATGGCAAGACAAGCTTACAAAAATTCCCTGAATTAACACTAGAAACAAAAGCAACAATTGGACTAAAATGTAAGAAACTTCAGGAAATTACACCTTCACTGCCTCATCAGCAGCTTTACACGCCACAACCGTTGCCTCAATGTCTCCAGTGTGGCCCACCATGTCACCATTGGGAAGATTAACTCGTACCTTCAGTTGCAAATGCAAATATAACAATCATATCATAGGAATACGATCAAATTTCAAAGCCTAATGTGCCAGGCCGTTTCTTCTTCTATTTTGACTATGATAAGTAATGGTCATATACAACACTGAATTACCTGGTCAAATTTACCGCTAAGGATGGCATCCCTAGCTTTCTCAGCAATTTCGACTGCCTTCATTATTGGTTTGACATTGAATGTAATTCCACTGTCACTAGGAATTTCCACATACTCTTCCATCTCAGGATTAAAATAGCCAGAGCGATTTCCGTTCCAGAAAAATGTGACGTGACCAAATTTGACAGTCTCACTGTTTGGATGAAAAACAAAAGTATATCAGTATATAAACAGAGAAATATGTTTAAACCAAAACTAGGTCCAAGAAAATGCCGCATCTAAGAAAACCAGGGGACATGAGAACCTGAAAGGTGACTCCATTACTCTTAAACATTTCAATCAGTTATGCAACACGAAATGCTCAACAAGTAAAAAAGAGCAAGATAACAGATGTAAATTAATGAGGAAGAGCACAACCAATTTAAAAATGTACTTGTAAATGCACATTCAACTCAGTTAAACAGAAAAAAAGGCAATGTCATAGACTCACCTGCAGGCAAATGTCCGTACGCCATTATGCACAAGATATTCACCAGATGTTCTCTCTATCTCTGGAGGAGAGACAAGGTAACGGCTTGGAAGCTTCAATTCACCATCGTACTGAAGCATTCCAGCGTAACGGATTTTAGGGACTCTAACACGATCAAATTTGTCAAAATCTTCATATTCAAGTGACTTTGCAATCATAACCATCCGGTCAGCACGGAAATTAAATGTAACAACAGCATCACCATCCACAATTGGGCCCACTGCCTTTCCGTTGTCATCGACAATGACAAATGGAGGCAAATATTGGTCATTGGCCTTGGGTTCCTGCCTTAGCTTCTTCACAGCTTCAACAGCATTTGTAAACTGGTAAGGAGCTTCACCGAGAACTTGTGCATCCCATCCTCGTTTTACAACTTCCCAATCATTCTGCATGAGTCTCATAATAATTTGTTTATCATGTGGTCAACAATTCATCTGATGAATCGCAAATATAGAGAGAATTGCAAGAAGCTCCTAATATTGTGGTATGAAAACAATTTAACAGGAATATTCTTCCATGGCAGTGATGAGATTTAGTATCAAGGAGGGACTTTATATGGTATGCACCTGATAGCAATTTAATGACATTCTTTCTATTGATTTATTGAACAGACTAAGTAATCAATGTCATAAAGGTAAATAATAAATGGATAAAGAACAACAATCAACGAAATCACTCCAGCAACTTGATCTAAGCTTCATTAAACTGAGGCTCATAATCATTAACAATGCCCAGACTATTTGCATGTTTTATAAGTTTTTTATTAAAGTATTAGCCAGCCAATCACCAATCCATGGAAGATGCTCATAAGATATTAACTGCCCTATGTACAGCTCACATTCGAAGATAATGACTGCATACATACAGAATACAAATCTGTCACTCTTAACCCAAAGCTAGTGAAGCACACACATGAACTCAAACAGATGATGGGAATAGCTTCAGATGTTATTATTTACAAGACAGGTACCAAACAGGTCAAGAATCCAAAATCCATAGGGAAGCAGAAACATAACTCAAACAGATGATATTAACAGAATTTGGGATCTAACCAAGTTCCTAAAACTTTCTGCATAACCAGCTAGATTTGACCAGACAAAGTCCTATCTCACTGGTAATTACAAAGAAAATAGAAGAAAATAAAAATAACAGATGCAAGGACCTCCAACCATCTTATGCAAAAGACCTCATGCATGTGTCGTATCTAACTGGTTCTTTGAAGAGTTAAATTTACTTTCATTAACAACACCAGTAAAATGTGCTAATTGATACCCAATCAACAACCAGTAAAGCTCACAAAAACTAAAACCACCACTGACACTGGCATGATCACATACCTCATATCGGTCCATAGTGACATACATTCGACCTCCACCAGATGCAATTTGTGCATCAACACCTTTAGCTCTTAATTCTGCAAGGGAATTTTCAAGAGTTTCTACAAAGCCCACACTCGAACCATCCAAAACATCACGTCCATCTGTAAGAATATGGAGACGGATTCTTTTAGCACCATGCTCAGCAGATCCTTTTAGCAGCAACTGCACCATGAGCAAAGGGTTAATCCCTACAGCTGCAAAAATAAGCTAAACGTGCAGAAGATGCAAAAGACAGGATTAGAGAGGAGACCTGCACTTGATCCAGCCTAGAATGGACTCCACCATCACTCAGGAGACCAATCAAATGTAAGGTACCAGTCTCAAAACTTTCCTTAATGTAGTTGAAACCTTCTCCATCGTAAATCTTTCCAGAAGCAAGAGCAAGGTCCACAAGCTTTGCACTACATTTGGAAAGAGAGATCTTACAATTTCTCACCTTCATAGCACTTGGGAGGCATAAAAGAAACATAAAGTATGCTAAAACCCAGCAGAAGAAGCTCACCCTTGGGCAAAAATACGGCCAGCACCAAGAGCATTGTGACCAACCTCACTGTTACCCATGTCATCCTCCGTCGGGAGACCCACTGCAGTTCCATGAGCTCTGACCAATCTCCATTTCTCAGGGGCACTCTTTAACATGAAAAGTGTAACTTCTCATTCAGCATATGTACCAAATAAGATTCACAAGCAAAGGCTAATGGAGCATCCAAGCAATCTAATTTGACAATAACTAAACAAACATCAGAAGCAATATTTCGCAACTGGGTAAACTTTAAGGAGCTACTGTGTTCTTCAAAGTTGTATACGGCATAGAAGATAACGCTAGGAAGATCAATAATTGTTCATCTGGCAATCAAGCGGGTCCACAATGGGAAATGGATATGGGATCATCAGATCACGAAAGTAAAAATAGAAAAGAGCCTATATCAATAATTAATATCCAAATCACGGGATTAGCATCATCAACCAAACCAAAGCATTAATGATCTCCAGATCAGTCTCCAAACCACTCGACAGTTTCCAATCAAACCCCAACACTCCCATCAGCAGCAATCAATCGTACCACTCTTAATCAGATCAACCGGAGTAACCCAGAAAACCCATCGGAACCAAATCAGCTAAAAACCAGATCGGACATTCGCCGGCAATCATTTTCCCCACGCAATAAGGGACAGAGAGAACCCAGCCCGCAAAAACGCACCTTCTTGAGCGAGTCCATGGTGGGAGTCTCGGCGATGTGGATGCAGTTGTACTGGTCGGGCTTGGCCTCGCCCCACCCGTCCAGGACCACCATGGCGATCGTCTTCCCCTTGGGCAGCTTCGGGTGATCCGCCAGCTTCCATGAGAATCCAGAGCTACCCATTTCTTCCCTTATCCCCTCTTCCTAAACGCAATCAAAAGCTCCAACCTTTGCGCTCGAAAAATATCAGTCGAGAGAAGCAGACGATCGAAGAAGTCCCTCTCGCGCGACAACTACAGCGACCAAGCGTGATCTGCCCGAAAGACAAAGATGGGTCAAAAACCGAATATGCTTCGCACCCAGGCGTAGAAGAGAACGAACGGAGAACAGAAGTCCTATATAGAGATGCGCGACCGTTGATTTCCTCCCCACAGATTGCCGAAACCGCGGCCGTCGGATTAGTGGGGGACAGGGCTCTGGGGCCGTTGATTTTTAGGGTACGGCGTTGGGGTGAGGAACAAGGCAGGCTCCGTCACGTGGCGCTTTTACCATAAACCAATCCCACGAAAACGAGAGTCTTGTCTTTGATTGGTAGCGCTATAAATTCGGCCGTGCTTTTTCTTTTTGTTTTCTTTCCTTTTCCAATTTTTATTTTAACAATAATAAAATGTTATTTTGGCAAAATTATATTGGAAGATCTAAAATAAATCGGCTCGTATCATGTCGAGTTCAGATCTCTCTCGACAACCTCCTTTTTCTCTAATGAAGGCTATAAAAAAAAAGGCAGATATTGAAAAAGTTCATCAATGGGTTTACTAGCATGCCATTCTTATTTATCGTGAAGATGGGTCTTAAAAAAAAAAAAGATGATTCTTGAAAAAAATCCATCAAAAGTGATTCATGGTACCCTTAAAAGTTGATAGCACTTGCGATTCAAAAATATCTCAATGTTCAAATTATCTCTAATATCGATTTTGTGTTTATATAGTCAAGCAACTTTGTGATTTATTTTTTTTTTTTGTATAGAATGACTTGAAGTTTTTTTATTAGGGTAAAATTTGTATTTCAAAAATTGAGAAAGTTGTCTAATTGAGCCTCTCTCTTTCTCTCTCTTAAATGGGATGCAGCTGAAGTGTCAAATAAAATATGCTTTTAATTTTAATCTTCTTTTTTGAAAAATATTGTGCTGTTGGCGTGTCAACTGTCAAATACAATTTGCTGCTTTTGACCGGGAGGGGTTAGTGCAACAGAGAGTCTTCATTGCCTTCAGAATGGAAGTGTAAGTAGAGATGTATCTTCCCTTTTTTTAATATTTTTTATTTTTTTTAAACTAGGCATGACTTGCAATATAAAATGATTTAAGTGCATAAAACTCCAAAAAGGGTTAAAAGAGCACGTGCAAGGAGACAAGTTTGACATTTCTTTCGTATTTTTTTTCTTTTCGATTTTTTTTGTATGGTAATAAAAAGTTTGAAATGCTCATCTTAATATCAACACCTTTGATTTATTTATAGAAACAAAATGCAATCTCAAAATAAAAAGTCGCAATTGGGAGCAACATTATGCCACTTTCTCTCCATGTAGTTAAAATAAATAAAACAAGAAGATGTTTCGATCTTGAACTTTGGTAAGCTAAATCTTTCTCATTTTGAAAAAATTTTATAGTCATTCTTATTTTGGTAAGTTAAATCTTTCTCATTTTGGAAAGGATTTTATATTCTATATATTCTAAATGGATAGAGAATTTAGAGTCTTAAACGTATTAAATTTTTCTTAGAACGTGCACTTAAGACTCGATTTGCTTTTGAATTACCATTTTTATCCATCAGATAATATAATAACATCATAATATTTATCATGGACTTTTCATGAAGTTATTGAGAAAATGTTTGAGATTGAAATATTATTTTTTAATAAGTTTGTTTGGCTATATGGATAGATGATAAATAAGAACGTAGGCATGCACTCATTTGCTGACTTTTGATAACCCTAATCAACTAATAGAGACCAATGTAAATAATATATATATTAAATAATCTTTCATTGGTCATTGGTATTGCGGTCGATTTGATATGCCAAGATGAAATGGGATGACAAAATGTAATGAGAAATTAATGAAATCGAAATTCATTTAGATATTGTAAGAAGGAACAAAATGAATTTTCGAAGAATTTAATTTTACAATATAATTTCATCAGCATTTGTTCAATAATGTAAATGATATAATAACAGAGATCTTAACATTTCTTCCTACTAGTAAAATAGCACATGACCTCGAGCGTTGCGATTGCCGGTCACTATACCAATGAAGAAGTATGATGACAACGACCATGACGACAAGATGACCAAATAAGCCTCTTTTCCATTTTTTTTTTTTTTTACAGTTCTATTTTAACTCTTACTCTTAAACTTTTGACATACCTTATTGTAGGGTGCGGGAGTTAAAACTCATCCCGAAAACCGTTTCTAAATTTAAAAAAAGTGGAGATTCCCCCATCTTCTCACCCATATGAGAAAATGGTGGCTAGGGTAAACTCCAAAGGTTCTCTTTTCCCATTTCTATCATCCACCTCCTTGTTGCCCATGAGTGTTTTCATAAGAAAATTTTTCTTATGTTAATTTAGATCTTATTCCTAATTTCTTAAATAGATAAAATTTTCAAATATTTGTGTTTCATATTTTTGTAATTAAATTTGGCCAAATCCATGTAGTTTATTTTTGTAAAGATATCTAATTTTGGATCATTAACCCTGGAGCGTGAAAACACATAGATTCAACTAAATTTAATTAACAAAACAGGAAACACAAAAAGCTTGAAAATATTATATATTTAAAAAAATCAGGAACAAGATTTGAATTAGTATAATCGTGATATCCTTTTGAAAATCATCGGACTTAAAATAGTAGGAACATCAACCCAATGCCTCTATAAATGAGGTTCTACTTTTACATCATAAACTACGATATATTCAAATGGAACTATAGTAATATTTATAAAATCCTAAAAGCTTGGTAATAAAAAAAGATAGCAGAATTTTGTGTTGATTTAGGCAAATAGAATAAATGAAAAGATATTCTAAAATCTAGAAAGTAATATAGATATTACTCATGAATATTACTAAAGGTCTAATTTAACTTTGATATAGAAAGTTGAGATATTACAACGAATAAATTAAAAGTTTATGAATCGTGATTGTACATTTTACAATAGTTTAGGATATATTGACTTTGGTCAGACCAAAAAAAAGATTACATCAAATATTTAGAAATAGTTCAAGAATCACATTTGACGAATTAAATATCCAAGGATGGCATTACATATAGGTCCAAATTGCTGATGTGAACAATTTATGCTCACGAGCAGCAAAATCTGTGGTGTCAATACAAATGTTAGGCTTTCTTATTACTTGGGACAGCCTGGCCCAAAAAGAGCCAAAAAATTTACTTGGACACTTAGCATGTTCTCCCTTATGGAAACTCTTGTTCCAAGTTAATGTTTTCTAGGAACATCCTTCATTTGGTTTGGGAAGTGTGGTCTCAGTTGGCAATCGGCCAATCTGGATTGATTGTCGCATTCCTTCTATTTTGACAGCATCGCCTAATTACAAAGTCAAAGTATAGTCAATTACTTGGATAGGTGATCCTGAGAAATCGATGATGATGATGATGAGGGCTGAACTTGAAATATCTCACTTTACGAGGAAGATGATTCGAATTTTAAGTCACATCATCTTCGTTATTCATCTTCATCTTTCTCTAATAATAGAAACGATTGGTTAAAAAGTCCTAAATCTATTTTATGGCAACCAATTCAATTCTAAATAATTTGGTTAATTCAATCCAAAAAAATTTATGATAATTTGCTAATGTAACTCTCAAGGTCAATTTTGATCGAAAATCGTCGACATGAATGATTTTTTGCAATATTCTTTCAAATTTCTGAATTTTTTCCTTTTCTTTCCTTTTTTTTTTTTTTTTTTCCCTCCACAAGTTGTTGAAAAAAAGGTAAAAAATCGTAAAATTTATAGAAACTTGCAAAAGTCATTTAAATAGCCATGCCATCTAGGATAGCTAGTGCTGAATGAATTGCTAGATGAGCAATTTCTGATTAAAATTAGCAAGAAAAATTACATTTGTAAATTATCAAAAGATTTAGAATTAAATCATATAATAGATTTAGGATTTTTTTGGATAACTTTTTCATTAATATTGTATTAATAAAGTGTAAGCATGCGCCCACCCTCCTGAGATCTTAGATCCATCACGGGCGTGCTCCAGCATCTCAGTAGACTAACTGATCGGTGGCAATTAATTTCGTGTTCTCCCAGAGCACGACTTGCCACCATCTAAGACAGCAATTGTACACCAATTATTGTCAACAATTTCGCCATTCTCTTCAAGAAATCATTACATATTTTCGCGTGGACATAGACGTCACCCTTCAAAATCGCCCAAAAGTCATTTAAAGTACCTAGAGTCAACGATTTCCGTGGTGTGCACCATGTAGGCGTGAGTTCACTACGTAAGCTTTCTGTTTTTTTTATTTTATCTTTTGTATTGGGCTGCAACATTTTCAAGCATGGTCATGCACTCCATTTTAGACTTAGGAGGTTGTTATTTTAATCGCATGATGTTGCCCTAGCGTGATCTGTACTTTATAAGAAACTCTTCAGTTCATATCGAGTGCACCTCACGAAGGGAATGTACGATGGAATGCACGCATCTTCCCATCTCCGACCATATGTAGACCAACTTTTAATAATAGAACTTTAGTTTATAATAATGGACAAATATTATCAAAAATCCTAAATTATGTCACTTGTGACAATTTTACTCAGAATTTTTTTTTGTACCATTAAAAATCTCAAACTATATTACTTGTAATAATTTTACCTTAAACTTTTTTTATACAACCAAAAACCTCAAATTATGTTATTTGTGATAATTTTACCCTAAACTTTTTTTTGCCACAAAAAACCCCAAATTATATCACTTATGACAAATTTATGACAAGATCAAAGACAGGCGAAACAAGGACGGCCCTTGCCAGCGTCAAGCAAGGGCCGCCCTCACCCGACACTAGCAAGGTGGCCCTCGCCCAACGTCAGCGAGGCCTGCCCTCACCTCACTTGACCCAAGCAAAGGTCGCCCTTGCCGACTTCGACGCTGGCTAGGGTGGCCATCGCCGACTTCCTCCTACCAACCATGGTAGAGGGAAGGAAGGAGAAGGAAATAAAAAGAAAAGAAAAAGAAAAAAAGGAAAAGGATGAAAATGCCTTTTAGCCAAAAAGTTTATGATAAATTTACCCCGAGTGGCATGATAGTTTAGGGTTTTTAGTGGCACAAAAAAAATTCAGGTAAAATTGTCATAAGTGGCATAGTTTATGGTTTTTGTAGTATGAAAAAAAATTTAGAGTAAAATTGTCACAAGTGACCTAATTTAAGGTTTTTGGTGGTATTTTTGCCCTATAATAATTAATGCTTCATTAAGTTATTAATAAAAGTCTTCTTTGGGCGCATTTTGCTTCCTAAGTTGGTATGTCAAGAAAGATATAAACAAAGAGGGACGGTTTGCATATGTGTGTACCTACGTAGACAAATATTTGTGCATATTGTTATGTAAGATTGGCATTTTTCACGTTGGCCGGAGCCTTGACTTTTTATTAGAAAAGAAAATGAGTCTTTTCATTGCCCGATGGCAGAGTTCGGTCCCAAATCAACTTTGGTTATCACCTTAGTGCCTCCCGATGATCAATACATCTTGTCTGTAGACATCTATTTCACCGAATGCCAATGAGTTCGTCTATTTCCAACACTTGATGTGCTTCATATATCTCTCCGTTGCATAGTTATTTCTTACATTGTTACTTTGTCCGACCTTCCTTTAGGTCCTCGGCAAATTGAAAGAGTTCAAGATATAAACTAATGGTAAAAAACACATTAATTCAATGAAAAATATAACGTTACACAACACTTGCAAAAGCAATTACGTATTCTAGAGTAATTATAGCATGAACGATAATCATGGAACTAGTCAATTATATAAATAAGAAAAGTAAGTAGAACGAAGTATTTGTGATTAAGCTATTTCGTCACAAAAAAAGGCTCTATTTCCACCAATCGAGGGAGATTGTATGTATATTTTTCTTTTTCTTTTTCAGAAGATTATATATATGTAAAAAGCATATAAATCCTATAGATGAGATGTGAGATACTTTAACGCCCCTCCAACGTACAAGCCGCATTAGGAATGACAGATAGATATTTTGCCCTTTAAATGGACAAAATTTATTGAGCTCATGCAATCTTAACTTACAAAATTTATGCTTTTTAATTTGTTGATAGTTATCTTGTCTAGATAAAAAGGAAAGAAAGTAGGGGACTTACTTCAAGTTGAAGAAATGAATAATCGAGAAGTAAAATATAAAAAAAAAAGGTAAAGAGAAATCCTTCACTTGCTTTGGTGGGAGACATCCATTCCTTTTCGGAGTGTCCCACTCATGCTAACGCCAATTTGGCTTTGGCTTATATCATCCCCATGAAAGGGCACCTTTTTCTTTTCTTTTTTGCCTTTTCTTTCCATTTCTATTGCTAAAGCAATATTTTTTGGTGGAATTTTGGCATTGGTTGAATCAGCACTGTGGTTATCTTGCGGAGCACGTAAGAATGGATGGGTTTGACAAGTATATTAGTGAGGAGCCATAAATCTCAAATTAAGAAAAACATGGCATCTAACTCCATTTCTGATTTGTGGAAGAAATGGAATATCCAAAGTTTTATCATATAAAGCCTCTTGCTTCTAGTATTTCTCATTTTATTTGCACCTCTTAGAAAGAACATAGCAAACCATCACATCATTTTTCTCTTATGGTTGGCCTATTTAATGGCTGACTAGGTAGTTGCATTCTCAATCGAGCTCATCTCTCACAACCAAGGCAATTTGTCCACTCGTGTAGCTGAAGTACACAGAGCACTAAAGGCATTTTGGGCCTCTTTTCTCTTGTAGCATCTTGATGGACTAGATACCATCACTACCTTCTCTATGGAGGATAGCTTGCTTTGGTGACGACACTTGCTCAATCTCATCTTCCAAGTCAATGCCACCACCTATGTCTTTGTATAGATGTTTCCTAGCAACAAGTCACTAGTGATCCCAATGATGCTAGTGTTTTTTGCCATGGTCATAAAAAATGTGGCGAAGACATTGGCACTTAATCTCTCAAGCCTCCTGAGGTTTAGGGAATAGGTGCTCTTACATCATAAGTACTTGGACATTTCACAAATCAGGTTGGTTGAAGAACTCAAGGCTCTAAGGTATGGATATTCTGAGGGAGAAGAAGGAAAGCTTGACAAGAGCATTTGTGGTGAAGCATGCTTGCAACTTCTTTAAAATCTTTGGTGTCTTCCTTGTGGATTTCACCTACATAAATGGAGAATGTGCAATGAGTTTTGAATATTTCCACAAATTTTTTGTGGTGCATGCGTTGGGGGTGATACCGGTCGAACTCCATTTCTTTTACGAGATGCTCCACACAAAAGCATTGACAATACATTCCAAGTGGAGCTACATTTTCTGCTTCATAGCCTTCATTGATGTTGTGATAGCTTTCATCATGTTCAATCGCTTGAAGAAGCATCAACTCTCTAATCTCGATGTGGAAATTACTTATTCCCTTCTTTTCAGAGGATTGCACTCGATCTGATAAATCTATTCATGCTCATTTTTTGTGATTGGACTATTGCCCCTATTAAGCAAGACAACACAACATCATCTAAACTATGTTAATTTCTCAGCAAGTTTGTACTTGCCACGGATCAACTAAGGAAACCCCAATTTGCCACATGTAAAGCAAAGCCAAATAGCAATGTTACTTACGGTCTTAGATACACCATTAATATTTTGAAGGTGTTCAGAATCCTTCTTTGCTTGCAATCTTTTCTCTGAGGACTTTAATGAGAGTTCGAGAAGGATGTGGAGGCATGATCAATAGTGGGGCATCATTGCTTATTCTAATATGTATAGTTTTCCATTTAGCATGGTTGAGAAGATCATCTCTTGTTTCCATGATGCTAATAAGGCAATCGACATAATTTGTTTTCGAATGATCATGGGATAGAAAAAGTTAACGATTGCAAATACAAAGTGAGTGTCCAAGAATCCCTTTATGAAGAAGTTGTGGATCTTTATCTTTAAGGAAGTAAAACATAAGTCCCGAAATATGAGTGATTTGGCAAACGTGATGAAGATAGTTGAATCTAGAGGTACTCTATTTTTGGAGAGTAGCAGGACGTGGATTGATTGTGGCAATCTTTTAGAGTATGTCACCAAGGCTAATTACGATGCCACTATTATACAGTGGCATGTTGCTACTGAAATATGGTACAATAAAGAGAGAGCCACACCCAAAAATGATGAAAGGAAATTCCAGCAAGATCCTCTTTGATTATATGTTGTATCTTTTGTGGTGCTAGCTGTGGTGGGCACTGCTCAAATCATATCAATGAAGATGTTGGTTGATGAAGTAATTATATATGTGTGATGAAAAAACTGAATATGATTTAGAGGAGATATTCAATAAATTGTTTGAAAAGGCTGCGTACGTGCATGGCTCCAATTCAACCGGAATTGACGAATGGAGAGACCCACTCAACATGGGGATCAAATTTTCTTTTTTCTCTTTTATCTGGAAAAAAAAGAAGAAGAAGAAGAAGGAAAGGTGGCCCGATGGGTGGGGCGGGCCTGGGCCGCCCATGTTTTCCGTTGGGCGGGCTTGGCCATTGGCTCAAGCCCAACAAGTTCGGGCCTGGGTGGGCTTGGGCAGGACCTCAGGGGTTCGAGCCCAAGCAGGCCCAACTTGAGCCAACAATAACGTTGATTGTAATTTAATTTTGGTTTAGGTGTATTTCGACATGTAAACTAAACTAATCTTCTGAAGATTATTTCACTTTTAAACATATCTCATAATCAGATCAAAACATATAAATTTTCTTAATAAACGACATCGTTTAATCACACATCTTTTTTCTTTATAGTGATCTTTACAATATATATTACCCAAAACAAGTTTTAAGTGAATTATATTTTAAACCTTGCACTTGAAATCTGCTACTGAGCAAAATATAAAGGTGGGAATTTTGGACCAGTCGTTCTAATTTACTCCGAACTAAAGGCTGATGTTGCCATTTAGAATGTAATGCTAGAATGTCTAATCCAAAAAATCAATATAACAAAAGAAGAAAGATTGTGCAAATAAGAAGTGTATAAATCTTGTTAGATAAAATGTGAAACCCTTTAACACTTACTCTCATGTGCAGGCCACATTAATAATAGCACGTGGAATTTGACAAACAAAAGGCTATATGCAAGTTTGAAAATCATTATAAAATGTACAATTGAAAAACTTAAACTAATAGATGGAGGAAGATTATGTGTACATAAAAAAGGCACATAAATCTCGTACACAATTAAATTTGGATACTTTTAACATACACATTTCTCCTTATGGATGTCGAATGATTGCCCTTTCAAACAAAGCCCTATATGGAAGAAACGATCAATGACGTTCATGATGGGTAAAAATGCCAGTTTCCTTTTGCTTTTCGGTGAACACGAAATTGCCAATTCTACATTTTTACAACAAGGCATGTTTTACAATTTAGCAAGGGATAGAATGGTAATTTAAAAGTAAATTGAATTTTCCAACCCTTCAAATCGCGATTCTTAATCTCTAAAACTTTTCAAAGTTGATTTTAGATCATTCGTATCTTTGGTAAGTTAAATCTTTCTCATCTTTGCAAGAATTTTAGTACATCTCTCTTAATGTACCAAGCCTTTACAATCTTAATATATTCAATATTTCTTGTCATGTCTGTCGTAGGCTCAATTTACTTTTGAATAACCATTTTTATCCTCATTTAATATTATAACATTTCGATTTACAATGGACTTTTCGTAAGTTATTGAAAAGAGTTTGAGATTGAAATAATCTTTTAAGTATGTTTGGTTAAATGAAGAGATATATGAGAACGTGAGTGTTTACTTGTTCGTAGACATCAATGCAATAACGTGAATAACTAATAGCACAGCATTGAATGAATAACTACCTAGCACAGCATTGAATGGTCCATATCACGAGAGAGCGATGTGCTATCAAAACATATGGTAATTAGTGCTGAAATTTGGGAGTTACCCTTGATCGATTGGTAATTAGATTTCCTTTTTTCTTTCATTTTTTTTTTTTGAGTTTCCTTATACCTGCAAGCAAAATTTTGAGAAAATTCCAGATAAAAGTCTGAAATTGTCCTTGTTCCAAATAACAATTTCAAGTGTCTTCATTTTTTAAAATAAGAATATGAGGTGAAATTTTGTTTCAAATAAAAACTTGAAGTGGTTACTTTAGTTTCAAAGAAAGACTTGACTTTCTAGTTAGTTAATGGCATTTTCATCATTTATCTTTCTTTTTTTAAAATTTCTCTTTTTTTTTTCCTGATTTTCCCTTTCTCCTTCATTGAGATTCTCAGAATAGGCTGGGAGAGAGCCATCCTTGCCCAATCTGGTGAGGGATGGCCTCACCTCACTTGTAGCCAGTGAGGGCTTGGGCAAGGGTCATGCCTGGCGAGGGTTGTCAAACCTTTATGGAAAAGAGAAAAGAGAAAATAAATTTAAATTAACATCATCTTTTGAAGAAAATACCCTTAATTAGTTGGAATATTTAGCTGACTGATGATCAAGCTAGACCAAGCCTTTATTTGAAAACAATCATAGCCATTTTATGCCATTATTTGGAATTTTCCCAAAATATAATGAAGGATTAGGAATCCAAGAGATTTGCTATAATGTAAAATTTCATAATACAATCATTGATTGTTCTAAAAATTTAAAATATATCAATACTCGTGATGTATCAATTTTTTTGGGTTGAAATTTAATATGTTTTTGGTCAAGATTTGATATTTAAAAAGTAAAGCAATGTTTTTTTCCAAAATTTAAAATGTTTAATGTCATGAAAAACTTTAAACTGAAAAATTGTGACAAATTTACTTCAGACTAATTTTTTGACTGCCAAAAACTTTAAATTGATACACTTATGTTAAATTTACATTTCCGTTAGTTTCCGTCAAATTTTCCAATCGAATTGTTAATTAGAATAACACATGAAAATTCACCAGTATATCAATTTAGGGTTTTACCTTCCATTCATCATGGGTAATATCAATTTACAGTTTTTAATGGTATTAATTCAATTAAACGAAAATTAACGCAGAATAAATTTGTCACAAATATATCAATTTAAAGTTTTTATGGTAAAAAAATTAATTTGGGATAAGTTTGTTATAAATATATTAGTTTGAGATTTTGTTTGATATTAACCTTATTTAAAAAGTAAATGGTAAAAGAAAAATAGAGCACGCAATTCACAGAATCTATGGCGGAGAGTGCATGTTCAGGCTCCCTCACTCCGCTCTACAGACGACGTCGAACCTTCGCCGTCGCAGGTGACGACACCGGCGAAGAAGTAGAACAGCGGCAGCGGTGGCAGCGGTGGCAGCGGCGGCGGCAGCCGCAGCAGCAGCAGCAGGAAGACGACGACGACGACGACGATGATGGCACGAGCGTCTTGCCTGACGGCATCATCCTCCACATCCTCTCCTTCTTGCCCACCAGGGACGTCTTCAAGACCCGCGTCCTGTCGACCCGGTGGCGCGCCCTCTGCGACGCCGTCCCGACCCTCGCCTTCTCCCTCCCCGGCGGCGGCGCCGGGTTCTCGTCGGTGGCCCCGTTCTGCTCCTTCGTCGACGCCGTCCTCGACCTCCGCTCCACGACCCACGTCGCAAGATTCCACCTTGACATCCCCCACCTCTACCCCACGTCCAAGCTGGAGTCCAAGCTCGGGTCTTGGCTCCGGTTCGCCGCCGCGTGCCGCGTCCAAGACCTGCGCCTCGACATCGCGCGCTTGCGCTTCTTCCCGGTGCTGCGATCCCTCCGCGATTGCCCTTCGCTGGTGGAGCTCCGATTGCGCGGCGGCCGGCTGGGGCTCGAGTTGACGAGCGGCGTCATCAATTGGGCCTCTCTTAGGGTTCTATCTATGGCGTACTTGCGACTGACGGATGACGAGATGAGGGCGGTCTTCGCGGGCAGTCCGGCACTCGAGTCCCTCGAGCTGCAGTACTGTAGCGGCGCGACCCGAATCGAAGCTCGCTCTCGGAGGATGAGAGAATTGGTGATCGATGGGTGGGAGCCCTTCTCCGCCGTCGCCCCCCCGCTGCTGGAGGTTTCGGCTCCTCATCTGCAGACGCTGCGCCTGCTGGGTAACTTCCCCAGGATGGAGTTGAGCTTGGCCGAGGACATCTCCGTGGCCGAGGCCGAGTTGAATTTCTTCATGAGTATCGATCACGGCGATCGGTTCGATTACTACAGATGGCCGCGCCACTTGGCGAGGGGTATTCTTCGGAAGCTGCGCAGTGCCACTAAATTTACATTTGGGAGTTGGTGCCTTCAGGTGGGGATTTGGTACTACTTGGGTTTTGCCTTTGAATTTGTTCTTATACTCAAGATGGTAGATTGGACTTCACATTTACATCTGTGGATGAGCCTCAAGTATTATGCTGTTAGGAAATGGAGATGCTTGATGAATAGTTGATTAATTAGCTCTGATAGCAGACTGATGTCTGGACATGTTGAAGCAGAAGCACATGCTTAGGTAGCTTTGGAGGCCTGGTCTGTCATGTTCACGGGTTATTCTAATCTGTTTCCTTAAAGACATGAACTGGAGAAGTTTCGTTCTATGTAATGTTGTTGCCGCATACTCGGGACTTAGTCAACAATGGGATCTTGTGCAAATTTGCTGGCTTTTTTCAATCATGTCAATGTACTACCCTTTTTATATTCAATGGTTGATGACTGCTGGCTAGGGGCAGATGCTTATCGCTCCAGCAAAGCAAACGTGTTGGTTCTTAGTCCGAATCTGTTGCTTCTTTTCTCCCTTCAGAATCATGTCTGTTCATGGGCAAATTAGCAAGTTGGCTCGGATCTTCACCAAAACACAAACTGACACATTTCAGCTGTGTTTTCCCTGTCCCAAACTTTGGAAAAAACAAACTGAAACATGTTCTGAACCAAAAATGGTTTGGGTTATCGGGCCAAGGGCTTTTTGACACCCCTGTCGATTCTTCCATGGCCCTGAACGGTGACATTAGTTGCAGTGATTTTTTGTGTGATAGTAGGTCCTGATTTCATGAAGCGGTGACAAGACCTTCTTATGGCTTCGTTTGTGGTGTAAACTTTCCTGGTTTATTCTTGAAAATTAGAACCTGTGATAGGATTATGGTTTCTGTAGATTTTGTATGAACTGAATGAGAAAAATTCTGACAATTCTTCCTCTTTTCTGTTTTTGGGTCGGATGTGCTCAGGTTCTGTCACGTTGGGAGAAGGGAGATTCACCTCTTCTGCTTCCCAATTGCAAATCTCTTATACTAAACACTCGTTGTCGATCATGGGAATGCCATGGTATATTAAACATGATAGAATGTTCACCGCAGGTGGAGAAATTGGTAATCAAGATGGTTCAACCATTCTGGAAGTCGGTATGTTCCTGTCAAAACTAGCTCTTTCTGACTAAATACAGTAGTATCTGTACCTTTATGCTTGAAAAATTTACAAAAAACAATGGCATCATATGGAGGAACTGATTTGGTCCCCTCCAATCGAATACTTACTGTCTTTACTGCTGCCTTTTGTTTCTGCTGATGCTCTGGACTTACGACAAGCACATCTTATTCTTTTATGAATGTGACAAAAAGGGTTGCTTTGTTTTTTATTGTTGTGGAAATAGCCTGAAATTTTTAGGTGCAATCTAGAATCTCATAATTCTCTTCCGATGCTATTATGGTCAATTAGAGGTCTCTCTCTCTCCCCGTGTTCTTCCTTCAACTTTAATATTCTTACTAGTAGACATGATGAACCAGCAGGCGGCCCGTGGGCCCGCCAGGCTTGGCTGAATTGGGCCTGGACAAAAACTACAGGCCCTGCCTGGCCCATCCATCTTTATTGAAAGGAATAGTAATGTGTCTTACTAATAATTTTTGCATGGATATATTATAGTTATAAACACTAATAGGATCAAATAAGACCATATTTCTTGTACAGTAGAGAAAATTACTAAAGTAGTATGAAACTCATGGGTAAAGTAATAAAATAAAATAACGTGAAGCCCTAAAAAAAATTTCATTTTTTCTCATTTCTATTCATAATTTTAGCTGAGAATTTTTTTTTTAAAAAGAAAGAAAGAAAGAAAGGAAGAAAGGTGGCGTGATGGGTGGCACAGGCCTGCCCGTCTGTGTTTTCCTGTTCGGCATGCTTGGCCACTTCCCGAGCCGAAAAGTTTGGGCTCGGGTTGGCGTGGACAGCCGCTCAGGGGTTTTAGACTGATCATGATCACTTGTTCTCGGTCTCATCTGTGCAGCTCGAGTTTGATATGGACTTCAAGGCATTCACCTTCGGTACGCAGCTATGCTCCGGACCCTTAAAGTGGAAGAATAAACTTGAATGCTTGGATCAACACTTGAGGCAGGTCGACATTGTTCAGTTCGATCCCAGGGATCAACTCTCAAGCCGCTTGCTTGGCCTTGTGAAGCTTATCCTCACAGAGGCGCGCGTCTTGGATAGGATGTTCATCGACGCTCGTAAGGTCGAGGCAGATGGATCGGATTCTGCAACGGCTCTTGATCCTCGCGAGTTGCACGAAGTTTTCCAGTCAATTCTATGCCATCAAAGGGCTTCCGAGAATGCTCAAGTGGTACTTTACCATGACTAGGAAAGAAGGTATTTATTTTGTTTACAAATGTAGAAAGGAGGACTAGGGCTTGTGAATAGGACTTTTATGAACCACATAAATAGGTTTTCATAATTAGAGTTGTGGCTCGCGTCGTTCCGATGCTCGCCCTTTTGACAGTCTTAATAAGAACTAGCGTAAACTCGTGCAGTGCCGATGAAATGAACCTTTTTCCTATGACTTAATGTCGCATTGAAACGTTGCTAGTTAGGCACGAGTCTGATAATCGACTCTGCTATTGTTGTTAACTTTCGAAATCGCGTTTGAAGTTCTCCTTCTGTGATCAAAGACTTGTGCAATAATTGATCCTCATGGTATGCTTGAATTTGCTTCCATGAACGCTCGAGCGGTACTTCTTTATGACTAGCAAGGAAGGTGGTTTTTCCTCTCGTTGTCCATCTAAGCAATGTTCTTGGAAAATTCAATGACTGCTACATGAAATAATTTAAGGATGTAGTCATTATTTGAATTTACACCGAATGCCGAGCGACCGGGGAGGCGGTTGCCAATGCCATCCAAGCTCGCTTCCAGAAATCGTGACCGGCAATGACTTGGCTAGCGCGATCGATCACGAGAGACTCATTGAGTGATGGTTTCAAAGTTTTATAGGTGCATAGATATATTTATGTATATCAACATGATCGTAATGCTTTGACTATGATAGCTGGCAAAACGTAAATGTTTTGACTTGCCTTTCTATAATTATGTATTAGTAAAGTGCAAATAAATAGCCAAAGTGGATTGGTTCAGTTCGTAAGGTTCAAGCTTTCGACACACCGTCCCCAATTCAAGACGAGTTCCGTCCTTCCACTTTCATGTTCTTGTGGAATATTAAAGATTAATAAAAAAAATTCGAAAAAAATGTAAATAAATTTCCGCATCAGCGTGGTCGTTAAAGTTTGAGAAAAAGTCACAAATTATGCCTACCATAGCACATTTACCTTTTAATTAAAATGATGTCATTTTTATTTCATTTAAACCATATAATCTTGATGGAGGGTAAATATGTCACACTAGTATAAGTTTAAGATTTTTTATGTTAAAAAAAAAAGTTTATGAGAAATATGTGGAAAATTTCAAATAAAGACATGATGTGTTATTATTTTTTGAAATAAAAATTTGTAGTTGATACTATATCAAATAAATATTTGAAGTGGCTATATTAATTTTAAGTAATGGTATAAAGTGGTCAACTTATTTCAAATAAGACTTTTGACTGGTTGGTGACTATTCCGATCATTGATGAAGTGATGTTTTAGTCAACAAATTTTGAGTATATTTTTAAATTTTTAATTATTTTTCCCTTCCATTCCTTTCCTTTTCTTTTTCCTTTTTCTTTGTTCCTCTTCTCTCCATTGGCCATCATCGCAGCCTTGTTGATGGTCGACGAAGGTTGCCAGCCTCAAGCAAGAGCTGCCCTCACCGATGAAGAAAAAAACTAAAAAAAGAAAAAAACATAAAAAAGATAAAAGATGAAAATATCTTTCGATCAATAAAATTGATATAATCATTCCATGCTTTTATTCGATATTTCATTTCATGCCTTTATTGGAAATAAGCTCTAAAATGAGAGCACTTCATATTTTTATTTGTAATTTTTTCTTATAAATGGAATGCTCGTTGGTTTCCTTCAGCGTTAGTTGCTGTCTTCGTTCCATCTACGAATGGATAAGACGTTGGCCCTAGTATAAATACAGGCGAGTTCAACAGTTAAGGAAAGAAAAAAAAAAAGAAGCAATTCACCACAGGAGCGATGGCCAAGAAGGGTGGCGCACGTTCAGGCTCTCTCGCTCCGCTTCACAGACGACGTCGGACCTCGGACGTCGCCGGCGACGACGCCGGCGAAGAAGTAGAACAGCGGCCGCCGCAGCAGCAGCAAGAAGAAGAGGAAGAAGATCGCATAAGCCCCTGCCCGATGCCGTCATCCACCACATCTTCTCCTTCTTGCCCACCAGGGACGTCTTCAAGACCCGCGTCCTGTCGAAACGGTGGCGCGCCCTCTGCGACGCCGTCCCGACCCTCGATTTCTCTCTCGGCTGCAGCGGCAGGGGGCGGCGGCTCTCGACGGTGGACTCCTTCTGCTCCTTCGTCGACGCCGTCCTCCGCCTCCGCTCCTGGACCCACGTCACAAGATTCCATCTTGAACTTCCCTGGCTCACTTCCAAGATTGAGTCCAAGCTCGAGTCTTGGCTTTGGTTCGCCACCGCGTGCCACGTCAGAGACCTGCGCGTCGAGCTCCCGCGCTCCCAGAATGTCTACTCGGTGCTGCGCTTCATCCAGGATTGCCCTTCTCTGGTGGAGCTCCGACTGTGCGGTGGCCGAAGGGGGCATCAGTTGTCGAGCGGCGCCATCAATTGGGCCTCTCTTAGGGTTCTATCCATGGCGTACTTGCGATTGACGGATGACGAGATGGCGGCGGTCTTCGCGGGCAGTCCGGCTCTCGAGTCCCTCGAGCTGCAGCGTTGTGGCGGCGCGGGCCGAATCGAGGTTCGCTCTAGGAGGATGAGAGAATTGGTGATTGATGGGTGGGACCCCTTGTCGGACGGAGGCCCCCCGCTGGAGGTTTCAGCTCCTTACTTACAGACACTGCGCCTGAGGGGTAACTTCCCCAGGATGGACTTGAGATTGGCCGAGGCCAGCTTCTTGGTCGAGGCCGAGTTGAATTTCTCCATGAGTATCCATGGCCACGATTGGCTTGATAACTACAAATGGCCGTGCAACTTGGTGAGGGGAATTCTTCAGAAGCTGCGCAATGCTACGACATTTGTAGTTGGGTGTTGGTGCCTTCAGGTGGGGATTTGGTACTACCTGTGTTTTGCCTTTGAAGTTATTCTTAGTCAAGATGGTAGCTTCGACATCACATTTATATCTGTGGATGTGCCTCAAGTATTATGCTATTAAGAAGTGGAGATGATTGATGAATTGTTAAATGATTAGCTTTGATAGCAAACTGATGTCTGGACATAACTCTGGAGCCCTGGTCTGTCATATTCCTGGATTAGTAGAATCGGTTTCCTTAAGAAGATATATTAGAGAAATTTCGTACTATGTAATGTTGTTGCCACATTTTCGGGACTTAGCCAACAATGGGATCTTATGCAAATTTACTACCCTTTCTATTCAATGGTTGATGACTGTGGACTAGGGGCAGATGCTTTCACTTTGGCAAAGCAAACATGGCAGTTCTTAGTCTGAATCTGTTTATTCTTTTCCTCCCTTCAGAATCATGTATGTTCACAAGCAAATTGTCAAGCTGGCTCAGATCTTTGCCCTAAACACAAACTAACCCATTTTAGTTCTGTGTTTTCTCTTTTCTGAACATTGAAAAACAACTGATAAATGTTCTGAACCAAAAGTGGTTTGGTTTATCAGGCAAGGGCTTTTTGACACCCCTATCAATTGCTCCATGGCCCTGAATGGTGACATAAGTTGCAGTGACTTTCTGTGTGATAGTAGGTCCTAATTTCATGAAGCAGTGGCAATACCTTCACTTTATGGCTTTGTTTGTAGTGCAAACCCTGGTTTATTCTCGAAAATTAGATCCTGTATTAGGATTATGGTTTCTGTAGATTTTGTATAAAATAAATGAGAAAATTTCTAACGATTCTTCCTCTTATTTTGTTTTTGGGTTGGATATGCAGGTTCTGTCGCTTTTGGAGGATGGCGATTTGCCTCCTCCGTTTCCCAATTGCAAATCTCTTGTTCTAAACACTCGTTGTCAATCATCAGAATGTCATGGTATATTGAACATGATAGAAAGTTCAACACAGGTGGAGAAATTGATCATCAAGATGATTCAACCATATTGGAAGTCGGTAAATTCCTGTTAAAACTAGCTCTTTTTGAGTGAATAGAGTAGTATCTGTACCGGTATGCCTGAAGAGTTAGCAGAAACCTAGCATCATATGGAGGAGGAACTGATCTGGTCCCCTTCATTGAGTATTTACATGTCTTTACTGCTGGCTTTCTTTTCTGCTACTGCTCTTGACTTACAAGAAGCACATTTTATTTTTTAGGAATGTGAAAATAGGGTTGGTTTGTTTTCATTGTTGTGTAAATAGCTGGAAATCTTCAGATGCAATCTAGAATTGAGTGGAAATAGCTGGAAATCTTTAGATGCAATCTAGAATAGAGAGAGACTGTTCTACCCATTTTTCTTTTGTGTGTTTGTGTGTGTGTGTTCCTACTGTGCTAGATGTTTGGTCTTGAAAATTTTGTTACATGTGGAAGAGAGGACAATGCTTTCTGTTCTGTGAGGCGGGCTTTAAGATAATGTTGAGCTTCCCCTGATGTTTCTGGAAGATCAAGGGTTTGAGTCACGGTAGTCACCCTGTTGCAAAAAGCAAGGGGAATGTTTTGTGCAATATGCTAAATGGTGAGTTGATGCTGGGGTGGCGCTGTACTGTGATTGCTCAGTCATCAACCAAGCTAAACCATTCCCTTCTTCTTTCTTTTCAGAAGAATACTAATATTTATTTGACCAGGCAGCGGCTGATTTAATTTCTCTCAAGTGGTGTGATACATCAATATAATAAAATACTGTCCCATCCCATAGGAAGTTACTTCTGGGAATGCTATTGTTTAAGCTATTTTTAAATCGAAGCAGCACCAGAAAGTAGAAAGAAGAGGGCTATCTTCCATAATTGACGTAGGCAGTTAGACAAAGCATCAACCGTTCAGCTTTACTCATAAGCTCACCTTCCCAAGCCTCTTTCCTTATTTGGGACAAGCACCCAACACCCGTGAAACTGAACGAGTCTTGTATTGCCACCAACTGTTTGGTAGTAGGATCAAGCCTAACCCATTTGTTCAACAAGGCCTCTTTCTTCGACCAAGGGAGCTGTGCAATCTCTTGAACCTCCTTATAAACTTGACGTGCTGGTTTTCCTTCAACTTTTTTCAATTGTTCTAGCTCAGAGCCCCTTTCATCTCCTATATCTTCTTTTTAGAGCCTGTGTTTAGCCAAAATTTCTTGGCCTAACCCAGTTGGGTTAGTGGGTAGTCTGCTACTTGCTGACAGTCATGGTTGGGAATCCTCACATGCTGGGGACACCTTTAAGATGTTGAAGAGAATATGAGAGGATAGATAAAGTAAGGTGATTGCTTTGGAAATAGCTTAAATACTTCAATGAGAGACTTACATAACTCCATCCATCAAATTAATAGTTGTTTCAACAGGTTGATCGTCTCTAGAAGGCAGGTTCATTGTCAGACGTTGCCAGATAAGCATTTCATTTGGCACTAAGTGCAGAGTGTGGCATGTGTAATAGAATCCAAATGCATCTTTGAAACTGACAACGATAGTGAAAGTGATGTTGGGACTTCTTTATTATGTTGTAGTCTGATCACGGTCCCTTGTTCTTGGTCTCATCACTGCAGTTCGAGTTTGATGAGGACTGCTACGCATTCGCCGACGGTACGCAGAGACACTCAGGACCCTTAAAGAGGAAGAATAAACTCAAGTGCTTGGATCAACACTTGAGGCAGGTCGACATTGTTCGGTTTGATCCTAGGGATCACCACTTGAGCAGCTTTCTTGGCCTGGTGGAGTTTATCCTTGAAGAGGCACGCGTTTTGGATAGGATGCTCATCAACGCTTGTAAGGTCAAGGCTGATGGATCGAATTCTGTGGAGGCTCCCAATCCTCGTAAATTGCTCGAAGTTTCCCAGTCAATTCTATACTATCGAAGGGCTTCCAAGAACGCTCGAGTGCGACTTTACTGGGACTAGGAAAGATCTTGTTTTGTTTATTTATTCTCTCATTGTTTTCTTTCTTTTGGCAAATGTAGAAAGGAGGACTTGGGCCTGTGAATAGGACTATCATGAACCACATAATCAGGTTTTCAGTACTTAAGAGTTGTGACTCGCATCGTTCCGATGCTCACCCTTTTAACCGTCTTAATGAGAACTGGCCTATACTCAGGCAGTGGCGATGAAAGGAACCTTTTTCTGACGACTTGTGTCGCTTTGAAAAGTTACTAGTTAAGCGTGAGTCTGATGATCGACTCCGCTATTATCATTGACGTTCAAGATGGTGTTTGAAGTTTTACATTTGTGATTGAGAGACTTGTGTAACACACTGCATTAACACATGTGGAGGCACTTGATACTCACTATAGGCTTGAAATGCTTCCATGAACGCTCGAGCGGTACATCCTCAGGACTAGCAAGGAAGGTGGTTTTTATCCTTTCGATGTGCATCTGTGCAGTGTGAATAGTAATTCTCGGAACGACCGTTGTCGCTCACATTATGTCGTCGCTCGCTTGTCAGACTGTTTTAATGAGAACTGACCTGCAGCTTGACATCCTTTTTCGGATAAGCAACTTGTTTTCATATCATGGGAAATTCAATATGAACTGATTGAATTTGCACCGAATGCCGCAAGCGGCCGGGGAAGCTGTTTGCCAAGGCCATCTGGGCTCGTGTCTTGAGGCGACCGTCACTGACTTGGCTGGTACGATCGACCATGAGAGACTCATCAAGTGATGGTCTGTGAGTCTTATTGGTACGGAGATATATGTTCATGAACATGATCATAATGCTTTGTCTTTGACCTTTAATAGCTAGCAAAACGTCAAATTTTTTTTAATTGCCTTTCTAATGTTGTACTAGTAAAGTGCAATTACGAATGTCATCCCGATGTCTTGGACCCATTGTGGTTGTTCTTCACTCTTTTGGGGGTGATTTATTCTAGGATGAGTAGGTTGTAGAGCTGTAATTTGAAATTTATCCTATTATAATTGGTTCTCATATTTTGGACCTTAAAACTTACTTTGTTTGTTGGGAACCTATCTTGCTTTTTCGCTCCGATTCTTGGATCTATTCAAGAACCTGTTTTTTTTTTAGTTCATTTTTTATAGCAAAATCATATGAGGTTATAAGTAACAAAACGATTCGAAGTAAAAGATAAACAACAAAAATAACTATCTTCAAAAAACATTAATCCAGAACATGTAGTCACGTATAATTATAAACAATAAAAAGTTCAAACACATGACAAAAAACATTTAGGGAAAGAGGAAAGATTGGCGAGAAGTTTTGAAGAAGCCAAAGGACGAATAAGTGCAGAGGTTAAAATTTAAGAAAAATAAATAAATTAGGCTACGTTTGATAGTCACGATAAAATTTAGGATAGGATAAAAATTTATCATATCATGCATTTGGTGCCTGCTCAAAACAGGATAGAATCTGATATAAGAAATATAAGCTGGATAAAATTATCTCATGGGGGAAGTGGGATAAAGGTGGATAGGATTTCTAATTTCATAATAGGAGAGTTATTTTTCTCAAAAATAAACTTTTTAAATTGGCAAATCTAAAATTCTAGGGAAAATTTCAAAAAATGGCCTCAAATGCCATTAGTTTTTCGAATAAGGGCATGAAGTGGACTTTATTTCAAACAAGAGCCTGAAATAGCCATGATTATTTCAAATAAGGGCTTGATTTCGCCAGTCACTAACCGACTAAATTTTCCAATTAGTTAAGAGTATTATCATCATTTATCATTTTTTTTCTAGTTCTTCTTCTTCATCACCAACAGCTGGCTGGCCAATCACCAGCGAAGCCCACATAGCCTTGGCAAGGGATTGCCTCGCTTGGGCAAGGCGACCATCGCCCTAAGAGAGGCCGCCCTTCATGAAGGTCGGCCTTCGCCGTCCGCCGGCAAGGCTGACCTCGTCGGATCTGGCAAGGGATGGTTGGAGACTAGGCCGAAACTCGTGCAATCAATCTCTCTCGCTCCAACAAAGCTAAAAACTCCGTCCGATCAAGAAATTGGGAGAATGATGGGAACGCAAATCAATCAGAGGTGGGTTCTTCAAGCGAGACTTCGAAGCTACGGTCGTCGAGCCCTTGCTGGCCCCAAGCGAGGCCAACCCTCACCAGATCTGGCAAGGTCAACCACGCGAATGGCTGTAAGGGACAGCCTCCCCCAAGGCGAGGGTTGCCTCGCCCAAGTAAGGCCATCCCTCGTTTATGGCCGGCAAGGTCAACCCTCGCATAATCAACCGAGGGTGACCCTTGCCTTGCCCTTTGTGGGCTAGACACCAATGATGATGAAGAAGAAGAGCTTAAAAAAAGAAAGAAAAAAGAAAGAATGGTAAATGACGAAAATGCCCTTGATCGCTAGAAAGTTAAATCCTTATTTGAAATAGATATAGTCACTTCAGGTTCTTATTTTAAACAAAATCCACTTCGAGCTCTTATTTGAAAAAGTCATGCCACTTTAGGCCCTTATTTGAAACAATGTCCACTTAGAACACTTATTTGAGAAAATGAGGGCACTCGGGGCCTTTTTTTTTGAATTTTTCCCAATATAATATTTCAACATAAATAATGTTTGAATTCTAATATAAGAAATTCAAAATAATAATAATTTTTTTTGTTTTTAACTAAATTTTATTTATATTTATTATAAATGGATGATGACACAAATAGTCTATGAACTTTGGCTCAATGTGAAATTTGGTTTCTAAATTTTTAATTTATTCAATGTAGTCTCGAAACTTTAGCACACTGTGCAATGTGGTCCATAAAATTTTAATTTATTCAATGCAATCCCTAACCTTTGGGTGCATGTTCAATATAGTCCCTAAACTATATGAAAATATTCAATATAGACCCCAGTATTGAATTAATGGAAATCAGCTATATTGAACATTTTCATTTTGTTTAGGAACTATATTGAACATATACCAAAAGTTTAGGGACTATATTGAACAAATTAAAAGTTCAAGGACCACATTGCACATTAGGCTAAAATTTATGACCATATTGAACAAATTAAAAATTTATGGACCAAATTGCACATTGAGCCAAAATTCTTGCACCATTTGTGTCATTTTTCCTATTATAAATTCAGCATAAAAAAGATATATTTATTACATATTTTAGGTGTTTTAATATTTTTGGTATATTAGTACAGTTTCCTATTTAATAAAATTTTATTAAAGAATGATGGAAAGGGAAGAAAGAAATAAAAGAGAAATTAATTAAAAAAAGAGTAAAATAAAATAAAAAAAACATAAAAATAAACTATACAAAAGTGTCTTGAGAGATTTTTAGTATCTTCATTTGTAAAATTTGTAGTTCATTTATATTAATATGTTGTTTAAACCAAACAATATATATGATATGATGTGAATATATCGGACTTTATTAGTGTAATTAATAAATAGTAGATAGGATATAGTAAAAACCTTGGATTTTATATCATATCCTATCAAGTCCCATTCTGGTTAGAAATCCATATGATCAAACATAGCCTTAGGATTTTGGCTTTTTTAGCTTATAAAACTAGTTCCAAATAGGGTGGTCCAATTCATTTCCCGAGAGGGTATTCACTCGAATCTATTCTAAAACCAGTTTCAATCGGTTCCAAAATTTTGGAACCTGTTTTTGGGCAGCCTAATTCGGTTCCAAGGTAGAATTGGTCCAATTGCACACCTCTATCATTCTCTTCGAGAAATTATAAAGATATTTTCGCCTGAATAGACCCATCGTGCTTTGAAACCGCCCAAGCCTAGAGATCGTTGAACTATCTAAAGTCGATGCCATCCATGGTGAGCACTATGTACGAATATACCGGTCGGATGCTACCAAACTCACGACCTTCTCCCAATCAAAATAGCCTATGTATACTGTGGACCGTGGCTTACTACGTAAGCTTCCTCTTCGTTTCTATATTGGTCTACAACATTTTCAAGCGTGGTCACGCATTCCCTTTCTTTAAAAACTTAGGAGAGATCATTATTGTAATCACATCATTTCTGCCCTAGCGTCATCCATGCTTACAAGAAAATTGTTTCGGTTCACATCATGTGTACCTCAGCAAAGATTTTATAAATTTAGGACAGAGATTGCTAATTCAGGAAGCAAAGGTGGGTGCACGTATTTTCTCCCTATGTGTGATCAAATTTATACCAATTCCTGGGCATTCTATTAAATAGAACTTTGGGTTATAATTAATTAAATGGTCACATTAAATTATCGAATAGGTCCTCTTGATGCATGTCATGCCGATGGCGAACCTTTTAGTTATTATTCAATGGGAGTATTGTAGAGTTCTAGCTACCTTTTACTTGAATTATTTTTTTGATCGATCTTACGTTGGTGTATGAAGAAAATGACTATCCCAATCGTGGACGGTTTGCTTAGGTGTGTACCTACATAAATAAATATATTTTTGCGTATTGCTATGTAAGTAATTAAGAAAACTAGACCGGCATTATATTATAGGAAATCTTCAAGATATAAAGTAGTGATAAAAGAAACATATTGAGGCCCTGTTTTGTTTCATGGAAAGAAAATATTTTCTTAGAAATGATCATTTGCATTGCTTGACATAATTAGTCAATAGATTTTTTAATTTATTGATGGTAATGAAAATATGTTGATTTAATTCATTTTTATAAGTGATATGAGTGATTATTTTAAAAATATATATATTATTTTTAAAATGATTATACCATGAATCAGGACCACGGAACTAGTCAAATATACGAATTAAAAAAGTAAAGAAGAAGGAAGTTTAAGTGATTGAGCTACATCGTCACCACAAAAGCTCTATTTCCATCATTCTTTACACCAATTGGAATAGAAAATCACTTAATTAATTCGCCAACAATAACGTAAATTGCCCTTTAATTTCGAGTTAGATGTATTCCGACGTGGAAGCTAAACTATTCTCCTGAAAATTATTTTCACTTTTGATTCATCTGATAATCTGATTAAAACAAATGAAATTTCTCTTAATATACAACATCACATTACTGCATATTGCTCTTCTTATGGTGTTTTTAAAATATATATCAATAACCGGAAAATGTTTTCAAGTGAATTATATTTTAAAACTGTGCATGACAGGAGACGTCCCAAGAATTGTAGACGTAGAAGATTAGGCTAATCAGCCTAATTAAATGGCAGATTTTAGGGGTCATAGTTAACAAAATGAACCTTCTTGTTGACACGTGTCATCAAATATGTGGTGTTGCTGATTAGGGCGGTGCCTTCTCAAACTAGACAATTTCCTCTTGCACCTAAAACAAAATGAATCCCCTTGATTGAATTCACAAAATATGTATTAAATAAAAATACTGATCTATATAGAGGTGGCAATCACTAATTTTATTTTTTTTACCCTGTATTTTCATGCATTTTCTAGTCAGGTTCCCATACTTCTAATTTGTCTAATTAAGTCATTCCACTTTCACAAATTTTACTTATCAAGCCATTTTTTACGCCAGATCAAGCCAATCCGGCCACCTAGCCATGGATGATGGCGTGGCGTGACTCAAATAAAGTTTTTCAATGTAGATGTCGACATGGGTGTCCACAGTGACCGAGTAGTACCCACACCACACTCAAGACTTTGTCTTTATTGGCTAAATTTTTCCACACACGTCCATGTGGGCATCCACATAATTCATTAGGGTCATAGTCCAGCATCGTCCGATGGCCATAGTGGCTGAATTTGATTGGATTAAGTGCCTGCCTCGGTTAGAAAATTCCCAAAACAGAACTTGATTAGATAAATTAACAATACAATGACGTGATTAGAAAGAACAAGAAATTGGAGGGACGGAACAAATAATTTTTTCTTGACCTTATATGGCCTGATAAGGCAAACAAATAACGCCTAACATCCTAATAATAATGCCCAAATTAATCTTGGTTCTAATGCACGAATGGGAATCTTGGAAGTCGGTTCATTAGCTTTTATATTCGAATTTTTATTTCGCGTGGGAAAACAAAATATATTTTGGAATAAGACAATAATAATAGATGAACTAACTATTCCTTGTCCTAATCCCCTTGTCATACATAAAGACAAGTAATATATTCAAAAATAATAATTATATATATAATATGTATGCGCGTCTATTTCATCATTCCATTTCCTATTTAACGAAACTTGTCCAAACTCCAAGGCAATTCTTTTCCTTTATTTGTAATCGATCCCTTCCTTACCGTGCATGGAAATGAATTCCCAATAAGAACGGCATTTGAATTTTCAAGCTCTAATTTAAAGGCAAATCCATCTATAATAATCTTAATTTTAATATTTTTTTTCCTTTAATTGATGGCTTCAAAGAACGTTTCTGTCCATATATTGAGTTTAGAATTTAGATGGCCGGCGACTCATTTGATATGTTATTTTATTTTAGCTGTCTTTTTCTTCATAATTTTAACCATAAAAATGACCGAATCACATTGCCAACAATTCTCTAACTACCTAAATCATATTCAACGCAAGCTTGCATGTCATAGCAAAATCTTTCATTGCTTTAAGGAAGATGATTGAATTGCTTACTTTTGATCTCACACGGTGCTAAGTTGTACCTTAGCAACATGTCTTAATTTCCAAAAGTCCACACGTCAATACTTTTGGGCTAATGACTTACGCAAGTTCTATGGTTAATAATATATAATTTAGCATCACTGAAAACCTATGGCAACATACAAGAAAGGGAAAACAAAAATTTACTCACAGAGAATTTAGAAACCATAATTTACTTTTATTTCTTTATTTATTTTTTTAGAATTTCCGCAGCAAAAGGAAATCACACAATGGAAGAGACAGAGAGGACCAGAGTCCCATCAATCCACCACCCCATTTTCCGACCCTGAGAACTGAAAATAAAAAAAAGGGAAAAAAAGGGAAAAAAAGGGAAAAAGGAGCAAAAAATAAGTGAAAAATAAAAAAGAGAAAATTACACCACAACAATACAGCATAATATACATACATCCCCACTTGGAGCTTGGTTTTTAATTTAAAAGGAAAAAACGAAGCTCACAAAAAAAAAGAGCAACGAAAAAAAAAAGGGCTTAGAAAAAAAAAATCATAAAAAAGTGGGGAAATATATATGTATGCGATTTTTCTATGACTGTCTAAAAAAAAAGATAAAAGAGAAAAATGGAGGAGTTGTCGGTGGTTGGCGTCGCTTCCGAATTCCCCATATTTATGACGTCAAAATTTATGTACGTCTCTCTGAAATGCGCCTTCGCTGTCCCGAAAACGCAAGTCGTTTCGTGGCGTGTCCGTTCAGTTCGAGAAGCGCCTGGAAGAGCCGAACATCTGGTCGAGCAGGATGACGATGGCCATCGCCACCGTCCTGTCCATCCCCGGCTGCACCACCAACCGGAACACGTCGCTCCCGACCGCCTCCTTCTGCGTTATCTCCGCCACCACCCGCCGCGTGTTGTCGTACACCGTGCAGCACCGATGCGTGTAGGAGCCCTCGATCTCGTACGCCACGTTCCGGCCGCTCCGGGGGGACCAGGAGGAGGAAGGGGAGGAAGGCGACGAGGGCGCGGAGGACGGCGACGAGCTCCCGCTCAAGGATCCGCCGGCGCCGGCGCCGGCCCCGTTGCTCACCTGGGCCAGGCTCTTGTTGTTGAGGATGTTGGCGTTCTTCCTCGCCGTGAAGCGGGGGTTCGCCGCCGTCTCGCCGTCGAAGACCTGCCAGTTATCGCTGAGGCTCAACCTCTGAGAGATAATCAAACAAAATAATGCTCAGTCAGTTCTCCCATCCGATCCACAAAATTCACATCAAAACTCTCGACGATAACGACGATGAGAGAGAAAAAGGGTCGGCTAACCTTGCGGCGGACGGTGAGGAGAGGCTTGCCGGAGGTGTCCATGAGGACGACCTCGCCCTTTTTGCCGGCAAGGTAGTTGTCGACCCGGAAGACGAGGTTGCCCTTGCAGTCGAACACGGTGAAGCCGTCGCAGTTGAGGAGCAACGACTTCTTCCACACCGTCAGGACCTCCTCCTTCCCGTACGCCAGGGAGGAGAAGCTCCTGGTCGGGGCGGGGGCCTGGGCCCGGGCGGCGGCGGCGGCGGCGGCTGCGGCGTTAGGATGAACCTTGGTCATATCTATCGCTGCAGATGCCCTAGTTCTCGCTCAGCTATCTCTTGAGAGAGAGAGAGAGAGAGAGAGAAGGTGAGAGAGAAGCTCAAGTGAGAGAGAGAGAGAGAGAGAGAGAGAAGCTCAAGTGTCTGTAGGATGGTTCGAAGGATGCAAGTTGCAGGGAAACACTGGACGTCCTTTTATATATATGTATGTGAGGAGCGAGAGGTTGTCCGGATGATAATATGCCTCTTGGCCTTTTGGACCGAACGAGTAAAAAGGCGCACTCGTCCCTTAAAGTCTACTCCGCGTGTGAATCATCGGCCGAACTTCTTTCTTCTTCTTTTTTTTCCGGTCGTCTCGTAACAAAATCCTCGACTTTCATTTTAATTACAAATCTACCCATAATACCAAAAATCGTCACTAATTTACTTGAAAATGTCCGACTTAAAATCCGGTTCAAATTCTAGTTTGAAATTTTCTGTTGTTATTTTATAAAAAAATCATTGAGTTTTATTTGAATGTTAGATCTATCCTTATTAATCATCTGTCTAGATTTTCTCATTGACCATTGAGAGATCCAAAACTCCTAAATGTGAGTTGTTCGAGCATCTCGAGCATTATATCTCCGGCCATGAGAGATGGAAGGCTCTCGAGCACGACAGATTGAAAACTGGACGCAAAAGCAAAGATCCCCAAACAAGATAGAAGGTAGACTCTATTAAGAGTAGGAGCAATTGAAGAAAACCAACCCTAGTTGCTCTAGCCCAAATTTCAGTCCAAGAATACATTGTTTGGGCAAGCGTGGAAACTCATCCCCAAGAGACATCAACTTGGACTTTAAATGTTGGGGAAAAATCTAGGGTGATGACATGGAAATGCCATGTAGGACCATTGAGGGCAATTTTGGACCAAGGATTAGTAGAGCAAATATGAGATTTAAGTAAAAGCTAGTGATTTCTTACGAGACAAAAATGTTTAGGATAACATTAGGACTGGACTTAAGGGTAGCTATTTTTTATTAAAAAAATTAGGGTAGGATTGGGAATGGTGTTAAGGTTAGGGTTTTTTATTTTTAGAATATTAGGCCCTCAAAATTATCAATATTAGAATCAATTAGAGGTTTATTATCAAAACATGCATTTTACTTAGACCCGTCGAATGGGTGGGTCGGGTCAAGTTTGGGTAGAGTCGAAAATTGTCCAACCTATATTGATCCATTTAACCCGTTTTGACCCATATTCATGTAATTTAAATTTAGTGACCTATACTTCTTGACCCGACCCGACCTGTATTACTAAAAGCCATTATAAGCTTTATACTAAATGAATAAAACTTCAAATTAAATTAAAAAATAGTAAATAAAATATAAAATATAAAAAACCTATAAATTGAAATATTTTTAAAGAATTTCACTAATTAAATATATCTTTGTAAAAAAAGTATAAATTGAGATGGAGCAGAGGCGAGCGGTGAAGTGTCGCGGTCACTAGTAGGTTATCACCACTCATCGAGCTTGATGATGACTCAAAGAAGAAAAACACGTTTCACAATTGGGTTAAAAATGGATCAAAATGGGTAAAAAATAAGTCGAAAATGATTCATACGTTCTATAGTTTTGTTGAAAATGGGGAACACATTTTGACCCATTTTTATGACCCATCTTCGACCCATTAAAATAGAACATGACTTACAAAATGGTTAACGACCCATCTTAACGCCCCTAGTTTTACTCAACACCTTTCTCCTGATGTTGATAATATTTGATTTTTGAAAATAAGAGTAGATTTGAGATTAGAATGAAAGTTTAAATTTCTTATAGAACAAAAAAGGACTTCAAGAAAGAATCGGGGCTGAACTTAAAGTTCAGAGTTTTTTAGGGAGTCACTCAATGAACAAATTGTATTATATAACGTACGACCCCATAAAATTATGATCGGCAAACCAATCACGCCCAAATTACTTGTCAAACCAAGTGTCCTTTTAAATAGATTTAGCGCAACTTATACTACTTCATGATTCATTATGGTAACGATTCATTTTTCACCCGGACCGGCTGGAACGGTAATGATTTATGGTGAGCGCGCCCGCATCGCATGACGTCGGGCAGAGATAGAGAGAGAAAGAGATGGGCGGTGGGTGGCGGAGTTTGAAAAGAATAATTTAAAAGCGGCCTATGTCGATGATAAGTTATTTATTTATATAATATATATAATATTCAATCTAATATAAAAAAATTGGAATAGAACAAAAAAAATCCTATCTTTCTTAACTTCAAAGGTGGATTGAATAATGGCGATGAGAACAAAAAAAATAAGACAAAGTCGCACACATCTTGTGGCTGAGGGCTGATTCGCGGTGGAGCGGGGGGACGCCCGTCACCCTAGAGTCTCAGATATTTCTGTGCTACTTACTATTTTTTTTTTTCCATTTTCTTAATTATTTTATTCGTGTGCTAATTTATTGTTAGAGGATAAAGATCTTCTCCTATTGGCTGAAAATGCCTCCTCTGTGTCACACTCTCATTGGTGGCGGGGCCATTTTCAAGGGCACAGACCTTTGACCATTTCTTTGTTTTTTTTTTTTTTTTTACTTTTGTTATTTATGTTATTTGGGTTTTGATAACGTTGATTAGCACAGCTTGAGATGTAAATTTGAAAAAAAAATTGGATAAGTGCATTTGAAATTTTAAAACTTATTATGAAAATACAACAAAATTCTTAGAATTTAAAAAAAAAAAAAATATAATCAAGTTCTAATATTTGTTAAATTGGTCAAATTAAGTTCTTCTATTGATAATACATTTTAAAAGTTTTATGACTTGATTGTATTTTCGTGATAAGTTTTAGTATTGATTGTACTTTTATGTTGCATTTTTGTGACAAATTTGATAACTTAATTATACTTTTTTAAAATTGTATTTCCATGATAATTTGTAGAGCATGAGATGTGAAGTAGAAAATTGATTTTTTTGGTAAAGTTAAACGGTGAAGTAAACAATTTTCTTCTGTTTTTTGTTGTTGTTGGCCCTGCATAATTTTGTTGTTACTCTCATTTGGAGCCCTGGCATCTAAAGTTTCAAAGCTAACCCCACTCTTGGTTTACCTCTCACTTTCCTCAACAAGATAAACATATTATTAACCATCATTATCCACCTTTTAGTTGATTATTGTTTAACCCTATAGATTAATGCATAAACCAAGTTGACTTCCCAAAGGACGAATAACGAAGGCGGCTTGAGACTCAAATCTAATTGGGCTAAAGTTTGATTAAGTGGAAAGCGACACGATTGATCGTATGGGCAGGGAAGGGACCATTTTCTAGCCAATCTATGTCTATGTGTTAGAACCTTTTGACGATGCCTTTATTTATGAATAAATTTTCACAAACTCCAATCCCACTAAACCTCCTAAAAATCATCTAATTTTGTCCCTAGTGCATAGACAGGGAGTTTTTGACAAATCATCCAACGCTTGTTAAAAAACTAGAAATCAATGGGTAGAACTCGGGCACACACATACCGCGTGAATAGAGTCTAGAGTTATTTATTGCCAAAGAGTTGTGAACTCTAGTCTTGATTTTCCACTACTTTGAAATCCCTCGAAATTCAACTCGCTCGTATTTTAAATTATGAGATTATCCATATATCTGTTGTTCAATTACAATAATTCTCCTAACATTCCCATTTTATTTCATGTGCATTAGTGATGTTGAAATATATATGAATTCACCTAATTTCAAATCAATTCTATGAAATGACAACCTTTGATTTAACAGGAATTAGAGCGTGTTGATGTTTCTTGACAATCAAAAAGTGAGAGCCGCCTAAGTTGAACCCTTTTTTATCCCTTCCTATTCCAAGCTCAAAAAGATTCCCTTAAAAAAGTTCCCCTCTCGACATCACATGAATGGACAGTAAAATCAACCGTGAAAAATGCAAAATTGGGTGATAATCCAATATTCAGAACAAAAACATGCTCAATTGTTCGATCACCGACAGGAATTCAAACCCAACAATAAGTCTTTTTTTCTTGATAAAAAAGAGAATCACCTTCCAAAAATAAAGGGGTCAAATTTACGAGCTACCCCAAAAAAAATGACCAAAAATAAAAATAAAAATTTTAAATATTTCGAGTGCAATGCACTCCACCTTGGATTTTTCTGCCTACAATCATGTTGGCAAAAATTCTCAAACTCCTCGCCGTCCAATCACAAAACAAAAGACTTCGGCTCCGTGCGGGATGACAGCGACGGGACATGTTGTTCTTCTGTCGCCTTCTCCCGTAATTCACTCCCAATCTTGCACCTACTTTTTACAGCACCACGCCATTAAACCAGCTACCTTGCTTTCCCCTCCCCCCCTAAATTAACAAACTAAAAAGGGAAAAATATGACGAAAGTCCCTGAATTTTGATTAATTCTATATAATATGATCTTTTAAATTTTAACCTAATATGTAATATAATCTATGAATATTTAATTTATACAATATAATTCATGAATTTTATTATAGCCCTTGAATTACATTGAAATATTCATTATATTAAGGATAGATTATTTATGTCATTGTCCTAGGTAAAAAAATCTATCAGGTTCGTGGCCAATCAAGAGTTAGATGAGTCGATGGAGTTTGCGACAAAGCTGTCATCATTGCAAGGCGGTGTTGGGGCGGTAATAAAAAGTTAATTGGGTGGGACCATGTGCTATCGTTGTAGCCAATTGAAAGATTTTTAAATTTGATTATACTATAGTATATATTTTTAAATTAATTTAGGACGATAATGGAAAGGAAAGAAATGTTGGGTAGGGGCGCTCGTGTTGGACGAGGTGGGTCATGGCTGTTAAGTGATCTCAAGCTTTGAAGGGAAGGGTCGGTGAGGGTGGGAAGAAAGGAAAGGTTGCATCGCACCAATGGAGTTCGGAGAAACCCATCATCATATTGAAGGAACGACATTATCAAAGTGAGGTTGACCCATGTCCTAACGTCATCCTCTCTCTCGCCTTTCGAATTCGACACGGCCCGTTATCTTTCCAACATTATTTTCACGTTCGGGACAGTGTCGCCGTGTTAAATGGATTCGAGTTGATGATGATGATGATGATGAGTGTGCGATTTCGCCATCCTCTCCTCCTCGTTTCAAAGGAGACATGATTCTAAAGAACATGTACGAGTGTTGAATTCCAAGGGCGGGGGGTGATGGTGGTGGTGGTGGTGGTGGGCGGGCCTGGTGGGCGTGCTTGTGCGAAAACGACAGGCACATAGACACTCGAATTTAAATTCCTTTTCTTTCTTTTTCTCAATATTCCGTGCATTATATATTATTTTATGTATTATACTTTTTAAGAGAACGATTTGTGATTTGTGGGTTTGTGATGTGTTGTGTAGTGAGGCCAAATTCCGATTCCAATTCGCCATCCGACCTCTACTTTCCGCCATACAATATATGAAAAAACTTTTCCTTGGATTCGATTCCAAACCAGCAATGACCACAAGCCTTGCTTGTCTCCACCATTAGATTTGATCATATTATCACTTTTCAGAAGTGACCATATGGTCATGTTACATTCTTCCCTCCTCCAGTCCTTTTCCATCACCTTCATCTCAAGAGCTCTCTTTGGCTCAAGCTCTCGCCAACCCTAGATCCCCCACCAAACCTGCGGCTGAACTCAGGGCGAAAGGTCTGCGTCATGCTCTCCCTTAATTAGAAAACGAGATGCCGTCCCGGGTTAGCCATTCGAGTTATTCTCGGCTCACGCATAAAGGCGGAGGAACCCAAAAAAAGGAAATTGCAAAAGGCAAAAACTTTAGAGTACTAAACCCCAATGGTCAATTTGCTCTTAAACAGAAGAAAAAGAGGCTCTCAGCTGTTCCTTTGTATAAAGCAAGGGACTTTAACTAGAAGCACGCAAAAGCACAGGCCTGATTCCGCAATATGCAAAACTTTAAAAAGCCAATGGCTTACATGGATCGAGCGAACTAAAGGAACACATTGAAAGGTGCCAAAGTGAGGATGCCTGCATAATTTATCCACCAGTGGTTCGCGGGGAGCTACTAAAATCGTAATTTGTTCGAACACGTACCATAAGCCGACATGCAATGACAGAAGAAATAAAAGAAACACCAGAAAAGAATCTATAAAGGAGGCATTGCATTGTATAACAATTAGGCCGTATGTCAAGTGCAAATCAGAATGGAATAACAGATGACAGAAGGTACTCCCCAAATTGACATTAGGCTGGAAAACTTTGCACTTATTCCCGGATACTTCGAAAAAATATTCCAAGACAGCTAGGTGGGCCCCGCCAAAATCTCGAAATCATTCGGTTCCGTGTAGCACTTCGTCATTCAGGAACCGCCAAAACATGGATTTAGAGTAACAGTCTCATGTTCAATGTGCATGAAAGTCCAAGCCACCGGATGCACACAGATACACACTTGGCACACGCACACGAAAAAGAGATGCTCAAATGTCTCAGCACACAATGCAGCAACAGAGCCAAGGCAAGAAGTCAAAACGAGGACCACAATTTCCCTTTCAAAGGCTTAACTAGATGGTCCACAAAGGATTCATGTTCTTCCTTCCGTATCCGTCATAATAAGAACAAAACACTTGCAATCACCGCAATAAGAGTCCGAAACAATCGCTAGTCCTAGCATAATAGGTCGGCAGCTTCACGCATCAGAGAAAAAGGCAATAATACAGCTTGAAACAGCTAAGCGTACCTCCTTACCAAAAAAAACAGCTAAGCGTACCTTGGTTGCGTATTTAACTTGAAAGCTTAGGATAATCTCCTTTAAGCAAAACCAATCTCGTGGAGGTTTTCAAGCCTGTAAGAACTCTGGAGAGGAAAAGAAACTTCGCAGTAACATAACATAAAGTCACGCAGGGATACTGATTAAAATTAAGAACGACAAGGAATTGTTGCTGCCAAAATGGCATTGTGAGTATTCGCTAGGGAAACACTAGCATTATGGATAATTAGAGCAACTGCTAATCCTCCGAGCTGTCCAAATCATCACCTTGAACTACTCATGTTCAACTCTTGTAGGTTTGAATTTCTCAATGATCTAGAATACTTAGATTTCTAAAAATTCTCAAGTACAGCCAATTTTGACATTTAATTTCCCAGGGAAACGGTCGCAGGAATCCCATAGTCCCAGGCTAGCATTAACCACATACTAGGCAATTCCAGTGGCAATAATATGTTAGGCGAGTGTTGAAGAAGGTGGCTACCAAGCATTTATTCAAACATTGACAATTCGAATAGCCCAAGGGAGACCACGTGCATATGAGATCAAATAGAGAGGCTATGATTTCTAAACATATGGATGATCAAGAGAACTTGAGTGTAATAATCTATAATTTTGTCCTACAGAGGTAACAATACGAAACTTTTCCAAAAATGATCATCCTTCGAATTAGCTCTTGATAATATTGCTTTTATACTATTAGGTCCAGTTATGTCAAAAAGACAGAACAAGTATTTTTGCTTTGTTACCATAGAGCAAACATACCAAACAAAGTTGAGAGACAAATTGTTGGCTTTGGAAAGTCTGACTTTTGGTAAGAGTTGGAATGGTGTATCAGTGAAAACATGAAGCCACAACAGAGGTAAATAATGACGCAATAACATTTACTTTCCTTGTACATGACAACAATGCGCATGGTCAAAAAATAAGCTACAGTAATTTAGTTAAAAATTGATCCACAAATTTGCCAGGAGAAAGGTCAGACAAGCTCGATATAGGCCATAGGTGCATTGTCCCCTCGCCGTGGCAGAGTTCTAATAATTCTTGTATAGCCACCATTTCTTTCGCCATACCTGTCTGGGACTTCAGCAAATAAAGCATGAACGATCTGCTTTTCATAGATAAAGCCAAGGGCTTGTCGTCTTTTGTGAAGAGATCCATCCTTTGCCAAAGTAATCATCTTGTCGACATACTTCCTAATGGCGCTGGCCCTTGTTCTGGTGGTCTTGATCCGACCATGTTTGAGAAGCTGTGTTGTGAGGCCACGAATTAGTGCACGTCGCTGGTCAGGGGGCCTGTTGAGCTTGGGAACCCGCCTGCCATGCCTCATAGCGAAAACTCGAGAGCCGTTGTCAATAAGGGTGAAGTTGTGTTCATAGCTAGTGTTATCTGGAAGAAAGCCATTCACAGATAAAATTGCAAAGACAAACATGATAATTTGAATAAACACAATGCACGCTCTGTGGAAATTAGATGCTACAGCTACTAATTTAAAAAAGAACATCTTCCATTTCGACAGAAGTTTAGGAGATAAAGGATAGACCCTAAGATTGCAACTCAGATTTAGTGGACCTCAAACTTGAGATCTATGTAAAGACTGCAAAACCCTTTTCAGCAATTTGAGGCCGTTTAAGTCGATTGTCGGGAAAGTATAAAAGGTTCTTCCCCAGCCGTCAAAGCAGGTGTCGTCATCATACGCCAGAAAGAGATCATGAAATTATTGGACAGAATGTCAACCATTGCCTTTTCCTCGCATAAGGAAACTGACATTAAGTACAAGGTTGGAAGTTCTACCCCACTCCTCGCGCATAAAAAAACTTGACACAAACAAGCCATAAATGCAGAGATAGGTATAAGAGCTAGAACCAGCAACAGATTCTGCGCAAAAGAATCAGAAAAAGGGCAAAAAATCACCCCTTTTGTAGGTGTCAGCTCATATTTTTTATCACTAGAACATAGACGAGTAAAAAGCTACCCTTGTGGGAAACACGAAACACAACTTGCAGAAAGATGCATGGGCAACATGGATTGAAGAAGTCCAGGTTATCAGCCAATTACAAAGGTCAATTAATGAACCGGGGTTCCTCTAGTTTCATTTTGATCTAAATATCAGCTATAAAGACCAGTTAAGGATTCCTCATCCTTCATCGGGTTACCTTGTTTCATTTCCTGCGTTTTGCAGTTTGACTATGATCACACGAATACGCAGCACTCGAGTAAGCACCAAAAGAAGTGTAAAGCTGGCCCTTCATGATGGACAGCCATGTGTCATGCTAATAATCTTAATTCTCATATGGTCCTCATCTCACCATGCGTTTCTACATTCTCTTCACCTTTGCAGTTTTATAAGCAGGTGTTTCCCTGTTCTTGATTTTTTGACTTGTGTAGGATAGTTTTCCTTTTTGACAAAAACAAAATGGGGAGGTAAGATAGAGTATTTAGGAGGTAACTGGAGGAGTATCAACTAATTATGGTCTGTGTAAAGAAGAGCAAAGAAAAAGTATTCAACTGATATACTTCAACACCTATACATGTCTCATCTAGAAACGCCTAACCATGCCTAACTAGACAAAGTCCAAGATCTGAGCAATGCGTAATCCAACCACTATCATGGGCACATCAGCCTCCACCCAAACACACTGCTTTCAACACAGGGATTCTACATCTTACAATCTATTGTGACGCAACAATGTCTTGCTGATCCAGCCAAAAAGAGGGAGACCGCGCCCCCTACCAAACCAATGTCTATATCAGATGGAGAGCTCTAAGTTTCTCTTCTATGAAGTAGCAACACAGAAAACAAGTAACAGTACAGGACATAGAAATGTGAGGTCCCCTGGCACTAGAGTTCTTGCTATATTCTCCGCTTAGCACGAAGGGTATAACCACCCATAGAAGTAAACCTTTAGTTCTTGAAAAGGGCGTGGGGAGGAGCAATTCGACCCAAGACCGCACCTAACGTTTCCAGACCGCAGAACCCACCGTTCAAAAATGACAACCAATCGCATTCTCTATCCCCAAGTCACACGAACCACGTATAATGCTCCACATCATGTCCAGCTTCAACTAACAGAAGATCAAGTCTACATCTCTATCCCCAAGTCCTAGACATCATTTACCCAACTCTGTCAAATTACCACCGCAGAACCAATGTCGACAGGCCAATTCACCAGATACTAAAGAAACCCACAAAAGCAATGACGTCAAAACACCGAGACGCTCTCGTTATATCGAAGAGGAAGGAGAATCAGACGTACCGGGGAGTCCGAGGGAGAGAAGGGGGTTGAGCGGGGACAACCCTGCGAAGGAGCCCAACTGCAACTGGGGTCTGCGAGGGAGACACAAGGAGGTCCTCTTGGCGGCGGAAAAGAACCGAACAGAAGGAGGAGCCTTGGAAGCCGTCGCCGTCGCCGTTGCCGTCGCCGTCGCCGTTGCCGTCGCCGTCTTGGGAAGGGAAGGGAGGGCCGACTGGAGAGACGCCATGCTCCATCGGGCATCGGCAGAACTGCATACGCAAGCCATCGCCATAGCTCGGAAATGCTCTTATCCTAATCCAGAGGATGACAGTGCAGTGCTGGACTGGAGTTTGTAGAAGAACACCAAGAAAACAGGGCAGAGAGAGAGAAGGCAAATGAGGGAAAGGAGGGAAATGGGCCGTTGCTCCATGTCTACAAGTTTGGGCCTTTTTTTTTTGGTTCTATTCACTTTGGGCCTTTTGTCATTGCTCATAAATTTCAAGTTCTCTTCCTTTTAAAAAAAGAAAATTAAATATCACAAAAAAATTCAGACTAGTTCACTTATGTCGTATTTATCCCAAACTAATTTCCATATCATAAAAACTCTTGAACTAGTACACTCATGCAATTCGACCCAAAACTAATATCTTTTGTTACAAAAAATCTCAAACTAATACATTTATGTCACATATACCCCATATTGTAATAGCTCATAAATTCTTAGGATAAATGTGGCACAAAAATATCAATTTGAGATTTTTTTATGACATAAGATTAATTTGGAGTAATCGTGATAAGGATATATTTAAAGGATTTTATGCTTGAGGATGAGGATGCTCCTAATTCAAAAAAGGAAAAAAAAAAAAGGAAAATAGGAATACAAAGAGGGGACTGGCGAATGAGTAATAATTGGGGCCTATTTTGATGACCAATCGAAAGAAATTCGGACCTTCTTCCCCGCACATTTCCTATGATGATGCCTATAATTTAGAGGGTCTCTCACCTTGAATGGGGCATAGCTCGACAAGACACACATGCGCAAAATCGTCCTTGCACTAGGTGCACGATCGAAGCATCATCGTCCCACAATAGGGGACCGATTGGAATCTCAAGTCGGTCCCCAAAAATTGAGATAATTTTACACTTATTGATTTAAGAAATAAGATCTCTACCATGAACTCCAATCACACTCTCATGGGTATTGATCGGTATTGCAATGGTAAATTTAGGATGGGGATTTTATTTTTCACTGTTTTTCTTTTAAATTTAAATAATTAAATTTTACGTTAGCTGTGATCTTATATTTTCTTCATTTTGCCAGCAAGTCGATGCATGACCGATATACCAAAAGATGCGATAATCACGCAACCTAAGTCTGGCGAAAAGTTATGTCAAATGGATCAAGGACTTTTCGCCATATGTTGGCTAGCTTTCAAATCCTCTTACCAGAGTCTAGCCAGATAGAACAAGATGAACAAGAAATTTCATCCGGAGACAAAGAAAAAAAAAATAAAAACCAAGAAATCTGCAAATATCCACGGCGACACGTGTCGCCCTCTGACTAATCCTCAAAAGAAATGACTGAACTCCTCGCTTTTCACCATCAAACCCTCACTTTCTTGTCACTCTCTTTCTCTCTCTCTCTAAACTTTCTCTCTCCTGCTCACCTTCCATCATCCACACACGCGCAGCACAGAGAGAGAGAGAGAGAGAGAGAGAGAGAGAGAGACATGCGTTGAGATCATCTTCGGCTCCTCCACCAGCCACACCTTCGCGTCCAATGCTCGCCGTCGCCGGCGCCGGCGCTCCGTCTTGAGCTCGAACCCAACTCCATGGTGGCCACCGGTCGTACCCGTCAGTGTTCTCTCTCGCTCTCTCTCTCTGCTTGTGAATTTGTGTTGAATCTGAGCTGCATTTCCCCAATGCGAAGCCGGAATCCGAGGATGGTTTTGAGTTTTGGGTGTCAAAACCCTCTTTTGAGTGCTGCAGAGTCCGCAAGATTCGAATTTGTTCGGGTCGATTTCGGTGTTCGTGTCTGGAAAGCGTCGGTTGACTGTTTAAGAGTTTCGAGATCACATTTTCTCTTCTTGTTTTCGGGCGGGGCGAGCTGCACGCGTCGCGGGTCCCAGGAGCCATTGTGGGCCGGGACACGCGATCCCCGCCCCTGCCCCGTTGCCATCCCTACTAGAGAGAGAGAGAGAGAGAGAGAGGGGCGACTTTTGGGATCTGGAGATGTGTAGTGGCCATTGTTTAATAGTGATCATGTTCTAAGTATCTTTTGTGTTGGTTGTCTTCTCCCGCGGTATGTTTTTGCATTGTTTAATGGGTTTCTCTCTTCTGTTCTCTTTTTTTAACTAGAAAGTCTTCATCTACTTTGAGAGAGAAAAGAAGAGTATAATATACATACAGTAAAGGGTCGAGAGAGGAGGGAGAAAAAGGGAAGAGGAAGGCAATCACTTGGAGCTCTGCAACTTGGAATTCTTCATTTCCACTGCTGGTGTTTGTGCTTTTGCTTCATCTGAACAAGAACGTTCAGGCGAGGAACTAGAACAAGAACGGTGGTGGGTGAATAAGATGGGCAACTGTGGTACGAGAGAAGAATCTGCTGTTGTGGCTAATGCGCATGCGCAAGGTCAGCTTTTCGTTTCTCTCACATTTCTATCTCTAGATCTAGTGCTCTTGTTTTGCCTTTCACATTGTGCTCTTGTAGACACTTTTTACCATTTGCTTACTTTTTCCTTTTGGAAAATGATGAGGATGATGATGATAGTTGGAGCTGAAGTTTTTACTTCAACTTTCTGAATTTGACAATGTTTCTTACATTAATTGGCTTCTGGTTGTTTTTGATTTTGATGACCCATCATAAACATATTTGATAATTCTCATTCATGGGTGTGATTTTGAATGTTGGACAATTGGGTTCCTTTCTTCTTGGATAATCAGCAGTAAGGGTTTCATTTATCTTACAATTAGTTTGTCCTTTTGGCAGTCCAACAACTTCAAATATTATCTCCATTGCCCGTTAAAAACCCACCATCAGACAGAAAGCATAGCCGCTCCACATCAGATCTGAGTGATTGTTCGACCCCCAGAAACTTTGAGGACTCAAGAAAAAATGCTGTGCTCTACACCCATGTGATTGCGTTCACACTTTATGAACTCGAGACTATCACCAAGAGTTTCCGCTCAGATTACATCCTGGGGGAGGGTGGATTTGGGACTGTATACAAAGGTTATATTGATGAGAATGTGAGGGTTGGCCTTAAATCTCTTCCGGTTGCTGTTAAGGTTCTCAACAAGGAGGGTCTTCAGGGCCACCGGGAATGGCTTGTATTGTCGTTTTCCCTTACTTTCTCCTCATTTCTTCTTCTTATTAAATCTTTAATTGGCAGTATTTTTTAGTTGTGCCAGCTTGGTTGACTGTTGATGTATATTTGGCAGACGGAGGTCAACTTTCTTGGACAGCTTAGACATCCAAATCTGGTGAAATTGATTGGTTATTGCTGCGAGGAAGATCACAGATTACTTGTGTATGAGTTTATGTTCCGAGGGAGCCTTGAGAACCACCTATTCCGAAGTGCGTACATGTTTCTTTGTCTCCTGTTTATTTTAGTATCCCGTGTGTATCTTATGTTCAAATTATGTCTTAGTGGCTAGTTTAAATGATATTTTGTAGATGACGTGTTTGTTGAAAATGAGCCTTTTCTAAGTGAATTGACATGTTCATGACCATTATTATTTTCTGACATATCTATGACTAGAGGAATTACAATAGGTCTAGGTGTTTGTTTAGCCCTGTAAAATAGAGATGAAACTTGATATCTTCTCTGCATGTTCTTCTCATTCATCTGGTGAGTTGGATGGAGTTTGCTGGTTTAATGCAATACCCTCACTCAGATATGGTATTGAATGTATCTTTAAATGCGACAGTTTAAGCCAAAACTGTCAAACTTCTTGGTTCAAGTTCCCTTCTCACTAACTGACATAAATCGAAGAAAATTTCTGATATCCCATTTGTGTCTATCGACAACTTCATCGCCTCTTCTTCCATATTGGCTGAGACAAAAATTTGCGTCTGGCGGTTTATTATTAATTAATATGATCTTCGTAAAAAGTACCCTCATTTATTTCATAGTAACATGTTGCTTTATATTTAAGATGGTGTTTTCTCATTAGTTACATCGTGTATTGAAAAAAAATATATGTGGTCAAATCACTGTAGCACATGTTCAGTTTCAATGGCTGCATTTGGACTTTATTTGTCTTTATGCTGGTGAGCATATGCACAGAGATGTTGAATATCTTTTTATTGGATTTATTTCCCCATTTCTCCTCAGTCTCAGCTTTCAGGGTTGTACTTTAGCTGATCAATGTCTAACAGTGGATTTTGTTTAACTAATTGTATAGGCTAGTGTTTCCATTTTTATCCCATCTATGTGCATGAGCTTCCACCATCATGTCACTTGTGATGCAGTCAAATCATTGTCTAAAACAGTTGGTATTGCCACTAAATTGTGTTTCGTCCACTGACAGTTCTTGCCACGCATGTAATTGATCATGTATGGATCAACAAAGTGGCAACTCAACATTGTGCATCATCCAATCAGGAAACTCTTGTTTCAAAATCTTCAAATGAGGTTGCTCTATTTTGGAGATTAATTCATTTAGGGTCACTTCATCAGCCTTCTGGGAATCTAAAGTTACTGCAGCACTTAAGATGACATGTCATTTCATCTATGTGCCAACTGCCTCATGACATGACATAGTAGTTTCTTGTCAGCTTTTCCAGTGGATGGTTGACAAAGTCACTAAATTTAACTTTCAAAACTACAATGATCTGATTGAAAAAACTTAAAAGTAGAAATTTTTTATTGAAAGAAGTCTAGACAATAAAAGTTTGGTAACTTTACTATCGCTTGCTGCTTTGATTTCTTTGAGGAAATCCAGCTAATTAAAACCTTTAGATTAATTGTGAGCTCATTTCGTGCATTTACAAAGATATACGCTATTACTTTAAACTCAATACAATATGGTCTTTTCGTGAGGTATTTAGAAGCAACTGTTCCTTTACCATGGGCTACAAGGATGATGATTGCTCTTGGGGCTGCCAAAGGACTTGCTTTCCTTCACAATGCTGAAAGACCAGTTATCTATCGAGACTTCAAAACGTCAAATATACTTTTGGACTCTGTGAGTTTGCTGCTTACCCTCAACCATCCTTGGAATCCCTTTATGAAAGAATGAGAGCTTTATTTACCTACTTTCCTACGATTGACAGGACTATACAGCAAAGCTTTCAGATTTCGGACTTGCAAAAGCTGGGCCTCAGGGTGATGAGACTCATGTCTCAACCCGTGTTATGGGAACGTATGGTTATGCTGCCCCTGAGTATGTAATGACTGGTAGGTTGATGAGATGTTTTGGTGTTTGTTCCCTATAAGCATAAAGTGCATTTATTTTGGGTATATCTTATCAGGTTATGAACTAGGAGAAACTATTTTAAACATTCTTTATGAGTGGGAAATAATGTACACAATGTATATTCATGTGACATGGGCGCCGGTGGTGTTATTCTATTTTGTCAATTTGCTGGTTAAAATGCAGGAGACTCTAATTTCTGCAAGAATTTTGCCCTTTGTATCCTCAATGTATTTCTAATAGCAAAAGTCTATAGCGAAAGTGCATTTGTTCCTATGGTAATATTTTAATATATTACCTTTAAAAAAATGATAATATAGTAAATATTTTGTGATCAATTAAGGATGGACAGGCAAGATATTGCATCGACTTTGATGAAGAAAAATCATGCGAAATTCTGGTCTTCTTGAAGTAAACGAACTATGTTAACCCATCTTTCTTTTTCAAAACACACAGCACTAGATTTACTCTTTTACTTATTATTTTAATCAAAGGAAAATGAATTGTGGGAAGATTATGTCAGTGATTATGTCGGTGATAATTAAGCAATGTAGTATGTAAGTCATATTTCCTCAATAAAGTAACAAATGCTAGTAGATATTGAAATTTGCAGTTATTGGAATTCATTGGTCAGATGGGGAAAGAAGTTTATTTAATATTTTTTGCTATAATTTCTCAATTTATTAGCCACTGAAAGTTTCTGGAAGAGGACTGCAATTATGCAACCTTGGCAGTCCTGGGTACTATGTATGACCATTTGCACTTGCATGATGTATCAAAAAATGATACTCCTAACCTTTTCATTTGAAAACCAAACTTCTGACGATCATGTTGTTGAAGAGTCCAGCTCAAAAAGTTTTCCTTGCTTCTGAATGAATCACTTACCTGATGAGCAGGTCACTTAACAGCACGGAGCGATGTGTACAGCTTTGGAGTTGTTCTATTGGAGCTTTTGACTGGGAGGAAGTCCTTTGACAAGACCAGACCAAGCAAGGAGCAGAACTTGGTTGACTGGGCTCGGCCCAAACTGAACGACAAAAGAAAATTGTTGCAAATAATTGATCCAAGATTGGAGAATCAGTATTCGGCAAGAGCGGCTCAGAAGGCATGCAGTTTAGCCTACTATTGTCTGAGCCAGAACCCCAAAGCAAGACCCCTAATGAGTGATGTTGTTGAAACCTTGGAACCTCTACAAGGTAGTAATGATGGTGTAAATGAAATGCCGTCGACACTAAGAGTTGGCGGTTCCTTCCCGATGGGTGGAGTATCTGAATATCGGACCCGTCGCCGGTTCGTAAGCAACGTGGGTCCCGGTGCTAGCTGCCGGTCTCCGAACCCTAACTGTTCACCTGGTGGCCCTGCAGCATGCCGAGTGAGATGAGTAATCGCTACTAAATTGTGCATACTCCTTTAGTTGTGCCTCTTCCTCCCCAAGCCTCTTTAGAATGATGAAAAGTCGCTTAACTATAATGGTGGCACCATTTGCTTCTTCATGCAAGAAGTCATATGGTGTCGTGGTGTTCCATAGTTCCAGTCAAGTCCACCCTGATCTGTGGATGTCGTGGTTGTATTAATCTCAAGGTCTTGTTTTGCTGATACAGTGGTAAATTTCTCATGTGAAAAGGTCTAATCTTTGCATTTCGGTTTCAGATGGGGTAGTTCTGTATCTCACCCTTAGAGTTTCTTTCCTCCTCTCTTGTTTTTTTTCCTTTTGGGGAGGTCAGGGCAGGGTTCCCTGAAAGAGGCTAAAGTTTCATGACTGATGATGCAGTTTCCAGTTTGGGAATTGAGAAAATGTGTGTAATGGCTATGAGTTTTGACAGTTCCAGGAAACTCTAATAGTTATTCTCCTATTAACTGTTACTGTTCAATTGTTACCTGTGTATTTTCTTTTGCTTGTCTGACTGTGAAAGTTGGCATCTGTTTTGTGGACATTTGCTCATTCTTGCTGTCTGGTTAACACATGCAATATGTAGTAGTGTGAAACAGAAGTGCCAAACTGAAAGGCCTGCACATTCAAAATTGCCGCAAACTTGTGTAAGGCCATGAGACTGCGATTCGGATTTCTTAGTGAAGGTGGATGCGATGTCGGAAGCGATGGATCAATTTCTTGAGACCCCTCCAAAAAGAGAAGTGTTCTGGTTGTGCATCAAGTCAATATGAGGATCTCCTCATAAGAGAGGTATCCTCTTGAGAATGAATCGTTTCTAGCCTCTACCATTTGCATAATGGTTTTGCTTTCTATCCCTCTTTTGCTAAATTGCTCCTTTTAACAGTGAATAAAAAAAAAAAGCACTTTCTGAATTTCTTATCAATTTTTTTTATGAGAAGCTCCTTTTGATCAAGTAACTCCATTTTTCTACATGATTTTTTCTTGAATCGATCTCGCAACTTCGGAAAAAGATATTGGGATATTTTTTTAAGGAAGAGGAAGCTCAACTTAGGTAGGTAAGTTCGGAATCCATATAGTTAATAGGACCAAATGCTACATCTATGGATAATAATTTTCCCTTTCGACCCTCCCTAACAATTCTTGGTCTCCCAATAAAGTCACAAGACATCGGCCAATTCCAAATCCATAAATAATGTTGCTAAGTGGTTGAACCTACTATCCTAATAATAACAAGATGTGTCGAATAAAATATTTCCGAGTTGATAATAATTAGGCCGCTATAAAAGATTCTGAGTTGGTAATAATTAGGTCACTATAAAAAAGGGCTATAAAAGATTCCGAGTTGATAATAATTAGGTCGCTATGAAAGAGGACTAGTGAAAATGTACACGCGCTCGGGAATGCCAAGAGAATGACATTGGAAAAAACAAGTACGAAATTATCTTATTATGAAATATTTGAATTGTTGAATAATGGATTGGGTATGCCAAGAGATTGGCATTGGAAAAATAAAGCACGGAATTATTTTATTATGAAATATTTGAATTGTCGAATAATGGACCAGGGTGATCGGTAGAACTACACAATTCAAGGAAATCGTACATGTGAAATAATGAAATTATTTGAAGTAGAAGGGTTGTTGTCAGATAGGAAAATATGCAAATCTTGGTAGGTAAAAGATAAAATAGAATTATGAATTTACGCATTTGCCCCTGAATATAATATATGTAATGGGGAAAAAATATTGAAATCCTTTATATATATAAGTGAATTGTCTTGTGTTAATTCGTGGCCGTCGTTTTAGACCATCCTAAGAATTTAAGACCATCCAAATAATTTAAATTAGTGCCCGCAAATTAGTACCTCGTCATTAAAAAAATATATGAGCGATTAATTAAAACTGGCCAGGCAACCACTTAGTCTTTAAAAAAGGAAATGTAACCTACTTTATAATTTTTTTTTCTTTTTCTTTTTGCTATAGTCTCTCCCGGTGACTTGACTTTTAGCCATATACGGGCGATTGGCTGCAGATTTCAAAGGGTTCATAGCTGAAGATTGGCCAAATGTAAAATAAAAAAACATAATAAAGAAGTCATTTTTTAAGGGTTAATATCACGAAAACTGTAAAGTGATATACTCGTAATAAATTGCCTCAAATTCATTTTTTAAATACAAAAAAATATTGAACCGATACATTTGTAACAATTTTATCCTCTGTTAGTTTTCGTTAAATTGAATTAATATTACGAAAAACCCAAAATTGGTATATTTGTGACAAACTGATAGTTAAAATTTAAATTGGTATACTTGTCAACTGTCACGTGTTATTCAACTCAGTAATTTGACTGTAAAATTTAATGGAAAATTAATGGAAGTTAAACTTGTCACAAGTGTATCGGTTTGGGGCTTGAGATAAATTTATTAAATTTTTGTGATGTTAACCACATGTTTTTACTATTTTAAGTTGATTTCTTACATCGCCTTCACTTTTTGCATCCCCGTGCTAGTCGCCATCCTCTCCCACCACCACCATCTAATGGATAAAAAAGATTAGATAACATTATCAAAGTTGAGGCTGAAACATGGAGGAGGAGGCGGAAGAGAGTTGTCGATAGGGACTGGCGTTGCTGGGCGACTCCATCGTTCTCTACTGCTCTTTTTTATCGTTGCTCTGTGCATTATCTTATCAATGCTGTATTGTATTCTATTGAATTGTGCTGAATTGGTGTTCTTTTGGGTAAAGCATCAACATGCGTAGAGATCAACTGAATGCTCTCACGTTCCTGACTCGGTTGTGCGGTCCACATGGTCTTATCTGGTGTGCATTCTTTTCGGTTTCTCGTCTGTCTGTTGTGTAATGAATCAGAACACAACAACATGGAACATCGACACAACGAGGTCAAACTCGAGCCATGATCTTTTGAAGTGATGAGGTTACATCACTTAATCCCACTATCAATCTGTCAGTGGGCCTAACTTGCTTCATTAAATTAAGGGAAGTGGAGGGTGCTAAACCGGATGGATTAGGACGTCTTGCGGGTGATCGAAAGTGATTTAAGTCTGGCCATTGTGCGTGGTATGACCTAAAAATCAATTGTCGGATGGAGCATTACTTTATCCGGTTTGCGAGTCAACCTGCAATGAGATAAGTGCGAAGTTCTCACTCTAATCGCACGGCAAAACTCTCCAATTATCTGCACTAAAATTGCTTCATATTGGCTCTCTTTGTAAAGAACCGATTAGATAATAAGCTCTGAAAAGTTGCATAGTCTTGTGAATCATGCAACATCTGACCTTCTCAATCTTTGTATGTAGTTATAATTGAGTTTGGCAGTTCCCCATCAATCCTTCATGCAAAAGTGACATGTAACGGTTGAGATGGTAATAGAACACCACAACTAAATCACCATATCGTTTCATTTACGTTGTCCAATCACTAGGTGCCATAAGTAATGATCTTGTTGGAGCGAATTGGGGAACATTAATTGCAAGATTGGAACTCATGATAGCTTTAAGGTCATGATCAATCACTTTCTATATGAAGTAATGAATAGCCCATAGGCTTTTATAGCAAATCATCTAGATATGTGACTAACACTCCTATTGTCTTTCCCCTTTTGTTAGGTTTCTCTTTAATTAGAAGAAAGAGGACGTCCATCACTAGTGTGAAAACGTTAATTCTGAAATGACTTTGAGATCTTGCCATGTGTGTTGGTTAAATTTGTTGGGATAATTGTCTAAAAAGTCATAAATCTATTGTACGGAGATCAATTTAGTCATAAACTTTTTAATCGTGCTAATTTAATTCTAAACCTTTTGACGATTTACTAATTTAGCCATAAATCTTTCAATTGTATGGATATAGTCCTAAATCTTTTGAAATTTTGCCTATGTAGTCCTAAATCTATTATTTTGATAATTGTTGAAATGACTAAATTGACAAATTATCAAAATATTTAGAACTAAATTGGCAAAATTTCAAAAGAATCAGGATCAAATTGACAGATTGTAGGTTTTAAGACTAAATTGGCAAATCATTAAAAGGTTTAGGACTAAATTGATACAATCAAAAGGTTTATGACCAAATTAGCTACCGTATAATATATTAAGGACTTTGTGGATAATTTTCCCTAAATTTATTTATAAAGCAATGACGCATGTGGAAATTGCATATTTTTTTGGGCCGTCGGCACTAGAAACAAATAATAAAATAAAACCAAAGGAATTTAACTAGTGATAGGAAACCACTCGGAAGGAAAATGGATGAGGACTTCGTAGGTTTTTGGGCTGCATGGATGGAATTTTATCACCTAACGCTTTCTCTCTCTGCTCAGCTTTTTGCTATGGACAAGAAGCCCTAATGGGTGTCGGCTAGCACTGAAAAGCCACCATTTCTCTTATTGTATAATCCTCTCTCTTCGTGTGAAAATGACCTTTCTTTTGCCATGCTTTCATTTTAGAGAATATGACTAATCATTGTTTAATCCATGCCCTTGTTTCAGTGCTTTTCTGACTCAAAACATGGGGCACTAAACCGAGGTGTTTAATTAGATTAATCTAGGACAACCCTCCATGTCTCAGCTCAAGTTGCTAATATATTATACATCAAAACATTCCATTTGACCTTGCCATCCCTATTCGTACATTCTAATTCAAATCTTAATGGCGAAATGCACGCTGATATGCTGCCATCAGATGGAGGTTCCACGCTAGTTTCCGAACCGTGACACTAGCAAGAGTACAAGAGCCAAGTCGCGGTTCCAATCGGAACACGCCCAAATTGTTTGCAAAATTCTCGAACATTAGTTAAATCATGCTTTGTGGAAGATCTATTCTGCCTAAATTATTAGACTGCAAGAATTGGATTCAACCACGGCACAAAGTTCGTCACTTGTGTTTGAATGAGACGTCAAATTTCTGACTCAATAGAGATTAGGCTATCGTGGAAAATCCTTGCAATTCATACTTACCATTTGCACAAGAAAAGATTTTTCTTCCTCTATCTAATCTAAATTAACAATTTTAGAAAATTACACGATGGATTGAGAGTATCAACTTTAGTGACGACCTAGAAAGAATATTAGGGAGAGTGTGAAATAGAAAGTAACAAGATCCACTGCACACATCTTTATAGATGCCAAACCATGCCTAGCAAAGAGAAGACATGGAACTAACAAAAAGCAAAATCATCATGTTCATCGGTGGACTATTGCGAACTTATTGATGGCGCAGGGAAAATCTTGTCTGGAAAAGGATACGAAAGAGACAAAGATTAAAGGGAGAGAGGCAAAATGTCATTGATAACGCCATAGATTAAAGCTAAGTAAACCCCACGTAATGGACCACTCCTGGCCAATAAAACAGACAAAACATCAGGGACAAAAAGCTCTCTCTCTCTCTCTCTCTCCGTGCAAGTTCCTTGTATCGACCAACTTCATTTCAACTTATATAAAGAGCTTTGAATTCATTCCTAGTTTCAGACAACTCTTTTTCTCCATCGACTTTCGGTTGGATCTTCAATCTCCTTCCTTCTTACTTGAAAGTTGTCGTTTCTCCATGTCTAAAGTTCATCCAGCTGAGAATAAATGCCAGGGCGTAGCGAGGAACGGGAGCTACCGGCGTCCTCATCAGTGCCCGGCCAAGTACACGGTGTGGAAGAGATCGAGCATGAGTTTCCAAGGGACTGACGGGTTCACTGTCTTCAACGAGCACGGGAAACTTGTTTTTCGCGTGGACAACTACTCGAGGAAAGGGTGTTGCTCCACCGGGGCCGGGCTCGTCCTCATGGATGGAGCCGGAAATGCTTTGATGAGTCTGAGACCCCAGGTAAAAGCGCCGTCCTCGTAACTCAAACGAGGAAATCAGAACACGACCTTGTTTCTTGATCTGGAATCTCATAAACACACTTCATATGCTATTGTACATGCTGGAAAAGCTAATTCAATCTCTCATAAACAGTAGTCTTTGTTGTCATATCGTCATTCTAGTAGATATATCGGTGATTCCGTATTCTGAAACCTACGTTGATGAGCGACATGTTAATATAGTATCACCGATCCAATCATGTATTTTGTTAGCAACATGGAATCATTTATTACTATCGCTCGTTGGAAAACAATATTACATCATGCTCACCTCGCATCCGATCTAGGAGAAGTGCCATAGGAAATACTTTCTACTGAGCAATTCGAGTCTTAATCTGATAATATTTTCCTTCATGTACAGCTTCTGAGCATGCAATGCCAGTGGAACGCATACAGAGGAGAAGATAAGTGCAAAGAGGGCCAAAACTTCAAGCTCTTTTCCATGAGAAGAGTATCATCCTTCTTCCATCAAAGAAGAAAGGACGTAGCGGAAGTCTTCATGGGAGGTTCCAGGACACCAACATTCACGGTCGAAGGGTCATTTAGAAGCCGAAACTGTGTAATCAGGCGCTCCGGAGGTGAAGAATTCGTAGCCAAGATCACTCGGAAGAGAGTGAGCCCTACGGTTTTGCTCGGGACCGATGTGTTCAACTTGGTGGTACAACACGGCGGCGATAGCGACCTCATCATGGCCTTCGTAGTCATAATGGATCGCATCTGCTCCAAGTCGCTCGTTCCGGTTTTGTGTTCTTAATTAGAATTGAAACCCTAGTTAGAATTTGTTGAGGCACATACATACAAATAATAGATGATGCAAATATTGTACAGTAAAGACCTGCTCAAAGTCTCAACATTCCTCTTTCCTTTTGAGAAAGGCCAGGAGGAACTACTGAGCGTGCTTTGAGGGATTAAATACAGAATTGGTTTCATGAGTCTTGATAGGAAAACGGGTAGACATCTGTACAAATGCGTTTTATGATTATATGGTCATGAACACACTTTACCATTGGGATAAAAACTTAGTAAGACATAACATGTCGACAAGGTCAAGTAGATGGAAGTTTATTTGGTGATGCATCGTTTGTTATTGCCACGCATCTTCACACCCTAATGAGAGGTATTTGTTGCGATTTGTAAATGGATTTGTACATTTTCCTCTTCGCCGTTTGTTTGTTTTGAGTATATTCGCAGCCAATAATTTGGGGTACTTCAAAGTATGGATTCAGAATAGTATGAATCGACATCTTCAACTTTTTGATCCATAGATTTGTGCGAGTTTGATTTCCCTCGAATCGTTCCCAATGATGAAAACGTTTTCAAATGCGCTCAGTCCGCGAATCCTACCCGCCTCTCAACTCGTTTCCCTAACTAGGTGTTGCTCTTCAATTTAAGTAAAGACCATTTCTTGGCACCAAGAATTGACCTAGTGATGGAGGGTTTGAAGAGGTCACACAGAAGCCAGAGTACCTGTGATCTAAGGAAGCAAACCTAACCAGGCAAAAGAAGAAAACCCAAGGTAATGTCTGATATCCATATGCTGTCCTTAGAAATTTCACTTTCTAGTGCATATATTTTAATATGGTAATCACGATTTTACGGTTTCATCAAAAGCAAAAGCAACACTTGTGGTCCCTAGCATATGGCCTTTTTAACTGACACTCGCTTTTCAAAATTGAAATTTTACTCTAAATTTGTAGACTTCTATGGCATAACTCCTTCATCACACTTGCCGATAATGGATTTGAATCATCATTCTTGTCCGTGATTATTCGAGTCAATTACCTATCGCTATGCAGCCAATCCGATGGGCTTCAAGGCCGAGTGAACTTCGAAAGCAATTACTTTCGCACTATTCGAGTCAATTACCTATCGCTATGCAGCCAATCCGATTGGTTTCAAGGCCGAGCATTATTATGTTGGGATTCAACTCAATCGCATGCAACGCATAAGGGACTAAACTGCTGAAATATTGACATTTAGGGACCACAGAAGCAGTTTTCTCAAACTTGGTGAATAAAAGACCAACTACCGTGATGTGGAGTTAATGTCATATTCCTACTGAATCTCAATCTCTGCAAAACATAGAGCTCATCTGGGTATCAAGCCATGTGAATCCTCTTTGGATTTATACAAAGAGGGCTCTAATATGCAAAAAGAGCATGTTAATGGTCAGAGAAACTACCATGATGTCAACAATGAAAAGTTATTACACGTTCCAAGTACATGCAACCCATAACAAGGATTACATGTTCCAAGTGCAGGCAGCATATTAATCCACGGAAGTATCGAATCAGATGAGCCCCATGTGAAACTATAGTGGCCACCTAATTGAATGGTCCAAAAGTATCTTCCATATATACCCGGCGCATGTATTTTTGGATAAAGTCACTAATTTTACCTAAACAGAAGAAAGGCACAGAGCCATGAATCACACCAGACAATTTGCCTTCAACAGCATGCTCCTTCCTCGAGGAACAAACTAGAGATATGTCACCATTGGCTCAATTTCATAAACGCAAGAATGTACAATTGGTACAAATACATGTAAGAATAAGCCCTTCCAATGTTTTGACCACCCAAAAAAAATCAAGTTTGAAAAGACGTGTCTGGAATAAAAAATGTGAAAGAAAACTAGTAACTTACTCTATAATACTTGCTTTCCCGTCCAAAATTATCAAGTGGTAGTTTTCTCTTCCCAGGAGCGCCTTGTAGTAGCACCTTGAACAAAACAATTATTCATGCCGGTTCCCACTCAAGCCGTTCAAATTGCAACCCTATGGAACAAAAAATTAAGACTTGTATTCCCTCTTTGTCCGATGGAATCACTGCCAGACAGAGACCAGTCCCTTGCAAAACTTCAGACATGATCACAGAATGTCTTCCTTTCCTGCTTTGCAAGGCAAGTAGATATTCTTTTATTTACCAAAAGAATGGGAAATATATGTCAACGTTCATGGCTGCCAGCACTTGATTCACAGCTACCTTTCTGAGAAATCTTTCAACTGGTTAGTATGGTCCCAAGTAAACAGGCATCTGCAAGAAGATGCTACCAGCAGAAAGGCAGTTGAGCTTCGCACGGTTTAATCACTACCCAATTAAGGGTTCACATTGCATACACTCAATATCTGATCTTCTAGACTTAAAAATTTTCTCCAGTAGCCCTTATATTTAGGAATTCCCATCTCAAGCCATGGTTTCATGTTCCCATTATAGTGCAAAACCGCAGCATTCCTGATGGCTTGGCTATCAAGACCATAATGATGCCCTAGTCCGGACAAAACCCACTTGCCATCCAAAGCCAAAATAAGGTCCTGAAAGGTAAGCAAGCTTGCACGCAGTGCTGCAGCTTCAATTGATTGCTCCCCAATATCCAACTGCAATATACATTCAGAGAGAAGTAGGTTAGCCAGGCATCCACTAACATTTCTGATAATCTTGCAAATGAAAATTAGTCAAGACCCTGACCAATAACATCACTCCAAAACTTAAGAAACAGATACATATAAAAGTGCCATGTATGTGGGCGAGAATTTCCGTGCAATAAGTTATTACATTACAAAGCACATACTGTTTAGAGCAGGGGTAAATGAAAAAATAAGTGCACAAGGCAGTTGCGTCCTCACCTCTTGCACCAACCTCCGATAAGTTTCAGTGAGTTTTAGCTCTCTCCACCTAGCTAGATCAATCAGATTTAAACCGGACATCCAAGCACAAGAATTTTTATCTAAACTGTTCTCACCCAAGTAACTTCGTAGCTGACCCAATCTCACAGAGCAAAATTGCACAGCACCATTCACTTTCCCTTCCATACTGAGGCTCCAGAGGGCAGACAAGTCTTGCTGGATAACAACATCATCATCTAGAACCACGATTTTCTTCAAACTTGGAAATACCGCAGGGAGAAGATAGTGAGAATTTGAAAAAATAGATATATATTCTGTTCTTGTCTTGAGGGTTGACATATTGTTCATGCCATGAAAAGAAACACGAAATTCCTCTGACACAGAGAGAGGCAATAAAGCTGCTTTATCATGGGAGTCCAAATCAAGATCTTCAACATTTAATACTTGAACAGTGGCGTCCTTATAAGCATTTTTAAAGTACCATAGCTTCATTGCAAAGTAATTCTCTTGATCTGTCAGCACATGAAAAACTAAATTTTGGCTTTCCTGCAAACATGTAAGAGATACAGTAATTACAGTGACTAACAAATTTCAACAATTGAAAAATCAAAGCTTGTATCATAAATCTGTAATCATACTTTTGCATGCATGACTGTTGAGTTTATCACCACTGAAGATGCAAGTAGATTCTTGGAGAATATGACCAAGTGATGCAATGTGGGGTCTGAATACTTCTCAGAAAGTGGAATCCCCATATCACTTGAAGGTGATGTAAAATAGTCCACCGTGAGCCTCATAGAAAGGCAGTGAAGGCTCTTTGGCATGGTCTGAACTGCCACTCTGTAAAGGAAGGCACTTTGTTTCATATGGAAGTTAGCCTCGTCCTCGGTCAAATCCAAGATTTGACTCAACTTCTTGTATACGTTATTACAATCTACTGGGAATGATTTAGCCTTTGCTATTGAAGCCTCCATTTTTTGCAGCTTCTTTCTAATCCTGATATGTAAACACATTATGTAAAGGAAACTTCAAAGGTAAGGACTAAGGAATATTGACTATGGCAGTATAGTTACATCGGACAGGAGGAAAAAGAGTAATACTAGGAATATAAAGAAAATTGATGTTACAAAATCATGTGGAAGATTATAAGTGCATATTTAACAAGTGAAATCCTATTCAAGTAGAAGTCTGTCACATCACTTTATAAATCAATCTTACGAACCAGACTTAATACCTTCAGAGAGAAAATAAGAAAATGCGACAACGTAATAACTCAGGTAAAAAGGAAGCAGAGGATCACAATGTATGCAAGGCAGGTGTCGTCAAGAAAGGTAGTTAAATAGATTTAAAATATGCTTCACTCTACGACTATTGTTAGCTCTGTGGTTAAGAAATCTTTTACAGGAACATGTTCCTAATCAGATAATAATGATACTGATCCAAAGAATAAGGAGCTTTCTGAAGATTAAAAAGTCTGCCATAACTACTATGTTTCACAAACTGGAAAGGAAGCCATACCATAGACACTATGAAAAGGAATGAATAGGGCATGACAGAGATACAACAAGGTCTGAAAGGAAGGAACTGGAAGGACAAGCATATGAAAACTTATATGACTGCCTACGTTAGATCAACAGCATCACTTGTGAGTGAAAACACCATTATCTTACTTGAACGGGTAACTGGAAGACTATACGAATTCCAAGCCTAAAGTTACTGTATATGCCAATCAAAACAAGCATAAGCATCCAAATGATACTTGCCTAACTACATGCCAATGCACTATTTTGACATAGTGATAAAGTCAGTAGCTGCTTCATAAAAACCATGACAAAAGCAAATGCATGATGTACAGAGATAACATCAAACAGAGAAGGTACAGTCTGACCCCTATCAGCAAACTTCCGTCACTATAAGCATTTCATGCAGTTTGTGACTTACTCAGGAGGAAGATCAGCATCTTTAGAAGATTCACTCAGAACGCGCTCAATATCCTGAATATTTTGTCTCATTTCACGAGACAGATTTTCTTGAGTGGGAAGTTTCGCAATACTAGGAAAATATGCTCTTGCAACGAAAAGCTGGTCCTTCAATCTCTTCACCATAGAATCCTTGATATCTTCCCTATGTTCTTGTAGCCATAGACAGTAGCTTCCAAATCTCAGCTCGCATGATTTGCCAACATCAATAATTGCAACATTGTTAGGTTCAGAGCCTTCAACTTTTTTAGCTTTGGTAACCTGCAACATAATTAATTTGCTTATTGAGGCAGAACAGGTATTCACTGGAATAAATTCTCAGAAGGTTCAATATGAATAGTTTGGATGCATACACACATTTGAACTAGGAACAGGCCGCAAAACTACTTTAGCAGGTGCTGGATAACCTGCAACTGTATGAAATTTGAATGATCTCAGCAAAAAATTCTAAGAAGACAAGAGACAGCATCTCAGAAGCAGATTAGTTTGCAACCAAACCTTTTCCTTGATGACTGTCATGCTTGTTCACTGAACTGATGGAACGGTTCTTTGATCCACCCTCAACATTTTTAAGCATGTCCTGATATTAAACAAGAAAGGAAACGATTGTGAAGAACAAAACATGTGGGCTCAGCCAGAATCAGATGCTTGTGAGAACACATCAGATAAAATGTCATCTTATCATATATGAAGCCTGAGGATAGACAATACATTCACTTTTTGACAAAGAGAAACAAGATTTCAAGAACTCGCACATAGTTTTGGAGTAACAGTTCAAATCATAAGGATGAGTGCATCAAATATGATCCTTGTAACAAATAATCACAGCATCCACTATAAGTTCAAAGACGCAGCATGAAGGAGCACTATTCTGGAATAGTATACACGAGTACTTCTCACTTTTCTAGGACGTTTAATGACCCAAGGACCATCAAAAGCTCAAACACATAACTTGGATGATAAAATAATGAGAAGAATTAGATCGGGGAAAGACAGTTTAAATAAAGAAACATAAATATGCAGATCATACAGCCAGCCGAAAGTGATCAGCAAACAAACAAGGGAAAGAAAGTTTAGACAAACAATGCGAAACAGATACATGTCAATCAAGTTTTCTACAGCAATGGTTGTGAGATTAAATTTGACAGGAAACTGGTATGCAATTTGCAGAATATAAATTTGCATAATATACAGATGTTAGGACATAAACTGCTTTCATGAGTAAGCATTAAGGAAATTCAGAGCATGTATTTCAGGAACTCAGTTTAAACTTGATTTAAATGCACCGGGAGAACTCCATAGATTCTCTACGATTTTCACCTTGCTGGAATAGAACTTTTCATCTTACTAACATCTTCCTTGGGAATCCATTTCTGAGCAAAAACAGTACAAGTGCAGCAACAGATAGACAGGGCAGAATGCAAGGTTATAAGAGCCATAATAAGCTTGGATGAAGGACCCAAAATTTTACTAAAATAAGTTATTTCCTGTGAAGGAGTCTCCTTATAACTGCTTCTATGAAAGAAAGATTGACAGAGCCAAAAAAGTATGGATACAATTCACAACAGATTTCTATCATGGGTAATTTTGACAGGAAAAAGATCATAATCATTGCATTCTAAACACATGGTCATTCATTTGCATGACAGGTATCTCTTTTTCAAAGATCATTCCACTTGCACTATTCTCTTTTGTCAAGTACCACCACAGGATGTACGAACTACACATCAATAAATAATAATCTGGCAACGTCGATGCAAACTTTTCTCATCATTAATTATAATCTTGCACTCCCATTAAGTATTACACACCTTAACCAAACCTCATATTCAAGTCTATCCTAATCTTTTAACTCACGTCTTACTTTTGGGCTCCCTTTTAAGAGCCACCCACAAGTCGCATCAAATTCATAACAAGAAAATGTTTGAATCCCCCAGTTTAGTCTGGTCAAAATTACACAGTTCCTAGAAATAGAAAAAAGAAATTGCCATGAAACAATCCTTGCCACGTTCCACATAACTGCAGATTTTTGCACCAACATTGTCCAGAAAAATGCCCTGTGTCTTCTAGCATTAGAGGCTTAATAGAGCCATACTGACCTTTTCCACTGATATCCACACTCATACAATACAACGGGATGTTTTCCACAAGGATATTTGGGACCCTTGAGAAAATTCATCCTCTATTTATGTGACTTTCTGTCTTCTGTAGCAGCCTCCTTTCTTACAAAGTAGTATCTTCTTACTACTCCGTCTCAGTTTAAGTACCCAGGGAAACAAGTGAAAGGGGATTGTAAATGGAGAGAAAGTAGAAGAATGACCTAAAACTTCCCAAGCTAGCTGATTAGCAAGAAAAGTAAGAAGTGCAAATATGCATCTATGGCCTAGACATGACATATAACATGCCTTCAGCAGAGAAAGAAAAACATTTCGATACCCCCTATTTAATGCCAACTGCAAAATTAAAAGAATTTGTTCCTCTTTTTTTCAAAATTAAATTTACTACGTAGTGTTTTCTCCCAATGCACACAGCACCATCCCATGTTTCTCAAATTAGTATCTCAAAATGACCATTGTTTTCCCACATGCGCATCTCTACTATACACTTTTTTAAGTACAAACCCCCTTCATTCCCATCTCACGTCTCACGGACAAGAAAAAAGGTTTCATGTGAAACATTATCCAGATGACACTGCAAATATCAAGCTAAAAGTGACAAGCCCAAGCTATCACACATGTCAAAGGTGGAGAAGGATTATTAATACAGCAACTATAACGGGTTAATGCCCATTTGCATAAAGTGGGGAGGGCCTACTTTTATAATATTTTTGCCAATTTAACTGGTATGGGTAAATTTCCTTACAAAATAGGCTATCTTGTCAATAAATTCAAGAATCACAGAGAACATCAGCTCTTGAGAAAAATGCTGATATACACCATAATAAAAAAGCAAGAGAAGGACACTAAAAGACCGTATAAAGCACCTTAGAGATTGCTGGTCCCAATTTTTTAATAAGATCTCGTACGTGTTTTGACTGATCCTTCTGCAGTACAAAAGAAAAAACAAGCTATTTAACAGGTCAAGGTAGAGCAAAATTTCCCCCCATAAAACTTCCATGCAGGAAGAAAACAATTTCGCTAAAGCTCACAATAAAATCTTAACCGATGAACTGTGAAGCATTTTGAGGAACAAGAATGTTGCAAGTGCTGCGCGCAGCACAGCCCAAAAAGAATACAGAAACTCATTACCTCCGACTTAGACCGGTTCCTGCTTCGCACATCGAACTTGTCATAATTCCTAACACCACCCTGATCCCACATTTCAAAGACATAAGCACAAGGAATCAAACATCAAGTCATCACACCGAAAGCTGACCTCGCAATCACATAATTGAACCAAGAATTGACCCATGATTAAAAAAAGGAAGCAAATCAAGAGATTCAGCATTACTTACAGGGCCGGCATTGAGTTGGTCAGACACGAAAACTGCAGAAAACGCAACAACACACGAATGAATGAGAGAGACATACTATTCACTTCTAGATGCTGCCCCAATAGAGGGCCAGGGGGGCATTACGTCAGAGATCTAGAAGACGCGACAGCGACCGATCAAATTAAATTAGCTCATGATTAGCAACAGACAAGGAGATCGCGATTGATGACAAGTGAACTGAAGAATCCCAAGTCAGGAAGCAGATAAGAAGGAACGATCCGAACGCCGTACGTCGATAACGACAATAAGAGATCCATAAAACGGCGTAAGCAGAGAGAAAATTTATCATACCAGAAGTTGAAGCGGAGTGAAATCTGCCGAGCAAGAACCCGAGGGGAACAAGCATCGAGAGGACGACGAGGCCCAGCACTCCGATCACCAGTCCTCTCCATCGCCGCTTCCCCACCCCGCTCCCTCCACCGCCGCCTTTCATCGCTCCCTCTCTGCGCGATTCCTTCGGCTTCAATGGCGACGCGCTCCGAGCAGCAGCAACGCCACGGTGAGGAGCACGAAATTCGCCGGAATGCCGAGCGCTTCACCGACGACGACGACGCGGAGATCTCAGGCGCCCCGATGCGGTTCCGCCGCGGGATTGGACGAATCACTAGGCGCCGCCGCGGCCGTTCCTCCGCCGCAGTTCATCGCTCAACTCGGTCCGCTGGATCGGCGAGGAGACTGAGTCGGGGTCCGAGTTCGATCGGATCGCAATCTGCCACACACACACACACACACACACTCCTCTCACTCGGCACTCGCACGGGCTCCAGGACGGGGGCGGAGAGGGAGAGGGAGAGGGAGACAGAGAGACGCACGGAGACCGCACATGGCAGCGAACGGGCGAGTTTAGAGTCACCGTCGGTTTACGGGTCGGAGTTCGCGTTGACGCACGTGTAAGCGCGTCATTGGCCGAGTTTCTTGCGGCTACCCTGGTCCGAGTAGCACGGGAAGATCGTGCAACGGTCTTTTTCTTTTTTTTCCAACGTAAAAGTAGAGTCATGAGTAAGGAAAAGTAATGTGGCCAGAAAAGAGGAAGAAAAAGTAGAAAAAATGCGAAATGCGAAATGCAGAAAAAAAAAAAGTGATCCTATGGATAATGCGATATCTTAATTTCAAAAGACCATGGGAATTTCCGGATCAAAGCATATAAATATTTTTTGAATAAAATAATCAATTTGAGCTGCTTTAATATTTTATTTAGATTCTGTGCTCAACTAATGGTGATTTCAAATTGCGTAATGCCATCATACCATGATATTAGATTTCGTAATAATTATGTGTTTCCTATCTTTAACTTGAGAACATAGCTAGAGAAGTGAGATTGTGCAACATCTCGACTCATGAGATATTAAATTGTGTCGACTAAGGGTGGTCATCGGGGTAGGCCCAAGTCAATTCGGGCCTTGAAATCGGCCCATACTATTTGCCCAAGCCCGCCCATCTTAAATATTCTTATGCGTGACCCTTCGAGCTGAGTTTGATCCAGCTTCTCTTGCTAAATGCCCCTGTTCAATCACCCTAAAGCATCGTTGAGATGTAATGGCTCGAATGGGCCCTAGCAAACCTGTGGGCCACCAAGCCCATTATCGCATCTCGTGACAACATGCTGAAAAGTCTCGAGTAAAATGAGTTCATCTACTTTATTTTGGATGAAATAATGGGTCAAATCAAACATTTCCTAACAAATACAGGTTGCTTATGAATTTGACGATGCCTTGGAACTTAGCAATGCCAAAAATAATCCCCTTCCTCTCGGCCTTCTCGATTATCAAATGACACAAGTTTAAAAAGGGGAGATATCAATTTATTTTGTCTGTATAAAGCTTGTCACATCAATTAATCAACTATTCTTAGTAACATGTTGTGAACAGATTCTAATCCGTGGCCTTTGAAGCTCCGTTTGATTTTGGGAATTGCTCTACACCAACGAATCAAATCCATTTATGGTTGAGTGTGCTCAGGATCGAACTTGATTGTGTTGGCTTCGTAATGCGCGTCACAAATGAGCTGAGACATCAATTCACTACTTAGTCGATAGGGCATGTCATGCATGCCCAGTACATATGAACCGTCGCATCACACGAGCCTCAAGTGAAAGTCACGAATTCTCGGTTCGCAACCCCAACTGACGTACCATAGGGATTGATCACAAATAAAAGAAAAGCCTACCATTGCTTCCATCTAACAACTCAAGCTCAAACTGGTAGTAATTTAGGGGCGTTGGTGTTATCTTTCTTCACTCTTTCATCTAAGTCCTTTTTGCTAACTAATCAGGTTTATGTTGGAAATTTCCTATAATGGGCTTACATTAATTAATTAATTTTTTATTTTATATAATCAGGTTAATGGATATTCTAATATATATTAAACTCTAAGTGATCGTTTTGAATTAGGTTTTAACCTATAAAAGGGAATGTTATATCTATTAGTTGCTTGAATCCCATTAAAAAGATGATATACTGAAATATGTCATAGAGATGAAGATCTAGCATTTCAATAGATCACTAACGATATGTTTTTCATTAAGTGAGACTATGGCTCAAACAGAGAATGTTATATATGATTGTGGAACCCAAATTTTTTTTAACAAATCCGGTATCTTGTTTATTGTGTTTGTTCCTTTTGGTTTTGAGTTTTTGAAGATGAGTAGTAGTAGATTTAAGCTACAAGACAAGAACAATAATTTCTTGAAGCTTGGATATGGACAAATTAAGTTTTTTTCTTTTCTTTTCTTTTCTTTGATTAATTTGTCTTGGATTTTGATTGGGTGCAAGAGTGTCTTGAATATATGTAAATTCACTTTTTTGATTTTGTTGAACTCACAGTCAAGAAAAGGGAAAATCCAAGTCGGACTTGTTCACCAAATTATACGTTTCCCTATTCCAAGTTGTAGTCAGTCTTTGCAAGTAGCAATTTTGGCGTAATCTAGTGTGATGATTTCTAAATTATTAGTACTTGAGTTGGCTAAAACAGTTTCCTACAATTTGATGGAGGAAATTTTGCAATCTGCAATCTAATTAGAGTTATGAATTTGCTATTGGGAGATGCATCCTTTGTGCTTGTGTTGAATAGTAGTAGTTGATATAAATGCTTTTGAGCTTACACAAGATGTAATTAATGTACTACTCAAATATCCTAATTAGTCCTGGCATGTTTGAGGAGTAGGGAAGTCTGCTTGTCTCTCTCTTTGTGATTATTGTCTAGTTGATTTTTTTTTCATTGACATCAATGATGTGATATTTTTGGTGTATCAAGCATATATACGATGGAATTATATTAGATTGGATTGGTTTTTAGATGCCGTTATTGGAATATTATTTTTCAAAATTGTGGCCACATAAAACAAATTTTCAGTTATTAACCCGAGAGTGTCGTTTTTAAAATAAAATCGTTTTAAAAAATAAAACAAATTAATTAATATAGCCCAAGTGAGAGAATGTTGGAAATTTCCTATAATGGGCTTACATTAATTAATTAATTTTCTATAATCGGATTAATGTATATTTCAATATATATTAAACCTTGATTTTTTGAATTGGGTTTTGATATCTATTAATAACGAGTTTAGTTAAGTAGCAAAGTGTATGCAATCGTGTTTAATTGAAACCCATAATGGGAGGGGTTCAGTTACACGCTATTGATTAGGGGCTTGTTAGGTTCCCTCTCTAACCTATAAAATGATAAGTTATACTTATCAGTTGCTTGAATCTCATTAAAAATATGCTATACTGAAATATGTCATAAATAGGAAGATCTAACATTTCAATAGATCGCTGATTACCATTAGTCTGATCTATTTTCTTCTAGTGAAATATGGCTCAAATAAGTACGTTTTTAATTCCGCTGTACATATAGATTTTGGTGTTTTATATTCATATATGGATATTGTTGTTTTTGATTAATTGGTTGTTTATGTAGAGAATTTCTATACTTCATTGGTTCAAGATAAACATACAAACCAAACAAGCCAAGAATGTCAATGCTGCTACAATCATATTAACATAAGTTACATTCCCAGAATGAGAGAAATGAAAAACAAAGCAGCCCGGCACTTGCACAAGAACTTCCTTCACTGGGTGCAGCTGACCAAAAGCTATTACACAGGTGAAACAGGCTACTCACTCGCAGAAATAGTGAGGAGGACCAAGCCAAACCTGAACAGAAACGAAGGAACCAAAAACAAGTGACTGAGCAGAGCAATTGATCATGCTTCACTTGGGTTCAATCTTGGTGGAGAGTGCATATCCACCGCTGTAATCAAAGGAATCACTATAGCTAACATCCTTCTTGGGCAAGCCGTCGTTGTACGGATGCCGAGGAGCGCCCTTTGCTGATCCGAAATCTGTCGCCGATGATGATGCTGATGTCGAGTTTGTGTGTATCCCGTCGTTCTGCAGCATGGTCTCGATCGCCTTCACCACCTCGCTCATCGTGGGGCGGTCCGCGGCTGACTCCTCGACACACTGCATTGCCAGATCCAAGAACCGGCTGAACCCGACGAGGTGACCCGTGCCCCTGATGGAAGGGTCCATCATTTCCCTCACGCCGTAGTAGTCTTGGTCGTTCTTGTCCATGGTGGTGCGGATCTCGCGGACGACGTACTTGCCCTTCTCGATCGGTTGCTTTGCGGTGATCATCTCGAGCATGACCACCCCGAAGCTGTACACATCACTCTTTTCTGTTAGCTGTTGAGTCATGTAGTATTCGGGATCCAAATAGCCCTGCGAAACGTACAGCATTCCAGTGAATGTTGCTGCCAATCTTGTCATGTGCTCCATGAACGAGGAGCTCTAGCAAAGACAAGTTTTCCAATACCACTTACCAGCGTGCCTTTCACCTGCGTCGAAACGTGCCCCTTGGCGCTGTCCGATACCAGTTTGGACAAACCGAAATCTGCGACTTTGGCTGTTAGATGTTCATCCAACAAGATATTCGTGGACTTGACATCTCTGTGAATGATCGGAGGATTTGCGAGTTCATGCAGATAAGCAAGTCCTCTAGCCGAACCTAGAGCTATACGAAGTCTCCTCTTCCAATCAAGATATATGCCTGATTTTCCTGCATTAACACAGATATATGAACATCACATCCTTCGCTTAGGACGAGTTACTAGCATCTTGCCTATTGATATTGGGATTTACTGATTTGCAGAGTCTACATCACGTTTCGAGTACCTGTCAAGCTATCCCTGAGCGTCCCGTTAGGCATGTATTCATAAACTAGCATCTGCTCTCCTTGCTCGAAACAGAATCCTATGAGGCCGACGAGATTCTTGTGATGAACCCGCGAAAGCAGCTCGATTTCTGTCTTGAACTCGACCGCGCCCTGCCTCGACCCTTGCTGAGCTCTTTTGATTGCTATTATATGACCATCAGAAAGCACTCCCCTGTACACCTGAGGCAAAAACCAGACAGTAGAAGGATTAAGAAAGGGGCGGCACGAGGCCTCATTAGAACCGAAAGGACCGTTGCGTTGAATGTACCTTTCCGTATCCGCCAGAGCCTAATTCATTGTTTTGGGAGAAATTATTGGTGCATCTCTTGAGTTCATCATAGGAGAACCATCGCGCTCCTTTCAGTTGCGGCGCGCCTCCGCTGTCTGTCCCACTGGGTGCCCAGGATGCTGACAGATGAGCAAAAGCATATAAGTTGACACTTTCTTGGTTTTTCCATGGCTTCAATCTGCATTGAATCAATCTAGAGTTCACATGGGAAGGAATCTATTACCGAAGGGTCGGCTCAACTCAAGAGCTTTCTCCGCCCGTTTCTTCTGTCGAATAGCATATATTCCTAACATAACAAGGCCAAGAACCAGAATCGTGCCACTGATAGCTATCCCGATTATCACACCTTTGCTTAAGGTGGTTCCTCCATTACCTGCAAACAATGTCAATCCTGTCTCAGGAAATTCCTAGTCAGAACAAATTGCATTGACAAGAAGATGAAGGCAGGTTACCTGGAAAAGGATAGGGGGAGGCGATGAAGTAATAGGGGCCGAATGGTTTAGGAGGCTTGAAAGTTTGGTTGGTCAAGTCGAAACCCATCCTCTGAATGTCCGACCGACTAAAATATTTCCCGCTCGGAGGGAAGAGCGAAAGCTGCACTTGGAGGTAGTCGTCGAGATTGAAGAAGGGGTTCTGAAGAGAAACCGAGCCAGGAGTGAGATTCAACTTCGTCCACAAGTCCATTTCGAGCATGTGAAACAAGGTCACATTGGACAATTCCCTGAAGGAGGGACCTCTAAAGTACAATGTCCCTTCGTATGGAAATGCGCACTCGCAGCTCTGAGGGTTGAGCCTTTCGTCGAGGGGGCACAGCTTGCTTCCGCAGCTGGCGAGGCTGGTCGAGTAAGGCTTCACTGGCTGCTGCTGAACCTGGCAGTAATTAGTGTTCGAGAGTTGGGTAGTGCAAACCGGGTTGTCTATCAACCTAATGGACATGGAAAATGAGTTTAAAGGCTGATGAAAGTGCTTATAATCAGAGAGAAATTAGCATGTTCTTGCGAGGTCTCTCACATCAGTGTATTTGTGTATCCCGAAGAGCCCAGCGTGACCGATGAAATTTGATTGTTCTGCAGATCGACAAGCTGCAACTGGGGGCTGATGTTGTCTCCCATGTTCAGCGCACCATTGAAGGCATTGTTCTTCAGTTTGCTGTAAGAAGTTTGAGAAAGAGGATGACTTATTAACGTTGCCATTCAATGCAAATGCATAAACAGTGATAGTCATTGATGTTTTTCATACACTTGCTGGAGCTGAGGAAAGCTGAAAAGCTTTTGCGGGACAACCCCCTTAAGCGATCCGTATTCTATGACCCTGTCATGAATGAATCAGCGAAATTCTGAAGTTCAACACTTGCTACATGAAGTATTGCGAAATGCCACCTATTCGATGCTGATAAAAGTGATAAAGACTTACAGCGTGGTTAGAGAAGGTAAAGTTGAGAACCAATCAGGAGCTTCCGAAGGGTCGAAGAAGTTGTTGCTAAGGTCCCTGCAGCAATGAATTTTCGCCGTGTCAATTGCAGCACAGAGCACGACATTTTAGAAAAATAGGTGTGAAACTTCATTCCGAGTGCGTCTACTCACACATAATTGAGGGAGATCATATCCGTCAAGTTCGGTAAAGGGCCAGTCAATGCATTATGGGCGAAGTTCCTAAACAAAACTTGATAAAATCAGAACCAGTCTTGTGAACCCTTCATATTGTCCGAACATCATCATATCAGAAGTGTTTTACTCACAGTTCACTAAGGTTTGTGAGGTTGTTGAGATTCAGAGGGACTTTTCCAGATAACTTATTCCTGTCAAGTCGACTGCCTCGAATTCAAACAGTTTGCAAGTTAGCAGAAAGAAAGAAAGAAAGCATACTTGGAACGATGTTTATGACTGAGGAAGTAAATGTCGAAAGTTTTGTTTTACTCACAGAACCTCAAGATCCGGTAGAAGTCCTAGTGAGGACGGTATAGAACCATTAAGCTGATTTCCGTCGAATAAGCTGTCAACAAGCGCAGAGCGGTGTTAAGAAGGACAAAGAGCAAGATGCAGGATGCGAAATAAGCACGGAAACGTACACATGTATTAGAACCATCGCTGAGCTGAATAGCTTTTCCGGAATGGACCCTGAAAGCTTGTTCTTGTTGAAATGACTGAAACATTAATTCAAGTCAGTCATTATGCTCAGTATTGTCACACAGAGTTGTGGTCTTTTTGTTGAATGAGGATCCTTAGTTCACATCCAATTGCTCACTTGCATTGCAAGCCGAGGGAACAAAAAGACTTACAAGTGCTTTGCTTTTAACAGGAGGTCCAACCCAGGGGACGTGTCGGTCGATATCGGAATAGGCCCCGTTAATTGATTATCGGCCATGTCAAGCCAGTAAACCTTGGAGAGTTTACCCAACGAAGCAGGTATATTACCTGTGAGGTTGTTCGAGTTCAGCGCCCTATATTGACAGGTTCAAACCAAAGAAAGTGATGAGCTCAATATGAATCTCTGGCATGCAAATCAAAAGCACAAAACACCGCTGAGACTGAAGGCGTACAAGAACGATAGCTCTGCAAGGTCACCCAGTTCGTCCGGAATACTACCAGTGAAACTACAGCCGGCTAAAATCCTGAAAATTACAAAAAGGCCAATGCTTACGATATGATCCATGTCCAGGAGTTAAAAATATAGTTGAAACAGACAATGTGATGGCTATTACAGTATGTTCAACTTCTGTAGACTGCCCAACTTCCGAGAGAGCGGACCAGTGAGGTCTTTGTTGAAGGAAAGGTCCCTGCAATTAGAACATCCACAAAGTAAGATCGAAGGCCGACTCATGTTAGTTGCTTAATAAGATTGAGAATGGGAAAGAGCATAAGAATTCATGGATTCATAGTGAGAAGAATGACTTACAGAGATCTTAGTTCCGTGAGTCCTGCTATGTCACTACTTAGCTGGCCCTTGATTCCCATGGTCGATAATCCCCTAGAAGTAAATTAATACTGGTGAGTCTCTGGCGAAACCGATACGACACCGGAAAGCGAAAGATCTGAAATCAATGAGGATCTGGACTAGATACTAGAAAGGTACTCACAACGCAGTTACCCTCGAATTGGTATTGCAGGTTACTCCTTCCCAGGGGAGTCCGCACGGGTCACCTGACCGTGCCCAGCTAGGCGGCGTGTTCTGCCATGTATTCTTGAGGGATTGGAGAGCTGTGGCTGATCAAGCACGGTCATGCGTATTCAACATGGTCAATTCAGTGATGGGCTATGATAATTTAAGCACGAAAAGTTGAATCTAATTTATTATGGACAAATGACCAGCTAGAAAAGTAGCGGACGTGTATATAGGAAGATCTATCACACTGCCAGATTTCTTTTTCGGGTTGATTGTAAACGACCCCCGATCTGTGGTATCCCCCTTACTTATCCGACTTTACACAAATCCAACCTCAAAAGCATTACAAGCTTAGGAGTAAGAGATGTATGAGACAAGAATATGAGATTCCATCACAAGCGATTCCTAAAATTATGTAACGGGACATGAATCTATTGGTCCCTGAAGACTAGAAATTGGCCGTTTTATGGTCCTCAATCTACGGTATTTGCTCCAAGACTTCAAACATCAGCTTCTTATCACACATATGAAAGCACCGAAATCGAGAAGGATCAATAGACCGCGACTTCCTTTCCCTGTCAGGAAAGTCGCCTGCTCGACTCCAAATAGAGAGATAAAAAGACTGTTCGGTTCTTCCATATTGGAAATTCGACGCTGCTATTGTCATGATCTACAGATGAAAGCTAGCCAAAATGGGCACTTCCCCAGAAAAGTTCTTAAACTGAGGAAAAAAAAAGGGTCCGTTTGACTCAGAAGACAGACACCAAAGTCCCCAACAGCACATACAAGCAAGTACACTTACAGTCATCGGGATGGGTGAAAGAGAAAACCAGCTGCAGATTCCTCCCAAACAAGAACGCCACCACCAAGAAGATCACCCTCAAGATGGCTCCCTCCATCCCTTCACTAGCCAAGGGGAAAGAGGAGGTCAAAGAACTTGTCTAGCCTCCAAGGCCCTTCCTGCTATTGTTCCGGTCCTCTGGGTCAACTTGCAGAGCATAATGAGAACGGGAATATGATATTGGTGTGTGGAAAAATCAGCACAGCACAGGGTGTGCTGGGAGACTGAAAGGGGTCAGTTGATGACCCTGTCAAAATATCTTGCTCTAGAAGAAGAAAAAGGAGATGGGTACTGTGACAGAAAAGAAATAAACAAGTGAGAATTGTTGGGTGTCCGCTTGCTTTTTGATTGATTTTGCCTTGTCTTTGAAGCCAATCTACCTCCCCCCAGCTTCCCACCACTACCACCACCACCACTGAGCATCAGCCATCATTCTTCAACACCCCTCGCTTTCATTATGCTCTGCCCTTCGTTAACCACACTTAAACATCAGCACAATGGACGTCTCACCGATCTAACTCACCCTCTGTCTCTCTTTCATCCTCTGTTTCCAACTTAGGCAAAAAGCTCGGGCCTCATGGGCAAAAACAATGATTTGCTCGTGTTTTAGTACACTTGAAGGCACCATCATGTCTTGCTGGTTGCTGTCATAACTTTCTTTTTCTTTTTTCCGTTACGGTAAAGTGATTTCATGGGGTATTATTTTATGGTGTACATGCTATTACATAAAAAAATGTCATGGGGTGTCAATTTGCAGTCATTTTACAAAAGATTATGTTGTTCGGCAAAATTTTGCATATGGTAGAAGGAGATTTCCTCCTTTTTTTTTTCTTTTTCTTTTTTTGTTTTCTTTAAAGAGAAATCTGGTAAATGATTAATCAATGTGTAGTTGGGTAGTAGGTGGTGAGGTGGCCCCTCATAGATCCCACATTTACATGGGACAAGGTTCAATGTACGATCCAGAAGAAACCCTTAAATTGAGGACACTATTTCGGAATAGGAAAATTTCAAATAAAGTGTTTTGAAGTGCCCTATATATAAAAAATAAAGATATGAACTGAATATTATTAATAAGAACCTGAAATAATTGTATCAGTCTCAAAGAATGGCTTAATCTCATCGCTCGAAATGTATTTTCGTCTTTTATTTTTTCTATTTTTTCCCTCTTTCCTCCGGCGGCCATGGCGAAGTTGCCAGACTTAGGCGAGGGCCACTCTCATTAGAGGCTGGTGGAGGTGTGGCAATGGCCACGGGTAGGAAAAAGAAAAAGAAAAAGAAATCAATTTTTTTAAAAATATACTTAGAAATTATTTTTGACTAAAACACCTTTTCTCCCATAGCTGAAATAGTCACTGATTGGCCAAAAGTCATTATTTGAGACGATTTGGCCACTCCAAGTCATTCATTGAGATGATTTGGCAATTATAGATCTTTATTTGAAATAATATCCATTTTGAGTCTTTTATACAAGAAAATAAGGACACTTGAGGTTTTTATTTGAGATTTTCCTAAACATAAATGCCAAAAATAAGGACAAAAAAAAGGCAGTAATTTTTTTTTTTTGAAGTATAATGAGATTATAACATGAAATTAGAGGGAAAAAAAAAGGAAAATGGTAACTGAGAATTTATGAACACTGGCAAGTCTAGTCAATCATTTTCTATAGCCTATCTACTATAAAAAAAATATTTAGTTTTTTTTTTTGGTGGGGGGGAATAGTTGCTAATTATTTCTAGCTAGGCAAGTCATTGAGCAGCACGCCCTAAACTCGAGTAAGGAAGAGCACGATTGGAAAGTGCTTTCAACGCGCATGTGGGAGTCAACATGATGAAATTTAGGGTTTAAATTCTCCACATGCGATTAGGAATTGAAGCCTCGATAGCTTTGCCATTAAAATAATGTTCGTTCTCTAAAAAATTGATTTATTGGTTAAGAAATAAGTAGATCCGAATTAGCTGCACAATGTGTGGATATGATTTCTTGCATTAATGAAGGCAAACGATTTTGTAATAAGTGAGGTGGGTCACTCAAGCTTCGACTTATATCTCCTTAGATAAATGGTTTTCAGTGAATTTTTTTTGGCTTTTCATGGATCAAGATCTTTCTGACTAAGGAGGCCCAGTGTCCCATTATTAAAGAAATGGAGAGATCTTATCTTGATGAACCATTCCTCGATCTGATGGCGAGTGACTCATAAATTGAATGATCACATATGGTCCCTAGAGTCTCAATCCATCCCCACACACAGCAAATTGCAAGTGGAATAAACAGAAAATTTATTCCCTTGAGGCAAGAGCAGTTGATTTTGGCAAATTTGATGAAAAGGAAAATAGAATGACTAGGAATGTGAAGAGAGAATCAGGCCACCCTTTACATGTCAACCTCACTATTATCTTTCATGGTTCTGAACCCTAATTTGGTCCCTAGCGCTACACCATATAGAACAATGACCACAAAGAATAGTAGGAATAGCAAGGTCGGCTGTGGAATCAACGGGGAATAGTGGAGTTTGAAAATTGAATCTCCATCTTAATTGGCAATTAATTTATGTTGTGCATCCACTATATTCCATTGACATGCTTGATGGATGATTTTATTTAAGGGGAAATTTTCCAATCAATCTTAAACTTATTATACAAATGCTAATTTAATTCTAAAATTTTCAATTTTTCCGATTTAGTCCTAGACCTTTAGCGAAATTTCAATATAGCCATTTCAGCCAATTTTTGTTAGAAATTGCTAATATGGAGGTGCGCCATATAAGACGACTAACAATGAGTGGACTGTCATATAAGCATTTTTCCAAAAAAAAATTGACCAAAAGGATTGCATGAAAATTTTGTACAATGGTTTACAATTGAATTGGTAAAATTAAAAAGTTTAGGACTATATTGGCATCCGTATAATAGATTTAGGACTGATTGAGTAATTTTCCCTCTCATTTAATTAGGAGTTTTCGATATTTTTGCCAATAATGAGAAGCACCTGCTAGAGACTAAAACCCGCGAGAGGTTCCTAGCCTTAAAGCAAGCGGATTCAGGACAATTTGCTTGTCCTAATCGAAATGTGGTAATTGAAAATCGAGGAGTTCCAACTATTCAAGACTCGAATTTCCGGGACTTCAGTATGATTTGTGAAAGTCCAAGCAGTTTAATTTGGATAATTAGTAGGTAAAAAGCTAGAAAAAATATGTTTTCTTTTGGGATCAAGCGAGGGACAAGAATTAAGAAAAGCGCTTATTAGGTGAATCATTGTAAAATACTTTTTTAGCATAGTCAAACATCGTGCTTACAGTTGGCAAGTCAACTGGAGTATAATTTGGAGAACTTAAAATGCAATTAAGACTACTTGATAGCCACTCCTCTACATTGACTATATTTTTTTGACGTAGGAGCGTCCGGAATAATCGAAAACTGCCTGCACTACTCAGATCTAGAACTAGCAGTTCTCATGAGGGTCGGTTTGGTTCCTAGTTTCAATTTATTGGAATCGGTGAGTATTCATATGATTTCCGATTATAGGTATGAAACCACCCATATGGAGTAGACCGGTATATATATAAGAAATTCAGTTCACTTTCAACAAAAGTGAAAGTTGAATAAACAAAACAAACCCTAGCCTAGCTGTGACGTTCACTGATTGTCCTTAAAAAAAGAAAGAAGAGGAAGAAGTTACTTGGGTTGCACCATTGTTTTTGAGGGTCTCTTGAGGCTTAAATGGGAGCCTCTTGAGGCTTGTAGCAGGTCATGCAGAAGCTTGAAAAGTTGCAGAGGACAAGAAAAGATCAATATAACAAGCTTCTTTCTCTTATCATTTTTTGATTTTGTCCATGGAAGCTTGGCGAGACTAGTTCCATGAACCCATTCTCCCACTTGATCCCAACATTTTCATGAACGGATTATCCAACAAATTCACGGATCGGGGTTTTGGTTAGGTCAATGCAACTAAAGGTCTGTTTCCAATTCTATAACAAGAACTGCCCACTCGAATCATGCTCATCCTACTTTGACATATAATTGCAATTTTATGCCTCAAGTTGACAGTTTGTGGCTTCTAAGTACAGTAATAGATATGATGCTCCAATGAAATCGGTCGAGTGCAAACTTGAGCATACATCGCTTCCGACAGCGAGAAGCATATGGAATGTTTTTCATTTGTTCCATTTCTAGGTCATTCTTCGAGCACCGGTTCAAATTGAACCTATCACCCTTCACAATTGGTGCTATACTTGGTGAACAATCTTTCATCCGAAATCTCTCTAAGACCTTATTGATATAGGTTTCTTGAGATAGTCCTAAAACTCCTTGAGGTCTATCTCTATGGATCTTAATGCCAATGACATAAGATGCATCACCCATATCTTTCATGTCAAAACTCTTAGAAAGAAATTGTTTCACCTCATGTAGCAACCCCTTATCATTGGTCGCAAGTAGAATATCATCCACATATAGTACAAGAAAACAAATTTTGCTCCCACTAACCTTCTGGTATATACATTGATCCATGACATTTTCTACAAAACCGAATGAAGAGATCACATCATGGAACCTTAAGTACCATTGGCGGGATGCTTGTTTCAAGCCATATATAGACTTCTTAAGCTTGCACACCAAATGCTCACCTTTACTAGAGGGGAATCCTTCAGGTTGTTTCATGTATACCTCCTCCTCTAGTTCCCCATTGAGGAATGCCGTTTTCACATCCATTTGATGTAATTCCATATCAAAATGGGCGACCAATGCCAAAATAATACGAAGAGAATCTTTCTTGGAAATGTCTCCGTGTAGTCGATTCCTTCCTTTTGAGTGAATCCTTTGGCAACAAGTCTAGCTTTGTATCTCTCAATGTTGCCTAATGAATCTTTCTTGGTTTTGAAGACCCGTTTACAACCAATGGCCTTCACACCATCAGGCAACTCAACTAAATCCCAGACTTCATTTGATGCCATAGAACTCATCTCTTCCTTCATGGCATTGTACCACAAATTGGATTCATCACTACTCATGGCTTGTGAAAACGTCTCGGGGTTATTCTCAGCTCCAATATTATAGTCAAATTTTTGTAGATACACAATAAAATCACTAGGAACTGCTGCTTTCCTCATTCTAGTAGATCTTCTTAATGTTGTATCAACTGATTGTTCAACAGTTTCTAGTAATTGCTGAACAAGAAGATCTACTGGATCAATATCAGCTGGTTGTGGAACTTCAATGGCTTGTTGTTCAATAGCCGGTTGAACTGTAGGGGCACTATGAACAACAACCAACTTAATACTTGACGTGGAAGATTGATTATCTGAATGATCTTTTTCAGGAACAAGTTCCTTCAAATGATCGCTCTCACTAATCAAGTCATTTTCAAGAAACTTAGCATTTCTTGATTCCACAATCCTAGTAGTGTGAGATGGACAATAAAACTTGTATCCCTTGAACTTTTTAGCATGTCCAATGAAATACCCACTTATAGTCATTGGGTCTAACTTCTTTTTTTGTGGATTATAAACTCTCACTTCAGACGGGCATCCCCAAACGCGTACATGTCTCAAACTCGGCTTCCAACCCTTGAATAACTCAAAAGGTGTCTTTGTAACAGCCTTGGTTGGAACTCGGTTCAATATGTACACTGCCGTCTTAAGAGTTTCAGTCCACAAGGACTTAGGAAGTTTAGAGCTACTAAGCATACTTCGCACCATGTCCAATAATGTTCGGTTTCTTCTTTCTGCTACACCATTTTGGTCAGGAGAGCCAGGCATAGTGTATTGGGCAACTATCCCATTCTCTTGAAGAAACTTCGCAAATGGACAGGTGCTTGTCCATTCTCAGTGTATCTACCATAGAATTCTCCACCTCTATCTGACCTCACGATCTTAATTTGCTTACTGTATTGTTTCTCTACTTCTGCCTTAAATACCTTAAAGGCATCTAATGCTTCATTTTTATTATGAAGCAAGTAGAGATACATGTAACGTGAGTAATCATCAATAAAAGAGATGAAGTATTTCTGACCATATGAGTCCATATCAGGACTACAAATATCCGTATGTATGATTTCTAATATATCTGTACTCCTCTTGGCACCTTTCTTTGTCTTGTTGGTCTGTTTTCCCTTTATGCAGTCCACACAAGTGTCAAAATCAGTAAAATCCAAAGTACTAAGTACTCCATCATTTAGTAATCGCTTAATTCTTTCTATGGAGATATGTGCCAATCTCCGATGCCATAACATAGAGGAATCTTCATTCACAACACATCGTTTCACACCAGCATTATCATGAACATGCATCGCATCATAATAGGCATTGTCTTGCAAATTAATTCGAAAAGACCATCGACAAAGTACCACTCCCAACAATTTCAGATTTAAACAACAAATTGAAGTTTGAACTTGAAAAGTTAAAAGAGTAACCCAAAGGTACAAGTCTTGAAACTGAAATTAATTTTCTAGAGAAACTAGGTACATAAAAAGTCCTTTCCAAATTCAAAATAAAGCCACTATTGAGAACTAAACTTCATGTCCCAATAGCTTCCACATGCGAATGCATTTTGTTCCCCGAATAGATGCATTGTTCACTTCCTACTGGCTTCCTGTGGTTTTGAAAACCCTGCAAGGAATTCGAAATATGGATTGTAGAACCAGAATCAATCCACCAAGTGTTGCGACTCACATCAGCCATATTAGATTCATAACAAATACAAGAGATTGGATTACCTTTCTTCTCGAGCCGGCCTTAAATCCGACGCAATCCTTCTTCATATGCCCCTTCTTTCTACGAAGAAACATTTGGATTCATTCTTAATGTCACTTGGGAGGTATTTTACCTTTTCCCTTATTCTCGCCATGACCCTTATTCTTTCCTTGTGTTGCCAAATGAACACTTTCTCTCGATTCCATAATTAGCCTTTCTTCCTCTTGAACACACATGGTCATAAGTTCATTAATTGACCATTTATTCTTATGTGTGTTATAAGAGATCTTGAAAGGTGCATACTGCTGTGGAAGAGTGTTCAGGATGTAGTACACAAGAAAAGACTCGATATCTCAACCTCAAGGTTCTTCAATTGAGCTGCAATATCCCTCATCTTCATGATGTGCTCACGCACACCTCTAACAAGTAGTGAGCTTCATAGATGAAAACTTCATAATCGGGGTCATAGCATGCGCCTTTTCAGAACTTTCAAACTGCGCATCAATGGCTTTCAATAAAGCCTTAGCATTGCTATGCTGAGCAACCGAACCATGGATACTAGGAGACAATCTTGCCCTTATGAACATCACACTAAGGCGGTTGGACCGCTCCCATTGTTCATAAAGGGCTTTCTCACCGGGCAGATCTCATATCGATAGGAAGCGAGTGGTTCGTCTTTTCCTTATAGATAGTCAATGTCCATGCACCCCAATTGAAGAAGAATTAACTCCTTCCAAACTTTATAGTTTTCACCATTCACCATGGGAACATCACACTTAAATTCGGAGAAATTCACAAAGTTGCAAAACCGCACATCAAATAATCATGCTTATGTCACAAAATATGAGGCAAAATTTACATAAATCATGCTTTTCCAATGTAAAACATGGTACAAAATATGAATCACATAACATAAAAACTACCTGTGGGCTAAGTTTTTAATTTAAATAGATTCATAATAACTTTATGAAGAAACTATCATATTATATTCCTTTCCTTAATCCCTGTGGGTAAATTAAGAAAAATAACATGATATTTCAACCCAATTAATCATATTAATATAATGAAAATTCTTGTGGGATAAAATTCATCATATTAATAAGATTAATTACAATCAATGTCCAATTCCAAATGTGATCCGGAGGCTCTTAATATATATATTTCAACTAATTAAAGATGCTGTGGCTACTCTCTAATTAATTTAAAATATATGGATCACTAAACATTTTAATTTCATACATAAAATACTCACAAGATGCATTAAGGGCAGAATGGTAATTTAATATCACAAGGGCAGAACAGTAAATTAAAATGCCAAGGGGCAAAACCGTAAATTCAATCGGGAAGGGGGGGGGGAAAACTGTAATATCAACAAAGGGCAAAACAGTAAACTTCCGTGGGTCCGCGACCAGGGCGCGTGCAGCGCACGCGCCTACCCTTTTGCGCGGGCGCGTGGCGCTCACTCGCCTTCTTCACCGCGCGGGCGCGTGAGACGCACGCGCGGAGGCAGTTGCGCGCGCGTGGGGGCCACGCGCCTTCTGCCTTCGCGCGGACGACCGATTTTCGGTCGGTTTTTCGCCGTCTCCGCCGCACTTTCGACGAATGGGTCTCCCCCGGCAGTCGATTTTAGACCAAAATAATTAGTGGGTGTCAGAAAAAACATCGGTGCGACTACATAGACCCAAACATCGGCGAAAATGATCAAGAAATTAGTCTGAATCAAGCAAAAATTCCCTTTATGCAAATCCTTAGCCACCGAGACTTCCGCCGCGCGATTAGCCTCCGGCGGTCACCGATATGCCGGAAAACTTACAGGCATTCTACCCCATGGCGGTGCGACCGTACTGGTCCGAAACCGGGCGATGGGTCGCCGGAATTTCGCCGGAAACGACAAATTTCTCTCTATGACAACAAAACCAGATGGGCTCTTACATAACCTGTAAGCATGTACTCATGCATCATGAGAATGTCGAAAGAAGTTACATTACCCGGGAAGAACCTGATGCACCAAGAGGTATTTAAACATTGAACCAAAAAGAAGAAGAAGAAGAAGAAACAAGCAAGGGACTCGCGTGCAATCTGCAGTTACTTCGGTTCAATCTTCGCCGAAAGTGCGTACCCGCCACTGTAATCGAACGAATTGCTGTAACCGACATCCTTGCTATTGAGTGAAACATCGGTGTACAGAGGATGTCTAGGAGCACCATTGTTCGACGCTCCAAAGTCCGTGGCAGATGAGGATGCGGATGCGGATGTTGGGCTCGTGGCGATCCCGTCGATCTGCAGGATCATCTCGATTTCCTTCACGACTTCGTTCATCCTGGGACGGTTGGAGGATGATTCCTCCACGCATCGCATTGCTAACTCCAGGAACTGAGTGAACCCTGCAAGGCGCCCCACGTTGCGAAGGGAGGGATCCATGACTTGGCGTAGTCCGTAGTAGTCTTGGTCCTTTTGGTCCATCGCTGTGCGGACTTCGCGGACAATGTACTTGCCCTTATCGATTGGCGGCTTTGAGGTTATCAGTTCAAGCATCACGACCCCAAAACTATAGACGTCACTCCTATCTGTCAGTTGTTGGGTCATGTAGTACTCCGGATCCAAGTAGCCCTGCAAGATCACAAGTTCCAAACAATCAAAATCGGAATTGAAATCAGGAAAGCAAACACTGCACCTTCTGAGGAAATCTATATCTCATTGAAACTAAATCAAACCTACTCAGACTTAAAATGGTACTCTATAATATGATCTGTACTTTCGGTTCCACCTATCTGTGCGTGTCCTGTGTTTTCCTTAATTCTAGGGTGTCTGGCTTAGACATATCATCTGCTGAAGTTTAGGGGAAGACAAAGGGCAACATATTATCAGTTGGAGTTTGATGTAAAACTAGAGGTTATCTTTCAGGTGAGATCTCGTAACCCGCCTCTGTTGCCCTAAATGGATATTCACGTAGGAGTATGCCATACCAGTGTGCCCTTGACTTGTGTCGAAACATGTCCTTTCTGGCTGTCCGCCACCATTTTAGACAAGCCGAAGTCTGCAACTTTAGCCACCAGACTTTCATCCAGCAAGATATTTGTGGACTTAACGTCTCTGTGAATTATAGGGGGATTTGCGAGCTCGTGCAGATATGCCAGTCCCTTTGCACAGCCGAGAGCGATCTGCAGCCTCCTCTTCCAATCAAGATGTATGCCAGTTTTCCCTGCATCGAATATATTCAGTGTCCATTGCTACTAAACAATAGGCAGATTCTTTTACAAGAAACCTCACACTTCTGCTAGTGATAACGAGATGAACAAAGCATGATATACAAAGTTTTATATGATGGAATCTATTGAAGCTCAATGTGATTTAGGCCAAGGAAAGTACCTGACAAGCTCTCCCTAAGTGTCCCATTAGGCATATATTCATAGACCAACATCTGCTCTCCTTGTTCGTAACAGAAACCGACAAGGCCGACAAGATTCTTGTGGTGGACTCGAGAAAGTAGCTCGATTTCCGTCTTAAATTCATGTGCACCCTGCATCGACCCTTGCTGAGCTCTTTTGATTGCCATCACTTGACCATCAGGGAGCATTCCTTTGTAGACCTATTGGATCGGTGATAAAGAATTACAAAGCAGTGAATTGAAGCATATTATAAATTGACAGACAATCGGCGTGGCGCATGATTTTTACCTTTCCATAACCCCCAGAGCCTATCTCATTACTTTCAGAAAAACTATTAGTGCACTTCTTGATTTCGTCAAAATAGAACCACCTCGCCCCCTTCAACTGTGGTGCTCCTCCATCATCACTTCCCCTCGACATCCAGGATGCTTAAACGTGGATAGATCAATGTGAGCGAGACAACAAAATTTTAGGTCTTATTATATACTTATTTTTTATGACATTGGCAATCAGCCTGTCAAAGTGCTTTAGTAGCAAAAAGATGAAGAGTACATGCATTAATTACCAAATGGTCTGCTCAATTCCATTGCTCTTTGTGCTCGTTTCTTCTGTTGAACAGCATAAATTGCTAACCCCACAAGTCCAAGAACCAGGACTGCACAGCCAACGGCAATCCCTGCTAGGACACCTTTGCTGATGCTTACTTTGTTACCTGGATTGGTTTTTCATGTCAAACACATATGAATGATAGTCAAAGCGGATACATGAGAGGATGAAATTAAGTTACCTGGGAATGGATAAGGGAGTGCGCTGAATAGATAGGTACTAAAAATGGGGGGCGGCTGAAAAGTTTGGTTAGTCAAATCGAATCCGATCCTCTGAATGTCTGAATGGCTGAAGTACGTTCCATTAGATGGAAAGAAAGACACAGGTACTATAAGATAGCCACTGCTTTGATCAAAGACAATATTCTGAAGAGAAACTGAACCATTAGTTAGTTCCAATGTCTGCCACAGCTTTTCTTCCAATGATTGAAACAGAGCGGCATCGACAAATCACTAAATGATGGAGCTTTAAATGTTAATGTTCCATCATATGGAACTGCACAAGTGCAGCTTCCAGGGTTAAGCTTCTGATCGGAGGGACACAATGCACCTCCGCAGCTGGTTGGGGTAGAATAAACTGGTGGCTGCTGAACTTTGCAGTAGCTTGTGGTTGAGAGAACAGGCGCATCAGTACACACCGGGTTTCCTATCAGTCTAAAGTAGGACAAGTGATAAGCATAAAAATGTCTACCGCATCTTAGAAAGGAAGTCTAATCCCTATGAACTGTCTGTCTCACATTAATGCATTCTTGTAGGAACCGGTTGTCAGTGATCCAATCTGGTTATCTTCAAAATTAATGAGCTGCAATTGGGGACTGATGATGGTACTCATGTTCAGCGTTCCATTGAAAGCATTGTTTCTCATATCACTGTAGAAGTTCGAAAAATCATCAAAATGTTGGAAGAAAGAGGACACAAGCTAGAAATTTTTTTTTCCCTTACACTTGCTGTAGCTGGGGAAGACCGAGGAGGTTTGGCGGTACATTCCCTTGAAGTGGTCCATATTGTATGACTCTGGTCATAGTGAGATGAATTTGAGGTCGCACATGAGTTTCAGAAAGCCATACAACTTTTCATTGTACTGATTGTACTGAGAAATCTTACAGAGTGGTGAGAGATGATAAAGTTGAGAACCAATCTGGAGCTCCCGAAGCCGCAAAAGAGTTGTTGCTGAGGTCACTGCAAAGGTAAAATTTTGCCCGGTCCACCAGCCAGTGGGATTAGCCACGTGATATCATGAGGAAGAGTCAAAGCCAGGATTTCTTACTCACATGTAACTGAGTGAACTCATCCCAGTTAAGTTCGGCAAAGTGCCATTCAATCCATTATATGCTAAATTCCTGAAGGACACTTAGCAGAATGAGGGGATATTTTTGGTGATCTCACTAGAATACCATTGATGAAGAAATCTGTACTCACAGTTCACTGAGTTGTGTAAGTTTGTTGAGAGTGGAAGGGACGGTTCCAGAAAAGGAGTTCCTATCGAGTCGACTGTGGCATATTGTGCAATGTGAGTCCAAATAAATTTAATAGGTGCCGAAGGTTGGTAATTAAATATCCCAAAGCACAAAATGAACATTAGGTGAGTGGGTTACTCACAGAGCCTGGAGCGTCTGAACAAGGCCTACTGTGGATGGTATGGAACCATCAAATTGGTTATCATCAAATAATCTGTCAACAATAGCTAGTGCAAATTAGAGCAGAAAGCTAGGGAAATTATGTCAAGTGATGAAATTGGTAACTTACATGTGTATCAGAGACATATTTGAACTAAACAGTTTATCTGGTACGGTTCCGGACAGTCGGTTCTTGCTGAAGTGGCTGAAGAACGGATGCAGCACAGTCCAAACAGTTAATGAGGAAAGAACATAAAGATTGTCTCTTATCACTAGGAGCTGGAAGAAAAGATCCTTAATCCATATTCATCACACTAGGCGTGGAATTATTGGAGACAACTTACAAGTGATTACAATTGAATAAAAGGTCCAACCCTGGGGTGGTGCCCGTTGAAACTGGTAGCGGTCCAGTTAATTGATTATCTGACACATCAAACCAGTAGAGTTTGGAGAGTTTACCCAATGAAGCAGGTATATTACTGCTGAAATTGTTGGAATTTAGCGCCCTGGTAAACATGGCAATTTGAAAAGTCAAAGCAAAACATACAGTTAAACTTCCATAATCAGCGAATTAGTAGTATTCTCATTTTGACAAGCCTTACAAGAAAGTCAGCTCCGAAAGGTTGCCCAGTTCATCAGGAATACTACCAGTGAAGCTGCATTCGGCCAAGATTCTGAAAATTGGAAAAATCAAGGTTCATACACGAGGAAAAAGGGACAAAACAAGCTGTCTTAGCAATGAATGCAGTCAAAAGGGATATTACAAGATAGTCAACTTCTGTAGATTTCCCAACTGTGAAGGGATTGGTCCGGTGAGACCCCTGTTTAAGGAAAGATCCCTGCAGTTCAATGGTGAAATGAGACAAATAAGTAGACTCGTTCATATGGTAGTGGATGATGAAAACAAAAATGACCATCTTTGCTTTGAAGTACTTCATCTATGCAATTCCTATTACACATCTAAGAACCAAAATATGATCATGACCGAAGATAGAAAGACGAGCAACGCACAAAGAAGTGAGTTCTGTGAGCCCCCCTATGTCGGCTTGCAGCGGCCCTTTGATATTCATGCCAGATAACCCCCTGTCAAAGTGAACAGAACGAAAGTATCATAGTCAATGGCTGCTAAAATGGCATTTTTGATTTTCAAGGAAGAGGACCAAAAATTTGGGAACTGAGAGCAGGAATGAGCATCAATGAGAACAAGTAGAGAGCACTCACAATCCGGTCACACTTGAACCGTCGCAGGTGACTCCATCCCAAGGGGCTCCACAAGGATCATTGGACTTGCCCCAGCTGGATGGTGTGTTCTGCCACTGGGCTTTCAGGGCTAAAAGAATGGCTTCTGCACATTTATACAGCAAAACAGAAAAAGAGTGAAATTTTAAGATGGGAAAGGGAACCCAACCTTGGCCACAAGCTACTAAGGTCAAATGCACATTTGATTCTCCATAGATCTACCGTCAATGTAAGATTTTTGGAGAAAACTTTTTAAATTGCAACAGACAGTGTTATTGTGTACTGAAGCTCTCTGATGGCTGCAGCAGGTTGGCAAAACTGCTGATGGTTATGACAGCAATTTCCACTAAACTTCTCGTCAACAGAGATTTGGCCATGCACTTTTGTTGCATTTATAAGTTCAGACTACCCATTGATCTTCAGATGTTTCAGCAGAAGCATCTCTTCCTATTGCTGGGGCAACTATTCAAGAATCGATGCAGATGGACAGTTTCCCCTTTCCTTTAAAATTCAAATGTTTCGCATTTCTTTCGTGGTCAATGCCAGAACTTACTGTTTCTACAGAGTGTACGATGAGATATGAAATATCATAACTCTAGAATATACGAGCTTAGTTCTAGATCTGCGATGCAGAAAAAGGCCAACGTTTTCAACAGGGGCTAAAGTATTTCATGTTCTGCAGTGCCTCAGAGCAGATAATCGAATTGACTGCATGGAAAGCTAAGACAACTTTTGTGGCAATAACCATTAGATCTATACTTGTTCAACTAATCTCTTTTAATTCTTGGGTTCCAAGTTGATGACTCGCTGCCTTTTTTCTCACTGTCCCAAAGCCAAAACAAGATGAACCCAAAAGAAGTATAGATAGAAAGAAAGAAAGAACATGAATTACGGGAAAATCGTAGATCATGGCAATATACATAGACAAATAGATGTGTGTACACTTACGGTCATTTGCATTTGTGGTGGAACAGAAGAGAACCAGAAACAAGAGCAACCGGAGGTTCTTGCTCTCCATTATTCTGCCGCCCCTCATTCCTTTTCCAAAGTCAAAACTCCGCATCTTCTCATCCACCACCATCTTAATACATATTGTTCTGACCCAGTATCAGAACATGTGGTGTTCTGACCCAGTATCAGAACATGTGGCAAGGTTTGTGCAAGACTCAGACGTTAGGTCTACCTGTTTAGCGCTTACCAACAATAAAAACTGTTTTCTTCAGGACAATTTGCGAGGGTGAACAATGGAGAGGTGGCGGGGTCTGTTGAAGACGCTGTCAAAGAACACCTGGTTCAAAGTCAAACAACTAGGGATGGAGGAAGCCATGGCACGAGCTTTGGACTCTCTCTCTTCTCTCTCTCTCTCTCGCTCTCTCGCTTGTTGGGTTTGAGCGTGATGATCTTTCTTTTTGTTTTGGCTCGTTTCCAGAGGTAACATGACTCATTCTCCACCATTTGACCATATCCTTCTCTTAAACCTTTAGTTCTCACCAGAGACCTTTTCGTCCCGGTCGCTTTCCAAACCTTTTTTCAATTATTATCCTCCAGCCGTCTCTCCACCGTGAGCCTAGAGAGAGAAGAAAGTGTAAACAAAGGCCGGTTGGTGTCCGTAGCAGTTTCATTTATTGGCCTTGAAATGTTGTGTTTAAGTAAAAAAAAAAAACAAGACCTCTCTCGCTATTGGAGACCCCGGGTTTTCCATGACTTTATCACTTGGCTAACCTCTTGAATCGCCAATCATCTCCATCTATGACTCTATGCTTATGCTGTTGCGATAATACAATATATCAACGTAACATCATCAATTCAATCAAAGGAAAAAAGAAGAAGTATTCCAAGAATTAGTGATGTCTCATGTATCGCACGATACAAAATTACTATTCAACTCCATCCTTATATCTGATGAAGAGGACCCTTCACCTCAAAATGGAGCAAATTTGAGTTAATTACTATACTAATTTGTTAGTCAATTTGAATCTTTATAATTTCGGCTCGTGTGCTCTTAGTGTATGCACCCGAATTTCCAACGACGGCGAATGTACAGAAAAGGACAAAGGAAAATGCAATAAAAGAAAATGGGAGCAGGTTGGGAGGTGGGTGGAGATAAGGGGGTCCTACGTAGCCGCAACCTCGCATGGGAAAACCTTCCATTAGTTGAACGATGCGATTTCGGTTGACTTTCTTTATCTATTTTTCACCTCACATTGGTATCTTGGATAGAGAAACCTTGCTACAATGTAATGAGTCCTCAGTCACGTTAATGTAATGGTCAGCCACTCTTTGTATACTTTTTCTCAAGAATTTGTTAGCTGGCTAGTGTCCAGAGAGCATTGACTAAGAATTAATGAAGAAAAGATTAAGATTCTAAATGTTCTTGCAATCAGTGAATGAAATTTGTCTCCAGAAATGTAGCTAACATTAGCCTCTCTTTTGTTTTTTCCCTGTTTGAGCTTATCTTAAGCTCCATTTGTTTTGCGAAAAATGAGTCAATGGAAAATATTTTTCTAGTTAAATGAAAATGTTTTCCTACCAAAACTTAAATTCAAGAAAATGATTTCATTTTTCAAAAATCAAAATCATTTTCTAGAAACTTTGTGCTTGGACACGAGAACTCCAACACTCGATGCTCAACCTTGACCTCGAGCCCGTCGGCCATGGGCGAGCTCAAGCTCAACATATCCTATTGAGGCTTGTCCTCACCCAAGTTTGCCAAGGTTGTCCCTCACCCGTGGCCCATCATTGAGGCGCTATGATTGGCGAATGAAGAAGGAAAAAGAAAAGAAAAGAATAAAAATTAATTAAAAAATTAGATTTTAAAAAAAAATTACAAAAGGTGTCCATGTTAACATCGGTGTTCACATTTCTAATTTCCAATGAAATGAAAATGCAAAAATCAAATGAGATTTTCTTTACTAAATGACCAAAAATATTTTTTAATTCATTTTCAGATCTTAGCCAAATATTGAAAAATATTGTTATCTTCCTAGAAAATGACTATTCCAGAAAATGTCATATTTTCTGCGAAAAAGACGAAGCATTAAAATATTGAGAACAATTTGAGTTATTCTAATTATGCATAAGTTTTTTAATTAAAATAAGTACATAAAAAACTTGTCCCGATATATCAATTTTGACTCCGTTCGTGAAAAATGAATGGTTTAGAAAATATTTTCCTAAAAAAATTGGTTGTATTGCTTGAAATAATTAATGAATATAAATTATTTCTATATCAGAATACATCATGTCTAAACATTTTCATGGACAAAGAAAATACTCTTGGTTCATTCATTTTGTAAGTGATGCAAGTGATTATTTTTAAGAAAATATTTTTAAACCATTTAATTTTCACGAAATAAACACACCATAAATAACAATATCTCTTTTTGAAAGGAAATGAGAAAATTCCAAAAAAAGGACTCAGGTCTTCTCATTTTCTCAAATAAGAATTCGAAATGGGATTTGTTTCAAAAAAAGGTTTGAAGCGGCTTTGGTTATTCCAAATAAGGGTATGAATTGGCCATGGTTATTTCAAATAAGGGCCTCATCTTGTTGATCGCTAGCTAGCTAAATTTTCCAAATGATCAATGGTGTTTTCGTCCAAATCTTCTTTTCTTTTTTATCTTTTTATCTTCCTTTTTTCTTTATTTTCCTTTCCTTTTGCTGGTTTTTCTTCTTCCTCTTTGCCTGTGGCTAACTGACCATCAACGACACCCACAAAGGGCTAGGCGAGGGTCATCATCACTGACCACAGGTGAGGGGCGGCCTCCGCCCCTTGTAGCCATTTGTGAGGTTAGCGAGGCCACCCTAGCTAGATCTGGTGAGGGTGGCCTCACCTATGCTTGGGTAGGTGAGGGCTTGATGACCATTGCCTTGCCTGCCAAGGCACAAGTGAGGACAACCCTCACTAGCCTCGCAACCATTCACAATGGGTGGCCTACCCCAGGGCAAGGGTGGCCCTCGTCGGATTGGGCTAGGGCGACCCTTGCCCAACCCTTTATGGATGTTGTTGAGTAAGAAGAAGAACCAAAAAAAAAAAAAAAAAAAAAGGAAAAAGGAAGAAAAAAGGAAAAATGGTAAATGACGAAAATACTTTTAATTACCGAAAAGTTTAGTCTTTATTTGAAACAAATATAACCACTTGAAGTCATCATTTGAAAGAAGATTCACTTTAAGCCATTATTTGAGAAAGTAATGATATTGTAGGCTCTTATTTGAAATAATATCCACTTTATGCCTTTATTTGAGAAAATGTGGGCACTTCGAGCCTTTTTCGAAATTTTCCTAAAGGAAATTAAAGGAATTCTCACCATTTAGGGTTGAGTTGACCTTTCATAAATGACACATGGACAAGATTTTGGTCACTTTGAGAATTAGGGTTTCAAGTGATTATTCGGATCAAATTGGTCACCATCCAATTACATTTTATTTTATTAAAAAATGTTGATATCTAAACAAATTGATCCCGCCACGAAAAATTCTACCGTTGTTGGCCTTGAAATGTTGTGTTTTAGGAAGAACTGAACAAGACCTCTAGTGATATAGGACACCTAGCGTTTTCAATGACTTTATCACTTGGCTAACTTCTTGAATCACAGACCTTTTCCATCGATGATTCTTGAGAATGTATATCATGCCAACGCTATTGTGATAATTGTACGGTTTATCGACATAGCATCATCAATTTGATCAAGGGAAAAAAAAAGTATCCTGATATTAGTGATGTCTTGTGTATGGATCACGCTATACAAAACTATTTGACTCTCATCCATGTATACAAGGAAGAGGAACTTCACCTCAAAATGGAACAAATTCGAGCTAACTATGAATCAAATAAGTCACTCATGCGATTGACATTTACTTCGGTTCGATCTTCGTCGAAAGCGCATACCCGCTGCTGCAATCGAACGAATTGCTGTAACTAACATCCTTACTACTGAATGAAACTTCACTGTACAAAGGATGTCTAGGAGCACCATAATGTGACGCTCCAAAGTCCGTGGTCGATGAGGACGCGGACGTCATGCTTGTGTCTATCCCGTCGGCTTGTAGGATCATCTCGATTTCCTTCACGACTTCGTTCATCCTGGGACGGTTGGCGGAGGATTCCTCGAGGCATCGCATTGCTAACTCCAGGAACCATGTGAACCCCTCGAGACGCCCCACGTCGAGAAGGGACGGATCCATGACTTGCCTTAGTCCGTAGTAGTCTTGGTCGTTTTTGTCCATTGCCATGCGGACTTCGCGGACGATGTACTTGCCCTTGTTGAGCGGTGGCTTCGCAGTTATCAGTTCAAGCATCACGACCCCAAAACTGTAGACGTCACTCTTGTCTGTTAGTAACTGGGTCATGTAGTACTCTGGATCCAAATAGCCCTGCAAGATCACAAGTTATGAACAAATCAAGACTCGAAATCAAGAAAGCATACACTTCACCTTCTGAAGATTATCCATATCTCATTGCAACTTAGTCAAACCTACTCAGACATCAAAACGGTACTCTATATAATCATTTTTACTTTCAGTTCACCTATCTGGGGTTGTCCTGCGTATTCCCTAATTCTAGGGAATCTGGCATTAACATATCATCTGCTTAAGTTTCAGGAAAGACGAAGATGAACTTATTGTCGGTTTGAGTTCGATGAAAAACTAGAAGTTATCATTCAGTTAAGATCTCGTAACCAGCCTCTGTCGCCTAAACTAGATATTCGAACCGGAGTATACTATACCATTGTGCCCTTGACATGTGTTGAAAGATGTCCTTTCCCGCTGTCCGCCACCATTTTAGACAAGCCGAAGTCTGCAACTTTAGCCACCAAATTTTTATCCAACAAAATATTTGTGGACTTCACGTCTCTGTGAATTATCGGGGGATTCGCCAGTTCGTGCAGATATGCCAATCCTCTCGCCGAGCCTAGAGCGATCTGCAGCCTCCTCTTCCAATCAAGATGTATGCTAGTTTTCCCTGCATCATTAATTTTCAGTGTCCATTGCTACATACGATAGGCAGTTTCATTCGCTGGAAAATCTTTCTCGCACTTATGTTAGAAATAACTAGACGAGGACAACGCATGATATGGAAAGTTTTATATGGAATCTAAAGATCACAAAGCTCGATGTGATTCAGGCAAAGGAAAGTACCTGACAAGCTCTCCCTAAGTGTCCCATTAGGCATATATTCATAGACCAACATCTGCTCTCCTTGTTCGTGACAGAAGCCAATGAGACCGACGAGATTCTTGTGATGGACTCGCGAAAGTAGCTCAATTTCCGTCTTGAACTCATGTGCACCCTGCATTGACCCCTGCTGAGCTCTCTTGATTGCCAACAATTGGCCATCAGGAAGCATTCCTCTGTAGACCTATAAGATCGTGAAAAAGAATTACAAAGCAGTGATATGAAGCATATTATAATTTACCTACAATCAGCGCAGCGAAGGATATTTACCCTTCCGTAGCCCCCGGAGCCTATCTCATTACTCTCAGAAAAACTATTGGTGCATGTCTTGATTTCGTCAAAATAGAACCACCTTGCCCCCTTTAACTGTGGAGCTCCTCCACCATCACTTCCCCTCGATATCCAGGATGCTTAAAAATGGATAAATCGATTGTGAGTGAGACAACAGCTTATTTAGTTTACTCTTTTTCAATGATCTCAGCAATCAGCTTGACAATGTGCTTCAATAGCAAAAAGATGAAGAGTCCATGCATTAATTACCGAATGGTTTGCTCAATTCCATTGCTCTTTGTGCTCTTTTCTTCTGTCGGATAGCGTATATTGCGAACCACACAAGTCCAAGAACCAGGACTGAGCAGCAAACGGCAATCCCTGCTATGACACCGATGCTGATTCTTATTCCGTGACCTGGATCTGTTGTTCGTGTCAAAACGGATATGAAGGATAGTCAAACCTGATACATGAGAGGATGAAATTAAGTTACCTGGGAATGGATAACGATCTGCACTGAAGAGGTAGGGGCCGAACTCGTGGGGTTGCTGAAATATATGGTTAGTCATAATGGATCCGATCCTCCCAATATCTGACCTACTGAAGTCCATCCCATCAGATGGAAAGAAAGCAACAGGTACCAAAAGATAGCCATTGCTTGGACGAAAGCTGATATTCTGAAGAGAAACTGAATCATTCGTCAGGTCCAATGCCTGCCACAGGCGTACTTCCAACGATTGAAACAGAGTGACATTGTTCAAATCACTGAATGATGGAGCTTTAAATGTCAATGTTGCTTCGTACGGAACTGCGCACGTGCAGGTTGTAGGGTTAAGCTTCTGATCTGAGGGACATGATTTATCTGGACAGTCGGTTGGGGTAGAATAAGCTTGCGGCTGCTGAACTCCGCAGTACCCCAAAGTTGAGAGAACAGGCGTATTAGTACATGCCAGATTTCCCATTAGTCCGATGCTAGAAAGAAGAAAAAAAAAACAAATAATTAGCATCATATTGTCTATCATATCTCAGAATTGATGTCTAACACCTGTGAACTGTCTGCCTCACATTAATGTCTTCCGGTAGGGACTGGTCGTCAGCGATTCAATGTGGTTATCTGTCAAATTAACAAGCACCAATTTGGGACTGACGCTGGTACCCATGTACAGCGTTCCATTGAAAGCATTGTTGCTCATATCACTGTAGAAGTTTCAAAAATCATCAAAATGGTAAGAGAAAGAGGACACAAATTAGAAAAAAAATTTCTTTACACTTTCTCTAGCTGGGGAAGGCCGAAGAGTTTTGGTGGTACAGTCCCCTGAAGCAGTCCGTATTGTATGATTCTGGTCATGGGGAGATAAATTTGAGGTCACACACTAGTTTCACAAAGCCACACAACTTTTCATCATACCAATTGCACTGAGAAATCTTACAGAGTGGTGAGAGATGATAAAGTTGAGAACCAATCTGGAGCTGCCGAAGCTGCAAAAGAGTTGTTGCTGAGGTCACTGCAAAAGGTACAATTTTGCCCGGTCAAAGTGGAGTTAGCCATGTGATATCATGAGGGAAAGACGAGGCCAAGATTTCTTACTCACATGTAACTGAGTGAACTCATGCCTGTTAAGTTCGGCAAAGTGCCGTTCAATCCATTATATGCTAAATTCCTGAAGGAAACTTAGCAGAATGAAGGGAGATTTTTTGGGATCTCACTAGAATACCATTGATGAAGAAATCTATACTCACAGTTCACTGAGTTGTCTAAGGTCACTGAGAGTTGAAGGCACGTTTCCAGAAAAGGAGTTCCTATCGAGTCGGCTGTGGCATATTGTGTAATGTGAGTCCAAATAAATTTAATAGTTGCCAATGGTTGGTAATTAAATATCCCAAAGCACAAAATGGACATTAGGTGAGTGGTTACTCACAGAGCCTCGAGCGTCTGAACAAGGCCTACTGTGGATGGTATGGAACCATTAAATTGGTTATCATCAAATAATCTGTCAACAATAGCTAGCGCATATTAGAGCAAAAAGCTAGGCAAATTATGTCAAGTGATGAAATTGGTAACTTACATGTGTATCAGAGACATATTTGAACTGAACAGTTTATCTGGTATGGCTCCGGACAGTCGGTTCTTGCTGAAGTGGCTGAAGTTACAGATGCAGCAACAGTCCAAACAATTAATGAGGAAAGAACATAAAGATCGTGTCTCTTATCACTAGGAGCTGGAATGAAAAGATCCTTAATCCATATTCATCACACAAGGTGTGGGATTATTGTAGAGAACTTACAAGTGATGACACTTGAACAAAAGGTCCAACCCCGGGGTGGTGTCTGTCGAAACTGGTAGCAGTCCTGTTAACTGATTTTCCGACACGTCAAACCAGTAGAGTTGTGAGAGTTTACCCAAAGAAGGAGGTATATTACCGCTCAAATTGTTGGTATTTAGCGCCCTGGTAAAAATGGCAATTTGAAAAGTCTAAGCAAAACATACAGCTAAACTTCCATAATCAGTGAATTAATGGCATTCGCTTTTTGACAAGCCTTACAAGAAAGTCAGCTCTGTAAGGTTGCCCAGCTCATCAGGAATACTGCCACTCAAGCCGCATCCAGCTAAGCTTCTGAAAATTTTGAAAGATCAAGGCTCATGCTTGAGAGAAAAGGGAAAAACAGCTGATTTAGCAATGTGTGCAGTCAAAAGGGATATTACAAGTTCTTCAAGTTCTGTAGACTTCCCAACTGTGGAGGGATCGATCCATTGAGATCCTTGTTTAAGGAGAGATCCCTGCAGTTCAAAGGTTAAATGATACAAATAAGTAGACTCGCTCATATGATACTTGATGATTGAAAACAATAACAATGCTCTGAAGTGCTTCATTTATGCAATCCTTATACACATCTAAGAATCAGCATATCATCATGACGGATGATTGAAAGCAGAGAAACTCACAAATAAGTGAGTTCCGTGAGCCCAGCTATTTGGTCTAGCAGCAGCCCTTTGATTTGCATGCCAGATAACTTTCTGTCAAAGGCATAACAAAAGGAAAATATCACAGTCAATGGCTGGCTAAAATGGCATCACTGAGTTTGGGAAAAAAAAAAGAAAAAGACAATTCTAGGAACTGGGACCAGAAATGTGCACCAATGAGAACAAGTAGAGAGCACTCACAATCCAGTCACTCTTGAATTACTGTCGCAGGTGACTCCATCCCAAGGCAGTCTACAAGGATCACTGGACTTGCTCCAGTTGGGTGGTGTGTTCTGCCACTGGGCTTTCAGGGTTAAAAGAATGGTTTCTGCACAATTATATGGCAAAAAAGAAAAGAGTGAAATTTTTAAGATGGGACAGGGAACAGATTTGCCTTGGCCACAAGCTAACAAGGTCAAATGCACATTCAAGCCTCACAAGATCCATTGTCGATGCAAGATTTTTAAAGGAGAACTTTCAATTTGCAAGAGACACTGGGTCATCCTGTACTAAAAGCTCTCTGATGGCTGCAACAGTTGGGTACAACTGCTAGTTGTTGTGACAGCCACTTCCGCTAAAATGTTCATCAACAGAGGTCCGGGCATGCACTTTTGTCACATTTATTATGAGTGCAGACTTCCCACAGATCTCACTGTTGTTTAAGCTGAGGCATCTTTGTTCTATTGCTTGAGCAAGCATTCAAGGACAGATGACAGTTTGCCTTCTACTTTCTCTCACTAAATTTAACACTCGCATTTCTTTAATGGTCAATGCCAGAACTAATTGCTTATTCAGACCGTATGATTACATACAAATTTTCAGAACTCTAGAATCCAGATCTAGATCCACAAGGCAGAAAAAGACCAACATGTTCAAACAGGGCTAAATATTTCATGTTCTGCATTACCTCGGAGCATATAATTGAATTGACTGCATGGACGGCTAAGACAACTTTCGCGGCAGTAGCCACTTGATGCTTCAATTTCTGTACTCACGCATCTAATCTCTAATACAACTTTCGCAGCAATAACCACTAAATGCTTCAATTTCTATACTCGCGCATTTAATTTCCATTCATTCTTGAGTTCCACGTTGCTGAAATCCTTTTGAGGGATTAAATTATGCAATCGTATGCAAGTTTATGAACTTGGTAATGGTTCACAGCTTAGTGGGAGACCTCTTTCTTGCACTTATGTCAGTTCTTTCTTCGAGTAGTTATACCGAGGATAGAATGACTCAATCCCAAAGAGCGCATAGCGAAAAGTATATATAGTCCTTGTTGATCAAGACTCCAGGAACAATTTAAGACGAGAAAGATCTGTGAAACTAGCAGCCTCTCAACTACGTGACGAGCAACATACATAGACAAATGGGCTCCGGGAGACCAAAAGTAGCCCTTTCCTGGTTCCAATAGCATGACATGTTCATGTCTCGCCAGAGAAGCCACAACCTTACAAACCTGAGGAATTCTAAATTCTACACAGACAGCTTAAGTCCCTGAAACCTTAAAAAGAAACAAGAAAAAAAAGAGCTGTTTTGATGACTAGCTACCTTTTTCTTACACCATCCCCAAGCCAGAACATGATGAACCCAAAAGAAGTACAGATGGAAAGAAGGAAAGAACATGAACGACAAGAAATCCATAGACCATAGCAACATACATAGACAAATACATGTGTGCACTTACCGTCATCTTTGTTTGTAGTTGAGCAAATCAAAGGAATCCAAGAACAGAAGAGAACTAAAAACAAGAGCAACCAGAGGTTCTTGCTCGCCATGTCTCTGCCACCCCTGTGAAAACTCTGCATCTTCTCATTCACCACCATCTCAATAGATATTGTTCAGACCCAATATCAAAACAGGTAGCAAGGTTCGTTCGAGACTGATATGTTAGGCTTATCAGTTTAGCGCTCACTAAAAGCAAAAGGCTACTTTTAAGGACAATGTGGGCGTGTGAATGATCAAGTGGTGGGTTTTGCTGAAAACACTGCCAAAAAATATCTGGTTCAAAGTCAACATGAAAGGAGGGAGGAAGAATTTGGGCAAGCTTTGAATTTTCTCTCTTTTGCTTGTTGGGTTTGAGATTAATGATGGATTTCTTTCTTTCCTTTTGTTTTGGCTTGTGTTCAAGAGTTCATGAACTCAATTCTCAACCATTTGACCTTTCTTCTTCCTGACCTCTCTCATTAGTTCTCACCAGAGACTTTTCATCACAGCCACGATCCAATTAATGTCGGTAACATTAATTTCCTCCGGTCATCTCTCCACCAAAAGCCTAAAGAGAAGAATGAGTAAACGAAGGCCTGTTTGACTATTCTGCTCCTCGTTTTCCCTTTTTCTTGCTTCGGATATAGATGGAGTACAAAGCAATTATTTTCGCAGGACAAATTGACCGCCGTACCTTTCTGATTTGGTCGAAGATAAATTTTCCACGACCACACGAGGAGTTCCATTCTTATCTTTCCTGAGATGTCGCGTTGAGTAAGAACCCAATACAAGACGTTACAGAGACCTAAGGTTTTCAATGACTTTATCGCTCAGGTATCCCTCTTGAATCCCCGATCATCTCCATCTATGGTTCTCGAGAATGTACATCATGCCTACGCCATCGTGATACTTGTACTCTGTGTTGACATAGCCTGATCAATTTGATCAAGGGAAAGCATCAACCCTTATATAAATGATGTCTCATGAGTATATCGCACCGTATAAATCTGCTCCTTGACACTATCATTATTTCTGATGGACGAGGGAGCTTTACCTCAAAATGGAATGAATTCAAGTTAACTATCGTCCTAATCTGATAATAAAAAAAGACCAATACAAAAATAATTATGCATCATTCTCATATCGGTGGCAGCTTCAAATATATCATATACTAATTCTCTTTCTCTGAAAATATAGAAAAAGAGGAGTATGTAAACTAATATCTGCCATAACAGATGAGACGTTATACGACTCAACTCTAACATAATTACTTTAAAATAACTTGCTCTTTTAGGTACTTGAATATTTTCCAATTGTTCTGGTCCATGTACGGTTATTGCTTTTGTGAACATAGTTGATAAATAATCCCAACGTGATACATATGGTAGATATTGCATAACTGTTCGATTTTCAACAGTTAGTCGGAATTGGGATATGAATGAACGATGCAAAAGGCCACATTGACTCTCTTTTTGCTTTGTCGTGTTATACCAACATTTGAATCTCCATGGTTTCGGCTCACATGCTCCAAGTGCATGGATGACTTTCTTTCATGGTAAGGCATGCCATTTAAGGAAAAAGGGCAGTAAGTAAATGCAATTAAAAAGCATGCGGCCAATTGCTGACCAAAGGGCAAAGGCATGGAAGTCAATTAAATGGGAGCAGATGAAGATGAACAGGCTCGGAATCCTTGCATGAACTGAACCAAACCGAAACCGGGAAAAAATGTGTTTCCTGCGAGCCGACCTGAACTGAACTCAGGTCAGGTTTTTAGTATTCTTTCTTTCTTTCTTTTTTCTTTTTGGGGCTGGGATTTCGCATAGGGTTATGTCTCCGCTTTCTTCCCTCCTTCATAAATGAGTATGAGAAAGAGCTGTAAGGACTCGATGGATCTCAGTCGCATATTAAAACTAATCCAAGATCAGAAGGTCAAAGGAGAGGATGTAAAATCCAGGTCAAGACCACATTTCAAGGCGTCGCACAAGATATTATTAAGCTATAGAGATTAGCTGAGATGGACTTCCCATTCATGAGGAAGACCGTGATCTCCCATTTGATGATTGACCCTTTCTTCCTCCAAAGAAGCAAGCCTGAGAGACCACTATTTGGAAGAAGTGCGTAGGGGTGTCAAATGGGTCGATGTGGGTCGGACCATTTTCGACCCATTTAACCCGTTTTGACCCATTTTCATGTAATGTAAATTTAATGACCCATACCCGACATGCCCCATATTATCAACACATATTAATATTTGACTTAATTTAAGAAAATCTACTCCCACTTATTTAGTCCACTTTAAACTTTCACATATAAATTATTTGAATAAAAATTTCACATCAAATTTATAAAGTAAATTAAATAATAAAAAATTAGTAAATAAAAAAATGTGGATACCTCTAAATTGAAATAGTTTTAGGAAAATAATTTAAAAAAAATCAATTTTTTAATTATTGTTGAGTGAACCTCGTCGGATTGGCAACGGAGGTTGAGAACGCATAGAGAAGGGGATGTGAGGAGAGAGATGATGGGTCTACCTAATAACTCGCTCGACCCATATTTGACCCATATTTAACTTTCACTTGACCCATATTTGACCTATATTTAACTTTCACTTGACCCATATTTGACATATATTTAACTTTCACTTGACCCATATTTGACCCATTTAATTAAAAGTGGGTCATAATATGGGTTTATGACCCATATTGACACTTCTAGAAGTGCGCAGCTACTCAATGACTTTTAGGGCCTTCCTAGGCTAACGGTATGCCGGTTCTCATTGAAAACCTTCCTTGAGATGAGCGGTTGCTTTGCTTTTTTCTTATTTGGGCTCATACATCATTATCCCAGTTTGTAAAACCACATGAAGGAATTAATGAGAAAAATCATTGAATTTTTGCAGTTTAAATTGTCAATTCTGACATCGAAATCTCGCTTCAATCTGATAAGTCATTGGTCAGATTAACAAGGGGAAATTTAAAAAAAAAGTCATAAAATTATTGTATTTGTGCTTATTCAGTCCAAAACCTCGTAACTATGCCAATTGAATATAATTTTCTTCACATTTTACCAATTAAATTCATTCAGCTCATTTTGATCGGAAATCACCAAAATACATACCGGTTGTGCTACAGGGTATGATCAATGTTGAGGTAAACATATTTATTAATGTTTTAATCATTTTTTAATTCATTTTTTTCTTCTTTTCTCTATTTTTTTTCTTTACTGAGGGCTCGTACTCCACAAGTGAGGGCATCGTAGGCTTCGCCTAGACTAGACACCCTTGCCTAGCTAGATCTAGTGAGGGCGTCGCGACCCTTGCTACATCTAGGTGAAGGGTCATGTGCCCTTGCTTTGGCTAGGGAGAGCGTGGTGACCTTCGCATAGTGTCAACAACCCTTGTCAAGTCCTCGATAAATAAATAAAAAGCCAAAATTAAAAAATTATTAAAAATATCTATGCCAACGCATTGAATAATTATCAAAAAGAAGTTCTTGCCAAAATGATCAATTAGTTTTTGAGTAAGCAAAAACCTCATTCTGATATACCCATGATAAATTTACCCAAAACCTACATGGATTTTCACATGCACTTGCCAATTCAATTGAGTTATTGTTATGAATTCAACAATTTCATAGTAAGATTTGATGGAAGTTAACAAAGGGTAAATATGTCACGAATATAACAATTTGAGATTTTTGGTGACTGAAAAATTAGTTTGGAGTAAATTTATCATGTGTACTAGTTTGGGGTTTTTCGTGGTATTAACCCTTAAAAAAGATTACGATTTTCAGCGTTTTAATTGTTCTTGTAATAAATAATTGAAATATGTCGTGGAATATAGCTAACATTAGCCATTCTATTTCCTTGATTTAGATTTGAATTTCTCTTAATATAGAATCTCTAAAATCTTTAAAACCACACAATGTGAAGTTCTTTAATTAAAATATGTACTTGAAAATCTTGTCTCACATACAACAATTTTGACTCCATTTATTTTGCAAAAAATAAATGATTTTAGAGATGTGAACCTCTGAGTGTCAATATTTGGCATAAGAGGACATTTAAGTATCAAAAGTTACGAAATGTACACTTTAGTGCCAAAATCGGAGTAAAATGGATCAATTAAATGTCAACTGTAACAAAACCCAAATCCGTTACCCGAATATTTATATATTAAAAAAATATAAAAATTCAGAAAAATAAAATATATTAAAAAATTATAAAAAATTCGAAATTTCAGAAAATTCATGGAAAATTCAGAAACCTGAAAATTTATAAAAATTTTCGAAAAAAATATTTTTTTAAAAAAATCGAAAATATTAAAATATTAGAAATTCCAAAAAAAAAAAAAAAGAAAAATTTCAAAAATCCCCAAAATTTCAAGTTTCTTTTAGAGTTCCCTAAAAAGCTCTAAAATAATTCTTGGACATTTCTCTCTTAAAAGGGTATGGGAAAATCATATGCCTAAGATGTACTTAAAATTGAACAAACCATCGCGGCTTCACCTTAAGGTTTTAATTATCCTCGGATACAATAACCCTTGATTGCACGCTTATGATACAATGATTATGGTTCCCTCTTAGTCTAATTAGGATTGCCATTTACTTATCTCTTAATGCTAGGTGTTTATTTTCTCTTGCAATTTATTTAATGTTTTTTTTAATTGTTGATTGTTATTTTGATGATTATGCACTCGCATGATCACCTCACATGTTAGTGGTTAAGTCTAAAATCAATCCAAACTGCCTGACAAAAGTCTTTTTGAAATGAACAATATTAGGTACCAAAATGGCACTAATTGATTAATTGATGTAATCAAGTTATCGATCCTAGATTATCTGGTTGCATAAAAAGTGAAGTACACTCTCATGCCTCACTTGGTTTCTAATCAACTCCAATAAATTAGTGGTGACTCATCATTAGAAGATTTTCATGAACACCCAATATTACGCGGAGAATGAGCTTGGGAAAGCCCATGTCTATTTAAGGGTTCTTGACTCATCTTCTAGATAATATCCCTAAATCTATATAGCCATTTTTTTCCCATCAAGATAGAAAAAATAGGTCACGACAGCCTTGTTCTCGCCCAAGTTTGCTGAGGTTATCCCTCACCCATGGCCATCATTGAGGCTTGATGATTGGTGAATGAAGAAGGAAAAAGAAAATAAAAGAATAAAAATTAATTAAAAATTAGATTTAAAAAGAAAAAAGAATTACAAAAAGTGTGCATGTTAACACTAGTGTTCACATTTGTAATTTCCAATGAAATGAAAATGCAAAAAATCAAATGAGATTTTCTTTACTAAATGACGGAAAATATTTTTCAATTCATTTTCAGATCTTAGCCAAATATTGAAAAATATTGTTATCTTCCTAGAAAATGACTATTCTAGAAAATGTCATATTTTTTACAAAACAGACGGAGCCTTAAAATATTTAGAACAATTTGAGTTATTCTAATTATGCATAAGTTTTTTAATTAAAATAAATACATAAAAAACTTGGCTCGATATATCAATTTTGACTCTGTTCCTGAAAAATGAATGGTTTATAAAATATTTTCCTAAAAATAATCGGTTGTATTGCTTGAAATAATTAATGAATATAAATTATTTTTATATTGAGAATACATTATGTCTAAACATTTTCATGGACAAAGAAAATACTCTTGGCTTATTCATTTTTGTAAGTGATACAAGTGATTATTTTTAAGAAAATATTTTTAAACCATTTAATTTTCACGAAACAAACACATCATAAATAACAATATCTCTTTTCGAAAGGAAATGGGAAAATTTCAAAAAAAGAACTCAAGTCTTCTCATTTTCTCAAATAAGGATTCGAAATGGGACTTGTTTCAAATAAGGGTTTTGAAGTGGCTTTGGTTATTCCAAATAGGGGTATGAAGTGGCCATGGTTATTTCAAATAAGGGTCTCATCTCGCCGATTGCTAGCTGGCTAAATTTTCCGAACGATCAAGGGTGTTTTCGTCCAAATCTTCTTTTATTTTATTTTTTATCATTTTATCTTCCTTTGCTCTTGTTTCTTTATTTTCTTTTCCTTTTGCTGGTTCTTCTTCTTCCTCTTTGCTTGTGGCTAGCCGACCATCGACGACACCCGCAGAGGGTTGGGCGAGGGTCACCATCACTGACCACAAGTAAGGGGCGGCCTCCACCCCTTGCAGCCATCTGCGAGGCTGGTGAGGCCACCCTAGCTAGATCTAGTGAGGGTGGCCTCACCTATGCTTGGGCAGGTGAGGGCTTGATGACCCTCGCCTTGCCCGCCAAGGCACAAGTGAGGACAACCCTCGCTGACCTCGTAGCCATCCGCAAGGGGTGGCCCTTGTCGGATTGGGCGAGGCCCCCTCGCCCAACCCTCTATGGATGTTGCTGAGTTAGAAGAAGAACCAAAAAAAAGGAAAAAAGGAAAGAAAAAAGGAAAAATGGTAAATGACGAAAATATTCTTAATTGCTGAAAAGTCTAGCCCTTATTTGAAACAGACATAACCACTTGAAGTCCTTATTTGAAAGAAAATTCACTTTAATCCATTATTTGAGAAAGTAATGATACTTTAGACTCTTATTTAAAACAATGTTAATTTCATGTCATTATTTGAGAAAATGTGGGCACTTCAAGCCTTTTTCGAAATTTTCCTAAAGGAAATTAAAGGAATTCTCACCATTTAGGGTTGAGTTGACCTTTCATAAATGACACATGGACAAGATTTTGGTCACTTTGAGAATTAGGGTTTCTCGTGTGATTATTCGGATCAAATTGGTCACCATCCAATTACATTTTATTTTATTAAAAAATGTTGATATCTAAACAAATTGATCCCGCCACGAAAAATTCTACCGTTGTTGGCCTTGAAATGTTGTGTTTTAGTAAGAACTGAACAAGACCTCTAGTGATATAGGACACCTAGCGTTTTCAATGACTTTATCACTTGGCTAACTTCTTGAATCACCGACCTTTTCCATCGATGATTCTTGAGAATGTATATCATGCCAACGCTATTGTGATAATTGTACGGTTTATCGACATAGCATCATCAATTTGATCAAGGGAAAAAAAAAGTATCCTGATATTAGTGATGTCTTGTGTATGGATCACGCTATACAAAACTATTTGACTCTCATCCATGTACACAAGGAAGAGGAACTTCACCTCAAAATGGAACAAATTCAAGCTAACTATGAATCAAATAAGTCACTCATGCGATTGACATTTACTTTGGTTCGATCTTCATCGAAAGCGCATACCCGCTGCTGCAATCGAACGAATTGCTGTAACTAACATCCTTACTACTGGGTGAAACTTCACTGTACAAAGGATGTCTAGGAGCACCATAATGTGACGCTCCAAAGTCCGTGGTCGATGAGGACGCGGACGTCATGCTTGTGTCTATCCCGTCGGCTTGTAGGATCATCTCGATTTCCTTCACGACTTCGTTCATCCTGGGACGGTTGGCGGAGGATTCCTCGAGGCATCGCATTGCTAACTCCAGGAACCATGTGAACCCCTCGAGACGCCCCACGTCGAGAAGGGACGGATCCATGACTTGCCTTAGTCCGTAGTAGTCTTGGTCGTTTTTGTCCATCGCCATGCGGACTTCGCGGACGATGTACTTGCCCTCGTTGAGCGGTGGCTTTGCAGTTATCAGTTCAAGCATCACGACCCCGAAACCATAGACATCACTCTTGTCTGTCAGTAACTGGGTCATGTAGTACTCTGGATCCAAATAGCCCTGCAAGATCACAAGTTACGAACAAATCAAGACTCGAAATCAAGAAAGCATACACTTCACCTTATGAGGATTATCCATATCTCATTGCGACTTAGTCAAACCTACTCGAACTGAAAAACGGTACTCTATATAATCATTTTTACTTTCAGTTCACCTATCTGGGGTTGTCCTGCGTATTCCCTAATTCTAGGGAATCTGGCATTAACATATCATCTGCTTAAGTTTCAGGAAAGATGAAGATGAACTTATTGTCGGTTTGAGTTCGATGAAAAACTAGAGGTTATCATTCAGTTAAGATCTCGTAACCAGCCTCTGTCGCCTAAACTAGATATTCGAACCGGAGTATACTATACCATTGTGCCCTTGACATGTGTTGAAAGATGTCCTTTCCCGCTGTCCGCCACCATTTTAGACAAGCCGAAGTCTGCAACTTTAGCCACCAAATTTTTATCCAACAAAATATTTGTGGACTTCACGTCTCTGTGAATTATCGGGGGATTCGCCAGTTCATGCAGATATGCCAATCCTCTCGCTGAGCCTAGAGCGATCTGCAGCCTCCTCTTCCAATCAAGATGTATGCTAGTTTTCCCTGCATCATTAATTTTCAGTGTCCATTGCTACATACGATAGGCAGTTTCATTCGCTGGAAAATCTTTCTCGCACTTATGTTAGAAATAACTAGACGAGGACAACGCATGATATGGAAAGTTTTATATGGAATCTAAAGATCACAAAGCTCGATGTGATTCAGGCAAAGGAAAGTACCTGACAAGCTCTCCCTAAGTGTCCCATTAGGCATATATTCATAGACCAACATCTGCTCTCCTTGTTCGTGACAGAAGCCAATGAGACCGACGAGATTCTTGTGATGGACTCGCGAAAGTAGCTCGATTTCTGTCTTGAACTCGTGTGCACCCTGCATTGACCCCTGCTGAGCTCTCTTGATTGCCAACAATTGGCCATCAGGAAGCATTCCTCTGTAGACCTATCAGATCGTGAAAAAGAATTACAAAGCAGTGATATGAAGCATATTATAATTTACCTACAATCAGCGCAGCGAAGGATATTTACCCTTCCGTAGCCCCCGGAGCCTATCTCATTACTTTCAGAAAAACTATTGGTGCACGTCTTGATTTCATCAAAATAGAACCACCTTGCCCCCTTTAACTGCGGCGCTCCTCCACCATCACTTCCCCTCGGTATCCAGGATGCTTAAAAATGGATAAATCGATTGTGAGTGAGACAACAGCTTATTTAGTTTACTCGTTTTCAATGATCTCAGCAATCAGCTTGACAAAGTGCTTCAATAGCAAAAAGATGAAGAGTTCATGCATTAATTACCGAATGGTTTGCTCAATTCCATTGCTCTTTGTGCTCTTTTCTTCTGTCGGATAGCGTATATTGCGAACCACACAAGTCCAAGAACCAGGACTGAGCAGCAAACGGCAATCCCTGCTATGACACCAATGCTGATTCTAATTCCACGACCTGGATCTGTTGTTCATGTCAAAACGGATATGAAGGATAATCAAACCTGATACATGAGAGGATGAAATTAAGTTACCTGGGAATGGATAAGGATCTTCACTGAAGAGGTAGGGGCCAAAATCGTGGGGTTGCTGAAATATATGGTTAGTCATAATGCATCCGATCATCCCAATATCTGACCTACTGAAGTCCATCCCGTCAGATGGAAAGAAAGCAACAGGTACCATAAGATAGCCATTGCTTGGATCAAAGCTGATATTCTGAAGAGAAACTGAATCAATCGTCAGGTTCAATGCCCGCCACAGCTCTACTTCCAACGATTGAAACAGAGTGACATTGTTCAAATCGCTGAATAATGGAGCTTTAAATGTCAATTTTGCTTCGTATGGAACTGCACACGTGCAGGTTCTAGGGTTAACCTTCTGATCTGAGGGACATGATTTATCTGGACAGTCGGTTGGGGTAGAATAAGCTTGCTGCTGTTGCGGCTGAACTCCGCAGTAGCCCCAAGTTGAGAGAACAGGCGCATTAGTACATGCCGGATTTCCCATTAGTCTGATGCAAAAAAGAAGGAAAAAAAATACAAATAATTAGCATCAGATTGTCTATCATATCTCAGAATTGAAGTCTAACACCTGTGAACTGTCTGTCTCACATTAATGTCTTCTGGTAGGGACTGATCGTCAGCAATTCAATCTGGTTGTCTGTCAAATTAATGAGCACCAATTTGGGACTGACGCTGGTACCCATGTACAGCGTTCCATCGAAAGCATTGTGGGTCATATCACTGTAGAAGTTTCAAATATCATTAAAATGGTAAGAGAAAGAGGACACAAATTAGAAAAAAAAATTTCCTACACTTTCTCTAGCTGGGGAAGGCCGAAGAGTTTTGGTGGTAGAGTCCCTTGAAGCGGTCCGTACTGTATGATTCTGGTCATGGGGAGATAAATTTGAGGTCACACACTAGTTTACAAAGCCACGCAACTTTTCATCATACCAATTGCACTGAGAAATCTTACAGGGTGGTGAGAGATGATAAAGTTGAGAACCAATCTGGAGCTGCCGAAGCCGCAAAAGAGTTGTTGCTGAGGTCACTGCAAAAGGTACAATTTTGCCCGGTCAAAGTGGAGTTAGCCATGTGATATCATGAGGGAAAGACAAGGCCAGGATTTCTTACTCACATGTAACTGAGTGAACTCATGCCTGTTAAGTTCGGCAAAGTGCCGGTCAATCCATTATATGCTAAATTCCTGAGGGAAACTTAGTGGCATGAGGGGAGATTTTGGTGATCTCACTAGAATACCATTGATGAAGAAATCTATACTCACAGTTCACCGAGTTGTGTAAGGTTGTTGAGAGTTGAAGGGACGTTTCCAGAAAAGGAGTTCCTATCAAGTCGGCTGTGGCATATTGTGTAATGTGAGTCCAAATAAATTTAATAGGTTCTGATGATTGGTAATTAAATATCCCAAAGCAAAAAACGGACATTAGGTGAGTGGTTACTCACAGAGCCTGGAGCATCTGAACAAGGCCTACTGTGGATGGTATGGAACCATCAAATTGGTTATCGTCAAATAATCTGTCAACAGTAGTTAGCACAAATTAGAGCAGAAAGCTAGGGAAATTATGTCAAGTAATGAAATTGGTAACTTACATGTGTATCAGAGACATATTTGAACTGAACAGTTTATCTGGTATGGCTCCGGACAGTCGGTTTATGCTGAAGTGGCTGAAGTTACGGATGCAGCACAGTCCAAACAATTAATGAGGAAAGAACATAAAGATTGTGTCTCTTATCACTAGGAGCTGGAATGAAAAGATCCTTAATCCATATTCATTACACAAGGTGCGGGATTGTTGTAGAGAACTTACAAGTGCTTGCACTTGAACAAAAGGTCCAACCCCGGGGTGGTGTCTGTCGAAACTGGTAGCGGTCCTGTTAACTGATTTTCCGACACATCAAACCAGTAGAGTTGGGAGAGTTTACCCAAAGAAGGAGGTATATTACCGCTCAAATTGTTGGTATTTAGCGCCCTGGTAAAAATGGCAATTTGAAAAGTCTAAGCAAAACATACAGCTAAACTTCCATAATCAGCGAATTAGTGGCATTCGCATTTTGACAAGCCTTACAAGAAAGTCAGCTCTGTAAGGTTGCCCAGCTCATCAGGAATACTGCCACTCAAGCTGCATCCAACTAAGCTTCTGAAAATTTTGAAAGATCAAGGCTCATGCTTGAGAGAAAAGGCAAAAACAGCTGATTTAGCAATGTGTGCAGTCAAAAGGGATATTACAAGCTCTTCAATTTCTGTAGACTTCCCAACTGTGGAGGGATCGATCCATTGAGATCCTTGTTTAAGGAGAGATCCCTGCAGTTGAAAGGTTGAATGATACAAATAAGTAGACTCGCTCATATGATACTTGACGATTGAAAACAATAACAATGCTCTGAAGTGCTTCATTTATGCAATCCTTATACACATCTAAGAATCAGCATATCATCATGGCGGATGATTGAAAGCGGAGAAACTCACAAATACGTGAGTTCCGTGAGCCCAGCTATTTGGCCTAGCAACAGCCCTTCGATTTGCATGCCAGATAACCCTCTGTCAAAGGCATAACAAAAGGAAAATATCACAGTCAATGGCTGGCTAAAATGGCATCACTGAGTTTGGGGAAAAAAAAGAGACAAAATTCTAGGAACTGGGAACAGAAATGTGCACCAATGAGAACAAGTAGAGAGCACTCACAATCCAGTCACTCTTGAATTACCGTCGCAGGTGACTCCATCCCAAGGCAGTCCACAAGGATCACTGGACTTGCCCCAGTTGGGTGGTGTGTTCTGCCACTGGGCTTTCAGGGTTAAAAGAACGGTTTCTGCGCAATTATATGGCAAAAAAGAAAAAGAGTGAAATTTTAAGATGGGACAGGGAACAGATTTGCCTTGGCCACAAGCTAACAACGTCAAATGCACATTCGAGCCTCACGAGATCCATTGTCGATGCAAGATTTTTAAAGGAAAACTTTCAAATTGCAAGAGACACTGTCATCCTGTACTAAAAGCTCTCTTATGGTTGCAACAGTTGGGTACAACTGCTAGTTGTTTTTTTTTTTTTTTGTTTAACCCAGGGAACTCCACACGACCGGCAGCCGGGAAGTAAACCCTAGGGGCAACACGTGCCACCACCAAGCACGTGCTACCAGGGTAAGTCCACAATTGACTCCGCTGGGATTTGAACCCCTCCCCTTCGGTAGGAGGGGAAAGCTCAAAGCCAGCGGAGCCACCACATGGAGTGGTAACTGCTAGTTGTTGTGACAGCCACTTCCGCTAAAATGTTCATCAACAGAGGTCTGGGCATACACTTTTGTCACATTTATTATGAGTGCAGGCTTCCCACAGATCTCACTGTTGTTTTAGCTGAGGCATCTTTGTTCTATTGCTTGAGCAAGCATTCAAGGACGGATGACAGTTTGCCTTCTACTTTCTCTCACTAAATTTAACACTCGCATTTCTTTAATGGTCAATGCCAGAACTTATTGTTTATTCAGACCGTATGATTACATACGAAATTTCAGAACTCTAGAATCCAGATCTAGATCCACAAGGCAGAAAAAGACCAACATGTTCAAACAGGGCTAAATATTTCATGTTCTGCATCACCTCAGAGCAGATAATTGAATTGACCGCATGGACGGCTAAGACAACTTTCACGGCAGTAGCCACTCGATGCTTCAATTTCTGTACTCGCGCATCTAATCTCTAAGACAACTTTCGCAGCAATAACCACTAAATGCTTCAATTTCTATTCTCGCACATTTAATTTCCATTCATTCTTGAGTTCCACGTTGCTGAAATCCTTTTGAGGGATTAAATTATGTAATCGTATGCAAGTTTATGAACTTGGTAATGGTTCACAGCTTAGTGGGAGACCTCTTTCTTGCACCTATGTCAGTTCTTTCTTCGTGTAGTTAACCGAGGATAGAATGACTCAATCCCAAAGAGCGCATAGCGAAAAGTATATAATCCTTGTTGATCAAGACTCCAGGAACAATTTAAGACGAGAAAGATCCGCGAAACTAGCAGCCTCTCAACTACGTGACGGAATCCTGATGGCCCTTTGGGCTCCAGGTGACCAAAAGTAGCCCTTTCCTGGTTCCAATAACATGACATGTTCATGTCTCGCCAGACAAGCCACAACCTCACAAACTTGAGGAATTCTAAATTCTACATAGACAGCTTAAGGGTGCATTCGGTTTAGCATTTTCAAGGGGCTTTCATGGGGAAATGCTAGACCGTTTGGTTTTTTTTTTTTTATTATTTTTTCCCTTCCAAAACTACCCTTACCGATTCTTCATATTTTCGATTTTGCCCCTGGTTATTTTTTTTTAATTGAAAAATGAGGCAACCCTTCGCCGGACCGGGGAAGGGCTATGGCTGCCAGTGAGCCAGATCTGGTGTTGGCAGCCGTCGGCTGAGATCGCCGAGGTTGGGCGACCTCCGTCGAGGGTCGTGTGACCTAATCGAGGGCTGCCGGCGCCAAATCTGGCTCGTCGGCGGCCGTAACCCTTCGCTGGTCCGACAAAGGGTTTAGTCCAATTTTCCTAGAAATATATATATATATATATTCACACACACATATATATATTCACACACACATATGATACCCATCAAAACTCATTGCGAAATTTTTTTTACCAAATGCATATTCAACTCAAAATCCATTTGCAAAGAAATTTTACCAAACACAATTACATTTCCCCAAGTAGCTTTGGGCTTTCAGCATTTGCGTTGGACTCAAGTCCCATTGCAAATGCTGAACTAAACGCAGCCTAAGTCCTTGCAACCTTAAAAAGAAACAAGAAAAAAAAGAGAGAGCTGTTTTGATGACTAGCTACCTTTTTCTTACACCCTCCCCAAGCCAGAACATGATGAACCCAAAAGAAGTACAGATGGAAAGAAGGAAAGAACATGAACGACAAGAAATCCATAGACCATAGCAACATACATAGACAAATACATGTGTGCACTTACCGTCATCTTTGTTTGTAGTTGAGCAAATCAAAGGAATCCAAGAATAGAAGAGAACTAAAAACAAGAGCAACCAGAGGTTCTTGCTCGCCATGTCTCTGCCACCTCTCGTTCCGTTTCCAAAGTGAAAACTCAGCATCTTCTCATTCACCACCATCTCAATAGATATCGTTAGCAAGGTTCGTTCAAGACTGATATGTTAGGCTTATCAGTTTAGCTTATCAGTTTAGCGCTCACTAAAAGCAAAGGCTACTTTTAAGGACAATGAGGGTGTGTGAATAATCAAGTGGTGGGGTTTGCTGAAAACACCGCCAAAAAATATCTGGTTCGAAGTCAACATGAAAGGAGGGAGGAAGAAATTGGACAAGCTTTGAATTTTCTCTCTTTTGGTTGTTGGGTTTAAAATTAATGATGGATTTCTTTCTTTCCTTTTGTTTTGGCTTGTGTTCAAGAGTTCATGAACTCAATTCTCAACCATTTGACCTTTCTTCTTCCAGACCTCTCTCTCATTAGTTCTCACCAGAGACTTTTCATTACGGCAACGATCGAATTAATGTCGGTAACATTAATTTCCTCCGGCTATCTCTCCATCAAAAACCTAAAAGTAAACGAAGGCCTGCTTGACTATTCTGCTCCTCGTGTTTCCCATTTTCTTGCTTCAGGTATAGATGGAGTCTGAAGCAATTATTTTCGCAGGAAAAATTGATCCTCGTACCTTTCCGATTTGGTCGAAGATAAATTTTTCCACGACCACACGAGGAATTCTATTCATATGTTTCCTGAGATGTCGCGTTGAGTAAGAACCCAATACAAGACGTTACAGAGACCTAAGGTTTTCAATGACTTTATCGCTCAGGTATCCCTCTTGAATCCCCGATCATCTCCATCTATGGTTCTCGAGAATGTACATCATGCCTACGCCATCGTGATACTTGTACTCTGTGTTGACATAGCCTGATCAATTTGATCAAGGGAAAGCATCAACCCTTATATAAATGATGTCTCATGAGTATATCGCACCGTATAAATCTGCTCCTTGACACTATCATTATTTCTGATGGACGAGGGAGCTTTACCTCAAAATGGAACGAATTCAAGTTAACTATCGTCCTAATCTGATAATAAAAAAAGACTGATGCAAAAATAATTATGCATCAGTCTCATATCGGTGGCAGCTTTGGATAGATCATATACTAATTCTCTTTCTCTGAAAATATAGAAAAAGAGAAGTATATACACTAATATCTGCCATGACAGATGAGAAGTTATACGACTCAACTCTAACATAATTACTTTGAAATAACTTGCTCTTTTAGGTACTTGAATATTTTCCAATTGTTCTGGGCCATTTACGGTTATTGCTTTTGTGAACATAGTAGCTAAATAATCCCAACGTGATACATATGGTAGATATTGTATAATTGTTCGATTTTCCACAGTTAGTAGGAATTGGGATATGAATGAACGATGCAAAAGGCCACATTGACTCTCTTTTTGCTTTGTCGTGTTATACCGACATTTGAGTCTCCAAGGCTTAGGCTCGCATGGTCCAAGTGCATGCATGACTTTCTTTCATGATGGAGCATGCCATTTAAAGGAAAAGGATAGTAAGCAAATGCAATTAAAAAGCATGGGACCAATTGCTGACCAAAGGGAAAAGGCATGGAAGTCAATAAAATGGGAGCAGATGAAGCGACCTGAACCGAACTCAGGTCGGGTTTTAAGGATTCTTTCTTTCTTTTTTCTTTTGGGGGCTGGGATTTCGCACAGGGTTATGTCTCCGCTTTCTTCCCTCCTTCATAAATGAACATGAGAAAGAGCTTTAAAGACTGGATGGATCTCAGTCGCACATTAAAACTAATCCAAGATCAGAAGGTCAAGGGAGAGGATGTAAAATCCAGGTCAAGACCACATTTCAAGGCGTCGCACAAGATATTATTAAGCTATAGAGATTAGCTGAGATGGACTTCCCATTCATGAGGAAGACCGTTATCTCCCATTTGATGATTGACGCTTTCTTCCTCCAAAGAAGCAAGCCAGAAGGACCACTATCTGGAAGAATTGGGCAGCTTCGCAATGACTTTCAGGGCCTTCCTGGGCTGACGGTACGCCGGTTCTCATTGAAAACCTTCCTTGAGATGAGCGGTTGCTTTTGCTTTTTTCTTATTTATCCCAGTTTGGCCACTTGAAGGAATTAATGAGAATATCATTATTTTTCCCAGTTTGACATCAAAACCAATCTGACAAGTCATTGAAGGAATTAAAATTATTATAAAAATCATTGAATTTTTTTTCCAGCTTAAATTTCAACTCATTTTGATCAAAAATTGCCAAAGTCAATTCATTTTTTAATTCACATCTTGATTAGAGAAATCTCACCTAGACTTCAATATGATAAGTCATTGGTTAGATTAACATAGTGCCGGCAATCCTTGTCAAATTTTAAAAAAAATAAAAAATTATTAAAAATATCCATGCCAACACACAATAATTATAAAATTAAAATGATCAATTAGTTTTGAGTTGGCAAAAACTTATTCAATCCAAAACCTCATAACTATGCCAATTAAAGTTATTGTTATGAATTCAATTTTTTTTGACGGAAGTTAACACATTTTACCAATTTGAGATTCTTGGTGACCGGAAAATTAGTTTGGAGTAAATTTATCATGTAAATTTTTTGTGATATTAACCCTTTAAAAAGATTAGGATTTTCAGCGTTTTAATTGTTCTTGTAATAAATAATTGAAATTTGTCTCATGGAATATAGCTAACATTAGCCATTCTATTTCCTTGATTTAGATTTGAATTTCTCTTGATATAGAATCTCTAAAATCTTTAAAACCGCACAATGCAGAAGTTCTTTAATTAAAATATGTACTTGAAAATATTTTCTCACATACAACAATTTTGACTCCGTTTATTTTGCAAAAAAATAAATGATTTTGGAGATGTAGACCTCTAAGTGCCAATACTTGGCATGTGAGGACACTTAAGTATCAAAAGTTACAAAATATACACTTAAGTACCAAAATCGGAGTAAAATTAATTAGTTAAGTGTCAACGGTGAGAAAATCCGATCAAAATGCACACATGGCATTTTCTAGCAACTTTATTTGCTGGTGTGGCAATTTTTTTAAAAAAAATTATCCATGTGGCAAAAAAATGCCATATCAGCCAAAAAAAATCCCAAAAATTGATTTTTTTTTTTTTAAAGTTGAGGGTTGGGTTAAGGCTATGTAGCCTAGTTGTTGCCGCTATCGGCCCACCATGGCTGGGAAGGACTAAGGGCAACGGTGGGGCAAGGTCAGCCGGGGTTGCCGGGCCTTGGCCAATAGCTAGCAACCTTGGCCGACCAATGATGAGGGCCTATGAGCCCTCACCCAAATCTAGGGCGAGGCGGCGACGGTGGCAATGAGGGTTGCTTAGCCCTCACCTGACCCTCACCCTCTTCCTTTTTTTTTTTTTACTTTTTTATATTATTTAACTAATATTTATATTAAATGTCATGTCAGTACCAAAACAATGTCGTTTTGGCTAAGTTTTTGCTCACTCAGCTTTTCAGCAAACTACATATGCGAGTTATATTATTAAAATAAGTCACATCAGATTTCTGATAACTTTCATCGAAGTTAGCAATTAAGTGATCCAAATTTTTAAAAAGATGGCATTTAAGTGTATTTTTCGTAACTTTTAACACTTAAACATCCCAACATACTAAGTTTTGGCACTTGGGTTATTTTTATGCCATGATTTTGAATGTATTTTCCTAAAGATAGTCGTTTGCATTGTTTAAGATAATTAGTCAATGAAAATATTTTTATTATCAACAATAATTTATGTCTAAAATTCTTCATAGATAATGAAAATATTTTTGATTTATTTATTTTTGTACGCGATATAAGCAATTATTTTTAAAAAATATATTTTTAAATTATTTATTTTTTGCAAAATAAATATAAATAACATCACCTTTTGAAACAAAATGGATCTTTTAAAAAGAAAACTAATGAGATCCTCAACATTTAGGGTTGAGTTGACCTTTCATAAATGACACATGGACAAGATTTTGACCAGTTTGAGAATTAGGTTTTATGTGATTATTTAGATCAAATTGATAACCGACAAATTTTATATTTTTTTATATAGAGTAATCCTTAGAATTCGGGCCATCAAACCCCTGATAGCCACCGATGGGAAAGATAGTCTATTATGGGAAGGTAATAGCAATGGATCTTTCTCTATGAAGTCGACATGTGAAATTATCAGAGGATTGATTATCAAGAAATTGACAAGATATGACAACTTATATGGAAGTGGAGGGCACCTCAACATGTTGGAACCTTCCTCTAGCTAGCAGCACATAAGCATTTATTAACCAATGAATTGAGCACGTCTCGTGATCTATGAGGTAACCCCTCCTATCTGCATTGTAAGTCTTCAAAGGAAACAACTTTGCATGTTTTACAAGATTTTCTAGTCATTTAAAACATATTGGTGACCTCCCACTACATTGTCTTGAAAAGTTTTCCTCAATGAATTTATCTCAATGGTTGAAATCCAACCTAGCTAACAATCGGAGATTCAACTTTCACTATGATTAAAGTACTATTTTTGGTGTGAGTATATGGTTTTTCTGGCAATGGTGAGACATGTCACTTTTCCAAGAAAGCTTTGTGTTTCTTCCTTCCCTGTACAAGTAATCCAATCACACAAAAGGAAATCATAACTTTGCCCATGATCAACTTATTTAAAAGTGGATCATGGTCCCTTGGAATCCTCCACCTCTAGGATGGATTAAATTGAATACATATAGAGCGTCTAGTGGTAATCTTGGACTTGTAGGAGCTAGATGAAAGGGGTGACTAGTTTGGTGGTTTTACGTCATTTCTTGGAGCATGTTCATTTTCACAAGCAAAACTATGGGCCCTAAATATTGTAAAGCAATATAGTTTCCCTAAACTCATCATTGAGACATACTCTAAAATTATCACCGAATTTGCTAACCGAAAGAGATAGTGGATAACACTAGACCAGTACTACTTAAAGATATCAAAAGACTATGGAGCTCTTATTTTCAATTCAACATTCATCTTATTTTTGGAGAAAGCAATCGGCCTGTTGATGCTTGGCAATATTGGCATAGCGAAGTGATTGGATACTACATTCTAATTGCAACCTCCTTGAAATTTTTCTCATGTTTTGCTTAGTGATAGAGTTGGAATGCAGACTCATTAATTTTCTTAGTTTTGTACTTTATGTTTACCAAAAAAAACAAAAATTTGATCGTCGTACCTCCCTCATTTGGTAAAGATAGTCCACGACGCCGTGAGAAATTCTATCCTTGTCGGACATGAAAAGTTGTGTGAGTAAGAACTGAACAAGACCTCTTGATCTACAAGGGCCTAGGGTTTTCAATGATTTTTATCACTTGGCTAACCTCTTGAATCGCTGACCATTTTCATCTATGATTGAGAATGTATATCATGCCTATACTACTGCAATACTCATAAAGTTTGTCAACATAGCATCATCAATTTGAGAAGGGACAAAAATATCCTGATATTAGTGGGGTTTTTTGCATGGATCACGCCATACAAAATTACTATTCCACTCTCATCCTTATGTAAAAGGAAGAGGACCTTCACCTCAAAATGGAACAAATTCGAGCTAACTACCATACTAATTCAATGAATCAAATAAGCAACTCGTGCGATCAACATTTACTTTGGTTCAATCTTCCTCGAAAGTGCATACCCACTGCTGTAATCGAACGAATTGCTGTAACTAACATCCTTACTACTAGATGAAACCTCACTGTACAAAGGATGTCTGGGAGCACCATAATGTGATGCTCCAAAGTCTGTGGCCGACGAGGACGCGGAGGACGCGGACGTAATGCTTGTGTCTATCCCGTCGGCTCGCAGGATCGTCTCGATTTCCTTCACGACTTCGTTCATCCTGGGACGGTTGGTAGATGATTCCCCGAGGCATCGCATTGCTAACTCTAGGAACCATGTAAATCCCTCGAGGCGCCCCACGTTGAGAAGGGACGGATCCATCACTTGCCTTAGTCCGTAGTAGTCTTGGTCACTTTTGTCCATCGCCATGCGGACTTCACGGACGATGTACTCGCCCTTGTTGAGCGGTGGCTTTGCAGTTATCAGTTCAAGCATCACGACCCCAAAACTGTAGACGTCGCTCCTGTCTGTTAGTAACTGGGTCATGTAGTACTCTGGATCCAAATAGCCCTGCAAGATCACAAGTACGAACAATCAAAACTCGAAATCAAGAACACTTCACGTTCTGAGTGTTATCTATATCTCATTGCAACTTAGTCAAACCTACTTAGACTTCAAAATGGTACTCTATATAATCCTTTTTACTTTCAGTTCACCTATCAGCGGGGGTCCTGTGTATTCCATAATTCTGGGAATCTGGCATTAACATATCATCTGCTGAAGTTTCAGGAAAGAAAAGGTGAGCTATTGTCGGTTGGAGTTCAATGAAAAACTAGAGATTGTCATTCGGTTAAGATCTAGTAGCCCGCCTCTGTTGCCTGAACTGGACATTCAAATAGGAGTATACTATACCAGTGTGCCCTTGACATGTGTTGAAACATGTCCTTTCTCGCTGTCCGCCACCATTTTAGACAAGCCGAAGTCTGCAACTTTAGCCACTAAATTTTTATCCAGTAAAATATTCGTGGACTTAACATCTCTGTGAATTATCGGGGGATTCGCATGATCATGCAGATATGCCAGTCCTCTCGCAGAGCCAAGAGCGATCTGCAGCCTCTTCTTCCAATCAAGATGTATGCTAGTTTTCCCTGCATCATTAATTTTCAGTGTCCATTGCTACAAACAGTTGGCAGTTTCTTTCACCAGAAAAGTATCACTCGCACTTATGCAAGAATAACGAGAGAGACAAGGACAAAGCATGATATGGAAAGTTTTATATGGAATATAATGATCACAAAGCTCGATGTGATTTAGGTAAAGGAAAGTACCTGACAAGCTCTCCCTAAGTGTCCCATTAGGCATATATTCATAGACCAACATCTGCTCTCCTTGCTCGTAACAGAAACCAACCAGGCCGACAAGATTCTTGTGATGGACTCGCGAAAGTAACTCAATTTCTGTCTTGAACTCGTGTGCACCCTGCATTGACCCCTGCTGAGCTCTCTTGATTGCCAACAATTGGCCATCAGGAAGCATTCCTCTGAAGACCTATGAGATCGTGAAAAAGAATTACAAAGCAGTGATATGAAGCAAGTTATAATTTACATACAATCGGCACAGTGAGTGGTTATTACCCTTCCATAGCCCCCGGAGCCTATCTCATTGCTTTCAGAAAAACCATTGGTGCACGTCTTGATTTCGTCAAAATAGAACCACCTTGCCCCCTTTAATTGTGGCGCTCCTCCACCATCACTTCCCCTCGTTATCCAGGATGCTTTAAAATGGATAGATCGATGTCAGTGAGACAACAACTTATTTAGTTTACTCGTTTTCAATGATCTCAGCAACCAGCTTGTCAAAGTGCTTCAGTAGCAAAAAGATGAAGAGTTCATGCATTAATTACCAAAAGGTTTGCTCAATTTTATTGCTCTTTGTGCTCTTTCCTTCTGTCGGATAGCGTATATTGCGAACCACACAAGACCAAGAACCAGGACCGTGCAGCCAACGGCAATCCCTGCTACAACACCTAGGCTGATTCTTATTCCATGATCTGGATCGGTTTGTTCATGTTAAAACAGATATGAAGGATAGTCAAACCTGAGACATGAGAGGATGAAATCAAGTTACCTGGGAATGGATAGGGATGTGCCCAGAAGGTATAGGTACCGAAAATGGTGGGTGATATGAAAATATGGCTAGTCATATCAAATCCGATTCTCATAATGCCTGACCTATTGAATTCCATCCCATCAGATGGGAAGAAAGACACAGGTACTATAAGATAGCCGCTATTGGATCAAAGACGATATTCTGAAGAGAAACTGAACCATTATTTAGGTTCAATGTCTGCCACAGGTTTCTTCCAATGATTGAAACAAATTGGCATTGGACAAATCGCTGAATGATGGAGCTTTAAATGTTATTATTCCTTCGTACGGAACTGCACACGTGCAGCTTCCAGGATTAAGCTTCTGATCTGAGGGACATGATGCACCTCCGCAGTGGGGTAGGGTAGAATAAACCTCTTGCTGATGAACTCCGCAGTACCCCAAAGTTGTGAGAACCGGCGCATTAGTACATGCCGGATTTCCCATTAGTCTGATGCAAAAAAGAAAAAAAGAAAAAAAAAATTAGCAGCATATTGTCTATCATATCTCAGAATTGAAGGCTAACACCTGTGAACTGTCTGTCTCACATTAATGCTTTCTGGTAGGGACTGATCGTCAGCAATTCAATCTGGTTATCTGTCAAATTAACGAGCACCAATTTGGGACTGACGCTGGTACCAAGGTACAGCGTTCCGTTGAAAGCATTGTTGCTCATATCACTGTAGAAGTTCCAAAAATCATCAAAATGGTAAGAGAAAGAGGACAAAAATTAGAAAAAAAAATTTCCTTACACTTTCTCTAACTGGGGAAGGCCAAAGAGGTTTGGTGGTACAGTCCCTTGAAGCGGTCCATATCGTATGATTCTGGTCATAGTGAGATGAATTTGAGGTCACACACTAGTTTCACAAAGCCATACAACTTTTCATCATACCAATTGCACCAAGAAATCTTACAGAGTGGTGAGAGATGATAAAGTTGAGAACCAATCTGGAGGTGCTGAAGCCGCAAAAGAGTTGTTGCTGAGGTCACTGCAAATGAACAATTATGCCTGGTCAACCACCCAGCAGGATTAACCATGTGATATCATGAGGGAGAGACAAAGCCAGGGTGTCTTACTTACATGTAACTGAGCGAATTCATACCCGTCAAATTTGGCAAAGGACCGTTCAAATTATTATATGCTAAATTCCTGAAGGAAACTTAGCAGAATGAGCAGAGTTCTTTCTGTGATCTCGCTAGAATACCATTGATGAAAAAATCTATACTCACAGTTCACTGAGTTGTGTAATGTTGTTGAGAGTTGAAGGGACGTTCCCAGAAAATGAGTTCCTATCAGTCGGCTGTGGCATATTGTGCAATGTGAGTCCAAATAAATTTAATAGTTGACTATGGTTGATAATTAAATATCCCAAAGCACAAAACATGGTTTACTTACAGAGCCTCGACCGTCTGAACAAGCCCTACTGTGGGCGGTATAGAACCATTAAATTTGTTATCATCAAATAATCTGTCAGCAAAAGCTAGCACAAGTTAGAGCAGAAAGCTTGGTATATTATATGAAGTGAGAAAATTGGTAACCTACATGTGTATCAGAGACATGTCTGAACTGAACAGTTTATCTGGTATGGTGCCGGACAGTTGGTTCTTGCTGAAGTGGCTAAAGTTATGGATGCATCACATTCCAAACAGTTAATGACAAAAGAACAAAAAGATTGTGTCACTAATCAGTAGAATCTGGAATAAAAAGATCCTTATATTCATCACACTAGTTGCGGGACTATTGTAGAGAACTTACAAGTGATTACAATTGAGCAAAAGGTCCAACCCTGGGGTGGTGCCCGTCGAAATTGGTAGCGATCCAGTTAACTGATTTTCTGACACGTCCAACCAGGAGAGTTTGGAGAGTTTACCCAAAGAAGCAGGTATATTGCCGCTCAAATTGTTTTTATTTAGTGCCCTGGAAAGAATGGCAATTTGAAAGTCTAAGCAAATCATATAGCTAAACTTCCATAATCATCGAATAAGTGGAATTCGCAGTTTGACAAGCCTTACAAGAAAATCAGCTCCGTAAGGTTGCCCAGTTCATCAGGAATACTACCACTCAAGCCACATCCAGCAAAGATTCTGAAAATTTTGAAAGATCAAGGGTCATGCTTGAGAGAAAAGGGAAAAACAAGCTGATTTAGCAATGTATGCAGTCAAAAGGGATATTACAAAATAGTCAAGTTCTGTAGACTTCCCAACTGTGGAGGGATCGATCCATTGAGACCCTTGTTTAATGAAAGATCCCTGCAGTTCAAAGGTTAAATGATACAAATAAGTAGACTCGTTCATATGATAATTGATGATTGAAAACAATAACAATGCTCTGAAGTACTTCATTTATGCAATCCTTATACACATCTAAGAATCAGCATATCATCATGACGGATGATTGAAAGTGGAGAAACTCACAAATAAGTCAATTCTGTGAGCCCTGCTATTTCGCCTAGTAGCAGACCTTTGATATCCATGCCAGATAACCCTCTGTCAAAGGCATAACAAAAGGAAAATATCACAGTCAATGGCTGGCTAAAATGGCACCACTGAGTATTGGAAAAAAAAAGACAAAATTCTAGGAACTGGGAACAGAAATGTGCACCAATGAGAACAAGTAGAGAGCACTCACAATCCAGTCACTCTTGAATTACTGTCGCAGGTGACTCCATCCCAAGGCAGTCCACAAGGATCACTGGTCTTGTCCCAGTTGGGTGGTGTGTTCTGCCACTGGGCTTTCAGGGCTAAAAGAACGGTTTCTGCACAATTATATGGCAAAAAAGAAAGAGAGTGAAATTTTAAGATGGGACTGGCCTCAAGCTAACAATGTCAAATGCACATTCGAGCCTCACAAGATCCATTCGATGCAAGATTTTAAAAGAAAAACTTTCAAATCGCAAGAGACACAGTGTCATCCTGTACTAAAAGCTCTCTGATGGCTGTTGGGTATAACTGCTAGTTGTTGTGACAGCCACTTCCACTAAAATGTTCATCAACAGAGATCCGGGCATGCACTTTTGTCACAGTTATTATGAGTGCAGACTTCCCACTGACCTTACCGTTGTTTTAGCTGAGGCATCTTTGTTCTATTGCTTGAGCAAGTATTCAAGGACAGATGCAGATATACAGTTTGCCTTCTCCTTTCTCTCACTAAATTTAACACTCACATTTCTTTAATGCTCAATGCCAGAACTTATTGTTTGTTCAGAGCATATGATTACATTTGAATTTTCAGAACTATAGAATTTAGATCTAGATCTACAAGGCAGAAAAAGACCAACATGTTCAAACAGGGCTAAAAAATTTCATTTTCTGCATTGCCTCGAAGCAGATAATTGAATTGACTGCATGGACGGCTAAGACCACTTTCGTGGCAATAACCACTAGATGCTTCAATTTCTTACTAGCGTGTCTAATATCCATTTATTCTTGAGTTCCACGCTGCTTAAATCCTTCTGAGGGAATAAAGGATATAATTGTATCCAAGTTAATGAACTGGGCAATGGTTAACAACATAGTGGGAAACCTCTTTCTTGCACGTATGTCAGTTCTTCCTTCGAGTAGTTATACTGATGCGAGAATGACTCAATCCCAAAGCACATAGCGAAAAGTATATAGTCCTTGTTGATCAAGACTCCAGGGACAATTTTAAGACGAGAAAGACCTGCGAAACTAGCAGCCTTTCAAGAATCTCCTCTCAAGTAAGTGACGATATCCATATGATCCTTAGGGCTTAAAGAGACCGAAAGTAGCCCTTTCCTTGTTCCAATAAGTTAACATGTTCATGTCTCGCCAGACAAGCCACAACCTTAAAAACCAGAGGAATTCTAAGTTCTCCACAGACAGCTTAAGTCCCTGAAACCTTAAAAAGAACAAAAAAAGGAAAAAAAAAAAAAAGAGCTGTTTTCTTTACTCGCTACCTTTTTTCTCACACCACCCCAAAGCCAAAACAAGATGAACCCAAAAGAAGTACAGATAGAAAAGAAAGAACAAGAATTACGGGAAATCCATAGACCATAGCAATATACATAGACAAATAGATGTGTGTGCACTTACGGTCTTTTGCGTTTGTAGTAGAACAAATCAAATGAATCCAAGAACAGAAGAGAACCAGAAACAAGAGCAACCGGGGTTTTTGCTCGCCATGTCTCTGCCACCTCTCGTTCCTTTTCCAAAGTGAAAACTCCGCATCATCTCATTCACCACCATCTTAATGCATGTCGCTCTGACCCAATATCTAAGCATGAAGTAAGGCTCATTCAAGACTGATATGTTAGGCCTGTCAGTTTGGCGCTTCCTAAAGTAAACCTCTACTTTTTTAAGACAATCTGGCTGTGTGAACGATGAAGTGGTGGGGTTTGGTGAAAACCCTGTTCAAGAATGTCTGGTTCAAAGTCAGCAAGATAGGAGGGAGGAAGAAATGGAACAAGCTTTGGATTTTACCCTTTCTTTTGCTTGTTGGGTTTGAGTTTGATGAGTTCTTTCTTTCCTTCCTTCTTGTTCTGTTAAGATGAGTCAATAAACTCATTCTCAACCACCTGATGAGTTCTCACCATGGTCAATTAACATCTGCATCATCATCAATTTCCTCCCGGTGTCTCTCCACCAGAAGCCTAGGGAGAAGAATGCGTAAACGAAGGCTTGCTCGAAATATACCGCTCCTCTTTGTTTTCACTTTTCTTGTTTTAGGTATAGATAGATGGCGTGCCAAGCAAGCATTTACGCACGATAAATTGACCGCATACCTTCCCGACTTGGTCAAAGATACCACGAGGAGTTCTATCTATATTGGCCTTGAAATGATGTGTTGAGTAAGAACCAAATACAAGAACTCTTACCCTTCTAGAGTGCGCATGGTAAAATTTATATTCCAAAAATCAATTTCTGATTAGAAATTGAGTTTTTCATTTTTATTTCTCAGAAAAGTTTCAAAGACAAAATAGGTGTTTAATACCGATATAAAATTTATAGTTCAAAAATAAAAATTCATTTAATAACAACATAAAATTTCTCATTCCCGAGTGGCGGCGGGAGATGACCAGCGGCGGCAACCTATGGTTGCCAGCGATTGACAGTTGCCAGCGAGTGGCCGATGGCCGATAGTGGGGGGCGGCATGCGGTGATGAAATCAAGTGATAAAAAAAAATTTCATTTCTCACTTTTGTTTCAAAAATAGATAAATAAAAAATTTTAGTTTCTGATTTTTGTTTGAAATCTATTTTAAAATAAAAATTTATTCTATAAATTAGAAAAATGAAATTGCGATACTAAACGAATTTCTATTCCAAACCTATTATCAAAAACTGAAAAATAAAGAAACAAAAAATGAGAAATGCTTTCATGCTCGCCCTTAGAAACCCCGATCATCTCTTTCTATGGTTCTTGAAAATGCATATCATGCCTATGCCATCGCGACACTCATACAATTTATTAGCATAGCATGATCAATTTTATCAAGGGAAAGCAAGAACCTCGATATTAATGGAACGAATTCGAGCTAAATACCGTACTACTCTGACGAATAAAAGAAGATGTTAGTTGGAACTGGGATATGAACGAACGATGCAAAAGGGCAGCATCGACTCGCTTTCCACTTCATCGTGTTATACCGAAATTTGAATCTTCATGGTTTCACCTCTCGTGCCCCGAGTGCATACTGGACGACCCGGAATAGATAAAGAAAGACGGAAGTAAATGCAAAAAAATAAAATAAAATGCATGGAGGCCAATTAAATGGGAGCAGGTGAAGAAGATGGCATCTTTGCATGAGAACCTTCCTTGAGATGAGCGCCGCTCTTTCGGTTATTTTTTGTTTTTTTTTCCCTCCTTTTTCTTTTTTAATAATTTGGGCTTAAACGTCATCATCCAAATTGTAAACCCACGCGTGAAGGAACTAATGAGACCGACCTTTGAATTCTTCAGCTTTTCATTGTCAATTTTGTCATTTTGACTAGACAAATCTTGCTTCAATCTTATAAGTCCTTAGTCAAATTAATGATATTGGTCAGCTTCTTTTGATATACTTTTCTCAAGAAAAGACTATAATATATCATGTTTTAATCATACTTTCAACTAATAATCATAACACGTCTTACCACATATAATAATCATTGTTTTTCTTAGTTGGGATTTGAATTTCTCTTGGTATACGAAATTTCTCTTGAATTTTTCAAATCACGATTGTCAAATATTCAAAATAATTTAAGTTTTTTTAAATCATTTTAAAAGTCATTTGAATGGAAATAAGTACAAAAACAAAAAATGTCCCATAGGCAGCAAGTTCACACAACAAAATCTCCTTTTCAAACGGGGATAATCATTTGAAAAGGAAATCAATGAGATCCTCACCATTTTAGGATTTGACTTGACCTTTCATAAATGAGACATGGACAAGATTCTGGTCAGTTTGAGAATTAGGGTTTCATGCGATTATTCGGGTCAAATTGGTCACCATCCAATTTTGTTCTATTTAAAATAAAAATAAAAAGTTGACGATCTATTCGCACTCTCTCCCGGTTTAATACGAAGAAATGATCTTCTTTTTCTAACTCATCTTCTGATGATGGCCGTCTAGATGCATCAAAACGTTCCTATCATTCTCATCCTTTATTTTATATACAATTATTGTTCTTTTTACTATTGTAGATCAATCCAATCCATGACAAAAAAATATAAAAACGTATAAAGCAAGTGACATTCATTTTCTTTTGAATTTTAAGTGGGGCATCGCATGAAATTCCGCTATTTCCGTGAACTGAGGTAGTTATCTTAATTTATTGATGTTGGTCCAGACAATTTCCTCTCAAGTTTCACATCGTGGTAAGAAAAGTTTGTCATTTCCAAAAGGGTCATCTTTTTCGTGCTATATGTAACTCCTACATTGGTGATGAAAATATTATCTCATTTCACGTGGTTGACGAATATGTAGGACACTCTAACAAGGTATTTTGCGACACGATAATATTCGATGTGAATATGTGTATAGTCAAAAATCAAATCAAACCCCTTAGTCTTAGTCTTTTTTGCGCGTAAAGAGAAATATTTTAAAAAGTTTTCAATTGCCATCACATGTCTCATATAACTCAAGGCAGCTAGTCCAATTGGCTATTTATTTAAGACACGATTATTCTCGTCCGCATCTAATATATAATAACCTATAATTACAAAAGGAACTTCTTTTTCTTTTTTCTTTTTTTGCCATAAAATACAAAAGCATGATTGCTTATAGTAAGTTTGTCATGTTGTATCTTTACAAGTTGTTAGGAAGTGGTGGTCCCTAGGGCTATGTGGGGAAACTACGTGCCATGCCTTAAACCATTTAAATAATTCCTTGTTCACACACAATTTAGTAGAACTTAATATAACGTTCTTAATTTGCAAGTGATTCAAATTGAATAGCAATGAGCTCTTTTGATTATCATACCTCTCTTTTGTTCATATTTAATGCATTTTTCGTACTTGCATGTTATGTTGTCCTCGACATGTCTAATGGACCCATCGTGAATTACAAAATTGTTATCTAGAGTATATTGGTTGAACGAAAATAATAAAAGAATCACAACATTTTAAAAAATAAACCCTTTTTGCCTTTTCGTAATTTTAAGTTGATTATTAATTTTTATCAAAGTCATCGCTAATGTGAACAAATGGCAAAAGCACGTGGAAGACTCAATACAACTCAAACAAGTCGTCATTCATTGCCATCTCCAATAAGCGATGATGCTTTCTTGTTTTCTCCGAATGATGTTCAAAGATTCTTCTGAATTGTTTTTGTGTGTCACTAGCCATTTTTACCATATGCTTTTAATAAACTTCTAAATCGTGAGGTGGTCACCATTTGAGTCTCATTCGTGCATTTCGTGCTCGGGTGTCGAACCATGGCATGATCTCGATGACTCTCTAATCACTTAATTCAGATTGCCTTTGTGCATTTCTATAAACTGTCGATCTTTGCTTGGTTACGAGATTAACTCAATACACATTATTAATAAGCAATAGCTTAATGGAAAAAGCATAAAAAAATAGCGTTTCTGCATATCGCTCAATAATTACCATAAGACTCCTTGCAAATTCCAAACTATCTTCATCTCCTTAGTCCGATTAGAAGTCTGTTATAATCCACCTCCAAGAGGTCATCTTAAATAAAAATCAAACATGAAATCTCAAGCTTCTCCAGGCACAACAACCCTATTCCGAGGATTTAAAAGGACAAGAGGTAAAGGGAACATGTGTGATCTAGTACGAGCAAGTCTACCAGCAAGTAAATCGATCCGGTAGTTGTCTATTCAATTGATACTCTTTAGGATAAACTACATTATCTGGTATTGCTTACCCATGTGGCATTGCTTTGAGCTAGCAAGTAGGGTTTGGTGGTTGGATCTACATTAATGACTATACTGCCAAAATAGTGCTCTCATCCACTGGGACTTTGGAGCAAATTTTTTTACCACCAAGCAAAGTGAATCCCAAAAGAGGTGCATTCGATGCAAGATTGATCCCTCTTAGGACCCATTTCCTTAATTTGGTGTTCACCTTGACCCAGAAAATATTTCGTTGAGCTAGTGGATTAGGGTTTGGCAAAGGGATTTATCGTGATGCCAAAAACAGTGCTCTCAAAACTTATTGCTTCTCTCCAAAAGCTAAATTGGACAGCAACATCCCGAATAGCGACTGCGGCGAGGGGATGAAACCGTGAAAACAGAACCATTATGAATTGTTTTGGGTCCTGAGAAAACACCTCTAGTTCGAGTCGTTTTGACACCACCGGTTAAAGTCATGAATTCACAAACTTTTAGGGGGCTTGTAGATTCATCGCTGAGTCCTCATGAGGGGCAAAGGATGGTAGGTGACAGATCATTTGTCAACATCAAAGTACAAAGCGAATAAGCTAACAGTGGCCAAGTGCACTTGCCAAGGTAAACGAAATTCTCGACAAGAATGCCTTGCCATGGTGACAAGAGAGACTCTCAAATGCTTTGAAACTAATCATCAACGGCAAAAGAAATACAAGCACACGGACTAATTTCACCAATCATGGACTCACAGTAGCGTTGCAGCATGATTCACCCAAGAAGTGAAAAATTATCTGCTGAAAATAATGACCTCAGAGAGAGAAAGAGAGTAAGAAGAATGGAGAGAGAACCTATGAACCCTTTCACCAGACTTGGACTGGTTTTCGTTTCGGACTGTTGTTTCCTCTGTCCAACATGTTTATGTTTCGGCAACGCTAGAAAACTTCACCGTTATCCTACTATACAATTGGGTTGACTCTAGCAAATCTTCAAGAATGGGACTTCTATAGCTCCTTGCAGAATTCTTTCATGAAAAAATTCCGAGCCAGCAATGCTGCCCCGACCGCAGGTTCCACCTGCATTCCAAGTGTAGACTTAGTTAAAATGCACAGCACGAGCACCAGTATCAAATGCTCGCTAGAAAGAATCTCAAAGGACAAGTAAATACAAAATGTGCAGACGTCACAGGTAAAAGCAACCATCAGAGAACTTTTTCGAACATACAAAATGCGTTAGACAATGCTTGCTAGAAACCAACATTATAGCCACAGCCATTTTTAAAAAAACCCACAAGATCCATATTCATGTATTTATTTTAATGTGTTACATGTCACATGTACCAAAATGCATATGGCCAGGCCTACAGAACGTATGATCTTTTTAGATACATATATAGACACACATCACATGTATGTATCCATTTATCTATATATCTGCAATTTCAGTGATTGCAAATTTAAGGTTGACAATACATCATAATTCACTGAAGCTCTCTATGTGCCCACGAATTTCCGGTCACGAGACTGAGAAAATCATTAAATGCTACCCAATAGACACACATTATCCGTAGTTCCTAAAGAAATTGTCATCCTTATCGCTCGAACAGCAACTGACATGCTTACCTTTGGCCTGATAGGAAATGCCCCAGGGAACTCCTTGGATATGCAGTTTATGACTTCTTTGCCAATATCCCACCTCTTATTCGCTTCAAGAACTCCACCCACCATGACAAGGGGGAAAGAATCTTTTCCATCTGTAATGGCTTTTTCATGATTATGTAATACAAATTCAACATGGTAATTTATGCTTCAACTAATGTAATTTATCAACTGTGTCTAACAGGCACATAGTAGTAAGCAGAATACACTTCCAGCAAAATTTTAATTTAATTTCCATGGCAATAGATGATTTGGAAGGTTAGCATCAAATGGCCATCATAAACAATTACAACGATGCAATAAAAATATCCACGAGAGAATAACTGAAGCATATCTACCATCTTACGAAACAATGGCTGAAAATTTCTCGCATTCCCTCATAGCCATTCATCAAGAATCATATTACAATGGAAAAAAACCTGCAAGTCACTGCCACTGCTGAAAGGAATATATTTGTTATCCATGAGGTACACTGTACCAAAGTTTCCCTGGTTTGAAGTTTTTGCTAATCAGAACATGAACAAAGTAAAGAGTGCTTGGGAAAGCTTAAATTATAATTGAAGAAAATCGTCAAAACTAAGAGTTTCTATTTGAGTAAGTTCATCTCTGCAGCATATCAAATAAAATTTCATAAACCAAATCTATGGATAAAGCCATTGGGAAATGAGGAACAATGAATAAAAGAAAGATGAGCCATTTTGATAATTTGAGGCTATCCTGAAATTGCATGAAGATTTAAGAGGATTAAACCAGCACTCTAAATTGACTAGAAAATGCCATTGAAGTATAAGAACTCCATTAAAGCACTATAAATAAAACTCTATATAGTCGATATCCAGTTATTCTATCAAACCCCCCCCCCCCAAAAAAAAAAAAAAAAAAAAAACAAAAACAAAAAAAAAAAAAAGAAATTTAGATATCAGTATGTGTAGATCATGGATTAATCCAAGATGCGATTGATCAGGTATATCTGCAGACACATCACATGGCATGGAGATAATTGTTTCCAATAGGAGAAAAAAATTAAGACTAGGTAAACATGTTTGAGGTGTTTAGACATATCTATAGGTAGATTTGCAAGATGTTTTCGATCAAATGGTCAAACATACTTCCAAAGTGGTTTGAAAGAGGGGGGTTAGCTAAAGAACATAGACTCTGACAAAGGACTCTGAGAATAAGAATATTTCAGAAATTTAGTAGTAGATAGCATGGTATGGTATGGAGTAAAAGTATCTGCTCATCCAACCCAAAGGTAAAAGATTCAGACATCATTACTAAATTGGTGCTAGTGCTGACAAATATTCCCTCTCCACTATTTTCCACTCTTTTACTTCCCTTTCAAGGATTATCATGGTAAAAGAGCACTAATACCGTAACTTCTGAGGTCAAATTTGCACATCTCATGATAATGAAAAAAAGACAAAAGGTAAAATGGGTTCCACAAGTATATCTCTACGGTGAAGTGCCTCACCTTCACCACACAGATGAAGTCTTTCAACAACAGCTTTCACACTTAAAGCCAACTCTTGGACAGATTCAAATAAAATCCTGTTAGCAACTTCATCCCCTGCCTCTGCACAAGACACCACGACTGGGACTAGTGCTGCAATGCGAGCCCAAGATGGATCTGCGTAGGTCCACCTGATTTGTTGAGAGAGAAAGAATCTCAATGCAACAGCAACTATGGATTATGCAAATGATGCTGATTTACAGCAACCAATCACTAGAATTGCACTTTATAGACTGACTAACCAGATTTCAGAGAGTTATCTCAGTCTAAATTGCAATGAGTAGTTCATTAGAAACAACAGTGTTCTCAAATATCCTCTCAAAATGAATCATCTCTTGAACAACCAGAACCCCATTTGGCAACACGAAAAAAGAAAAGAAGAAAAAGATGCACCAACAAGGAAATTGTGCAATCAAAGTACAAATTTTCAGTTCTTTTTAATTTTTGTGAAAAGAATGGAACCATTACTGTTTATGTTACAATTAAAGGAATAAAAGCATACCCAATTAATTCATCTGGGGAAGAAAGGCCAAGCTTCTCTAATATTCTGGAAGTCAAAATTGTTTCTGGCCCACGACCGTCATAAGCCCTAATTATTGCCGTTAATGCCTGTGCAGCTATTCCATAACCACTGCAATAAAAAAAGATAAAACTATGCTGAATGTTGCTAAACATGCAATATGATGATATAAAAATTAACCCACAAACTTCATTTAACAGCTACCTGATAGAATGCATCAGAGCACATAAAAGAGGCAAATTTGATTAGAGTTGAGCTACAGAAATCCAGAGGCAAACAGAAGGGAGATAACATAGATCTCAAGCCCCTAAGCAGCATCACTAGCATTTATGTGCAATCATGTTACATGAATTAATGCCGTTAAAACTTCCAACGCAACAGCAATTACATAAACAGGAATTCAGGTAGTTGACATGCTTATGAAAGGCATAAGAGATGAGAGAGTTTAAACTTTCCTTCTGTCTTTCCACACAACGCATTTCTGATAACTTCTCATCATGCCAACATGAACTGATGCTCATACTTGACATCTCTCAACTTATATAAAAAAAAAAAGCCACACCTGCTCACTAGAATCATACCATATGAATTGTCTAGTATTCATTAAGAAATTACCAATTAAGCTTATCAAAGGTAGTCACATGCTTCAAGTCATATCAAAATGGAATAATGACATGGTGGTCCATGAACTTGTCTTCAATGTTCAATGAGGTTTATTGAAACCATTTCTTTTTTCAATCTAGTTCTTGTATTTTCAACAATCCACTTGATGTATTCCTTGGTTGAAAATCATTACACCGTTAGCTTATGTAAACATAATTCTTGTTAACTTTACGTTAGATTTGCCATACTGGTGTCCATGTGGCTTACTAGGTCTTCCACATCATTTATCTTTCTCTCATTATTTTGAACCAAAAAGAGAACAAAAAAGATTTGTTGAATTGGGGAAATGAAGTAGTAGTCCACATCATTACTTTGGCCCAATAAACACTAATGTGGCAATACACATAGAAAAATGCACATGATATGACAATACACTTAGTGGAAGGACTACATTGAGAGTACTTTTTTGAAATTTTAGTGATCAAATTGAAAAAAGAAAAAAGCTCAAGGACCACATTACACATTGAAGAGAAGTCTAATGACCACCCATGTCATTAACCCTTAGAAAATCAAACTATTAAACTCTTATAATAAGGCACATCCTGAGGGCAATAAAGGAACATGATAACCATTAACTTTAAATGTAGTCAAAGGCCATAATTTCTTATCCTAAAAAAGAAAGCACATAATATGCATGTAGGAAATACATTGGAGATCAAGAGCAAACGTTTAGCCCTGTGGAATTGAAATTAGAGAAAACAATGGATGTACCTTCCCCAGTCACCTAAGATGGGCCCCGCACCAGCAGCCCGAGCTTCTCTTCCATCTTCTGTAAACCCATAAGCAATGGTGCCAGTACCAGCAATTAAAACACATCCATGTAGTTTTCCCAGGGTTCCACTTGCCAGAGCTGCAACAGCATCATTTTGAACAAAGAGCCTAACATAGCTCGGGAAAATCTCCCTGAAAATTTTTTAGATCCTATTAACACATGTAAAACAATGTTAAAAGCATTATGAAATTTGAAGTAGCCATATGCAAGTACACCACTCACTGAGAGAACTTGTGCACTTAAATCAACTGAAAAAGAACCACCTAGTTTATACAAAATGTCTCATTTTTGGACAGAAGAAATACGGATTCTTAGGATAAATGAGTTGCATGATCTCTCTACTGTATTGGAGCATCCACAAATCACAATCTGCATTGATGATACTCTTTCATTCCCATATTTCTCTGTCTTTTTTCTTTTTTTTCCCTTTTTGTTTCTTTATTCAGGTCTTAAGAAACTAGTCTTTCTTAATGGTTTCAAAGCACAAGACACATGTACAATATATTGAAGTGTTGACAAAATAAATTTTGTTGGAACCTTTGCATTCTTGTTTGCTGTAAGATATTTCTTTCTACAGATATCAGACAACTATATGACTGCCCTGGGAAATGAAGATTTGGGAATTGAAAAATTATGATAGGAAACTTCTGCACAAGATAATGCATTGTATATGGCATTTTCTGCTAATAGTTATTGAAAATAGAAAAACCAATCTTGGAAGTATTTTATACAAATTGAAAAAAACAACATTTTGCATGCAACAACTTCTAAAACATTGGATAAAGAGTAGAATGGAATAAACCAGGAAGTTTCTAAAATGAAAAGTAGCTACCCTGTATAATAAATTCAAGAAAGAAATCCTAGCCAGGAAAGAAAACATGCGCTGAAATTCCTTCATTCTCAGTTAAGTGCATCTATATTCATCACAAAATAATATGAGTAATCTTATCATGTCAGGCATTCTTTTAATACCCATCAATGTGGAATTACATGAAATCATTGCAACAAAATGAACCTTCTCCTGAACAGTTTATAAATTAGTAATCAAATAATGTACTGCTAGAGTAGACCTGAGCCAATTTACTATTCTCTGCTGATCAGTTGGATGGTTAACACCAGACACGGCTAGACAGACAGCCCGGACAGCTGATCGACTAGAACCAGATTTAGCAAGAGCATCTGCCATAACTTGCTCCAGTGTCTCCCTTGCAGCAGCTTCTTTAAAATGGAAAGATTGACAAAATCACTACATCATCTCATGTAAATGGTCCACGTCACAGTTTTCCAGATTCATACTTAATCAGAAGTCATGCAAAAAAAAAAAGAGCAGCCAGAAATTGTAATGAACATATATACGAGACAAATACAGTGAACTTGTGTAAAACAACCTAAGGTATGCCCCTCCCTCCCTCCTTCCCTCCCTCCCTCCTTCCCTCCCTCCCTCTCCCTCCCTCTCTGTTGGTGTCATCATTTACTAGATTTCTCACTCCTTTTATGAGTAGTACTGAGTAAAATTATGTCCCTGGTGCCTGAAAATTTGAAGCATGGAATGTAGCCTTTCAGTTGAAAGTTTTCAACAGTATGGCTGCCATTATCGTTTTTATCATACAGTGCCACTGCCGTCATTGCCCCAAAATGTATTAGCTTATCATTGCTCCATTACTTGTCGCGTTTCAGCCATTGAGACAATTTACTCCTACAGTGGAAAAAGATATGGCAAATGCACTCATGCATGGAATTAACTGTCCCTGTGACTCACATAGTCAAATTGAATTTTATAGTAGCCAATGGCTTCAGTTTTCTATTTGCAATCTATTCAATTTCAACTAGTTTCAAATAATTAGCAGAATTTTGGGAAACCCATACTTAGATCAATCATAATTTTCTATTTGTAACGAGAGATACTCTGATCGTTAATTTTACATGGCACAGACAATGGTCAACTTTATATGGACTTCCCCTTTTTCTCTGAAGGCTATACTTCTAGTATCATTCATCTGAAACAGCAGTTGAAACCAAAAACTTGGATTCAACGTTGAAGACTTATGCTCTGTCCTTCAGACATGTGAAACAATTCCCTGACCAAATCACCAGGCCAACAGCAACATGATCAAACAAGCAAATATGCAGCTCAGATTACATTTCTTTCTCCACAAGCATTGTAAGTGGATTACCTAACCCAATAAATATAGAAGAAAGAGTAATACACAAAACGGAAACCACTGATCCAAAAAAGTAACAAGGACAAGGACCTTGGATTGCAAACAGCCTTTTTCTTAATGGAAACAAGCATAATCAGCAAGAACGTGTTAATTGAGGGACATAAATCTATAATCCACACACCTCCTCACTGCAAACAGCCTATTATTTAATTGGCTTATTCTGTTACTCGACACCAAATACAGATATACTGATCTGGCATCAAAAAATTAGTGAATCCCTTCTGTGGTCAGAGCTCAGACAAAATGAACCCAATTCACCCCAATTTCACCAACTCTTGAAAAAATGCCATATGAAAACACAAACCAGGTCGTGCGCAATGCAGCTTGAACACAAAAAAACAGTCCGCCACAATCCACAACTTCGGAAACTTCTATATTATTAAAACCACCAATCCACACAACATCAAGAAAACACGAAGCACGCGAAACAGGCGGAAAAAATCAAATACATCCATGAGCAGAAAGAAGAAAGAAATCCCAAGCAAGAACTGAGGAGTGAAAATTTTTTTACCCCCAACACTGTTGTGATTGGAGCAACCAGCGACGGCTTTGGCTAGAACGGGCAAAGGGTCGGGAAGAGGGTCGGAAACCCGAAGCAGGGGCATGCATATACACACCGTCGACGTCGTCCCGCCGTCCAGCCCAAGAACCACCTCGTTGTTGCCACCCATCACCGGCATTTCATGCTCAAAGTCCCAAATCTCGCCATTCCTGTACCTCTTCATCCTCTCGACAGTCGCCCACGACCCACAACCCCGAAACGGCCGATCAGGGTCCAGATGGGCCAATTGGGTCGAAGCGATTTCTTGATTGGGCGAGACCCCCTCGTCCTTTTATGTGCGGATGATGGCGAGACGGAAAGAGATGGTTAAAAAGAGTGGGAAGGAGAGAGAGACAGAGAGTCGACAAGAAAGAGACACCCAATATCAAGAATTAAGAAATGATCCAAGAGGGCAAGATTACGCCAAGCTTTGGAGAGAGGGAGGGAGGGGAGATTATAAAAAGGAACAGGTGGGGGCATATGGGATTCGGACGGCAGGGTTGAGCCAAGCGCTAGATGGTGGATCCTTCAACGTTCGCTCTGAAGTTTTCTTTTCTTGAAATTTATTGCGTGATGCGTTGAACACAGAGAAAGAAAAGAAGAGAGAGGAGGAGAAATGGCCTGATCTTCCCCCTCATTGACTAGCGTTTCTCCTCTGTGCGTAGGAATCAGGGGAGGAAAGCGACAAGGAGAGGGGAGCGAAATAGCATAGTTTTTCCAACAATGCGCTCGCGGTCCTTTCCTTCAAACTGCTCTTCCTTACTTGAGATCCATCTTCCCAAGAATAAAATGCTCCACACCAGGCCTAATTTCCTAAAAGATCCTTTGACTTTATATCCACTTTCAATCATATCTCATAACTTTTTTTTTTAAGAAAAGCCTAAACTTTCATGTCTAGTTCAAATCTGCCCCAAACTTTTTATTATTTTAAAAAAAGAACCCAACTTTAAACCCAATCCAAAATTCACCTCGGAGATCTTTTTTTGATTAAGAGAAAAAACAAACCACCAAGTTTTACTCTAATCTTAAATCTGTCCTCATTAGCCTTTTATCTAAAAATCATTGTTATCCATCTATGATATTCATATACTATAACGGTTTCATTTAGGTGGATAATTTTCCATGTCACCTTACAAATATAGATATGCCACATCAAGTTGGGACTGCACTATGGGGTAAATTTAAGAATAGACCAAAAAGGTTTGTGACTTTTTTTAAACAAACAAAAATTGGGGCAAATTTGAGATTGGATTAAAAGTTTGGGATTTTTTTCTAAAAACGAAGAAAAAGCCATGACAGGTTTGGAACTAGACCTGAAGTTACCAAAAAAAATTGAAACAAAATTGAGACTAAATCTAATGTGGGTGGCTTTTTAGGGAATTAGGCCTCAACATAATCCATATGTGTGGCAAGTGAATAAGTATATTTCCAATGAGCTTGCTTTGAGTTCATCTAGACCAATCAACCTATTTATATGCATTTTTGCCAATCCAATTCATTATATCATAGCAAAAAATGATTTTTTAACATTGAATGCATTTTTCTTTTTCGAATTAAATTTCAATGCATTTTTCAAGAAAAAGAAAAATCTAAAGGAAAATCTCTTAAAATTTCAATCTAAGTACATACACGTAATCACATTGTGACATTTCATATGTGTTGTAAAATAGACTAGGTATTACATACAACAATTATTTGATAGAGAGAAATATTTTCTATTTATTCAAGAAAGCTGTAAGAGAATAATATTTTTAAAAAAATCAACATAGTAGTAAATATCTTATATACTAAACAATATGTAAAGTAATAACTAATAAAATTAACGTCCATGAGAATGAGAAAATATTTATGCCTTGTAAATTTGAGTAATATTGACTTTATTAGGCACAACATGTTATGTGGGATAATTATCCAAAAAAGTCTTGAACTTATGGTTTGAAAGCCAATTCAACCATAAACCTTTCAATTATGCCAATTTAGTCATAAATATTTTAATGATTTACTAATTTAGTTCTAAAACTTTAATGATTTGCTAATGCAATCCTTTCGGCCAAATATTCAATAATAGGTTTATGACTAAATTGACAAATCGTCAAAATGTTTAGGACTAAATTGACACAATTAAAAGTGTTATGACTAAATTAACAAATTATTAAAAGATTTAGGATTAAATTGGCACAATTGAAAGATTTATGATTAATTTGACCTTTGTACTATAGAGTTTGGACTTTTTGGATGGTCATCCCCATATTATGCTACCAAAGAAAAAGAATACAAACATATTTATACAATGATATAGAGAGAAAAAATGAATTTGTTGCTTTACAATAGAATATGTAGCCCAATAGACTCACATTAATTCGAATACTATATTGGGAATAGACCAATAAAATTGACTTACTCTACATAACATGTTAAAAGATTGGGAAATATTGAAAATTAACAAGAATCCATATTATAATTTAAGGTTAATACCATGAAAAACCTCAAACCGGTATACCCATAATAAATTTACTTTAAATTTATTTTGTAACCACAAAAAACTGAAAATCGATACATTCATGACAAATTTATCCAAAACTATTTTTTTGACCACCACTTATAACAATTTACTCTCCGTTAGCTTCCGTCAAATTTAATCATTAAATTCACTAACCTAGATAACACATGGCGACATGGTATAATGACGTGGCAAGTCCACATGGAAATCCAAAGGGTAAATATCATGAAAACCCCCAAATTGATACACTTGTAACAAATTTAATCATATTTCCACAATAAATTTAACAATACACACATGTGACAAATTTGGAATTTTTTGTGCATTAACCCTATAGATTTCCACGTAGACATATCACGTTACCGTAAGATGTTATTATTTGTTATCAACGTCAACAAATTTAATGGTAAGATTTGACAAAAGTTAACAAATGGTAAATTTGTCACAAGTATATTGGTTTGGGATTTTTGGTGATCATGTATATCAGTTTGTGATTTTTTGTGGTAAAAAATTAATTTTGGATAAATTTGTTGTGGGTGTGTTAATTTAAGATTTTTTGTGATAAAAAATAAAAATTAATTTGAGATTTTTCGTGATATTAACCCATAATTTATAATAGAGAACATATAATTACTTTCATTCAATAGAAAATATGAAAAAGTAGTGGAATACAATAAGCAGAGTTAATCTTAGCGTATTTAAGAATTATAATTGCCTAAAAGATGACCAACTCATCGCGCCAAGTTAAAAAGAAAAATAGGCCACGATAAATTAGGACATATAAGATGTTTTATAAGTGTAAAGTGAATTTATATAGAAGACAAACGAACGTACAATATTGGACCATCTAATCTAACGTATATATTTTTGCTCAAAAAAAAATCTAACTTATATAATATATATTATTCTTGTATAATATTTTCTTCAATTATTCATATATTTATGGCACTGTTGTAGCTCTAAAAGAGTGGATTTTGAAAAAGTAAAAAAGGAGATTTACTAAACATAGATTTTCAACAAATTTCAAAATATAAAAAGCCTAGCAAGGGCATGTACTCTAAGATTACGTTTGGAAGTCGAGATAAAATTGGAATGTGATAAATCTATCTCATCCTGCATTTGATATTTTTAAAATTCATAATAGGATAAATAGGAATCGATACAATTAATCTAAAAACTTTTTTGGTAATTTTCTCATATATATTTATAGTTAATTAACTACATGCTAATGGCATCTAGAGATACTAACTTGGGATAAGTTCAAACGTTATTAGCGACATGTTAATGGCATCTAGACATACTAACCCACTTAGGTACTTCCGGATGCATTTTACATTTGTATATAAGAATTCATATGTTATATGATTAATAACTACTTTACATTTTTTTTTATTCGGTTCTACTCTACTTCTTACTCTCAGACTTTTAACCTAATTCCTTACAGTGCGTGAGAGTTGAAACCTACATCTAAAACTAAATCGTCATCACCCCAGCCATCGTGAGAAGATAGGGATTTGAACCCCCTACCTTCCTATTCTCATATTAAAAATGAGGCCAAATTAACTATTTTACTCTCTCTTTTTTATCATAAATAGGATGTTGTACTTGCACAAGTCAATTGTCCAAGCCCTTGGCTTGAAACAACTTGCATCCGTTTGTCCTCATCATCTCGCGATCTGTATGTAGCTTGATGACAAAGAGATGGCGTTGAGCCTATTTTCCTTGTAGACTTTGGCATTGTAGGATGCCGGTTAACCCGGCGCCATGATCTCCCAATAGATCGGCCGATTCTCTTCTTACGCTAGCTCTTCGACGGGTCCGCATTGCTTTGAGGCTTGCTCAACGCCGAAGTTTGTCTTGAAGTAGCTTGGGATCGAGACTCTCGGGGCCATGCCTTAAGGGCACGAATGATAAATTTTCTAACCAAAAATTGATTGTTGAAATAGAAATAGATTTTTCTATTTCTATTGTTGGATAAGTTTCTAAGTAAAAATACACGCGTTTGATAACGACGCAAAATTTCTCCTTCTTGAGTGATGGCAGCAATAGTGACTATCGGCCAATAGGAGGAAGGGGCAGTGGTGACGACAGCGGTAGGTGGCTTGCAAGGGGAGGAGGTGGTAGCAATATCAGCAAGGGGGAAGGGGGTGGCAATGGCAGCAGAGGGGGTGGCGAGGGGGCAGTTGGCCGACGGCAACAGGGTGAGGGGGCAGCGATGGTGGTGGCAAGCGACAAGCAGGGGTAGGGAGCCATCAACAAGCAGGTGGCTAGTGGGAGGAGGAAGAGGTAGCAGTGACATTGGCGAGCAACGATGACCGAATGGGGCGGACGACAAAGGATTAAGGAGAGACTCATTCGAGTGAAAGGTAGAAAGAAAGAAACAATTCTTGATTTTTATTTTAAAAATAAAAAAAAATTAGTAAAAATTAATTCTGATTTTTATTCCAAACCTATTTCTGGAATAGAAATATGTTCCAAAAATAGAAAAATAAAATTATTTTACCAAATGAATTTTTATTCCAAAAACAAGTTTGAAATAAATAAAAATAAGTTTTGGAACATATATAAAATGATTATCATATGCATCCTGAGCCAACATCCTATAGCTCGCGCACTACACAAAGCATTGACCCAAATAAGAACAAGGATCGATTTTAAAAGACTGAATGGCAAAATCAAAATATTAAATCATTAGTGGGGGCAATTTGGGAAGAAAAGACATTGATTTAACTTAAAACTTACCTTTTCAAAATGTTGACTTTGAACTTTTCCAAAATTGGCATTTCCCCAAAGTAGCCAAAAAGAATTTGCCAAACACCTCAATTGTTTTAGCCAAAAAGAATTTGCTGAGCACCTAAAAAGATAAATAAAAATTTGGAAAAAGTTATTAAAATATCATTAAAAATCATCTGCGTTAGCGCCAACCATCTTATATGATACGGTCGGCATTCACATCAGTAATTTTCTAGACAAAATAATTTGCATTGGACTCAATTGGTAAATAACGAAAATGTTGAGAACTCAATTGGTATAATCAAAAATTCAAAAATTGAGTTTAGGACATGGAACACCAAAGGAGACCTTTACGTCCTCGGGGTTCGGTGGGATATTAGAAAAGGCAGGAAAGAAACCTGCCCTTTCGGCGTGGGAATTGTGGTCCCTTTTTGGTTGAAGATTTAGCGATCGATCGGCGTGCATTGTACCGTTCATCTCATGGAGCGCCTGCTGAGTTTCGCCGAAGCACACGACATGCTCAGGTGGCATCCTGATTTTATGGGAGTACGTGAGAAAACCAGACTTAGCAATAAGAAAGAAGGGGGTATGGTAATGGGCTTATGAATTAGTTAAGTTTTAATAAATAAATTATAAATAGATTTGGGATGTGTGTAAGTCTAATGATATATGGATTGTAAATAGGTTTGTTTTAAAGATTATTAGTTGAGTCAATCCAATAAAAATTATAATTTTTTTAATAATTTTTTATTTTATTTCTTTATTTCTATTACTTTTTCCCCTACGAAGTCTAATAGCTGACCCTCATCGCCAACTAGGGCCGCGGAGCCCTTGCCGGCTTTTTGAACAAATTTAATAATTTTTTAGTTTATTTTATTTCTTCCTTTCTTTCTTTTACTTTTTTTCCTCTACAAAGTCTAGCGGCTGACCCTCATCACCGACTAGGGCTGCGGAGCCCTCGCCAATCACTGGCGAGGGCTGTGAAGCCCTCATTGGCAAGGGGAGGTTTGTGGCGCCTCGTTGATCTTAATGCTAGCGAAACTCAAGCCTCCCCAATCCGACGAGACTTTAGCTCGCCAGCCATGTCGAATCTAGCTCGGCTAGGCTTGCCAATTGTTGAGCACGACCGTCACAACCAAAGTGAAGAATGAGGAAAAAAAAAATAAAAAATAATTAAAAAATAATTTAATTCTATTTTTTAATAAAATAAAAAATTTACAAGGAGCACACAGAAAATCAAATCAAATTTTCTATACTACGTGGAAATTATTTTTTAAATTTATTAATAAATGAAGCATCAATTTTTTAGAAAAATTATAAAATTGATCAATTAAATTTGTTTGTAATTTTAGGAAGTGTTTTAACAATGTAATTTTAAAAAAAAATCATAGGAAACAATTTTTTCTAGATTTGATTAAATATGGAAATGTTTTAGTAATATAGGTTGGATCATGTATTAGCTAATAAATTTATATTAGTGATAAATGGGTTATAAACAAGTTAATGCATCAATTTGGATCGGATCATTTAAGATTCGATTCAAACCACCCAACCCACTCATTTGATGGGTCTAGGAATACCTTTTGCGTTAATGTAAGAGGCTTTATGCCAAAGGCTTTTCGATGAAATATAATAAGTGTTTTGGGTAAATACCAAATACCATTTGTATCTGATCCGGAAAGTAATGATAAAAAAAATACAAATTAAAAATAAGGAAACCCCAACTGAGTTGCACCTAAGGGCTACAGCTTAGGCCACCCACCTTAAGGGCCGGGCAGACAAAGGCCATGTGACCTTAGGCAGCCCTCACCTTAAATTGCAGGGTCCTAGCAACACCATATCAAGTTCATGAGATCTAAAGCAACAGTGGCCTGTGGTCATGCGACCCCTACTGTAGCTTACTGACGCTAGATTAGGCTCGCCAGAAAGCAAGATTGAATAGCGAAAATGGTAAAGGCATAAGTGAAATTTAGATGCTTTAGCGAGGGTAAATTTAGAAAGAGAAAAAACTTTTAACATTCCGGAAATGGTCAAAGTCAAAATTGGGTAAAACCTACGTGACGTTAAGGGCCTTTGAAAAATGCTGGCTTCAGTTCAAAAGCCTTTGAAATTTTCTTGCCCAATACCTCAACTTCGGCCCAAAGGCCTTTAAAGGTTTAAAGCCCATTTCACATGTTGCCCTAAACGCAACCTCTAGCCCTTTTCAGCAATCACCCGCAGTTGCCCCCAAGCCCCTAATTGGGGCAGATAATTGAACAGTGAGTTCCGGGACGGAAATGAGCCAGAGTTTCCTCTTTCCCGCACAATAATTGACAAGCAATTTTCTTAATTTTTCAAGGAATATCTTTGAATGAAAAGTTATGTTCGATAAAAACATCGGGCGAGACAAACGTGACAGTGAAACCCGAGGTTCCCATGGGGTGAGCATGGTGATGGGTTTATGCATTTGTTAAGTTTTAATAAATGGGTTATTAATAAATTCGGATTGTATGTTAGTCTAATGATATATGGGTTGTAAATGAGTTTAATCTTTAAACCTATTTACAATCCATTTAATTTATAAAAATTATAAGTTGAGTCAATCCATTAAGAATATATCTTCTTTGAAGAGTTTTTATAATTTTTATAATTTTATTTTGCTAGCCGAGCAAGCATTAAGCGTCAAATGGTGAGCGACAAATGAGGCAAGGTTGCTCACGAGCAAAATTATTTCTCAAACAATTTTATTTGACAAATTGAAGATGATAAAAAAGAAAGAAGAAAACAATATTACTGGAGGTGGAGGAGGATGCCGTTTAATACCATTTAAGTTAGAGTTTACTCTTTATAATATATAAAAGGATATTATTTAAATATACAATACATACAATCAAGGTTGGTCTAAGTTGGACCAATTCTAAACTTCTAGAATCGAAAACCAACTTGCATAGTGATTCTAGGACCAACGATTGATCCAGTCTTCTTAGGAATCGGGCCATGACTAGTAGGGTTGAGCCGGTCATGGATCGATCTAGGGCTGATGCTCACCCCAAGCCCCTAATTAGGGTAGATAATTAACAAGTGAGTTTAGAGACAGAAATGAGCCAAGTTTCCTCTTCCCCGCACAATAATTGGCAACCGATTTTCTTGATTTTCAAGGAATATATTTGAATGAAAAGTTATGCTCGATAAAAACATGGGGTGAGACAAATGTGACAACGAAACCCAAGGTTCACATGGGGCAGGCAATCGGGACGAATACGACACCTTCTCACTTATCTTGGAGGCGAGGACAGGGGATGCAAACCTTTCTCCCGCCCCGCCTGATTGCCATCCCTACCCGCGAACCACGAACAAGAGTTGGGTGAGTATGGTCCGGATTGGGCCGACTTAGCACCTGACCTAGGAACCAACTCACATAGTGGTAGTCTTTAATTCTTGGGATCGAGGACTAGCTTATTGAGTTTGGGACCAAGGATCGAACTCGTCCGTTTTAGGGTTAACCCAGGATCAATCGATTATTTTTTTATTTCATTCTTTGTATTCATCGAAAGAACCAAACATTCATCAACAATGCAATATTGAACAGTCAAACTATGAATATCAATACTTATCAAATATAAGTATAAGATAAGGTAACATTAGAAATTTCACACTTGCTAAAAATAACAAATCATAAAAAGGACACGCTAGGCGAGCAAGGAGAGCCTGGAGGTGAGGGGCAAGGCTAGCGAGGCAAGCAAAGAGAGGAGAGCGGTGAGGTAGGCCTTAAGATGAACGGAGAGGGTTTCTACTTTTTTTTGGTCGAATTAGGGTTGGGTTTCCTTCTATTTTCTAATTTACATGGCAAATTAATTGCATAAGAAAGAAGAGAATAGAGGATGAGGCTCTAACAAAAGTATTAATATGTTTATATAATATACACGATTGATCCGGGTTGGATCAACCCTAAACTCCCAAATTCGAGGATCAATCCGCACGGTGCAAAGTCAAAAAGAACCGAGGATTGACCTAGCCCCTGAGAATCAGACCAGGACCAGCCAATATAGGCAAGTCCAAGATTGGTCGAGGATTGACCTTGAACCAATGTCCACCCCTAAATGAGAGCATGTGCTGCCATTCAGCTCTCGGGGCATGGTGCCTGAAGACGCGACACTGAGGAACATTAATACAGTAAGAGTCTTCGATAAAAAGTTGACCTTGAAGTCCAAAGCAATAATGGGATCATACATTTCTCTAACCCCATATCACAGAACCTCGTACTTGCTCATGTTTATCGTCAATGTACTTGTCTCGGAACAGCTTTTATCCGTCTGTCCTCAGTCGTTTCACAATCTGAAACTCGCCAGCGGAGAGTCAGTGTCGAGCCTGTTCTCCTCCCAGACTTTGGCATAGTAGGATGCCAGATAACCCGGCACCGTGGTCTCCTGGTAGAGTGGTGGGTGCTCTTCCGATACCAGTTCTTCGATGGGTCTGTAGAGCTTCGAGGCCTGCTCGATCCCGAAGCTTGTCCTGAAGAAGCTTGCGACGGATATCCTCGGGCCCGTGGCTTTAGCCAGCACCCTGTGGCTCACACTCTTGAACTTGTCATTCGAAATTAGCTGCGTGCAGAGCATCGATCCGAACAAAGAACAAGAATCAGTTTAAAGACTGATCGGTATAATTCGTGCTGAACGAGTGAATACTTGTGTACGTGCGGTTGTGCGTGTGAGGGCGTGGTGGCATGACTCGTGGTTATAGCCTGCAGCTCTAGCTTTGCTTGCCTGCATAAGGTCTCCTAAGTTCACCAGCAAAGCTCCTTTCTGGGAAGGAACATTGACCCACTGATCCTCATGACGGAACTGAAGGCCACCCAGCTGATCCTGCAGGAGTATGGTCAGGAAGTTGCCGTCGTTGTGAGTGCTGCATCCCATGGCTCGCTCCGGCTCGGGACATGGCGGATAGTAATGGCACAAGAGGACTAGTCCCTCGCCGCAATGCATGTCCTTCAGGTGGCTTGGCTTGAGGCCGAGTGCCTCGGACAGCAGCTCCAGCAATGCCATCCCCAAGTTGTGTACCCGTTCCGAGAATTCGCTCACAATGTCTCTGAAATTAATGCGAAAAACAAGTACTCTAAAGTCTTTGAACTTTGAAAGAAATCAAAGTATTGGATTCGGGCCTATTTTCTGGATTCATTGCCGAGGGGCGTTCAGCAAGTAAATGCTGAAAGTTCTCGCCGGCAAATCAAGAATACACCAATCTCGAGCATTGACACTGCTGTTAGGAACAGGGGTTTAGAAGGGTTCCGCCATGCCAACCGGATTCAGTACTCGAGCTCGACTCCGGCTCAATTGGGCAAGTTGTGATCCTGGCCTCGAGCGAGATTTCTCGAGCTCAAGCACGGTCGACTTCACTAAGCTCAAATTCAACCTCCAATTCTTCAAAATGCAAGACTAAGTACTATATCATATAGTTATTTGCAGCATCTATATACATATCCGTACGATCTTCAATTACTCGATTCGGCCGATGAGTTATTCTAGCGTTAGTATTCTTGATTTTAGCGCAAGCCTGTGTCTCAGACAAGTACTAGCCAGTTGAATATGAATTACAACTCGAGAAAAATCAAGCCGGAGATCGATCAATCTACAAGTCAGAGTACCATCTCCGACGGTCGTACCTGCACGATTCCGGCAATTCCTGAGCCTCCGGCGGGCTCGGGGCCATCTCGCAAACCAGCGTGTCCCTCCAATCCGCCGCCGCCACCTTGAACAGATTGAAGTTGGAGAAGTAGAGCACCTTCCTCCCCTTCTCGCGCGAGTACCAGTCCCTCCTCCCCTCGCTCTCGTGGAACCTCCGCACCCCTCCGATCATCTCCTCCAGCACGCCCTCCGGGATCCCGTGGTTCACCACCTGGAACAACCCCCACCCCTCGCACGCGCCCCGGACTTCCTCCACCGCTCTCCGGCGGAGATCCCCGCCGCCGGTTCCTCCTCCGCCGACGACGCCTCCGAGGTCGACGGTCGGGATCGCGAGGTCGGCGCCATCGGCCGTTGGCTCCTGGGTTTCGTGGACGAAGAAGGACGGGATCTGCGAGACGCCGGAGTCGGCGAGGCCCTTGACGCCGAGCTTCGCGTCGTCGAAGAGCTGAAGCTCTTCGTCCGGCCGGAGCGCGGCGGTGCTCGCCGCCGACATCTCCGCTCTCGCTTTCCGCTCCGGCGAGCTGATTGGCGGAGTCCGAGGCGAAACGGTAATCTAGTCCACTGCCGAGTAGGTGGCGACCGGCGCGATTTCCATCTGATCCTCAAGTGAGTCGTCACCGGTCAGTTCGTTTGACTTTTTTTTCTTTAAATAAAAGAAATTTTTTTTTAAACCGGAGGTGTAGAGGTGATTAGTTTCCAATCCGGTTTAATTTCACTTTAAAACTAGGAATGAGACCAGGAGAACTGATTCCCAATTTTGGGAACCGGGGATTGAATTGTTTGATCCTAGGACGGGAAGTCGACTGAACCGTCGATTCCAATCTAATCCAGTCCGATCCGACGGATTCAACCAATTTTTTTTTCCACTAAAGAATAGTCTTGTTCTAGACCAATCAATCCAATTTAGTTCTCAGGCAATCCTAATAAAAATGATTGCATATGTTCTTATGCACTAAAAAGTCAAACTCTATTTGTATTTTAGTTTTAAAAATAAAATAATTTATTTGAGGGAATTTATTGCTATTTTTAAGGGATTAAAAAAAAAGAGTTGATTCAGTTTATCGGTCAACCATATCGGAAATTAGCGATTCCATTTTTATGGAATCGGTGGAAATATGATTGATGCCTACGAGAACTGGATCGAATCGACCTGGTCCCGATTTGGGTGGTCCAATATACTCACTCCTAAATATGCTCACCCGTATAAAGGGGCACGATCTATGTCGTTAAATATTGTTTTATGATGTTAAAATTAAAAATCAATAATATTTAGCCAATAGATATCAAAATATAAATCACATTTAAAGATGGGAAAATTTCGAAAAATCTTTTCGAGTGTTTCATCTAATGCTACCCTTTTTTATCTTTTGTCGAACATCTAATACGACTTTACATCCTCTATTTTTAAAACACATCTCTGCATCTCCAATTTCTACATTTGTACATTAAATTCATCTTCATCCGAGATTACCACGTGTTTTAAAAACTAGACTCAAAAGCCTCTAATATCTCTCCATCTCTACGTTTTGCCTGAGTTATTTTTAGCAAAACCTAGCGGGGTATAAGTTTGGTTATTAAAAGTGAAAAAAACTAGATTCAAAAGCTCCCTAGCGTGGTAGAGGCAGGGCGTGCACTATGTGTATATGTCACGGACTACTGGCTTGAGATCGAGACCATTTGATCGCTCATGTGGATCATAGAGTAAAAGTTATGAGAGAGACACTTTCTATTGTGTTTATTGGACACATTGTGCCTAAATTAAGCTTTCTTTGCAATCAATTTTTTTCCCTTTTTATGAGTAATTTAGGATGCAAATGCTCAATGTGATCAAGTGCCTAGTAGCTAGGAGCCCAAGCCGCGAAGGCTTGGCAATTTTTTTTAATTTTATCATTTTGGAAAAATTTAAAGGCACTTCTCTTTATTTTCATGAGTATATTAAAATTGCTTTTTGAGTAATTCAAGAAATTACCCACTCACAAGGAGAATTTCTTTTTTCTTTTTTTCCTTTTTAATTTTTTTTTTGAACAAGCCATGAACTCGCCATGGTCGTCCTTGGGCCTTGGCCATCGTCAAATGGGCCCATTCGCTCGTAACCGGGCCGAGTCGCTGACTCGGTGACTCGGGCGCCTGCTTCGCTTCAGTTCACTCATCGCTCAGCGAGTGAAAAATTTGGCGCCTTTTCTCTTCCTTTCTCCCTCCCCGTCGCGAGAGTTTGAACTGAACCTCGGCGATTTCCGGCGGCGGAGACGCCCAAACCCTCGGCCGCCGGCGAGCCTCTTCTCCGCCCGCGATGGTGTTCCTGCACCAGCAAGGGCCTTCTCGGAAGAGACACTCCTCCTTCAACCCCCCGTTTCCCCAGTCCAAGCTCCCCAACACCGCCGACGATCAGCCGCCTCCACCGCCGCCGGCGACTGCGGCGAACGAAGCGGCGGGCGCGTCCCCGGAGGATAAATTGGCGTCTGTGCTGGCCGATGCGGGTTGCACGCTCCTGAACAGCGATGGCCCGCCCTGCCTCCCCTCCGATGTCCACAGGTTCCGCGCTCACCTCCATCGCCTTCTCTCCTCTCCTGCTAACGACGCTCTGCGCTCCGATTTCGTCGCCGGTTTCTCCGCTCACGTTCAGTCTCCGAAGAATCTCCTCAGGTAATGGCGTGTATTTCAGTTTCCGCGAAGCTATGTGCGATTATCTATTACGAATGGGTGCGAGGTTATCATCTGTTCCGAATTGGTGCGTGCGATTGAATGTGGCTGGTTCTGAGGCATATGTTTCGTTGTTGAATTCGGATGAGAATGGAAATTTAATCCGATCCACTGCTTTTCTCTCTTACTCTCTCTCTCTCTCTCAGGGTTCTCACAAGTTCAGATCATGGCGGTCTTCTGGCCACGAGGAGCAACAGCCTAGTTCGAAACCTCCTTCTGGTCCCCTCAATTCAAGTTGACCTTCAAAACATACTTCTTGAGAAGCTTCCTGAATTCTTTGACGCGATCCCTCAACCCTCCGGGCATCTTTGTCGCTCAAAGATGATGTTGCTAGGCTTATCATCAACCACTTGAGATGGCTTGATTTTATTGTTGATTCTAATTCATTTGTTGATAAGTTAATGCAAGTCCTTTCCATTTGCCCATTACATTTGAAGAAAGAGATTATTGGATCATTGCCTGAGATGATTGGTGATCAAAACTACGATACTGTGGTTAATTCCCTGGAAGAAATGCTTCAAGAGGACACAGCAATTATAGTGCCTGTGCTTGACTCTCTTTCCAATCTTCATTTGGATGATCAATTGAAAGATCAGGTAACATGTTTTGGCTTAGTCTTTATTTTCTCCCCTGCTTGATTGTCGAGAAGATTTTGCAGAGAGTGACAGGATTGAACTTTATAAGCCCGTTTGTTTTGTGAGTGTTAGCCTTAAACAGTTTCAGAATGCTCAGTTGATGATTATCTTATCTTTATTGAATGAAAATATTTCCATCATATAATTATTTGTAGTCGCTGGAACAATGTCGTGAATGATTGCTTCCGACTTCTTTTTGTCAGAGGAAAAATGTAGTTTAATGGATATTTCATCCTCTGAGGCAGGAAACCAAAGGGATAAAAAAATAGAATCTTCGCAATTCATGAAACAATTATCATGTCATGTTTGGCATCATTAATCAGAAGTACTCAATACAAAATTATGTAGTCCTCAATTGAAGTCAATTTTATGCATTTACTTCCAGACTGCACCAATATTGAGATTGACATTCTTTTCCATTTGAAGGTTGTCACAATCGCATTATCGTGCCTTAGAACAATTGATGGAGAGCACATGCCCTTTTTACTTAGGTTTTTATTGCTTTCAGCAACCCCAGCAAATGTTCGAAGAATCATCTCACACATTCGTGAGCAGTTGAAATTTATTGGAGTATCCAATCATCATAGTGCCCAACACAGAAAACTAAAGGGAAAGTCTGTTGCGGATGGCATTGAGGCCTCCATCCTCAACACATTGAGATTGGGCCTAAGATTTAAGAATGTAAGTTTCCTCTATTATAGTTTCTAGTAGTGTCACCATGTTATTCTGTGGAGCATTTCTTGACAGTTGTATTCACAGATTCTGTGTCAAGAAATTTTGAAAGAATTCAACAGCCTTAAGAGACCGCAAGATCACAAAGTCATTGACATATGGCTCATTATGGTCATGTACATGAATGGTGAATCTGTCCAGAAAAGCATAAAAAAGATCTTCATGAGAAAGATTGTTGATGATTGCATTCCGTTAGTAATGATTGAACAATGTCTCCATGGCCATGCAAACCTAGTACAGGTGTGTTTCTCTGTAAGATTTGCATATCCGCTAAAATTTTTGGCTGCTGTATTTGATCGTTTTGCTGATATGTGATAGGACTACTTTCCATCATTTCTCTCTCTTTGTGAGTACATTTTGTCTTGCAAAGAACAAAAAGCAAGGATCTTTGGCATTCACATGTACACTTGTCTGTTTGAAGAAGTTGCAGATCCATATTCAAGGCAGGAAGTAAGAAGCTCTAACAGATGTATAACTGCCTTTGGATGATAAGAATGTATGCTAATGGGCGTACCATCATAATCTTGTTCTTGTTTCTCTGCAGATTCTTGGGGCATTAGTTACTCATGTGGGAAGCGGTGTAAATCTTGAAGTTGGTTCTGCTTTAGAGACCATGAATTTACTGGTTGCAAAGCATCCTCGGGAACTAATCCGACTTTCTTCTTATATAAATGGTATTAAAGCCACCTATTGCTGTACTTAAAACTTCTATTTCAATAGGTGATGATTAATTAAGACTTAAGATGATGATTACTTAAGACTTAAGATTTCTTTGATACACTACATGGTGTCCTTCTCAGGTATCTTGGACTATTTGGAAGGATTTAGTATTGAAAACCTGTATAAGGTTGGTATTTGCTCTGATATGTTCTCAATCAGGCCCTGAATTATCTCTTATCCTTTAGAGACTTTCTCACATCGTAGGTGTATGAGGTTTTCAGCAATCTTGCACTATCAATCAGATCAAGTGGAGATTCATTGGGATCGTCTTTTGCAAATGAGCTTCTGATAGTTGTTCGAAAGCAGGTATCATGGATTTGTTGATGTAAAAGGAAGACTACGGATGTTCTCTTTCTGTATATTTGGTGTAACGATTTGACTAAATTGTGCTGATTGTTTGATTAATTGGTGGCCTTATAATTGGGTAGGTCAATCATCCAGATATGAATTACAAGAAGATGGGATTGATAGGAAGTTTGAAGATAGTTTCATGCATTGGCGATGCAAATAACATTCTCTCACCAGATCCATCTCAGGTGCTACCTACTGCTGTTTCTTGACTTCTCCATCGCTTGTCGATACTGTTTAGACTCAAAGTGACCAAGAATCTTGATTATACCTTCTTAAGAATAGGGAGTAACCTACCTGAAAAAGAAAACTAAGAAGTGAAACGCAACTGCATATGTAAAACTTGCACATACAGCATTGGGTAAACACTAGCAAGTATGTGTTACCATGTTCTTGCTATGTAACTTGGAGCGATCCTGGTCTAACTCCCTAATTCAATGATGTGACTTTTTATGAGATATTTTTGCAGAAGTCCAATGTTGAGGAGGCCTTGGAGCTCTTGGAAACATGTTTAAAGTCTTGCAAACAATTGGCCTTGCCACTGACCCTCTTTTATGATGAAATGACTGCCTTGTTGAATCAAAAAAATCTGCATCCAGCAATTATGGAATGGTGAAATTGTGTTCTGAGTTGATTTTGCTGTTTATTTTGGCTTAAAAAATATACTGGGGCATTAACTACCCATACTTGTTGTAGGATTGGAAAAAATGCCGGAGAATTAGAATCTACATATCTTTTGGATCTTGAAGATGGGAAGTTGCCTCTTAATGATTCCTATGGCGGATTGGAAGGTGAATAGAGTACTGCACTAAGGGAATTTTGCTCTGCAACAGAAATTTATGAACATGTCGGAGAAAAAGATAGTTGCAGATTCACAGCTTTTCTCACTTCCCTTTGTAGGGGAACTATGGATGAACTTGGATGGTGATATATCTCCTATATGCGTGAACATTTTGCCTTTGACTTCCTCATCATTGCAGTTATGTCAATTTGATGCCTTACATTTCTCTTCATGAAAGTCTCTTGGTGATTTTTCTTGACACTGTTATTTCTTGTTGTTGCAGGTCTCCTCTGCTACAGATTCTGCCTGCCAACATTCTTTTACTTTCTACAGTAAGTGCATGTTCTTTCAACCAATTTGAAGAGCTTTGAATTCTCGCAAATTTATACTGTTTCTGTTGCAGGTTGAAAGATCAACAAATCAGGGATCTCTTGGAGGGATTGATGCACTCCTTGGATGTCCCTTGCACCTTCCTTCCTCTAAGGTAAAACTACAGTGTGCCACCCTGAAACTCTGTTTCATCAACTTACAATCTTTAAGGTAAAAAGTAGATATTTATGGAGGAATTATGTAATTCTTCAATTTTCCGAGAGCGGGGTGGTTTGGAAACTTTCTCTGTTACTTGGAATTTTATTTTAGCAAAGAAGGGAATTTTTGGATATCATTGAGCAGGGGATCCCCGTTGATGACCTTTACCAAGTAACAACACCAGACCATAGAGAACAAAGAAGGTTGACTGGCCATTTTTTTTCCTGTGTCCTTGGGTGCTAGTTTTGTCAATCCTCTTTACTTGACCTATGGAGGAGAGGAAAAGGAAACCTCCATTACTTGCCCCATGGAGGAGAGGAAAAGGAATTGTCTTGTTCCTAAGATATTGCATATGAATGTGGAGGAAGGAGGCTCTTTCTGACGATCCATTACTATGTCAGAGAAAGCGCCCTAAATATTAACTCCAGTTTGTGAAATTTCCAATGCGTTACTGTGTTGACTTACTTTGCTCCAGTTATGTTGCTTGTCAATGTAGCTAGATTGTTTTAGGTCTAACACGCATTTTGACTACCTTAATGCCAGTATTTCTCCAAAGCTGCGTGGGAGTCTCTCACAGGAAAGCAGAAGCAGATAGTGTGCCTTTCACTCTATTATGCGGCTAACTGGATTAGAGAACTGGTATATAAAATTTAATGTCATCCCTCAACCCTTACAGTTTAACATGAAATTTTGGTGCATAGCCTGTAACAATTGTTTTGTCTCATGTAGCTCAATGCTTTCTCCACACAAGTTGGTGGAAAATTTGAATGTACCAGTCAAGCTACAAAAGAGGATATAATCAACAAATTGCTGAAGCGATTGAGGAACCTAGTGTATGTACCTCTTTCACAAATTTTCATGCTTTCTCAGCTGCTCCTTTGGTTGTCAAACCCAATGTGCCAACTGATTTTATGTTTATGTTTTGATTGAAGGTAAGAGCCATGGCTGTTACAATCCAGATTTAAATCTCATAAGCTTACTGTTTTACCATTTTGAACACATTGGACGATCTAAATCCGTGTTAAACTTTTAGTAAAATCTAGATTTAAATGATATAATCTTTTTAATTTCTGTATTTTATGATTCAATAGATATTGAATGATTTTCATCTTGTAAAAGCTTTAAGTTGGTAGAATTTTTTATGTGAATATTCTAGGATGTTCAAGAGGGAGGGAGAGAAGATGTAATGGCTACATCTTTAGTAAAAGACTTGATGAAAGAGTACATAAGATGGCTCTATTAAGGTAATTAGGGTTTTTGGTGTCTCTCATGCTTGATAAATGGAGCCATCTTATGTACTTTCATCAAGTCATTAGCAAAGATGTAGATTTGAATGTTTTCTCTCTCCTTCTCTCTTGAATATCCAAACACAGTGTAAGAGACCTGAGAAGCTTGTGCAATAAAGTCTGATACGTGAACTTTGAATGGTAATTGAATATAATTCCTGAGGGTGAGGGGAGTAAATGAAGCAAAGATAAACTATTGCATATTGGTAGTCTGTGAAGTTTTCTATTTGGTAATTGATGATTTTGTTGCCATGTCTTCCCTTCAGACAACTGTATTGTCTATGCAGGGATGATAGTTTATACTCTCTTGGATGTAGATTGTTTTCTTTTTCTTTATTTTATTTCATACAGGATAATTTGGCCTCATTCTGAAGTTTCATATGACAAGCACATGTTGTCTCACAGATGTTGTTAGTAAAATTGTTGATCTATGTTTCCTAGATTTTAAACATGAGAGTGGTGTTACTAAAAATTGTTGAGTATTTAATTTAAGAGGGAATGAGTTTCATTCTGAAATTTTGGTGTAGATTTTTGGAGAGCTTGTTAAACAATCACTTAGAGTCTTACCCATTATGCCTGCCAGAGCTCCATCTTCACTTAGAGCAGCCCAAGTCTTCAAATATAAGCCAACTTTATCCAGTTGGACATTTTGAAAAGAAGAATGAGCCGAAGAGAGCACATTATCTTGCTTTTCCAAACAAGTGTAAAAAAAAGACTGACTCTGAACCAAGTTCATGCACTGATAGAAAGCTTCATCAGCCCTCTATAGTGGATGTGTTAAAGAAGGCAAGAGTAATGACAAGCCAAGAAGTGCAAAATGAGGATTCTTCAAGTCCACATATGAATGATGGGAGAACTACGTTGGAAGATCAGCATCCTTGTGATTCCCATGAGACGTTAACCCTGGAAATTTCTGCTGCTACTACAGTTCTGGAACTGCAGAGATCCAAGTTCAGACCACTTCTGCTTCAGTGTTACTCCATTTTGGCATTCTCGAAGGTATGATAAATGGAATTTGTCCTTATGTTTCTGTTTGCAAGCTACCTTTTTGAAAACTGTGCAATAGCTTAAAGAAATGACGTTGATTGCAAGTACTTGAATGAATCCTAAGTCGTTCCTCTGGTGGACAAAATCTTGGTATTATTTGGAATCTTGTGACAGATTGTCCTCATTGTTCCTTTCTTTTATGTAGGTAGTCAAACAGATAATTCTACATGTCACCAGAATTTTTTTTTAACATTCTATGTTCTCTCATTCATCAAAATAAATTGCATGTTCTAATGTGCATTAGATGCCACTTTTTCTACTTATCATATTTCTATCAGTGGTGACAATTATTTTACTGTACTTACCAAGGAAGTTTTAAGGCTAATGATAGATTATGTAGAATAGGTAAAATGAGTTGGGATCACTTTATGGAGTAGTATCACTTAATAAAAAATTGATGGACATTTAAAAGTAGCACATATGGAAATTGCTGGCTATTTAGCTAGTGAATGCCTATGGTTGTAGTGCCAGTTACTTGGGTAGGATCCTTGCTTTCATTTAGGTGGAGATGAGTTGTAAAGAAGGAAACTACTCCTTTCCGGATAGCTTAAGCAAGCAGAACCAAGGAGGTGGAAAGGGCAGGCAAATAAGTTTCTTTCTAAGCTCTCTATGAGTTTCAAGATGCATAGTGTCCAACTGTTCCAGAATGGAAGAGCAATTCAAATGCCAAAAATGATGGAGGAAGCAAGATTGACATTGAGATGGCAAGGGGAGTAACTTGATCTTACTTGTGAAACTAGTATACTTTATCTAATAAATAGGGCCTAACACCACCCTATTTGTTGCTCACATGTGGCCAGTTCCTAGAGATGCACATTTCAGAAGATCCTTAACTTGTTACATTGAAAAAGTGATGCTTGAGCTGACAAATGTCCATGGCCGGCTCTGTTATTTTTATTTATACAACTGTGGAGTTCATGGGGTCTCCCTTACAGGTGTGAAACCTTTGTACCTTTGGGGAAAGGGAACGATCCAATGTTGACACAGCTTAAAATCAGCCATAGTATAGTAGAGTTGGATGAAATTTGGTAGACAGCGATAAAACAGCCAATTGATTCCCCCCCAAAAAAAAATGCTCTCACACATGCAAACTGGATCAATTATAAAATTATATGTTGCAGGGTTATTCTATTCCTGAGGTTAAGCGCAAATGCTAGGCACTCTTTGGATTAGGTTGTCAAGGTTATCAATGTAGCCAAACTTGTTGACACATGATTCTTCTTCTTCTTCTTCTTCTTTTAAGGATTTGCTCTTGGAAATGGAATCATGTGCTCACAATGTACTATGAATTTGGGATCCTGAGGCTGTGGTGGAAAATTTTGGTGCATACTATCATGAAATAGATGGAGACTTTTTCAAAGATACTGTCTAGTTTATTTTTATTTATAAACATTCAGTGGTATATATATAGCAAAAAGTTACACTGTTGTAATGTTGCATAGATCCTTGTAATATATACATCCAATTGCACATTTACAGGCTTAATGCAATAGCATACTTGGTTGTACTTCTGATAGGCTGTTTTAGTAATGGCTATTCATGTCTTCTAAATTGCAGAAAGAGGAGACCTGTTGCGCAGATCCCATGGCTGAGGTACCTTATCAACCTAGATTTGCTATTTTTCTTTCAAGTTAAGATCCTTAGTAGTCTCTCAAGTTGGTTATCTTCTTTCAGTTACCCCTATATCTGTACCTTCTGAGAGATATTCATAAGAAGCTGGATTACTTCAATCCTAAATGCAATGGCTTGAGTGCTGCATCTGGATTTGCTGGTGTTACCTTGGAAGAGTTCTTTAATACAATCAGACCCCTCTTTCCCTCTTTGAAGAAGCATTTAGATAGTGCAATGAGTATCCTTGAAGAAGGTATGTATGCCCACTCTAGTTGGTCGAGATCTTTGCTTGTGACAATGTCCTTAAAATTTTAAGAAAATATTTTGCAGGTGATAACAATTGCAGAGGACACTGGAAAAATCAGAGCATTAATGCTGGGAATCCAAATCTTCCTGATTGTGTGCTCACGGTAACTTCAGCGACAATGTTGGTCATAAAGGAAGTACTTCATTGTCTTAGTGAGGTAGGTCTTTATACTTGTTGGCTCATCATCTTTTGTGATCAATGCACACCTGGCTTGTCCTAATACCATATAATGGAAATGGCAGATACTAAATTTTCCAGATATTCAAAGGGACATAACAATCCTTTCAGATTTGCTACGTGCTTTTCAGCCAATTGAAATGCCGGAAAGTAGTATTTTGGGCATGCAGCCCCATCCTTTGCATGGGAGCATTGAACACTTATATTGTGGTGCTTATTCATTTCTGGAGAACATTTTGGACATTGGTTTGTCATCCATCCTTTGTTTTGTTTCATTTTGTATTTGGATGCTTTGTTGCCCCAAATTCCTAAGAAATATCTCCTTCCTGCAGCATGCTCCTTTTCCTTCATGGCAGCATCAGAAACTCTTCTGACACTTGAAGCAGTTCTGACCTCAGCCCAGAAGTTCAACGTTAAGTCAATTGGGGCAAACTGTAAATTTCTACAGTCAGGATTCAATCAGGAAGTTCTTATAAACCTATGTAGAAGACTTGGAACTTGTGCCGATAAGATTCTAAAGCATAGATGGGATGCTGAGAATGCTGAGAACAGTTGGAAGAGTAAAGTGAGACTATCCCCATTATGCCATCCCCTTTACTTCAAAGTTAGATTTTAGCGATGACAGTAACATATCAACAAATTGCATACAGTCCTCACTCCGTTAGGAGTGTGACTTAACTTCTAGATTTTCTCAGAAACAGTCACTTATCTTCTATGATAAACCTTTCTATCAGCAGGGAGACCGAGTGCAGAAGGTTTTGCACGTTTACTTGGAGAACAGTGAATCGACATCCAATGTGCTTAATGAACTTGCCCTCTCTGTGTTACTGCAGGTGAATAAAATACTCTGCAGCACATTTCAAATGGTTCTTTAGTTGGGAGATGGATGGCTACCGAAATAGGCATTTCATTCGTGGCTGTTGAAAGTGCTTAAATTTGTTGTTGTTTCTTTTGGCCAAAGCTTCAATTTTTTGTTAAAATTCCCTCCACAAACTAAATTTAGTCTGAATCAATAACAAAAGTAATGAGAATCTGACTTGGCTCAGGCTATGAAGACTTTATAGACAAACTTGTTTATAAATGCTGCTGTGCCCTGATATTCATTATGAATGCTTCTTTATTAGGCCTTGGTGTGCAAAACGGCCGAAAGTGATGCGCTTCATGGCTTTGCATCCTTGTGCTCTGTGACATTTCATATATGGTACCGGGTCTTGGTAAGAAATTTGATTCCTACTATACATCTGGTAATTAACCATGCGTTTTTAGGAAATATTTCTGACAGAGGGTGTTACTCATGCAGCATGAAGTTAACCTTACTCGATTCAATGATCTGGTGAGTTCCCAGTCAAAAATTTGAACACTAGTTTACAATTTATGCCAATTTATTTAATATGCCTTTATTTTTGTCCTCTAATGTAATTCAGGTTAAAGAAGTTGGTCTTAGGAGTAAACTGGATGCAGGTAAACTGGGAAATGATGCCAAACATGACGTCATAAGAGGACTTCTTATTAAATTGCTGGAGCCTGTGAATGTGGTTGTATCCCTAGTTAATGTTTGCAGGACATGTGACAAGGTAAGCAGGCTGCAAAGAATAATTTGTGTTTCCCCTTATTTAGGGGAAAGATCTTGATTTTAACTGTTGCATTGAATTGATTAAGAAAGACAATTGGGTAGGTGACTACGCATGCTATGGCTGTAAAATACGGTGGGAAGTTTGTCGATTCTTTTCTTAAAGGTAAATAATGATTTTCGATTGCTTTAATCGTTGTTATAAGTTATTTTTTCTACTGAGCTCTGAACTGTCTTCCCAGTTTTTGAGTTTTTGGAGGTGCAGTTTCAAGAGCACCAAGAACTTGTGATACAGCTGGTGAGATTTGATGCTTTAAATGTACTCTGCTACTTCAATGTTACAAACCGGAAAAAAGTCTAAGCTGCAGTCAGTATGCTTTTTATTAATGATGAAGGTAAAAGAGCTCCAGAAGGCCACAAGAACATTGCAGACACTCTGCTCTGAAGCAAAGGTTGGCATTGCTTCTTCAATTTGGTCAGAGGCAAAATCATTTTCACTTAAATGCTAATGTTTCTGTGTTCTTATAAGGGTTTGCAACAAATGTCCATCACCACCAAAATTCCTGCTACGAAAAGGTCGCTAGAGCGACTTTTATTTCGCGTCAAGTCTCTTCTCCACAATTCATCAAGCGAATGCGCTTTTTGGATGGGTATGCCAAATCATCCTAGTTTCTCTGCATTAGAATATTTTGTTATTCTTTGATGTTCACACTCTGGTTTTCAAGTTTGGTCAGCACGGTCGTCACTTTCCACCATGTATGTCATTTTGTTTGCAGGTCTCATCAATAGTTACTTATGAATGGAGGTTTTTGTACATTTGCAATGGACTTTTAATTTTCTTCTTCTGAAGAATCACTACTGATCTTTCAGTCGCCGATATGGTTTTCTATAAACGGCAAAAGCTAACTATGCTTGACCTCTTGCTGCTGTTCACATCTTCCCCTCTGCTTGACAGGTAATTTGAAACATAAAGACTTGGCAGGCCAGATTGTGAGCTCCCAGGCATACATTGACGAGCAAGACTTTGTTCATGAAGATGTGAGGGAAGAAAATGCGGATGAGCCTTCCGTAGGCGAGCCAGATGAAGAAACAGAACAAGGGTGAAAAGCGAGCCACACCTTCATGCTGCTGCGAATGGATAAACCACGCAAACCAAAGGTTTTTATCATTTACTGGCGGCATCTGTATATAATAGCAGAAGGGCGGCCGTTGTATATTGTCCGCATTCCGGAGTCAACTTTCAGCTTACATGGGGTTTTACCCTCTTGCAAGGTTATTAAATTTTGTAATTCCTCTGGCATTTTATAAAGTTAAAGTGTGTCAATATCACGGTAGAGTGACGCAATTTTCCATTTTGAAGTAATGGATTTAAGTTTCCTTTTTCCATTTAGAAGTATCCACAAATGTCATATCTTTAAATTTTGAGGACTGCACTTCCATTTTGTCAGTACAACATTCATGAGTTGACATGTTCCACTACCCTATGCTGTCCTGCTTTTGATCGCTGCACGCTTGGGGCCAACTCTTTCACCAGCACATTTCAAATGGTTCTTTAGTTGGGAGATGGGTAGATGTTATAATGAAAGTCTGAAATAGAGCATACTAGAGAACATAATCCTCATTGGCGCAGTGAGCAATTCCGCATCGGAATGACTAATGAGCAGAAGAGTAAATCATACGGTGACATAACAGAATAAATGGTGTGGATTTTGTTAGGATCATACTTAACACAAACAGTTCATCGAGAATTTAATGTAACTATGAACTTGACGAATTGCAGACTTGCAACATATCAAATTCACACCCTATGAAATTAGCTTGAGAGAACCCGACAGATCCTGGGGATTGAGAGCGTCGTAAATACTTCTACTTAAAATACATCTAATTAAAAACAAACATGAAGTACTGGACCCTCGTACCAAGGATAGCTGGGAACTGAGCTATGAAACATTTAGATATTTTTTTTTTTTGAATAGTCTAAATAAAAGGAGAAGTGGAAAATTATATATGGCAGCAGTTCAACCTAAGATATCCTTTCTTTCATACGGCAATCGAGCTCAAAGTTCTCAACCTCTCGCATTGTCGTTCTTCAAGAAGAACTCTAGACCTATTAGATATGGCAATGGTTCAACCTCACTGAGATATCCTTTCTTTCATATGGCAATCTAGCTCAAAGTTTTCAACTTCTTGCATTGTTGTTCTTTAAGAAGAACTCTAGACCTATTAGATATGGCAATGGTTCAACCTTAATGAGATATCCTCTCTTTCATATGGCAATCAAGCTCAAAGTTCTCAACCTCTCGCATAGTCGTTCTTTAAGAAGAACTCTAGACCTATTAGATATGGCAATGGTTCAACCTCACTGTGATATCCTTTCTTTTATATGGCAATCTAGCTCAAAATTTTCAACTTCTTGCGTTGTTGTTCTTTAATAAGAACTCTAGACCCATTAGATATGGCAATAGTTCAACCTCACTGAAATATCCTTTCTTTCATATGGCAATCAAGCTCAAAGTTCTCAACTTCTCGCATAGTTGTTCCTTAAGAAGAACTCTAGACCTATTTGCTCTTAGGCCAAAATTTAGCATACACATGAGGGAGATTATTAGAATATTTTAATACTAAACCATATCTTAATTTAATAACTTAAATTTTTGGGATATTTAGCAGTGGTTATACAAAATTTTACATGTAAATGCACCAAACGGAAGTTTATGACTTTTATTAGATGGACACGACTTGTACATAATCTAGAACATGATTTGTAATTTAATGATTGAGGGCAAATTTGTCTTTTTAATGTAAAATGAGGTTGGATTTAGTCATAGGAACAGAAATAGTGCCTCCCTAAAAGCAAAAGTATAACTTTCCCAAGTTAAAATCTTTATACATGAAAAGATAAAATTCTTTAAATAAAGAAAGATAAAATGAGTTTATCAACTTCGAAAATTCTTGTTGCACTTGTCAAGAGTACAAGAATTACTTGATTGGTCTATATTTGATTGAGAGCAACTTTTGGAATTGCTCTATTGTTAAGAAATATTTTCTCTAATACATGGGCCATATAGCTTCTCTCTCCTTGTTGAAGTGCAGTAAACTTGCTCAACTTTCAGACTCAATAGGCTTGCTTGTATCTTTGTAGCGCTTGTTATTATGAGCATGCTGCTTGTTGAGAAAAGTCTCCGACTTGATCGGAAAGTTGGCATCATTGGTTGGTTGGATTTAAAAAGTACAATAATTGCGGACCCAAAAGTATTGGAAATTTGTAGAATTTGAGGATTTTGGACGTTCATTGAACTCACATAACATGATTGCCTGGTGCCATTGGAATGTTAGCGAAACCCCCAAGAGTTGAGAACTTCAGGGTAATGCTTTCGCTAAACAAGCTTGATTTAGACAGGTCAGGCATTTCGGCCTTGTCAAAAAGCATTTCCAAGCTCTCTTTTCTCCAAGACCTCAGCGTTCGACATTGCAAACTTAGCAGCTCTAAATATCACCTGCCAGAGTCCATCACTGCCACATCTTTCCCAACTAAACCTTATCAAGAAACTCACTCTTTCTATTTCACGTTATGGAAATTCGAAACTTTGACGAAGTTGTCAAACTTGAATTACTTATCTGAATTGATTCTGGACAAGTGCTCTGAGCTAACAGAGGTCACGGGCCTGGAAGGTTTGCAGTCCCTATCCAACTCACATGTACGACAATGCCGTAAGATGTCTAGGCTCGATGGGGTCGAATCCTTGGAGTGTTTGAAGGCTGTTGTGCTTGCTTGCTGATCATCTATAACGTGTTTGTTTTGTTTACACAGCGAGTTAAACTCTGTTTGATTCTCATGATGCAAGACATACTGGTTTATACATGATGCCGACACCGTGAAAATTACAAGATGTTGAAAGAGCAAGCATATCCTGAAAAAGATCTCTTTAACCATAGTTATCTCAATTTCTTAAGGTAAATCGAAATCCTACACTCAGGAATGACATCATTTTGCTTGAATTATTACTATTATTTTTTTACTTGTCCGATATTCAACTGTGGTACCCTCTTCTGTCTATTCTCGTATGACTCCTCAAAGTAATCTAGTGATTAACACGTGGTTTATTCAGAAAGCTTCTGGAGGCAGAGTACGAAAACACGTCGGTGAAGGAGAGAGAGATCATACTGCTGAATTAATGGCGCTCTCGATATCCAGACTCTGTCGGGGTTTCCCAAAGCTAATCTCATGGGGTGCGAATCTGATATGCTGCAGGTCTACAGGAGTGAATTCATAGTTTCAATGTCATTATAACTTCTCTATGAACTGTTTATGTGTTGAGTTTGATCCTAACAAGATTCGTGCTGCTGCACGATTTACTCTTGTGCTTGTTTATTCATTCCATTGCCGGGAATTCTTCACTAAGCCAATTGATGATTTTGTTCCGGTAGTGATGCTCCATTTCGACTTTGATTACAACATCCGTCGGATAATTTGCAACTTACCATTCTTTAACCAGGAAATTTACAGAACTCAAAACAAGTTCATGTGGTATTTTTCTTTTTTAATATCCTTTAAATTATGTTTTTCCGGCTCTGGTTTTATGAATTGTAGGCGTGACATTGCTGGAGAAGAGAAAGAGGTGGGCTCAAATGTGCAGACGATTTAAAGTAGGAGACCATGTGGGAGTGACTACATAAGATCAATGCACTAGATTCCTAAATGCTCAATGACCAAAAAAAGAAAATATAATAAATTAAAGCATCATTATCACTGTTGATATCACGGTATAAGATTATTAAAATCCAATTTGGTACCATGATGTAAGTTGAGTAATACAAAACTTCTTAAAGATAATTACTAAAGTGATGGGACATATAGTGCTTTCATTTGTCTAATTAATACCCATTTGTCATATGTAACCCTAAAAATATTTGGAGCCATCCTTCTCCAAGCCTGGCAAAAAAGAATGAACTGTCCTTAGTTTCTAATTAATTGAAAACCCAATTTTTATATGTAACTTTTGCAATAGAACATCATCACGTGTGGAATATCATTCCTCCATACGCATCAATAAAATGGACCCCACCTCTTCCCAGCAAACCTAACATCAGTACTAGGTTTCTTCCAAAGGGTCGGTCGCTAAAAGGGTAGGCACACCTTTTCGAGTGCCGTGGTATTAGTCAAATGCATCTCAGCTTTTAAATCATGTGAGGGACCCACTAAAATCGATGAGTTCAAGTGGAGCAGGTTTATATGCACTCGAATCGCCTGTGGAGAGAGTTCGTGAAATGCTAATTCTTATAAGTATTTGAAGGGAGCGACAATGTTACATTGTTTGGAATCCCTCTTGAATTGTATAATTTCTTGTTTGAATTATAATATTATGCATAAACTCAAGAATCAAGAAATACTTTACCTAATAACTTGAATTGGAGCCGCTTGTATCAATAGTTAGATGTTGAATAAGATTCTATGTCGACATTACGATCACACCTTTAACATAGCATGTCACTTTGGCACCGATTTGATCTGTATGCCTGCAAGGATTATGAGGGATTAGGATCCTCTAACTTGCACATTGCTCCCCCTCAATTTTTTCAATAAATTTCATTCATTGATCAATGAAGCGAGGTTGTTATCAATAATTACAATGAACGTCGAAACATGGAGGCTGATAGAATTGGGCGGGGTGGAAAATGTTTTTGTCCAGATACATAATCATGTGGATGTATTGTAGTTTTACAATCTGTACCTAATACATGATGTATGTTCTCTAGAATTCAAAAAATTAGGCGGTTTCCTCTTTCATAATTGTTATATACACTATGCATGCTTCTAGCTCACAGCCTTATGGATAGTAAATATGGCACAATTAAAAAAATGTGCTGAATTGTGTCTTGTTCATTTCTAGCTGCACTTGTTTCCACATGCTTTGCTGACTCTCTCTCTCTCTCTCTCTCTCTCTCTCTCTCTCTCTCTCTCTCTCTCTCTCTCTCTCTCTGAAAGGAAACGAGGAACAGAAGCAAAAGCAGAAGATAGTATATGGAGGAAAAATGTTTTTGTATTCTATGTCATTCAATGTACAATCGATGCAAATTTATAATACAAGAGATGTACAAGAAAGGAAACAAATCATAAATAAATCAGATCCAATATTGAGAAGATCTTGATTTATTTAGAGTACAATTACAATCGTGATCGGATCTCGCATATCTTCCAACACTCCCCCTCAAGCTGGTGGCTTGTAGATGTCCAAGACGCCCAGCTTGCTCAACAGATATGCGTGTTGTCTCTAGCAAAGAGGTTTGGTGAACACATCCGCAGGCTGTTCTGTAGTCCCAATTCCTCTTGTCTTAATTATTCCTTCTTGGATTTTTTCTCGAGTGAAATGGCAATCCACCTCTATGTGCTTTGTTCTTTCATGTACTATAGGGTTGGATGCAAGTTTGAGTGCTGCATCATTATCACAAAACAATTTGGTTGGTCCCTTAATCTTCACTCCAAGATTCTAAAGCAATCCTCGCAACCATACTATCTCACAGGCGGTCTTCGCCATGGCTCGATATTCTGCCTCTGTTGAAGATAGAGACACTGTTGGTTGTTTCTTTATCTTCCAAGAGAGTAAAGATTCCCCAAATTTAATACAGAAACTTGTGACGGATCTTCTGCTCATAGGACATGTTGCATAATCCGTGTCACAATAGGCCGTCATTTCCATATTACACCCTTTAGAGAGGAGTAATCCAAGTCCCGGACATTTCTTCAGATACTTCACGACCTTCAGAGCAGCATTCAAATGTGATTCCTTGGGCTTATGCATAAATTGGCTGAGTGTTTGAACTGCATAATATATATCCGGTCTTGTCATAGTCAAATATATGAGCTTTCCAACAAGCCTTTGATATTTTGATGGATCTTCAAGTGTGAGATCTTCATCTTGAGATACCCTTTCATCATAATCTGCTGTAGTGAGTTTGGTGTTTTGCTCAATTGGAATAACAGCTGGTTTGCATCATGATAAGCCTGTTTCTAATATAATCTCCAACACAAATTTCCGCTAGTTGAGAGAAATCCCTTGCTCGGATCGGGCAATTTCGATTCCCAGGAAATATTTGGGAGATCCCAGATCCTTCATATGGAAGGTGGAGTGCAAATATTCTTTGAGCCCCTTTATGGCATTTTCGTCATTTCCCATAATCAGTATATCATCAACATATATCATAAAGTAGTTAGATGACATACCTTTGGTCCATATGAAAAGGGCATAATCATATTTGGACCGTCTGAATCCTGCAGCTATGAGAGAATTAGCGAATTTGGCATACCACTGCCTAGAAGCCTGCTTGAGCCCATAAAGGGATTTGCGGAGACGACATACTCTATCCTCCCCCTGTCTCCGTAAACCCTGTGGAAGTTCCATGTAAATTTCCTCATCTAAATCCCCATGGAGGAAAGCATTATGAGCATCCATTTGATATAATTTCCAATCTTGAAAAGCTGCAACCGATAGAAAAGAGTGGACCATAACGTCTTTGGCTACAAGGGAGAAGGTTTCATGATAATCGAAACCTTCTCTCTATGTAAATCCTTTAGCCACAAGACATGCTTTGTACCGTTCAATTGTTCCATCTGCCTATATTTGATCTTATATATCCACTTACACCCAATTGGTTTTCGTTGAGGAGGCAAGGTTATAAGTTCCCATGTTTGATTCTCCATTAGGGCTTGTAACTCTGCTTCCATAGCTTTCTGCCATCGTGGGTCAGTGTGTGCTTCATCATAACTAGAGGGTTCTCGTTCTTCAGATATGGAACAAATATAGTGTCTATGTTCCGGAGATAATTGGTTAAAGGAAACATAAGACGATATGGGGTATGGAATACCCGGTAGATCTTTGGTAGCACAAACATAGTCCCTGGTCCACGTCGATGGACGAGTGATTCGTCCAGAGTGTTGTGGTGGCTCTTGTGAGGATGATTGTGAAGGATCCATAATATCTTCTGATGCAGGGCTAGGGACTTGTTCATTGGATATATTCTTCGATATTGTTTCCATCATCATTGGAGAGGGAATATCTTCATTGGATGTTAAAGGGTTGCTTGAATTTCCAGGAGATTTAATCAGAAAATATTCAGGCCTTTCATCCTCATTCAGGGGTGTAACTTTGTTGCCTGGCACTTTCCTTTCCTTTGAAAAATATTCTTTTTCAAAAGGAAAAATGTCTTCGTGAAATGTTACGTCCTTGCTAACGAAGAATTCCTTTGTGGATGGGTCGAATACATGGTATCCCTTTTGCAAACTCGGGTACCCCATAAATATACAACGCCTGGCACGGGGACCCATCTTGTCCCGAGGTCCCACTGTAGTAGCATAGCATAAGCATCCAAAAATCCTTAAATGGTCGAGTTCTGGTTTCTTCCCAAAAAGCACCTCAAAAGGACTCCGTCCGTTGAGAATTTTTGTCGGCATTCGATTTATCAAATATGCTGCCGCTGTTACACAATCTCCCCAAAATTCTTCCGGTATGGATGCTTGAAACTTCAATGCATGTGCAACTTCTAATAGATGCCTGTGTTTTCTCTCAACTACCCCATTCTATTGTGGGGTATATACACATGAACTTTCATGCAAGATGCCATGTGATGAGAAAAGAGAAGTGCAATCATGATTAAAAAATTCCTTCCCGTTATCTGTTCGAATGCGCTGAATAGGCTTCCCAAATTGATTCTTCAATAAGGAAATAAATGTCCTCAAATTTGGGAAGACTTGATTTTTAGATTGCATAAGGAAAATCCATGTGGCTCTAGAATAATCATCCACGATAGTAAGAAAGAAACAAGAACCATCATGGTGTGGTATATGATAGGGACCCCATACATCAGCATGAATTAAGGAAAGGATGCTATTTGCACGACTATTGCTAACGGGAAATGGTGCACGTGATTGTTTTGCCAAAGGGCATATAGGACAATGATGGAAAGGGAAATGAGAACTATGACCCATTCTTGAATGCAAAAGAAAGTCTTTATCATTGGTAGTCAGATTACACAATGATTGTTTATTCAAGGAATTGCAAGGTAAATCTAAATTTCTTGGATGGCTGTTCCAAAAAAATAATCCTTCAGAGAGATTACCCAAACCCATCAGTTTGCCAGTCGAAAGGGCTTGAAAGAAACATGTATCGGCATTGAATAATATTTGGCAGGAATTTTCTTTGCAGGCTCTAGACACGGAAATAAGGTTGAACTAGAAATTTGGGACATAAAGGACATTTTCTAGGGTAATTTACGGACCGAGATTAACTATCCCTGTTATGGTGACATGAGTAATATTCCCATTTGGCAACTGAACAGAAATAGGAATATCCAATTTTCTATGAATATCATAAAATAGATTCTCATCGCAGATAATATGATCACTAGCCATTGAATCAATTATTTAAGCATTTCTGGAAATTGAATTTATCAGGCAATGAGAAATACTTGAGAAACTGCTTCCTTTATTGGAAATGTCCAATTTTTGCAATGCTTGCATAATTTGTTGATACTGCCCATTTGTAATAGGCTGATTTAAATTTGAGCCAGTTACTTGATATGTTGCAGCAGAAATTTCCTTCCCCATTTTTTCCTTTTCTCCGGGTTTGCCATGTAATTTCCAGCAATTTTCAATTGTGTGGTGGGGCCGCTTGCAATAATCGCAAAATAATTTTCCTTTTCCCTTTGAAAATTGCCCATAATTTTTTGATCCACCCGAAAATTGCCCACCGTTGGATGCTTTAAATCCGAAAGCATTTCCACCGTCGGATTCGGGTGCCTGATCAGATGCCCTGGAGCCGTCCGACCGCAGCGTTCGATCTGGGCCGTCCATTCCAAAACCTTTAAAAGGCCACGATCCTCCTAACCCTAACCCTTCCGATCGCCGCTCCTTCTCCCGATCTGGGTTTCTATGGTTTGACTCCCTCTGTTTGCTGCGAGCTGCGAGCGCGATGCTCTCTCCTCCTTTCGCATTCTCCGGTGAAATGAGTTGTTGACTCTCCTCTTGGACGGCCAATTGAAAAATGCGACCGAGCGGTGGTACTGGGTCCATCGCTAGGATCTGCGATCTAAAGGTTAGGTATGAATCGTTCAATATAAGGAGGAATCGAGTTGTTTTTTCTCTGTCTTTGATGGCCCTGTACTGCTGCAAGGTCGCCTCGGGCCCGTCGAGTTTTTTTTCTGCTGCTTCTAGTTCATTCCAGAGTGCGGATAATTTGTTGAAGCATGCTGTAACACTCATGCTTCCCTGTTTTAATTCAGAGAGTGCTTGCGTGAGTGAGAAAATTTTCGCTCGATCTAGCCTTTCATACATTTCCTTTATGTTGTCCCACATAATTTTCGAGTCTTCTGTGGGTGGTAAGCCGGCTGCAATCTCTAGGTTTATGCAATTTCCTATCCACGTTCTTACCAACTGGTTGCATTTTCTCCACTGTCGAGCCATTTTTTTGTCGGTCGGGACGGCGACAGAACCGTCGATGAACCCGTCCTTGTCCTTGGTAATGAGAGCCCGTCGGAATTCTTGTGCCCAGGTCGAGTATCCTTCGGGTCCCGTGAGAGGGTAGCTGATAAGCCGCAACTCCAGTCCATCCGCGGCGGAGACGTACAAGGCATCGCCGGGTTCTGGTTGTTTGGTGATGGCCGCGATGGAATATGGCAAGTAGCCGGGTTGAAAAGTCGGGTAGGGATTTACACCCGTACCCGGATTTACAGATCCGCCTGGAAAACCCGCATTCGGTCCTCCCGACCCATTTGACTGCCCCGCATCCGCGATCGGAATTTCTGGCCCGCCCGTCTGTGAAATTCCAGGCCCATGAGTGAAGTTTGCCCCATTATTGGTTAGTGGGCTTTCATGGGTCTGGGTGAATCCCTGGTAGCCCATGTTCCCAGGCAGTGATGGATTTGGGCTTGGCCCAAAATAAAGTGGGAAAGGTACCCACTGGTAAGGATGGTCCCCCATGGGCTGGCCCGCAATGGGCTGTTGGCCCACAATGGGCTGGCCCGTGATGGGTTGCCCCAAGATTGTCTGAGCCTGGGTTTGCTGCTGGTCACTAGGGATTTGAGCCGACGAATGTTGATCTTGGGCCTCTGATGTAATGGCATGCTCCAAATCTGTTGGAAGATTATGAGCCAGTATGGGTAAAAAACTTATGTCCTCTGATGTAATGGCATGCTCCAAATCTGTTGGAAGATTATGAGCCGACGGATGTTTTTGACATAGAATACAAAAACATTTTTCCTCGTTTCCTTTCATGGTATCAAAGCATTGATCTGCTCTTAATTGCTTCCGCTGGATTGCCTGTTGACCGGAGGTTTTGACCTGCAAACAGAACAAACACTCCGGCAAAGGAATCAATTTTCATTAAAGAGGAATAGAAGCAGAAGCAGAAGATAGTATATGGAGGAAAAATGTTTTTGTATTCTATCTCATTCAATGTACAATCGATGCAAATTTATAATACAAGAGATGTACAAGAAAGGAAACAAATCATAAATAAATCAGATCCAATATTGAGAAGATCTTGATTTATTTAGAGTATTCGTGATCGGATCTCGCATATCTTCCAACACTCTCTCTCTCAATTGAACTATATAAACCCGTGTTTCATACATAACTTCAAACCCCATAAAATCGAGAGAGAGAGAGAGAGAGAGAGAGAGAGAGAGATGAAGACGTGCGCAAGGAGGCCGAAGGCGATATTAGTCCCCTATCCAGCGCAAGGCCACGTCACTCCAATGCTCAAGCTAGCCTTAACCCTCCACTCCCACGGCTTCAATCCAGTGCTCGTCACCCCAGAATTCATCCACCGCAGGATCTCTCCCGGAGACGTTCGGACGACGGCGGAGGTGATCACGTACATAGGGATCCCAGATGACTCGGGCTTTGACGGTGGTGCGCCTTGCGACTTCTTCTCAGTTGAGAAGGCCATGGAAAACGGCATGGCGGCCCACCTAGAGCAGCTCGTGAGGGGCCTTGACATGGCGGACGGAGGCGTGGCGTTGATGGTGGTTGACTTGCTGGCCTCGTTCGCGATCGAGGTGGGGATCCAGTGCGGGGTCCCGACTGCAGGGTTCTTCACCGCCATGCTCGCGGCTTACAAGCTGGTTGCAGCCATCCCGGAATTGGTCCGAGGAGGTCACATCTCAAGTTGTGGTGAGTCTCGTTCGCTCGTCATTTTCGCTTTATTCCTAATCGTTTCATTTCACTTCCTAATTTTCTGTTTTCCAAATAAACCTAGACTCCTTTGAAGTATATATGACTAATTCTAACCCTCCTATAATTATAAAATTTTGTGAGACCATTACCATCATTCTAAAATTTGAGCTGTTAGATGAAAGAGTCGAATTAAATATAAAAACTTGAACACTCTCCTGTATGGGTAGGCTAGACACTGATCGAAAATTTAGTGTGGGAATACATAATGAAAAAGATAAATAAGGAATTTGGAAGAATTCAAATTTAGGACTTTCTGCTCCGGCACTATGTAAATTTTTTTTTGGAATCACCCATTATTCTAAATTTTTTTTGTAAGAATGAGCCTACGCAATATTTTCTTCCTGTAGAGGAGTATCTTGTTTTGGGGTCTAAGTCTTAATCCTATAAACCCAACTTATATAATTGAGTTAGGTACTGGAGAATAATCCAAATCATTCGTTGGAATAATAAACAAGGGAAAACCACTATTAATTATATATTGAAACGTATAGTTTGTTTCGTGAAAAATGAATATTTGGAAAATATATCCTAAAAATAATAGTTTGTATTGCTCACTTAATTAAATAAACTAAAAATATTTTCATTGTCTATGGTAATATTTAGACATGAGTTGTTATCAATAAAGAAAATATTTATGGTTAATTTCACGAAAAACTCCAAACTATATACTGATGACAAATTTATTCCAGACTAATTTTTTGACTACCAAAACCTCAAACTAATACATTTTTGATAAATTTACCATTCGTTGGTTTCATTTAAATTAAATTAATACAATGAAAAATCATAAATTGATACACTTATGACAAATGGAGAGCAAAACCCAAACTGGTGCACTTATCAATTGTCGAGTATCATTTAACTCATCAATTTGACAATAAAATTTAATAGAAACTAACATAAAATAAATTTATCATAGATGTACAAATTTGGAGTTTTTGGTGGTCAAAAAATTATTTTGAGTTAAATTTATCAAATGTATACTAGTTTAGAATTTTTTGTAATATTAAACCAAACATTTTTCATTAACCACTTTTTCAAATGACATAAACAATGAAAATTAGGAAAATATTTTCCAAACTATTCATTTTCTTGAAAGAAAGAATCTTAAAATGCTATTACATCGATTAAAATGACACTTATCTATATCATCTACCTATCTGTAATATATCTTACCATCTCAAAAATAAATTGGTCTAATGCCGGACTTGGATAACATCAGCATTTCCAATTTGAATGTAAAAATGACAGATGGATATATTATTTTTTGCTAACATGTGAAATCAAATAGCTGAGAATATTTTATATAATACACATAAATTGCATCTTGACCATTTATTTATAATGAAATATATGCAAGCGTTGTAGCATTGTACTAAGTGTTTGGTTGGTACGATTGGCTTTCGCCGTAGAATAAAAGGCGCACATGCCTTCCACCTCAAACAAGCAAGATTTGTTTCCAGATCGACCATTAAAAACAATAATTGCGACAGAGGAATATCACCACGGATACGATTTCTGTTGTTGTTATTATTATTATTATTGTGTAATATAACTTGAGAATTATCAAATTCATATGTGATTCAACTCATATTAATTTGAGATATGCGCATTAGAAGTCTTAAAATTTATTACGAAAGTACAATTTAGTCATAAAACTTATCACGAAAGTTCAATTAAGTCCTAAAACTCTGGTAAAGTGTAATCAAATATTAAAAGTTATCAAATTGGTTTAATCAAGTCATTTCTTTGATTGCAATTTCGGAAAAATTTTAAGATTTGATTGACACTTTTGTAATAAATTTTAGAACTTGATTATATTTTTTGAAAATTTTAGGATTCAATTGAACTTTCATGATAAGTGTTAACACTTTTAATATACTTGTCCCTATTGATTTTGCGAGGGTACCTTGTATTCCTTAGGGTAATTCTCACATGCAAACGTGCGAAATAATATGCAGGAATACCCAAGAAAGAAAGCGAGATACATCAAAACCCCTCGTTGACCACCCAAGACCTGCCGTGGCTGATCGGGCCGGTCGACGCCCAGAAAGCAAGATTCAAGTTCTGGACTCGGACTCTTCGCCGGTCGGCATCTCTCCGGTGGCTCCTGGTCAACTCCTTCCCCGAGGAGGATGATGAACCTCCGATCTGGTGCTCCCGAGACTACCCGACGATCATCCCCATCGGGCCGTTGACCATTCCGTCCCCGTTGACAAAGAACCCTAGCTTCTGGGAAGAAGACACCACCTGCCTGACCTGGTTGAAGGATCAAGAGCCGAACTCAGTGATCTACGTCTCGTTCGGCAGTTGGGTCAGTCCCATCGGACGCGACAAAGTCGCCAGCCTCGCCTTCTCGCTCGAGTCCATGCGACGGCCCTTCCTGTGGGTGCTGGGACCGTCATGGCGCGACGGCTTGCCACATGGCTTCATGGAGAGGGCCCGCAGCCGGGGCAGGGTTGTGTCGTGGGCCCCACAGGTGGCGGTTCTGCAGGAAGGCGCGATTGGGTGCTTTGTAACACACTGCGGGTGGAACTCGACGGTGGAGGCAGTGCAGTTTGGGCGGCGGATGCTGTGCTGGCCCGTGGCGGGGGACCAGTTCGTGAACTGCAAGTACATCGTCGAGGCGTGGCGGGTCGGGGTGAGGCTGGGAGGGTTCGGGGAGAAGGAGGTCGAGGATGGAGTGAGGCGGGTCATGGAGGACGGCGAGATGGGGGTGAGGTTGGCGGAGCTGAAGGAGAGGATGATGACGGCGAAGGCGAGCTCGAGAGCGGTGGCGAATATGGCAGGCTTCGTCGAAGATCTCAAGAGAATGACGGAGGATGATTCTATGTAATTACTTGGTAGGAAACAGCAATTGTTTTTGTCATGGTTGTCTTCTTAGGGTCTTGAGCGGGATCATCATTGTTTAAAGGCCATGCAAAAGTCTCTTAATTTTTTGATAGTAATGTGTGGGACGGATGTGTATTTCTTCTTCTTCTTCTTCCTCTTTTTTTTGCCCTTGCAGTACTTTCTTTTCTGCAAGAGAAAAATTTGTACAAACCCAAAAGCTTAAACTTATATGTAAAAAGAGATCACATGTATATAAAGAGCATATAAACTCTTCAGTCCAGTGATGTTGGATATTTTGATAAACATCACATGTATTCAACATAAATTTAGATTATATATGACTAGCAGTCCTATCCCTTTTTGTACGTGAACATTGACACTTTCAACTATACTTATTCTATGACTATATATAAATTGAAATTTCACCTACATCAATAAGACACCCTTCAACCTTATGAATTATTTACATATGGTTATACATTTCATTCTAATTGACTTTTCATGCTTCAATTTTTGGATAATTTGATTTTGCCCATCATTCTTCGTTAGACCTAACAATCCATGGGAGAGGATAAGCATGGCAAAGACTGTTTTCCCATGAGTTGGCAGATCGACTAGTTGTGGAAAAATTACCAAAAAAGTCCTAAACATAATGTACATATTCAATTCAATCGATGTAAAGGTCAAGCTCGTGTTTTGGGGTCCAGTACGTGACAGACTAGTTGCATTTAGAGTACAAATTTTGCAGGACTATCAACGAGAGTGTCATTGCAGTAGTGGACTACTTCCAGCAAAAGAGAAAGAAGCCATCCGATAGAGCTGGTTTTCAAGGATCAATTGTGACGAGCAAGCCATTAAAGTAGAGCTAGTTAAGGACTACTCGCGAGCAGTACAATTACTCTACGAATCACGCGCAATTTATATCTTGTCCTGAGGGGACTCGAGGTCATAGGAGAGCAAGGAAGCTACCTCCTTAACCAAAATTGGAAGATCACACGGTTGGGTCGATTAGGCCGGGTCAAAGAACCCATTCACTTCTTCTCCAATGTGACCATAAGAACACCATGACATGCAACTCCATGAACTCCATTTATACCAAAAAAGGAAGATTCGGTGATGCGCAGAAGCTGTTCGAGGAACGCCACAGCGGAACTTCCAACTTGCGATAAAAAGGGTTACGTTGGAGATGTGTTTCTTTGCAATTCTCGATCACCATGTATTCGGAATTTGGACAACCATCGCCGACCTGTCTCTAGGCCTTCGATATCCAATTTGAAACTGCCCCCCCCCCACGAGCAGATGAGCTTTAGTTATCGCTTTATTGAAAGAGTAACAGTACATTCAATTCTTATGTAGCGAATTGATGTTACTATCTAACTATCATCAGAACGAGCAACCGACGGGCTTCCTCTGCCAGTCATTCACAATCTTGGTCCCCAAGACTTGGCGACCTGCTGAAGGATACTTCACATCCTGTAGAAAGCTTGGATGCACGTCTTCTATTGCGATCAAACAATCTGCTTTTATCCTCCTAAACCTCATCTTAGAAGCACAACAAATGAGAAGGTCAGGTCTATCTTAAGGATCGGAGACTTGGGGAAAGATTTTCCTCTGAGGACAGTCCGTCCAAGGCGCCTCCTTATTTCCAGCAATGTCGAAAAGGTCTGGATACCAATCTTTACTATTTGTGTCTCCCCATGTGTCAAGCCATAAGTGTACCTGACTCCCATCGCCCACCAAGACATATCGACCAGCAAAACCTCGCGGTGTTCTTGAAGCATGTGAAGAACATCTGCACAATGAATGATACAGACTAGGGACCACAATGAAGAATTTACACAAAATGGAAGGCTTCTTAACAGCAGAAAATCCGTATGTCGACTTGCAAATGCACAAGCTAGTAAAGTACTATACAGTTCGTCAAGTACGAGATGTTAGTAATGATAAAGCAACAGCCTGATCAATAATCCATTATCCTGTAAATCGTTAGAGCTGAGTAAAATTTGAAGGATTATGCTTTTTAGTCTTTGGACAATTTCTTAAAAAGAGAAATGGCTTTTGCTTCAACTTTTACATGCATTACATGACGGGTGCCATCATACCCTCACTAATGCATTGAATCCCATAAGAACACCAAAGTTAAGCATATTTGGGTGAGAGTAGTACTAAGACGAGTGATCTCTTTAGAAGTCCCATTAGCTTGCTTCTCTGCTCCACTCCCCATTATTGATATCCTTGCTTTCTCCGCTTCGTCACAATTGCCCACCTCACAAATTTATGCTGGTTGAGAGCGCATAATTTGGGGCAAGAAAAGGGATCAAACGATGCCTATACAGTTTTAATGATATCATTTCCTTGGCAAACCATTTTGGAGGATTTTATATGAAATTAATGACATGTAAGATCTTTAGGATTTTTCAGAAGTTTTGGTGTTCAAGCAATAAATTGAATTATGACACTAGAGTGATTATTATAGCATTTTAATGTCTTTTTCTCACAATTGCACACATGTCGTAATGGGGCCAGATTTACTATTCATAAGGTTTTGTGGTAGAAGCATGCATGTGAGGGAAGGAAACCGCTTAACTCTTTGAATACTAAAGAACATATATCATGTATTAGGTACAGGCTGTGAAATTACTATACATTTTCGTAACTATGTACTGGGATGAAAAAATTTTGCACCCACTTGGTGCCCTCAGCCTCCTTGTCTCGACATAATTCAATCCTCAACAACATTCTCATATTTCAAAAATTAAGGATTGAGATTTATTGAATACACCAAGGGGGAGTACTGTGTGGATTAGAGGATCCACGTCTCACGTATAAATCATTAAAATCCTGGTGGGCATATGGAACAAATTAGTGCTAAAGTGATGTGATATGTCGAAGGTGCGACTATAGAATCAACATGGAATCATATTCGACAACAATTTATGGATATAAAGAACTCCAATTCAAGCTATTAGGTAAAGTATCCGTGATTCTCGAGTTTGACCGATGAAGGTCTATAGGAAAAGAATGAGAAAGATTGAACAAAGATCATCATTATTTAAATAAGAAAGAGATCACTTCGAGAGGGATTCATACAGATGTGAATTGGTCCCCTTCGGAAGATACGAATTGATGTTAGGTTGACGGGCACTACCGCAATAGTGGGATCGTGTTTCATTGTCGCGCATGGAGGATGATTTTCCACACGTTGATGATATTTTATCGCTAGCTACAACTTGTTTCCCCTTTTGATGTGCCAATAATACGAACCTGTTGCCTCTTTTTCGACGCCCCCGAGTCTAAATTTATTAGCTCGAAAGTTGTTCACGTGCATTTGAAAAGCTCAAGAATTAGGGAAAAAAAAATCACTAGGATTTGCCACCCTTTCCAAGTAAGAAGCAAGAAACCGGGGGATTTGAATTCCCATTTTCTCAAAGGATTGAAGTGTAGAATAAAAATTACTAAAAATGTTCTAAATTTATCGCACATGTACCAATTTAGTTCATTTACTTGTATCGATTTAGTCATAAACCTTTTTATGAATTACAAATTGAGTACTTTTGGCCAATTTTGACTAGAAATTGCGGACATGAATGCTATTCCTAGCTGTCCTACATGATAAGATCATTGTTGATGTGGACAATTTCTACAATTTAGAAAAAAATTGATTTTTTTTTTTTTTTTACTTTTATTATGGTCTGCGTGGTTATGGCTTGACTAGCCACATGCATGGGTGTGAAGGCCCTTGCACAAAGGCCCTCGCCTAAGATTTGGCGAGGGCGGACCTTTCCGGCCAAAATGAAAAAAAAATTATTAAAATGTTATGAAGATATCCATGTCAACACTGATTGTCATGTACGACAGCTGGCACCATTTAACAATTTACACTCAAAATTGGCAAGTGTTAGATATCTCAAGTGCCAAAACTTGATATAGGGAATTGCTAAAACTTGACATTGGGGATACTTAGTTGCCTGAAGTTTCGAAATGTACACTTAAGTACCAAAATTAGAGCAAAATGAATTACTTAAGTACCAATAGCGAGAAATTTCAGCCAAAATACTAATGTGGCATTTTTCTGGCAACATGAGATCAAAAAGACATCGTTTTGGGCACTTACATGGCTAGACTCAGCCTAAACGACGTCTTTTTACTCCAAATTCAATTTTTTATATAAATATTAATTAAATTAAATTAAAAAAATAAAATAAAATAAGAGAGAGAACAACATAGATGGGAGGGGGCTTCCCCACCTGTGGCTATCACCCCATCGTCGATGGGGCGGCAATGGTTGGCGAGGGCTAGTAGGCTTTTGCCAAAGGTCGGGAGAGGGTGGCGGCATTGTTTTGGTTGAGTCTAAGTTGACTCAACTTTTTGGCAAGTTACGTTAGCGATTTATATTATTAAAATATGCAATGTTGGATTTCTAGTAACTTTTGCTGAACTTGGCACTTATATGTTTCAATTTTTTTTATAAAAAAGTGGCAGTCAAATATACTTTTCGAAATATTTAGCACTTAAGTATTCCCCCGTATCAACCTTTGGGACTTGCGCTGTACTTTTGCCCAAAATTGACTAAATGGGCTCAAATGGCAAAATATGAAAATGTTCATAGTTCAATTGATATAAATAAAAGATTTAGGAATGAATTTGTATAATTACAACACTTTTAAGACTTTTTTTGGTACTCTCCTTGAGAGCAGCGCACCATTAGCTCGGGGAAGGATAGTTCTTTCTTTTACCAGACTTGGAGGGGGACAGCTCAATGATTTTTTTTTTCCAGAAATACACATAAAAATGGGTTTTAAATTAATTAGACGTTGAAGTGATAATATTTGAATAAATGTAATATATTAAAACACTTTGGTCTCATCACTTTATTAATTTGCTTGAAAATTTTGTACCTCTAACATCACTCTGCTTACAAAATGGTACCGAGATGGATTCTAATGCTATCAATTTCGTACCAATCGTGGCTGATCGGACCTTTATTAATTTAAATTTTTCAACATTCTCAGAATAAGTGTAATCAAAAGTGTTGATGTTCACGTAAAAAAAAATGGTAGGACTACTAGTAGTAGTCGTGTATATATATATATATATGTGCTGAACGAACATATATATTGTTTGTACCGGTTTTGCTCAGAAAATCCTGCAAACCAGGAAATACACAAAAGAAAAAAAAAGGAAAAAAGAAATACACATGCATCGCATACCATTACTATCAGAAGGTTTACAGACTTTCTCATGGCCTTTTTACACGATGATAAACTCAAAAACCCTAAGAAGACAACTCTAACGAAAACAATTGCTGTTTCCAACTAAGTAATTACAGAGAATCATCCTCCGTCATTCTCCTGAGATCTTTGACGAAGCCTGCCATATTCGCCGCTGCTCTCGAGCTCTCCTTCGACGTCATCATCCTCTCCTTCAGCTCCGCCAACCTCACCCCCATCTCGCCGTCCTCCATGACCTGCCTCACTCCATCCTCGACCTCCCTCTCCCCGAACCCTCCCAGCCTCACCCCGACCCGCCACGCCTCGACGATGTACTTGCAGTTCACAAACTGATCCCCTGCCACGGGCCAGCACAGCATCCGCCGCCCGCACTGCACTGCCTCCACAGTTGAGTTCCACCCGCAGTGCGTCAAGTAGCACCCCACCGCTCTGTCCTGCAAGACCTCCACCTGCGGAGCCCATGACACGATCCTGCCCCGGCTGTGGACCCTTCCCAGGAAGCCATGCGGCAAGCCCTCGCGCCAAGATGCACCAAGCACCCACAGGAAGGGCCGCCGCGTCGACTCGAGTGAGAGGGCGAGGTTGGCGATTTGGTCGCGTCCCATGGGACTGACCCAGCTGCCGAACGAGACGTAGATCACCGAGTTCGGTTCTTGATTCTTCAACCAGGTCAGGCAGGCGGCGTCTTCTTCCCAGAAGCTAGGGTTCTTGGTCACGAGGGACGGGCTAGTCAACGGCCCGATGGGGAAGATCGTCGGGTAGTCTCGGAGCACCGGATCGGAGCTTCGTCTTCCTCCTCGGGGAAAGAGTTGACCAGGAGCCACCGGAGAGACGCCGACCGGTGAAGAGTCCGAGTCCAGAACTTGAATCTCGCTTTCTGGGCGTTGACCGGCCCGATCAGCCACGGTAGGTCGCGGGTGGTCAACGAGGGATTCCGACGTATCTCGCTTTCCTTCTGGGGTATTCCTGAAATATTTTTTTGCACGTTTGCATGTGAGAAATAGCGCCAGAAACAAAAGCTACTCATTCCTAAGTAACGAGGCACGATAAGATAATTAGAATCATAATCGAGACGAGAGTTGTAAATCATTTTCATTTTGGCCTTCAATCAAGATCGTACATCATCACGCCACGTGGCGTCGTGGTCTTCAAGAGATGGTCAAAGGGACCGGATTTGTCACTTTATAGGCCACCCAAACCGATTTCTAAGACCAGGTTATTGTAACTCATCAATTTCGAAAGGGGGGCGAAATTATGGTAAATTATCATTTGCACATTATTAATCACATCTAGATAAACAATCTCGGGTTGTCCAAACTTCATGTCGAGCTATAGGTTGCATTTGGCGGTGCAACGGAAGAAGGGCGCGACAAGATAGTATTAGTAAAAAGAAAACCCTAAAAATTAAATAAATCGAGGGGCTTTTTGTCGATTATGTTGATGCTACGTTCGTCTGTACTAGACACGTGTGCATTGTCCTGTAGCGCGATTATTATTATTTTGATGCAATCAAAAAAGGATTTTCCTGGCTATCCCATGATTGATTTTTGTCAGAGCACCAATGATGTCGACCTGGAAAACAGCCTGCGCCAATTTGAGATGGAAGTGGAGAGAAGCGAAGGCATGTGCGCCTTCTATTCTTAAGCCAAAAGTCAATTGTACTGACTAAAAAAAGTTTGGTAGAACCGGGACAACTCTTGCAAATGTTTATGAGTATCCTCCGAACCCGGTCGGATCTTAATCTCATGAATAATTCTACGAGGCAATTATTATAAAGTAAATACACGTGTAGGGATGTAACTCTTTGTGTTTTTTATGTGAAATTCTCGGCTCTCACATGACGCTCGTCGGCAATAAAGTATCAATGACCTAAGAGAAGACCAACAAGATAAAGTTGTCCTCAGTTATTTTTTGCAATATTTTACTCCAGAGTTATTTAATGTAAGATAATTTCAGGATATTCATGTTATCTTAATCTGGTGTGGGACAAATTTAATTTTGGACCTAGTAATATATATTATTGATAGATGGACGATATAGATAAATGTGCTTTGCTAACATAATAGTTTTTGGACTATTATACGAATAATATTTTTTTGAAGGAGTGTGCATCATAATAATTTATAATTATTTGTTATTTTATTTTTTGTGATAAATTATTATTCTTATAGTAGATTAAAGACCGTCACCCAATAATTTCTCTAGATAAAATGGATTCATTCGACCTTCTTCTCGAGTCTTTATTGCTAAAACAAGAACTTTCATTTTTTTTATCGATGCAATAACAATTTAGTTCATTAAAGTTTTTGATACATACTTTGCAGTTAGCTAGTGGTTTTTAATTATTTATATATAGCACTTAGCCTCGAACAAGAGCGTGCGTTGTTTGAGAAGGAAGCATCTAGCTTATTCTCTAGAAATCATATACAATACGGAAGCAAGGCGTAGGAAGAAGTGAAATAAAACGACTCGGGGATAAAGCAAGGTGCATGGATCGAAACGACGAGCGATCGAGACTCACCGCAATCGGAAATGTGGCCTTCTCGGACCAGCTCCGGGATGGCTGCGACCAGCTCGTAGGTCGCGAGCATGGCGGGCCAGAACCCTGCGGTTGGGACCCCACAGCGGTTCCCCACCTTGATCGCGAACGAGGCCAGCAGGTCCACCACCATCAGTGCCACGCCGTCGTCCGCCAGGTCGAGCTCGCTCACGAGCCGCTCGAGGTGGACTGGCATGACGTCCTCCATGGCCTTCTCGACCGAGAAGAAGTCGAGGGGCGTGCCGTCCTTGGCACCTGAGCCGTCCGGGATAGGGGCGAATGCGATCGCCTCCCCCATCGTCTGATCGACCGCGGGAGAGATCCTGCGGTGGATGAACTCCGGGGTGACCAGCACCGGGTCGTAGCCGTGGGAGTGGAGGATGGAGGCTAGCTTGAGCATGGGACTGACGTGGCCTTGTGCTGGATAGGGGACTAACATTGCCTTCGGCCTCCTTGCGCACGGCTTCATCTCTCTCTCTCTCTCTCTCTCTCTCTCTATAGATTTTATGGGGTTTGTATGTATGCATGTCTTGGAATAGAGTAGTTTATATAGTTCAATTAGAGGCGCATGGGCTGGGTAGGGAGAGAATGTGGAAATAAGACGGGCAAAAACTGCCATCTTCAACGGGACTCTTGTATTTCTCCTTTCCCTCTTTATGTATTAGTGTTGTTTAAAATGAATGAGGGTATCAATGCTGTGTATAATTTTCGCATTGAATTCACTTTGGTGCCATATATCAATAGATTATTTAAGTGATACAAAATTTTCTTTTTAAATATTTATTAGAGTGTATATTTCAAAAGATTTGTGGTTTTGTGAGAAAGTAGGTACATGAACCACTGGAGAACCTAGTGGCCACCATTCTCACATGGAAATGGAGAGGTGGGGGATTCGAATCTCTACTTTCTCAAGAGAGTTAGGATGTGAATGATTTAGTTTCAAGCGTGGATTTCAACTCCTACGCACTGAAAAGAGACAATGCAAAAGTCTGAGAGTTAGAGTTAGAGCATGATCGACTTAAAAAAAAGTACATGACCCAAATGCCTCCTCAGCCTCTTTCGCTAGTCTGATTCCCTTCTAGGTGTGTCTCGAACTTTTATTTTGTCTCTATTCTCACTATAATTATCTACACTTTTATGCCTTTTCCTCTCATGTTGTTGACCGAATGATCAACATTGGCATGCTAATATCCTAGGATTCAAATTGTCCGAGCAATGCTTATTGAAGTTCTGAGCCCCAATAACAATAATATTCACCTTCATCTTAGGGAAGAGTTCGACTTTGTTAAGATGATTGTGAGCCTCGTCTCCTGGTTTTGCTTTCCATTGCCAATTTCAAAGGCAACTTTTCATTGATCTACAACTTTTCTAATTTGTAAATGAGAATAGGTTATAGTGTTTTCTATTGGAACCTAATTAGCCCCAAATCATCAATTTGGGGCAAGGAAAAGGCTCAAATGATGTTGTTTTATATGATTTTAATGATATCATTTCCTTGACAAATCACGTTTGAAGTACAAAGGAGCAGTTGAAAAGTCTTTTCGTCTCCTTCTCTCTTCTCCCTCCATCGTCTTCTTCAACTTTGCAGGAGGGTTTGAGCTAGTCTCTACCTCCCCTCCATTTGTTGTCGATTTATTTGATTTTTCTTGTTCTTTTCATCTTTTTTCTTCTCTCTTGATTTAGATTTGGGAGCTCTCTTCTCCCAGTCTAGTTCTAAATTTGAACTCTCCTAATCTAGTTTTGAACTTAAGAGTTATTCTCTCTCAATTTAATTTTGGGACTCAAATAATGTTTTTTAAGGATTCGAATCCCCTATGCTCTGACCTTGTACAAGTCCTTTGCCTTTAGTTTCAATGATGATTGCAAAAGCTCCGAGTCTCGTTGAATTATGAAGGTTTGCTCTTCCAAAAGTTAGATATATGTTTAACCTAGGTGCACAACGTCAAATAGTAAACACCGTATTTATCGAATAACATATGCTCATCATTGATGATAATAGAGATCTAGTTATCAATCACCAATTATTTTGCTTGACAGATCCATTGTTATGGAATGAGTGTATTTAACCTTGTTGGTGTTCTGTTGATTCTCCTTGTTTTTTGGATTTGGCTTTGTTTTGTGGTTTTTGGCATTTGCTCTACTTCAATATGCTTTGCCATAAAAGTCTATATACTTCTCAGGTATCCTTTTAAGTAATGAATACAATTTTCATTCGACAAGAAAAGAAAAAAACCACGTTCGAGGATCTTATATCTAATTAATGCCACATGAGACAATCATTCAAGGGAAATTGTCAACATCACTCTAGTGAACATTTTTTTAAAATTATGACACTTAAATGATAAATTGAAAATACATACCACTAAAGTTTTTGTTGTCATATGAAAGTTAAGACATTGTCATTGTCCTTTTTTCATAATTGCACACATGTCGTAATTGTGCTAGATGTACTACTCTTAAGGCTGTGGTAGATGCATGGATGTGAGATCTTCTCAAAATGACAATAATGGAAGAGGGAGGGAACCGCTTCACTTTTGAATTTCTAGAGCATATGGCATGTACTAGGTACAGCCTGTAAAATTACAATGCATTTTTGTTACCGTGTGTGAAGGGACGAAAATATTTTCTATCCCATGCAGGTCTCTGCTTCTCTAGGCCTCCGCTCTCGACATAATTTAACCGTTAACAACAATCTTGTATTCCTAAGTTAAGGATTGAGATTTATTGAACACCTTGATAGAGAATATTGTGTAGGTTAAAGGATCCACATCTCACACATGAATTGAATCAGTGCCAAAGCAACATAGTATGTTGAAGGTGCGATTGTAGTATCGACATATAATCTTAACCGACATCAAATTGTGGATGTAAGGAACCTAATTATCCCCAAATCATCAATTTGGGGCAAGGAATGGGCTCCAACGATGGCGTTCTGTATGTTTTTTATGATATCATCTTCTTGGCAAATTGCGTATGAGAATTTTATATTAAATTAATGCCGTGTAAGATATTCAAACGAGGGAAATCATTGACATCCCTCAAGTTAACGTTTTTTTTTATTTTATTTTTTTTTATAAAAGTTATGGCACTTAAATGAGAAATTGAAAAGTTATACTACTAAAATGAGTGACATACAAAATTGATAGTACTATTAGTGTTATTTTTCACAATTGCACTCATGTCGTAAATGTGCTAGATTTTCTGTTCATAAGGCCTGGTAGATGCATGGATGTGAGATCTTTCAAGTCTAAATAACAATAATTGAAGAGGGAACCGCTTAACTTTTGAATTCTAGAGCATATAAATCATGAAGTAGGTACAGGCTGTAAAATTACAATGCATTTTCGTTTCTGTGTAAAAGGGACGAAAAGATTTTCTATCAGTACGGGTCTCTCGGCCTCCATGTCTCGATGTAATTCAACTGTCGACAACAATCTCATATTCCTAAAGTGAGGACTTGAATTCATTGAACACCCCAGAGAGAGAGTACTATGTGGGTTAGAGGATCCAATCCTTCATGGAAAAAAATAACTAAAGTACCAAAACTTGGCACGGAGGAATATTTAAGTGTTAAAAGTTATGAAATATACACTTAAATACTATTTTTTTTGAAAATTAGATCACTTCAGTATCAACTCCGACAACTCATCTTAGAAATCCTATGTGGCAATTTTTAAATAATTTCTAAAGCCAATGTGGCTCACCGGAATTCCACAATAGCTTATCTTTATCCAAAACAATGCCGTTTTGGCCTAAGTTTTAATTGTTACATATATTAATTAAATAATATTTAAAACAAAATTTAAAAAAACAGCAGCAACATAGGCAAGAGGGGCTCCCCCACCTATGGCCATTGCCCCATCGTTGGTGGGGCAACGACAATGGTCAACTAGGGTCTTCGACACCTGGGCATTGCTCCATTGCTGGTGGGCCAGCGATGATGGACAACAAGGGTTGTCAATGCCCGGGCGGGGGTCAACGACCCTCATCAACTAGAGGTGAGAGCTGGCAAGCCCTTGCTAAACACTGAGAGAAGGCAACGACCCTCTCCCAGATTTGGGGGAGGGTTCCCGCCCTTGCCCTAGCTTGGGTGAGGGTCGCTGGCCCTTGTGTAGGCATCGGTGACCCTCACCTAGTGCCGCCAGACATCACCTCAGGTCTAGCGGTGCTAGGTGAGGGCCATTGATGCTTGGGCGAGGGCGGGTGACCCTCACCCAAATCTAGGAGAGGGTGGCCTCTCTTTTCCAGCATCTGGCGAGGTCTTGTCGGCCCTTGTCTCCAATTGGCAAGGGTCACCAACCCTCGCCTAGGCACCGGCGACCCTCGCGGCCACAGTCGAGGAGCCCCTCCCGCTTGTGCTACTCCCGTTGCTTTTTTTTTTTTTTTTTTTTTTTTCATTTTTAATATTATTTAATTAATATTTATATAAAAATCTAATTAAAGCCAAAATAATATTGTTTTGGGTTGATCTAGCCACGTCAGTGCCTATTGAGTTTATTTAGCCATGTCGGTGCTCAAAATAATGCCATTTTGACCTCAACTCACTGAAAAAGTGTTGTGTCAATATTTTGGCATGATTTGCTTACTGTTGGCACTTAAGTGTACATTTTCGAACTTTTGACACTTAAGTGTCTCCCGTGCCAAGTTTTGGCACTTTAGGAATCCATACATCTAATTTTCACATACGAGTCATAAAAATGTTGGCATGCATATAGATCAAATCAATGCTAAAGTAACATGGTATGTTGAATCATATTCAACATCAAACTATGGATATGAGGAATTCCGATTAAAGCTATTAGGTAAAGTATCCCTTTGATGCTCGAGTTTATCCGTGGGCAAAGAAAGAGAAAGATTGAATAAAATTATAACAAACCAATTAAGAAATAAAACGACTTGAGAGGGATTCTAACATACATGAATCTGTCACCTTCTCTAACTCATAAGAATTCGCACTTTACGAACTTTTCTTAGATGGTCTGGGTGCATGTGAGCCGGTTACGCTCAATCTCGTGGGCCAAGTAGAACCCGCATAATTTTAGGGTTAAAATGCGTTGGATTCACAAGCACCTAATGCATCAAAAAGCGTGTCGCGTCCGACAGGCGGGTATGTTCGCTTTTCCATAAAGTATTAGTGGCGTTCGAATAGACATGCCTGCCCTTTTTGGCTACTGTCCCATTCGGAAGCGATACGTAGGATCGATGTTAGGTTGATGAGCACTACGGCAATAGTGGGATCTTATTCATCGGCGCGCATGCAAGATGATTTTCCGCACGTTATGATAATTTATTGCATGAAAGCTACGATCCATTTTAACTTTTGATGTGCCAATGATATGAACCACCGAGTCTTACTTTAATAGCGCGAAAGTTGCAAATGTGCTTTTCACAGGTTTATTAGTTGGGAGCAGAGCGATGTTGACCTGGGGAAGGATAGCTCTTTCTTTTACCATACTTTGAAGTATTAAAATGAAAATATCTCCAAAAATACACATAAAAATGGGTTTTGAATAAATTAGGCGTCAAAGTGACGGCATTTGAACAAGTGAGTCGTACTAAACCCTTGGTCCCATCACTATATCAATCAACTTTATAAAAGTTTGATACTTCTAGCCTTACACAACTTATATAGGATGGTAGTGACATGGATTCCGATGCTATTACATCATGATATTCATAGGGACCGTTGTTAGAATAATCAAATTTTTAATCACGCTTTTCATCTAATATTGGCAGTAGTGGTCCTACAAAGATATTTACATGATATTAGAATGTAAGGTTTTGAGTTTAAATCTTTCTAGACTCCTAATTTGCCTCTTGTGTTATACATTTCCATGTGTAGTCACAAGTCAAAGTCAACCTTGCGTGCAAGGGAATGGTGTTGAAATATTTAAATATTAAACAACGTATTCTTTTAGCAACTTAAACTTTTAGAACAGTTGATAATAGTTCCATAAAGTTTTACAGCCATACTACTCTAAATTTTAGAGGGTGAAAGGACAACTTAAATGTCCTCCATATGAGGTTGTTGGAGAAAAAAATAAGAAGATTGAGCATTAAGTATTTTTTTTCCTTGTCATAGAGCATCGAAGATTTTATTTGTTTGTTTATTTTACTCTAACTCTTAATTTATTCTTAAACTTTTGCTTTACCTCTTTGTAGAACGTAGGAGTCAAAATCTATACTTGAAACTAAATGTTCCTACCCCAGTTGAAGATGGAGAATTGAACTCCCCACCTTCTCAATTTCATGTGGGGAGAGTGGCTACTTGGGCAAACCTTAATGGTTAGCATTAATGACTTAATATATGGAAATCATGTATCCACATCTAATTGAGAACATATATCATCTGCTAACGCCAAAATTTGAATATCAAATCTTAGGCAAGTGGCGAGACATTCCACTTTTTTTTTTTGCTTGTATGTAAATATTTAATCGAGAAAGCAAAACGTTGGCCAAGAAAAAAAGAAGAAGAAAGTAATGATTTTGCTTCCATTTCATTCCTTGAATTTAGTATTCTATGTGAGATTCGGTTGGGGCGTATTATACGGCAGTTATTGCGTTAGCAATCGCAAGTTCTTGCGTATAAAAATGCGAAGTATTATCGTGCTTCGAATCTTGTATTTCTTTATACGTGGTTAGATAGTGAACTTTGTAGCATCAAAGAGAAATATCGAGGGGTCAACTCTTATCATTTTGCGTCATGTGATGCATCAACCACATATATTCAACTTCAAGAAATTATGTGGTCAACCCTCATTATGCAGCTTCTATTTGCTTCATAATACTAAATCTATTTCACGATATATATCACATGGACTACAATCATTGGGACTATTTTTCTCATATAGATCCTACATGATAGTACAAATCTTTGACATGAATTAAGGAATGAAAATTTGATTTGTGGGGTAAATCTTTGCCATTCCTATCCTCTCCCACGCGTAAATTTGATCTGAATATAGATGGAGTGCTAGCTCTAATGAAGAATGATGGGCAAAATCAAATTATCCAAACATTGAAGCATAAAAAGTCGATGATTACGAAACTCATATCCTTGTGTAAACAACTTATAAGTTCAAAAGGTGTCCTATTCGATGCATCATAGAGAAATATCGAGGGGACAACTCTTATCATTTTGCGTCATGTGATGCGTCAATTACGTATATTTAACTTCGAGAAATTGCGCGATCAACCCTCCTTATGCAGCTTCTCTTTGCTTCATGATACCAAGTCTATTTCACGTTATACATCACACGGACTACGAACATTGGGATTATTTTTCTCAGATAGATTCTATGTGATAATACAAATCTTTGACACGAATTAAAGAACAAAAGTTTGATTCGTGGGGTTAATCTTTGCCATTCCTATCCTCCCCACACATAAATTTAATCGAATATAGATGGAGTGCTAGCTCTAATGAAGAATGATAGGCAAAATCAAATTATTCAAACATTGAAGCATGAAAAGTCAATTAGTACCCAACTACGGGCAGTGCAGTTGGTGTGCGTTCTCTCCCTCATCGTTGAGGTCAAGAGTTCGAACTCTCTTATTGCTAAAATGTTGTAAGAGGGGTCTTGGTGTTGGGGTTCTGGGCTAGCCTCCCCCGAGGTTTACGTCTAAATAGCGGCTTGCGGTGAGACTTGACGATGCCACCGGGCACTGAAGGTCGTGTGCTCCCCCAAAGGGTGAGCTTCGGCGGTTCCTCGGTCAAAAAAAAAGGTCAATTAGTATGAAACTCATAGCCTTGTCTAAAAACTTAAATGGTCAAAGGGTGTCCTATTCGATGTATGCGAACACTTCAATTTATGGACATTCATAGAATAAGTATAGTCGAAAGTGCTTACATTCACACGCAAAATGGAAAAACATTTTAGGACTATTAGTCTTATATAATCTGTATGCTGAACAAATATAGTCGCTACAAACTTTGCTCAGAAAATACTGCAAAGATACAAAGTACTAAAGGGGAAAAACAAAAAGAAGAAGAAATACACATCCCTCACATACCAATACTATCTCAAGACATACGGGACTTTCGCATGGCCTTTTTACACAATGATGATCCAACTCAAAAACCTAAGAAGACAACTCTAACAAAAACAATTACTGTTTCCAACTAAGTAATTACAGAGAATCATCCTCCGTCATTCTCCTCAGATCTTTGACGAAGCCTGCCATGTCCGCCACCGCTCTCGAGCTTGCCTTTGCCGTCGTCATCCTCTCCTTCAGCTCCGCCAACCTCTTCCCCATCTCGCCGTCCTCCATGACCCGCCTCACTCCGTCCTCGACCTCCCTCTCCCCGAACCCTGCCAGCCTCTCCCCGATCCGCCACGCCTCGACGATGTACTTGCAGTTCACAAACTGGTCCCCCGCCACGGGCCAGCACAGCATCCGCCGCCCGCACTGCACCGCCTCCACTGTCGAGTTCCACCCGCAGTGCGTCAAGTAGCACCCGACCGCGCGGTCCCGCAGCACCTCCACCTGCGGGGCCCACGACACGACCCTTCCTCGGCCGCGGACCCTCTCCAGGAAGCCATGCGGCAAGCCCTCGCGCCATGACGGTCCGAGCACCCAGAGGAAGGGCCGCCGCGTCGACTCGAGCGAGAGGGCGAGGCTGGCGACTTTGTCGCGTCCGATGGGACTGACCCAACTGCCGAACGAGACGTAGATCACCGAGTTCGTTTCTTGATTCTTCAACCAGGTCAGGCAGGTGGCATCTTCTTCCCAGAAGCTAGGGTTCTTGGTCATGGGGGACGGGCTGTTCAACGGCCCGATGGGGACGATCGTCGGGCCGTCCCGGGCGCACTGGATCTCAGCTTCGTCGTCGTCCTCGCTGAAGGAGTTGACCAGGAGCCACCGGAGAGACGCCGACCGGTGCAGCGCCCGAGTCCAGAACCGGAACCTTGCTTTCCGGGCGTTGACCGGCCCGATCAGCCACGGCAGGTCGTGGGTGGTCAACGAGGGGTTCCGACGTATCTCGCTTTCTTTCTGGGGTATCCCTGCACATCATTTTGGCACGTTCGCATGTGAGGGTCACCGCCCAGAAAAACACAAGCCAACTCATTCAACGGATCACATGCGACTTCAGCAATCCTTAAAGTTGCAGAATCATCTTTCGTTTTAGGTGTTCGAGAAGGATCGGGAAATCATCGTGGCACGTGGTGTCGCGGTCTTCCAGAGACGGTCAAAAGGACGGGGTAGGGTTTCGTTGCTTCCTAGGGTCGCTCGCTGATTTCTATAAAACCAGGTTTATTCCAAAATCCGTCACTTCGAAGAAAGGCGAATTCGATCGGACATCGACGAGGCTACGTGGAGCACCACATTAGTAAACACATAGAAATAAGATAAATAATCTTTTGGACTGTCCAAAATGCAAGAACATATTCGTGTCGAACTCATATGTGGATTTTGACAGTGGAGAGGGCATATTATAAAGTGGGGCTCGACGTGTGTGACATTCCTCTGCCGCAATTATTAATTTAATGTGACAAAAATAACTATTTCGTTTCGTAGTCAATCGGTATATAAAAGGCTAGGCAGCGTGATTGGATCGTACGTGGAAGATATAGATTTCCTGACAATTCCATTGTTAATTTTTTTTTTTTATCAAGTATTAGCGAAGTTGACCCTGGAAACGATCTTTCCTCATATGAGATGGAATGCATGTGCGCCTTTTTTTTTTTTCTTGAAAAGTCAATTGTGCTAACTTCAAGTTTAGTAGAATGCAACAACTCTTGCGTATGTATGTATGTATGTATGTATGTATATGTATGTATGTATGTATGTATGTATGATCCTCTAAACCCTGTCCATTTAATCTTTATGAATTCCAGGAGGCAATTATATTGTAAAATAAATAAAGATTGCTTTAGATTTTCATGTTACCTTATTCAGATATGAGACAAATTTATAGATAAGATGGATTAATTTGATCTTCTTCTTGAGGTTTTGTAGCCATAGAACAAGGATCGATGCAATAGCATATTAAATTGCAGTTCTTAATAAAAAGTTGGCAGTGATTTTTTCCTCATTTATACCCTCTTGAAAGTACCAAAGTTCTGCTCATTTTATTCAGGAATTAGCCTCGGAATAAGAGCGTGCGTCGTTTGAGAAGGAAGGATTTGGATTATTCTCCAGTAACCTAACTCAAATTTGTAAGATGGGCACGTGAAATCTTATACAAGACCGGGAATATTGCATAGGAAGAAGTGAAATAAAAGGACTGGAGAATAAAGCAAAAGTGCATGGATTTAGAGGACGAGCGATCGAGACTCACCGCAATCGGAAATGTGACCTTCTCGGACCAGTTCAGGGATGGATGCCACCAGGTTGTAGGTCGCGAGCATGGCAGGCCAGAACCCCGCGGTCGGGACCATGCACCGGTTCCCCACCTCGATCGCAAACGAGGCCAGCAGATCCACCACCATCAGCGCCACGCTGTCGTCCGCCCCGTCGAGCTCGCTCACCAGCCTCTCGAGGTGGACTGGCATGACGTCCTCCATGGCCTTCTCGACGGAGAAGAAGTCACGGGGCGCGTCGCCCGAGCCGTCGGGGATAGGCACGAACGCGATCCCCCCCACCGTCGCCCGGTCGACCGCGGGAGGGGAGATCCTGCGGTGGATGAATTCCGAGGTGACGACCACTGGGTCGAAGCCGTGGGAGTGGAGGATGGAGGCTAGTCTGAGCATGGGAGTGACGTGGCCCTGCGCTGGATAGGGGACTAGTATCACCTTTGGCCTCCTGGCACAGGGCTTCATCTCTCTTTCTCTCTCTCTGTCTCTCTGTCTCTCTCTGTAGATGTATTGGGTTTGTATGTTATGTATATCTTGAAGCACGGTTATCTATATAGTTCACGAAAAGGCGCATGGTCCCAGGAGAGAGAGAGAGAGAGAGAGAGAGAGGGTCAACAAGGCATGTGCAAATAAGAAGGGCACCATCGGCCATCTTCGGGGGGGACCTCTGTGTTGTTTTTTCCCTTTTCTTCTGGCTCTTTTACTGTACAGGTGTTGTCTGATAGGAATGAGGAGCAATTTGCGCCCACACGATGTCATGGCGCTAACATTTACAAATTCCCAACTGCTAAGTATACGCACGCGGAGTCTATATAATATCACTATGGAAGAGGAAACCGCTTAATACTGAATTCCAAAGAATATGCGTCGTGCTATGTATTAGGTACCGGCTGTGAGATTACAAACACGTTTTCATGGTTGTCTATGGCGACGTAAAAAATTTCCAAGTTGTCTGAAATTCAACTGTCGATGACAACCTTATTTCCATAAGTCAATGGCCGAGGGTCATTGGAAACACCGAGGGGGAGTACCCGTGGGTTAGAGGATCCATGACCCGCATGGAGATCATGGAAATCCTTGTAGGCGTATAGATAGAATCCATGTCAAAGTGACGCATTGTGTTGAAGGTGTGATTCTAGTAATAACTAGGATCTTATTTGCCAACAAAAGTAACTTTGACTCAAGTTGTTAGGTAAAGCTTCTCTCGATTTTTGAGTTTATCCATACAACATCGTATGAAAAGAATGAGAATGATTAGATGGGATCATTGTAATTTAAACAAGAAATTACACACTTTGAGAGGAATTCCACATGATGTGAAACTATCGGCTCTCTTCATATATTCCCAAGAGCTAGCACTTCACTAATTTTTTCAAGGTCATCTGATTGTATGTGAGCCCATTGCATTTGACCCATGAGTGATGGATATAATCAAGTTGTAGGCATATAAATAGAGTCCACAATAAAGTGACGCATTGTGTCAAAGGTGTGGTCCTAGTATCAATTAGAATCTCTTGCGCAGTCAAAAGTAACTCCAACTAAAGTTGTTAGATAAAGCATCTCTTGATTCTTGAGTTTATCCATAAAAATCCATAGGAAAAGAATGAGAAAGAAGACAGGATCATTGTAATTTAAGCAAGAAAGTACACACTTTGAGAGGAATTCCAAATGATGTGGAACTATCGGCTCTCTCTTTAGATACTCATGAGAGTTAGCACTTCACAAGTTTTTTCAAGGTCAACCGGCAGTATGTGAGCCCATGGCATTTGAGCCATGAGTTATGGATAGAACCAAAATGTATGCATATAAATAGAATTCACGATAAAGTGACACATTGTGTTAAAGGTGTGGTCCTAGTATCAACTAGAATCTATATAACCATCAAAAGCAACTCCAACTCAAGTTGTTGGGTAAAGCATCTCTCGATTCTCGAGTTGATCCGTAAAACTCCGTAGGAGAAGAATGAGAAAGATTGGACGGGGGTCATTGTAATTTAAGCAAGAACCTGCACACTTCGAGAGGAATTTCAACTGATGTGAAACTCTCGACTCTCTTTCCAGATTTCACGGGCTTTTTCAAGGTCAAATGGTCACATGTGACTGTGAGGCCACGGCATCTGACCCGTTGATGCCGATCTATGTCACGTGAGTCCGACATTATCTAAAAACTCGGGACATAGTGGATGCGGACGCAGACAACACATCGGAAGAGGCCCTGCGCTTTCCCTGTGTGAACGTCGGCTCTTTCAGAAAGCGAAAAAGTCATGCCAGCCCTAGTAGCGGCTGTCCCTCTGGAAGGTACTTGGCATTTGATGTTAGGTTGATGGTCACTTCTTTAGTGCGCTTATTGATGCGAGTGGGAGGGTGATTTCTCCAAATGTGACGATATCCTTCGGGTCTCTACGAACTTGTCGTCCTTTTGGCGGGCCAATGATATGAGTGGACGTGCCTCTTTTTAGGGCAAATGCACTTTAGTTTAGCTCGTAAAGTTGCAAACGCGCTTTCCCACGAGTTCTTGGACGTTGGAGCAGGCCACTGCTGACTTGGGATGGGATACTTCTTTCATTTCTTTTGCCAAGGCTTGGAGAACGATAGCTCATTGAATAATGTTAGATATCCACAGAAATAATGGATTTTTAGATGATTAGAAGTTGAAGCAATGATATTTGAATAAGCGAGATGTGTAAAACACTTTGTAACCTATCCCATCACTTAATTAATTAGCTTTGCAAAGTTTTGTACCTCTAGTGTTACTTGATTGATTTATCATAAGAGGTCATGATGCTCTTATATTGTGATATTAATTACAGGTGATATGTTATTGGTATAAAATCAAAAGTTGATTGTGAGTCCTAGTTTAAAATGTTAAGAATTGGAAACCAAACCGATCTTTTGTAGTTCTATTTGGGATCCGGTCCACTGTTTTTATAATTTTGCGTGAAAAATTGAACTCTTTTAATAAAAGAAACATATACTAATCAAGTTGTTTTATTGTTGTTTTTTCATGCTAAAGGCTTTGTTTGTTACGCAAAAAAAGAAATTATTTAGAAAATATTTTCTTAAAAATAATCAATTTTATTATTTGTAATAATTAATCAATAATAAGTATTTTCATTATCAACAATCATTTATATCTAAAAATATTTTTGACAATAAAAATATTTTTAAAAGCAATTCTTTTCAAAGAAGCTTCTAAATTGCTTCTCATGTGGAACCAGAAATGAACCAATCCTAATTGAGTTCATGGTTCGGAATCGATAATCCAACAAGTTCTCCCTAGAGTCGATCTTGAACCGGTTGGCTCAAATCGGTTTGATTTAGTTCTCAAGTTTGAACCGGATCCAATCCTTAATAAAAGTAGGGATCTTGATGCTCCAGATTTCAATGGGTGAATCGATATTTTAAATGTCCTCCCTATAAGGCTGTCCAAAGATTTTTATTTTTTTTAAGTAATGAATTTCCTTCCATTTCATCTATAGAATTTATATCTCATATGAAATTTGGGTGTAAATAAATTAATCACTTAGACCATTTATTTCGTAAATAATGAATGATTAAAAAATATTTTTAAAATGATTATTTATTTTCCTATAAATAAGAGTGACTAAAAAGTATTTTTATAGTCCTCAAAAATTATTATGTATAAATTATCGTTGACAAATGAGAATATTTTTTATTAGTGAATTATTTAAGTGATATAATTAAGCATTTTTAAAATATATTATATTTTTGAAATATATTTTTTACAAAACAAACCCTTATAAATGGAGATATAAATTTTTTATCTTTTTTAATCACCATTTGTCTTGATTAAAAACTACGTGGGTCCCATAGGTGGTGGATTTAGTGCATGTTGTACGGCAATCAGTGCGTTAGGAGCCGCAATTTCTGATCTCTAGTTTTCAGTAGGATTCGAACCCAAATGAAGTTCAAAACCCTTGCATTCATCAAACGTGAAGTATTTATTTATTACATGCGTGGTTCTAGAACGTAGTTCAAAGCATAAAAGAGAAACTTGAGGGGTCAACACTTATTAATTGCGTCACCAAAGGTTCATTTTGCGTCATGTCATGCATCAGCCACGTGTTTTTTGTTTTTGCTTTTCTTTTACGTGGGAGAAAATTTCGTGGTCAGCACTTGTTATGCATCTTCTAGCTGCTTCGTGATATGAAACTAATTTCAGGTTTGATGAAAATATAGACGTGCATGTACCATTTAAGAAAACCAAAATACATTAGGGAGTGATTATTTATATGAAAATTGTTTGAACTCTAGGACGTATCAGGAGTATTTTTGAGTTAGAGAAAAAGAAAATTATTATCTTATAAATGAGAAGTGCAAGCATTGACACGTTAAAATAATGAACATATCTAGATTGGTCGTTCTCACTGGAGGGATTATAACAGGTAGCCCTTATAGGTGGTAACACTTGGTAGGTTGGTGGAAGAATGATTATCTATATGAAAATTGATTTTCTTGACATGATTTTTCAAACTTTCATGTGTTAAGTGCCTAATCCATGGAAAGGACTTTATGATCGTGGAAACAATTGCAATTAAATTGAGAAAAACGATTTTTCCATCATAATAGGAGAAATCGTCTTCTCAAGCTTATTTTCCATAAGCACGCTCGCACAAAATAGAGAACCGTTCTCTCATGAAGCTTTTTGAGCGCCGAGGGATTGAGTATGTTCATTATTTGCATTTTCTGTTTTTTGGCATTCTATTTTAGGTTTTTTTTTTTTTTTTTGGCAAATAAACAACATAAAATTTATACTTCTTAGATCAGTAATATCTTAGACAAAAATTCTGAAATCATTTTAGTATCTTACATTAGGAACAAACTAAAACTATAACAAAAATAATAATCATTGGAAAAACTTTTCTGTCTCACTTTCAACTTTCAAGTACAGTTCCAGACAATTGAAAACTATGGTTTTCATGAAAAAAAATTTCTTCCATTAAAAAGAGCTCCACAAAACAAACACATCTTAAATGTCAGTTTAGTTTGATGAAAAGAAATTTTTCCAAAATTGTTTGCAGGCTTTTCAATGTTTGGTTGATGGAAAACTAGTCAGTCAATGTAAACATTTTCCATAAACTAAAATTAAGAAGTTTGGATTGGGCAAAGCGACTAGAGGAAATCATTTTCTCTAGTCTTTTTTATTACGTGGCCAAATGAGAAGAATAGATCCCTTTATGTCAATTTCCCATCTCTCATCATTTTTTTCAAGACAAGTCTCATTTGCATTTTTTTATTATAAATCTTGTCTACCATCTCCAAAATTTACTTTATTAATACTCATATTCTTCTACATTCTCAAAAGACACCACCATATCTAATTTTTTCCCGACATAATTCCATGATTTTTTTTTCTAATTTCTTTGTGATTCTTATTATTTAATGGGTTACTGAATAAACAAAATATGTTTGATTCTAATTCGGTAGTCATTATATGTCATTTTTATCAACACAAGCTGCCTTAAGTGAATTTACTTCTGATCAAGTACCATAAAAACAATTCTTTCAACTTGCTCTCAACGCAAAAAACACCTGAAAGTGCCTTACCTGCTCTGAAATTCAACTATTGAAAACATTTGTCAGAGACAAAAAGTTTTCATTGAAACAATCAGGCCCTAAAATTGAATTAACATAAAAGTTAAAAGGCTTTCAACTGTGTTATTTGTACTATTGTAAGAATAATCAATCCATATGTATCACAATTATTTTTTATGCAATTTTCGGGTGGAGCCAAAGAAAAAATTACAGGGTTGAAGTCAAAAATATTTCAAGAACTACCTTTTGCTTTCGTCATAAATATTTGCGCGAAGATCACAACTCCCATGCTTTCTTCTTGTTTCTTCCACGAGTCCATTTTCAGGGTAGGCCCCTAGTTGAAAATGGACTTGTTCATCGAAGACCACAAATGCCAAGACCCCCACGACTTCGAGGCCCAATTGGAGGATCGCTTGTTTGGCCCTGTTAGGCGATCATTGATAGATCAAGAAATAACCATCCCCACAAATCACACCACGAATGAATTCACAAGAAATGGCATCTGAAATTCAATAAAGTGCTAATCATTTTGGTTTGTGCACTTAAAATCTTGATTGCTCAATAAGCATGATCCATGTTAAACTCATTCGTGGTGTCAATGACAGATGCCACCCTTGTTAAATTCATTTGTGGTGTCATTTCAGATGCCACTCCTTGTTAAATTCATTTGTGATGTCATTTCAGATGGGACATTACTTGATTGGATCATACTTTTTGAAAAATTAAGATTTTAATGGCCAAACCAAAAAGTCATGGATATATTTACATACATGTCCATAGTTATTTTTCTCATATAGAAAGTTACAAACTGTACATAAAAAGCTTGTTAATACTTATTTGTAGAATGCTCCTATTTCTTATAAAATACCACTAACTGTGAAATTCTACCCCTTCTTGACAGTTTCATTAGAGGTGATCAATGGGCAATCATTAGATTGGGCCAAAATTGTAGCATGGGCCCACTAATGGTCAAAATATGTTTGCTGGCCAGACAGGCATTACTTGGGCCCAACTAGACCGGGTTGGACCCAATGATCATAGACTCTTGTCCAAACCCGCCCAAAGATATCTAAGCTGCCGGATCTATGATCAAGTATAATTTTTATGCTTACTTGTAACGTTAAAATTCTTATAATGATAACAAGAATCCAATTTTTGTTTTTAGCAGCATATTGTGTTATTACATTTTCATATAAGCTGTTGATATTTTGTTACTAATCTTTGGTACTCGGCCATGTTGGATCCTTTTGATGGATGACCATTATGTTACCTTGTAAGCAACTTAACAATTTATGCCACAGTCCAAGCTATGAAAGACTATCTAAGATGCTCAAAATACTCATTGTCCTCATGAATCAGGGAAAGACACTAACGATTTTAGTTGATGGCTGGAATGAAGCTATCTGCACTTGGTGAATGAATTGAAGAAAGGAGTTTTGAAAATCAACCTAGATAGCTTGTTCGGACCTAGATCGACAGAGGGCGCTATCTTGTGAATCTATCACAATTCCTTAGGGAGCCTCCTTGATGGATTTGCAAGACTAATACTGGTTTTCGCAGCCATACAAACGGAAACCTAGCTCTCATTCAATCCCTAAAGCAATTTATCTCTAGATAACACAAGTCTATCTTACTCAAGCCAAGATAGTCTTGAACTAACAAGGGTTTTGCAGAGCGCATAACAATTCTCATAGGAAGTAAGCCTACTCATCATCTTTTGATAGGCTAATTTGCAAAATTGAGTCTCTTTACTTTCTCAAGCCCTTTGGAATCTATTATGTTCTAAAACCCACTTGGTGGGCCATTCCATCTTTTCTTAGCAAAATCAAACAATAAATTATCAATCGACCAAGAGAAAAAGGATTTCTACGCACATGTTCAATGTTCATTACTTGAAAGCTAAGTGGGGTAAGCGTAACGACTCCTGCCTGAACATTTGGCGTGTTGCTCGATGGATTCTTTGACATTTCTTCTTTGTCGTAAAATCACAAAGAGCTGAGTGGGGTCCGAAGATTCCACGGGACTCGCCTCCGCTCTTCTTCCTTCGACATCCAAAGTTGACCATATGACTCAGATCGTGAATTGGATAAAAAAAGAAGAAGGCCCCAGTCGTTTTGCGTCATCTAGAGACGAGGAGGCACCACGTGGCAGTAATTTGACCCGGTGTGGCATGACAAGTGTAATGAGGCATGTAGCTTCAATCTAATCCACTTAGCATCTGCTACCATACACAATGCAGTTTCGCCATGCAATCCACATTCGACTAAGTAACCTTTTTCTCATTGATTATCATCGCCAAAATTAACTAGAAGGATTATATTAAAACCCATAAATCATCATCATTGTTTCTCTCGATGAAGGAACATGAGTCAATATGGATCATTTTGCAAAATTTGCTTTTCATGGCACCTCCCTTATGTTTTCGTCCGGGGAAAGAAAAACACAGCATGTTTTAATATCTATTTCAAGAAAGAACCCTTTTCTTTTTCCTTGTTTTATTATTCAAAAGAGCTGATATATCTCTCGGAAAGTCAATCATCCAACCGGCTCACTAGCTAATCTCAAAATCGACCAAACCTTTCGGACACTTGGATTCTTTTTACCTATCTCCTCCATAGTCATTTCATGTTTTGTTAAGGGATAAAATGAGGATTACTGATTCTCAACCATAATTCATTGTAGTTAGCTTTAAAAGTCTTATTTTTCCCTTTTTTAATGTGGAAAACTATTTCTTTTTGGGGGGTTGTTTCATGTAAGGGCAGCATTTTAACTAATCCACATCTTGATTCTTCAAAAACAATAAATCTAATAAAATAAGAAAAAAAAAACGAGAAAATTGGATTGCTTACGGAAGAAGGTTTGCGTTCCGAAGTTTTGGACCGACCGAACGACCCACCGGCCGGCCGGTCCCCCAAAAGATGTTCACATTCGGCAACGCGGAGAAGGAACGACAAAACGGCAGAGACGTACGCCATACGACATTACGTTTTGTTTTTAATGGCAATAAATAAATAAAAATAGTTTCGATGAAGAGGACCGGGCCGAGACGACACCGCGTTTTTCCTCCCTCCTTGGGCCACATCAAACGAAGACAGCGCGGCGGCCTCATCCTCCTCCTCCTCCTCCGTGGCTTTTGGTTAATCGCCACGTTCGTTGGGTGGGCGCCGCCGAAAAGCGCCACGTGCCCGCGAATAAGAAGGTCCTCCAAGGTTCCCATTTTTTAATTCCAATCTCTATTCTTCTTCAACCCTTTCGAGATTCTTATATGGTGCCCACCCCCGATGACCACCCCACCGCAATTATTCATGACTTTATGATCCAATTAAAGCAATCAATTAAATAATTCAGTGCATTATAGAGATATTAATGGGGCGTCTGTTTTGCTGAAAATTTCGTAATACATGAATGAAGACATTAGGAAAATAGTTTTTTTTTCATTTGTTTAGTAGTTAGATGAAGTGATTTCCTTTTTCCCAGAAGGGAAAATCGTTTTGCCTTAGTGGTGCCTACTCCAATGACCACCCCAATGTAATTATTCACAATACCATAATCCAATTGAGTAATGAAAATAAATGATTTGGCATATTATATAGATATTAAGGGTGTGTTAGTTTCATTAAAAACTTCGTAATACATTAATAAAAAACATTAGGAAAATATTTAGTTTTTGTTTGTTTAGTAGTCAAGGAAAGTGATTTTCTTTTTGTTAGAAGGAGAAATCATCCCCTCCCCCTCCCCCCCAAATATAAGCTTATTATTTTTTATCCATGAAAAATGTCAGAGATAATAAGGATAATTCTCTAGGGTATTTTCCTATGTTAGATATAATTAGAATATTTCTATTGGTTTTCTATATCTCTTAGAATTGTGTAATATTTCCTTTAATTGTGCATATCTTGATTGATATATTTTAGCTTTGATAACATCTTATGAAGCCTATAAATAAGTTGATGTACTCTTCATTGTAATATATCGAAATATATTGAGAATCCCCATTTTCTCTCTTTAAAACATTTTTCTCAAATCATCGTCCAAAAGCAGGAAAGTCAGAAGTTAAAAATTTCCCGAAAATAGTTTTCCTTTAAACAAATAAACCCTGAACTTGTTTCAATAACCTTGGTCGGCAACGGCGTATGGAATTCAATTGAGCAAGGAACTTGCTCATTGCATTAGGTGACATTGGGATTACCCCATGTGTGTCTAATATAATTGGAAATGCCAATCACAAGAAAACCACTTGAATTACGCTGTATTAACATATCTATTATGTATTGATGCCCATCTCTCGGCCCCCTACTTTGGGCTAGATTAATGAAAAGTTCTATTTCGACAAAAAAAACAAAACATCTGCCAACATTGATTGCAGTTCCAATCATATGTAAATTGAAAACATTCACAATTGATCTTTCAATAACTATCGAAGAAAGGCCGGTGTCTGTTTTTGATGTTTTGACGCCTGCTTTCCGGGTCCTTTTAGGAGTTTGTTTGGAAACGGCTTTCACTTCTTAATTTCTTTTTGCTTAATCTAAATCTTACGTTTATTTTTAAAATCCGAAACTCTCGAAAATTAGTAACATTTTGTTTTTGAATATTCACTTACTAAATTTTGACCAGGAAAAAAAAGAGGAACTAAAAATGAGAACCGGTTCGTCAGCTAAAGTTCGGGAAGAACGGGAAAACGCTTTTGGCTTTTGGCCTTTTGCTCAGTGTTGTTCGATCTCCCGCGTCACGACGCGCCTTCGGAAGCATCCTCAACCACCGCCTGCTCCCCCACCCTCCTTCCTAGCGTCTTCTTCCTCCTCCATTCTTTCTATAAATCTCCCCACCATATATCTGCATTCTCATCATCTCCATCCCATCATCTACCTCCCTTTGCTCTCTGCATCATCTCTCTCTATCGTCTCCCTTCAAGCACAGGCTTTTCCGTGAGCTAGAAGAGATCTCAGTCGACCTTTTTCCGATCGAAGATGAGCCAGTACAACAACCAGAACCAAATCCCAGGTAAAATTCGAACCCACCCTCGATCTGTTTCGATCCTCTCTCGCTCTCTCTCTCTAGTTTTTGCCGATCTAATCTTGGTTGAAATCGTTTCTTTTGCCCCCTCTTTTCAATGTCATAGTATTGTGCGAATCCGAGTGGGTTTGTTTGTACTTAGGATTTGTAATCATTCACGCATTGGTCGTGATTAGGGTCGAGCAAGAGCTCTGAAGTCAGATAGTTGGTCGATCCACGATTGTAACGGTGGTAGTTCAGGAATCGTTTGTTAGTCTGTCCATGTTTTTAATTTGTACTTTTAGACTTGCTGTCTTCTTTTCGGTTAGAACTCTAGTTTGAATTCTCGGGAGGAGCCGGCGGTGGCGGCTGTGGCTGCTGGACCCGCCGCCGAAGTCCAAACAAATTTTTTCAAACTACTCATCTTGAATTATATACTCTCGGGTATTCATTCATATACCAATGACTTAGTAATAACGGTATGCAATAATCTGTGCAGTGGCGTACCCACCCCCGGCATCAGCACCGACATACGTGGCGCCGCCACCAGCCGGCTATCCCACGAGGGACGGCCAGCAGCCCGCGCAGAACTCGGTCCCCATCGAGACCAAGACTAGGGGCGATGGCTTCTGGAAGGGCTGGTAAGTAATTATGAAGCAATGCAGCTCCTCTTTTGTTCCTACATTTTCATGTACATCCGCTTGTCCTAATTAGCGCTTCTTTCTTGTCTTCACCAGCTGCGCTGCGCTGTGCTGTTGCTGCGTCCTGGATGCCTGCTTCTAGGAATTCCCCGGAGAGGATCGCCTTCCACTTATTTTTTTCATTCGTCGCTCTTTGTGTTTAGCATTCGATTCTACAGCTCTTCTTTTGTCATTCTTGTGATTAATGGGACATGTTTTTGTCACCATATACCTATTATTGCTGTGATATATACTAGTGTGCTCGGATTTTTCTTGCATCTATTGTGTCGTGAATTCGACCCGTGTTTCCTTTCTCTTTCTCCTCCAAAGCAAAATGTTGCTATCAGTATCATCATTAAAACGTGGTTATAATGACAATTCGGAAAAATTTCTGGGTGTTTCCAAATTTGAGAGAGAGAGAGCGCTAATAAACACTTCGTGCAAGACAATGCATATTTCATTTTCCCAAGGCAAAATGTTGCTATCATCACTAAAACGTGGTAAAAAATAACAATTCAGTAAAATGCGTTTCCCAATTAGATGGCCTAACTCCTCGGTGATTTGTTGCTTGACCAGCGTGCCAATCTTCCTGAAGGAATGACATATGTCCTAAAAATCCCTCAACTTTAAATTTAATCCTAATTCTATCATAATTTCTTTTTTATCTATAAAAAAAATCTTAGACTTTCACTATAATCCCAATCCGCTCACACGTCAAAAAATCGTTAATTGTTCTTTCAAAATTATTAATATCAAAGCCAATCAAAGATCCATCATCAGAATTTGCATCTTCATCAACACCCTCATCTTTATATAGAATAATAGCACCCTCTTGATATTGATAATTTTCAAGAAATTGGTATCAATTTTTGGAAACATGAGCAAATTTGGGATAATTATAATTGAAGCTTTTATTTAGATAGAAAATTTTCAGGGCAAAATTAAGATTAAATCTAATATTGGTTTTTTTAAAAGGAAATTAGCCCCTTAGACTATTTCGTCACAAATATGAAGACTTATTCGTATGACATTGCTTAATAAGTGTGTAAGCCTCTCCTCAATCAAAATTGCGATATTGTTGGATCATTCCAAGTTATGTGTAACCGTTCATTGTTGGGTTGGAAATGCTGATATCTATCTCGCAGACTAGTCAATAAAAAAAAATCGAGATTAAGAAAAAATTCCACGTGTCACATTGACCGCCACCTTTCTCATCATTTACCGAATCAAGTGGAATTCATGGATCACCTGATGATTCTGATTGGTGGACGGGGCCTACTCTCTTTAGGTCAACATCAGCGTCCATATTCGTAAAATTATTATTATTATTTTTTGTCCGAGTCATTTCACAGAATACAATTAAGTTAGCATATGGTAATGTCAAATAAAATGTTTGACTGTTTGATAGGGCGAAGGCCGATGAGGTGTGTAAATTGGGATAAAGTGTACCTCTTTAATCAAGAGAGAGTAAATGAAAATATTCCTCTTCTTTTTGTCTTTATGGATCTTTCCTCACATTACGCAGCCCTCATTGACTAGTTCATGATAAAGCACTACATGTATATCATTATATTATTTTTCTTAGGTAACGATGAATTCGTCGTCAATATTGGACCGGATCTCGGGTGGTGTGAAATAGTCATATTTTAAGCCGAGCATTCCGTGCCGAACATGACACCCTTTTGTGCTGATAATCCTTTTCATTTTTTTGTTAATTAAAGAAATTTAATTGACAAAAGACCTTTTATAAGGTATAACAACAGTTCAATAGGGCCACAAAGGTGTCTTCTAGACGTGTCAAAAAGCTGGTCACGTCCAATGTAAACGCATCACTATGTACGTTGAAATGAGAAGCAATTATGGAGTTTAAAAACATTTGCAACTTGAACAATTCTACAGATAGATTTACAGTTGACCTCCTAATGGAAATGCTAATCCCCAGCAAGACCTTTTAATTAAGGTGTGTGTAAATCTGAGAAGCTTATCTTGAGAGATCAACCAAATTGTAAAAGCTCGATCTTGTTAAGCATGACTTTGGCAACCTTTTGAGGGTGCAGATGTGCTATTCGTTTGGATGAAATATCCTAAATCACGGTGAGATTCATTTAGTTGGTTCAAGTAATGAAACTGTTTGTTGGGAAAATTTCCAAAAAAATTCTAAACCTACTACAATTGTTTTAATTCACTTATAAATAATTTTTTGGATAATTCAATCATAAACCTTTTACATTTGTACAAATTTAATTTATCTAGCCAATTTTGGCTGACAAATGCTGACGTGGACATCAGCTAGTACTGACCATCTAATTAACACTGATGTGAATAATTTTAAATAATATTTATTCTTTTTACAAATTTTTATAAATTTTTTTCTTTTCCTTTTCTTCCTTCTTTTTTTTCCCATCACAGTGGCTAGCGAGTTGTTGACCACTAGGCAAGGATAGCCTCACTATGGCCTCGCTGGCCACAGGCAAAGGTGGCCTTGCTTGTAGCTGAGGGCGAAGGCCAATGAGGCCATGGTCACCTTCACCCTCGGCCAACTTGCCTTCCTTCATTGGACTTATGCTCTTGGGCAAAATCAAAGGACAAAAATCCATGCCTCCTCCGCTTATTGTTTTTTCTTTGGTGCTATCGAGGAGTGTGAGCACACTAGGTTTGTTAGGCAAGGCCATGGTAACTCCCTCACCTAGTGGCTGACAAGCTTCAGCAAGCCTTGTTGGTCATAGTAGGAAATAAAAGAAGGAAGGAAGGAAGAAAAAGGAAAAAGGAAAAAGAAAAAGAAAAAATTGAATAAAATAAAATATTATTAAAATTATCCATGTTAGCATTGGCTAAACGGCCAACATCTACTTCAGTGTTGGCCGGCTAAAATTGGTCAGATGGACTGAATTGACAAAAAAATGTTTAGAGTTGAATTGACACAATTGCAATAAATTTAGAATATTTTTTGGTAATTTTCCCATTATTTGTTTATCCGCTTATGAGAACAAGAACCCTCATCACCCAGAGATCTTTCAATAAAGCCATCAACTAGTCAAAATGTAGCCCTTCCTCGACCCAGCTTTCATGGGGTCAATTCCATAAAAACCCCTCAACTATAGCTTTAGTCCCAAAAATACCCCAAACTTTTTTTTTGTCTCGAAAAAAACCTCAACTTTTACTTTAGTCCCAAATCTACCCTGTCAAAAATCACAGTCAACCCCTTTGACGTGGCTTCGCCGGCGGCCGAGTCGGGCCGGCGCCGGAGTCGGGCCGTCGCCGGAGTCGGGCGAGGCCGGCGAGGGCGGCCCGGGCTGGCGACCCTCGCCGGCGTCGGGCGAGGGCCGCCCGGGCCGGTCCGGATCGGGCGGCCCTCGTCGGCGTCGGGCGAGGGCAGCCCGGTCCTGGGCGACCCTTGCCGGCGTCGGGCGAGGGCGGCCAGTCTGGGCGACCCTCACCGTCGTCGGGCGAGGGCCGCCCGGGCCGAGATCCCGGCTCGGGCGGCCCTCGCCGCGTCGGGCGAGGGCCGCCCGGGCCGGATCCGGCGAGGCCGCCCGAGCCGGACGCGGGGCGAGGGTCGCCCTCGCTCGATCTGGCCTGGGCGGCCCTCGCCCGACGCCGGCAAGGGCCGCCCGACTCAGGCGAAGGTCACCCTCGCCAAATCCGGCGAGGGCGACCCAGGCGAGGGCGAGGGCCGCCCAAGCCAGATCCGGCGAGGGCGGCCCTTAGCCGGATCTAGCGGCCCTCGCCGGCGTCGGGCGAGGGCCGCTCGAGCCGGATCGGCCAGGCGGCCCTCGCCCGACGCCGGCGAGGGTCGCCCGGGCTGGGCCGCCCTCGCCCGACGCCGGCGGGGGCCGCCCGAGCCGGATCGGCTCGGCGGCCCTCGCCCGAAGACGGTGGGGTCGCCCGGGAGGCGGGCCGCCCTCGCCCGACGCCGGCGAGGGTCGCCCAGGCCTGGGCCGGCCTCGCCCGACTCCGGCGACGGCCCGACTCCGGCGCCGGCGAAGCCACGTCAAAGGGTTGACGGTGATTTTTGACGAAGGGTAGATTTGGGACTAAAGTAAAAGTTGAGGGTTTTTTTCGAGACAAAAAAAAGTTTGGGGTATTTTTGGGACTAAAGCTATAGTTGAGGGTTTTTTATGGAATTGACCCAGCTTTCATGTGTCAAACTTGGTTGGCTTTGGATTTGATCCCTTAAGTTGCCATCTCGATGATTATAAGTAATCAGAGTAAATATTCCTTTCAAAGAACAACCCAACTGTACCTCCGGTGGTTGGAAAATTGTTTTTAAACTAAACAAATTCCAGAAATATATTGTCCTATGTTAAAGAGACTTCTATTTGTCTATTAAGATTCTCTCTTCCTTTTCAAGTGCTTTCACACCATAGCTTTTATATATAGTTTCAAATTCATGAATGATTAAGAATCTACTTTATTTCCATGTGCTTTCATAACAAACTAGATCGGTTACTTTGCATCGAGAGTTTGACTTCTCTGCCAGCCACGAACGATGCGGAGCATTAGCTGGTTGGAGCATTGTTTTTTCGGACTAATAGAATACCTCAGTGAGAAGCATCCTGTACTATGCTAAAGAGACTCCTTTGTATGATTAAGATTCTCTCTTTATATGCATGTGCTTTCATACCAAAGCTTTGAGATGGTCTACCTCCTTTAATCAGTTGGATGTTCTAATATACGCAAAATGTTATTTGGTGAATTATGGATTGTTTTGAGAATTATAGTATCATTGTATTATTAGAAGAGTATCATGGGTGTTATCGGAAGGTAAGTGAATGTGCATGTGATGTAAATGGAAATAATTATGCAGATAAGAACTATACATATTATGTCATCAATTTCATAACATAAATAGTTTTATAGATTGTAAACAAATTTTTATTTCTTATGGATTCCATCTGGTGCTTAGGTCCTGGGCTCAGCCTTAAGGTGCTTGGGCCCAACGCCAGGGTCCTTGACCCAACGATTCGGGGGGATGGGGGATGTTGCTTAGGTCCTGGGCTCGGACTTGAGGTGCTTGGGCCCCAACACCAGGGTCCTTGACCCAACAATTCGGGGGGGGGGGGGAATGGGGAGGCTCGACCATTGGGGTCCCAAGCACTTGGGTACAACCGTCGAAGACTCGAGCATTGATGTCGAGGACTTGGGCCAAACGTTGAGGGACCTTGGCCCATTCACTTGGGTCCCAAACTTGAAAACCAAGGACATCGACTTGATCATCAGAACTAGGCCTCAGCCTCGGGGGACTTAGGCTTGACCACCAAAGTCCTAGATGTAGAAAACAAAGTTTCTTAGGCTTTGCCACAATGGACCTCGGTCCAAGCCTTGATGATTTGGGCACTAGAGTTGGGTACTCGGGCATAGATGTCGGGTCATGGAATGAGGCATTGGGCTCTTGGGTCTAGCCTCAAGAAGCCTGGGCCCATACTCTGTGGACTCAACTATCGAGGAATTGGGCCATGCCTCAATTAACCTGAGTCCAAGCGCTAGTGATTTGGGTATGGGAGCTGACTCCTTGTGCATAGCCACCGGAGAATAGGGCACAGGCACTGAGGTCCCTTGCCAGGCCCTTGTAAACTCATGTTTGGATGTTGATGACTTGGGCACACAAATTGGGTACCCATGCCCATGCATGGCTACGTGGGACTTGGGCATGGGTAATGGGTCTTGCCCAAACCTCTAGAGACCTAGACCTGGCCTTTGTTGACTTGTGCATGATCATCAGGGTTCCCATGCCTTAGTGTCAAGGTAAGTCTTTATCTGAGTTTAAATATAGATTTATCGACTATGAAAAGATTTTTGACAACTCATTTTTCTTCTAAGTTTAAATATAGATTTATCATTAACTATGAAAAGATTTTCGACAACTCATTTTTCCAGATGATGTAAACGCCAGAAAATGAGCAAAACATTTTTTTGACTGAAAATTTTTCGTAAGAGAGATAGAGCCAAACTAGAAATCTAACCTTCTTACGTGCAGGATGCATGGACTAAGGACAAAAATTTGGCTAACCGGGGAAGCAACATCCGAACTCAAACGTGGAAACACGAGTCACCTCTTTTGCTTCGCCTTTGCTTCGTGTGTTCAAACTCACGCGGTCATACGCGCCTTCGGAATCACCGTCAACCCTCATTTCCCTCTTTCTCCGTATCTTCCTTCTCATTCCTTCATCTATAAATCTCGCACCGTTTCTTCAATCTCATCACATCATCATCATCTCTCTCTCTCTCTCTCTCCACGCACGTACTTTAACGCGAGCTAGATCTCAGTCAACGTTTCCAACCGAAGATGAGCCAGTACAACCACCAGAACCAAATCCCAGGTAACATTCCAGCCCATACTCCTGCCCTTTTGATTTCGATTCTCTCCCTCTCGAATTTCGCCGTCTTTTTCATGCAAGAATATCCCGCAACCTCTTTTGACTACGGTTGGCGATTGTAACAGCAGTTGGGGATTCGTTTGTTTGTCTGTCCGTCTTTCTTGTTTTTGGATTTTCTTAAACTCCACAAAGAAATCAATTGGCACTTGTTTCTTCTGGTTAGAAACTCTTGTTTGACTTCTTGGGAGGAGTCACCGGCCGTCTTCTGGGCGCTGGTGGAGGCGGTGGTAGTGGCCATTGGCCCCGCCACCAAAGTTCAAACAAATCTTTTCGAACTTTTCAGCTTGAATTATATAATCTTGGGTGTTCATATATCGATGACTTGTGATGACGGTATGAAATATTTTGTGCAGTGGCATACCCACCACCGGCATCCACGATGGCGTATGTGGCGCCTCCACCGCCCGGCTACCCCATGAGGGACGGCCAGCAGCCTGCGCAGAACGCCATCCCTATTGAGGCCAAGACTAGGGGCGACGGCTTCTGGAAGGGCTGGTAAGTAATTATCAAGCAATGTAGCCCTCGTTTGTTTGTACTTTCTCACATACATTCGGTTGTCCTAATGGTGCGCTTCTTTCTTGTCTTCACCAGCTGCGCTGCGCTGTGCTGTTGCTGCGTCCTGGACGCCTGCTTCTAGGAATTCCCAGAAGAGGATCTCCTTCCCGTTCTATTCGTTTCTCCTTGTGTTTAGTATTCTTTTTGTGGCCGCTGACATAAATCTGACACATTATTGTCATCTAAATACTTTGTTCTTGTGATATATACTTGGTGTTATCGGATTTCTCTTGCGTAATTCTTTTGTCATCGCCTCGACCCTTGTTTTCTCCTCCTTTTTTACCCCTATAAAACGAGTCCAACATGAGTTTGAGTGTAAGATGAGGGTAGAGGCGGACTCGAGATGTCGGGACCTCGGACTTCGTTTCAATGGGTCGCAATGCAAAGAAAATTACAAGCTCTCTTTCCGACTTGTTTCAGCGCAAATGACCCTGAATATCGAACAAAAACGAGGCAATTTAAGCCTTCACCAAGAATGAACATGACAAGGAAGCAAAAGGGCAATTATAGAATTCTCAACCAACGATTTTATACACAATTGATTTATATAAGAAGGCATATTAACTTTATTTTTCCAAAATGAAAGGCTGTTGTTTCATTGCTAAAACGTAAGGATGATTAGTTTCCGGTCTGGTTCGATTCCCAAAATTGGGAACTAGAGACCGGACCAGTTAATCTTAGGACCGGGAATTGAATCGGACCACCTGTTTGGTCTTATAGAACTAATCTTACACGAACTGAAAGAGGGAAGAAGTTTGAAGTTCTTTATATTCATTTTGATTTCATATGTATGTATTTATATTACAAAGTGTAAACAATAAAAGGAAAATATAAAGATACAAAATCATTTTGAATCAATTGAGATCAATTTAGATTTTAGATTGATTTAAGTATCTTCAATCAAATTAATTGCACAAATTATATCAACACGGTTGCTTTTTTTTCCCAATACTGGAACGGGACCGAGATATGCTTAGTTCACATTTTACTCATTTTTTTTGAAGAAAAAAAGTGATGTAGTCGGTCTAGTCTGGTCAGTCCGATTCCCCCTTGAAATTGGGAACTAGACCTATTGGCTTGGGCAAATTTTAGTTCAGGCGGTCTGTTTTTTGCACACCCCTACTGAAACATGGTCAAAAATAGCAATAAACTAAAGCTCATGGGTGATTTCCAAATAGATGGCCTGGCTCCTCAATAGTTGCTAGCTTGACCACCGTGCGAATCTTCTTTAAAAACATAACGCGCATGATGTTGGCTTAAAGAAAGCGTCGAAGTCTTCTCATCGATAAAATACTTGATATTTTTAGGATGCTTCTAAATGGCGTAGAAGTATTCCTTGTTCACTGAAATTACTTTTGTATATTTCCATATTTTATTATAAAGATTAGTCAAATGAAAAAATTCAGATCAAGAAAGATTACTCCGAGTCGCCTTGTGTCTCATTGGCCACCATCTTTGTCCATCATTTATTGCTAGCAAGAGCTTTCATTCAGGTGTGCATGTAAATTTCGGATGATTCTTCTCATTAGCATCTTTTTCGTCAAACCATATCTTGAGAGATCAACCAAATTACAAAAACTTTATATTGTTAAGTATGAATTTGGCTACCTTTTGAGATTGCACATGCCCTATTCTCATGAAGATGAACTATCTAATCTCAATGTACCATTTATCCAAAATGACAACAAGGTCCATTTAGTTGGTTCGTGCAATGAAATTATTGTTTATCCGCTTGTGACAATAAGAACCCTCGTCACTCAAATATCTTTCTATGAAACTCATTAACTAGGCAAAGCGCAGCCCTTCCTCAACCCAGCTTTCATGTTTCAAACTTGGTTGGCTTTGGATTTGATCCCTTAGGTTGCCATTTTGATAATGTTAAAGTAGTAAATGAAAATATTTATTTCAACCCCACTGTGCCTCCCAAGTGGATGTGGTTGGGAAATTGTTTTTTAAAATACAAGAATACCTCGAATAGATATATATTGTACTATATTAAAGAGACTTTTGATTGTCTGATTAAGATTCTTTCTCTATTTCCATGTGCTTTCACACATGGCTTTTATTTATAGTTTCAAGTTTTTGAAAGATTTAGATTCTACCTTTAATTCTATGTGCTTTCATACAAAGCTCGATCGGTTTCTTGAATAGAGAGTCTCGACTTCTCTAGCATCAGCAAACAATGATGAGCGTTAAATGGTTGGGAGATTATCTTTCCGTACTAAAATGGTATCTTGGTGAGAAATATCTTGCGGTATATTAAAGACAATTATATTTGTACGATTAAGAGACCATATCTATGATAAATAGTTTCAAATTCATGAATGGATCCTTATGATGTTAAAATATCTTACAATCACTTGTTTACGATGTTTACATATTATTTATATATATGTGGTCTCCATTTACTTATCAGTTCAAATTTTTGGATTAAACATTTTAACATAATATCGTAATTAAGTTTTTCCTTAATCTATTTTGTGCATGCGGTTCTTGATTTAGCTTGCATGTGCAAGAGGGTCTCCCACCACTAATTTGTTTATACTTTTATGTTAGATGCGGTTTCCCTTCACCTATTAGTTCAAATTTTTGGATTAGACATTCTATCATAATATCGTAATTAAGTTCTATTCCAATCTATTTCACGCATGTGGTTTCTAATTCAGCTTTCATGTGTGAGAGGGTCTCTCGCCACTAATTTGTTTATACATTTAGGTTGGACATTCGACTATACATGTGAGATTTGAATTAAGGATCCCTTGTTCTAATACTATGCGAGATTTCTGGGACCACTGTCAACTTTTTAAAAATTTAAGCCATTAGAAGAATGCATGGTTTAATATTTAAATATTCTTTCAATATGTAATATGAATGGGGTGAATTAGGGATGTTTGAGAAATATAGCAACATTGCAAATAAATTAAAAGAGTGTCATGGGTGTCTTGTTGGAAGGTAAATGAATGTGCATGTGATATAGATAGAAATAATTATGCCGTTCAAAGCTATACATTACATATCATTGAATTTTTAAAAAAGTTATATCAAAATAAATTGCAAAACATAGATAAATTTACTTATTGTAACTTTTTTTTTTTTCTCATGGAAGCCAAGTTCAGGTGCTTAGGTCCCAGGCCCAACCTTGGGGTACTCGGGCCCTAGTGTTGGGGTCCTCAACTTAGCCACGGGGAAATTGGGCTCAGCTATTTGTCTAAGCACTTAGTACCAAGGAACTAAGCTTGAGCATCAGGGATTAGCCCCTGGTCATTGGGACTTGGGTCTAGCCACCGAAGTCCATGCGGCAAGAGTCAAGGTTTTTAGGGACTTGCCATTGGGAACCCAAGCATAGGCTCAGGGACTTGGGCCTCACCTTGATGGACTCGGGCCCGGACAGATCATTCCACTATAATTAACACATCATATCTCTATTTTATAATATTCAATTACAAGAGAAAATGAGATTATATATGCCGTACCTTCTATTGAATATCAAAGTCGCACAACTCTGATGATGCTTTCACAAGAGACGCTCTCAAGGAAGGAGATGAATACAATACTTTTCTTGCTGAAATGTCTTTTCATTTACCATACAATTAAACCGACTACAAGACTCGTTTTTATATGTAGGCTTAAAACACGACTCTTGACATACCTTAAACATATGAAAAGACATGTGTAAATAAATAGTAATAAGGACACTTTAATATGTGCGCCGAAACGACTTTCATCGGAAACGAACAGTCTTTCGACTAAAAACACGAAGAGTCATGAGAGATAGGCGGTGATATATTCAATACTCCCCCTCACCGGCTACTCTCTCTAAGGATAGTCCTCGCGACCATACCAAGCTGAGCTCGGAACTCTTCAAACTTTGCAGCTCCAAGACCTTTGGTGAAGATATCAACAACTTGATCACCTGTCTTGATGTACTTCATCCTGATCTCGCCCTTCAACACTTTCTCTCGCAGAAAGTGATAGTGGACTTCCACATGCTTAGTCCTAGCATGGAAAACTGGATTCTCTCGCCAAGCTTATAGTGGATAGATTATCACAATACAATATTGTCGAATAATCTATTGACTGATGAAGATCATTCAATAACCGCACTAGCCACGTACTCTCTGAGCTGCCATTGCTTTGCTGCTCTATATTCAGCTTTTGTAGACAAAGACACACGTCGGTTGTCTTTTACTGCACCCGGGATACTACTGCTGATCCAAGATTAAACGAGTATCCAGTAGTTGATCGCCGTGTGTGTTGATCTCCAGCATAGTCGGCATCACAATGACCGACCAACTCACTTGATGATTCCTTTTTATACAAAAGCCCAAAATCAAAAGTCTTCTTTACATACCTTAGGATACGCTTGGCTGCATCCAAGTGAGGCTTCCTTGGCTTCTCCATGAATCGACTCACTACTCCTACTGCAAAAGCGATGTCAGGCCGAGTTATGGTAAGGTAAATTAGACTACCTACTAGTTGCCTATACATAGTCGAATCTTCAAGCTCTCGACCTTCTTTAGCACATAGCTTCGCGTTCTCATCCAATGGAGTAGATATAGGTTTGCAATCAATCATTCCAAATTTTTTTAAGAGATCTCGTGCATACTTTTGTTGACATAGGAATAATCCTTCATTTGTCCTATCAATCTCGAGCCCCAAAAAATGTTTTAGTTCTCCAAGCTCCTTCATCTGGAACCGCACAGAGAGGTTGGCTTTAATTCGACATATCTCATCTTCATCGTCTCCAGTGATGATGAGATCATCCACATAAACCAACACAACTGCAACCTTTCCATCTTTTGCCTTCACGAACAAGCTCGAGTCTGCTGGAGCTACATTATAATCGTTCTTCAACAAGAATTCTGCAATCTTTCCATACCACGCTCTCGGGGCTTGCTTCAAGCCATATAATGCTTTCTTTAGCTTGCAAACATATTCTGGATGAATTTTGCTCTTGAAGCCATCTGGTTGCTCCATGTATACCTCTCGCTCGAGTTCTCCATGCAGGAAAGCATTCTTCACATCCATCTGCCACACATTCCATGACTTGCTTGCTACAAGTGCTAATAAAACTCGAACTGTGGTAACCTTTGCCACTGGGCTAAAGGTTTCTTCATAATCAACCCCATATTTTTGCGAAAATCCTCGAGCCACTAGACGTGCTTTATACCTCTCAATCGACCCGTCTGGTCGAGTTTTAAGTTTATAAACCCATTTACAAGAAATAGGGCGTACCTCTTTAGGTTTCGGTACCAAGTCCCATGTCTCGTTCTTCTTTAGTGCGAGGATTTCTTCTTCCATGGCCTTCCTCCATTCCGTACCCTTCAAGGCTTCTTCATATGTTAAAGGCTCGACCACGCCAACATCTTCGATCAATGCCGCATTGGCATACTTGGGGTTTGGCTTCCTTTGCCTTGTCGATCTTCGAAGTTGAGGCTCCTCCTCTTCAAGTTCTTCGACCTGACTTGGTCGAAGTTCTTCTGTCGACCTTGGAGGCTCATTAGATGAACTTGTCGATCCTGGTGATTGTGCTTCGACATCTTTTTCAACAGGCTGATTCTCATCGAATTCTTTCAGCCTTTCTTCGACCTCTTCGTCAAGATGTTGTGAATTTGGCAATTCGACAGCTTGATGTGACCACCAAGATGACATTTCGTCGAACACCACATTCCTTGAAGTATAGCACCTCCCTATTGTACGGTCACAGCACTTCCACCCCTTTCGTTGATCATCATATCCCATGAATATGCAACGAACTGCCTTCTTGTCAAATTTGCTGCGAAGATGATCAGGCACAAATGCATAACATACACATCCGAAAGCTTTAAAGTGACTTACCACAGGCTTGCGTTTCCATAGCTTCTCGTACGGTGACATAAAACCAAGCCTTACTTGTGGTAGCCTGTTAGTCACGTGAGCCGCCGTCTTCATACATTCAGCCCAAAACCTCGGTGGAACATTCTTCGCGTGTAACATGCTCCTACATGTCTCAGCTAGATGCCGATTCTTTCTTTCGGCAACACCGTTTTGCTGTGGCGTATACGGACAAGTATACTGTCGACGTACCTTGTACTTTTGCAAGTACTTTGTAAACTCGTAGGAAGTGTACTCTCCCCCATTATCGGTGCGTAGGCAACAAATTTTTCTGCCTACTTCACTTTCAACATTCTCCTTAAACACCTTAAATTTGATAAACGCCTCAGATTTTTCCTTCATGAAATCAACCCAGACGTACCTGGAGAAGTCGTCGATGAAAGTGATCATATACTTGAATCCGCTAACAGATTGTTGCTTCACTGGACCAAACACATCCGAGTGAACGAGCTCGAGAGGCATCCGAGATTTGAACGACGATTCCTCATACGGAAGTTGATGTGCCTTCCCATACTGGCACCCGGTACAAACCACATTTTCTTGCACTTCCAACTGGGGAAGACCCCTCAGCATGTTCTTTTGCATCATCACCTTCAACTTGTGATAACTTACATGCCCAAGCCGCGCATGCCATAAATCAGGTGTATCATTCCTTCGGGTTTTGTTTACGTATGTCGTTTGAGCAGACATCACGTAAACAGACTCCAGCCGATGTCCCTCCATGATTGGTCGACCAGTGGGCTTCAAACTTCGGTACACCTTAACGTCTCGTGGACCGAACACCACATAATTACCCGAGTCTGTGAGCTGGGACACAGACAATAAATTCTTCTTCATTCCTGGCACATGATACACACTTTTCAATTCAACTTGTTGTGAATTGAACCGAGGAGTTATCATCGTCTCGCCGATATGAGTAATCGGCAACCTCAAGCCGTCTACAGTAATAACAACACGTCCTCCCATATAATTACGCATGTTCGACAGCTTGCCTTGATCTCCAGTCATATGACTCGAACACCCTGGATCAACAATCCAGTCGTAATTATAATTAATTGACTTTTCACTTACAGAGATTAATGCCATCGCATCGTTTAACTCGATTGCGGAAGAGGCAGCAAACTCATCTGACGCCACTATTGCAATAGACGTTTGGAAATCCCATTCCTTCTCTTCATCGAAATCATTCCTCTTCGATGATGCTGCAACATTTCCTTCAACTTTCTTTGCTCGACAATCTCTGGCAAAGTGGCCCTCCTTGCCACAGACGTAACATCGTCCACTACGTCTTTTGCCATCGCGTCGCCCGGCTCCCCCTAGTCGAAGGCTTGACTCTCCTGGACACTTTTGCCATCGTTCACGAGCTGGTTGCTTTTGCCATCCACGAGTATTGTCAGCACCGGTTCGCCTTTGGCCCTTGAACCCTCTTTTATCACCAAGAGGGCACTTTCTTCTTCCTTAATCGAAACCTTAGACATTTGACTATCTAAAGTCTCTTGGTTAGCCAGAATATTCTCTAGATCGGTCAACGTCGGTTGAGTTGCCCATCCACGAGTAGCCGTAATAATACCGTTATACTCTGGCTTTAACCCGTGGATAATAATTCTTCTCATTCTTGTTTCTGAGATGGCATTAGCGGGATCCAACCTTGAAATTTCGTCACAAATAGACTTAACTTTGGAGAAATATTGACTCAGTCATATTTTGTTGTGACATTGACAACAGCTCGTTCTCCAGCCTTTGTAGCTTGGCATCATTCGACCTTGCGAATAACGCTGCCAAGTTATCCCACGCCTCCCTGGGAGTCTGCGCGCTCTTAATGTGCGGCAATAAATCATCTTCGATAGTTACAGCAAGAGCATAAAGCGCCTTACCTGCTTTGATCTTCCATCTCCTCTGTTCATCATCGTTTCTAGGTGCCGTGGTGTTGCTACCGCCAACAATATCCCACAAATCCTGACCCAGCAAATAAAACTGCATCCTGACGCTCCAATTATTATAGTTGGAGTTGTTGAGCTTCTCGATGCCATTCGTCGAACTTGAAACATCCGCCATCTGACTTGAAATAATGCCCGGCACTACTCCAAGAAACCTTGATCTCCGACCAATCGATCACAGTCCCTGATTGTACACTGGCAGAACTTCGACGTATTCCGGTCCTTGACCACCGTCTTCACGAACTATGCTTTGGAAGACTTGACTCACGGTCCTTGACGACCATGCTCTTGGTCTCAGATAACCTTGCTCTGATACCAATTATTGAATATCAAAGTCGCACAACTCTGATGATGCTTTCACAAGAGACGCTCTCAAGGAAGGAGATGAATACAATACTTTTCTTGCTGAAATGTCTTTTCATTTACCATACAATTAAACCGACTACAAGACTCGTTTTTATATGTAGGCTTAAAACACGACTCTTGACATACCTTAAACATATGAAAAGACATGTGTAAATAAATAGTAATAAGGACACTTTAATATGTGCGCCGAAACGACTTTCATCGGAAACAGAACAGTCTTTCGACTAAAAACACGAAGAGTCATGAGAGATAGGCGGTGATATATTCAATACCTTCTTGTCAACGGGGTATAAATTATACCCCTACATAAACAGCATCCTTACTCAAATTGGGATGAAATGTAACACCTCTTTAATAAAAGCTAGAGTAAATAAAATATTTCTCTCTTCATTTCCTTAGCGTTTGCTTCGTGCCTGTGTATTCGTGCTCACGCGGTGGGACGCGCCTTTGGAAGCATCGTCAACCATAAGCTTCCGCTTTCTCCGTGGCTTCCTTCTCATTCCTTCATCTATAAATTTCTCACCTTTTCTTAACTCTCGTCATATCATCAGCTCCCTCATCTCTTTCTCTCTCTCCACGCACTTACTTTTACGCGAGCTAGATCTCAGCCAAGGTTTCCGACCGAAGATGAGCCAGTCCAACCAACAGAACCAATACCCAGGTAACATTCCAGCCCATCCTCCTGCCCTTTAGACTTTGATTCTCTCCCTCTCGATTTTCGCCGACTGTTTCTCGGCAAGATCGCTTCCCTTTGCTCCTTCTTTTCATGCAAGAATATCCCGCAATCTCTCTTGATTATGGTTGGCGATTGTAACAACAGTTCCTGAGTCGTTTGCTTTTCTGTCCGTCTTTCTTATTTTTGGATTTTCTCAAAATCGACAGAGAAAAGAACCAATTAAAACTTGTTCTTTCCGGTTAGAAACTCTCGTTTGACTTCTTGGGAGGAGTCACCGGCGATCTCCTGGGGGCTGGTGGAGGCGGTGGCAGTAGCCATTGCCCCCACCACCAAAGTTCAAACAAATCTCTTCGAACTATCCGGCTTGAATATTATACTCTTGGGTATTCATATATCGATGACTTGTGATGACGGTATGCGACATTTGTGCAGTGGCGTACCCACCACCCGCATCGACAACCGAATACGTGGCGCCTCCACCGCCCGGCTATCCAATGAGGGACAGCCAGCAGCCTGCGCAGAACGCCGTCCCCATCGAGACCAAGACTAGGGGCGACGGCTTCTGGAAGGGCTGGTAAGTAATTATCAAGCAATGCAGCCCTTTTTTTAAAAATCCTTTTGTTAGCTTTTTCGTCTTTTGTGTCTACACATTCTTTAGTCCTAATTGCGCTTCTTCTTGTCTTCACCAGCTGCGCTGCGCTGTGCTGTTGCTGCGTCCTGGACGCCTGCTTCTAGGAATCCCCCGGAGATGATCGCCTTCCCGTTCTATTCATCGCTTCTTGTATTTAGCATTCTTTTTGCCGCCGCTGACATAATATGACACGTTAGTGTCATCTGTATACCTTGTTCTTGTGATATTATATACTTGGTGTTATCGGATTTCTCTTGCGTATTTTATTGTCATCGTTTCGACCCTTGTTTCCTCTATCTTTTTCCCCCATAAAGCGAGTCCGACATGGGTTTGAGCGTAAGATGAGGGTAGATGTGGGCTCGAGATGTGGGGACCTTCGACTTCATTTCAATGGGTCTCAATGCATAGAAAATTATAGGCTCTCTTTTTGTCTCGTTTCAGCGTAAATGACCCTAAATATCGAACAAAATCGGAACAATGAAAGCTTTCACCAAGAATGAACATGACAAGAAGCAAAAGGGCAATTATAGAATTCTCTATGAGGGATTTTTATACACGATTGATTTGTAAGAGCCGTATTAAATTTATTTTTCTAAAATGAAAGGATGTTGTTTCGTCACTAACGGTTCTCAATCTAGTCCGATTCTCAAAATTGGGAATTGGGGACCGGCCCGGTTGGTCTTAGGACTGGGAATCGAACCAAACCACTGGTCCGGTCCTAGAGGAGTTGGTATTTGCATGTATTTATATTATGAAGTCTAAACAATAGAAGGAAAATACAAAGAAATGAAATCATTTTAAATCATAAATTGATATCAATACACCTTAGATTGATTTAAATATCTTCGATCAAATCAATTGCACATATCATATCTCCAACATGATTCCTTTTTTGTTCCCACTACTTGGAATTGGACCAAGATATGTTTAGTTCACATTTTAGAAATTTTTTTGAAGAAACAAGTAATGTAGTCGATTCAATATGGTTGGCCTGGTTCCCACTTGGAATTGGGAATCAAACCAACACTCCTGAGAACTGAACTAACCAGCCTGTTTAGTTCGGTCTAGACAGTTCCCAGTTCGGGCGGTCCGTTTTGTACCCTCTACTAAAACATGGTAAAAATTGCAATCAACAAAAACTCATGAGTGCTTTCCAAATAGATGGCCTAGCTCCTCAATAGTTGCTAGCTTGACCAGCGTGCGAATTGTCCTTAAAAGCATTACGTGCACGATGCTTGAAAGTGTCGAAATCTTCTCATCAATAAAATACGTGATATTATCGGGATGATTCTAAATGGTATGGAATTGTTCCTTGTTCGCTGAAAATACTTATGTATATTTCCATATTTTATTATAAAGATTAGTGAAATGAAAAAACTCAGATCAAGAGAGATTACTCTAAGTCGCCTCGTGTCACATTGGCCACTAACTTTGTCCATCATTTATCACTAGCAAGAGCTTTGATTCAAGTGTGAATGTAATTGTGGAAGGTTCTTTTTTTATTGATCATATTCTATTTTTACTTTAATTTTCACTCTTAAATTTTTATCGTGCCTTCTTACAGGGCATGAGAGTTGAAATTTACACTTAAAACTAAATCGTCCACACTCTAACCATCTCTAAGAAGATGAAGATTTAAACCCCTCACCTTCCCATTTCTAGTAAGAAAGGTGGTTGCCTAGGCAAACCCCAGTGATTGGAAGGTTCTCTCACTAGCATCTTTTTAATCAAATTTACCTTGAGCAATCAATCAAATTGCAAAAACTAGATCCTGTTAAGTAAGAATTAGGCAACCTTTTAAAAGTGCATGTGCGCTATTCTCATGAAGATGAACTATCTAATCTCAATGTATCACTTATCCAAAATGATAACAAGTTTCATTTAGTTGGTTCGTACAATGAAATTGTATGTTTATTTGCTTGTGACAATAAGAGCCCTCACCACTCAAATATCTTTCTACCCATCAACTAGTCAAAATGTAGCCCTTCCTCAATCCAACTTTCATGTTTCAAACTTGGTTGGTTTTAAATTCGATCCCTTAAGTTGCCATCTCAATGATTTTAAAGTAGTCAATGTAAATATTTATTTCAACCCGACTGTGTCTCCCAAGTGGATGTGGTTGGGAATTTATTTTTTGAATTAAAAGAATACCTCGGACAGATATATATTGTACCATGTTAAAGAGACTTCTATTTGTCTATTAAGATTCTCTCTTTATTTCCATGTGCTTTCACACAGCTTTTATATGCAATTTCAAATTCATGAATAATTAGGATCTTTATTTCTATGTGCTTGCATACTGCCATCCGCAAACAATGATGAGCATGAGGTGGTTGGGTCATTATTTTTGGCGAGAAATATCTTGCACTATATTAAAGACAATTACATTTGTACGATTAAGATATGCTAGCCATGAGACATAGTTTCAATTCATGAATGGATTTTTATGATGATAAAATATCTCACATTGCTTACTTACGAGATTTACATATTGTTTATATATATATAGTCTCCCTTCACCTATCAATTCAAATTTTTTTTGGATTAGACATTCTGACATAATATTATAATTAAGTTATGTCCCAATCTATTTTGTGCATGTGATTCCTGATTCGGCTTTTATGCGTGAGAGGGTCTCTCATCATTCATTTGTTTCTACTTCTAGTATACATATGAGATCTGAACTTAGAACCCCCTCCTTTGATATCATGTGAGATTTCTAGGACCACTACCAAACTAATCTAAAAACTTAAGTTGTTAGATGAATACGTAATTTAATATATAAACATTCTATCAAAACGTAATATGAATGTGGTGAATTAGACATGTTTGAGAAATATAGCATGATTGCAAATAATTAAAGAGTGCCGTGGGTGTTTATTGGAAGGTAGGTGAATTTGAACGTGATATAGATAGAAATAATGATGTTGTTCAGAGCTGGACATGCTATATGATCAAATTTTAAAAATAAGTTATATAAAATTAAATTTCAAAACATAGATAGTTTTCTAGATTGTAAATAATTTTTTTTTTTCATGGAAGCTATGCTCAGGTGCTTAGATCCCATGCCCAATCTTGGGTACTCAGGCCCTAGTGTGGGGGTCCTTAACCTAGCCATGAGGAGGTGGGCTCAATTGTTGGTCCAGGCACTTGGGCACAATCATCGAAGACTTGGGCACTGACACCAAGGACTTGGGATTGGCCTTGAGGGACCTTGGCTCGTCCGCTAGGGTCTCGGACTTGACTACCAAGGACCTCAGTTGGAGCATTGGGGATTAGCCCTTGGTCATGAGGACGTGGCTAGCCACCAAAGTCCTTGTGGTAGGAGCCGAGGTTTTTGGAGCCTTGCCATTGGGAACCCAAGCATAGGCTGAAGCACTTGGTCTATGCCTTGATGGACTTGGGCTTTGATGGCGGTGAGTTGGGCATGAAATCAAGTACCTAGGCACTAAAGTCTTAGGCTTGGCCTTGAAGGACCTAGCCTAGCCTTTGTGAATAGGGCTCGGTTGCTTAGGAACCGAGCCCAACCTCAATTGATCCACGCCTAAGAGCCAATGACTTGGTTGTTAGATTTGTGTACATAGCCCCCAAGGAGCTAGGATGATTATTGATGTCTCGACTTTAGCATCAAAAGGCTTGGGCTTGACCTTGGTGAATCCAAGGTCGGGCGATTGTGACTTAGGCGTGGGAGTTGAGTATTCGTGCATGGTTGTCGGAATTCGAGCATGGGGAGAAAATTACCCAATTGATCATAAACTTATTGTACGAATATCAATTTAGTCACAAACTTTCTAGTTTAGTTTTAAACCTTTGCGTAAAATTCCAATGTGATCATTTTGGCTAATTTTCACTAATCGATAATGTGGCAATCCAATCATTGACCATGCCACGTTAGAGATTTTTGATAACAATTGACTGGAATGACTACATTAAAATTTTACATAAAGGTATAGGACTAAATTGGCAACATTAGGAAGTCTTGGATTCAATCGATAATTCAACAATTTCTCTCATATATGGGTACTGAGGCCTCAGCCTGGGCCTAGTCTTGAGAGACCCAAGGCTCGTTTAGTGAGGACCTGGGCATAGGCATTGGGGTTCCTACGCCCAAGCGCTGAAATCTTCGGTCTAATGTCTAATCATAATTTTGGGAAATGATTTTTGATTTTGAAAAAGAGGAAATCATTTTATTGACATCTAATCATTATTTTGCGAAACAAACAAAGTCTAGTGAGAAATTGAACTTTATTCACATGCATGTTGCATGATTAATGATAAAAATTTAGCTAGCTATGGTAAACTTTGGGAGCATGGTTCATATTCCCCATTGACAGGTCCTCGTGCTATTGCCCAAAGTCCTAGGATATAGTGTTGCAGCTGAGAACTTAGCAACAAAATTATAAGAGATACAAGAGGGTGTGAAGTAATAGTCGAAAGCTTTAACTATTGTCTACAAAGTTGCTGCAAATAAACACCATCGCCTCAAAGTATGTGCTGAGGGTGACGAAGTGATGGTCTACCTCCACAAGGAATGCTTTCCTATTGGTGCATATAATGAGTTGACCACAAAAAAGTTGGTCTCCATCGAATTGTGAAGAAAATCAATGACAATGCCTATGTTGTAGATCTTCCTAGTAACCTCACCATCTCCTCAACATTCAATGTAGCAAACCTATTCAAGTATCATTCTCCAAATACTCCCTTTATCCCGACAATAACTCGAGGTCAAGTTCTTTTGAAGTGGATAAAATTGATGTAGAACAATAGGCAAATGTTTATATTGGAAACATTAGAGAGTTATAATAGTGGGCGGTCCCACAAATCAAAAAGGATTGGGGAATCTTTGATGTTACAAATGGGTTATGATGTTTGATCTCAAATTCACACATTTTCCTTGATTTCTCAAATGTCAAAGATTTCAGACGTGTTTTGCAAATTTTCTAGTCACATTTTGAAAACTTTCCCTTTTATCAATATCTTTTCCTTAATTTTGTTATTTGATTTCAGTTATTTGATTATTTCCTAAATGACAACCTCCCTATAAATAGGCGCCTAAGATATTGTAATCTGCACTCCATTATTCAGATAATGTTATCTTTTGGAATCCCTTTCCAAGCGTTTCTTCCTTTGCGTCACAAAGGCATGGAGGTTCCACTCCTTGATGAGCAAGCAGGGGTCTAGGGGGAGCACCCCATATTAGGTGCTCAAACACAATGAAATAGAGTGTAAAAGCGAAAAAGAGAAACCAAGACATGGAGGTTCTGCTCCTTGATGAGTGAGTTGTGGTCCCTGAACTGCCCCATATTAGATATCAGGATTAGGTGCTCAAATACAATGAAATAGGGTGTAAAAATGAGAAAGGGAAATCGAGATATAAAGTTTATCCTGATTCATCTTTAAAGTAAAAATTATATATCATTGTGCCTTCTTGTCAATGGGGTCCAACATCTCAAATTGGGATAAAGTGTAAACCTCTTTGATCAAGTCAGAGTAAATAAAATATCTCCCTCTTCTTTTCCTTAGCCTTTGCTTCGTGCCCGCGTATTCAAGCTCACGCGGCGCGACGTGCCTTCGGAGGCATCGTCAACCATCTGCTCCCTCTTTCTCGGCGCCTTCCTTCTCGTTCCTTCATCTATAAATTTCCGGCCGTTTCTGAACTCTCATCGTATCATCATCTCTATCATCTCTATTATCTCTATCTCCCTCTCCACGCACTTACTTTTACTCGAGCTAGATCTCAGTCACCGTTTCCGACCGAAGATGAGCCAGTCCAACCACCAGAACCAAATCCCAGGTAACATTCGAGTCCGTCCTCCTGCCCTTTCGATTTCGATTCTCTCCCTCGATTTTCGCCGACAGTTTCTTGGCAAGATCGCTTCCTTTGGCCCCTCCTTTTGACGCAAGAAGATCCCGCAATCTCTTTTGATTACGATTGGCGATTGTCACAACAGTTGGGGAGTCGTTTGCTTGTCAGCCCGTCTTTCTTGTTTTTGGATTTTCTTAGACTCGACAAAGAAATCAATTGATCAGAAACTCTTGTTTGACTTCTTGGGAGGAGTCGCCGTCGGTCTTCCGGGGCCTGGTGGAGGTGGTGCCTGTGGCCGTTGGCCCTGCCACCGAAGTCCAAACAATTTTTTTCAAATCATTCAGCTTGAATTTTATACTCTTGGGTATTTATATATCGATGACTTGTGATGACGGTATGCGACATTTGTGCAGTGGCGTACCCACCACCAGCATCGACAACCGCATACGTGGCGCCTCCACCGCCCGGCTATCCAATGAGGGACGGCCAGCAGCCTGCGCAGAACGCCGTCACTATCGAGACCAAGACTAGGGGCGACGGCTTCTGGAAGGGCTGGTAAGTAATTATCAAACAATGCAGCCCTTTTTTTTTTATAGCTTTTTCGTCTTTTGTTTTTACACATTCGCTAGTCCTAATTGCGCTTCTCCTTGTCTTCACCAGCTGCGCTGCGCTGTGCTGTTGCTGCGTCCTGGACGCCTGCTTCTAGGAATCCCCAGGAGATGATCGCCTTCCCGTTCTATTCATCGCTCCTTGTATTTAGCATTCTTTTTGTCGCCGCTGACATAAATCTGATACGTTAGTGTCATCTGTATACCTTGTTCTTGTTCTTGTGATATTATATACTTGGTGTTATTGGATTTCTCTTGCGTATTCTATTGTCATCGCTTCGATCCTTGTTTCCTCAATTTTTTTCCTCCATAAAACGAGTCCGACATGGGTTTGAGGGTAAGATGAGGGTAGATGTGGACTGAGATGTTGGGACTTTCGATTTCCTTTCAATGGGTTGCAATGCAAAGAAAATTATAGGCTCTCTATTCGTCTCTCTTCAGCGTCAATGACATTGATTATCAAACAAAATCAGGGCAATTGAAGCTTTCACCAAGAATGAACATGACAAGAAGCAAAAGGGCAATTATAGAATTCTCTACGAGCTATATTTATACACGATTGATTTGTAAGAAGGCGTATTAACTTTATTTTTTGGAAATGATGGCCTGCTGTTTCATCACTAAAATGTAGTGGTGATTGGTTCTTGATCCGGTCTGATTCCCAAAATTGGGAATTGGACATTGGACCGGTTAGTCTTAAGATCGGGAATCGAACCATGGGTCTTGTCCTATAGAACCGGTCTAACATGAAGATGAAAGAGAAAAGGAGTTTGAAGAAGTTCTTTATATTCACTATGATTTGATATGTATGTATTTATATTACAAAGTGTAAATAATAAAAAGAAAATACAAAGATACGAAATCATTTTGAATCATTAATTGATATCAATTTAAACTTTAGATCGATTTAAGTATCTTTTGCACAAATCATATCTCCAACACAGTCGCTTTTTATCAAGATATGTTTAGTTCACATTTTACTAATTTTTTTGAAGAAAAAAGGGTGATGTAGTTGGTCCAACTCAATTAGTCTTGATTCCCCCTAGATTCAGGAACTGGACCAATTGGCCCCAGCGGTTCTCAGTTTATGCGGTCTATTTTGCACACTCTATTAAAATGTGGTCAAAAATAGCAATCAACTAAAACTAATGGGCGATTTCCAAATAGGCGGCCTAGCTCCTCAACAATTGCTAGCTTGACCAGCGTGCGAATTTTCCTTAAAAGCATTACGTGCACGATGCTTGCTTAAAGAAAGTGTCGGAGCCTTCTCAACAATAAAATATATGATATTTTCGGATGATTCTAAATGTTGCGGAGTTGTTCCTTGTTCGCTGAAAATACTTATGTATATTTCCATATTTTATTATAAAGATTAGTCAAATGAAAAAATTCAGATCAAGAAAGATTGCTCTAAGTCGCCTTGTGTCACATTGGCCACCACCTTTGTCCATCATCTATCGCTAGCAGAAGCTTTGATTCAGGTGTGCATGTAAATTTCAGATGGTTCTTCTCATTAGTATCATTTTCATCAAATCATTTATTGAGAGATCAACCAAATTACTAAAATTCAGATCTTGTAATTTTGAATTTAGCTACTTTTGAGAGTGTGCATATGCTATTCTCGTGAAGATGAACTATCTAATCTCAATGTATCATTTATCCAAAATGACAACGAGATCCATTTAGTTGGTTCTTGCAATGAAATTGTTTGTTTATCCGCTTGTGACAATAAGAATCCTCACCACTCAAATGTCTTTCTATGAAACCTATTAACTAGTCAAAACGTAGCCCTTCCTCAATCCAACTTTCACGTTTCAAACTTAGTTGGCTTTGGATTTGATTGCTCTAGCTGCCATCTCGATAATTTTAAAGTAGTCAATGAAAATATCTATTTTACCCTGACTGTGCCTCCCAAGTGGATGTGGTTGGGAAATTGTTTTTTAAACTACAAGAGTACCTTGAACAGATATATATTGTACCATATTAAAAAGACTTCTATTTGTTTGATTAAGATTCTTTATTTATTTCCATGTGCTTTCACACATAACTTTTACATATAATTTCAAATTCTTGAATGATTAAGATTGTTTTCATACAAAACTCGATGGGTTACTTGCATAGAGAGTTGACTTCTCAGCCATCCGCAAATAATGATGAGCATTAGGTGGTTCCGGACTAAAACAGTATTTTTGCGAGAAATATCTTGCACTATATTAAAGACAATTATATTTGTACAATTAAGCGACCCTAGCTATGATACATGGTTTCAAATTAATGAATGGATTATTATGATGTTAAAATATTCCACATCGATTGTTTTTCATAAATATATGATCTTCCATTACCTATTAATTCAAATTTTGGATTAGACATTCTAACATAATAATCTCATGATAAAATTTTCCTTGAATTTCACCGAATTTTTCTTGGAAAAATCGCTCCCTTTTGCCCCTCCTTTCCGTGCAAGAATTTCCCAGAGTCTATTTTGACTACGATCGGCGATTGTAACAACGGTTCAGGAATCGTTTGTTTGTCTGTCCGTCTTTCTTGGTTTTGAACTTTATTAAACTCGACAAAGAAATCAATTCGCAGTCGTTCTCTCTGTTGAGAAACCCTTGGTCGTTGGGCCCCACCACTGAAGTTCAAACAATTTTTTCCAAACTATTCAGCTTTAATTATGCTAATGGGTATTCATATTACCGATGACTTGCAATGATGGTTTGCACTATTTGTGCAGTGGCCTACCCACCGCCGGCATCGGCAACGACGTACGCGGCGCCTCCACCGCCCGGCTGTCCCACGAGGGACAACCAACAGCCCGCGCAGAGCGCTGTTCCTATCGAGACCTAGTCGAGGGGCGACGGCTTTTGCAAGGGCTGGTAAGTAATTATCTCACAATGTAGCCTTCTTTTGTTTCTAAAATTTTATATATCGTCCCCAGCTGTGCTGTTGCTGCGTTCTGGATGCCTGCTTCTAGGAATCCTGAAAATGTTCGCCTTTCGTTGTGATTGTCGCTATTTGTGTTTAGCATTCAATTTTACAGCTCTTCATCGTCACTGATGCGATGAATTGGGCATGTTATTGTCACCATATACCTATTATTGTGATACATACTAACATTCTCGGATTTTTGTTGCATATTTTGTGTCGTCAATTTGACCTGTGTTTTCTTTTTCTTTTTCCTTAAATAAAGTTAGTCCGAGAAGGGTTCAAGGTTAAGATCAGGGTAGTTGTGAACATGAGACAAATACGTATTCGTTTTAATGAGTCGCAATACAAAGAAAGCTACAAGCTCTATTTTTCGTCTCATTATAGTGTAAATGACATCCAACATTGAACAGAATGGGAGGCGGCAGTGAGAATTAGAGCCTTTACCAAGAATGACATAGTTAAAAAGCAAAAGAGTACTTGTAGCCTCCTCTAGCGGTTGGCGATTTTATGCACTATTTATTAGAGAGAGAGAGAGAGTTGTAACACTTCACCAACCTTTAAAAATGTTTGTGCGAGACCATGTATTTTTTCATTTTTCTAAAACAAAATGTTGCTATCATCACTAAACGTGGTCAAAATAACAATTGAGTAAAATTCATGGGTATGTCCTAACAACTCGGTGATTTGTTGCTTTGACTAGCGTGCCAATCTTAGTTAAAGATTGACATAATTCCCTTTAAAAACTCCACTTTTAAGGCTTCGTTTATTTCATAAAAGATAATTGATTTGAAAAATATTTTCCTAAACGCGATTACTTGTATTGTTTGAAATAATTAGTTAATAAAAATATTTTTATTATCAACTATAATATATATCTAAACATTTTGTGAACAGTAAAAATATTTTTAGTTTATTCATTTTTTAAATGATATAACTGAATATTTTTAGAAAAATATTTTTTCAATCATTCATTTTCAATGAAATAAATGAAACCTAAGTTCATTCTCAATTCTACTTCAAACTTTCTTTTATCGAAAAAATCCCCAACTTTTACTATCATCCAAAATCTGTCCATGCATAAAAAAATTGCCACTAATTTTATCAAAACTATCAACATCAGTTCAATTTAGAGGCCCATTATTAGAAATCATGTTTTCATTAACACCCTCACTTTCGTATAGAACAACAATAGCCTTCTATGTTAATAATTTAGAAGAAATCAATAGGTTTTTGGATGTGTGGGTAGATTTGGAATTAGAGTGAAAGTTCAAGATTTTTAGACAACCAAAAGTTTGGGACATAATTGAGATTGGCCTTACAGTTTGAAAATTTTAGGAAATTAGTTCCTTAAAGAATTTGTCACAAATATGAAAAATGCGTATAATATTGCTTATAAGCTTTTCAAGGATCTCCACAACAAAATTTGCGATATCGTAGGAAAATTATGTGTAATAGTTCTTTGTTCCCTTGTGTCATACTGGCCACCAGTTTTCTCACCATTCATCCGCTCAAGTGGACGGGCCACTTTCTTTGCAGCAACGTCAGGGTCCCTATCATACTATTACTTTTTCCTTTTGCAATGATTGATAGAATATTTAAATATTTAAATCACATATTTATCTGAAAATTTAAAATTCATTATAATTAACAGTAATTCTATAAAATCTAACATGATCTTAAAGTAGGTAATCATGAGTTTAGAAATATTTGTTGCTCGAACAATTCTACAAAAAGCTTTTGAGTTGACCTTTTAATGGAGATGTTCTCCCGAGCAAGAGCTATGTAAATCTTGGAAGGTTCTCACTAGCGTCTAGAGATTAATCAAATTGCAAAAATTCTGATCTTGTTAAGTATGAATTCCACAACCTTTCTGTTCTTGGAAGATGAACAGTCTAATCTCAGTATCTGATTCATTCAAAATCACGATAAGGTCCTTAGTTGGTTCAAGTAATGGAATTATTTGTTTATCCACTTGTGACAAAAACAACCCTTATGAACTTGAATTATTGATTATTAAAATTGGATAAGTTTTAAAAATTGACTATACCAATTGAATAACTTTTAGAACTCAACTGTACTTTCCCAACAAATTTAGGACTTTTTGGTACACTTATCCCCATGTTATTTATATACATTTAATCTTTCTTCACTTATCAGTTTAAATTTTTTAGTTAAACATTCTAACATAGTATCATAGTCAAGTTTTGCTTTAATCTTTTTTGAGTTGAACATTTTGGCTTGCACATGTGAGAGGGTTTTCCATCCATTGATTAGTTTAACCTTTTAGATTAGACATTCTAGCATAAGTAATATTTTATTTAGTAAATTAGGGATGTTTGAGAATCACAGTATCAATGAATAATTAAAAGAGTACAGTGGGTGTTTATCAAAGTTAAAATGAATGTGCATGTGATGTAAATCGAAATAATTATGTCATTAAGTGCTATACATGCTATGTCATCAAATTTTAAATAAAGTTATTATCAAATTTAATTTTCTTATCATAAATAACCCTAGGATACTCGGGCCTTAGTGTCAAGGTCTTGGACCCAGCCATGGGAGAGTTGAGCTCCTCCTTGGGGTCCCATGCACTTGGGCACATCGCTAAAGGCTTGGTCACCAGCACCAAGATCTTAAAATTGGTCTTGAGGGACCTAGGCTCATCCACCAAGGTCTCAGACTCGAGTATCAAGGACACATGCTCAAGCATCAAGCACTAGGTCTCGACCATGGGAACTTAGCCCAACCTCTAGAGTCCTAGTTGTTGAATTTGGAGTTTCTTGGGCCTCACCATTATGAACCAAAGAATAAGCCCCGGGGACCTAGGCCCTACCTTGATGGACTTGGGGTTGGGTGTTGGTAAGTTGAGCGTGGGAGCCAGTACCTTGGCACCTGGGTCTCGAGCTTGGCATCAAGGGTGGTGTATGAGGAACTAGGCCTGACCTTGATTAACTTGTGTGCGGGCACTAATGACTTGGGCATGAGATTTGGTACCTAGGCAAGTATACTAGGGACTTGGGCACAGACATCAGGGTCTTGAACCCCACCTCAAGAGACTTAAGCTTAGCCTCAGAAGATCAAGGCTCGGCTTTTGTGGACTTGAGCTCAGGAACTAGTGACTTGGCCATGGAAGTTGGGCACTTATGCACGTTTATCAAGGACTCAAGCATGGGTGCTAGGGTCTTGGCCCAACCTCACTAGACTATAACCTGACCACCAAGAACCCGAACATGGACATCGAGATTCCCATGTCCAAGCACTGATGTCTAGTTGTATTTTGGAAAGTAATTTTTGATTTTTTTTATACATGAAATTATTTTTCTGGATTTAAGTCCAGATTTTTCCTTGACTACAAAATATCTTTTGCTCTAATTCATTTTCTTAAGCAATCCAAACGCCAAAAATGAGGAGAGCGTTCTTCATTCTTCGACAGAAAATTCTTTGCGAAACACCTAAAAAGAAATTGAACCTTATCGTCATGCATGGTGCATGACCAACAACAAAAATTTAGCTGACTAGGGTAACAACATCCAACGCTCAAATTGGGAGGAAGCGTGACTTCTTTAATCAAAAGCTAGACTTTTGTGTTACTTCTTCTTCTTCGCCTTTGCTTCGTACATTGGAACTCACGCGGCGCGACGCGCCTTCGTGACAATCGTCACCCACCACCTGCTCCCCTCTTCCTCCGTGTCCTATTTCGCCTTCATTCTTCTATAAAACTTTCCCTACCATATCCTCACATTCTATCCTATCATCTCTCTCCCTATCCCATCATCTCTCTCCAAGCACAGACTTCTCCGTGAGCTAGAAGAGATCTCAGTCAACGTTTCCGATCGAAGATGAGCCAAGACAACAACCAGAACCAAATCCCAGGTTAATAATCATCCTCCATCGATCCTCCTGCCCTCTTGATCTGGACTCTCTGTCTCTCTAATTTTTCGCAGATCTGATCTCGGCAAGATCGTTCCTTTTGCACTCTTTTTATTGCAGTAATAAGGACTTATGTTAAACTTAGGAATTGAGGGATCGCGGGTTGCTTATAATTAGGGTTAAGTAAGAGGTTCGAGATCAGATCATGGTCGATTGACGATGTTGCAGCAGCAGTTCAGTACTCGGTTTTTCATCTGTCCGTCCATCCATCTTTCTTTTTCTAAACTTGACATAAAGATCAAATCTATCACTTGATCTTCTTCATTAGAACTCTTGTCTGAATTCTTGAGAGTCACCGGCGATCTTCAGGGATCTGGTGAAGGTGGTGGCTGGGGCCGTTGGCCCCCGCCACGGAAGTTCAAACAATTTTTTCCAAACTACTCAGCTTGAATTACAATCTACCGATGACTTGTGACGAATCATAACGGTGTGCAAAATTTGTGCAGTGGCCTACCCACCACCGGCATCGGCAACGACCTACACGGCACCGCCCCCACCGGCCGGCTATCCCACCAGGGACGGTCAACAGCCTACCCAGAAGGCCGTCCCTATTGAAACCAAAACTAGGGGCGATGGCTTTTGGAAGGGCTGGTACGTTATCGTCTGACGATGCTGCCCTATTTTGTCTCTTTGCTAATATTTTTTTTAATATTTATAGGTTCAGCTAATTACACATTCACTTTTCCTAATTACTCTCCTTTCTTTCTTCACCAGCTGCGCTGCGTTGTGCTGCTGCTGCGTCCTGGAGGAATGCTGCTAAGAATCCCCAGAAAGGATCGCGGACCGTCATACTTGTCGCTCTTTGTGTTTAGCACTTGATTTGCCATAAACGGGACATCATATTGTCACCGTATATCTATTATTGTAATATATATGAGTGTTCCCGAACTCCTGTTTAATCTTTCATGTCATCAATTCAGTCTTGTTTCCTCTTTATATATATTTTTTCCCGTAAAGTGAGTCTGACATGAGTTTAAGCGTGGGATAATACAGATGTGAGATGTCAGAATCTTCGACTTCATTTTAATGGGTGGCGATGTGAAGAACACTATAAACTCTGTTTCCGTCGCATTTTAGTGGAAATGACATTAAACATCAAACTCAATTGGATAATTGTAGCATACTTCAGCTTTTTCTCGAAAAAAATTGCACAAGCAACTTTATATGTTTTTTTATTTGAGAGAGAGAGAATTATAATTTTTAATCAAGGGCTTATGAAACCGTCTGCGTAGATTGGTTAATATTTTATATTTTCCGAAGCAAAATGTTAACAATTTTCTGAGATTGAAAAGGGCGTTTTCAAAGTTGGACAGCCTAACTCCTTGATAGTTGCGTGCTTGACTAGCGTGCGAACCTTCTTTAAAGTATTTCGTCATGAATATGATATTGCTTTGTACGTGCTGAAATCTCTCCTTAATTAAATACGTGATATTTTGGGATGGTTCAAATCACTAGAAATACTTATATATATACTATTATAAATATTAGTCACTTTAAAAAAATACAGATCAAGAGATTAAGAAAAAAAAAATCCACCTGCTACGTGTCGCCTTGTGTGAAATCAGCCACCAACTTTCTCATCATTTATCCGCTCAAGTGGAATGCATTTTAATTAACTTGATAATTCTGATTGGTGGGTGAGCTATCTAATTTGGGGCAATATCAGCGTCGCTATCATACCATTATTATTATTATTATTATTATTATTATTATTATTATTATTATTAATCTTATTACAGTAACAAGTTCAAATTAAAATTGGAATAAATGTTATGCTACTTGAAATGACTGGCTCCCGATAAAACACAACATGAAACCCATTCAATTATTTTTCTTTGGCAACCCTAAATTGATTGCCTATAATTTGACAAAGACCTTATATTAAGATATAACAATTGGATAGGGCCTAAAAATGTCTTCTTATAAGTCAAGTGGCATCGTCACGTCCAATATAAATGCATCGTCATTTACATTGAAATCAGAATCAATTATGAAGTATAAAAATATCTGCTACTTGAACAAGTCTACGAAAACAATGGAAAGCTTTCCGTTCAACCTTCTAATGGATATCTTAATGAGACTCCCCACAAGGACCTTTGGTTCGGTTTATGTGTGTACGTAGATCTTGGAGAATTCTTCGTACCAACTACTTCTTCATCAAAGTTTATCTTGAGAGATCAACCAAACTGCAAAAAATTGATTTTGTTGAGTACATCATGGACTTTCTATCAAAAAAGGAAAAGTACAATATGGACAACCTTTTGAGAGTGCAAATGCGGTATTTCCTAAAAGCGAACAATCTGCCCGATACTTCACATGTCCAAGATCATGAGAAGGTCCTTTTAGTTGGTTCATGCAATGGAATTATTTGCCTATCTGCTGTTAAGAGTAGGAACCCTCACCACTCATAGATCTTTCTATGGAACCCATCAATTGGTCAAAACATAGCCCTTCCCCAACCCAACTCTAATGTATCAGACTTAGTTGGATTTGGATTCAATTCCTTGAGTTGCCATTCTTGATGATTTTAAAGTAGTCAATGTAAATATTTATTTGAAAGAACACCTGAACTAAATATTTATTTCAAAGAACACCTGAACTATACCTCCAGAGTGGAGGTGTATAATTTAATAAGAAATTGTGGGAAGCAACTTGGTGATATTGTCCCTCAATTGCTTCTTCAACATTTAGGCGCTCAAGTTATCTCTGATAATTTCATCTGTTAGGGCCCTTCTTTTCATGTGTCGATCCTATTTGATGTAGTCGATGATGTTTTCCTGAAAATGGTACTACCCTATACAATGCCTCGTGGACTGAAACGCATTAGCTTGCTCACTGGATGCTTGTCTCTAATGGTAAATAACTCCGAAGACTATGAAGTATGGGTTCTGAAAGAGTTCGGCGTCCTTGATTCATGGACCAATTTACATCAGATGGAGGTTTCAGAAAGAGGCATCGGGTATTATTGGCCACTTGGGCTTGCAATTTCCAGAGAAGTTTTCTTCGTAAAGGTGAGTTTTGTGGGCTCATTATTCGAATCTCCCTTTTATTTGGGAGAAGTGGGCTCATTCCCGATTGGTTACTTGCATACAGAGTTTGGTTTATCAGCTATCCACAAACAATGCTGGGAACTAGGTGGTTGGAGCATTGGAGGAATGTACTTTGTAATATCAAAGAGACTTATATTTGTATGAAGATGAGTCTTTCTTCATTCCATATGCTATGATACTATACCTCTGACATAGTTTCAAATTAATGAATGAATTGCTGCGAAATTTGTTGTTTTGGTGAATTTTGAACAATTTGAGAATGGTAGCATCATTGCCAATGTAAGTGAATGTGCATGCGATGTGAATAGATATAATTATGCTGTCCATGGGGTTGTGATTGATTTTACTATTAAATTGTATAAAGATAAATATCAAAAAATCTAACAATGTTCTATTTTCTCTTCATTTCTCCCACAGATGAATTTATCAAAGTGACGTTATAGAAACTTGGAACATAAATAAATAAATAAAGTGAAAATGCTGGGTTCGCATAAAGCCCATACCTGTCGGAGACTTTATGTCACTAAAGCCCATACCTGTCGGAGACTTTATGTCAGTAAAGCCCAAACTTATACATCTTTTTTGCATTAGAGTCTGAAAATATGTGCTCTATCGTTTAAAACTAAGAACTATCATGGACCATGCGGCCCCATGGGCCCAATCACCTTTTTTTTGGTCAGAAAAGGTAGATAAGATTCATTAAAGAGAGTTTTGCGAATACACATTTAAAACATCAGAGTAACATAAATTCCAAAGGACTTGACAAGGATAAATTGTCCCATTGCTAGTTCTTTTTCTTTAGGCTATAGCGATCTAATCTGCAACTTTGTTGTTCTCTTTAGTGCAACGGGACCATTTAGGTTCGAGAAGATAGACATTAGATCATGCCCTCTAGCGATAATAGCATCTACCTCCCAGCTGAACTAATTTGTACTCAATAAGGCTTCAATATCTTCGTCACTGTCTGACTCAAAGGTTAAGTCTTCTGTCGTTCGAGTGGAGAAGAAAGTTAGGGTTTCCACATTGAATTAGTTAAATTTTATTCTTACATCAAATCTGTATTCTTATACGTAGCACCCTCTCCACCGTAAGTGGGACATGTTATTGTCATCGTATACCTACGATTGCGATATTCACCGATCCTCTTGAAGTTCTCTTTCCGTCCATAAAAGCGGAGTCCCGACACGGATTTGAGCATAAGATCAGCGAGGGTGTGGATGTTATGTTGATGGGTCGCAATGCAGAAAGAATTGCTGACTCTCTATCTTCGGTTCATTTAGTGTTAAATGACCTTGGATTGAACAGATCAACCAGAGGGCAAGTAGAGCTTGCACCAAGAGCGAGTATCGTGAAATGCAAATGCTAAAGCATTTCGTCGTGAATATCGAGACTTAAACTAACCATGTCTTTTGCTATTAATAGTATTGCTCAGTCAGTTTTTCTTCTTTTTTTTAATTGATGCTACTCTATTCGTATTCTAACTCTCATTCTTAAATTAATTATGGGAATTAAAATCCATATCTAAAACTAAATCGTCTCCACCCTAAAGGAGAGTGAATAGATTGTTTGAGAATTATGAAAAATATTTGAGGAATATAATAAGCTCAATTTCAAATGCTGGTAGAAACATATTGTAAAAATCAAGTGCATGTGCTGCTATATAATAGATGTTGATGATTACGAATAGGTAATACTAATAGTGAGGAGAATATATAGTGTTGTGGCTTTATCCCAAGCCTATATCCACTCCCAACATTAACAGCCATAGCAAGGCTGGAATCCACTAATAATCTTCAAGATAAGTTACAATTAGCAAGTACTACCTTTTTAATAGATCATATTATCAAGAATCACTTACTACTATTATTCTTGTACACTTATTCTTGTCACTAATTATAGACATTAGCATCACTTAGACATTGACACCAGGATTTTGTAGTGGCTAACAACAAAAACATAGCAAAAAAGAACACTCAAAGCCCAAGACAGTTATTGTTATTTTCTACCTAACCCAATTACTTCTCTTGAACTCAATATATAGTCATCCATTCTCAGATAACCGTTGCCCATCGAAATCCTCAAGTAGCCATTGGTTTTATTGTTGCCAAAATAGATCATTGCTAAAGATCGTCAAAACCACTCTCTAACATTGGCAACGTCCCCCTCATAGTGGTAGTTTCCTAAATCAGCATACTTTTATCAAACTTGCTCTTCAATGCCAAAAATGCTCCTAATCAACAATAGTGATATTCCATGAATTCCAAGACTTTATAATTGCTATTTTCTTCTTTTCGATGTTCTAGGAAGGTGGTCAAGTGACCAACATCGTTCAAGACTAAATATCCTTCAATCCCTTACCTATAATTAGAGGTGTGCAATCAGATCGGGTTTACTTGGGAATTGGACTGCATCACCCGAAAAATAGAGCTAGGAAGTAGTCCAGGAATCGGTTTAGTTTTTGGGAACCAATTCCAAGTGAATACCCATTCAGAATCGAATCGATTTTGGAATCGGTTTTTACTCTGTTAAAAAAACAGGTTTGTTGCTAATGTTATGCAATGTTACACTTTTTGCTTTGTCTTATGATGCTTATTTATGATAATTAGCCTCATGGATCCTTAGTTTTTCATTTAGTCAAAAATTTCATGTATTTATTGATTACATATGCTTTATGTTTCAATACAAATTAGGAGGGTTATGTTGTTATTTTATGGAAAATTAATATAAAATTCAAAGTTGTATAGGATATTGGACTGGTTGCAAAACAAATTCTAATGGAAACAGGATAGACCCTATTCTCGGACCAGAAAAATGGGGTCGAGTTGAAAACATGGTCTAGTACAAACAGAATATGGTATAGGGTTTAAAAAAGAGGAACTGGTTATAATAGGGTCATGTACAGGGTGTAGGTTTGGACTCTACCCATGCTGGATTTGATCACCCTTATCTATAATCAAGACATGAAAATCTTTACTAGTTTGTTGATATTATCGATTGGTAAACCACGTGGGCAACTTACAATCAATCATCCAATGATCGCATTGGCTTCTTCAACATATAAAGTCTTGGAAGAACATCAGCATCCTTGCTAATTCCTTGTCTTCTCTAATTAACCATATCAATTTCAAAGATCTCCAAGAATATCAACATCCTCACTGATTTTTTTATCTTCACTAATTTGATTGAGTCAGCTTCCAAATTTCTCCAAAGACACTTCGTACACACCCTGGTTCCTCATCTTCATTGAACTCACAAGGATCACCATTATTGTAACAGGCTTCCATGTCATCTAAAATTGGCAGCTGCTCCGGTGTCAACAAAATGTTGCTCTAATAACAATCCACTACACTCGATAATGATGTTAATCTTTTTGGTCCTTCCAAGCATATTGGCAATTTCAACTCTACTAAATTATTCATCTTCATGGTCCATCAAATTTTATTGAGCATTCTCGCAGGCTTGCTTACCATACCAAGTTCATCTAACTATCTACCCGATCTTTGTACCTTCGTGTTATCATGAACATCACTATTCTTCTGAACTTGTTTATGCTCGATAACGGTCCTTCTTAATGTTCACCTTATTTGGAGATCTTTCTAGCTTGCAGACATCTTCGATACCCAATATCTTATTCACCTCAGATATCGGCAAAGTAATCTTGATAGTGGCAAAGCACGCCTCTTGTAGAATATTCTAGTGTTGTTTATGACATTATATGCATATCAACTTGTGTATATATCTCCGGGCACTACTCAATCAACGCACATTAGTAACATTTGATTGTCTCTATCATCTTCAAAACAATATAAACATTTTCCCAGCATCACGATGGATAGAGATGAATAGCAAATATCTCAAAAATATTTCATACACTTTATGATCATTTGTTTTTGCTTATTAAGAGCCATACACTATCTATTAGTCTTTTGAGAAGTGAACAAAGTATTGTAGAAATGTGTGTATTCGTAATAGTGTGATCTACCAAGCTTCAAGCAGAAGCAATTTTGGGTAGAAGCAATGCAAGCTATATTTGTATATCTCGAGAGTTACTAGCGAAATTCATCCTTGTTGGTGACCATTAATCTGGAATAGTGGATGTAAACTTATCCCAAGCCAAACCACTATAAATCTATATTCCTCTATTCCTCTCTCTTATTAATTGCAATTTTATTTATTTGATAGAATCAATGTGCATGTAGTTTCTGCTTAATATCCAGTTTGGTTTTACTCAAACAAACTTGCTTCTACTTATTTCTGCAAAAGAGTTGTCAAGTTTGTTAAATAATCTATTCACCCATATCACTAGCTGCAACAAAGCCCAATATGATTTGAGATTAAATCTCCATTGAACTAGGGTGGACAATGGGGGAGCATTAAGTCCTAATAAGGAGAAGGCATTCAAGAGAGATTCAAGAGGATTGAAAAATAAATACTCATTTAGGTAAGTTAAAGATTTTCTATTTCAATCAATTTTCTATTCTAACTAGATTTCCTAATTTAATGTTTCCTAATTAGATGTTTCCTAGATTGAGGTTTTCCAATTAGATATTGAGATTAAGGTTTCCTAATTAGATGTTTCTGGATTAAGGTTTCCTAATTAGATGTTTAGATTAAGGTTTCCAAATTAGATGTTTTCCAGATTATGGTTTCCTATTTTGATATTTCCTCATTTAAGGTTTCCTACTTTAATATTTCCTACTATGATGTTCCTGAGTTAAGTGTACCATCCCTCTATAAATAAGAGGTGCTTTTCAATTATAGATGCAAATTTATAAATTGATAATATGAGAGTTTCTATCAAGTAATCACTTGAACAAGTGTGCAAGATTCATGGCAAGTTTTCCAATCGACGTTCTAGTGGAGATCTTCTTGTGGCTCTCCGCGAAATCTTTGGTCCGATTCAGGTGTGTATGTAAATCTTGGAATTCTCTCCTCACCAGCCCCTTTTTCATCAAAGCTTATCTGGAGAGATCGATCAAATTGCACAAATTTGATCTTCTTAAGTATGACTTCAACAACATTTCAAGAGTACAAATTCACTATTCCCCCAAGAATGAACTATCAGATCTCAATAATTCATTTGTGGGAGATGGCGAAAAATTCAAATTAGTTGGTTCATGCAATGGAATAGTTTGTTTGTCCACTTTTGACTGTAAGAATCCTCACCGCTCAAAGATCTTTCTATGGAACCCATCAACAGGTGAAAACCGAGCCCTTCCTCAACCCAACTTGCGTGTGTCAAACTTGATTGGATTCGGATTTGATCCCTCAAGTGGTCATCTAGATGATTTTAAAGTGGTCAACGTGAATATACATTTTGAAAAACATTCGAACTACATGTCCCAAGTGGAGGTGTATGATTTTAGAAGAAATTGTTGGAAACAAGTTGGCAACATTTTCCCTCCATTACTTGCCCAACACTTACGCCATCAAAGCTTTTGCAGCATTTTCCCTTCATCGCACTTAGGCCATCAAGTTATCTTCAAGAATTTCATCTGTTGGTGCCCCATTTTTTGTGTCGATGATGAAATCGTCACATTGTTAATACTGTTTGATGTAGTTCAAGATGATTTCAGAAAATTGGCATTTCCAGATATAATGCCTCCTACGGAGAAACATATAAGTTTACTGGATGGATGCTTGTCTCTAATAGCATATAACTCATCAACTGACCATTACGAAGTATGGCTCATGAAAGAGTTTGGCGTCTGCGAATCGTGGACCAAGTTGTATACAATTGGAAGCATTGTGAATTGTTGGCCAGTGGGGTTTGCAAATTCTGGAGAAGTTTTCTTCCTAGAGAAATTGTACAAGGGTTTACGCTACCATTCTCCCATTCAATGTGTTCTGTACAACGTGGGGAGTGAAGAGTTTGAGAAATTTGGAGTCGAAGTCGATTCTCTCTATAGCACTCAATTGGTTCCTTGTATAGAGAGTTTGATTTCTCTCTCGTCTGCAAACAATGTTGAGCATTAGTTGGTTGGGAAAATTGCCTTGCAACATATTAAAGAGACTACCATTTGTATTAACAAGGTTCTTTCTTTTATTTCCATTGTACTTTTCATAATATAGCTCTTAATTGGATTTCCATGATTTGACTGCTGAGTTAGTTCAGAGTATTATGAGTGCAATCCCAAGTAAAGTGAACTTCTTTCCCTAATCCTTTTGTGTTCATGAATGTTATGTGTCTCTTCGTGCATTATCAGTTTGTATTGGATTCACTAATTACAGTAAACACGACGTGCATCCGACGGTATTGTTCTTTCTAAGTTAGCTGACTCAACAAAAAATATTTGATAAAATATACAAAGCAACAAGGCAAACGAAGTCTTCCTAAAGTTCAGAGACATTATCTCATCCAAAGAAGTTGACCCCCATTTGTATAGAAATCCTAAGCAACTTTTGAAGTCTTAAGAGATTTGCTGAGCACCTGAAAAACTGTGCGACAATAATGGCAGGGTAGCCGGTTGACATTCTAATGGAGATCTTATCAGGACTCCCCACTATTAACACCTAAATTTTGATTGATCATTAATAATTTTATGCACAAAAATTTAGAGATTAATTTTAACCCCTAAATAAAAATATTAGAATTAAATTGAATAGCATATAGTTTTAGGCACATTTATTATTATTGCATTTGCAATGGACCGACGGTGGATGGACTCAAGTTGATGGTTTTGAGCTTTAACTTAATGAGTTGGACTAAGCTTACGGTGAGAGAGGATTTTGCTAAACTCATTAAGGAGTGATGAGTTGCAAGATGAGAATATTCTAATGAAAATTCGCATTATTCTTCTAATATTCAATGAATTTTTCATATATATTCATGCAATATATACACTGTGGGATATATATATCTTAACAGAATGGAAGATTTCAGATGAAATATTGAAAAAATATTGCATGTGGGATAAATATTCTTTGGGCAAGAGCTAAATAGGTTACGTTTAGATTTATCATTTTTCCTTGAATAACATGATCCTTTCATTAATAAAAAGGGGGCCACAATTGGGGAACATAGGAGAGCATACACACAGAGAGAAAGAAAGACGAGCACACAAAAGAAAGAGACATATGTGAGAAGAGAGGGAGTCTCCTCGGCCAAGGCTTGGTCAAAACACCCCTTTGCCACCCCCGACGCTACTGCCACCTCACCGCCGTCAGTTTTCCCTGCTGATCTACTGCACTGAGAATCCCTGCATGGCCGAGCTTCACTCATGCATAGCCGCCTGACATCGTCTTTGCTACTTCAAGTTCACTATTATCCCACGAACCAACACGAGGCTCGCCGCTATCCCTCTGACAAGGCCACTACCCAAGAGCCTCCAAACTCGCTGAGTTCCTGAGTCAGGGTCCCTGCTGTCCTGCTCTCTCTTTCTTAGCTTGACCTCAAAGGAAACCAATCTTAGGCGTGAACGAGACAAACGTCAAGCAACAGCAAGCGAGTTTGGTCACAGACGTTTGAGCTTCCCAGCATTCCTCGGCAGCTCGCTAGGGCAATCTAAGTCCAATTCAGTGAGTTCAGCACCACCGCACTTCAATCCCGACGTCCAGGCCCGACTCTTGCGCCACCACGCTGAACCCCAATCATGATTAGTGAGTGTCGTTTGTGAACTAAATTCGGAAACTAATATTCAAATTATGTACGAATCTTGTTTGATTTGATTTTTAAATATTTCATTTCCTTATTTGAGATTTCGTTGAGGCACGTAATAGAAATTCATGATATATTAACATGTTAACAATATCGAGTAGCCTTTTAAATTTGGAAATTTTCCTGATAACGTACATTTGATTATCAGTTTAATTTTATACTCGAAATATGACTCACAATCGCATGAAAAAATCGTTAATATGATCTCATGCCCAAGATATGATTCACGATTTTTTGAAAAATTGGTCAATTCAATTTCATGCCGGAGATACGATTCATTAATTTATTTCCATATTAAAAGGACATGGATGGTATCTTACGGGATTTGGTGCCGTGATTTCATTCTATATTTGCTTGATTTGAATTTTTTCTTTCTTTCTAAAAAAATCCAAAAAAATTAGACAATAAACTAGACTAGATTCTTTTTAGATAATATTGCATATTATGGCAATTTCTTATTCCGAATAAAAAAACTTTAATTTAGGATGTTAAATTTTCTTTAACTTAAATTGCATGTTTAATTATTGGGAAATTTTGAATTTAATAAAAAAGGAAGAAAAAAATATAAAAAAAAATCATGTGTGTGTCACGTAGAATTAGGTCATTATTTGTATGTCATCTAGTCATTGCACATTTAGAATCATTTAAATGTGTGACACATTAGGATAGTTGCATCCAACATTGTTCTCTTCATCTCATTAGGTCATATAGTTGATGTCCGTTACAAATAATTTGCATGTTGCATGTAATTTTAGACATTTTAGGCTTTATTAAATAAGAAAAAAATCCAGAAATTTGAGTGATCGCGTGTTAATAAGAAATCACTTTTAGGTTGATGTGATTTTTTAGCTAATATTGTAGATGCTTTTGTAGCTTCAAGGTAAGTAACTTCCTCCCGTTCCTCGCAATTTATTTAATGCTTTGATCATTGACTATTAAATAATGGTTACACATGTGCTTGATCACCCTATATGTTAGGGAGTAGGTTAAAATCAATCCAAATTGCCTACAAATCATTTTTCAAATAAAAGAGAAAAGGTATCAAAAGGGCATTAGAGAAATCTAATATAATCAAGTCTCCGATCCCATAGTCTCGATTCAGGAGTAAAGTAATTCTCCAGTTACTTTACTTGGTTTCTAATCAACCCATCAAAAATATATTAGTGGCGACTTATAATTGAAAATTATTGGCATGTTAAGAACTTAAATTCTAAGTTGCAAATTGATATGGGCTTGGAAGAGTCCAAGCTAAGTTTAAACTTAATAATCCATTAGCCAAACCCTAGGTGGTCCAACCCGCTTCTAAAAGTGAGGTCATGACACCCATGAGATCTTTGATATGATCCATGTATGTATGTAAATCATGGACAATTGTCTCTAACAACACATAAGTCATCATCCAAATATTACGAAGTGTGGGTCATTAAAGAGTTCAATATCATTGAATGATGGACTAAGTGGAACACGATCCAAGTGTATTCCATAAGCATTACACATTACTCACTACTTGGATTTGGAAAAAATTGTCCAAAAAGTCATAAATTTATTGCACTTTTATCAATTTGGTGATAAACATTTTAATTTTGCCAATTGAGTACAAAACATTTTCACGTTTTGCCAGTTGAGTCTATCTATCCAATTTTGGCCATAAACTGCTGACGTGGAGACCATCTATCCTATTTGATATGGCAAATGCTAATGTAGAGAATTTTTAATAATTTTTTGAATATTTTTTTCCTTTTTCCTTTTTCTTTTCTTTTTCCTAACCTTGCCACCTTTGCCCTTTGGCCGACAAGGACCAAGTGAGGGCTACGATGGCCTCGCCAACCAAGGGCCTGCCTAGATCTAGGCAAAGGTCGTTAACCTAAGGTTAGGGGAAAAAAGAGAAAAGAAAAATAATAAATTATTATTAAAATTTATCTATGTCAACGTTAGTCATGCTATGTAGGACAATCAACATTCACTTCAACAATTTCTGGTCATAATTAGTCGGGTGAACTCAATTGACAAAACGTAAAAATGTTTAGAAGTCAATTGGGAAAATTAAAAAGTTTAAAATTGAATTAACAAAAATGCAATAGGTGTAGGATTTTTAAATAATTTTCCTCTCAAATTTGCAAATTCCAAAGAACAATTTTTTCCCTAGAAGCATTCATGTGAATTTACACTCGAACATCATGTAAGTAGAGACCAGTCTGAAGTAGCTGAAGTCAAAGTTGATCCCTACCATTGCAGTCAATTGGTCATGTGCAAAAGAAGTTTGATTTCTCGTAATCCATAAAATAGGTTATCCATAGGTTAGCTTCTTCTTTTTTAAGACTAATATGCAGGAGAGATATATGTTGTACTATAACAAATTAGACATTAGTTCTATCCAATTTGAGTGACGGAAATGTGAACTCAATGCATTTTGTAAAAGATAATTGTTTTCTCTTACTTCATAAAAAAATAGAGTTACAAATATATATATGCTTATATGTGCTTAACCCTACTCACAAAATAAGTTACTATTTTACCCTTATTGCTCACAATATTTTCCAACACTTCCCTTCAAGTTGGGATGTAAATATCAAATAATCCCAACTTGTTACATAAGAAGCTCACTTTATTCCCCGTAAAGATTTCGTAAAAATGTCTGCAAGCTAATCCTCCATCTTTGTGTGTTGAAGAATAATCTCTCCTTTCTAAACTTTTTCTCGCACAAAATGACAATCAACCTCAATGTGCTTAGTTCGCTCATGGAAGACAGGATTAGATGCAATATGAAGAGCGGATTGATTATCACAATACAAGGTTGATGGATTTGAAGGAAATATTTCAATCTCCGATAGTAACATTCTCAACCATAGTAATTCACTCATCACATGTGCCATCGTTCGATATTCAGCTTCAGCGCTTGATCGAGAGACTACATGTTGTTTCTTACTTTTCCACACAACTAGATTACCTCCAAGAAACACACAATAGCCTGAAGTAATCTCCAATCCATAGGACATCTAGTCCAATCAGCATCAGAGAAGCTTGTGGTGTTTAGATGGCCATAATTCTTGAACTGTAGTCCTTTACCTGGTGCTCCCTTCAAATATTTAACAATTCGAAGCACCGCATCCCAATGAGTAGTATGAGGAGAACTCATAAACTGACTTACTACACTAACTACAAAGGATATATTAGGTCTTGTGACGGTAAGATAGTTTAACTTATCAACTAATCTTCGGTACTTTGCTGAATCATATAGTAATTCTCCATGTTTTGCATCAAGTTTTATATTGGGATCCATAGGAGTATCTACTGGCTTTACTCCAAGAAATCCAACTTCACCAAGGATGTCCAGTATATACTTCTGTTGTGATAAGTTGATACCAGCATGTGAATAAGATACTTGAATACCAAGAAATTATTGAAGACGTCCAAGATCTTTAGTATTGAATTCTCTATGTAGAAATTGCTTAAGTTTCTGAATACCACCTGAATCACTGCCAGTAATGATGATATCATCCACATATACAACTAAAAGAATACAACCTGCTAAAGATACAGAGCTAAAAACTGAATGATCTACTTGACACCGCTTTAATCCAAATTTGATAACTGCATCACCAAATTTACCAAACCAAGCACGAGGAGATTGTTTAAGTCCATACAAGGCTTTGTGTAAATGACATACCATATTCTCCCCCTGAGCAACAAACCCAAGTGGTTGCTCCATGTAGACCTCCTCAGCTAGATCACCATGTAAAAAGGCATTTTTTACATCTAATTGATGAAGGATCCAACCAAATCGTACAGCCAGTGAAATAAAGACATGAATAGATGGAATTTTGGCCACTGGAGAAAAGGTGTCATCATAGTCGATACCATAAGTTTAAGTATACCCTTTTGCAATTAATCGTGCCTTCAATCGATCAAGAGTGCCATCCAGATGAACCTTAACCGTGAAAACCCAATGACAACCAACGGGTTTTTTATCAGTAGGTAAGAAAGTAAGTTGTCAAGTTTGGTTCTGAATTAGTGCTTGCATTTCGTCCTCCATAGCGCGACACCAACCCGAATGAGCAAGAGCTTCAACAACACTGCCAGGCACAGAAACAGAAGACAACGACGAGACAAAGGCAGAAAAGGTAGGAGATAAACACTCATAGGACAAACAATTAGAGATAAGATGACGCGTACTAACACAATCAGAAAGACCAGAATAAGGAGCATAACGATCAATAGGCCGACCAACACAAGAACGTGTACCTTTTCGAGAAGCAATAGGCGGATCAGGATCAGAGCTGGCACTGTAACTGATGGGGGAACAGATGAATTGGATGCTAATGAAGATTGTACTGTCATAGGTGGAGAAATGGAAGGCAATGGAACCATTGGTAGGACACACTCGTCACCATCACCATGTGTTGGCGAAACCACCGAAGAAGGAAAATATGACTGATCTTCAAAAAATGTCACATCTGCAGACAGAAACATACGACGACGAGTAGGATTGTAACATTTGTATCTCTTTTGAGTCCGAGAGTATCCCACAAAGACACATTTTTCAGCACGAGGAGCCAGTTTATCAAGACCTGGAGTAAGAGAATGTACAAAACATACACACCCAAAGACTCGAAGAGGTAAAGAAAAAGGGGGACGATTTGGATGTGAAATTGAGAAGGGTGTCTCCCCCTGAAGGATAGTAGTTGGAAGTTTATTAATTAAATAACATGCTGTAAGAACAGCAGGGCCCCAAAAATGTTTAGGTATATGCATATGAAACATGAGGTAACGAGCAACATCAAGAAGATGGCGATTTTTACGTTTAGCTATGCCATTTTGTTGTGGAGTGTATGAGTAGGAAGTCTGATGAATAATACCATGGGATTCAAGAAATGGCTGGAAACCAGAGGTGGCGGCTAGGTATTCTCTAGCATTATCTGACCATAAATATTTGATAGAGATATTATATTGATTCAATACTTCGAAATAGGACAATTGAAAGCAACGGAAAATCTCAGTACGGTCTTTTATTAAGAACAACCAAGTCATTCGGGAAAAATCATCCACGAATGTAACAAAATATCTAAATCCAGAGACATCAGACACATGACTCGGACCCCATACATCTGAGTGAACCAACTCAAATGGACTAGACACACGGCTTTGAATGTGAGAAGGAAAAGAAGCTCTATGATGTTTGCCAAGTTGACAAGCTTCACATTGAAAGGAACTCACAGACTTAGACTCAGGAAATAGACGTCGAAGTATGTGTGGTGGTGGATGACCAGCACGACAATGCATCCGATATACATTAGTAGATGTATGCTTTGTAGCTACAACAACTAAAACCTTCTTATCAAGATAGTACAGGCCATTTGATTCATGTCTCCCACCAATCATTTGTCCAGTCCTCAGATCCTGAAAGACACAACGTGAAGAGGAAAATGTTACAGAACAATCCAGTTCTTTGGTCAATGAGCTAACATAAATCAAATTATAAGGAGATTTTGATAAGTGAAGGACGAATGACAAAGAAAGAGAGGGACTCAAATGAGCAACTCTCATACCAGTAACTTGAGATTGTGACCCATTTGCTAATGTAACTGAGTTTGATAATGAAGGAGATGTAGAATGAAAAGAAGATAGTAGGTTAGAGTTATCAGTCATGTGATTGGTAGCTCCAAAGTCTATAACCCAAGAATTAGACGCTGCAGACAACAAATAAGACGAACTACCTTTAGAAGTTTGTGCCAGAGTTGCAGTAGGAGCTGAAGATCTTGTCACTTGTTGGGAGTGAACTAATGTATCATACTCAGCACGTGTCAATGTAACGGGATCACTCGTCTTCTCGACTTTAGTCGAATTTGGTAGAACTGTGGAGGGAGGATCAAGAGAATTTTCAACCTCTACATATGCAGCAATGGATGGTTTGAGTTCTGGGTGAAGCGCATAACAATAGGCTTCTGTATGTCCAGCTCTTTGACAATGATGGCAATAGCGAAAACCACGACCATTCCCAGAACCAATGGTACCATGATTCCCAACTCCTACTCCACGAGCTCCACGATGAACAAAACTGCGTCCACTAGAACCTCCACGACCTTGACTTCCACGTCCACTTAAACCATGAGAAAGCATAGCACTAGTCTCCGCTATTGATGTGGAAGGAATTTTCTCAGGAATTGTAGAACGGAGGGCTTGGAAGAAGACTTCATCTACTGTAGGAAGAGTACTTTGGGATGTAATATGTTGGTGAAGAGATGAATACTCAGGCCCCAATGACTTAAGATATAGAATTACCCTCAAATCCTCTTGACGTTTAGTCAAAACATCTAGATCATTCGAGGCAGGAAGATAAGTATCCAATCGTTGGCAAAGAGTTGTGAACCGAGCATAATGATCGGATAAAGATTGATCTCCACGTTGAATATCAAACAACTTTTCCCACGTATCACATACTCGCATCATATTATTTTGCCCTGAATAGAGTAATGCGCATTTATCCCAAATTGCCTTAGCTGAGTCACATTAAATAAAGTGAGGACTAACCTTAGGGTCCATGCTATTCCACAATAGGGTCCGAATCAGCGCATCTCCTACAATCCAATCTACGGCTTTACTCTTATCAGACAGTACTGTAGATGTGAGATATTCAAGTTGTCTAGTAGCAGTAAGATAGACCTCAACCGCTTTAGACCAGGATGGATAATTAGTTCCATCTAGCTTGACAAATGTTAACTGAAAATGGCCAAGAAGGGATTCAGAAGTCGATCCATTGTTCGCCATTAGTGAATAAAAAGTGTGATTGAGCCCAAGAGATGAACTCCACAGTCACCAATACTTAATTCAAATAATGCACTCAGATAAACAATAATTTTGAACAGAAGGACCTCAATTTAATCACCACTAATTGCATCAATTTGATCACACTTCATAAACTCATTTCATTTATTAGCAACAATACGAATCACCCAAGTACTAGCATATTTATTCTCACCATCTCCTTTGGTTCAACATATAACACAAATATAGACTAGACCAAAAAAATTCAGTAGCAAACCCAAATATTCAGCAACTCTATCCTCGTCACAAAGTCATCACCGACTAATATTTGTCTCCTCCATTGTGGGCTTTGAATCAACATCCATGGCCGTTTGCTTTGTAGTCAAACTTCAGCTAACTCGTATTCACTCAAGAAAGAATAAAAAGAAAAATATAAACCTGCACCCTTTTCACTATGTTGCTTTCATGTGCGGGCATTAGATTCTTCTTCCCTCTGCGTCAAAAAGATCGAACTTGCGAATCGCTGCACCCCAGGGATTGATTTTGCGTCTGGACTGGCCACACGAGATTGGTCGAGATTGTGAACTCGCTGAACAGAGGAAACTCGGTAGGGAACTTCTCGGAATTCGCTTGAAATTTGACGGGATTCGCTTTGGGATGCTGGTTGGCGATCGAAAATGCTTGAAGAATCATCAGAAAATCAGAAATAATACTGCATAGGAGTTGACCTCTTCATGTGACGAGGATCCGTGAGACGTGAGACGAACTGGGGAATCGTCTCTCTTTGGAGGAATCGTGGGCAATCGTGGCCGAGAGACGCCGAGGGACGCCGCGGCTGGTCGACGCATTCCCAAGACTAATCAACGCAAGGCAACCCGAACGACGACGGTTGGGATTCGTTGGTCGGCGTCATAGATCTCCGGCTGGCAGCGCGGCCCTCTTTAGGACACCAAGGCATTGTGGTGATGCAAATAGCACTGTTGTTGGCCGACGACACGGCCTTTTTCCGATGACGAAATAGTGGTCTCCAGCAATATGGCAGCTAGGGTTTTACGTATGGCTTTGATACCATGTAAAAGATAATTGTTTTCTCTTACTTCATAAAAAAATAGGGTTACAAATATATATGCTTATATGTGCTTAACCCTACTCACAAACTAAGTTAATATTTTACCCTTATTGCTCACAATATTTTCCAACACATTCTAATGACGCGTGACAATGCCAAACTTTACAAAAATAAATAAGAAAAAAAAACCAATGAAAAAATTGACACGAGCAATCAAAGAGAGATGGTTAGCAAGTGTTGTCGAAGGGGTGCACTATTGTTCCCATTTCACCGGCCAATTAGGCTGCACATAGTAACTATTCTATTTCTATTTTTTGAACAAATTTTATTCCAAACCTATTTCTGGAATAAAAATCCATTTGATAGAATAATTTCATTTTTCTATTTCCAAACAGATTTTTATTCCAGAAATAGGCTTGGAATAGAAATTGAAAACAAAAAAAGAATTTACTATTTTATTTCTGGAATAGAAATCGGAAATTGTTTTTCTCTTTCTTACTTCTCACCCGGAGTTTCTTGCTGTCCGCCACTCACCACCACCCCTACCCACCAGCCATCGGTCACCGGCCGCCGCTGCCACTGGTCGTCGGCCGCCATCCCTCCTATTGTCGCCGCTACTCGGGAAAGTGAAATTTTATTCATAATCAAACGAATTTCTATTCTAAGAATATAAATTTTGTGTCGTTATCAAATGCATTTTTTTGCTAAAAAACTCATCCAAGAATAGAAATAGAAAATTTAATTTCTCTTTCATAAATCAATTTCTGACCATAAATATTATTATTTGCACCCTTTTAGTTCTCAAAAAGAAAATTTAATTAGAGGGCTTGAATGAATATTGTGGACCCAATAACAACCCGATTGGACATAACGTAAGGATTCCATCACAATTTAAACTCATGTGTGTGCATAGTCCATGTGATTTTAAGTGTACCACTAACTAAAAATTAACTAAAACATCGAAAAATGACTTGCAGATATGTCTTTTCCAATGTAAATTAGATGGGGCAAGCGCCACATCTTTCCTCAAGAGTCAAACACTAAAATCCCAATATGGCAATCAATAAGGGAAGGGTGAAGTTGTTGACAAATGAAAGTTTTATGGGTTTTGTAAATTGGTAGAACTCTAATCGGTTTCCTAGTTTATTGTTTTCTAATTAGATGATTCCTAGTTTGATATTTATTAGTTTAAGATTTCCTATTTAAACGTTTATTATTTTGATATTTCCTAGTTTAAGGTTTCCTATTTTAACATTTCCTAGTATAATATTATTTAGTTTAGTGTCCACCCTTTTAGGGAAAATTCCAAAAAAGACCCGAAGTACTCATATTTTCTCAAATAATTATTTGAAATGGACGTTGTTTCAAATAAGGGCCAAAAATGTCCTCATTTTTTCAAATAATGGCCTAAAATGAATCTTATTTCAAATAAAAGCATGAAGTAGCCAGATCAATATAAAAAAAAGGCATGAACTCACTATAGATGAAGGACAATTTCGTCTTTTAATTTTTAAATTTTTTTCTATTTAATTTTTTTTTTTTAAAGGAAGGACACGTAAGGGAGGGAGCCCTCCCTCCCACCAGTAGCTATTGCCCCATCACCGATGAGGCATCAACAAAGTCCAACAAGGTCGTTGACACCTGGGCAAAAGTCAGCGACCCTCGCTAGAATCGAGAGAGTGTAAGGACCCTCTCCTAGATTTGGGGAGGGTCACCCACCCTCGCTACAACCTGGGTGAGCGCCTCCGAACAAGCCGCAGTGAGGGCATGTGACCCTTGCCCAGATCTGAGAGAAAGTCCCCACCCTCTCCCGATCTTGATGAGGGCTTGTTGGCCCTCACCTCTAGTCAGCGAGGGTCACTAATCCTCACCTAGGCACCAATGACCCTACAAGCCTTTGTCGCCGCCCCATTGGCGATGGGGCGATGGCCAAATACAGGAGGGAGTCTTGATTTTTCTTTTTAAAAAATGAAAAAAATTAAATCTAATTCAATTTAAATTTAATTTATGTTTGGACGAAAATATCCCTGATTGGTTAGAAGATTTTGCTGACTAACGAGACTAAGCCTTTGTTTGAAACAATCATAACAACTTCAAACCCTTCTTTGGGACTGATATAATCACTTCAGACTCTTATTTCAAACAAAGTCAATTTTAAACATTTATTTGAGAAAACGATAGCAGTTCAACCCCTTGATTGGAATTTTCCCGTCCCTTTATTAATAAGAGGCGTTTTCAATTATAATATGCAAACTTGTAAGTTGATCATATATGAGAGCTTTTCTCAAGTAAGCACTTGAACAAGTGTACAAGATCAATGGAAAGTTTTCCAATTGACATTCTAGTTGAGATCTTCTTTTGGCTCTTTGCAAAACTTTTGTCTTGATTTAGGTGTATATGCAAATCTTGGAATTCTCTTCTCACCAGCCCCCTTTTCATCAAGCTCATCTTTAGAGATCGATCAAATTGCGTAGATTTGATCTTCTTAAGTATGACGTCTACGACTTTTCAAAAGTACAGATCCACTATTGTCCCAAGAGTGAACGATCGGATCTCATAAGTTCATTTGTCGTGGCAAAAAATTCGATTTAGTTGGTTCATGCAATTGAATCATTTGTTTGTCTACTTTTGACATTAAGAACCCTCACCACTCAAAGATCTTTCCATGGAACCTGTTAACAGGTGAAAATAGAGCCCTTCCTCAACCCAACTTACATGTGTTGAACTTGGTTGGATTTGGATTCAATCCCTCAAGTGATCATCCAAATAATTTTAAAGTGGTCAACGTTAATATACATTTTGAAGAAAAATTGAACTATACCTCCCAAGTGGAGGTGTATGGTTTTAGAAGAAATTGTTGGAAACAACCTAGCAATATTTTCCCCCATCGCTTCCTCGACATTTAGGCAATCAAGTCATCTTCGAGAATTTCATCTGTTGGTGCCCTTGTTTTGACCTCAATAGCAAAATCGTCACACCGCTGGTCCTATTTGATGTAGTTAAAGATGTTTTCCAAACAACACTTCCAGATATAAGGCCTTCTAAAGAGAGACATGCCAACGTATTGGATGGATGCTTGTCTCTAATAGCACATAACTCATTGACGGGTTAGTTCAAAGTGTGGATCATGAAAGAGTTTGGCATCTACAAATTGTGGACCAAATTATATATGATTCAAGTCATTGCGCCACACCATAGAGGTTATTCGTCAGTGGGGTCTGCAAATTCTAGAGAAGTTTTCTTTGCGAGGGGATTAATAAATCCCCCTAGACGCGGCCTATCTCCCATCAATATCGTTCTATAAAATGTATGGAGTGAAGAGTTTGAGGAATCTGGAGTCGAAGTCAGTTCTTGGTATGGCACTCAATTGGCTTCTTTCATAGGGAGCTCGATTTCTCTCTCGTCCACAAACAATGTTGAGCATTAGGGTGCGTTTAGTGACCATTTTGTTTCCGAGAACAATTTTTGTTGAGAAATAATTTCTTACGATTTTATTCTCTATATGAGTTTCTGAGCATTTGAAAATATTTGGTAATTGTACAAAAATTATATTCTCGGAATAGAAACACATTTGGTATGGACCTCAATTCTTTTTGTGATTTCGAATTTTTTTTTTTAAATTTTTAATATTTTTATCACATTTTTCTCTTTCCTCTTCCTTTTCTTTTCATTTCTTTTTTCCTTTTATTCTTCTTCTTCATCTTATTTAGTTGGTCAATGGCCTCAACCATGGTTGGCGACAAGCCAAACAAGGGCCGATGACCTCGCTGAAGCATCGCTAGCTCCCGGCGAGGCTCAACCTCGCTAGTGGCTAGGCGACATCTCACTAGGGGCCAGTGACAGGTTAAAGGAAAAAGAGGAAAAAAAAGAAAAGCTTGATTTTGGAATTGTTTATGAGAATAAAGAAGCAACTTTTTTTTTTTACTTCTTAATTATGTTCCAAATTTATCCTAGGAACAAGAAAATTACCAAATGAGTCTCTATTCTTTTTTTGTTACTAGAAATAAAAAAAATAGAATCAGACACTATTTAACACATTATCAAACAGGCCCTTAGTTAATTAGGAAAATTGCCTTGTGATTTATTGAAGAGACTTCCATTTGTATTGATAAAATTCTCTATTTTATATTCATGTATATTTCATAACATAACTCTTAATCAGGTTTCAAATTGATGGCTTGACTGCTGTGTTGGTTTAGAGTGCAATCCCAAGTAAACACATTGTGCATCCCAGTCTTGTTCTTTCTTGATAAGCTTACTCGACAAAGAGCTTTTGATAAAATATACAAAGCAGCAAGGCAAAAGGAAATCTTCCTAAGATCTTTGTATGTTATCAAATCCATTACGGAATAAATGCACTAGAAGTACTAAAAATTTGTACTTAAAGTGCTAAAAACTATCAAAAATAGGAATTTAATCCCGACCAATCAATGCCTTCTTTAGCTATGCTGAATTTGAGTGACGAAAATGTGAATTTATTATATTCTAATGACATGTGGCAAAGAGCGCCGCATCAGAAAGGCCAAACTGTAAAGAAAGAAAAAAGCCAAAAAGAAAAGAAAAGAAAGAAACCAACAAAAAAATAAAAACTAGAGACGAGAGAGGGGAGAAAGATGGTTGGCCGGGGCTGGAAGGGGCGCACTGTTGTCTTGATTTCGCCCACGGGGGCTGGTGAGACTTGCCCGGCCACAAGCATGTGCCACTAGCCTTCGCCGAGACTTCCCTTATTCACTCCAATGGCCCATATTTAACTTTCACTTGGAAATCTTTTTTATGAGGCGAATGACTTATTTCACTGCTAATTCTGATTTAACTTAGTTTTTCCTTCTTTCTTAAATTTTTGGCTCTTCTTTTTCAAGTTTTTGGCCTTTTTCGCCCATGCCAAATCAGCTCCACGTGAGCGTCTTCTCTCATCCAAAAAGGGAGAAAAAAAGAAGAAGATCCAGGTGAAAAAGATGATCTCTTATAGATAATTTTTGGCTTTCCTGCCAAATTCGATCCGACCTTATTACTTTTGTATGTCCAATTAGTTTGTTAATGGGCCGACAATCCTTATCCAAGCCTGCTAAAACTTTTAAATTTTTTTGTGAGAACTAATTGGCCTAGGCGTCTCGCGCGATTTGAAATTCAGACCCGATGGGGCTTAGAAGGCTGCCGGGTCTGTGATAAGCTCTAAATTTCACAGGGCCATGTGCGCACTTTGCTCCCATCAAATGTGTGGCAACATTCTATTTTTATCCCATGCACATTCCCTTAAATTCCAATACTCACTTCTATATATACATTTCCATTATTGTAGATGACACCCAAATTCTCAAGCACTGTTGGATACCATGGTTCACAATATGATGTTAATAATTAGGATATGCGCATTAGAAGTTTTAAAACTTGTTGGGAATGTGTAATCAAATCATGAAAATTTTAAAAAATATGATCAAATTCTAAACCTTATCAAATTGGTGTAATTGAATAGTTTCATTATTCGAGAGTCAAACACTAAAATCCTAGTATGGCAATCAGTAAGGTGAATTGGTTGACAAATAAAATTTTTATGGGTTTTGCAAATTGGTAGTACTCTAATCCCATGAGACGTAAATTATGCTGCGAAAGGCGCTTAGTGATGCTATGCAGAGAAAATAACTGGAATTTAAAAGTTTGGGGGGGGGAGAATTGAATCTGTACTCTTAGTTCTCTCTCCTAGCACTATCTGCCTTACAATCTTTGAAGGCTGAATTCCACTGCTAAATCTGGCAGATCACAAGTTGCAAATTATTCACAGCAGCAACAACAGTTACAAGAGAATAAAACCTCCCTGAGTTCAATTTTAGAAACTCTCTCAAAATGTTCGCAAGTAAAGGTGCAAGAGGGATAGCAATGAGCACATATAAGCCCCAGGCTTTCCTCTATTCTTCTCATGTTCTTCTTCAGTCTGGGAAGCAATTTTCCCAACCACCTAATGCTCAACACCGATTGCGGAGGAGAGAGAAATCAAACTCTCTACATAAGTAAACAGTCGAGTGGAACGGTAGGAATCAACTTTGACTTCAAATGGCTCAAACTTTTCATGTTGTAGGCTGTATAGAACCAAGTATTTGGAAGACTCGAATAGTGAACCTACATGCGTGCTCCTTACGAAGAAAACTCTTCCAGAATCTGTAAACCCAACTGGCCAATAACGCCCGATGCTTCTCGTAAACAATTCAAACGAATACAACTTGGTCCATGATTCACGGATGCTGAACTCTTTCATGATCCATACTTCACACTGTCTAGTCAATGAGTTGTGCGTTGCTAGAGATAAGCATCCATCTAGTAAGCCGATATGTTTCTCTTCAGGAGACATCATATCTGGTAGTGCTATCTCTCGGAAAACATCATTAACCACGTCAAATAGGATCAATGATGTGACTGTACCATGATTGCGGCGAAAACAAGAGCACCAACAGATGAAATTCTCAAAGATAACTTGATTGCCTAGGCGATGAGTAAGTGATGGAGGGAAAATGTTGCCAAGTTGTTTCCAATAATTTCTTCTAAAACTATACACGTCCACTAGGGACGTATATTTCTGGTAGTGTTCAAAATATAAGTTCACGGTAACTACTTTAAAATCATCTGGATGACCACTTGTGGGATTGAATCCAAATCCAACCAAGTTGAACACATGAAAACTAGGTTGAGGAAGAGCAATGTTTTCACTGGTCGATGGATTCCATAGAAAGATCTTTGAGTGGTGAGGACTCTTACAATCAAGAGTAGATAAGCAAACAATGCCATTGTATGAATCAATTAACTTGAATTCCTCACCACCTTGAACGAATGAAATATCAAGATCTGACAGTTGATTTTCAGGAGAATAGAAAATTTGTACTCTCGAAAAGTTGTTCAAGTCATTCTTAAGAAAATCAAATTTATGCAATTTTATCGATCTCTCAAGATAAGCTTTGATGAAATGGGGCTTGGTAAGAAGAGATTTCCAAGATTTACATACACACCTGAATCGGCCCAAAGGTCTTATGGAGAGCCTGAAGAAGATCTCCCTTAAGATGTCATCCGGAAAATTTGCCATTGATTTTGCCCACTTGTTCACATGCTTAGCATCTCTATGAACTTAACCATTCGCTCCTGGTTTCAATATAAATGGTGGTTGACTTTAGCCAGCACTTCTTTGGCCTTGTTGATTTGTTATGCCATATCTTGTTAAATGTCCTTGTCAGCCTGTGGCTCTTAATAAAGAATTATATAAAGGTGTTGACCTCTGACAGAGACTTTTAATCGCTAGACATGTGCATTAGTAAAAAGCGTATTTTAGTGGATCTATTCGGGTTGTAAAAAAATTGATCCGTTTGTCCACGACTGGCACACGTGTCTTTCACAAGTTAATCCTTTCAATCTATTTATGACATGCTTAGACACGTTTATTGAACAGGTCAACATGTTATAATTGTTGACATTACGTGCTTGTGTATATATAGAAAACTTGTTTGTTGTTTTTCTTCTTATTTTTTCAATCCTACTTTATTTCTATTCTAACTCTCATACGTTTGCATTATCTCCATACAAGGCATGAAAGTCGAAATTCACACATAAAACTAAATTATCCCCAACCCTTCAAGAATATGGGGATTCGAACCCCTCACCTCCCTCTTCCCATGTAGGAAGGGTGGCTACTAGATAAACACCAGTGGTTAGAAAAACTTGTTATTGGTTAACTAGAACTTTTGTAAACATGCTCATATACACGATTTCCACACCTAGTTCTTTCTCCCGGTATCAACAGCCTTATAAGTTGAACTGCACTACTAAATCAAGTATATCATGAGATACTAATTATTGACAGTAGCAGCAACAATTACTATTAAAGCACCTTGGTGCTTACAACCTCATAAAATAATCCCGCTTTGTGATTACAAGAGAATAAAGCCTCCCAGAGTGCCATTCTGAAACTCTCTCATTATATTTGCAATTCTAAGTATATGATTAATAACACTAAAGTCATTATCTCATTATCTCACTTGATTGTGCAAATCCTTAATTGAGCGTAACTAATTATAATCGATATTGCAAAATCTTGTTACTTTAAATTGTCATATTGGTAAACATATAAATATCTCATGATTCTTCATTATGGAATATACATAATTCACACAATTCTCTTTTTTGGATATCCTTATCTCTAATTGATCAGATACATCGACATTGTTTTGTCATTAGCTCCGTCTTCCACCATCTCCTAAACATTTACTTTTTGCATTGATTAGTTCAAATAGAACACCACATGTATCCATTAAATTATTTTCCTTTGGTAATCCTGAATCAACTGCCAATGGAAAAAAAAAGCCTGAATTGACAAAGACCTTTTATTAGGATGCAACAATTGTAGAGGGTCAAAAAGATGTCTTCTAGATACGCCAAAAGGCATCGTGACGCCCGTTGAAAATGCAACACTATGTACATTGAAATCAAAAGCAACTATGGAGTTCAAAAAGATATTTGTTACCTGAACAACTCTGCAATAACAGTTGAGAGCTTTCCTATTGACCTTCTGATGGACATCTTATTGATGCTCCCAGCATGATGTTTGGTTCGATTCAAGTGTGTATGTTAACCTTAAAATGTGCTTCTTTCTAGCACTTCTTTCATCAGAGCTCATCTCGATAAGAAAAATTGTCCGAAAAGTTCTAAATTTATTGTATGATTGTTAATTCAATCGTAAACTTTTCAATTGAGCTAATATAACATGAAACCTTTTTATAATTTTCCAATGTAGTCCTTGTATAGAGAGCTTGATTTCTCTCTTGTCCACAAACAATGTGAGCATTAGTTGATTGGGAATATTGCCTTGTGATTTGTTGAAGAGACTTTCATTTGCATTGATAAGAGTCTTTTTTATTTCCATCTACTTTTCATGACATAGCTCTTAATACGGTTTCGAATTGATGATTTGACTGCTGCGTTTGTTTAGAGTATCACAAGTGAAATCTTAAGTAAAGCAAATTTCTTTCCCTAATCTGTCTATGTGATTATGAATGTTATCTATATTTTCGTTTTCGCAACCTACCCTTTCTGTTCGAAAGGGAAGGGAATTAGGTTTTTGGGTATTGCCTAAAAAGCAAGCCTGGGGCCCTTTATTAAGCGTGGGCTTTCTCAATTCCATACCTCATGCAACCTTAAGCATTCAAATTGAAAATTTTTAATGAGGAGTCACCAATAGTTTATTGGATTCAACTAGAAACTAAGTAAGGCATGGGAGTGTGCCTCACTTCTTATGCAATCAAGAACTTGGTTATACTAATTAATCAATTAATCCCATTCCCGTAACTAATGTTGTTTATTTCAAAAATATTTTTATTAAATAATCTGAATAGATTTTAAACCTATCCACTAATATGTGAGGTGAGCATATATGTGTGTGCAATTATTAAAATAACAATCAGCAATAAAAGAAAGTATTAAATAAGTTGCAAGCCAAAGCAAGGCTATAAAACTAGGAAAAATACCATTTCTAACTAGGCTAAGGGAAAACACGATCAATATAATGAAAGACTCAATCAATAGATAATTTGTCTCGAAAAGAAAACATTAAAACCCTATCGTAATGTCTTAAGAGTTTGTTCAATTTTTTTATAACAATTTTCTTTTTAAGGATTTTCTCATATTTTAAGAGAAAGCTACCTAAAAACTAATTTTAAGAGTTTTCCAAAGATTTTTGAATTTTTCTGGATTTTTATAATTTTTTTGGAATTTTCTAATTTTGTAAGTATTTTTATGAATTTTTTAAATGTTGTAAACCATTTTTGATAATTTTTAAATATTTTATTATTATAATTTTTAACATCCTTTTCTCTTTTCCTTTTTTCATAATTTTTATAATAATTTTTAATATTCTTTTCCCTTTTTAAATAATTATTTATTTTTGTGTTCGGGAAAAATTACAAATAAGAGCCTAAAATGTCTTTATTTTCTTAAATAAGGGCCTAAAGTAGTTATGGTCATTTCAAAAAAGAGCCTAGTGTAAAATATTTTAGTTAATTAGGGATATTTTCATCCAAACACCATTATTTAAATTTAAATTAAATAAAAAATTAAAATTTTTAAAAAATTTTGAAAAAAAAAAAACTATTGTGGCTGCCGCCCATTACCGATGGGGCGGCAACGATCGCCAGCAAGGTCACCAACACCTAGACAAGGGCCGATGAACCTTGCTAGCTAGAGGCCAAGGCCAACAAGCCCTTGCTAAAGTTGAGAGAGGGTGACGACCCTCTCCCAGATCTAGGTAAGGGTTGCTCGCCCTCACCTCAGTCTAGGCAAAGGTCATCAAACCTCACCGTTTAAGTCTGGAGGTATTAGGTGAGGGCCGTCAAGCCTATGCGAGGGCTGGCAATCCTTCCCCAAATCTGAGAGAGAGTTGCCGCCCTCTTCCAATCACTAGCGCCTAGGTGAAAGTGCTAAAAACTACTAAAAATTGGGATTTAATCCCGAGTGATTAATGCCTTGATTAGTTATGTTTAATTTGAGTGACAGAAAATATAAATTTAATATATTCTAATTACGCGTGGCAAGAATTGGGCACCACATCAGAAAAGGCCAAACTTTAAAAAAAAAAAATAGCCCAAAAAAACCAACAGAAAAAAAACATAAAAACAAAACTAGACACGAGAGAGGGAAGAGAGATGGTGGGCCGGGGATGTGGGAGGGGCGGACTTCTGTCCTCACTTCGCCCGCGAGGACTGGTGAGTCTTGCGCGGCCCCAGGCGTGTGCCGCCGGCCTTCGACGTGGCTTCGACTCCGACGGTGGGAAATTTCTTTTAGGCGAATGACTTCTTCACTGCTTTGCAAGTTCAATCTGCATGCATTTTTGTTGGGGAGTCTAAATGAGATTCAGGATGAACCGCTTTTCAGAAGCCGATTGTTAACAGAGCCATGAACCTTTCCTTGATTTGCCCCTTCAAACAAACACCAGTGTTTAAACCAAGCATGAACAAAGGTGCATCAAATGACAATCGCCCACAAGGTGAAGTGGGGGGGGGGGGGTGCGGGAGGCAATCACCCCCATCCAAATAAATCTCCTCCTGATCGTGATCTCCACTTCTGCTAATTCTGATTTGGCTTAGTTTTGCCTTCTTTTTTAATTTCTTGCCTCCTTCTTTCTAAATTTCGCAGGTGCATGAGCAACTTTGCTCCCATCAAATGTTAGGCAAAATTCTATTGTTATCCCACGCACATTCCCTTATACCCAAATTCTCAAGCACTCTTGATACCATAGTTCACAATTCGATGTTAGAGATTGGGATATGCATTGGAAGATTTAAAATTTGTTGGGAATGTGCAATTGAATTATTAAATATTATAAAAAGTGCGATCAAATCCTAAATCTTATCAAATTGATATAATCAAGTACTTTAATTAGTCGAGAGTCAAACACTAAAATCCTAATATGGCAATCAGTAAGGGAAGGGTGAATTGGTTGACAAATAAAATTTGTATGGGTTTTGCAAATTGGTAGAACTCTAATCCTATGAGATACAGAAATAATGCTTTGGAGGACGCGTGGTGATGCTTTGCAGAGAAAATAACTGGAATTTAAAAGTTTAAGGGGTAATAGAAAATGAATCTGTGTAGATATAGAGGTTCGGTCGTCCATTCTTAGTTTTCTCTCCTAGCACCATCTACCTTATAATCTGTGAAGGCTGAATGCCACTCCTAAATCAAGTAGATCACAAGTTGCAAATTCTTCACAGCAGCAACAACAGTTACGATTATTGTCACTTGATGCTTGTAACTCAATAAAACACTCCCGCTTCATGTTTACAAGAGAAGAAAACCTCCCTGACTACAATTCAAAAACTCTCTCAAGATGTTCGCAAGTCAAGGTGCAAGAGCGATAGCAATAAGCAAATAGAAGCCCTCGGTTTTCCTCTATTCTTCTCGTGCTCTTCTTCAGCCTGCAAAGCAATTTTCACCACTCAACACTGACTGTGGACGAGAGAGAAATCAAACTCTCTACACAAGTAACCAGTTGAGTGGTACAGTAGGAATTGACTTCGACTTTGAAAGAAAGTGAAGAAGACAAGCAAAGATAGGATAGAATCGAGAGAAAAAAAGGAATTTGTATTTTTAGTCTATGTATCATTCAATGTACAAGGGACTTGCATATATAGTACTAGGGATGTTCAATAAAAGGAAACAATATATTCTACAATATTGTATCCAATATAAATTGATTTACTAAATCAATCTTAATCTTAGATAGCATATCTTCTAACACTCCCTCTCAAGCTGGTGGCTTATAGATATCCAAGACACCCAGCTTGCTCAAAAGATATGCGTGTTGCCTTTGACAAAGAGAATTAGTGAAAACATTTGCAAGTTGCTCCATGGTTCCAATCCCTCTTGTTTTGATTATCCCTTCCTATATCTTGTCCCGAGTAAAGTGACAATCCACTTCAATATGCTTTGTTCTTTCATGCACAATGGGATTAACTGCTAGTCTGAGAGCGGCAACATTATCACAGAACAACATGATTGGTTCCTTCATATGTACCCCAAGATCCTGGAGTAAACCTTGCAACCATATTATCTCACAAGTGGTCTTTGCCATGGCTCGATATTTTGCTTATGCCAAAGATAGTGATACAGTCGGTTGCTTCTTCATTTTCCACGAAAGTAGTGATTCTCCTAACTTGATGCAAAAACCTATGACGAATTTTTTGCTCATAGGACAAGTTGCATAAACAGCATCACAGTAAGCCGTCATTTCCATGTTGCTCTTCCTAGAGAGAAGTATCCCAAGTCTTGGACATCTCTTCAAATATCTCACGACCTTCGGAGCCGCATTCATGTGAGATTGTTTTGGTCTATGCATGAATTGGCTGAGGTTCTGCACAGCATAATATATATCTGGTCTGGTCATGGTTAGATATATAAGTTTCCTAACGAGTCTCTAATAACTGGACGGATCTTCAAGTACAGGATCATTATTTTGTGATGTTCTCGCATCATACTCCACCGTGGTTAATCTAATATTCTACTCAATTGGAATAACTATTGGTTTGCACCCTGACAGATCGGCTTTTGATATGATTTCCAAGATGAACTTTTGCTGACTGAGTGCAATCCCTTGGTCAAAACGAGCAATTTCAACCCAAGGAAATATTTAGGCGCTCGAAGATCTTTGATGTGAAAAGTTGAGTGCAAATATTTCTTAAGATTATTTATACCATTCAGATCATTACCCATTATTAGTATATCATCAACATATATCATTAAATAAATAGATGACATACCATTTTTCCATGTGAACAAGGCATAATCATATCTGGATTGCTTGAAACCTGTAGCCGTAAGAGCATTGGTAAATTTGGCGTACCATTGTCTGGAAGCTTGTTTTAATCCATAGAGGGATTTGCAGAGACGACACTTTATTCTTCCCCTATCTCCATAATCCTTGAGGAACTTCCATATAAATTTCTTCATCTAAATCTCCATGTAGAAATGCATTATTTACATCCATCTGATGTAGTGACCAATTGTTAACAGCTGCAATTGATAAGAAGGAACGAACCGTAACATCTTTGGCTACTCAAGAAAAAGTTTCGTGATAATCGAAATCTTCCTGTTGAGTGAAACCTTTCGCTACCAACCGAGCTTTATAACGCTCAATAGACTCATCTACTCGATGTTTAATCTTGTATACCCATTTGCAACCAATGTCTCTCCTATTTGGGGGCAATATCGCAAGCTCCCATGTGTTATTTTCAATGAGGGCTCGCAATTCTACTGCCATTGCTTCTTGCCATTTTGGGTTAGTGGACACTTCATCATAATTAGATGTTTCATGCTCTTCTGATATGCAGTTGACACAACATCTATGTTCCGAAGACAGCTTGTTGAAAGAAACATAAGATGAAGTAGGGTAGCAAATACCTGGTGAGTTCATTGCAGTGCAAACGTAATCCTTTGTCCATGTTGGCGGACGCGTGCTTCTTCCGGAGCATCATGGGGGGTTTGACGGCAAGGGCAGTTATTCTTCTACTGGCTAGTCCTTGTCGCTGTCAAGAGTGTCCTCAATGGATGCATCATCTAGTATTTCTTTTGATATCGCCATGGATGGAGGATTCTCAATGGGATTCGGTTGAGTCGTGTTGTGAAAATTTTGGGGAATCAAAACATACTCTGGATCTTTAGGCGCCTCTTCGTCATTTGAATATCCTCATAAGTCACTTTTGTTGCTTGATGCTTCTCTTGGTGATTTTTCCTCAGTGAAAGGAAAACCATCTTCGTGAAACAAACAATCTCTACTTACGAAAAATTCCTTCATGGTTGGCTCAAAGACCTGGTATCCCTTTTGTAGATTTGGGTATCCCATGAATATACACATTGGGCACATGGACATAATTTGTCCCGAGGGCCCACTATGGTGGCATAACATAGGCATCCAAAAACTTTAAGATGATCCAACTCCGGCCTTTTTCCAAAAAGTAACTCGAAAGGCGTTTGCCCATTGAGAACCTTGGTGGGCATGTGATTGATTAAGTGGGCCGCTATCATGACACAATCGCCCCAAAAATTGTCTGGAATAGAGGCCTAGAATTTCAAGGCACATGCAACTTCCAAAAGGTGGCGATGCTTCCGTTCCACTACCCCATTTTGTTGCGGGGTGTAAATGAACGAGCTTTCATGCAGAATCCTGTGAGTTGAAAATAAAGAAGCACAGTCATGACTGAAAAATTATTTCCCATTATCCATCCAAATCCGCTGAATAGACTTTCTAAATTGATTCTTTGATAAGGAAATAAATGCCTTCAAATTTGAAAAGACTTGGCCCTTGAATTGCATAAGAAATATTTATATGGCTCTAGAATAATCATCCACAATTGTGAGGAAGTAATGGGATCCATCATGATTCGGTGTATGATAGGGTCCCCAGACATCAACATGGATCAATGAAAAAATGGCATTTACATGAGCATTGCTTAAAGGAAAAGTTGTACATGACTATTTTGCAAGTGGGCAAACATGACATTGAGGGAAAGGAAAGGTGGCACTATGGCCCATTCTCAAATGCATAATGAAATTATTGGCAGTGACTGAATTTCTATTCAAAGGAAAACTAGACAAATCAAGGGTCTTTGAGGAATTGCTCCACAAAAATAATCCTTCAGAGAGGCTACCCAAGCCCATCAGTTTGCCAGTTGAAAGGGCTTGAAATAAGCAAGTATCAGCTTCGAACAAGACTCGACAAGAGTTTTCCTTACAAGCTCTAGACACTGAAATGAGATTGAATTGAAACTTTGGGACATAAAGGACATTTTGCAGGGTAATTTGGGAACTGAGTTTTATTGTGCCTGTGGAAGTAACATGAGTAACATTTCCATTTTGCAATTGCCCAGTAATAGGAATGCTTAACTTTTTGTGTATGTCAAAGAAAAAATCCTTATCGTAGACAATATGATCTCTAGCTCCTGAATCAATTATCCAAGTACTTATTGAAATGGAATTTATTAGGAAATAAAAATACCTGAAAAACTGCTCCCTTTGTTTGAAGTATCTAACTTCTGCAGCGCCTGCATAAGTTGCTGAAATTGTCCATGTGTAATGGGCTGATCAACATTTGGACTAGCAACATGATGAGCCGCTATTGATGATTTTTGTCCTCTTTCCCCAGGTTTACCATGCAATTTCCAGCAATTGTTAATAGTATGGTGCGGCCTCTTGTAATATTCACAATATAATTTACCTTTCCGTTTGTAATTTTGCCCATAATTCTTTGCTGATGTGGCCAAATTCTGACCACTGGATCCCTTATTTCTGGCTCCATATCCACCGTTCGATTCTCCATATGCATCGATCAATCTTGAACCGTCCGATCTCCCTAAATGATCTAGGCCGTCCATTTCTTGGGGTTTATAAGGCCTCGGATTGGGCAGAAACCCTAGGCCGCCCTTCTCTCACAACTAGTTCCCTTGGTTTAAGGTTTGGTTGCCCAATCTGCGGCACTTGCTGCGAGCTGAGAGTGTGACACCCTCCATTGCCCTTGTGCTTTTCGGCACCGCGAGTCATTGGCTTTCTTCCTAAACAACAAGTTGGAAGATCTGGCCAAGAGGTGGCAGTGGTGGTGGCTCCATAGACAAGATCTGAGATCTCAAACTTAGGTAAGACTCATTGAGGATCAAAAGGAATCGAGTGGCCTTTTCTCTATCCTTTATCGCCTTATACTGTCTTAGGGTAGTCTTGGGTCCTTTGAGCTTTTCTTTTGCCACCTCCATCTCATTCTAGAGAGCTAAGAGTTTGTTGAAACATGCTGTAATGGTCATGTTTCCCTGCTTCAATTCCGAGAGCTCCTGGGTAAGCGAGAATATTTTTGCTTGATCTAGTTTCCCGTACATTTGTTTGATGTTATCCCCCATGTCTTTGGCATTCCGTCGTCAATGGTAGTCAGGTTGTGATTTTTGGTTTAACGCGATTTTCGATCCATGCCCTTACAAGTTGATTGCATTTTCTCCACTGCTTTGCCATTTTTTTGTCAGTGAGAATCAGCACGGTTCCGTTGATGAAACCATTTTTGTCTTTCATAACTAGAGCTCTTTGAAATTCTTGCGCCTAGTTTGAATACCCTTCAAATCATGCTAATTGGTGGCTGATGAGCTGCAATTTTGGTCCGTCAACGGCGGAAACGTACAGGGCATCGCCGAGTTCTAGCCTACCGGCGACGGCCGCCACTGGGTATGGCAGGTATCCCGGTGGAATAACTGGGTAGGGATTCATGCCCATACCCGGTCCAATTGACCCGTTTCCTGAGTTCGGATTTCCTGGCCCACCCGAATGACCCACATTCGAATTCCCAGGCCCATTGGTCGCGCTTGCCCCACTAAGGGTTGGTGGGCCGCCGTTAGGCTAGGCGTAGCCTTGATTATTACCAGGCAATGATGTGTTTGGGCTGGCCCAAAAAATAATGGGTTTTGATGGCCTGTAATGAGCCACTGAAGAGGAACTCACTATATGGAAGGCTTGCAATTGGCTAACCTGAATTGGGTTGGCCTGTAGTGGGCTGGCCTGAGTTGGATTGACTTGTAATGGACTGCCCCAGATGTAACTAAGCCTGGCCCATTTGATCTTGTAAATCAGGGGTCGGAGATGGTATCTTTTCTTGATACTGCTGCTTAGATTCTGGTAGGTTCTGAGCCATGGTAAGAAAAAATTCTTCACTTGCTTCTTGTTTCCCAAGAATGGATTTCCTCTGCCAGAATATAACTCTATTTTGCAGGTCATAATTTTTTGGTCAGCAAGTAATCAGTAGACATAAGGAATTGAGTAGGGGCTGGATCTAGATGGTTTGAGCAGAAGCTGAACTAGGAGCTCGCCGGCTTTGATACCATGAAAGAAAGTGAAGAAGACAAGCAAAGATAGGATAGAATCGAGAGAAAAAAAGGAATTTGTATTTTCTATCTATGTATCATTCAATGTACAAGGGACTTGCATATATAGTACAAGGGATGTTCAATAAAAGGAAACAATATATTCTACAATACTATATCTAATATAAATTGATTTACTAAATCAATCTTAATCTTGGATAGCATATCTTCTAACAGACTTCAAGTGCCTCAAACTTTTCATTTTGTAGGTTGTATAGAACCAAATAATTGGGAGACTCGAAGAGTGAACCCACCTGCATGCTCTTTACGAAGAAAACTGCTCTAGAATATACAAACCCAACTGGCCAATAACGCACACTGCTTCGCGTAAACAATTCAAATGAATACAACTTGGTCCACGATTCGCGGACCCCGAACTCTTTCATGATCCATACTTCACACTGTCTAGTCGATGAATTATGCATTATTAGAGATAACCATCCATCTAGTGAGCTGATATGTTTCTCTTCAAGAGGCATCATATCTAGAAGTACTATTTCTCGGAAAACATCATTAACTACATCAAATAGGATCAATGATGTGACTATACCATGATTGAGGCAAAAACAAGAGCACCAACAGATGAAATTCTTGAAGATAGCTTGATTGCCTAAGTGTTGGATAAGCAATGGAGGGAAAATGTTGCCAAGTTGTTTCCAACAATTTCTTTTAAAACTATACACGTCCACAAGGGAGGTATAGTTTGGGTGTTGTTCAAAATATATGTTCATGTTGACCACTATAAAATCATCTGGATGACCACTTGTGGGATTGAATCCAAATCCAACCAAGTTTGACACATGAAAAATAGGTTGAGGAAGAGCTATGTTTTCACCAGTCGATGTGTTCCATAGAAAGATTTTTGAGCCGTGAGGATTCTCACAATCAAAAGTAGATAAGCAAACAATGCCATTGTGTGAACCAACTAACTTGAATTTCTTGTCATCTTTGAGAAATGAAATATCAAGATCCAATAGTTGGTTTTCATGAGAATAGCAAATCTGTACTATTGAAAAGTTGTCCAAGTCATACTTAAGAACATCAAATTTGTGCAATTTAATCGATCTCTTGAGATAAACTTTGATGAAAGGGGGCTTGGTGAGAAAAGATTTCCACAATTTACATACGCACCTGGATCGGCCCAAAGGTCTTATGGAGGGCCTTAAGAAGATCTCCATCAGAATGTCATCCGGAAAACCTGCCATTGATCTCGCCCCCTTTTCACGTGCTTAGCATCTCTTTGAACTTGACCATTCGCTTCTGGTTTCAATGTAAATAGTGGTGAATTTCTTCGGATGCAACTATCCCTTTTGACTTTCGCCGGCACTTCTTCTAGATACGTGTTACTTGAACAACACTACAATAACAGTAGGGAGCTTTCCTGTTGACCTTCTAATGGAGATCTTATTGAGGCTCCAGCATGACATTTGGTTCGATTCAAGTGTGTATGTTAATCTTAAAATGTTCTTCTTTCTAGCACCTCTTTTCATCAAAGTTTATCTTGATAAGGATAATTGTTCAAAAAGTCCTATATTTATTATACGATTAATAATTCAATAATATATTTTTCAATTAAGCTAATATAATTTGAAACTTTTTGATTATTTTCCAATGTAGTCCTACCGACTAATTTTGATCGAAAATTATTGATGTGACGATCCAATCAACATCAGTAGTTTATGTAGCAAGACCGGCTTTTGACACGAATGATTTTTGCATTTTTTAAATATTCTGAGCTTTTTCTTTTTTTTTTTTTTTGTTTTCTTTTTCTTTTTCTTATGCATCTTCTTCCCTTCATCGGTCGCCAAGGCCTTGTCAATGGCCAGTGCTGATCACCGGTAGATGGTAGGTGGAAGAAGATAAATAGGAAAAACAATAAAAAGATATAAGTAAATAAAGGGAAAAAAGAGAAAAATTGCAAAAATCGTCCACGTCAACTAGTGGCAATTTGGTTGTGCCACATAGAATGATCAACGTTAACTAAATTGTCATATCAGCAATTTTTGGACAAAATTAGCCAGATGGACTACTTTGAAAATCTTCAAAGGATTTAGGACTACATTGGCCAAATAAAAAAGTTATGACTGAATTGGCAGCCGTGCAATAAGTTTAAAACTTTTTGGATAATTCTAGTCATGAGAAAAAAAAAAGACTACCAATTCAAAAAAATACAAATTAGGTAATCAAATATTCAATGCAAGAGAAATTTAGGAATCTACCTAAATAAGGTTACCAATTCCGACGGTGCGTTCCCAGCAACGGCAAAGCAAAGGAGTGGGACTGGCAAACAGTGAGGCTTGGCCGGCGATGATGTGTAAGCTCGGCAAGGGCTCGATGCAGCGTGGCAGGGCAAGGAAACGTTGGCAGGAATGGTAGTAAGACTTGGCGGGCGTTGGATACAAGGCGAAGGTGGTTGACGACGGTGGACGCTCGGAGCCGCAAGGCTGCTGGCAGGTGGCTAAACCGTTGTGACCACCCGAGTACCTCAGAGGTCGCCGAGAAAGGGATCGCCGGAACACGAAGCCGAGAATTCTATACGTTCCGTCAACTTCCTGCTTTTTCAAGATTGCAGCCATGGTCGGTCAAGGTTCCTCGAGCTCGACCATGGTGGAAGGTCCAACGATCGAAATAGAGAACAGAAGAAGATGAACGGTAAATTTTCATAGCTTACGCGTCAATAAAGGAAAGTAGAAGATGAGCAGCCTTATTTTTTTATTTTTTTTCAGTTATCTTTTTATCTTTTCATTTAAAAAATTTCAAGTTTTCTTTTCTCTACATTAACCCAGGTGTCTAAAAACAATAACAAAATAATAATATCAACATCTTCCGTTAGCTAAAATGGACAGAGTTAATGGAAAAACTTAATTGTCCCAATTTAACATGTTTTCTGGCTTAATTTCATTTTTATAAAAGTTTCTGAACTCAATTATACTTTGGTATTTAATTTCAGAACTTCCGGTACGCTTATAATTATAAAAGATACGCTGATTCATAATAAAATTGTTCAATTCTCATTGGATGCAACTCAGGAATCTGAATAGTTTAGATCGGTCCTCCATAGAAATTATGAATCAGCGTATTAGAAAAATTAGTCATTCTAAAAGAACGGATAAAAAGAAAAAAAAAACGATTGAAAATCAAATTAACCATTATATATACACTCAAAATTACTCGTAGGCCTTTTGATATTGCCTCATGAAACCTTTATTATAAGGCCTGTGTACAAGCTCTGCAGAGGAAACCTCCAAGTGTCAACATCACGTGAAGAATTTTTAAATCTTGGCTTTACTATATTTAATATTTGCCGTTGAAATTGAATAGAAAGAATCTCATTCATTTGGTCGAGGAATTAGAAAACCAAGGGCAACACGTATAGGGTCGAAGACATAATACATAGGTAGGTCTTATGATCAGTAAAAATAATAAATTCTTTCTAGAAAATTGATTGAACCTGAATAGGCCGAGCTTAAGAAGAAAATTGTTTGTTAGGTTCACTCGTTCTATCCCTCGAGCAAGATAGGGCCTGGTCTAACCTAGGTTGACATGGACATAAAATCTGAAACACGACATTCTCTACTGCAGATCGAAACAATATTCTCTAGCGGACATTGCCCACTCATGCAACACGGTTGTAAGTTCTAACGGCCTAAATTTTGAACTCCTCGCGGTTGGTCATATTCCTCCTACTCTGTTCGAGGAAGGCTTACCATTGTTATTGCTATCAAAATAGTAACTAACTTTTCGAGAAGAATCGTTTTATATAAACAAAATTATATGGTCATTAAACGGGAGCGTGAAGTCCTATGTGGCATTCTAAAATTAAAAAAGATTGATGAGTAATGAAAAACTAAATATTAAGAAATAGAAAAGGGAAGTTTGAAAAATCAAATCAAGCATGATTCCCAACTCCCGCCATGGGGACGGTGAACCTCAGCTAGGCGTCGCGGGAATTGGCGCAACCTATGGCATCGAAACAACAAAATAAAGGGGTACGGAACCCAAGAGTGCCAAAAGTTGGCATGGAGGGACACTTAAGTGCCAAAAGTTACAAACGGTACACTCAAGTGTCAAAATCGGAGCAAAATGGATCATTTAAGTGCCAACGACGAGAAAATTCGGTCAAATTGTCACGTGTCCATTTTCCGGCGACTTCATTTGCTAACAGAGCATTTTTTTTCAAAATAAAAAATTCCATGTGGCAATTTTAATAAAAAAAATTGTCCACGTCAAATTTAAAAAAAATTAAAATTGATTTTATTAAAAAGAAAAGAAAAGAAGGGGATCGGCAAGGGCTACATAGCCCTTGTTGATTTCCCCTCCCCCAGTTTTTTTTAATTAATCAATTTTATAATAATTTATTTTTAAAATTATTTAATATTATTTAATTAATAATTTTTAAAATCCACGTCAGCGCAAAAACGACGTCATTTTGCGCTAATTTTTCATCGTCTCAATTATCGGCGAGCCACGTAGACAAAAAAATTAAAAAAAAATTGCCGCGTAGGATTTCCGGTAGGGTTCCGATGACTTGGCACTTAAGTGATCAATTTTTTTTTAAAAGTGGCACTTAAGTGTACCGTTTGTAAGTTTTGGCACTCCCGCTGTACTTTCCCCACAAAATAAATATTAAAAAAATGACATTTGAAAAGAAAATTAGGCCCGAATCTCAAATTGAAAGTGGGGTTGATGAAACTTGGCCAGGCGTGGCGGATCGTCAAACGACCGATGAGGCAATGCTAGAGGGCGAGGCACCTTTGCAATTGATGATTGGGTCGTGTGATCCTACGTGCGGCGCAGCTAGGGTCGAATGACCTAGGTTAGATTTGGCCCTTGTCGGGGTTGAGTGACGGCGATGGAGAGCAAGATCTCGACAGCCCTTTTGTTGGCGCCACCTTCCACATCTTCTCTCTCTTAAGTTTATTTATTTATTTTTACATTTCAATATTTTATCTAGTTGATACCTAAAAATTATGTATTAGTACCAATTTATCTAGTCAGCATGGACGAGGTCGCTTAGGAGCCTATCAATGACGAATTACATTGTCGCGACCTCACCTCGGGTGCACCACCTAGGGTTTGGTTAATGGATTACTAAGCATGAACTTAGTTCGGACTCTCCCAAGCCCATACCAATTCGCGACTTAGGGTTTAAGTTTTTAGCATGCAAATGATTTTTATTTGGAGTTGCTACTAATCTATTTTTTGGTGGGTCGATTAGAAACTCAAGTAAAGTAACGGAAGGATCACTTCACTTCTATGAACCAGAGACTATGGGATCGGGGACTTGATTACGTTAGAAACTCAAGTAAAGTAATGAGTGCACAATCATTATTTAAAACTCAATCATCAAAGTATTAAATAAATTGCGAGGAAAATGATGAAATTACTTACCTTGAAGCTATTCTAATTAATACGCGATCACTCAAATTTTGAATTTTCTCTTATTTAATGAGGCCTAAAACTAACGTGCAATGCATGTAATGACGTACAAAAGTGTCTAACTATAATGGCATGCAATATGCAACCTAACATGTGAACTATATGTCATGCGACATTAATTATTTAACTTAATCTAACGCCAAAAAATATTTAATGCAACTATCCTAGTATGTCACGCATTCAAATAACCCTACATGCAATGGATGATGTGCTAGATGACATGCAATAGTTGATATAATTCTATGCGATGCATAGATAATATGATGCAACTTAGACTACATGACATGCAAGTGATATGTTTTTTTTTTTTTTGTGTTTTTTCATGAAATTTCAAAATTAAAATAAATTTTCTAGCTCTAAAAATTATCCAATTCAATCTAAGGAATTAATCTAGACCAAATCCTAGTTTATATTATCTCTAACTAGATGAACCCTATCCTAACATGCAGTCTACGTTAATTAAAACATATTCTACGAACAAAATCAATCACCCAAGAAACAAATAAAATCGACAAATCGTATCTCGGGCATGAGATCGAATTATCCGATTTTCCGTGCAATCGCGAATCGTATCTCAGACGTGAGATCGGATTGACGATTATGGCATGTTAAGAAATTAGAGAATTATCTCTAATTTAAGAGGCTGTTTGAAATTTGGGATAATATCGTAGGGAGTCCAATCAAACATATCCGCAATATTTCAAGAAAAGAAACTAAGTATTCGGAAAAAATCAAATCAAACGAGATTTTACCTAATCCGAATATAGACGCTACTAGGGCAACGGAGCAAGTGGGGCTGCTGTGGGCGTTCGATGCAAGGAGAGATCACGGTCTCGTCGGGAACAGCTCGGGCAAACAGGACAGCAGCTTGTTGACTCTGCGGCAGCTCGTCGTCGAGGTCTGAACAACAGCAGCGTCGTCAAGATCGGGGATAGTGAGCTCGGCACGGCAGGGCTCACGGCTGGTCGTCGAACTCGTGATGGCGGTGTAGGAATTGCAAGAGCAGCAGAGACCGTCGTGGTGGAGCAGCCTCGGAATAGGACTCGTCACGGTGGAACGGCGTCAGCCCAACAAGGAGCAACAAGCCAAGACATCGCGTCAAAGGGGAGCAGCAACGTCGGACAGGAGCTTCGGGCGTCGCAAAGATGTTGAGGTGTCACGGAGATCGAGCAAACCGTGTCACAACTTGCAGAGGTGCAACAACGTGAGGTGGAGGGTACTTCGCTTGAATTCAGATCTGTGCATGCATGAAGATGAGGTGTCACGGAGATCGAGCAAACCGTGTCACAACTTTACAGCCGTGTACTCAGTGTTTTTTTTTTTTTCGATGTGTCTGTCCCCTTTTATAGGCAAGACAACACGGTGCCCTAAAAAAAAACAAAATAATGACATGATGATCAGTTTTCTTATTACGGATATATCTTTTTTTTTCTTCTCCTATCTTTAACCATACATATACTTTACTTTTGAACCAACCACATCCATTTCTTCCATTTCTTTTCTTGACTATGCGGATATACTTTACCTTTGAATCAGCTACATCCTTACATATATGTTTTACTTTTGAACCATCCACATCCCCTGCCTTTTCTTGACAATTCAAAAATCGGCCGCCGCAAATTCTTGAAAGATTATGCTCCTAAAACTATATGCTATACAATATTAAATTATGAATGATTAATCAAAATTTAGGTGTCAACATACATATTGGTTGGCATGAACGGCAGTGTCAACACAGAGCCATTGCTGGCTTTTTGAGGGGTAATGCACGATGGACAATTCAATAAAAGCAGAAAGTTGAACAGGTTCTTGGAAATTCAATGTGGCACTTTTTTATTAATTTTTAAAGTTGACTAGCTCACCGGAGAGTACAGTCAGCATGAAAACAATAAAACGACACCGTTTAGCATCTTCACCCCCTAATAAGAACCCTAAATCCCTAAATTGAAAGAGAACCGAAAGTTGAAAATCCTAACCGACCAATTTGAGCACCTACTTTGATTTTCTCCCAAAATTATTAGTTGATCTTGCAAATGAAGGGCAAAAGCGTCAGCAACAGCTCACATTCATTCCGAAAAAGCAAATTAGATGGTGAGTTTTACTATTATTGTGGGTTACCAAGTCTGAGAAGAACATCTTGGACTCGGTTGAATCCCGAGAGAAGATTCTATGGATGCTGCAGGTATATAGAAGGCTCGAAGTGCAAATATTTCAAATGGGTTGATTTGAAATTCTTCGGTCGAGTGACAGAGGTGATCTTTGAGCTACTTGAAAGACGACATCGATCTTTACCTACATTAATGGACGAGTTGGAGGATGTCAACTCAATACAAGCTCAAACGAAAGGTCTAACAACTCTAGTCAACCATTTGAAGAGGGAAGTTTCGAGGTTGAAAATTGAAATAAACTTTTATCGAGTGTTAATTGTGTTGTTGTTCTCTTGTGTAGGATATTCAAATGTGAAGCGACTAATGAGAAAGAAGTTTGTATGTCTACCATAGTCGAAGAAGTGGAATATTTATTTGTATTAGGTTATTTGTAAGTAAAGTGTGTTCTTGGTTTGCTGCAATTTTTGTATGGAACAAAAGGTTTTGTTGCAATCTATAGTAAAAATGGAAGGTTGGATTTGGAATTCATTAGTTGTCTGAGCACTTAAAATTTTTCTTGCTTAGTTGTGTACTATCAACATTGGTTTGGTTTGGTTTGTATAGTTTTTGCTTAAGATATAATGGTTTGCTGCATTTTTTGTTTGGTAATGGTTTGCTGGTTTACTACAAGTATTACTGCAAACCATGGCAAAATTGAGGGGTGGTAACAAATTTACGGGTGACTATTTCAATGCCATAAATTGTAAATAGTGATCATTTTAGTATCAAGTTTTTTTTTCTGAAAATGATCATTTAAGTGCCAATCATAGCTAAAAGTGATCACTCATACTGCATGAGTTTTAAAATAAGAACATGTTAGTTTCAAATATGTTTCACTTAGCTTGCACCAATCATGATGCATCTTGTTGCACCAATTAGGTTGTTGGTGCATCTTGTTTTGCACTGGCCCATATAAGTGTTGGTGCAACAAAATGCACTAGCACCTAGAATTGCACAAGAGCAGTGCTAGTGCATTTTGTTCTTAAACCAACACTTGTATGTGCTAGTGTAAGATGATGTTTGCACCAAGGAGTGCTGGTGCATTTTGTTCTTGCACCAGCATGTACAACTAGCACCCACAACTGCACCAAGGCATGCTAGTGCATTTTGTTCTTGCACCAGCACCCACAACTTCAACCAGTAATAATATATCAACTCATCACTTCCAAAAACAATATTAGCCTCATAACAACATTGCACCAACAATAGAAAATTTATAAAGCATAACAGCCCCATTCAGATCACCAGCCAAAACTAAGAGAAGATAAAATAACAAAAAGATTGTTGCCATTAACTTCGATTGATGGATTCTTTATATGCAAAAAAACATGTTTGACTTCACTTTCCCAAATAAATCAAGGTTCCCCTCCCACCTAATATCTTAAAGCCAACACATACATCAAAAACAATGGTAGCAACTCAATCATTGAAGATACCATGTCCAACATCCTTCCATTGAGAAAAACAATAAGATACCTTATTCAGCACCCTCCTATCAGTCAATGTGCATAGCACCCCCAACTCATTTTTCCTTTCTGACTTTTGTATTGATTCATAATGCGAGCACTCTTTCAATTGGACGTGCAGGTTCTTCAACTGTCACCTTGTTCTTAGCAATGGCCATTTTTTGTCTAGCACGTGTCAGTGTTGGGACCTATCTATAAGATCACTATTGGTCCCAGTATCAATTAATTGACATGGGATTGGTGCTAGATTCTTTGTTGGTTGCTATTTTCATGCTATACCCACTATCTTCTTCTTTAGAGCATTCTTGTTTGGCCATACCTTGACTCTTGAGTTGGCCCACCTTGAGAGATATGCACCTCCGAACATCTTTCGGGCTACAAGAACATAACTATGTTATCAACCAAATGAATTGAAGTATCACAAATTAAATACATGAGTCCTACAAATCTTACTTTCAAAATAGTCATTCCAATACATTCATATGCGTAATTACTTTATTCTTTTTCCAAGAACCTCTCTTATTTGTTGTGGTGCATTGCTTTCAACAACCTGTGGGGGAGCAACCTATGCAAGTTGTACAGTTGGACGTCTTCTCACCTGATAAACACATAACAAAATTAAATTTCAGGCAATAAAAGACAAGCACAACGATGTACAACTTACTAGATATTTTTTTCTCATTTGTTCAATAGTCAACTCGGTTATTATTATTATTGTCTTGCCTGCACCAATCTCCATTCCTGCACTTAGGCCTACAATAGGGCCTTCTGTTGGCCCTTCAGTAAGCCTTACAACAAACTCTTCAGTAAACCCTTTATTAGGCCCAATAGCAAGCTCTTCAATAGGCCTTGTTCATGGCCCTGAGTTTGACATTACAGTAGATTCTCGTTGTTGATGTTGCTTTTGCAACTCACAACCTTTCTTATTGTGCCCTTCTTTGTGGCAATAAGAGCATGTCATCTTTACCTCTGTCTTACTCATCCTCTAACTTGATGCCTCTCTCCCCTACATTCTTTGTCTCCTTTTTGGCTTTCCTATTTGCTTCTTTATTGGCAAAGGTAGAGGGCCTTCATGATTTGTTGGCTCACAAAATTTACAACTTCTGATAGGCTACATCATGAATTGGTACACAATAAGGTATGAGGTTTTTTTATACCAATTATCTAGATAATCCTTTGGGTTATGTTGCTTCATTTGAATGGCACAAATAGCATGGGCACAAGGAATTCCATTTAGTTGTCAGGCTTGGCATGAACACTTTCTCATATCTAGGTTGACAACATACTTATCCTAATTTTCAACGATCTCAAATCCATTGTCTCCATCCCAAATTGCATGGCAAAACCTACTAGTAGTAACATTCACATCCAATTTCTTTACAATCCTAGGACCACATTCTCTAGTCCACTTTGTAGCCTCATCTATTTGTCTATACAGTCTAGTTATGACAATAACTCAAATATCATCAAGCATGCTAATGATTGGTTTGCACCTGGCCTTTAAAATTCTTTCATTGAAAGCTTCACTCAAATTGTTGTCAATGATATAGCATTTGAATTCTTTGCTAAAGAAGGCTTTGCACTAGTGCTTAGCTTTTGTTTGGAATAATGCATCAAAGCCTTCCTTTGTGAGTTGTAACAACCTCTGTTTGGCTAATTTGAAATCAACCATATTGGTACTCTTTGTTATCTGCCAAAATTGCTTTTGTAGCTTATCTCCTCTGTAGTTCTTTAATCAGTTTGCGTATATGTGCTTCACGCACATTCTATACTCAGCATATGGCATCAACTCAACCAATGTAGGAATAAGTCCCTGCAAAAATGCAAACCAACAAATACAAGTTAGAAAAAATATGCAAATAATTAATATTAAAAGGGAATTAATTGATAATGGTAGCTCATGAATGTCCATCCTCCCCCATCCGTTATCTTAAGGTCATCCATTAAATTCTTCAAGAACTAGGACCAAGTATCCTTGTTCTCTATCTTGATAGCTACCCAAGCTATCGGAAACATTTGATTATTGGCATCTCTCCTTACAACTGCCAACAACTCCCCCGTGCATAAACCATTAAGAAAACACCCATTCAATCCTAAACCTCTTCTATAACCAGCCAAAAAGCCCCTCTTACATACATCAAAACAAATATGAAATGACGTACGGACCCCAAAAGTGCCATAACTTGGCATGGAGGAACACTTAAGTGCCATAACTTACAAACAATACACTTAAGTGCAACAATCGGAGCAAAAGAGATCACTTAAGTGCCAACGGCGAGAAAATCCGGCCAAATTGCCACATGTCCATTTTCTGGCGACTTCATTTGCCGACGAAGAATTTTTTTCAAAAAAAAAAAATCCATGTGGCAATTTTAATAAAAATAATTGTCCACGTCAAATTTTAAAAAATTTAAAATCGATTTTATATAAAAAAAAAAAGAAGAAGGGGATCAGCAAGGGCTGCACAGCCATCGCCACCGCCGTCATTGCTGTCCCACCCTCGCCAAGAAGGGCCGGCGACGGTGGGGAGGGTCGGCCGGGGTCACCGAGCCCCGGCTAGCCCACGGCGAGGGCCCACAGGCCCTCACCCAGATTTTGGGCAAGGGTCGCTGGCCTTCACCCCGCCGGGCCAAGGGCTGTCGGTTGCCCAGACCGCACCGTTGGCCCTTGGTCTGGCGGGATGAGGGCCGGCAACCCTCGCTGGATTTGGGGGAGGGTCGTGGCCCTTGGCCTAGATCTGGGTGAGGGCCTGCGAGCCCTCACCGTGAGCTAGCCGGGACCCGGTGACCCCGGCTGACCCTCCCCACTGTCGTCGGCCCTTCTCGGCGAGGGTGCGGTGGCGACGACGGGTGGCAGCGACGGCTGTGCAGCCCTCGCCGATCCTTTCTTCTCTTTTTTTTTTTTTTTTTTTAAATAAAATCAATTTTATAATAATATTTTTATTATTATTTAATATTATTTAATTAATAAATTTTTATAAATCCACATCAGCCAAAACGATGTCGTTTTGGCTGATTTTTCATCGATTTAGTGTCTTCCGACAAGCCACGTGGGATAGAAAATTATTAAAAAAATGCCACGTAGGATTTTCGATTAGGTTCTGACCACTTGGCACTGAAGTGATCCATTTTTTTCAAAAGTGGCACTTAAGTGTACCGTTTGTAAGTTATGGCACTTAAGTGTCCCTCCGTGCCAAGTTGTGGCACTCCCGTTGTACTTATGCCAATATGAAATCTACCAAACCTAGGCTCATAATCAAGTAATGGCCTCTCTATAACCTCCACATATACCCTACTAGATGGGTTTTGAAGCATGCACATAATTCCATACCTACGCATGTTCTTCCTTGTACCAACCCATCAATATTTTCATCACCCTTAACTTAGCTCTCTTGCGTTGATTCCTCGACACATTAATCCCTAGCTGCTCCTTCACTAACACTTGAAATTGAGGACTCTTGATCTTGGGCATTGCTTTGATAGTGTAAAAGAAGTGCTTCAACAACCATACACTCATCACCCTTTTATTGTTAAATATAAATGGACAAGTATGTTCATCCTAGAAGGACCTAATCTAAAATGACCCATTTCTACTTAGTACACCATAGAACTTCCATGGACAATTGGATTGTGAGCACTTAGCTCTCATAAATTCCTTTATGTTTCTAATGAATTGAATACTCTTCTATTCAAAAATCGAGCTGTTGACAATAACTTATTTCAATTGTTTGGTATCAACAAATTTCATTCCCACAAACAAAACAGGTTTGTCAACAGTTGAATCATAGTAAAGGTACTTTTCCTTCTACATCTAGGTTCTCCATCATCATTGCCTAGCTCATTCTCTGAACTAACAATTTCATCGCCGCAACTTTCTTCATCTTCACTTTGAACACCTCCAGCTAGAGCTCTATCCCTGTTTACTTGCTCCAACTCATGCCTTTCTCCCAAAGCTACAATTTTTTTTTGACAAATTTCCTTTGGTTTTGTATTGATTCTGTGAGTTTGTCATCATCTTTGTCACTTGGGAAATTTACAGTTGCCAAAACTTCATCTTCCGATTCACTAGATAGGAAATCTTTCCATTCTAATCCAATTAAGTCTTCATCACCCACATCTTCATTCACGATTTTAGGATATATCCCTGTTTGCTTAATTCTATCAAAATGACTTGTCTTCCACTTCTCCTTCACTTGCCTCTTCTCTTGCCCTCCATTTAACCTAGATTCATCCTCAACCAAATTACTCACTTGAGTAGAAACTCTCTCTTCTCCTCTTTTAGTGGTCTCTTCATCCTCATCATCACTATAGTACTCAACATAGACCTTAACTTCGTCACCATAAAGATAATGATAAATGATATCTTTAATACCATTATTATCGCTAAAAAATCTCAAACCATCCTTCAATTCCTTCCTAGGAATACAATAGTGCAAATGTTGCACTTTGCATTGCAACTAATGCATCAAATTCCACATGAAATCAATATAGATGGCTTCCCAACATTGACATAAATAGTACCTTCATTTCCATAGGCATATTCCCAATCGTCAGCACCAATAACAAACTCCCCACCATAACAAACAATGACCCCTATATAATTATCGTCCTCATTGATGCTAAACCCAAAGAGGAAAATAAGTCATTAGTCTTTGGGATCATATAACGGAATTATCAATAACTTCACATGGAGGTCCTCATAAACATATTTACATGAGTAAAGAATTCACTCAATCCTTGTTATTTTGTTGAAAGAAACAAAAGAAGCTAATTTATTCAATTTGGTCCCCTCAAGCACCCATATCATCTAAATAGAGTGATGTTCCCACCACTCAATTTTCAATTCGATCCCATTCGATGTAACATCATGAAAATCGACCCAATTTTGAGATTTCATAAAATGGCGATGTTGATCGATTGCCTGGTTAATACAAATATTCCGAACTAATTGTTCGAGGGATAACGGATTATAGAGAGGCACCAATAGGAAACAATACGCGTACGACTCGCAATTTCAACTAGGAATGAACTCTTCAACCATAAGGACCTGGGCGAGAACAATATCCTCTAATACTAGACTATTAGGAAAATAGAAATAAATTGATTTGGCAGACGTACGAAATTGGATTGCAGGTGATTTCCACAATACTTCAATACAAATTACGAACGACGCTAAACCGAATCCTTTTTATCTCATACTCAAAATTATCAATTGAGCTCCCGGGGTCACATGACAATCGAAGGACATCCTTGACTTAAGAATTGGATTAAACATGAATCGAAGAATGGTTGACAACGGGTTGAATGTGAGAAAAAGTCCTAAAGAGGCATCCGATAGTCCAAATTGCACTACGGTCACAATCGACTCAATATAGCCCCGATTTTTAATCCGATTTTGGGAACTAACTTCCCAGTGATGTCAAGACTAAATATTTGGATGTCACCTCATTTATTCTTGAGTTTTCTGTTGGGCTTTAAAGTGTCAAAAAAGAAAAATTTGGACCAAGTTTCGGGCCCACAAGTGAGCCGGCCCAAGATGGCCTATTCTCTTTTCTCTTCTCAGCCCATGGGCTTCTCTTCTTGGCATTTTCTTTTGGTGGCCCAAGTGGGTTTTGTTTGGCTTTATTTTGCTTGATTCTCATTAGTCCTTGAAGCAAGTGGGCTAGCCACTTGCCTTAGCCTCTTGGACTAGTTAGCCAGCCCACTCTCTCTCCTCGATTTCCCCCATCTTAGCCACCCATCTCAGCCTCTCTCTCTCTCTCTCTCTCTCTCTCTCTCTCTCTCTCTCTCTCTCTCTCTTCTTCCTTTTCTTTTTCTTCCTTCTGCCATCCTTGCTGTCCACGGCCAGTTGCCGCCCTTGCCACCATCATTGAAGCTGCTGCCACCATCTAGCATGGAGCCACCGACGTCCGGAGGCCAGCTGCTCACCGTCGGCCGCCTGTTTGGCCACTTCCGCTACTATTGCCTTTTCCGCCTGAACAGCTTTTTCAATGTTGTTTTGGCCGAATTTGGCCACCGTCCGTCATTTGTCGTTCGTTGCCATTCTTGAGCTAACCACGCGTAGCCCTCACTCTTGCCATCGCACCAATGTCGTCAGATTCTCTAGCCAAGTGAGTTAATTTCCTAATCCCTTAGTTAGGGGTTAATCTTGCTTAGGAGTAGTTTAATTAGTCTAAGGCTTGGATTATGTTATTGGATGATGATTGATTAGTTTATTATATTGTTAATTAGTTTGCTTAAGGTTAACCATGGTTAGGATTAAAGTAACCATAGTTATATTAAAGTAATTATGGTTGGTATTAAAGTAACTAAGGTTAAATTAAAGTTAACCTTGGTTGGGTTAGTTAACCTTGGTTAGGTTAATTAACCTTAGTTGAGTTGGGAATAGTAACCATGGTTAATATTATTAAATATTATTATTATTTTTGGATTAAATAATAATTATTTATAAATTTCGGAATAATTAAAGTAATTAATTATTAATTATATTATTATTTTATAATTTCAAATTATTATTATTATTATTATTTAATTTGGAATAGTAATTATTTTTGGGGAAAATAATTAATGGAAATTATTTATCGGAAACGGTTTTAATTGAGAAAATTTGTGAAAACAATGATTAAGGCTTATTTTTCCCAAGGTTAATTGTGAATGATTTCTAAGTTATTAAAGAGAATTGTTTTTGTTAAATAAAGGTTTTGGAAATGTAATTAATTGTTATTATTATTGAGAGGATGAATTGTTTGAATATTATTGTTAAATGTCAATTATTTCCCAAGAACTATGAGGTGCACGTGATTGTTGATTGACTATTGTTGTCATCCGTTGTTAAAGTACGTGATTCCCTTAATTGCTAAGTGTTGAAATTTTTGTGATTACTTGGCCTGTTGCTGTTGTACATGACTATTGAATATGGCTACATTTCATTATACATGTATCAACTGCAGTAGCATGTCGCGTGAGTACGAACTATGTTGTATTCACAATAGAGCAAAGATAAGAACGAATTGATTGATGATGTGTTGCATGATCACATTAAGAGGAGAGCCCGGCGCTGCTAGAGGACCGCCAACCCTTGGCGTTGTTCCATAGCCTTTTGGTCACCTAACTTTGGTCAGTTGCCTAATAGTTTCAGTTGTAGAGTCACGGTAGAGGCCGGACCCATGTTCCTTAGGAAATGATGTTGGTGGGAGAAAGCCCATGACGTCGCTGTGCCTCACGGGGGAAGATGATGCCTAATTTAAGACTAGTTGACTGCTAACTATAAGGTTGTGTCATGACTTAGGGGGTTGTAATAATAAGAGCACGTGTGAATATTAAGATATGAGAAAGCCAATGTGAAAGCTCCATCATTGGCTCAGGGGTAGTTTTTCCACTTACCCAGGTGGTGCACAAAAATTTACTATATACAGCAAATTTGTTGTCATGAAATAAAGTTTATGTAGCTTAAAATACAAAATGTAAAAGAAATTTTACATATAATTATTTTCATTTGTTCAATGTTGTTCTATCTAAGTTGTAGAATATACGATAACATGACAATCACATTCAAGACTTTACATGACCTAAAAATGAATTTTTTATAATCGATCATGCTAGATCTCTAATTAATTCAAGCATATATCATATGTACCAATTATTAAGTTGATTATCTCAAAAGAAAGAAATTTACTAGAAAGTTACGGGCTAATTTATACGAGGTATTGAATGATTGTAGAGTAACACGAGGGGAAATTTACTTATCTAATTATCTAATGAAGATTAATCATCAGCAAGAAAAGTGAACTTAACATATTAAATTTAGAAAAATCGCATTCACGTAGTGGGTTATCTAAGCGTTTTGATTTACTTAGGTTAACATAAGAAAGATGGCAACGAGATAAAGAAAATGTCACAAAAGAAAAGTCAAAACGCAAGGGGCCTCGCTTTAATTATAATGAAATTAAGGGGCGGATTACAAAAGATTGTTATTTAACGAGTATAGCTTTTAAGATATTACTCTCTTTTATCAAATTTCCATCAGGCTATTCTAGTCGAAAGCTTTTAGCTTCGTTCTTTAGAGGATTAATTAAGCACCAAGAGGAAGAAGAGAGAGAGAGAGATGGAGGTTTCAAGGAGTGGTGAGATCAATGACCGAGGTTTGTCGTGAAGGATTTCAAGCCGTCCAATCCCGGGCGAGGCCACGCGATGGTGGCAACTGCAGGGGGCTCGACTCATTCATCCGCTTCCATCTTCAAAACATGAACCGCAATTGGCACGTACAAACCACGACGACAGCAAAACAAATTAAAAAATTTACAGTGAATACCACTTGCCAATCCTGTCACCATGCTTGAATTTTAAAGATTGATTTGGATCCAGTCCGTAGTAGTAGCAGTGCATACCTCAACTAATTAGTTTGATCCCATTTAGTCCAAAATAGGTCTCTATTTAAATTTAAAATGTATAAACTTGACGATATCCACAACTTAATTCACAAAAGTTCGTCGATGTGTTTCTTTTTCTGTTTGTCCTAAATCATCGACTTCACCTACTTACGTTAGGTCTTCCATGTGTCTTCTTGTTCTCTGTGGTCGCCGTTGCCTAACGCACAAACATTTCAAGCCGGTGATGATATAAAACTAACGCTAGTCATTTTCGATCTAACGGCTGGCGATGATTGTCAATCAACAACAGTGAGTAGGCGGTCATCTTCAGCCACCCGACAACTGGCCGCATGCAAGACCAGACCCTCTTTTGCTTTCAATTGACAAAGACAGAAATAAACTATACCTTGTCACATGGGACCTCCCTCAGGACTCGCCGTTACAGATTATTTCAAGACCTTTTAAATCTCTTACATGCTACTCACATTTCTCCTGGATACACTACACTTCTGATACCCTTTCGATTCTCTCCCTAGCTATTGAAGCTTCAGCAAGAGAAATTCACATAGATTTTACAATTTAACCAAGAATGGAAAGCAGCACAGAAGTTAGTCAAGCAACCGCCAACGAACATGAGATCGAGCTTGTTGGCGCCAAGAAAAGAGTACTGGACTTCAAAAAAGAATGAATATGATGAAACCCAATCAACAAGAGGTGGTAGAATTATAGGCCGTAAAGGAACAGGCCAAAGAGATAGTCAAAATAATCAACATTGGTAAACCGTCTAGCGGGATGCGATAAGGTGGACAAGAGCAGTTCTGAAGGATTGGTATTGCCATGAATTCAGGAGGGGACGAAGAGGTTAATGTTGTGATGTCGAAGTTTACAGACCCATTTGAAATTCAAATTGGTAACTGCTTAATAGTGGTTATTCAAGAGACTCTTCTATAAATAACCAACTAGTAATAGGAAGAAGGACATTATGCCAAAATCGACAATTAAGAACATTCTTGTTATCACACTTTTACTTTTCAATCGCAAGTTCACTTTATCCAATTTAATTTATCTCTCGTTTCCTTTGTATTTTTGTTTACTTGTAATCTAGAAATAAATCGATTCCTTTCCGAAACAACACAGAACCCATATCAAACAATAAATCCAAAACTCTACCTCTAATAAAAGATATTTGTTGAGGAAGTCAACTCCTGGTGAACAGAGCTCATGAAGTTGTAGTTATTGTCTTCCATGTCAAAAGATATGAAGGCAATGCCGAAATTGTTGAAAGAATGCAAAAGCAACCGATTCATCTTCAGAGTCCCTCAGGGACTCGCCCGAGGAATTGCCAAGGCGTGCCGATCTCACAGTCTCTATTGGCCCGTACCACCAAGGATAACCAGGGCCGGCCGGCCCATTTAGTGGACGACGCGTGGTATCCTTAGGTCCTATATCTACTCCCTGTTATCTGACAAAATCTCCCTCGTCCTTGTCTCTATCCTCTGCTACACTTGCTCTTCTTCTCTCTTCCTTCTCTCTAGTCTGCTGCACTAGGACCATGTCCGGCTTGGCACTTCAGCTTGTTCCATGCCCTCTTTAAGTATCTTCATGTCCCCCACATTTTTCACGGTTACACGACGCTTCTCGTATCCTTTCAATTCTCCCTATCTGTTCAAATTCCAGCAAAAAATTCACGTTGTTTCTTCAATTTAATTCAGCATGGACAACAATCGACAAGGTCTTCAAGCAACTGTCAAGAAACATGAGATCGAGCTCGTGAAGCAACAATTATTACCTTCAATGTCAGAAGATATTGAGGCAGCCCTGAAAAGGTTGAATGAATCAGCAGGCGAAAGTAGATGTAGTATCTTCAGAGTCTCTCGGGCAGTTGCCGGAGGTATTGCCGAGGCCTGTCGGCCTCGCATGGTCTCCATTGGCCCGTACCACCATGGAGAATCGGAGTTGGAAATGTTTCAGGGGCACAAGTGGAGATACCTCCCCAGTATGTTGGGCCGAACTCAATCACATGGTATATGTCTCAAAAAACTCATCAATGTAGTGGCACCAAAGGAGAAAATTATCCGACAGTGCTACTCAGAAAGCATCGACAATTTTAACGGATCTGATCTTGTAAAAATGATGGTTCTCGATGGATGCTTCATCATTGAGTTCTTCCGTGAACTCTCGAAGCTCATCCCTTATCTCGATAGCCCCCTATTATATAATACATATGTGAAAGCTTTTGTCATGCAGGACATTCTACGACTTGAGAACCAGGTCCCCTACTTTGTTCTCCATGTTTTGTTTGAAACGACAAATGTTCCCGAAGGAACCTCTTCCTTGGCCGATCTTAGCTTCAATTTCTTCAGCTGCTTCCTGAAAGTGAAAGGACTTCGCTTGGAAAGACGGATCCATCTAAGAGGAGTGCACTTACTCGACTTATTTCGTCTGAGCTTAATACCTTCGAATCAACAAGACAATCAAGTACATCAGTACTCATCTTTTCATATGATCAGATCTGCTTCCGAGTTGCGTCGCGTGGGAATTGGATTCAAGCAGAGGGAAGCCAGCACCTTCGTGGAAATCAAATTTGACAAAAAACACAGAACAATTGGAATTCCAAAAATAGCAGTAGAGGATGACGACCTTAATTGGATCCTCCCCAATATGATTGCATTTGAACAGTGTCGTGGCCAAAAGGACAGCCATATAACTGCCTATGCCATGTTTATGGGATCCCTTGTTCGCACTGTTGGATGTATGCCCTAAAGCTACTATGTAATAGTTACATATTAGGGATTTCAGTTGTACTATTATCATTATTATTTAATTAATGGCAATGACGTATTCATTCATTTGTCTAATTATTTTATGAATGATTCCATAAGATCGGTTGTAACTAGACCTATTCTTGAGACGTCAAGAATATTGTGACGGGTTCATAGTTAGACTGAATCTTTAAACTGTTCTGGTCAATGGATTATTGAGTGGATATTTATAATCCTGTTGAGACCGGTGTGTTCTTAACTTCAACATTAAGTATTGGATACTTAAGGAATGATGAGTCGCAAGTCATTAGGTATTATGATACCTGAGTTAGAACACAAGTGTTTGTATTAGACAAATTCACTGAACGTGACGTATATAGAACGATTAGCAACATGGAAGCTTTTAGCGTGGTCAATGTCTAATTGTTCATGCTTTGGTCTTGTGTAAATAATCCTTAGACCTGAGGTACAGTGTTAACTTGTGTATTGAACAACTATGGTTCACGGGTGCACATAATGCCGGATCGTTGATCCGTCTTTATACCTGATGGTCATAGTTTGTTCATATACGAAGTTGCACGTGTACGCAATATGGAATCTGTCTCCTTGTTACATACAAGGTATTATAATGATGTCCTATGCAATCTAATTGTGACAATGTATTGAAATTCTCGGCCGGGGTTGTAACCGAGAATAAATTGTTTATGTCTCAAATAAAATACATGTCAATTAGATTTGTTCATATGATCGAATTGGTGACTTGACAAATATTCCATGGTCTTTGTTCGATCGGGACATAGTAAGACGGAGGGATTAAATTACACGTAACCAAAACGACGGGTTCATTATGTTCTTAAAACATTCACACTATCGGGTAGCCATGACATATTGCTAGATGTCAATCATGGCTTGTAGGACCCAAAGATTAATCGGGACAATTAATTCTTTTGGGAGTACTAATGTGTTAGTACAAGTCTTACTACCAGTTTAGTGATGAACCTAGGGATGTCACACACCATAACCAATTAGGATAATGTAAAACAAGAGAGATATAATTTTGCAAACATATTTGCAAATTACTACAGTCGCATTGAGTCGATATGAAATTAAATTAGATGTGATTTAATTTAATTTGTATTATAGTCACGAGCCTACGTGCATATGATGCACACGCATGCCCAAAGTGGATACATGTTAATGTACCCTAAATGCGCACTCAAAGATTATGTTCTTTTTATTTAATTTTAGGAATTGATTAATTAATTAGTTAGTTAATTAATTAATTAAATTATGCATGCGGTCAGCAATTGTTGCTGACCGCATGCAACGCACTGATGTGCGAAATGTTTCTTTTTATTTAAAAAAAAAAAAAAAAAATATATATGTGGGGCATGATGGTCAGCAACCGTTGCTGACCATCATGCATGATTCTCATGCATAAACCCACGACCAGCAACGGTTGCTGGTCGTGGGATTATGCATGGCCCATGACCAGCAACGGTTGCTGGTCGTGGGGGTAGTTTCCCACGATCAGCAACGGTTGCTGATCGTGGATCATGGGTGGTTACCCACGATCGGTTCTATATAAAGCATGGGTGTGCGGTTTTGTGCGCGTACGTATGAAAACGAAAGGAAAAAGAGAGAAGAAAGGTTTTCTCTCATTTGGGCTGTGGCTGATAATACTAAGGATACGAAGGAATATCTCCACAAAGTTGCTAGCACAATCGTAGTGGTGATTATCCGCAAGTTCTCTCTTCGTTCGATATCCATTGGTGGTGTGTCTGAACTAGAGGTCCGACGTTTGTGGGGCTCAAACTGAAGAACATTTGGACCGATTTGTTTAAAGCGCTTCGAGAGGTAATTCGTTCAACTCCCTTCTTATAATCAGATTTTTGATTAAAACGCACGAACAACGCCTTTGGAGATTCATGTATAGAAATATTCTATCTTGTTTCCGCTGCGTTTATGTTAATTTGCCTATACATGATTCATGAAATACCAACACGCACAGTCGATGATGTACAGCTTTTGTGCAACTATAAAGTCATCTCAAATCATGGCATGAGCAACAAGGATTTGGCACGCTTCGTCGGTAACATCCGTAAGGCTGCTCCTTCTGATGTCAAAGGGAGCTATCTAGCGTCGGAGCTCACAACTTTAAATCAGTCTCTTAAGTATGAACGGGCTTATCTGTAACATCCTGAAATTCGAGCCTTTTGAGGGAGGAATGAATGTGAATTTCGCCAATGCATTCTTGGCTGATCTCACTCGGAACTGATCACTCCTGAGATACTGACCTTGAGGGGAAAGGCTAATGAGGACAGAACTCGTGCGACTAAAGAACTTGACTTGGGAAACCGACTCAACCGTGAGACTTGCGTAAGGACGATCCTGTAGATATGTAGGCCGATTTCAGGGATGAATAGAAGTTGATTCGCGGACAAAAATAATGGGACGACGGGTGATTCCGTATATTGTTATCGAACCTGCGAACGGCCCTATGTCGATCCTTGATAATCGTGTACTTTGAAATAAGAATCGATCCTTCGCAATTTCATGCGGTCAAGGACGTCCATGTGTTGAGAAGTCTTGAACGTGAATTAGCACGAGTCGGTTACGCGTGAATCCTCAAAGCCGCCTGTCAGTCTGAGTAGTACCAAAATGGCATTTGGGCGAAATTGACAAGGCATGCGAATCCAATATTGGACTTCGAATTTTCGGGAACTGTAACATCCTGAAATTCAAGCCCTTTAAGGGATGAACGATCATTAATTTCGTCAATGCATTGTTGGTTGATCTCACTCGGAACTGATCACTCCTGAGATACTAACCTTGAGGGGAAAGGCTAATGAGGACGAACACGTGCGACTAAAGAACTTGACACAGGAAAACGACTAGACCGTGAGAATTGCGTAAGGGCGATCCTGTAGATATGCGGGCGATTCCGGGGACGAATAGAAGTCGATTCGCGGATAGAAATAATGGGACGACGGGTGATTCCGTCTACTGTTATCGAACCCGTGAACGGCCCTATGTCGATCCTTGATAATCGTGTACTTTGAAATAAGAATCGATCCTTCGCAATTTTATGCAATCAAGGACGTCCATGTGTCGAGAAGTCTTGAACGTGAATTGGCATGAGTCGATTACGCGTGAATCCTCAAAGCCGCCTGTCAGTCTGAGTAGTACCAAAATGGCATTCGGGCGAAATTGACAAGGCATGTGAATCCAGTATTGGACTTGGAATTTTCAGGAATGTTCAAGAAAGACTTTTGGACAATGCTTCTGCGACAGTCGGCAGTGCCAGTTAAGCCGGGTATTTGGAAAAAGGGACTTTTGGACAGAAAACCCGAGCCTACGAGGACGTGGGCCGGGCAAGAACAGTGAGGGTCTCACGCCCAAGGTGGGATGGCCACCGTGGAAGGCTCGAGGAAAGCAAGTGAGCCCATTGGGCCAAACCGACCCTTTACCCTCCCGAGCCCGTTGTCTAACCTGAGCCGATTCAAGCCCAATAAATTCCCGAGCCCGTTCCTATTCATTTTCCGGCCCATTTCCTAGGCCCGCCTTTCATTTTCAGCCCAAGGGCACATTGGGAAATGTGCAAGGTGGAAATGACCAAAATGCCCTTGGATATTTTGAAGGAAAGTCAAAAAGGAAGAGAGAGAAGATGATGTCATGTTTTGGGAACTTGAGCCAAGCCATTAATGGCCTTAATTGAGGCCTATCTTCAGCCTCACTTCACTCTCTCTCTCTCTTCATCTTCCCCAAACCGCACACCATTCTCTCCCTAGTTTCCCTTCCTTCCTTGATTTTCGGTTCGACCTTTCACCGAAAATCGAGTTGTTCATTGCCTTCCCGTTGGAATCTCGTCGCGTGCCACCCGCCGTTATTCGGAAGAGAATTTCCGTTTAGATAGCGTCGGCCGATCGCTGGAAAGAGCCTCCAACCGATCCGTACGGCCGCGGAGCTTCTTTGTTCTTGGGGCCGTCACATTCTCTCCCGCAGCAACTTTGTTCCGCCTTTTCACCTGTTTTCCTTCCTTTCAAGCCAAACCACCGCCCATACCAGCCACAAGTGACTCCCCCTCAACCCCAGGAACCACCAGCCACCGGCCACCAGCTCGCCGGAGCTCCGGCCAAGCCGTTTTGCTCCGATCAGCCCCTATCCTCCTCCTGCAGTGCTGTTTTCTGAAGTTCAGTGGGGATTCCGAGTTTGTTGCTGCTGTTCCAGACCCGGAACCGCCTTGGATCGTCGTGGTAGAGGTCCCCGGGTGTCGGGTTCGTCGCCGCCGCCGCGTCCGTGTCGCCGGCCCGCTTAACGGGTGAGTTTAGCCCTAATCCCTATTTAGTGCCTAAACTTGCTTAGGGTGGGTTAGTTAGTGTTAATATTGGTTTAGATGGTTTAATTAATTTGTATTAACCCTAAGATAAGTGGCTAGATAGATGATTAAGGTTAGATTAGCTTAATTTTATTTATTAAGCTTAATTGGGGTTAATTATTGCTTAATGGTGGATTATGTGATTTTTGTGGATTAATTAAGCATGTTTAGTTTAAATTTCTTGATTAATGATTTTAATTAATGTTTTATTTAATTTCTGAATTTAATGTATTAATTAATTAAATTATTTTATAATTTCGAATTATTAATATTTCTAAAAATTAATTATTTTGGGGAAAATAATTAATTGAGTATTTATGGAAAATGGCTTTAATTGAGTAATTTTGTGGGAAAATTACTATGATCCATTTTCTAAAGTCCATAGTATTTACATACTATATTATTAAATGGCATTGGTTTATTAAAGAATGGTTTTATTAAATGGAATTATTCGGGTTGGATTATTAATTATGGAATTGGAAAATAATTATAAGTATTTTGTCGGACTTAAATTATTTTTATCGGAACAATCGACTATAGTATTACATGCTTCTTAAATGAGAATAGTTGATTGTCGTAGTTGTGAGGACGCGTGTTTATTTATGATTAAATATTGAGACACGTGATTGGGTACTGGTAATTATGGAGGTACGTGATTATTTTGGAAAAGTGTGCAAGTATTGTGATGTTGATTGGTCGGAATTAATTGTCAGACTGTGACTTGAACTGCTGATTGTTAGACTTTCGTGAATGATTGGACTACTGTTGTTATACGTGATTGCTGGATACTACCGCATGACATTATATGTGTGTTAACTGTGATAGCATGTCGCATGAGCATGAGCGATGTTGCATTCACGACAGAGCAAAGATATAAATGGATTGCTTGATGAGGTGTTGCATGATCACATTAAGAGGAGAGCCCGGCGCCCGCCAGACCGCCAACCCTTGGGGTTGTGCCGTGGCCTTTGGTCGTCCCGACTTCGGTCGGTTGCACGACAGTGGTCGGTTGCAGAGTTGCGGTAGAGGCCGGACCCATGCTCCTTAGGGAATGCCGTCGATGGGGGATAGCCCGTGACGTCGCCATGCCTCATGGGGGAGGATGATGCTTAGTCTACGACCAGTTGACCGCCAACCATAAGGTTGTGCTGTGGCTTTGATGGTCGTAATAATCGGAGCATGTGTGAGTGTGAGACATGAGAAAATTGTATGAGATGTATTCGCATGCTCTTCATGTCGTGATGATTGCATTATTTATGGTACGCACGCATGAGTTGACGATCGTGCGGGTTGTGGCAATGGCCAGGTGAGATCGCTTGTGACGCGATTCGCATGTGATTGATGAACTGTTTCATCTAACGGCCATGTGCCTTGATTGCATTGTATGAGATTTGACGTGCAGGGTATGGCATACCGGGTAAGGTTGCATGCGAACCGATATTGATTGTGGGTTGCCCTGTTTGTTGTTGGCTGTTGTTTGGTTTTGGTTGCTTGTTGTTGGGTTGAGTGAGGGGTCGTTCTAGAGAGATACCCCGGGTTGAGTTGGCATACTAACCGGGGCTTAGGGGAAGAACACGCTGAGATTTTATCTCAACCCGTCATGGTTAAACATTTTCAGGTCCTTAGAATGGCGTACCCGCAATGGAGAATCCTGCCCTCTCTTCTCCAGTGATCGACTCGACGGAGCTTGAGTCCAATGAGTCCGAATGACCGTGGTGTTGAACCTGAGGGTTCTTTGTGTACGGTTGGATTAACCTAGTTCTTTTTGGTTTGGCTTAGAGGATGGATCGGCCATTTTTGTTGGGCTTGTAATTCGGAAACGATCCTCCATTGGTTAATCCAGTGAATTGAATAATTGAGTAGTTGCCATTGTTCTTGTTGTTCATCCCTCTATCCCTGTTTGATTGATTGATTGTCTGGGGATGGTTTGTCTTCCGCTTGCGCTTAACGAAAGATAAAATGAATGGTCGTGGATGGGTCCTGGGACGTCGCTTTCAATTGACCAAGAGAAGGGGTTACCGCGAGCTCAAGAGTCGGGGCGTGACAGGAACGTCCGGGATGGACTTTTGAACGATGCTTCCTTGATAGTCGACAGTGTCGGTTGAGCTGAGTTTTTGGGAAAGGGGTTTACGGACCGAGGAATTGAGCCTACGAGGACGTGCGCCGGGAAAAATCAATGTGGGCCTCAAACCCAAGGTGGGATGGCCACCGTGGAAGGCCCGAGGAAAGCAAGTGAGCCTGTTGGACCCAACCAACGCCTCACCCGTCCTAGCCCGTTATCCAAACGTGAGCCAATTCGAGCCCAATAAATTCCCGAGCCTGTTCCTATTCATTTTCCGTCACATTTCCTAAGCCCGCCTTTCATTTTCAGCCCAAGGGCACATTTGGGAAATGACCAAAATACCCTTGGATATTTTGAAGAAAAGTCAAAGGAAGAGAGAGAAGATGATGTCACTTGCTTGGGGGAGTGTATAAGGCATTTAATGGCATTGAAGGGGTCTTCTAGAAGCCCTCACTCCACTCTCTCTCTCCCCTCATTAGCCCAAAAAATCGCAGCTCTCTCCCCCCTTGCTTCTCCTTGCATTTCTACAGTTTCTGCTTTGGACCTCTCACCGAAATTCGAGTTATTCATGGCCTTCCCGTGTGAATCTCGACCCGTGCCACCTGCTGTTGCGTTCAGAAGACAAAAAGCGTTCAGATAGGGTCGGCCAATCGGCGAAAGGAGTCCCAGTCGATCCGTACGGCCGCCGGAAGCCGGCTGTTCGCCGATCGCCTACTGTTCACGCGGTACTGCACAGTTTCGCCTTTGCTACTGTTTTCATCCATTTCCGACCAAACCACCGCCCATCCCAGCCTCCAGCAACTCCCCCTCGACCCCCAAGAGCCTCCGATCTCCAGCCACCAAATCGCCGGAGCTCCGGCCAACTTGTTTTTGCTCCGACCAATAGCTTCCTCCTCTTTGCAGTCTTTGTCTTTTGAAGTTTGGAGTTTGAGCAGAGGTTGTTGCTGTGATTTCTGCCCCGGGACTGCCTTGGAGTGTTGGGAGAGATGTCCTCAGGTGTCGGGTTCGTTGCCGCCGCCGCGCCCGTGTCGCCGGCCCGCTTAACGGGTGAGTTTAGCCCCTAATCCTTATTTAGTGCCTAAACTTGCTTAGGGTTGGGTTAATTAGTGTTAATGCTGGTTTAGGAGGGTTAATTAAGTTGTATTAGCCCTAAGATAGATGGTTAGATAGGTGATTAAGATTAGCTTAGCTTAATCTTGCTTAATTATGCTTGATTATGCTTAATTGTGTTTATTTGTGGATTATGTGATAATTAAGCTTGTTTAGCTTAATTGATTGATTAATTTGTGTTTAATCAATGTTTTGTTTAATTTCTGAATTTAATTTATTATTAATTGAATTTCGGAAATTACTATTCACTGATTACTGTTCATGGATTACTGTTCATTGATTACTATTCATGGATTACTGTTCATGACACTGTTCATCCGGAAGTGAAATTGTGCATAATTTCATGTGTCTTGATCATATGAAGTGAAATTGATGTGTCGTGGTATGAACATTTGCATGAATCGTGTGAATTTCACAAAAAGGGAAAAATGGTTTATCCGAGGGACACCGGAAATGCACTGCCTTTATGAGAAAGAAAGTGATTTGACCAAGGGACATTGGAAATGGACCGTTTTTATGAGAAAGGTGGGGAAAAATGGTTTTGCCGTGGGACATCGGAAATGGACCGCTTTTGTGAGAAATGATTTGAGGTTTTATATGCAAGCATGTGTGCATTGGCTAATTCTCAAAGATAATAAGTGGGTTGTGATGGTATGCTTGCATGATCACTAAGTTGAACCCGCTTTATTGGAGATTATGGAAAGGGAGGGCATGGAAGGGCACGGTTGCGCCTCTGCGGAAGAAGGGCGCCGTAGCACCGTTGCGCCTCGAAGGGTACGGAAGGGCACGGTTGCACCTCTGCGGAGGAAGGGCGCCATAGCGCCGTAGCGCCTCGGCCTGCATGGAAGGGCACGGTTTTGCCTCTGCGGAGGAAGGGCGCCGTAGCGCCATTGCACCTCGGCCAAGTTGTAGACCTGTGAGGCAATAATAATCGGAACACGTGTGGATGCGAGAGTGCATGAGAAAACATGACATCATTGGTTCCGATTATGTATGAGATGATCACATCATTTATGGCACGCACGCATGAATTGATAACGTGCAGGGGTGGCAATGGCCAGGTGAGATCGCTTGTGACGCGACTCGTATGTGATTGATGAATTGCATCATCTAACGGCCATGTGCATTGCATGTATTGTGCTGACTTATAACGTGCACGGTATGGCATACCGGGTAAGGTTGCATGCGAACGGACTATTCAATTGTTGGTTGCATTGCTTGCATTGAATGAGGTTTAACGTGCGGGGTATGGCATACCGGGTAAGGTTGCATGCGAACCGACTTTTGTTTGTTGGTTGACCCCATGTCTCGTAGTTTGATTGCTGATTGCTTTGGTTGTTTGTGGTTGGGTTGAGTGAGGGGTGGTTCTGGAGAGATACCTTGGGTTGAGTTGGTGTACTAACCGGGGCTTAGGGGAAGAACTCGCTGAGATTTTATCTCAACCCATCGTGATTAACCATTTTCAGGTCCCTGGAATGGCGCACCCGCAGTGGAAAATCCTGTCCCCGCTTCTCTAGTGATCGACCTGACGGAGTCGAGTCTGATGGGTCCGAGTGACCATGGTGCTGAACCCAAGGGTTCATTTTGTAAAGCTAGATTAGCCCAGCCTAGTTCCTTTTTTGTTTGGCTTAAAGGATGGATCGGCCCCTGTTGCCGGGCTTGTAAATCGGAAAACGATTCTCCGTTGGTTAATCTAGTAATTTGTATAAATGTATAGTGATGGTTGTTCTTGCTGTTCATCCCTCTATCCCTGATTGATTGATTGATTGTTTGTTGGATTGGGGATGGTTCCCCTTTCGCTTGCGCATAACGAAAGATAAAAATGAATGGTCGTCCACGAGTCCTGGGATGTCGCTTTCAATCGACCATGGTAAGGGGTTGTCGCGTGCTCGGGGTTCGGGGCGTGACATCCCCGTCGGTTTTGGTATCAAAGCGAGGTTGAGACTTGGAGTGATAAGGTGCATGGGATTTTTGGGATAGTGAGATAGGGATGGCTTTTAATTATGTGCTTGTGATTGCTTTTGTGGCCTTTTGTGGCTTTGTGTGGTGGCGGGTTGCTCATAGTCCTGAGTGATGAGCAATCTTGAGCAGAGAGAGCCCTTAGGCGTAGGGCAGTGCTAGAGGTAGCGTGCAGGCAGATCCTAGGTTAGACGGGATTCTGCTGGCGCTAGAGACCTTGATAGGACAACAAGCTGAGTGCTTCTGCTGTGGTCCTTGTGGTTCCCCTAGTGAGAGGAGAGGTTTGTGAGAGACCGATACCTAGGTTGGTAGAGCAGTTCCTGAGATTGTAGCCACCGAGATTCAGTGGCGTGGGCGACCCTGAAGCTGCAACCCTTTGGATAAGGGATAGTGAGAGGACTGTTTCAGTGTTGGGGTGTTCAGAGTCAGACAGAGTGCTTTTGGCGGCTTATCAACTTCAAGGTAATGCCATTATTGAGTGGGAAGCCTCTCAAAGAGGAGTGTTCCCCAAAGGCACGGTTCAAACATAGGATGCCTTTCACGAAGCGTTCAATGGGAAGTGCTTCTTGGACAATGTGAGAAAGTAAAAAATGGTAGAGTTCCAATAGTTTTGTCAGAATCAGATGTCAGTGGATCTGTATGTGGCGAAGTTCGCCGAGTTAGCCAAGTATGCCGAGGTTGGTAAAGGACCGTGTGGATAGGGCAAGACGTTTTAGAGATGGCTTGAAGCTAGAATTGAAAGCCCAACTAATGCCCTTGAACTGAAAGAGCTTTGATGAGATGTACGAAAGGGCCTAGATGATAAAGAAGAATATGATCGAGAGGGCGACCGCATCTGGCTCGCAATTCGTGCCTAATAGAGACAATCGTCGGTTCGAGAAGGGACCGACGATGGGGCGAAGGAATCCCATCCCACCAGACAGAAAGAATTCCGTGGGAAAGCCGACCGCCTGAAACTAGGTCATGAGGAAGTCATTGCATATGGTAGATTGTCATGGAAAGACAATTCAGATTAACCCAGTAGTGGGTGGTCGTTTTGAGTGTGTGGGAAATCGAGGAGAACCCTCCGTTCTTTTGATTTCGTCACTTGAGGTGACTTGGTTGTGGGAATCTAGGTGTCAAAAGTATTTGGCATTGGTAGCAAATACGCTGGTAGAAGGATCAAATGTGGAGGATATTGCAATAATACAAGAGTGCATCGACGGGTTTCCTGAAGAATTGCCGGGATTGCCTCCAGAGAGAGAAATTGAGTTTGTGATTGAGTTGGCCCCTGGGATTGAACTGATTTCCAAGGCGCCTTATAGGATGGCCTTGTCAGAATTGAAAGAACTGAAGGTGCAGACACACTAAGACGAGCGTCTCCTTGGGGAGTGCCGGTACTGTTTGTAAGGAAAAAGGATAGTTCGTTGAGATAGTGCATTGATTATTGGCAGCTTAATCAAGTGATGATTAAGAACAAATATCCATTGCCAATGATTGATGATTGTGTTCATTGACGATATCCTGGTATACTCGAGGAGTGTCACGCCCCGAACCCCGAGCACACGACAACCCCTTCTCTTGGTCGATTGAAAGCGACGTCCCAGGACTCGTCGACGACCATTCATTTTAATCTTTCGTTATGCGCAAGCGAAGACAAACCATCCCAGTCAAATAGACAATCAAGCGATCAATCGGGGATAGAGGGATGAACATCGAAACCTCAACTACTCATTTATACAAATTACTAGATTAACCAATGGAGGATCATTTTTCGATTTACAAGCCCGACAACAGGGGCCGATCCATCCTCTAAGCCAAACCAAAAAGGAACTAGGCTGGGCTAATCTAGCTGTACAAAATGAACTCTCGGGTTCAGCACCACGGTCACTCGGACCCATCAGATTCGATTCCGTCAGGTCGATCACCGGAGAAGCGAGGCGGGATTCTCCACCGCGGGTGCGCCATTCTAGGGGCCTGAAAATGGTTAACCACGACGGGTTGAGATAAAATCTCAGCGAGTTCTTCCCCTAAGCCCCGGTTAGTACACCAACTCAACCTGGGGTATCTCTCCAGAACCCCCCTCACTCAACCCGACCACAAACACCTAGCAATCAGCAATCAAACCACAAACAGGTTCAACCAACAATCAGAGGTCGATTCGCATGCAACCTTACCCGGTATGCCATACCCTGCACGTTAAATCTCATTCAATGCAAGCAATGCAACCAACAATCGAATAGTCGGTTCGCATGCAACCTTACCCGGTATGCCATACCCTGCACGTTATAAGTCAGCACAATACACGCAATGCACATGGCCGTTAGATGATGCAATTCATCAATCACATGCGAGTCGCGTCACAAGCGATCTCACCTGGCCATTGCCACCCCTGCATGTTATCAATTCATGCGTGCGTGCCATAAATGATATGATCACCTCATGCATAATCGGAACCAATGATGCACTCTCGCATCCACACGTGTTCCGATTATTACTGCCCCACAGGGCTACAACCAAGGCGTAACGGCGCTACGGCGCCCTTCCTCCGCAGAGGCGCGACCGTGCCCTTCCGTGCCCAAAAGACGTCAAGGGATACTCTCCCAAGACCGCATGCCCAACGAACATCAAGGGATACTCTCCCGAGACCGCATGCCCAATGAATGTCAAGGGATACTCTCCCGAGACTACATGCCCAACAAACGTCAAGGGATACTCTCTCGAGACCGCATGCCCAATGAATGTCAAGGGATACTCTCCCAAGACCGCATGCTCACAAAACGTCAAGGGATACTCTCCCAAGACGGCATGCCCAAAGAACGTCAAGGGATACTCTCCCGAGACGGCGGTTTCAATTTAGTGATCACGCAAGCAAACCATCACGACCCACTTATTATCTTTGAGCATTAGCCAATGCACACACGCTTGCATATGAAACCCCAAATCATTTCTCACAAAAGCGGTCAATTTCCGGTGTCCCTTGGACAAACCATTTTTCCCACCTTTCTCATAAAAGCGGTCTATTTCCGGTGTCCCTTGGACAAATCACTTTCTTTCTCATAAAGGCGTCCCATTTCCGGTGTCCCTCGGACAAACCATTTTCTTTCTTTTGTGAAAATCACACAATTCAAGCGGATGCTTATGCAATGCCACATTTAATTCACTTCATATGATCAATACACATGAAATTACACAATTTAATTTCCGGATGAACAGTAATTTCCGAATTTAATAATAAATAATTAAATTCAGAAATTATAAATAATTAAATAAATAAATTCCGAAAATTAAATAATTAAATAATTATTTAATTAAATGCAGAAATTAATTTAATCAATAAATTAAACAATTAATCACATTAATCAAGCAATTAAGGAAAACATGATTAATTAGCACCAAACACACAATTAAGCCTAATTAAGCACAATTAAGCATAAATAAGCAAGATTAAGCTAAGCTAATCTTAATCCACTATCTAACCACCTATCTTAGTGCTAATACACTTAATTAAACACATTAATCAGCCCTTAGCACTAATTAATCCAACCCTAAGCAAGTTTAGGCACTAAATAGGGATTAGGGGCTAAACTCACCCGTTAAGCGGGCCGGCGACACGGACGCGGTGGCGGCGACGAACCCGACACCCGGGGACCTCTCCCATGACACTCCAAGGCGGTCCCGGGCTCAACATAGCAGCAACAAACTCGGATTCCCCACTGAACTTCAGAAAACAGCACTGCAGGAGGAGGACAGGGGCTGACCAGAGTTGAACGGGCTGGCCGGAGCTCCGGCGAGCGGCGGACCAGCGACCAACGGCACCGCGTGAACAGTAGGCGGTCGGCGAGCAGCCGGCTTCCGGCGGCCGTACGGATCGACCGGAGACTCCTTTCTCCGATCGGCCGACGCTATTTGAACGGTTTTTCTGTGCTGAACAGATTGATAGGTGGCACGGCCCGAGATTCCACCAGGAAGGCCATGAACAACTCCATTTTCGGCGAGAGGTCAGAAGCTGAAAATCGCAGGAAGAAGGGAAGCAAGGGGAGAGAGGTGGTGCGGTTTTGGAGAAGATGAAGAGGAGAGAGAGAGTGAAGTGAGGCTGAAGATAAGCCTCAATTAATGGCATTAATTGATTGGCTCAAATCCCAAAAACATGACATCATCTTCTCTCTCTTCCTTTTTGACTTTTCTCCAAAATATCCAAGGGTATTTTGGTCATTTCCACCTTGCACATTTCCCAATGTGCCCTTGGGCTGAAAGTGAAAGTCGGGCCTAGGAAACGGGCCGGAAAATGAATAGGAACGGGCTCGGGAATTTGTTGGGCTCGAATTGGCTCGAGTTTGGATAACGGGCTAGGAAGGGTGAGAGGTCGGTTGGGTCCAACGGGCTCACTTGCTTGTCTCGGCTTTCCACGGTGGCCATCCTACCTTGGGCGTGGGGCCCTCACTGTTCTTGCCCGGCCCACGTCCTCATAGGCTCGGTTTCTCGGTCCAAGATCCCTTTCTCAAAAACTCGGCTCAACCGACACCGTCGACCGTCGAGAAAGCATCGTGCGAAAGTCTATCCCAGGGCGTTCCCGACAATTCGAAGTTCAATCTCGAATCCTCATGCCTTGTTAATTTCTCCCCGATGACTTTTGCTACGACCCATACTGACCGGCCATTCGGAGGATTCGCGATTATTCCCTCTCAAAAATGCTTTGAATTTCAGGACGTCACAAGGAGTCCAGAGGATCATAAGTGACACCTGAGATCAGTTCTATAGACCTTGAGAGAACATGAACTATATGCCAAGTTTAGCAAATGCGAGTTTTGGTTATCTCGCGTGGTATTTTTAGGTCATGTAATTTCAGGTGAAGGGATCGTCGTTGACCCGACTAAGATCGAGGCGGTCATGAATTGGCCGAGACCTATGACGGTAACTGAGATTCAAAGTTTCTTGGCATTGGCGGGATATTACAGATGTTTCATGGAGAAGTTTCTTTGCGATAGCCATGCCATTGACGAGGTTGTTAAAGAAATAGGAGAAGTTTGATGGGACGGATAAGTGCGAGTTTAGTTTCCAAGAGCTCAAGAGTAAATTGACTATCGCACCTATTTTGACAATACCGTTTGGTCCTAGTGGGTATGAGATATATAGTGATGTGTCGTATAAAGGACTAGGCTACATGTTAATGCAACATGGCAATGTGGTTGCATACGCAACCTGATAGTTAAGGCTTCATGAGCTTAACTATCCGACGCATGATTTGGAATTAGTGATGATCATCTTTGCCTCATGTTCAACGACGATGGATGAAACTTCTTAAGGACTATGATTGTGAAATTTTGTATCATCCGGGGAAAGCGAATAAAGTGGTAGATGCGCTCAGTCGAAGTCGACAATTGCACAAATGATGATATGAGAATGGATTCTCTTGGAGGGAGTTTGGGAGTCAGATTTTAAAACTTGAGGTTGGCCATCTTGCTAGTCTAATGGCCACTCTTAAGGTGGAACCCGAGATGCAAAGTGGAAAAAAAAAAAAAGGGTATCCGAGGATGGTACATTTAGGTTTCGAGGACGATTGTGTGTTCCAAAAGATGCAGAGCTTATAGAAGCATTCTTGTCAGAAGCTCATCGTAGTTGAGATTCCCGAGTGGAAGTGGGAACATATTACCATAGATTTTGTGATGGGATTGCTAAGGAGTCAGCAAGGCAATGACTTGATTTGGGTAGTAGTTGACAGATTCAGAAAGTCAGCTCATTTCATCGCGGTACAAAAAGATTTTACGTTGGATAGGTATGCAGAGTTGTACGTACGTTAGATTGTACGCATTCATGGAATTCTAGTGACGATCATATCTTACCGTGATCCTAAGTTTATGGCAACTTTATGGAAAAGTTTGCAGTCCACCTTGGGGACGAACTGCAATAAGATAGGTGGTTTGTGGAATTCAGATAGTAGTTTGATGGAAATTCAATGAATAAGATTTCAAGTGTCGATAAGTGACCCCGTGGAAACGAACTCGTTGGTTGACGAGTTGGAAAAAGTTTTGCACTTTGAGATGCTCAGACGAGGTTAAAACCGTGAGGCTTGGTATGGGACAGGCCAAAGCGGATAATACCTCTATGAGATTGTGCATATCAAAAAGGGACTAGTAGTGGTGTAGTTCGAAGATGCCCATAATGACTGATCCGACGAGGGCGGGGAGTGGTCGCCGGGGCCAGAGTGCCTAAGCAAGGAGCAACTCCTGGTAGGCTTCTAGGATGTCGAAAGGGGCAGAAATGAATTGAACTACGCACTGTGCAAAAAGAGAGTGCTTATGGGATAAGATTTTATCGGAGTGGTATAGCAGAAATATGGTCAAGTTTGTGAAACTCCAGTCTATGGAACGAGGTTAGAGAATTGGGAATCGCTAGTTCAAAATTGGTTTAGCAGTTGTTGAATGTAGTTCAGATTATTAGAGACAGACTAAAGACAGTTCAGAATCGTTAGAAGAGTTATGCAGATAAGCGTCGTAGACCGTTGGAGTTTAAGGTGGGTGATCATGTGTTTCTGAAAGTATCGCCGATGAGGGGTACTTCCAGATTTGGCAAGAAAGGGAAGTTAGGTCCGAGGTACGTTAGATCCTTTGAAATTTTGGAAAAGGATCGGGGTTTTAGCGTACATCTTGCATTGCCATCGAAACTTGCTCAAGTATATGATGTTTTTCACGTGTCCATGTTGAGAAAGTATGAACGGGACACGACTGATGTATTGAATTTTGAGGAAATGGACGTAGGCAACAAGGTGTTGTACGTGGAAAGGTCGATATGGATAGAGGATCGTAAAGAGCAAGTGCTTCGAAGCAAGACTATCGCCTTAGTTAAGGTGATCTAGCAGTATCACGGATTAGAGGGAGCTACATGGGAAAGTGAAAAAGTGATGAAGCATCAGCACCCCCATCTGTTAAGGATTTGACAGTAGCAGCAAATTTTGAGGACGAAATTTTATAAGAGGGGAAGAATTGTAACATTCTGAAATTCGAGCCCTTTGAGGGAGGAATGAACGTGAATTTTGCCAATGCATTGTTGGCTCATCTCACTCGGAACTGATCACTCCTGAGATACTGACCTTGAGGGGAAAGGCTAATGAGGACAGAACTCGTGCGACTAAAGAACTTGACCTGGGAAAACGACTCGACCGTGAGACTTGCGTAAGGACGATCCTATAGATATGCAGGCCGATTTCAGGGACGAATAGAAGTCAATTCGTGGACAAAAATAATAGGACGACGGGTGATTCCGTCTATTGTTATCGAACCCGCAAACGGCCCTATATCAATCCTTGATAATCGTGTACTTTGAAATAAGAATCGATCCTTCGCAATTTTTTGCAGTCAAGGACGTCCATGTGTGGAGAAGTCTTGAACGTGAATTGGCACGAGTCGGTTACGCATGAATCCTCAAAGCGGCCTGTCAGTCTAAGTAGTACCAAAATGGCATTCGAGCGAAATTAACAAGGCATGCGAATCCAATATTGGACTTCGAATTTTTGGGAACGTCCGGGATGGACTTTTGAACGATGCTTCCTTGACAGTCGACAGTGTCGGTTGAGCCGAGTTTTTGGGAAAGGGGTTTACGGATCGAGGAATTGAGCCTATGAGGACGTGGGCCGGGAAAAATCAGTGTGGGCCTCACACCCAAGGTGGGATGGTCACCGTGGAAGGCTTGAGGAAAGCAAGTGGGCCCGTTGGACCCAACCGACCCCTCACCCGTCCTAGCCCGTTATCCAAACGTGAGCCAATTCGAGCCCAATAAATTCCCGAGCCTATTCCTATTCATTTTCCGGCACATTTCTTAGGCCCACCTTTCATTTTCAGCCCAAGGGCACATTGGGAAATGACCAAAATACCCTTGGATATTTTGAAGAAAAGTCAAAGGAAGAGAGAGAAGATGATGTCACTTTCTTGGGGGAGTGTAAAAGGTATTTAATGGCATTGAAGGGGTCTTCTAGAAGCCCTCACTGCACTCTCTCTCTCCCCTCTTCAGCCCAGAAAATCGCAGCTCTCCCCCCCTCTTGCTTCTCCTTGCATTTCTGCAGTTTCTGCTTTGGACCTCTCACCGAAATTCGCATTGTTCATGGCCTTCCCATGTGAATCTCGACTTGTGCCACCCGCCGTTGCGTTTATAAGACGAAAACCGTTTAGATAGCATTGGCCGATCGGTGAAAGGAGTCCCGATCGATCCGTACGGCCGCCGGAAGCCGGCTGCTCGCCGACCGCCTACTGTTCACGCGGTACTGCACAGTTTCGCCTTTGCTGCTGTTTTCCTCCATTTCCGACCAAACCACCGCCCATCCCAGCCTCCAGCAACTCCCCCTTGACCCCCAGGAGCCTCCGGTCACCGGCCACCAGCTCGCCGGAGCTTCGGCCAGCTTGTTTTTGCTCCGACCAGCAGCTTCCTCCTACTGTAGTGCTGTCTTTTGAAGTTTGGAGTTTGAGCAAAGGTTGCTGCTGTGATTTCTGCCCCGGGACCACCGTGGAGTGTTGGGAGAGATGTCCTCAGGTGTCTGGTTCGTCGCCGCCGCTGCGCCCGTGTCGCCGGCCCACTTAACGGGTGAGTTTAGCCCCTAATCCTTATTTAGTGCCTAAACTTGCTTAGGGTTGGGTTAATTAGTGTTAATGCTGGTTTAGGAGGGTTAATTAAGTTGTATTAGCCCTAAGATAGGTGGTTAGATAGGTGATTAAGATTAGCTTAGCTTAATCTTGCTTAATTATGCTTGATTATGCTTATTTGTGGATTATGTGATAATTAAGCTTGTTTAGCTTAATTGATTGATTAATTTGTGTTTAATCAATGTTTTGTTTAATTTCTGAATTTAATTTATTATTAATTGAATTTTGGAAATTATTGTTCACTGATTACTGTTCATGGATTACTATTCACGGATTACTGTTCATGATTACTGTTCATGGCACTGTTCAGGGCACTGTTTTTCCGGAGGTGAAATTGTGCATAATTTCATGTGTCTTGATCATATGAAGTGAAATTGATGTGTGGTGGTATGAACATTCGCATGAATCATGTGAATTTCACAAAAAGGGAAAAATGGTTTGTCCGAGAGACACCGGAAATGGACTGCCTTTATGAGAAAGAAAGTGATTTGTCCAAAGGACACTAGAAATGGACTGCTTTTATGAGAAAGGTGGGGAAAAATGGTTTTTCCGAGGGACACTAGAAATGGACCGCTTTTGTGAGAAATGATTTGAGGTTTTATATGCAAGCATGTGTGCATTAGCTAATGCTCAAAGATAATAAGTGGGTTGTGATGGTATGCTTGCATGATCACTAAGTTAAACCCGCTTTATTGGAGAATATGGAAAGGGAGGGCACGGAAGGGCACGGTTGCGCCTCTGTGGAGGAAGGGCGCCGTAGCACCGTTGCGCCTCGGAGGGTTCGGAAGGGCACGGTTGCGCCTCTGCGGAGGAAGGGCGCCGTAGCGCCTCGGCCTGCATGGAAGGGCACGGTTGCGCCTCTGCGAAGGAAGGGTGCCGTAGCAATAGCACGGAAGGGCACGGTTGTGCCTCTGCGGAGGAAGGGCGCCGTAGCGCCGTTGCACCTCGGCCAAGTTGTAGCCCTGTGAGGCAATAATAATCAGAACACGTGTGGATGCAAGAGTGCATGAGAAAACATGACATCATTGGTTCTGATTATGCATGAGATGATCACATCATTTATGGCACGCACGCATGAATTGATAACGTGCAGGGGAGGCAATGGCCAGGTGAGATTGCTTGTGACGTGACTCGCATGTGATTGATGAACTGCATCATCTAACGGCCATGTGCATTGCGTGTATTGTGCTGACTTATAACGTGCAGGGTATACATACCGGGTAAGGTTGCATGCGAACCGACTATTCAATTGTGGGTTGCATTGCTTACATTGAATGAGGTTTAACGTGCAGGTTATGGCATACCGGGTAAGGTTGCATGCGAACCGACTTTTGTTTGTTGGTTGACCCTGTCTGTAGTTTGATTGCTGATTGCTGGTTGTTTGTGGTTGGGTTGAGTGAGGGGTGGTTCTGGAGAGATACCCCGGGTTGAGTTGGTGTACTAACCGGGGCTTAGGGGAAGAACTCGCTGAGATTTTATCTCAACCCGTCGTGGCTAACCATTTTTAGGCCCCTAGAATGGTGCACCCGCAGTGGAGAATCCTGCCCCCGCTTCTCCAGTGATCGACCTGATGGAGTCGAGTTTGATGGGTCCGAGTGACCGTGGTGCTGAACCGAGGGTTCATTTTGTACAGCTAAATTAGCCCGGCCTAATTCCTTTTTGGTTTGGCTTAGAGGATGGATCGGCCCCTATTGCCGGGCTTGTACATCGGAAAACGATTCTCCGTTGGTTAATCTAGTAATTTGTATAAATGAGTAGTGATGGTTGTTCTTGATGTTCATCCCTCTATCCCTGATTGATTGATTGATTGTTTGTTGGACTTGGGATGGTTCGTCTTCCGCTTGCGCATAACGAAAGATTAAAATGAATGATCGTCGACGAGTCCTGGGACGTCGCTTTCAATTGACCATGGTAAGGGGTTGTCGCATGCTCGGGGTTCGGGGCGTGACATTATCTTTGCTGGGCACAACTCTTAAATGCCATTCATGACAACCCATGGTCGGCTCTTTCAGGCCTAGCTATTATAGTGAGGCTTGCAGGCATGATTCAAACAGTGTACGCTATACTGCAGTACTATCACCCCAAGTAGCAAGAAGCATATAGAAGCTGGCACCTTCCATATTGATTTCATTCCATCTAGAAGCTGTATTGACTCTGTTTTTAGTGAATCTTTCGAGTTGTCGATACTTTCCTTGTGGCCAGATCAATCTTGAGTAACTGGACGAAGTTATGATCACTAAGTGGTCATCGCTAGGGAATGGCATGAACTGGTGATCCCGTTCCACTCCGGAATCCAGAACTTATTCCGCCCTAAGCCTAGCCACTACCGAGTTCCATGGAACTAAGGACCTCAACGGCCGGTCAAATGGCACACTACAGCTAATAAAACCAAAGTTACGCGACAAAAAAAGGTGAACCGGTGCAAAACCATCATTATCTTACTAGCCTTGCTGAATAATTGTGCGCCAAATTAATGAACCTTTACCCCCAAAAAGAGCACAATGTATCATAGAATTGAGAAACATTCAAGGCTTGTACGCAGCAACTAATGTATGTAAACCTATCATTGTCAACCAATTCTCGAGTTGTCTCTTCCAAATACCAGAGTCATCGCCCAGTTCACTGTGATGTGGAACCTGTTCCTTCAGTTGACTATCCTCGTGAGATAAGCCGAACGCCAAACTAGCCAGCTCACGAATGCTGCGAGCGATATCCCCTTCCCATCCTGCACAAAGAATGTTTCCATAAGTGACAATTATTACGTGCACATCAAAATCTAGGTATTAGGAAAGAAAACCATTTGTGTGGCCCGGTAGCACATTATGCACCTTAGACTAGCGTAGATCGACAAGCGCCTTGTAACGTCCTATAGAAGCCATTCTTCCCAAATATCTGTACACAAATGGGTCTCCTAGAGGTATTTCTTTCGATTAAAATGCTTTCCCTCCATTTTTGCTTCCCTATCCTACAGAACAGCTCCTCCAAGAATTTCCCTTCCCTTTCCGCAACCTGTTTCAGAAATTAGCATTCATATTATTTCCAAGGAAAGAAGAAAACTGACCCTTTCTGCAATGAGAAAGCGATGGTGAATGACCACTTCCAAGTTCAAATGGAAGGATTTATCCAACATCATGTGCAAAGTTGATCAAGGAAATAAAGTCGTCAATCGTTGGATGGCCGTTGTCGAGTGTTGTGCAGCGAGCACATTTTCAGAGTGAAGCGCTATGGGTTTCTAATATTTGGAGTTGGGAGAGCAAATTAGGTCGTATTCAGCGTCATCGAGTGTTTCAGTGTTCTGATTTGGGGGAATTTTCCCCGTAAACGAAAATAACGAAGAAAAAAAAAACATCACCATTTTTTAAATCCAGTGTCCACATAAGCGCTAGTCGGCTATATAAGATGGCCGACACTGACTAGATATCCAATAAACATTTTCCAGGGTAAATTGACTTAATAGAGTTAATTGGTAAATTATTAAAAGATTTAGAACTCAATTGGCATAATTGAAATATTTAAAACTGAATTGGCAAAAGTGTAATATGATTGGAATTTTTTGGACAATTTTCCTTTTCAAATTAAGTGATCATAAAGCATTACTTTATGAAATCGTGAATGATTTTGAAAAGCAAAGGTTGGAGGAATTTCTAATAAAAGTAGAATGATCAAAGAGATATATGAAAACTGAATGTTAGAGGCCCGTTAAGTTTATTTTCATGAAACTTGTACAATCATCGCAAAGCATATAGTTAGCATAACAACTTTTTCCTATTTCTTACACAGATAATTTTTCCAAAAAGCTTATATTTTCCAAATCCAATAACCATCGCTCGTAAATATTGTGTGTTTTTAAGGAAATAAACGTCAAAGTAAAAACAGCAAAATTGACAAAAAAAAAAACTCAACTTATTCTACACATGAACTTTTCAATTTGACCAATTTAATTTTAAACATTTTAACTATGTGCCAATATAGTCTTTCTGGCTAATTTTAATTAAAAATCGTTAATGTAGACATTGGCTATTCTACGTAGCCTGACCATTGTTGCCGTGGACAGCTTTTTCCATTTTTTAAAAAAATTCTGAATTCTTCCACTAGTTCTTTCTCTTTTTCTTTTTCCCAAAATTTTAAAATTTTCATTTCTTTTCTTTCTTCCCCCTTATTTATTTATTTATTTATTGAAGTTCGACAAGGGTTGTCAACCGCAAAGTAAGGGCCAATGAGAGTCATTGGTCACTAGGCAAGGGGCACAAAGCACTCACTAGCCACAAGTGAGAGTTGTGCCCCTTGCCCCCTGGTTGATGAGAGTAGGGGTGTCCAAAAAACCTATCCAACCCAATCCGAACATGACCCGAACATGAAATAAGTATGGTACATGTTTCAAGTCTTAATTGTTCGGATAACAATTATAAACACAAATAAAATACATGTGTTTGGGTTAAGTTAGGGTCAGAACATTGTTCCACCCAAACACATTAAAGGCTTTAACCCAAACACACCCACTTAAGCTATTTCCTCTACAACTCTTTCTACTTGCAACTCATCTAGCACGTCTTGTCTCACGGGTTCGTCGTCGTCGCCCCTTAGGTCAACCCCCATCAATCTCTCTCCCTCTCTCTCTCCCCCCCATCTTCCATATGATTTGCTTCTTTTTCGCGAACCGATGCAGAACTTTAGAGGAGAGAGTATTATCTATCTGCAGAAATGTTTACGGATGGGTTGGACGAGGTTTTGCAGGGTCACATAAGAGCATTTCGAATTCCCTTTGTCATATTTTTTATTAAAAAATTATTTGTTTTCGGAGATTTTCACGGATGGGTTGGATGAGGCCTCACGGCGTCATGTAAAAACATTTCGATTTCCCTTTGTCATATTTTTTATCAAAAAATTATCTGTCTATAGAGATGTTCATGGACGGGTTGGACGAGGTCTTGCGGCATTACGTAAGAGCATTTCGAATTCCCTTTGTCATATTTTTTATTAAAAACTTATTTGTCTACGGAGATGTTCATGGATGGGTTGGACGAAGCCTCATGGCGTCACGTAAGAGCATTTCGAATTCCCTTTGTCATATTTTTTATTAAAAAATTATTTGTCTATGGAGATGTTCACGGATGGGTTGGACAAGGCCTCGCAGCGTCACTTAAGAGCATTTCGAATTCCCTTTGTCATATTTTTTAATAAAAAACCCGAAACCTGAACTGACCCGACTCAAACCAACCCGATTTTTACTACATGTTTTATGCATTTCGGGTCGGGTCGGGTTGGGTAACATCAAGACCCGACCCTGACCCGACCCGTTGACACCCCTAGATGAGAGGGTCTTTCTTCCACAATGAGAAAAAAAATAAAGAAAAGATATAAAGAATTGTAAAATTTCAAAAAAAATAGAAAAATGTAAAATTATCTACATCGCACAGTTAGTGTCCATGTCAACGATTTTCTAGTCAAATTTGATAAGGAGGACAACATTGGCACTAAACAAATGTTTATTCATAATTGTGTATTGATTTGATTGTTCACCCTACAATAAAATAAATCTAAAGATATGCTTTATATAATCGTAAAACGAAGAAGCTCAAGGATGAATCTTATCATCGAGGAATTACCAGAGAGTGAACACGAAAGAATTTTCATTTCCACAAACGGTGCTATCTATTTGACAAGTTTACATGGAAATCTAAAATAATCATTTCCCATTCCATAAATCAACGACTTTTCTAATTGGACATATGTCTTCCAATAAGAAACAATTGTGATGTAGAGGATTAAAGTTATAATTAATTGATGGTGTCCTGATATTTTCCAAACCAATACGTGCAACGAAATATATAGGCGGACTTCACCTGTTTTAATTTGTGATTTGCTAATACATTACTTAATATGTCGGTTAAGATAAATTAAACCACTAATTGCCTGGCTAAGAGGGCAGAGGTTATAAAGATTTAAATTTAAGTCATTGAATGCACGAGAAATTGATCGAATAGAAAATTTAAGCAATCTGGGTTTAGTGCATGCACGGTAATTGGTGCATGTCTTTTGGTTTGCCCTGCACACTAGATGATAAGATCTTGATGCCATTAGGACAATTACCCAACAATAAATTATTAACATCACCTTATCATGAGTTCCAACCCTTCATATGAATCTCTCATTCCTATATTCTCATATTAATTAGATATAGATATTTCATTTAAACCCTTGGAATTAGTTAGATTAGATTTGAAAAACAAATAATAATACTATTACATGCGAGATATCTCATTTATGGCCAAAATCTTCAATATAATAATGATGATGATGATATTAAGGAATAATTTAACGATAAGTGTCCTGACCTAAATTTTCCGCGATACTATCGAGGAAAAAAAATATAAGGTTTAGAAGCATTGCTTAAAAGGTAGATAGCCCATCAGTTTAAGCATAGAATCTCCCAAACCCGTAGCTCATGTAACATTTGGATTTCTCACTTTAAAATTCTTTAACAACCTAAGTGTCTAGATTCGCCACTAGCCTATTGGAGTTAGTTAGAAACCAATTGAGATGTGAGAGCATCATCTCAATTCCTATGTAACTAGAGAAATCAGCATGTGGCTTGATTACGCTAATGTTGCTATTAGTGTTCTTCCGATACCTAACTAGCTTGTTGTTTAGTCTAAGTGGCCATATGCTCTTGATTATGTTGATTAAAATCCTAAAAGGTCTTTCAAAGCCACTAAACGAGCATGCAGATGTCTTTGTTTTCATTAGGATTCTTAACTAATCCTAACCTATTTTAGAAAAGGAAATAACACTCAAATTATTATAAAGCGGTGCAGTAATTAAACATCCAAGTTTGAAAGCGGCTAGGTAAGTAAACACTCAAGTAAATTGGCAACTTCTAAGTAAAGTATGAGAAAATAAAGTTGATGCAACGTTGGACAAAGAATACTATATGGCCTCGTTGTAAGCACCTAGACAATAACCCCATGAGCTTAACATTAAAAATTAATTCCAAAAGTTGGGCTAGGCTAAACTTTTGTTCATGGGAGCATATTTGGAACAAATATTTTGGTAAATTTTTTGTTCTTAAGAATAGATTTGGAGCAGAATCAAGAATAAATAAATAAAAGTTGATTCTTGTTTTCGGGAACAATTCCAAGATCAAGTGCAAGTTCTTTTTTTTCTCTTTCCTTTTTTTCTCTTCTCTTTCTCTTTTCTTTTCTTCTTCTTCTTTTTCCTCCTAGCCCATGACTAGCCTACCACCGCCCCATCACCATCTGCCACCCATCACCATTGGTGCCAGCGATGGCCAACAAGTGGTCAGGCAAGGTTTGACAAACTCACCGATGGTTGGGCGAGGCTCTCCTTACCATCTAGGGGTAAGGCTTGCCTGGCCATTGACAAGGCTCAGCCTCACCCAAAGTTGGCGAGGCCAAGGCTCGCGATGGCCAAACGAGCCTCTGGCGAGCTCTGTGGACCTCACTCAGTTGCTCATCGGCTACCATTGGCATTGACAACCGGCCACAAAGAAGGAGGAAGAAGAAGAGAAAAGGAAATGGAAAAAAAGAAAAATATAAGAAAAATATTAAAAAATATTAAAAAATTAAAAGAAAAAAAAATTGAGGAGTCATACTAAACACATATTTCTAATCTGGAAATAAAAAATTTGAATAGTTATCAAATACCTTCAAATAAATTTTGAGAGTCATCGGTGATCTTTAGGGGTCTGGTGGAGCTGGTGGCTGGGGCCATTAGCCCTCACCACGGAAGTTCAAACAATTTTTTCCAAACTACTCAGCTTGAATTACAATCTACGAATGACTTGTGACGAATCATAACGGTGTGCAAAATTTGTGCAATGGCCTACCCACCATCGGCATCGGCAACGACCTACACGGCATTGCCCCCACCAGCCGGCTATCCCACCAGGGACGGTCAATAGCCTACCAAGAAGGCCGTCCCTATTGAAACCAAAACTAGGGGCGACGGCTTTTGGAAGGGCTGGTATGTTATCATCTCGCGATGCTACCCTATTTTGTCTCTTTGCTAATATTTTTTTTAATATTTATAGGTTCAACTAATTATACATTCACTTTTCCTAATTACTCTCCTTTCTTTCTTCACTAGCTGCGCTGCGCTGTGCTGTTGTTGCGTCCTGGAGGAATGCTACTAGGAATCCCCCCGAAAGGATCACGGACCGTCATACTTGTTTCTCTTTGTGTTTAGCACACGATTTGCCATAAACGAGACATCATATTGTCACCGTATACCTATTATTGTAATATATACAAGTGTTCCCGAACTCCTGTTTAATCTTTCATGTCATCAATTTAGTCTCTTTTTTTTCGGTAAGGGTAAGTATAATATAGCTTTCAACCAGGATTTACAAAGAAAGTGCAGCCTGGCACAAAACACACACTCAGCGGGACAACAAGTCATTGGAGTAAGAGGATACCAAATTCACAGGAAAAACCAAAAAGAAGGCTACAGTAAACAGCCAAATAGGAAAAAGACTGGGAGAGGACATATCCAGCCTTTTCATGCATAAAAAAAAATAAAAAATACAAGGGTCAATCCCCCAGCTACGCTGTAGTCTCCTGTTCTTTGGGGAGTCAACCACGGATTTAAAGGAAAGAGCTTTGTCCTTTACTGCCTTGATCAAGTATTGCTTCATTGAGGGCATACATAAGTTGGTAGCTCGAAAGATCATGTCATTCTTGGACTTCCAAATGATGTAATAGAGAGCGCCAAAAGAAAATCTGATGATGTCATAATCAAAGCCTTTGTCCGAAGTACTGAACATTCGACAGAGGATTTCTACCCAGGGAAGACTCCTCCAAGAAAGATTTCACTTTGCAGCCCAAAAATAAGTGAGGAATAAGGAGACGTGGCAATCAAAAAAGAGGTGATCTATAGAATCAATAGTGAGGTTACAAAAGGCACACGGCACCTGAGGTAATCTACCAAAAGACATAAGAAGAGCTTGGGTGGGAAGGCGCTTCCTAGAAATTAGCCATAGAAGAAATTGGTGTCTAGAAACGATGGCTTTGTTCCACACACTTGAAGCCCAAGAGACCCGAGCAACTTTCTTACGAATGATGGACCAAGCTGAGGCTAGGTAAAACTTACCCGAACGATGATGGGGCCATATAAAAGAATCCTCTCCTTGATTAAGGGGTGGGGATTGTAACTTGCCACAGGTGGAGTTCCTGTAGTACTGACAACCCGTCTAGGGAGAAGAGATCAGCTACCTTAGCATGTCTAGTGAGGCTTGATTGATAGATGTAAGTGTCGTCTAAAAGCAGGTTGAGGGGGCCTTGTCTAGCCATGGGTCGAACCACAAGGAGGTGGTCTTGCAATATCCTATCTTCCACCTAAAACAGTCTGTGAACTCCCCCCTTGGCGAAAGAATTTTCCTCCAAGCCCATGAACAAAAGGTCGGTGATGTGGCAATCCAAAAAATTTTCCTTTTAAGGTGGGTAGTGTGTATCTACTTGCACCATAGGGATTCTTTATCAGTGAACCAAATCTAGATATGATTAGCATTGCAGCTTTATTACTGTCCCAAATTCTCCGAATCGCTAGTCCCCCTTCTTGTTTAGGCATGCATACATCATCCCACAAGACTTTTGCACCTCTTGAGCTAAGGCTCGATCCTTTCTAAAGGAACTGCCGACAAATTTGTTCTATCCTATCTACTATAGAAGAAGGTAGCCAGAAAATTGATGCCCAGTAAACTTGAATAGTATGTAGGATAGATCTAATAAGTTGAAGAAGACCCACAAAAGAGAGAAAGCGATGCGTCCAAGATTAAACTCTAGTAGTTAGAAGACTTACCAGGGCATGGCAATCTACTTTGCTCAATCTCAAATTAATGATTGGGACTCCCAAGTATTTGACTGGAAAAGATCCTAATCGGAAGTTCAGCAATTGCAAAATTTGAGCCCTTATGTCATCCGAGACACCTGAGATGAAGACTTCACTCTTGCTTGCATTTGGAGTTAAACCGCTCCAACTAGAGAAGATGTTGAGCCCATCTTTCATACACAAAATCGAAGCTAATTTTGCTTCACTGAAGATGAAAACATTATCTGCAAAAAATATATGCGAGAGGGAGGACTTCTTGCATCATCAATTCAGTCTTGTTTCCTCTTTATATATATTTTTTCCGTAAAGTGAGTCCGACATGAGTTTAAGGGTAGGATAATACAGATGTGAGATGTCGAAATCTTCGACTTCATTTTAATGGATGGCGATGTGAAGAACACTATAAACTCCGTTTCCATCACATTTTAGTGGAAATGACATCAAACATCAAACTCAATTGGATAATTGTAGCATACCTCAACAGTTATCGAAAAAATTGCACAAGCAACTTTATATTTTTTTTATTTGAGAGAGAGAATTATAATTTTTAATCAAGGGCAAATGAAACCGTCCGCGTAGATTGGCTAATATTTTATATTTTCCGAAGCAAAATGTTAACAATTTTCTGAGATTGAAAAGAGCGTTTTCAAAGTTGGACAGCCTAACCCCTTGATGGTTGCGTGCTTGACTAGCGTGCGAACCTTCTTTAAAGCATTTCGTCATGAATATGATATTGCTTTGTATGTGCTGAAATCTCTCCTTAATTAAATACGTGATATTTTGGGATGGTTCAAATCGCTGGAAATATATATATTATAAAGATTAGTCACTTAAAAAAAATACAGATCAAGAGATTAAGAAAAAAATCCACCTGCTACGTGTCGCCTTGTGTGAAATTGGCCACCAACTTTCTCATCATTTACCCTCTCAAGTGGAATGCATTTTAATTAACTTGATAATTCTGATCGGTGGGTGAGCTATCTAATTTGGGGCAATATCAGCGTCATCATCATCATCATCATCATCATCATCATCATCATCATTATTATTATTATTATTATTATTATTATTATTATTATTATTATTATTATTATTATTATTATTATTATTATTATTATTATTATTATTATTATTATTATTGTTATTATTATTATTATTATTATTATTGTTATTATTGTTATTATTGTTATTATTGTTATTATTGTTATTATTGTTATTATTGTTATTATTGTTATTATTGTTATTATTGTTATTATTGTTATTATTATTATTATTACTATTACTATTACTATTACTATTACTATTACTATTATTATTATTATTATTATTATTATTATTATTATTATTACTGTAACAAGATCAAATTAAAATTGGAATAAATGTTATGCTGGTTGAAATGACTGGCTCCCGATAAAACACAACATGAAACCCATTCAATTATTTTTCTTTGGCAACCCTAAATTGATTGCCTATAATTTGACAAAGACCTTATATTAAGATATAACAATTGGATAGGGCCCAAAAATGTCTTCTCATAAGTCAAGTGGCATTGTCATGTCAAATATAAATGCATCGTCATTTACATTGAAATCAGAATCAATTATGGAGTATAAAAATATATGCTACTTGAACAAGTCTACGAAAACAATGGAGAGCTTTCCGTTCAACCTTCTAATGGATATCTTATTGAGACTCCCCATGGGGACCTTTGGTTCGGTTTATGTGTGTACGTAGATCTTGTAGTATTCTTCGTACTAACTACTCCTTCATCAGAGTTTATCTTGAGAGATCAACCACTGCAAAAATTTGATTTTGTTGGGTACAACATGGACTTTTGACCAAAAAAGGAAAAGTACAATATGGACAACCTTTTGAGAGCGCAAATGTGGTATCTCCCAAAAGCGAACAATCTGCCCGATACTTCACATGTCCAAGATCTCGAGAAGGTCTTTTTAGTTGGTTCATGCAATAAAATTATTTGCTTATCTACTGTTAAGAGTAGGAACCCTCACCACTCATAGATCTTTCTATGGAACCCATCAATTGGTCAAAACATAGCCCTTCCCCAACCCAACTCTAATGTGTCAGACCTGGTTGGATTTGGATTCAATTCCTTGAGTTGCCATTCTCGATGGTTTTAAAGTAGTCGATGTAAATACTTATTTGAAAGAACGCCTGAACTATACCTCTAGAGTGGAGGTGTATAATTTAATAAGAAATTGTTGGAAGCAACTTGGTGATATTGTCCCTCAATTGCTTCTTCAACATTTAGGCACTCAAGTTATCTCTGATAATTTCATTTGTTGGTGCCCTTCTTTTCATGTGTCAATCCTATTTGATGTAGTCGATGATGTTTTCCTGAAAATGGTACTGCCCTATACAATGCCTTGTGGACTGAAACACATTAGCTTGCTCAATGGATGCTTGTCCCTAATGGTAAATAACTCCGAAGACTATGAAGTATGGGTTCTGAAAGAGTTCGGCGTCCTTGATTCATGGACCAATTTACATCAGATGGAGGTTTCAGAAAGAGGCATTGGGTATTATTGGCCACTTGGGCTTGCAATTTCCAGAGAAGTTTTCCTCGTAAAGGTGAGTTTTGTGGGCTCATTATTCGAATCTCACTTTTATTTGGTTTTATACGATACAAGAGGGAGAAATGGGCTCATTCCCGATTGATTACTTGCATACAGAGTTTGGTTTATCAGCTATCCACAAACAATGCTGGGAAATAGGTGGTTGGAGCAGTGGAGAAATGTACTATGTAATATCAAAGAGACTTATATTTGTATGAAGATGAGTCTTTCTTCATTCCATATGCCATGATACTTTACCTCTGACATAGTTTCAAATTAATGAGTGAATCGCCACGTAATTTGTTGTTTTGGTGAATTTTGAGCAGTTTGAGAATGGTAGCATCAGTAAGTGAATGTGCATGCAATGTAAATAGATATAATTATGCCATCAATAGGGTTGTGATTGATTTTACTATTAAATTGTACAAAGATAAATATCAAAAAATCTAACAATGTTCTATTTTCTCTTCATTTCTTCAACAAACAAATTTATCAAAGTGACATTGTAGAAACTTGGAACAAAAATAAATAAAAGAAGTGAAAATGTTGGATTCACATAAAGCCCATACCTGTCGGAGACTTTATGTCACTAAAGTCGATACTCATACATATTTTTTGTATTTAAGTCCGAAAATATGTGCTCTAACGTTTAAAACTAAGAACTATCACGGACCATGCGGCCCTATGGGCCCAATCACCTTTTTTTGGTTCGGAAAAGTTAGATAAGTTTCATTAAAGAGAGTTTTGTGGATACACATCCAAAACATCAGAGTAACATAAATTCCAGAGGACTTGACAGGGATAAATGGTCCCATGCTAGTTAGACTTCTTTTTCTTTAGGTTTTAGCAATCTAATCCGCGACTTTGTTGGTCTCTTTAGTGCAATGGGACCATTTAGGTTCGAAAAGATAGACATCTTATCATGCCCTCTAGCAATAATTGCATCTACCTCCCAGCTGAACTAATTTGTATTCAATAAGTCTTCAATATCTTCGTCACTATCTGACTCGAGGGTTAAATCTTCTATCGTTCGAGTAGAGAAGAAAGTTAGGGTTTCCACATTGAATTAGTTAAATTTTATTCTTATATCAAATTTGTATTCTTATACGTAGCACCGTCTCCATAGATAGGTTATCCCATGATGGACAATCGCGTTTTTTTCTTTCTCATAGCCATAGGTTGGGCAAGCTATCGTAACCATATACCCATAATTGCGATACATAATGATCCTCTCGAAGTTCTCTTGCATCTTGAATCGTCAACTCGGCCTCCACTGTAATTGGGACATGCTATTGTCACCGTATACCTATGATTGCGATATTCACTGATCCTCTTGAAGTTCGCTTTCCGTCCATAAAAGAGGAGTCCCGACACGGATTTGAGCATAAGATCAGCGAGGGTGTGGATGTTATGTTGATGGGTCGCAATGCAGAAAGAATTGCCGACTCTCTATCTTCGGTTCATTTAGTGTTAAATGACCTTGGATTGAAAATAGAGGGCAAGTAGAGCTTGCACCAAGAGCGAGTATCGCGAAAGGCAAATGCTAAAGCATTTCTTCATGAATATTGAGACTTAAACTAACCATGTCTTTTGCTATTGATAGTATTGCTCAGTCAGTTTTTTTTTTTTTTTTTTTTAATTGGTCCTACTCTATTCGTACTCTAACTCTCACTCTTAGACTTTTGCTTTGCCCTTTTGCAGGGCATAAGAATTAAAATCCATACCTAAGACTAAATCGTTCCCACCCTAACCCCTTGAGAATATGGGGATTCAAACCCCCATCTCTCCCTTCCTATGTGAGAAAGATGGCAACTGGGACAAACTTCAGTAATTTTTCATTCAGTATTGAAAGAGTGTTATTTGGGTGAAATTTGTGATATTCTAGAATGATGCCCATGCACATCAACGAGATAGTTCTCCCCCTGCCCATGCCCACAACAAAGAACTTTAGTCTTGTTCCTTCTCCATATTTGTTTCGTCAAATAATTGAGGGCATATGAATATCATGGGACAAAATTATATAAATCTCTTTTTATTTGCCATGTGACCAAGATTTTTGCGATTTAGTAGCCTAATTGTATTCTCAAGTTTTATTTTAATAAATCAATTTTCTCTCCTGTTTTGGGCCACTACATCAGGTTCCCCTCTCATCCCTTGCAAACTAGTCAGTCTGCATCCTCTTCTCTGCAAATTGGTGCAGGTCCTGCAGAACTTCCTTCCTCAGCTGGCGCAGCTGTATGAGACTGTAAATGTTGCTGGTGAGAATCCACTTGAGATCGTATTCGTTTACTTGGATCATGATGAGAATGCTTTCAATGAGCACTTCCAGTGCATGCCCTGGCTCGCTGCCCCTTCAATGTGATCTTGCACAGACTTGTTAAGATACACGTGTAAGTTGTGTTAGAAAAGTAGTCCTACATCGGAGAATTAATGTGGTGTTGAATAGTTAATATATCCTAGTTGGCCCATAACTCACTAGCTTAAACTTTTGAGTTAAAGTTGGTCCAACTAGATATATTGATGGGCTTGGACCCTTAGAGATCTCCCTAGTCTGAAAGTATTGGACTTCCTCTACCCGCTCCCAATAATTGGTATCAAAGTCGATGGTTACGGTTTCCGGGCAGTTAGGCATTGTGGTGAAATAACGTGAGCTCGTGAGGATGGCCTAGGTGGATATTATGGTGTAACAACGTGGACGATATCTGATTTAAGAAGAAGTAGACCTAACATTAGAGCTCACACATGAGAGGAAGATTGTTAGGACACACGTGTGAGTTGTGTTAAAAAATAGTCTCACATCGGAAAATTGATGTGGTGTAGAGCAGTTAATATATCCTAGTTGGCCCATAACTCACTAGTTTAAGCTTTTGAATTAAAGTGGGTTCAGCTAAATATATTGACGGGCTTGGACTTGGATTTCCCTCTTGGAGATCTTCCCAGATGAAGATATCTAGATTTTTGCTGCGCACTCCCAACACAATTCACTATACACTACATGGTCCATCACATTCCATCCCTTATTCCCTTGACTTTAGAAGAGACACCGGTCATGATGAGTTGATTGGTTTTGATAGAAGATTACGGACCTGAAGCATTCCCATTCACGAAGAAAAGATAGGAGGAACTCAAGATTCTTGATGTTTCTAGGTGCGAAGGTAGAAACTTGGAACACCTATTGGCTGGGGAAGGTTGAGACTATTTTTTCCTTTCCGACGGTGGAGCTGGAAGTGTATGTTTGATGGTTGACTAATGCTATTCTTTTTGTTGCATATGTTGGTTCTACTGCATTAGTAAAGCATCTCTCCTATTTAAATAAATAAAAAAAAATCGGCCAAGCTTCCCTTTTGGAATAGAAAACCGAACTACCCGAACACTAGTTCCACTATTAGAAATTGAGAATCGAACTGGTACTCCCGAGAACCAATCCAGTCTAGGTGGTTCCCGATTCGGCCAGTCCATCTTGCTCACTCCTATTAGTGAAGACATATGATCAACCAATGAAATATTAATGAGACCAATAATGTCACAAAGCACGTGAGATCATACTAAATAATAGTCTATATCAATGTACTTGTTCTACTCATGGAAAGCTGTCCTATTTGAATAGATGGTAGTCACGATAAATGATTATACCACCATTATGACAGACTTTTATGTCTTTCTAATAACCATCGTAAGATAATATAGCAAAAAGAGCATGATATTTTGCTTCAATGCTAAATCGAGCCATGATAGTCTATTTCTTGTTCCACGAAGATATAAGTGAGTTTCCTTGAAAGAAGTAGGAAAATAAGCTCACAACTGTAAGATAAAGTGAGCCAAAAAGTGAAGGTAACGATCAAATTGAGTAGCATGTGGCGTGGTCATAAACTGACGGACAATCTGAAATGTATAGGTGATCTCACGACGAGCAACAGTGCAACGTACAAGATGCCAACCAAGGAAGGTTGCAGGATTTGGAAAATGAGTTTCATCTGTGTCATTAGATTTGGCATTAGTCTCGATAGGAATTCTAGAAATCTTGCTATCAGGTCATATTCAAAAAAGAAAATAAGTAGTATATTCTACTTGAAAAAGATAATAATAGTAGGAATCTAAAGTAACTTCTAAGGCTAGAAAATAGCTAAGTTGCCAGATCCCTCATTTTAAACTATTGATTGAGATCACTTGAGCTTTATTATAATAGTATGATGATCGTCAGTAATAACTAAACGGTCCACATAAAAAAGCAGCATGATATATCTACGAAATGTTCACCAAACAAAGATAGCATGGCCACAGGGACTGCGTATCGTCCAAGGAGAGCATCGATAATTTTGAAAATCCTCAAGTATTGCCTCAGCATTCTCTAGCGCTCCAAAGGAATCGTACGAATTTGATCTTACAGAGATGAACAATGATTCTAAAGCAAAGCAAGAGGGAACACCGTTAATTCAATAAGGAAAAGGAAGTTTTAATACAATGCTACCACCGAAAGAGAGGCCCTTGACGGCAAAAGGAGACTCTGATACTCCATTAGGTAACATTAACATTGAAAGGTGTCGCAACCTCCCCGAAGGTGAAACACCAAGGGAAGACTAATGGATTACTAAGTCCGAAGACTTAGTGCGGGCTCTCCCAAGCCCTACCAACCGCAACTTAGTACTCAAAATTTGACCTATTTAAACATGTAATTTTATATAATTAGGAGCCGCCACTAATCAATTAGGGTTGATTAGAAACCCAGTAAAGTATGAGAGAATACTTTACTTCTGCGAACCAGAGATTCAATAGGTTCGGGCACATGATTACGCTAAGTTAACCTAGCGCCTTTTCGGTACCATTTCTCTTTAAGTTTCAAAAAAAAAAATTTGCAAGCAATTTTGGGATTTTAACCTAAACCATTAACATGGAAAGGAGTGGCCATGCAACTCACAATCAATAACATTCAATAAAATCCAAAAGGGCGAATATAAAAATCATGATCAACCTTAAAACAAAATAAGCTATAACTAAAATGCATGACCTAAACATAAATTCTAAAGGGGATGACATCTACTTTTTTTGGATTTTTCTAGAATTAATTATATAAATAACTCTAGTCTAGATTTAATATGCATGATTCTTACTCTAACGACATATGACGTGCAATTCAAATGGCCTAACTCTAATGACATATGTTAATTGAAAACTATTGTAACATGTGTGCAATCTATCTAAATATGCATGTGCTACATGATGTAGGATGAATGATGTATTTTGCTATATGCATATGCATGATCTTTTATTTTATTTATTTATTTATTTTTTTGTCCTTTTTGTTAAAATATATATATATATTTAACTAATGAAATTTCCTAAGCTTCTACATCATATGCAATGTAAATTATAAGACTAGTCCAACATGAAGTGCATTAATCTACCCTATTATGTAACAGATTTTTTTATGCATTTTTGTAAGTTTACTAAAAAAAATCAACACATATAATGCAAGCGATCATGTAAAGCACACAATTTAGCCCCGACCCAAGATAGAAAATCAAAACAATCAAAAACCTGATCCGACATCTCACGGCTCAATATTTTTGATTATTGAGATTTTTTAACACGACACAACGACCTCACTTAATTGGAATTCAATCAAGCATGCAATACTTTAAACGAGAAAACAAAATATTCAAGAATTAATTTAGATAGGAACTTTACCTACCTTGTCTCTTGGGAAGAGGCCTCCTTTTGTGAGCCAACCTTCAAGACTTGCATTAAAAAGATACGCTTTTTCTCCTTTCTCTCTATATTACGCTGCCGCTCCTTTTCTCTCAATTATGGCTGTCTTTTTTCTGTGTGTGTGACCCCCTTTTTATAGGTGAGAGGGCTATATTATTTAAGGAAAGATGATAAATTTGCACGTTGCATATTTAGCTCTTGTATCCCACGTGCAATATTTTTCTAATATTTCATCCGACACCTTCCCTGAATATTGAAAGAATAATGCGAATATTCTCGGGAACATTTTCATATTCCCGGGAATATTCTCATATTCCAACTCGTCATCTGACACTTTCCTTGAATATTGAAAGAATAATGCGAATATTCTCGGGAATATTCTCATATTCCAACTCATCACCCCTTAACGGACCTAGCCAAATTCTCTTTCACCGTGGGCTTAGTCCAATTTGTTAAATTAAAGCTTAGAACCATCAATTGAAGCCCATTTGCCACATGTCCAATGCGAATGGAATAATAAATGGTCCTAAAACTATATGCTATATAATTTAATCCTAATATTTTTTGTTTAGGGGTTAAAATTAATCCCTAAATTTTTGTGCATTAAATTACAAATGATCAATCAAAATTTATGTATTAATAGCTGCCCCTCTTTGAAGGTGAGCTCGCAGAGGTTGCATTCAAAGATAAATTGAAACCTAAATTTTGACCATGCATATGCGATATAATGTTAGTTTTTGTGGGAAAATGAATCACATTTTAAAATGCAATATGATATGATGCATGGAAAAGCTAATGCAAAGTGTGAAAAAAAACGAAGAAGAAGAGCATACCTGTAGTTACTTACCAATCAATACGGTAGAGTATCTTGAGGTACGTGATGAATTTCATGATACTTGCGAAACATTTGAAGATCTGGAATTCTCATCAGATTTCAAAAGAGATTAAGCACATGGAAATCACATCCGGTGTTTATAGGTTTAAATATCTGGAATTCATTCACTAAACACCTGGAAATCACATCAGGTAATTGAAGGTTCGAACATCTGGAATTCACATCAGACATTTGAAAAAAAAGTCACTAAACACCTGGAAATCACATTAGGTATTTAAAGGTTCGAACATCCGGAATTCACATCAGACATTTGAAAAAAATTCACTAAACACCTGAAAATCACTAAACACCTAGAAATCACATCAGGTATTTAAATGTTTGAACATCTGGAATTCACATTAGACATTTGAAAAAAAATTCACTAAACACCTGGAAATCACATCAGGTTCAAGTATAAGGAATTCTCACTGAATACTGAAAAAGTTTTAGGACACTGAAATTTTCACCTGAAATTCTCATTAGGAATTTGGATTGACTTGAGAACCAATACTTGGAATTCTCATCAGGTACTTTGAATTATCTTGAGAACAGATACCTGGAATTCTCATCAGGTATTTTGAAGATTCAACAATATTTGGACAAATTCATGGCTCCAAAGAGGAGCTCTTTGGTCTCCAAAGAAACCCACCTATCAAACATGATTAGAGCAAATGTGCATTCAATAATAAAGTGAAGAATTAAAGCCATTCTTAGACATTAAAACTCAAGAAGACCCATGCATATTGTTTCATGTTTTCATCCCCACATTCCACCAATTAGAATTATCATCAAGACAATTTTCACTCATAATGTGGACTTCTTGAGAATGCTAGATGAGAGACTTTTAGTCTGAAAGGGCTTTTCACTCACTCTCATTTAAGAAGGCTATTTGTCCCGATTAATGCGGGAATATCTTAATCACTCGATCTTACCATCAAGTCAACAAGGATTCGAGCTTTCTCGCAAGCAGTACGATTTTACCAATCTGAGAGGTCTTTACCAGGATTATAATGTGATCTTGGTCAATGGCTTGACAAGGGGACTCTTTGAGTCAAGGCTATTGAAATAATAATTCTACAATCATCTCCAGGTTTACAAGTCAAGAACCTTGTAAAATGAGATAGAAATAATCTTGCTCACACTTTCTCGAGCAATGCTTAAGATATGTGAATACCTACATTAATTCAAGTGCCCTAATTTGAAAAGACTTTATGAGGGACGTAATGTAGACTAGGTTCACGGGTTGAGAAATGAAAGGATTATCAGGCTCAAAATGTGTGTAAATGGGTGAGAGTTGGTGATCATCTTGACATTACCACCAGTCTTCATCTTCACCATCAAGAATTATTTCCAAAATGTGTTCTGTTGACTGCAAAATTTTTGCATTTGACAACTTTTCAGAATCGATAGTCATCTATCTCGACTCTTTTTCATTTTCTCTTATGGGCATTGGCCTTGCTTTTACTAGGCACACTGCTTTTCTTGCCCCCTTTTTTGTACTCTTATGTCTACAGACATCGGCCTTGCTTTTACCAGGCACACTGCTTTTTCATGCCCCATAGTTCTATTTTTACCATTGACACATTGTCTACGATGTATCAATTTTCCATTTGGACTTTTGAAGGTCTTCACATTCTGTTGGCACTCTAGACCTTGCTACTTCTTGAATGATTATTTTTTGCTTGCCCCAGTGTGGGGGATGATCACCAACTAGATTCAAAGAAATGAATTTTTAGGCTCAAAGGGCTATGCAACAAATATATGTGTGTAGGATATAGAAAAAAAATGTTCTTTGTCATCCTAAGGCACTTGGATTATTGTTTGAGTTCATCTGCAATAAGATACCCAAAGATTGATGCAAGTGAGACCAAGAAAATTTCCATCTATTTTTCTCATCACATGATGCCAACTTACCTCCAGTTTGCCCTGATATGGGGTGGTTCTTGACAGGGGTAATTTGAAAGAAATTTCCACAAGTGTATGAGGCTCAAAGGGGTTAAACAAAGATTTACTTGCAGTGTTTAGAAATAAACTGCCTCTCGTCATTTTAGTTGTCGTCCCTTTCGCGAGAAAACCCTTCACCTTGCCAACATGGATTTTTTCACACTCATCTCACAATGTATATATAAGGGATTGTGTATAGGATAAGGCTTGCTTTTCATCATTCTTGCAAATTCAAACATTTCCACACCATTCATTGAAATGTCTATTTTGACAGATCTCAAGTGAAATTGGTGAATTAAACAAGCAAACTATCATGTGAAAATGCTTCATGATGATAAAGCAACTGGCTCTATTCCTACAAGCAACAAACATTGAATTTTAAAGTCAGACCTAAGAGGTGTTTGTGTCTTGCCCCTCTTTGTAAGGGAGCTTGATGACACCATCCATCTTTTGCCCCGACAAAAGTAAAACATGCATGATTATACACTCGAGGCTTCGCTTTCATTAAAGTAGATGGTGCAGGATCATGCCTAAGACATAAAGTAAAAAATTAGAGAGACAAATGGGGTGAACAAGATGCATGCTGAAAAAAATCTTTTTATTTTGGAAAATTTTGAGAGAACATGAAGAAGCCTAGCCTTTAGAATTAGCTCCATGCCTTTTTCTTTTTGGTAGGATTTCATCACAAGGCCAGTTTGGTGTACTTCAACATGCCCTCAAAATATGAAAATCTTCATGTATTTTATTGTAATGAAAGAAATCCTAACGTGCAAACTAAGAAAGCAATAAAGACTCCTGCGCAGAGGAGTATGCAAACAATTAAAATTCTCCTACTCTCGAGCTTCATCAATGGTGAACACTAAATTCTCCTTGAACAATTCAATCATTCCTTCGACCTTGTCATCTTCTGCAATGGATTGTAATAATCTTCCCTTGTGCCACAAAATTTACTTTCTGGTGAAGGCTTGAAGGAACTGCACCTACTGCATATATCCATAAACGACCCAACAAAAAGTTGAACGCAGTGGGTATATCCAAAACTTGGAAAACCACATTGAATAGCACTGGCCCTATTTGCACATCTAAATCAACTTCCCCAACTTCTTCTTTCCTAGTCCCATCAAATGCTTGAACAGAGGTCCTAGCTACATGAATTTTCTCCAAATCATACCCAAGGCGTTTCAGAGTTGCTAGAGGGCATATGTTTAAAGCCGATCCATTATCAATGAGTACGCGGGCCACTAAAGTATCCCGACACTTGACTAAGATATAAAGAGCCTTGTTATGTCCTCTTTCTTCACCTAGGAACTCCTCTTCCCGATCAATAACAATTGGAGTGATGGTTGAAACTATGCTAGTATGGTCTAAATATGCAATCAAGCCTTGGTTGGACATTGCCTCAACTCTTTGTTTCTTCTGAGATATGGTAGGTCTTTCTGTCTTCAAATAATACCCGACACAAACCAAACGATCATAAACGTCATCCACATGTACTTTCAAGTTCTTCTTCCTGCCAGCATCAAAACTGAAAATGGCATTTATACTTTCCGCTTGGTCAGGGAGTGGGTTATTCTGGACGTTCGGTTGTGTATCGCGGAAGGAGACCACCTTAGCATCCAAAAGATTCTGGACCTTGTGTCTCAGCATATAGCAATCATCAACCGAATGCCCTACTTCCCCCATGTGATAATCGCATGTCTTGGATGAGTCGTAGTTAGGGAAACGCTCAGGATTGGTCCGCTTAGGCTCTTTGGCCAGTAACCCTTTTTTTTGGAGGATCGGCAAAATCTTGGATAAAGGTTTAGGAAGTGGCGTGAACTGACGCCTAGAAGAGTTCCACTATTGACCATAAAACGGTCGCGCTCCTCCTTGCTGGGTGTTTTGGGTGGAGCGAGGTGGTTGGACATAAGCTGCATTAACCTCCGCTACGGGTTCCTTATTTTTCTTGACTAAGAATCTCTTGTGCGAGTTGGTCTGATCGGATGCCCATTCATCACGTAGGGCCATTTCAATTCGTTCACCAACAGGGATTAGCTGATTAAATGACTCAACAGTCGAACCGAGCATCCGACTTCGATATTCAAGCGAGAGTGTCTTCATAAACAAATCCATCAACTCTTTCTCCGTTGGTTCGGGACTGATTTGAGAAGCCATGACTCGCCATCTTGTGACATATGCCTTGAAAGATTCTGTCTTTTTCTTTTCTGTACGAATCAAATCCTCCCGGGATGGAGTAACATCGATGTTATACTTATATTGCTTGAAGAAAGCATCGGTCAAATCCTGCCAAGTCTCTAAGAGATTAATTCTTTTCATGATGTACCATTGCAATGCCGGCCCTGTCAAACTCGCTTGGAACGACTGAATCATTAAGGGTACATTATCAACATACTGGGTCATCCTGACCAAATATGTTTGCAGATGGATCTTTGGGCAAGAGGTGCCATCATACTTTTCAAAGTCAGGCATTTTGAACTTCTTCGGCACTTTGACTTTTGCATAAAGAGACAAGTCTGTCGGGCTTTGGCATTTTGAACCCTATAGTTGCTTGAGCTTTTCCTCAATTTTCGCTAAGCGTTTTTCTTGCTCGGTTTTTGGTACGACCGGGTGCATCACTTGTACCTCATCATCAACAACAATTTGAGGCATGTCAGTGATTTTGACTATAGGAGCATCACCGGAGTTTGACGGGTCGATTGCAGTCGTATTCTTGCCCTTATCTCTCGAATCACCAATAGGAGGTTGTTGAGGTAACACCACTTCAACTTGCGGAGCTGATGGGACAATGCTCGATTTGAGGGAATCCATTTGTTTAGACAGTTGCTCAAGGACATTCAGGACTTGCTTCATTTCCGTTTCAAGGGCAGTGACACGAGCTTGTTCAGTAACACGTGCTTGTTCAGTGTTATCGGCCATTGCTGCTCTAGAACGAGTACGAATAGGTGATCTCGGGTGAGCCGTGTTGAATTAATGTCACCTGATGTAAAAAAAAAAACAACACAGTAAGCATCATGACAAATGAAATTGGTCCATGACAACGATCGATCGTGCATTTTATTAAGTGAAATTGGATTCCAAAGACATTAACCTAAGAAATGAAAATGACTCCCTAGAGAATTAAATTCCTAAAACATCAATTTGAAAAATTGAAATAACACTCTAAAATTGAAATTGAACTCCTAGACATGAAAATAAAAACAATATTTTCTATATACAATTGACCTTTTGTCATGGACCCAAAAATGATAAAATAAATAGATTGCATAGTGTAAGGTAAGAATACTTACTTCCTAAAGGAAAAATGGCAACCACATAGACATACACATGAGATGTGAGGTTCGACACCTAAACTATAGGGCTTAGCAAATTAGAGTTAAGAGGAATGATCCGACTAATCGCAGTCTCGCGTACAAAGGTTGGGGTCCTCTTAGCTCCGGCTTGGTCAAAGAAAATCCTATAGTCATGCGATCTTGCAGACAAGGATAAACATTTTGACACCAAGAAAAAAAATTTCAGAGTTGAGAAAGGCAACCTCTACATCGCAATCTCGCATTCAAGGTTGGATCATTTCTCAACACCATCCTAACATCCTTAATTACGGTCCAGGTTCGACGGTAGGTAGTGTGTGCAAAGTGTAGTGCTAAAACCATTTAAAAATCATGCACAACAATTAATAATGCAAACATCACTTCAATATGAGCAAAAAATTCAACCTCAACACCTTCCTGCAAAACAAAAGGTTAGCAAACACTACACCCCTTATAACTCCTTTCTGCAAAAACATTTAACACTTCATGTTAGGGGCGTACCTGGTATTCATGCTGCCAAACACAAAAAATATTTTTGAAAAGAGAAAAATTAGGCCTATGTCCACTATGAGTTTTAACTCATGTCCCCAGCGGAGTCGCCAAGCTGTCGCGACCTCCCCGAAGGTGAAACACCAAGGGAAGACTAATGGATTACTAAGTCCGAAGACTTAGTGCGGACTCTCCCAAGCCCTACCAACCGCAACTTGGTACTCAAAATTTGACCTATTTAAACATGTAATTTTATATAATTAGGAGCCACCACTAATCAATTAGGGTTGATTAGAAACCCAAGTAAAGTATGGGAGAATACTTTACTTCTGCGAACTAGAGATTCAATAGGTTCGGGGACATGAGTTAAACTAGCGCCCTTTCGGTACCCTTTCTCTTTAAGTTTCAAAAAAAAAAATTGCAAGCAATTTTGGTTGATTTTAACCTAAACCATTAACATGGAAAGGAGTGGCCATGCAACTCACAATCAATAACATTCAATAAAATCCAAAAGGGCGAATATAAAAATCATGATCAACCTTAAAACAAAATAAGCTATAACTAAAATGCATGACCTAAACATAAATTCTAAAGGGGATGACATCTACTTTTTTTGGATTTTTCTAGAATTAATTATATAAATAACTCTAGTCTAGATTTAATATGCATGATTCTTACTCTAACGACATATGACGTGCAATTCAAATGGCCTAACTCTAATGACATATGTTAATTGAAAACTATTGTAACATGTGTGCAATCTATCTAAATATGCATGTGCTACATGATGTAGGATGAATGATGTATTTTGCTATATGCATATGCATGATCTTTTATTTTATTTTTTATTTTTTTGTCCTTTTTGTTAAAATATATATATATATTTAACTAATGAAATTTCCTAAGCTTCTACATCATATGCAATGTAAACTATAAGACTAGTCCGATATGAAGTGCATTAATCTACCGTATTATGTAACAGATTTTTTTATGCATTTTTGTAAGTTTACTAAAAAAATCAACACATGTAATGCAAACGATCATGTAAAGCACACAATTTAGCCCTGACCCAAGATAGAAAATCAAAACAATCAAAAACCTGATCCGACGTCTCGCGGCTCAATATTTTTTATTATTGAGATTTTTTAACACGACACACGACCTCACTTAATTGGAATTCAATCAAGCATGCAATACTTTAAACGGGAAAAAAAAATATTCAAGAATTAATTTGGATAGGAACTTTACCTACCTTGTCTCTTGGGAAGAGGCCTCCTTTTGTGAGCCGACCTTCAAGACCTGCAGCAAAAAGAGACGCTTTTTCTCCTCTCTCTCTATATTGCGTTGCCGCTCCTTTTCTCTCAATTGTGGATGTCTTTTTTATGTGTGTGTGACCCCCTTTTTATAGGTGAGAGAGCTATGTTATTTAAGAAAGATGATAAATTTGCACGTTGCATATTTAGCTCTTGCATCCCACGTGCAATATTTTTCCAATATTTCATCCGACACCTTCCTTGAATATTGAAAGAATAATGTGAATATTCTCGGGAACATTCTCATATTCCCGAGAATATTCTCATATTCTCGACACTTTCCTTGAATATTGAAAGAATAATGCGAATATTCTCGGGAACATTCTCATATTCCCGGGAATATTCTCATATTCCAACTCATCACCCTTTAATGGGCCTAGCCAAATTCTCTTTCACTGTGGGCTTAGTCCAATTTGTTAAATTAAAGCTTAGAACCATCAATTGAAACCCATTTGCCACATGTCCAATGCGAATGCAATAATAAATGCTCCTAAAACTATATGCTATGCAATTTAATCCTAATATTTTTTGTTTAGGGGTTAAAATTAATCTCTAAATTTTTGTGCACTAAATTACGAATGATCAATCAAAATTTAAGTGTCAACAAAAAGATAGTAAAAATTTGCTAGAGAGCCTGAAAAAGAAAGGGGCCTCTAAGGAAGAGATTTTAGAGTTAGGAAAAGGAATTGGTGCAATCCCCTCTAGTGACATTGAGGCTTACTCTACTCCAAAAGAATTGTGAAGAGGAAACTGATTCCTTATAAAAGGGACTTGAACTTATCGAATGCCAAGAACATATGCGGAAATAGGCCCAAGGACATGTGTTGTACCAATCAAAAAGCATATCACTAAACAGACATACCTTATTGTCACAAATTAAGTGTTCCTTTTGTAGCAACGAGAGTTTTCGATTAGGATGTATCCCAATTTAGAGAGAGTTTTTTCTTTGTTTTGTGTAGGAGTGCTCTCAAGCATGAAAATTCTTCCTTCAACGTCTCTTTTCATTCTATTATTTTTATTTTATAGATTTCTCCCATAAAATAACTGTCTTTGAAGTTTACTTCTCTCATGGGCCTTTTCAAAATTATTAATTGATGGGCTGGGTTTAGCCCAACATGGGTGGCCCATTATCAATGAAAAACCCATCAAATTGCTTGATGTAAGAGAAGAGATTGAGAAACATAGGAGAATGAGAAAAGGGAAGGAGAAAATGGTGGAGGATTCTAAGTAAAAGGAACCTGAATCCGAGGGGAAAAAGGCACAGAAAATGATGATGATAACAGAATTTACGATAAATTTGAGCCCACTAAGGCTTCAGTAGAGCGAAAAGTTGTCCCTGAGATGTTCCTAATCGATATCCTATAGCAGTCACTTCAACATGTTGCCGATTCGTGTGAAGTGATGATCACAGATTTGTTAACTTTGATTTTATTGAATTCCGTGGCCTATTTATCTTCCTGTAATTTGAAGATGTTCAATTGTGAAAGCTCTATACAATGGACGTAGAGGTCTACCCGAAAGTTGTTGGTTGTTTCTATTCTAATATGCACTTCAAAGGTCTTGATGACAATTATGAATCAGCACTATGCCTTGTCTACGGAATTACTTGAGATTCTATCCACTAATTTCCGCACTTTCGTCAAAATCTCTATTTCTGTGAATGATGCAAACAAAATTTTGACTAAAGATTTTACTTTTGAGAGAGAATATCGGGATCATGTCTCTCACAATCAACTGCACTAGAAGTGCAAAATTCTCTAAAAAATTCTTATCATATGCATCAAACCCAAGGTCATCTACTAATGATATCTCCAGATATGAAGCGCAATTGTTGTGAGCCATCATAAATGGTGTCAAATTCTCTAACCCACAAACAATTTTTCTTCATATTTATAGAACCAAAAGGAAGTGGTTTGGAAAACTACCTTATGTTGTTCTGATTACCCTTATCCTGAAGCACAAGGATGTTGTAATTGTAGAAATATCCATGAAGGAAAAACTGGTCAATATGGACATAGGGAAAGAGACTATGAGAAAGATGCATCTTCGGGCCACTGTGAATGCTGGGAACAAGGTATGGAGATTGGATATGGTGATGATAAGTTGGCTAGGGAAACTCTGGAGCCACTTTGCTAAAGAAGGGACGAACTGGCAAGGAAGGATCAAGTAAGGAAGGAAAGATTGACATGCCTTCTCCCGGTATTGCTAAAGGGAAGAAGAAATTGGTGGCCTCTTCTCTAAAGGAGACCGAGAAAGTGGCTGGCACATAGTAGACATCGTGGGCTTTATCAACTATGGGAGAGGAAATAGAAGAAACAACCAAAGTGGTCAAAGATCAAGAAGAGTTGGTTAAGGAGATAAAAGGCAAGAGAAAGGAGGATAAGACTCATGGGAAATCTTCCACAGGAGGAGAAAAGCATAAAGGATCATCTGTGTGAGCTAAAAGGTAATGTCATATGCCTTATAGAACAAATGACTGAAAGTGCAAATAGCAACCATTCTGTTCTCAAATATAATTTTATGCTCAGAAATAATTCTTTTTTTATTATTTTCCCAAGAATAATTTCTAAGCATTTGAAAGTGTTTGGTAACCGTCCAAAATTTTTATTCTCGGGATAGAAATGCATTTAGTAAAACTCCAAAAAAAAAAATTTTTTTTCTTTTAATTTTTTAATACTTTTATTATATTTTTCTTATATTTCTCTTTTTTCTTTATTCTTTTTTTCCCTTTTCTCTTCTTTTTCCTCCTTTTGTAGGCAGTTGCCATTGCTAGTTGTCACACCCCAACTCTTGGGCATGCAATAATCCCTATTCTCTTTGGTCAAATGAATGCAACGTCCCGGGCCGCATCACTAACTAGTCTTTTTGTTTTCCATTATGCACAAGCGGAAATAGTTTAACCCCCAATCAATCAACCAATCACAACAAGGATAGTAGAATGAACAAACACCATAGAAGCAAACCAATTCATTTATTCATTTACTAGATTAACCCCTAAAGGAACATCTCTAATTACAAACCGTCAATGGCTAGTTCTTTTTTCCAAGCCTATAAAAAAATGACAGGGCTAGGTTAATCTACTTCTTCAAAAGCTTGGGTTTCGCACGTCTATTAGGGACTACCAAAACACATTGACCCATCCGAGTCAGGTTCCATCGGGTCGTAGTCAAAGGGGTATGGGTCAGCTGCTAGTGGGGTAGAATCGGGATCCACCATTGTCCCATCTAGAGGGTTTAACTCCATGCGATATCAATCTACATCTTCAGAGCCCCTACCAGGTAGACCATCAAGACCATGCAAAGGGCCAAATAGAGTCTCGCCCTTCATAATATACCATGCCAAAAACCAGTAGGGAACCCACATCTCCAGTCCTTCATCCACCCAAATGGTGGAAACATACTTCTCGTACAAGTATGCCCAACCTAAAAATTGATGGGTCATAACAATGGTTTCACAATCCTTGGTAACCCCAAACCGCACTGGATGGTACGTCATCCTAAGAACATGAAATGGTTAAATAATAACCAATGAGATATAATCTCAATGAGTTCTCCCCCTAAGCTCTGATTAGGACATTGACTCATCTTGGGGTACCTATCATACAAAAAAATCCTCAAGCAGATCAACGGCAAAATAATACTAATTGCTCCAGTTAATGACACAATCTACTCAGTAACCCTATAAATAACATTGGCAAACAATTGTCTCACAAGCAACCTTACCTAGTCATGCCATACCCTACATGATAAGCACACATGCACTTCACAATAAATGCACACCGCATTCTCAATAATGCATTAATCAACCACAATCGAGTCGTATTATAGGCGATCTCACCTGGCCATTGCCATACCCTGCACGATATCAACTCAAACATGTTATAACCTATGCAACCAACACATGCATAATCAGAACCAGTATCAATATATTTCTCATGCATCCCTACATTCATGCACGTTTCGACTATTACTGCTCTTAAGGGCCACAACCGAACTCTCATCGATGTGTACAATTGAACTCCCGCCGGTGTTTATTGGCTTTGCTAGGTATTGTCCTGCCCCATCGAACATGGCTACATTTGGATCTCCCTCCCAGACGGTATTCTCAAAGGAGCATAGGTCCAGCCTCTATCGTGACCTGCATCCGGACTCCCGTCGGGGTGATGTTTATATTATGTGACCACACGAGCATACCACAAATAAATAATTACATGCATTGACCAATGAAGATATGATACATGCTTAACATAAAAGTCTATTGCACATTTTTCATGTAAAAATGCAGGAATGAATTGCATGCAATCACATTTCATTTCAAAACCCATCTAGCTTTTATGCATTGTCGATAAAACATGTCATTCTCATTTTTCTTGCAAAACTTGACATATATACTTCCAACACCTTAGGGTTTTTTCTTTTTATAGTTCATGCAATAGTACGCAAACGTCAATGCATAATTATCAAAATAATCAAGCACTTAATAATTTCAATCAATCACACGACCAATACCTTATTAGTCCAAATAGCAACTCAACATGCTTTAATAAATACGGACACGTCAAATTAGTCACACAATTTAATTATAAATAAATAGTACTATTCATAATTAAATAATAATTAATTATTATTAAAATAATTAATAAAAATTACGAATTTAATAAATAATAATTAAAAATAAATTATTTCTTTTTAATAAATTAATATTAATCAAGATTATCTCACTAATCCTTGATTATCCTAATTAACCACCGTTAATTAGCATTAAGCATGATTAAAATTTTAATAAAGTTAACTATAGTTAGCTAACCTAACTATGTTTCCACCTTAGTTAATTAACCCAACCTTGGTTAATTAACCTAATCATAGTCCACTCTCTAACCAATCCTCTAAACCATGGTTAATCATAATCAACTTCCTAACTAATATTAACTATAGCATAATATATTCCTACGCAAGTTTAATGGATTAATCGAGGGATTAAAGCATAAACTCACCCTATGATGATTTCGACGACACTAGTGTGACGGTGGCGGCGAGGCGGATGTGCGGCGTCTCCGGTTCACTGAGACTAAGCGGTTTGAAATCGGGTCTTGATTGAGGTGGTTTGGACCTAGCTGACCTGCAGAGGGGAGAGGCACCACGGCAGCTCTAGGCGGCTACGGCTAGTGGCGGCGACTAGACAGAGGGTGGTCGAGGTGGCTAATGACAGCTACGAGGCCAGGATAAACACGAAACAGGGAGAAAAAAAGGGAAAAAACAAAGGAAGGGAAGGGGCGGCTACCAGTGAGGGTTCAGAGCTGAGTCGATCAAACTGTAGCTCGACAATGGTCCCACAGTGATGCAGGGTGGTGGGGCTGAGCTGCAGAGGTGGCCAACAACCAGGTTTGATTTGGCCACAACAAAGCTGAAGAAAAGGGCGAGCGTGGTTGGTTCAAGGGTGGTGGTTTAACTAGAGGACAGTGGCTCGGTGTGCAGCTTGGTGGCTAATGATGGTGGGCGGTGATGGTTTAGCCAAAAACTGCTGCAGGCTACAAAAACCAGAGGGAGAAAGGAGACGAGAAGGCTAGTTTTGAGGGTTCCGACCAGTTCGCAGTGGCGGACAACGACTTACTAGCGGTCTGATAGCTAGCAGACAGAACAGCTATCCACCAGACGGAGTTGCGGGGACCCTGGTCGTTGTCGATAGGCCAGTAGCAGAGCATAAAGTAGTAACAACTGCAGTCGAGGAGAAGAAGAAAAAGGCTACAGAGGGGAAACGTACATGCATGGGAGGGAAATCGAGAGAGAAAGAGAAAGAGAAGACAGGGGGAGAGTGGACAAGAGCAGGTGGGGCACATGGGGAAGAGACATAGGGAGCCACACATAAAAGAAAAGAAAGAGAGAGAGAACATGTGGCAACAGAGAAAAGGGGGGGCAAGAAACGTGTGCGGAGGAGAGAGAGATTGATGGGGGAGGGGACAGCTGAAGTGGGGAAATCCACCCCTCCCATCATCTCTCTCCTTTTTCCCTCCTTTTAATTCAAAAGAAAAATTGTCCCCTAGTCCATAAATGGCTAGGGGCAATTTCATCATTTCGCACTTTTTGGTCATAAAATCCCCAAAATGCTCTTGGTTCGAAAATACGAAACAAAAATCGTCAGGTTTAAATATTCAACCCAATAATCCTTTTTCCGGCGTTCCCAAGTGGACCGAGATTTTTAATAATTAATGAGGCTAAAATCCAATAATTTTATTTCGACATCTGAAAGCTCGACAATCAAATTTGGATAAAAATCATAGCAAAGTCAATCAATTGCAACTTTAATGTGTCTCAAACTAACGAGTGGCTTTTAAGAATCACGTGTATACGGACATCTTTAGCAACATTTCCCCTTTGATTAGCATCTCATGAATAATCAATTCAAAGCAATACCTAACTAGCAGTACATTGACGAATTACGCATTCATAAAATCCAAAATAGGTCGGAAAATTTAGGATGTCATAGCTCTTCCCCCCCTTATAGAAATTTTGTCCTCAAAATTTGCACCACTCCTTAAATCCTCGAACATATGAGATATTATTGCCTCATTATTTCTTAGCTTTCCAACATAGTTCTTTTTTATATACAATTCACACCAATCTATCCATGTACAATGCCCTATCATTCACATATTTTCAAGGTCCTTTATTCATTTAAGGCCAAAATCTTTATCCGATTCCAAAACTCAAAAGGTCCAATGCATAAAGGTTTCAGTTTTTCCTTTCTTGCTAGCTTTGCACGTCATTCGCTTATCTCTAATAATCTTAATCACATCCACTAATCGCTGGCCAATCTTTGGACCAGTGATCCTACCATCTTAGACCTCATTCCAATAAACTGGAGTTTCACAAGCTCATTCATACTTTTGTTACTCTCTTCCGATAGAAATCTTATTCTCTCAACCGGTGCATAGTTCATCTCATCCTTATCCTCTTCGACATCCTAGAAGCTTGCCAAAAGTCGCTCTTTGCTCAGGCCCTCTAGCCCTAGTGACCACTCCCCATCCTCGTCGGATCAATCAATACAAGCATCTTCGAACTGCACACTAATCTAAAAAGTCACTTCCTGATATGGATTAACTCATAGAGGTATTAGCCGTTTTGGCCTGTCCTAGACTGAACCTCACAGTTTTAACCTTGTCTGAGCACATCAAAGTGCAAAGTTTTTCTCCAACTCGTCAATTGAAGAGGTCATTTTCTTGAAATCACTCATAGAAACTTGAATTATGATCCATCAAATTTCCATTAGATCACAATTTGAATTCCACAAATCCTCAATTCACCTTTCAACATTCCATTCACGCCAATTACATAATTAACCCAAGGATGTCATCGAAACCACTTGAAGATTAGTGCAAACCAACTCTCATATATTGCACTAAAAACTTTTGGTACTTCTTCAAGTCTACTAATACCTCAAAAATAAATCATTGACAATAATATTTCACCACTAATCCATCTACCAAAGACAAAAATCCATTTCTACCAATCCCTATTTTAATTGCCTCCCGAAATAATCCACCATCAATAAATTCATCTCTTATGACCATTCAAGCTTACAACTTCCAAAATCGATTCCTATTACACTAAATACTATCAAGCAATGTCTCCAAATCCTAAGAACAAAAATGTTCATTGCAATTTTCAAATCATACGTCAAGTAGTTCAACTCACGAGACCATAATTGTCTCACAAAATAATTTAATATAGTTCTTTACAACATCCAAAACTTTCAAGCAACAACTTGTCCACCATAAATCTTATCAAAGATTATCGCCAACTTAGAGATCATCACTTATGATTGAACTCCTATAACTCCCTAACTTCCATTAAATCCAACAACTTCAATTGTTGCTCATGTTCCTCCAAACTCCTCGGATACATCAATATATTGCCTATCAATACGATTGAAAATTGATCTAAATATGTCTTAAACACCCAACTTATCCAATCCATAAAAGCAACTGGTGCATAGGTCAATCTAAACTGCATCACAACAAACTCATAGTAGCCGTAATGCGTTTGAGATGCTGTCTTTAGTATATTGTTCTCCTTGAACCTCAACTAACATGTTAACCAGGGGCATCCAATAACCTTAATAAACCTCATTCAATAAGCAAGTCACCTCAAGTGACGTAATCAAAGGATCGAGAGTCCTTCTCAATTTCTAATGAATTTATAACTAGCCCCACCTAACAATTAAATGGGACTTTCATCCCACAGTAGCTCATCGTAGCTTGTTGCTCGGCAAGTCAACCCATTCAAACATAACATCAAAGTCATACATCGCTAAAACAATCAAGTCTATCACTTCCTCTCGACCGCCAATTGTTACTTACTACTAGAATGTCCTATTGTAGAAAATCTATCCTTACAGAGTCGAAATGCTAAGAACCACTTCCAACAGTTTCAATTTCACCCCCACTAACTTAACAAACTACTTAACTATAAACAAATGCGCAGCTCCCCAATCAAATCACGCATAAGTAGTAGGATCGCACAAAGAGACCATATTTGTAATTATTGCATGTGGATCGTCCGCTTCCTTTCTAGTGACAGCGTCCTCCTCTCCTTATGCTAAAGAGCGATCAAAATTGTTTTGCAGAGTGTTCCCTACAAGTTGTCCTTCCTATAGCTACGACATTTGTACTCCCACGGACTTGCGCAGGTAGTTCCTCACTTGGTGGCCATGTTGATCACATCCAAAGCAAGCTCTAGTCTTAGGAAGATGCAGGGAATTTCTAAACAATTGCCCAACTTGGGGTTGTTCGGGTCACTTCTTTGACTATCAACAGGGATGATTTCTCACCATGTGACCCTATTCGCCGCATGCAAAACATGCTTCAATCTTAGCAAGGCACAAAGTTGCTTCACATCGTCTCCCACAAAGTCGACATATGTCGCTTGAGTTATGTGCCGATTTCCCAACGCTATCCTTTCTATTGGGTGGGATAGAATGTTCACCTTCTGTCATTGGCCTCTTCCCAAGCCAATGATTATCCTTATGAGACAGATCACGATCCAAACACGACTACTTCTTTTGCCATCTCATTTTCAATTCGTTGGGCCCCCTCACACCATTTATCATAATCCTTCAATTTCAAGGGCATTAGCTAATCCTTAATTTCTAGTTTCAGACCATCCCTTAACCTCCTAACTTGGTCTACCAAATTCTCAACCATTCTTGGCGCGTACCTTGAGAGCCCAACGAATTTAGCCTCATATTACTCGACTGACAAATGATTTTGACGAAGTCGTAGGAAGTCAGCGGGCTTCAACCTATTCGCACCCTCAAAAAAATTCTTCATGGAATGCTTCTACAAAAGCATCCCAAGTCGGGGTTGTACCTTATGAAAAGATCCTCCCTTGGGTGGTCTCCCAGCAATCACTGGCACTACCCTGCAATTGGTACACTACTAGAGTTATCTTTATTCCTCTGAGCATTTCAGCAAAGCAAACACCTTCTCCAATTTCTAGATCTAAAGGAGTGCTACCTCGTGAACACTCGTCCCATTGAACTTGGACGACTCCAGCTCCAAGAATAGTTCAACCAACTTAAATAGTGATCGTTCACCATTACCATTTCCAGCCAATAGGACTCCATTAGGCATAACGACAATAACAATGGCAACGACAACAATAGCTTGAGTTTGAGCTTGTTGCCGTATCCTATTTCCCAAAGCTTCCACTACCTGCAAGATCTCTTCTAATCTAGAATCCTCCAACAGTCTTCCTCTAATACCAATCAACTCTTCAGTTGCCTCTCCTCTAACAGCTCTCAAATCAGGATTGTTTTGTTTTCCCAATCTCTTAGGCACACGGCAATCCCTATTCTCTTTGGTCAAATGAACGCGACGTCCCAGGACACGTCATTGACTAGTCCTTTTGTTTTTCCATTATGTGCAAGTGGAAACAATTTAACCCCCAATCAATCAACCAATCACAATAGGGATAGTAGAATGAACAAACACCATAGCCGCAAACTAGTTTATTTATTCATTTACCAGATTAACCCCTAAAGGAACATCTCTAATTACAAATCGTTAGTGGCTAGCTCTTTTTTTTCCAAGCCTACAAAAAGATGCTAGGGCTAGGTTAATCTACTTCTTCAAAAGCTTGAGTTCTGCACGCTCATTACGAACTACCAAAACACATGGACCCATCCAAGTCAAGCTTTGTCAAGTCGTAGTCGAAGGGGTATAGGTCAGCTGCTAGTGGGGTAGAATTGAGATCCGCCACCATCCCATCTGGAGGGTCTAACTCCATAGGATCACAATCCACATTTTAGCCCCTACCAGGTGGATCATCAAAACCATGTAGAGGGCCGAACAAAGTCTCGCCCTTCCTAATATACCATGCCAAAAACCAATAGGGAACCCTCATCCCTGGTCCTTCATCCACTTAAATGGTGGAAACATACTTCTCGTACAAGTGCCCCCAACCTAGAAATCGATGGGTCGTAACAACGGTTTCTCAATCCTTGGGAACCCCAAACCGCACCAGGTGGTGTGTCATTCTAAGGACCTAAAATGGTTAAATAATAACGAATGGGATAAATCTCAGTGAGTTTTCCTCCTAAGCCCCAATTAAGACATCAACTCGTCTCGGGGTACCTATCATACAACAAATTCCTCTAGTAGATCAACGGCAAAATAATACTAATTGCCCCAATCAATGACACAATCTACTCGGTAACCCCATGAATAACATTGACAATCAATCGACTTGCAAGTAACCTTACCCGATCATGCCACACCCTGCACAATAAGCACACATGCACTTCACAATTAATGCACACCGCATCCTCAGTAATTCATTAATTAACCACAATCAAGTCGTATCAGAGACGATCTCAACTAGCCATTGTCATACCATGCACAATATCAATTCAGACATGTCATAACCAACACAACCAACACATACATAATCATAACAAATATCAATATATTTATCATGCACCCCTACATTCATGCGTGTTCCAATTATTAGTGCCCTTACGGACCATAGCCGAACTCCCACCGATGTGTACAACCGAACTCCCGTTAATGTCTACTAGTTTTGCCAGGCATCGCCTCGTCCCATCGAGCATAGCTACATCTAGATCTTCCACCCAGATGGTGTTCCCAAAGGAGCATAGGTTCGACCTCTACCACGACCTGCATCCGGACTCCCGCCGAGGTGATGGTTTATATTATAAGACCACACGAGCATACCACAAATAAATAATTACATGCATTGAACAATGCAGACATGGTATATGCTCAACATAAAAGTCTACTGCACATTTTTCATGTAAAAATAGAAGGAAAGAATTGCACGCGATCACATTTTATTTCAAAACCCATCTAACTTTCATGCCTTGTTGATAAAACATGACATTCTCATTTTTCTTGCAAAACTTGACATATATACGCCTGACACCTCAGGGTTTTTTCCTTTTAATAGTCCATGCAATAGTACACAAATATCAAGGCATAATTATCATAACAATCAAGCACTTAATAATATCAATCAAATACATGGCCAATACCTAATTGTTCTTAGCAGCAATTCAACATACTTTAATAAATACAAACACGTCAAATTAGTCACACAATTTAATTATAAATAAATAGTATTATTCATAATTGAATCGTAATTAATTATTATTAAAATAATTAATACAAATTACGAATTTCATGAATAATAATTAAAAAATATTTCTTTTTAATAAAGTAATACTAATCAAGATTATCTCACTAATCATTGATTATCCTAATTAACCACTATTAATTAGTACTAAGCATGATTAACAATTTAATAAAAGTTAACCTAACCATGCTTCCACCTTAATTAATTAACCCAACCTTGGTTAATTAACCTAACCATAATCCACTTTCTAACCAATCTTTTAAACCATGGTTAATCATAATCAACTCTAACTAAGATTAACTATAACATAATATATTTCTAAACAAGTTTAACGGACTAATCGAGGGATTAGAGTGTAAACTCACTCAGGGATGATTCCGATGACACCAGTGGGACGGCAACGGCAAGGTGGATGTGCGGGTGTCCCCGGTTCACCAAAACTAAGCAGTTCAGAAATGGGTCTCGATTGAGATGGTTCTGACCTAGCTGACTCGTTGAGGAGAGAGGCATCAAGGCTGCTCTAGGCGGTTGCAGCTAGTGGTAGCGACTGGACAGAGAGCGGCCAAGGTGGTTGATGATGGCAGCAAAGCTAGGACAAATGTAGAATGGGGAGAAAAAAGGGAAAAAATAGAGGAAGGGAAGGAAAAGGGTGGCTGTTGGTGGGGGTTCAAAGTTGAGTTGGTTGAGTGGCAGCTCACCAACGGTCTCCATAATGGTGCAAGGCGGTGGGGCTAAGTTGCAAAGGTAGCCGATGACCAGGTCTGGTTCGGCCAGAACAAAGTCAAAGAAATGGGCGAGCGTGGCTAGTTCGAGGGTGGTGGTTCGACCGTAGGATGGTGGCTCGGCATGCAACTTGGTGGCTGATGACGGTGGGTGATGATAGTAGGCCAGAGAAATCATAGGGAGAAGGGAGACAAGATGATTGGTTTCAAGGGTTCAAACCAGCTTGCGATTGGTGCATAGCGACCCACCGGCAATCCGACGAACATAACAGCTGTCCACCAGACAGAGTTGTGGGGACCTTGGTTGTTGTTGACAGGCTAGTGGTAAAGCAGAAAGTAGCAACAATTGTAGTCGGGGAGAAGAGAGGAAGAAGAAGGCTGTAGAGGGGGAACGTATGTGCATGGGGGGAAACCGAGAGAGAAAGAGAAAGAGAAGATAGGGGGAGAGTGGACGGGAGCAGGTGGGGCACATGGGGAAGAGACAAAAGGAGCCGCACATAAGGGAAAAGAGAGAGAGAGAGAGAGAGAGAATAGGCGGTAGCAGAGAAAAAAAGGGGGGGAGGAAGAAACGTGTGTGGAAAGAGGAATTGATGGGGGAGGGGACTGCTGAAGGGGGGGAAATCCACCCCTCCCACCATCTCTCACCTTTTTCCCTCCTTTTAATTTAAAAGAAAAATTGTCCCATAGTCCATAAATGGCTAGGGGCAATTTCATCATTTCGCACTTTTTGGGCATAAAATCCCCGAAATGCCCTTGATTCGAAAATGTGAAATGGAAAGCGTTTGGTTTAAATCTTTGACTCGATAATCCTTTTTCCAACATTCCCAAGCAGACCAGAATTTTCTAAAATTAATGAAGCTAAAATCCAATAATTTAATTTTGATGTCTAAAAGCCAACAACCGAATTTGGATAAAATCATGGCTAAGTCAATCAATTGCAACTTTATTATGTCTCAGACTAACGGCTGGCTTTTAAGAATCATGTGTACACAAAAGTCTTTAGCAGTTTTTCCCTTTGATTAGCATCTTGTGAGTGATTTGTTTAGAGTGAGACATGACTAACAGTGCATTGACGAATTACGCATTCATAGAATCCAAAATAGGTCAGAAAATTTAGGATGTCACACCAATGGTGGCTGTTGCACAGCTAGGCAAGGTTTGGCGACCTTGCCGGAGCCTTGCCAAGCTAAGGCGAGGTCCGATGTGCTCGTCGGAGGCTCGCTTGGCTACCAGCAAGCCCTGCCAGGCCATTGGCGAGCTCATCGGACCTCATCTAGCCACTCGTCAACCACCATCAATGGCAACGACGGTGGCTGGTGGGTAGCCCCGTAATAATAGGGGAGGAGGAGGAAGAAGAAGAAAAAAGAAGAGAATAAGAAATTTTAGACTTGATTCTTGGAATTGTTCCTGGAAAAAAGAATTAACTTTTATTTTTATTCTTGATTCTGTTCCAAATTTATTCTCAAAAACAAATTTGTTCTCGAAAATAAAAATTTACTAAATAGATTTATGTGCCAAGCCTGCTCCCGGGGAACAAAAGAATATAATCAACTACTATTTGGCCGGTCGCCATGCATGTCCTAAGCTAACTAATTCTCTTCACACAATGCCAATTGGTTTTGGGAATTACTTGAACAAAATCAAACATACTCTGTAATTTGTGTTTGTATTTACTAAATGCAATTCTAAGTTTTTCTTCTTCTTTTTTGGCAAACTTTGATTTTTTTTTGTGCCATGCTTTTTTATGTTGATTGAAAAGAACTTGATTTTGTAGTATTGTTGGTGGTGTTATTGCATATATTTGACTTTATAATCATGACCTAAGAGGGGGACGGGGGAGTGATTTATGCGGATGATGAATGGAAAAAGGTATAAGTAATACGAGGATAACAAAAGAATTACAAGACTCACAAAAGTGACAAAGAACCATTGATATAAACAATGAAATAGAGGGAGCAAAATGAAGCTTTTACTTGCACTTTCTCTAACCATTATTATTGAATTGATTTTAAAATCCTCATAACCATTTTTATTTATGATCATCCTTAGTTCACCACAGAAATAGATTTTCGACTCTTATCACACACTGTTTCCACCGTCTCTAAAAACTTTTCAAGAGACCACATCATTTCTTGCCTCTGCATCATCTCTTAAATATTTCAAAAAACAATTGATAACTTGTTAATAACAAAACTTTAATCACTTGTGTTCATTGCATTTGACATACAAGTAAATGGTTTTGTCATCATAAAACATGAGGATGACCAAAATAAAATTATCTAAAATGAGGAGACTGTTGAGAAAATTCCTCGAGACTTGAACAATGACAAAACTATCTCATATGAATTATTGTTTGATCGATGCAAGTGTTGTTTCTATCTAGGTATTTTATTGATGACTCAACACCATTGAATCTATCCCTAATGATATGTGAAAGAACTTGAAAGACTAGTAAGACCTAAGGATGAAAAAGTCGAAGAGAACAGGAAGTTCATGAGGACTTGAGAAATCAAGAAGTGAACGCATCTGAAGAAGTCTAATTCACATGCATACTCAAGAAAAATTGACGGAGATTGATAGACACAAGAATTATCAATTGAACCACTAGGCCAAAACCAAGGAAAGACAACAGTGTATATCTATTGACACCTAAATTTTGGCAATTTGTTTTAGTATTTATTAATTGCATTGGAAAATTAGAGATTAGTTTCTAATCCCTTAACAAAAATTTCTTTCATTAAATTGCATTACATATAGACATTAGGAGCATTTGCATCATTAATTTTAAAATTAATTTTAAAAAAAAAAAAAAAAAAGAGAGGTTGGAAAAAACATTATGGGTCCAGGCTAGGGCTGGGCCTGCCCGGCCCCTTTCTTTTCTTCCTTTCCCCCCGCACGGGCTTGGCCCATTCTTCTTCTTTCCTTTTCTCTTCCTTTCCCGGCTCGGCCCGTCAGCCTTCTTCTTGGTTGTTGCCTCTCCACGCGCGGTCTTCTGCAGAACTCAAAACAGAAAAGCAACAGCAGCAGCAAAGCAATAACAGCAAGTCAGCAGAGAGAAGCAAAGCAGAAGTGGTAGCAGGTCAACAGCAAAAGCAGCAGCTAGTCAGCAAGGCAGAAGGAGAAGCAAAGACAACAAAAAAAAGAAGAGAAGGAGAAGCAAAGACAGCAAAAAAAAGAAGAAAGAGCGGAAGACGGGAAGCGGGAGACAACTGGAAAAAAGAGAGCCAAGGGAAGAAAAAAGGAGGACAGGGAGAGACGGATAGAGAGGAGAGACCGGAGACAAAAGAGAGAGTGAACCAAAGGGAGAAGGCGAGCTCAAGGGAGCGGGTAGCCGTCGCCGGAGGACCGCCCGCCGCCGTTGTCCGCCACAGCCCTTCCCTGAACCAGGTAAATTCGGCTTCGTTCTTGCTCCGTTTTAGACGCACTGGGCTAGAGCTTGCGGCCGTCCGGCTCGCGCAAGCTCCGGCCCTCGTCGCCCTTGCATTTTATTCCCACGCTCCTTATACGTCACGTCCGTGGACCCCTAAAGGGCATTCGATGCTCGGTTGAGTCGGAATCCTTTGATTTTGGTAGTGCCTGTTAATTGTTCGATGAAATGCCTCAATGAAAAATTCGAACTCAATCTTCGATTGAAGCTCGGGTCTTGGTTTTTCTGCGTTGCTAGGGGATACACTGCTTTAGGCATTTTCTTGGCTTTTTGGTGGGTCATCTCGAGCTAGGGTGCATCGGTCTAGCCGTGTGGGCCTCGCCAGCGTCAATCCAGCGACTTTGAATGTCGGCCAGCTAGTGGCCAGCGGAGCTCGGCATCGGTTAGACGGAACGACCGATGCCGGACGATGTAATGGTGACCCCCCAAAAAAGCCAGCGCGGGCTCGTCGCGTGCGGAGGCGGCCTCCGGCGAAGAAAAGGAGGAGGCTGCACGAAGACGTGCATGGGGGAGGAAAAACCTACGTGCAGGAAGGAGAAATCCATAGGGAAGAAGACCAGAAAAAGAAAAAATTGAAAATGAAAAGAAAGCAGAAAAAGACAAAAAAGAAAGATAAAAAAAGAGAAATGAAAAAAATCGGAAAATAGAAAAATAGAAAAATAGGAAGGTGGGCTTCGCCTTGGGCTTGTGTACGCCGGGTTGGGTTCGTAGTGGGCCGAGATGGTTGGGCCGAGAGATAGAAATTAGGAGTGGGCTCTTTCTATAAAAAACGAGTTTTTTGTGGGCTTTTTTTAACCCTTAGTGATTTAGGGCCGGCCCAGTCTCTTGTGGCCCAACCCGGACCAACGGGGTCCAAATCAGGTTAGTAGGGCTGGGTTTCCTGACCCGGTCCAAATTATATTTTTCATAAAAAAATCATAAAAAATAAAAAAAATTCAGAAAATATAAAAATATAAAAAAAAAATACTAAAAAATCATAAAAAATTTCGAAATTTCAGAAAATTCATGGAAAACTCAGAAACCTGAAAATTTATAAAAATTTTCGAAAAAAATATTTTTTTTTGATTAAAAAATATTCGAAAATATTAAAATATTAGAAATTCAAAAAATCTCAAAAATCCCAAAAAATTCCAAGTTTGTTTTAGAGTTCCCTAAGAAGCTCTAAAATAATTCTTGGACAATTTTCTCTTAAAAAAGTGTTGATAAATCATCCGCCTAAAACTGTGTTTAAAATTAAACAAGCCCTTACGGCTTCACCTTAGGGTTTTAACAATTGCCCCTTGAATGCACGCTTAGGATGCGATGATTATGGTTTGCCCTTTAGTTTAATTAGGATTTTTATTTATTTATCTCTTTATGCTTGTGTTTATTTTCTCTTGCAATTTATTTAATATTTTCTTTAATTACTTATCGTGATTTTGATGATTGCGCACCCATATGATCACCTTACATGTTAGTGGTTAAGTTTAAAATCAATCCAAACTGCCTGACAAAAGTCTTTTTTGAAATGAACAAGATTAGGTACCGAAAGGGCACTAATTGGTTAATTAGTGTAGTCAAGTCCCCGACCCTAGAATCTCTAGTTGCATAGAAAGTGAGGCACGCTCCCATGCCTCACTTGGTTTCTAGCTGACCCCAATAGGCTAGTGGCGACTCCTTATTTGAAAATTTTCATGAACACCCAATGTCAAATGGGGTATGGGCTTGGGAGAGCCTATGTCTAATGAGGGTCCTAGACCCACATTTTGGACAACACCCCTAAACCTATTTATTTAGATATTTCTTTCCCTCCTCGGGACGGAAAAAATAGGTCGCGACAACTTGGCGACTCTGCTGGGAACTTGGTTTTGAACCTTAGAGGACATAGGCCTAAGTTAATCTTGTTCAAATTTTTTTTTATTTGGCAGCAAGGATTCTAGGTATGTCCCTAACATCAAAGGTGTTAAATGTTTTTGCAGAAATGGGAGGTATAAGGGGAAGTGTTTGCTCACCTTTGTCTTGTAGGGAGGTGTAGGAATGCATGGTTTATTTCTATGTACAAAGTATTGTTTGCTTATAAATTGGTGTGCATGTATCATTTGCATTGCACTACACCCTAGCACACACAACCCGCCACCGGACCTGGGCCGCATAGGATCACTTAGGATGGTGTTGAGGTGGATACCACTCCAACTACAACCATGTAGTACGAGTCGCCCATCTCAATTCCGCAATTATTTTAACATTGAGAGCTTCCACCCTGGCTTGCAAACGCGCAGCACAAGTTGACTCTTTGACAAAGCCGGAGTCATGGGAACCCCGACCTAACCGCAATCATGTCAGTTCAGTCCGATAATCCTATGGCTTCATTTGAGCTGTCTAGAGTAGAAATTAACCCACATCTCATGCGTATGTCTATGTGATTGAAAAAAATAGAAAAGAGAAAAAAATCATCATCATTGGTAAGTATGATTTCTCCTTTTACTTGTTCATTTTTTATTGAAATTGTCATTTTTTGAAATTTGCGGAGATCAATCGAATGCCCTCGATGTGGGCTTCTAGTTGGGAAAATTGGCAATTACTCTTCATAAGCCTACATTCAGTGTTAATTTCAAAAATCATTAATTTAGCCCTACACAATAGATGATTTTGTTTGATTTTCCAATCATGGGCTTAAAACCACATCTCGTCAAAAAAAAATCTTCCAATTCATGATTATGTTTCGGGGCAAAAAATTTGAAATCTCACTTTTAATCAATTTTTCTTTTTTTCCCTCTCACATTTTGAGATTGAAAATTCAAATCACACTTTGTGTATAAATTTCTCAAAATAAAAATCACCTCATTTTGGCAAGGGTGAAAGCATAAATCAATCTTTCAAAATTAATGCCATATTTTGCACATGAAACTTTTGGGAATAGAGTGGGCATTCAATTGATAATTGCAAATCAATCTTTTAATGATGTCTCATTTTACGATCAAATCTTGGCAAAATACCAAAATCCTGTAATAGGAGCTCTGGGGCATGTACCATCGCCTCGATTTTGTTGTAAGAGGTGACCTCATAGGAAGATCATTTTCTCATTCACATACACTGACATTGTTTCTTCTTTTTGTAGAATGCAGGAAGGCCACTCTTCAAACTTTTCTTACCTGACCATGCCAAGAAGTGGACTTTAAATCTAGGATGAGAATTTTTGTTACTCATAGGAGTATTGTATTTCCTTTGTGTCTTTATTCTTTTTATGGATGATGTTTTCAATTCCAAATTGATCAGAAACCCAGTCTCATTTTTTTGGGTAAAGAAATTTAAATTTATAAACATCCTTTGGATTTGAGGGCAATTCGGAAGTTAGTATATTCCATTGATTTTCCATGAGTTTCTTAAAGTCAATGCATTTTGTTCCTCTCACGTGTCCGTCCTTTGTAGGGAATCTCGAGAAGGATAATCTAGGATGGTAAAATCATGATCGTTCCAATGGAATCAATTTATTTCGAAACTGATTTGTTCATACATTTTCCTACATGAGCGAACTAAACAATTTTGACATCAGTATTCGAATTAGATCACAAGCAAATACTCTCACGGGTCTTGATCTTGGAATTCAAAGAAATGAGAGTCCAACTTCGACATTTGAATCTGGGGCAACATCTCTCCTTCCCCATTGATAACATGTGCTGGGGCAAAAATTCATCACAAAAGGATGTATCGTTCCCAAATTGAGCCTAATTAAGTATGGAGATAACACAGTTCATCTTCTTTTATCATGGGGCGATCACTAACACGAGTCACCCAAAGCATGATAATTCACTCCCATGAAGCATGATGAAATTGAGTCATCGATCTAACACAAAAAGGGTGTATTGTTCTTAAATTAATCCCATTCAATGATTAGAATGCAAATAACACGTCCCATATTTTGTTGGAAAATGTGCGCATTGATTGTCGGAGCAGTGCCTTCCACCAAAGAAGCACATTAAAGCCCAATCGTCCATTTTGGTGCAATAAATGGGGCAAAGCATCCAAGAAACAATTCCCTCAAATGTTAAGACGTAAATGCTCATATTCAAAGAACAGAAACACATGAAGGGTAAATTGTATCGATTCCAATTGTTCATTTTGATATTGTCTCTAATATGATTCCCTTGTCCTTCAACAGGGAAACATCAAATGCCTAAAAAAAAAGGGGCAAGTGAAGGGAAATTTAGGGTTGCCAAATATCCAAAAGGGTGATGTTAGCTCTCAAAGGATAAATGGTTGTCGTGTCACCTCGTGGCAGGGCATGTCGATGCCCAAAGAACAAAATGCATGTCAAGGGAAACATTAGACATGTAAAGATAAATACATGTGAAGATCTAGAGTTGCTAAATATCCAAAAGGGTGATGTTAGAACTCAAAGGATAAATGCGAGTGAGGCGTAACGATGTATCGTTTCCAATCTATAATTCCATCAAAGTTCTTACACTAACACATTCTTTTCTATTGTTTGTAGGGTTTTCGTGTCGCCTCGTGGTAATGCATGTATGATGCCTGAAGAACAAAAGCATGTGAAGGAAGTGAAGAGCTGAAGCTGCCAAATATTCAAAATGGTGATGTCAACACTCAAAGGATAAATGCGAGTGAGGGGTAACGATGTATCGTTTCCAATCTTTAATTCCATCAAGGTTCTTACACTAACACATGTTTTTCTATTGTTTACAGGATTATTACGTCGCCTCGTGGTAGGTAAGTACCCTTCTTCTCAAAAAATTGGCGTTTTCCTAGAAAACAAAAATAAAAAATGGAAATTGAAAACCACAAAGCCTTTGAACATTTTTTTTATCTCAAAATTGTCTATCCGTTTGGTGGATCACTCATTTTGAATCGAAATTCCCCATGGAGATTAATCTGCTTAGATGATTTTGACCGATTGAAATTGGGATGTTAATCGTGCCAAGCGAGAGACACTTAGGATGAGGAAAGGCAGCCCATATACAAATATATCCTTTAAACACTTTGAGAGTCGAGTGAAAAATGAAAAGCTGTGTCATTTAAGGACGAGGGATTCATTCGCAGGTGGTACATGGATCAAAGTGAAGAGGAATTTCTTTCTATTGCCTTATACGCCGTAGGTGGCAATAGTTTGCCCATTTGAGCCTTTAAATACAGAGAATTTCCTACAAAATATCCCTGTCAAGAACTACCCTACAATGGGGCAATTATAGAGGTTTGGATTGACATTACTCGGAGAAGAAAAATGAGAAGAATTGCTTTGTTCTCACTTGCATCAATCTTTTGTAGTGGCTTCAAGTGAGTTCTTATGGAAACTCAAAGTATCCCAAAATGAAGAAGAGCATTCATTTCTCTACCTAAACACTTATGCCCTTTGCTTAGCCAAGTTGAGCCTGAACATTCATTTTTAAAACCCAAATGGTGATTATCTTCCCCCACTAGGGCAAGACATATGATTTATCAAGACAATTGCCATTTACATGAAAATATGGAAAGTGTCTTGAAAGTCCTAGGGGCTCAAAAAAAAAAAATCAATACAAACTAAGGGGCATGAAAAAGTAGTGTGCCTGGTAAAAGCAAGGCCAATGCCCGATTTCAAAAAAAGAGACTTTCTCATGAAAGAAAAGTTGTCAAAGTCAAAATGCTTGCATTGAAAAATCATTGTAGTTGCAAAAGCTCTTAGATGAAAGAGCAAAGCTCTCATGCCAAGATGATTAGCCAAGGGACTTTCGAGACAAAGTTAGATTTCCAAAGTCAAATGCCTTCAAAAAATCGAATCAAATGATGATGATACCATGATGATCACCAACTCTCAAACCCCTCTTCAAAAAAATTCTAAGCCTTTTGAGCCTATAACCGAACCAACATTACAACCCCTTCTCGAAGTCTCTTCAAATTGGGATGACTCGAGTGAAAATAAGGACTTCTCAAAGAAGCTACTGCTTAAAGAAGCAAGAGCAAAGTTGTCTTATCACATGAGATTCCTTGACTTGTAAACTTGGCAAAGATGTTGATAGACGATTATTTCATTTCATGGCTAATGATGTTTATCCTTGTTGAAACCTTGACCAAGTCACACTATGACCCTTCCAAATGACCTTTTAGATTGATCAATATGTACTTACTGCGAATGATTCTCATAGCCTTTGACATAGGTTATGAGAGATACCCCCAGTGATCAACTATGCTTCCCACATTAAGGAATGGGATCAAATGGCCATTTTCTCGAAAAGATGCGAGAAGCTCCTTTTAACTAAGAGCCCTTACTTGGCATGTTTAACAAATATTTCTCACAAGTCGGGTCCACTTTGATATGGACTTTTTTTCTAGAGGAATTTGAGAATTGATGATATCTTCCAAAATCGATGACAATTTAAAGATATTTACCAAATAATTGAATAAGCTAGATTTGCTCATGCAATCAGCCTTTTCTCATCATCAACATTTTTCTGAATTGTCTCTAATGACACTTCTTTCAAGTTGATCTTGTTTGGCTCCTCCAGTGAAATCATGTATTTTCCACATGGTTGGTGTCTTTCCTTAAACCATGGGGTTTGTGGTTATCCAAAACCACACGGTTGGTGGTCTTCACTTAAACCACGAGATTTGTAGTTATCCGAAACCAAACGGTTTGTGATCTACCCTTAAACCACACGGTTGGTGGTCTTCCCTTAAACCATGGAATTTGTGGTTATCCGAAACCACACAGTTGGTGGTCTTCCCTTAAACCACGGGGTTTGTGGTTATCCCAAACCACACAGTTTGTAGACTACCCATAAACCACACGGATGGCGGTCTTTTCTTAAACCACGGGATTTGTGGTTATCCGAAACGACACGGATGGTAGTCTTCCTTTAAATCACGAGGTTTATGGTTACCCGAAACCACACGATTTGTGGTCTACCCTTAAACCACATAGTTGGTGGTCTTCCCTTAAACCACGGGGTTTGTGGTTATCCGAAACCACACAGTTTGTGGTCTACCCTTAAACCACACGATTGGTGATCTTTTCTTAAACCACGGGACTTGTGGTTATTCGAAACCACACGATTGGTGGTGTTCCCTTAAACCAACGGGTTTAAGGTTATCCGAAACCACACGGTTTGTTGTCTACCCTTAAACCACACGGTTCGTGGTCTTCCCTTAAATCACGGGGTTTGTGGTTATCCAAAACCACACGGTTTGTGGTCTACCCATAAACCACACAGTTGGTGGTCTTTCCTTAAACCACGGGATTTGTGGTTATCCGAAACCACACAGTTGGTGGTCTTTCCTTAAACCACGGGATTTGTGGTTATCCGAAACCACACGGTTTGTGGTCTACCCTTAAACCACAAGGTTGGTGGCCTTTCCTTAAACCACGGGGTTTGTTGTCATCTGAAACCACAGGATTAATGGTCTTCCCTTCAACAACGAGATTTGTTGTTATCCGAAACCACACGGTTTGTAGACTACCCATAAACCACACGGATGGTGATCTTTTCTTAAACCACGGGATTTGTGGTTATCCGAAACGACACGGATGGTAGTCTTCCCTTAAACCACGAGGTTTATGGTTACCCGAAACCACACGATTAGTGGTCTGCCCTTAAACCACATAGTTGGCGGTCTTCCATTAAACCACGGGGTTTGTGGATATCCGAAACCACACGGTTTGTGGTCTACCCTTAAACCACATGATTGGTGATCTTTTCTTAAACCACGGGGCTTGTGGATATCCGAAACCACACAGTTGGTAGTCTTCCCTTAAACCAACGGGTTTGTGGTTATTCGAAACCACACGGTTTGCTGTCTACCCTTAAACCACACGGTTCGTGGTTTTCCCTTAAATCACGGGGTTTGTGGTTATCCAAAACCACACGATTTGTGGTCTACCCAAAACCACACGGTTGGTGGTCTTTCCTTAAACCACGGGATTTGTGGTTATCCGAAACCACACCATTTGTGGTCTTTCCTTAAACCACGGGATTTGTAGTTATCCGAAACCACACGGTTTGTGGTCAACCCTTAAACCATAAGATTGGTGGCCTTTCCTTAAACCACGGGGTTTGTTGTCATCTGAAACCACATGGTTGGTGGTCTTCCCTTCAACAACGAGATTTGTGGTTATCCGAAACAACACGATTTGTGGTCAATCCTTAAACCACACGGTTGGTGGTCTTCACTTAAACCACGGGGTTTGTTGTCATCTGAAACCACAGGATTAATGGTTTTCCCTTCAACAACGAGATTTGTTGTTATCCGAAACCACACGGTTTGTAGACTACCCAAAACCACACGGATGGTGATCTTTTCTTAAACCACGGGATTTGTGGTTATCCGAAAAAACCACATAGTTTGTGGTCTACACGGATGGTAGTCTTCCCTTAAACCACGAGGTTTATGGTTACCTGAAACCACACGGTTGGTGGTCTTCTCTTAAACCATGGGGTTTGTGGTTATCCGAAACCACATGGTTTGTGGTCTACACTTAAACAACAAGGTTAGTATTCTTTCCAAAAACCACGGGGTTTGGAGTTATCCAAACCACATAGTTGGTGGTCTTACCTTAAACCACGGGGTTTGTGGTTATCCGAAAACACACGGTTTGTGGTCTACCATTAAACCACACGGTTCGTGGTCTTTCCTTAAATCACGTTGGCGGTCTTCCATTAAACCACGGGGTTTGTGGATATCCGAAACCACACGGTTTGTGGCATACTTTTAAACCATACGATTCGTGGTCTTTCCTTAAACCACATGGTTTGTGGTTATTCAGAACCACACGATTTTTGGTCTACCCTTAAATCACAAAGTTGGTGGACTTTCCGTAAACCACGGGGTTTTTGTTATCTAAAACCACACAGTTGGTGGTCTTCCCTCAAACCACGGGGTTTTTGGTTATTTGAAACCACATAGTTTGTGATCTACCATTAAACCACACGGTTTGTGATCTTTCCTTAAACCATGGGGTTTGTGGTTATCCGAAACCACCAGGTTTGTGGCCTACCCTTAAACGACACGATTGGTGGTCTTTCTTTAAATCGTGGAGTTTGTAGTTATCCGAATCCACCCGGTTGGTGGTCTTCCCTCAAATCACGGGGTTTGTCGTTATCCGAAACCACACGGTTGGTGGTCTTCTCTTAAACCACGGTGTTTGTGGTCATCCGAAACCACACTATTGATGGTCTTCCTTTAAACCATAGGGTTTGTAGTTATCCGAAACCACACGATTTGTGGTCTACTCTTAAACCACATGGTTGGTGGTCTTTCCTTAAACCACACGGGGTTTGTGGTTATCTGAAACCACACGTTGGTGGTCTTCCCTTAAACCATGGGGTTTGTGATTATCCGAAACCACACGATTTGTAGTCCACCCTTAAACCACACGGTTAGTAGTCTTTCCTTAAACCACGGAGTTTGTGGTTATCCGAAACCACGTGGTTGGTTGTCTTCCCTTAAACTACGGGGTTTGTGGTTATCCGAAACCATAAGGTTGGTGGTCTTTCCTTAAACAACGGGGTTTGTTGTTATCCAAAACCACATGGTTTGTGATCTACCCTTAAACCACAAGGTTGGTGGTCTTTCCTTAAACCACGGAGTTTGTGGTTATCCGAAACCACATGGTTTGTGGTCCACCCTTAAACCACAAGGTTGGTGGTCTTTCCTTAAACCACGGGTTTTGTTGTTATTCGAAACCACATTGTTGGTTTTTTTCACTGAAACCACGGGGTTTGTGGTTATCCGAAACCACTCGGTTTGTGGTCTACCCTTAAACAACACGATTGGTGGTCTTTCCTTAAGCCACGGGGTATGTGGTTATCCAAAACCACACGGTTGGTGGTCTTCCCTTAAACCTCGGGGTTTGTGGTTATCCGAAATCACAAGGTTGGTGGTCTTTCCTTAAACCACGGGTTTGTGGTTATCTAAAACCACACAGTTGGTGGTCTTCCATTAAACCACTCGGTTTGTGGTCTACCCATAAAAGACACGATTGGTGGTCTTTCCTTAAGTCACGGAGTATGTGATTATTCGAAACTACACGGTTGGTGGTCTTCCCTTAAACCTCGGGGTTTGTGGTTATCCGAAATCACAAGGTTGGTGGTCTTTCCTTAAACCACGGGTTTGTGGTTATCTGAAACCACACAGTTGGTGGTCTTCCCTTAAACCACGGGGTTTGTTGTTATCCAAAACCACACAGTTTGTGGTCTACCCTTAAAACGCACAATTGATGGTCTTTGCTTAAACCACGAGGTTTGTGGTTATCCGAAACCACACAGTTAGTGGTCTTCCTTTAAACCACATGATTTGTGATTATCCGAAACGACACGGTTTGTGGCATACTCTTAAACCATACGATTTGTGGTCTTTCCTTAAACCACAAGGGGTTTGTGGTTATTCGGAACCACACGATTTTTGGTGTACTATTAAATCACAAGGTTGGTGGTCTTTCCGTAAACCACGGGGTTTTGGTTAGCTAAAACCACACAGTTGGTGGTCTTCCCTCAAACCACGGGGTTTGTGTTATCCGAAACCACACGGTTGGTGGTCTTTCCTTAAACCACAAGGTTTGTGGTTATCCGGAACCACACCATTTCTGGTCTACCCTTAAATCATTCGGTTGGTGGTCTTTCCTTAAACCACAGGGTTTGTGGTCTATCCTTAAACCACACGGTTGGCAGTCTTTCCTTAAAGCACGGGGTATGTGGTTATCCAAAACCACACGGTTGGTGGTCTTCCTATAAACCACGTGGTTTGTGGTTATTCGAAATACACGGTTTGTGGTCTATTCTTAAACCACACGGTTGGTAGTCTTTCCCTAAATCACGGAGTTTGTTGTTATCCGAAACCACACGGTTGATGGTCTTCCCTTAAACCACGGGGTTTGTGGTTATCCGAAACCACACGGTTGTGGTCTGCCCTTAAACCACACGACCGATGGTCTTTCCTTAAACCACGGGGTTCGTGGTTATTCGGAACCACACGGTTGGTGGTCTTCCCTTAAACCACGGAGTTTGTAGTTATCCGAAACCACACAGTTTGTGGTCTACCATTAAACCACACGGTTGGTGGTCTTTCCTTAAACCACAGTGTTTGTGGTTATCTGAAACTACATGGTTTGTGGTCTACTCTGAAACCACACAGTTAGTGGTATTTCCTTAAACCATCGGGTTTGTGGTTATCCAAAACCACACGATTGGTGGTCTTCCCATAAACCATGTGGTTTGTGGTTATCCGAAACCACAGGTTTGTGGTCTACCCTTAAATTACACAATTGATGGTCTTCCCTGAAACCACGGGGTTTGTTGTTATCCGAAACCACACGGTTGGTAGTCTTCCCTTAAACCACGGGGTTTGTGGTTATCCAAAACCACACGGTTTGTGGTCTACCCTTAAACCACACAATTGATGGTCTTTCCTTAAACCACGAGGTTTGTGGTTATCTGAAACCACACGATTGGTGGTCTTCCCTTAAACCATGGGGTTTTTGGTTATCCGAAACCACAAGGTTGGTTGTCTTTCCTTAAGTCACAGGGTTTATGGTTATCCGAAACCACACGGTTTGTGGTCTACCCTTAAACCACATGGTTGGTGGTCTTTCCTTAAACCATGGGGTTTGTGGTTATCCGAAACTACACGGTTGGTGGTCTTTCCTTAAACCACGGGGTTTGTTGTTATCCGAAACCACACGGTTTCTGGTCTACCTTTAAACCACACGGTTGGTGGTCTTTCCTTAAACCACGGGGTTTATGGTTATCCGAAACCACACGTTTAGTGGTCTTGCCTTAAACCAACGGGATTTGTGGTTATCCGAAACCACACGATTTAGGGTCTATCCTTAAACTACACTGTTGGTGGTCTTTCCTTAAACTCAGAATTTGTGGTTATCCGAAACTATATGGTTTGTGATCTACACTTAAACCACACGATTGGTGGTATTTCCTTAAATCACGGGGTTTGTGGTTATCCAAAACCGCACGGTTGGTGGTCTTCCCATAAACCACGTGGTTTGTGGTTATTTGAAATCACACAATTTGTGGTCTTTCCTAAAATCACGGAGTTTGTTATTATCCGAAATCACACGGTTGGTAGTCTTCCCTTAAACCACGGGGTTTGTGGTTATCGAAAACCATACGATTTGTGGTCTACCCTTAAACCACACGACTGATGGTCTTTCCTTAAACCACGGAGTTTGTGGTTATCTGAAACCACACGGTTAGTGGTCTTTCCTTAAACCATACGGTTTGTGGTTATCCGAAATTACACGGTTGGTTGTCTTTCCTTAAATCACTGGGTTTGTGGTTATCCAAAACCACACGGTTTGTAGTCTACCCTTAAACCACACGGTTGGTGGTCTTTCCTTAAACCACGGGGTTTGTGGTTATCCAAAACCACATGGTTGGTGGTCTTCCCTTAAACGACGGGGTTTGTGGTTATCCGAAACCACACAGTTTGTGATCTACCCTTAAACCATGTGGTTGGTGGTCTTTCCTTAAATTACAGGGTTTGTGGTTATCCAAAATCATATGGTTTGTGGTCTTTTCTTAAACAACGGGGTTTATGGTTATCCGAAACCACACGGTTTGTGGGTTTACCTTTAAACCATGTTCATCATTCTCGATCAAAACCCTTTTTTACACGGTGAGACCTCCTTCTCGGTCGAAACCCGTTTTTACACGGTGAGACTACCTCATTTCAGGTCGAAACTCGTTTTTACACGATGAGACCTCCTTGGTCGAAACCTGTTTTTACACGGTGAGACTACCTCATTCCCGATCAAAACTCGTTTTTACACGATGAGACCTCATTCTCGGTTGAAACCCGATTTTATATGGTGAGACCTCCTTCTCAGTCGATACCCGTTTTTACACGGTGAGACTATCCTTCTCGGTCAAAATCCGTTTTTACACGGTGAGACCTCCTCCTCGGTCGATACCCGTTTTTACACGATGAGACTATCCTTCTCAGTCGAAACCCGTTTTTACATGATAAGACCTTCTTCTCAGTCGAAACCCAATTTTACACGGTGAGACTATCCTTGTTGGTCGAAACCCGTTTTTACACGGTGAGACTTCCTTCTCGGTCGAAACCCATTTTTACAGAGTAGATCACATTCTTGGTCAAAACCCGTTTTTACACGGTGAGACTACCTCCTTCCTAGTCAAAACCCATTTTTACACGGTGAGACCTCCTTATCGGTCGAAACCCGTTTTTACACGGTGAGACTACTCTCCCCGGTCGAAACCCGTTTTTCCACGGTGAGACTACCCTCCTCGGTCAATACCCGTTTTTCTACGATGAGACTATCCTTCTCGGTCGAAATCCGTTTTTACACGGTGAGACCTCCTTCTTGGTCAAAACTCGTTCTTACACGTTAAGACCTCCCTTCCAATTAGAACTAGTTACCACATAATAAGACTTTCCCATCTTGGTCGAGGGACATTTTTTTTATAAAGTAAGATCGTGCATTCACATCATTTTCACATCATCATCGTTCATGGAAAAAATTTAGGTGTCTCTCGTCTTTGAAAGAAACCTCCTTGAGCTCCCATTCATAGAGGGGCAGCTGTTGACACCTAAATTTTGGCAATTTGTTTTAGTATTTCTTAATTACATTAGAAAACTAGAGATTAGTTTCTAATCCCTTAACAAAAATTTCTTTCATTAAATTGCATTGCATATAGACATTAGGAGCATTTGCATCACTAATTTTAAAATTAAATAAAAAAATTCGAATTTAAAAAAAAAAAAAAAAAAAAAAAAAAGAGAAAGATTAGAAAAAACATTGTGAGTCCGGGCCAGGGTTGGGCCTGCTCGGCCCCTTTCTTTTCTTCCTTTCCCCCCCACACGGGCTTGGCCCATTCTTCTTCTTTCCTTTTCTCTTCCTTTCCCGGCCCGGCCCGTCAACCTTCTTCTTGCTTGTTCCCTCGCCACGCGCGGTCTTCTACAAAACTCAGAACAAAAAACAGCAGCAGCAAGTCAATAGGTCAAAGTAGAAGTGGCAGCAGGTCAACAGCAAAAGCAGCAGCTAGTCAGCAAGGCAGAAGGAGAAGCAAAGACAACAGAAAAAAGAAGAAAGAGCAGAAGATGGGAAGTGGGAGACAACTGGAAAAAAGAGAGAGCCGAGGGAAGGAAAAAAGGAGGACAGGGAGAGATGGATAGAGAGGAGAGATCGGAGACAAGAGAGAGAGTGAACCAAAGGGAAAAGGCGAGCTAGAGGGAGCGGTTAGCCGTCGCCGGAGGACCGCCCGCCACCGTTATCCGCCGCAGCCCTTCCCCGAACCAAGTAAATTCGGCTTCATTCTTGCTCCGTTTTAGACACACCGAGCCGGAGCTCGCGACTGTCCGGCTCGCGCAAGCTCCGGCTCCTGTCGCCCTTGCATTTTGTTCCCACGCTCCTTATACGTCACGTCCGCAGACCCCTAAAGGGCGTTCAATGCTCGATTGAGCCAGAAACCTTTGATTTTGGTAGTGCCCGTTAACTGTTCGATGAAATGCCTCAATGAAAAATTCGAACTCAATCTTCAATCGGAGCTCGGCTCTTGGTTTTTCTGTGTTGCTAGGGGATACACTGTTGTTGTGCACCGCTTTAGGCGTTTTCTTGGCTTTTCGGTGGGTCATCTCAAGCTAGGGTGCGTCGGTCTAGCCGTGTGGGCCTCGTCAGCATCAATCAAGCGACTTGAATGTCGGCCAGCTAGTGGCCGGCGGACATCGGCGTCGGTCGAACGGAACGACCGATGTCGGACAATGAAATGGTGACCCCGCAAAAAAGCCGGCGCGGGCTCGTCGCGTGCGGAGGCGGCCTCCGGCGAAGAAAAGGAGGAGGCTGCACGAAGAAGTGCATGGGGGGAGGAAAAACCTACGTGCAGGAAGGAGAAATCCATAGGGAAGAAGACCAGAAAAAAAAAAAATGAAAATGAAAAGAAAGCAGAAAAAGACAAAAAAGAAAGATAAAAAAGAGAAATGAAAAAATCAGAAAATTGAAAAATAGAAAAATAGGAAGGTGGGCTTTGCCTTGGGCTTGTGTGCGCCGGGCTGGGTTCGTAGTGGGCCGAGATGGTTGGGCTGAGAGACAGAAATTAGGAGTGGGCTCTTTCTATAAAAACACAAGTTTTTCGTGGGCTTTTTTTAACCCTTAGTGATTTAGGGCTGGCCCAGTCTTTTGTGGCCCAACCCGGACCAACAAGGTCTAGATCAGGTTAGTAGGGCCGGGTTTCTGACCCGGTCCGAATTATACTTTTTACAAAAAAATCATAAAAAAATTATAAAAAATTATAAAATTTTTTCGAAATTTCAGAAAATTCATGGCGAACTCAAAAATCTGAAAATTTATAAAAATTTTGAAAAAAAATTTTTTTGATTAAAAAATATTCGAAAATATTAAAATATTAGAAATTCAAAAAATCTCAAAAATCCTAAAAAATTCCAAGTTTGTTTTAGAGTTCCCTAAAAAGCTCTAAAATAATTCTTGGACAATTTTCTCTTAAAAAAGTGTCGAAAAATCATCGGCCTAAAACTATGTTTAAAATTGAAAAAGCTTTTACGGCTTCACCTTAGAGTTTTAACAATTGCCCCTTGAATGCACGCTTAGGATGCGATGATTATGGTTTGCCCTTTAGTTTAATTAGGATTGTTATTTATTTATCTCTTAATGCTTGTGTTTATTTTCTCTTGCAATTTATTTAATATTTTCTTTAATTGCTTATTGTGATTTTGATGATTGCGCACCCGCATGATCATCTCACATGTTAGTGGTTAAATTTAAAATCAATCCAAACTGCCTAACAAAAGTCTTTTTCGAAATGAACAAGATTAGGTACCAAAAGGGCACTAATTGGTTAATTAGTGTAATCAAGTCCCCGACTCTAGAATCTCTAGTTGCATAAAAAGTGAGGCACGCTCCCATATCTCGCTTGGTTTCTAGCTAACCCTTATAGGCTAGTGGCGACTCCTTATTTGAAAATTTTCATGAACACCCAATGTCAAGCGAGGTATGGGCTTAAGAGAGCCTATGTCTAATGAGGGTCATGGACCCACATTTTGGACAACACCCCTATACCTATTTATTTAGATATTTCCTTCCCTCCTCGGGACGGAAAAATAGGTCGCGACAATACCAAATTCAGAAAAACTCTTCTATAGAGTGACTAAAGAACCAAACATTCTTTAATTGTTGTTGCGCATTTGAAGGAATATAATACCCAATCATAAATCTAGAATTACAGATTTAATTTCTCTCAAGAGATCAAATTTATCATGTTGTTAAACAAGGATTGTATAACTTGGGCTTTCTATTTACAAAAATGATAAGACCGATTCTAATTCTATAAGGGCATGTGATAATCATTTTATTTTCTAATTTTCTATTCTATACTTGTTTTTGGAACATAAATCCATTTGGTAAAATAATTTTATTTTTCTATTTCTAGAATAAAAATCTATTCCAAAAATAGGTTTGAATAGAAATCAGAAATTATTTTTCTATTTTTTATATTTCACTTGAAGGAGTCTTCACCTAATCCCTAGCCTCTGCCCCTCTCTAATCGCTGCCACCCACCACCGTCGCTATCATCGCCTGCACCCCCCACCAGCCACCACCACCTCCACTGCCACCCCCTTCCCTTATCTCCCATTCCCCCCGCTAATCACCCATGCTATCGCTACCGTTACCGCCACCACCGCCCTCTCCTCCTATCACCGCCTATTGCTGGCCACTTGCCGCCCCCTCCCCCCATTAGTCGCCCACCACCATAGCCCCTCACTGCCCCTCCTTCCTCACCACCAATCATTAATTGCCAACCGCCACCACCCCTTCCCCTCACTATCGATCGCTAACCACCTGCCACCGCCACCCCTTGGCTACCAATCACCGATTGCCAATCGCCACCATTACCCCCTCCCATTGTTGTTGGTTGCTAGCCACTGCTACTGCCCCCTCCCCCCACCACCGGCTTCCACCGCCCCTTCCTTTCGCCACCGACAGCCACCACCTCCTTCCCCCACCACCGATCGCCACCACCTCCTTCCCCCACCTGTGATGGCCGGCTGCAACCACCGCCTCCCCTCGTCAGCTACTCGCCATCACTTGCTACCACCCTCTTCCCCCACTTGTTGTTGGTCACCGTTGCCCCTTAGCCACCACCATTCAAGAGGGAAAAATTTTACGTTGTTATCAAACGAGTTTCTATTTCAGAAATAAAAATTTTTGTGTCGTTATCAAACACGGTTTTATGCTTAGAAACTCATCCAAAAATGGAAATAGAAAAATATATTTATATTCCAAAAGTCAATCTCTAACCAGAATTTTATCATTCACGCCCTAAGCGACCAAATCTCTAGTGATTTTATTGGGATCTATAATGTCTACATTGATTTGTCAAAGTGGTCAACTTGATGATCGTCGTCTATATGAAGGACCAATGCATCAAGTATTAGAGCTAACAATATAACCTAGAGGGTGAATAGATGGTTTGAGAACTATGAAAAATATTTGAGGAATATAATAAGCTCAATTTCAAACGATGGCAAAAACATATTGTAAAAATCAAGTGCCTATGCTACTATATAATAGAAGTTGATGATTACGAATAGGTAATACTAATAGTGAGGAGAATATATAGTGCTGCGACTTTATCCCCAAGCCTATATCCACTCCCAACATTAACAGCCACAGCAAAGCTGGAATCCACTAATAATCTTCAAGATAAGTTACAATCAGCAAGTACCACCTATTTAATAGATCATATTATCAAGACTCACTTACTACTATTATTCTTGTACACTTACTCTTGTCACTAATTATAGACATTAGCATCACTTAGACATTGATATCAGGATTTTATAGTGGCTAACAACAAAAATAGAGCAAAAAAGAAGACTCAAAGCCCAAGACAGTTATTGTTCTTTTCTACCCAACCCAATTACTTCTCTTGAACTCGATATATAGTCATCCATTCTCAGATGATTGTTGCCCATCGAAATCCTCAAGTAGCCATTGGTTTTATTGTTGCCAGAATAGATCATTGCTAAAAATCATCAAAACGACTCTCTAACATTGGCAACGTCCCCCTGACAATGGTAGTTTCCTAAACAATATCAGAGTACTTTAATCAAACTTGCCCTTTAATGCCAAAACTGCTCTTGATCAACTGTAGTAATATTCCATGAATTCCAAGGCTTTATATCTGCTATTTTCTTCTTTTCGATGTTCTAGAAAGGTGGTCAAGTGGCTAGCACCTTTTAGGACTAAATACCTTTACAATTCCTTACCTATAATTAGAGGTGTGCAACTAAATCAGGTTTACTTGGGAACTGGATCAGGCCATCCAAAAAATAGAGCTAGGAACTAGTCTAGGAATGGGTTCAGTTTTTGGGAACTGATTGGAACCAATCCGAGAACCAATTCCAAGCAAATACCCATCCAAAATTAGATTGATTTTGGAATCAATTTTTACTCTGTTAAAAAAACCAGTTTGTTGTCAATGTTTATGCAATGTTACACTTTTTGCTTTGTCTTATGACGTTTATTTATGATAATTAGCCTCATGGATCCTTAGTTTTTTGTTTAGTCAAAAACTTCATGTATTACATATGCTTTATGTTTCAATACAAATTAAGAGCGTTACGTTGTTATTTTCTAGGAAATTAATATAAAATTCAAAGCTGTATAGGATATTGGACTTGTCACGCCCCGAACCCCGAGCACGCAACAACCCCTTACCATGGTCGATTGAAAGCGACGTCCCAGGACTCATCGATGACCATTCATTTTAATCTTTCGTTATGCGCAAGCGGAAGACGAACCATCTCCAGTCCAACAAATGATCAATCAGTCAATCAGGGATAGAGGGATGAACAGCAGAAACCTCGACTACTCATTTATACAATTTACTGGATTAACCAACGGAGGATCGTCTTTTGAATTACAAGCCCGACAAAAGGGGCCGATCCATCCTCTAAGCTAGGCCAAAAAGAAACTAGGCTAATCCAGCTATACAGAATGAACCATTGGGTTCAACACCACGGTCACTCGGACCCATCAAACTCGACTCCGTCAAGTCGATCACTGGAGAAATGGGGGTAGGATTCTCCATTGCGGGTGCACCATTCTAAAGACCTGAAAAAGGTTAACCATGACGGGTTGAGATAAAATCTCAGCGAGTTCTTCCCCTAAGCCCCGGTTAGTACACCAACTCAACCTCGGGTATCTCTCTAGAACCACCCCTCACTCAAACCAACAACAAACAGTCAGCAATTAACAATCAAACCACAGACAGGGTCAACCAACAATCAAAAGTCGGTTCACATGCAACCTTACCCGGTGTGCCATACCCTGCACGTTATAAGTCAGTACAATACACACAATGAACATGGCCGTTAGATGATGCAGTTCATCAACCACATGCGAGTCGCACCACAAGCGATCTCACTTGGCCATTGCCACACCCTGCACGTTAGCAATTCGTGCGTGCGTGCCATAAATGATGTGATCATCTCATGCATAATCGGAACCAATGATACCATGTTTTCTCATGCACTCTTGCATCCACACGCGTTCCGATTATTACTGCCCCACAGGGCCACAACTTGGCCGAGGTGCAACGGCGCTATGGCGCCCTTCCTCCGCAGAGGTGCAACCGTGCCCTTCCGTGCTATTGCTACGACGCTACGGCGCCCTTCCTTCCGTGCAGGCCGAGGCGCTACGGCGCCCTTCCTCCGCAGAGGCGCAACCGTGCCTTTCCGTACCCTCCGAGGTGCTACGGTGCTACGGCGCCCTTCCTCCGCAGAGGCGCAACCGTGCCCTTCCGTGCCCTCCGAGGCGCAACGGCGCTACGGCGCCCTTCCTCCACAGAGGCGCAACCATGCCCTTCCGTGCCCTCCCTTTCCATAATCTCCGATAAATCGGGTTCAACTTAGTGATCACGCAAGCATACCATTACAATCCACTTATTATCTTTGAGTGTTAGCCAATGCACACATGCTTGCATATAAAACCTCAAATCATTTATCACAAAAGCGGTTCGTATCCGGTGTCCCTCGGACAAACCATTTCTCCCACCTTTCTCATAAAAGCAGTCCATTTTCGGTGTCCCTCGGACAAACCATTTTTCCCTTTTTGTGAAATTCACACGATTCATGCGAATGTTCATGCCACGACACATCAATTTCACTTCATATGATCAAGACACATGAAATTATGCACAATTTCACTTCTGGATGAACAGTGCCATGAACAGTAATCATGAACAGTAATTGTGAACAGTGCACATGAATAGTGAAATTTCGAATTTAATAATTAAATAATTTAATTCAGAAATCACATAATTTAATCAATAAATGCAGAAATTAAATAAAGCAATTAATTAAAATAATTAATCAATTTAATCAAGCAAAGCATGCTTAATTAGCACATAACACACAATTAAGCATAATTAAACAAGATTAAGCTAATCTAATCTTAACCCTTAATCTAACCACCTATCTTAAGGCTAATGCACTTAATTAAACAACTTAATCAGCCCTTAGTACTAATTAACCCAACCTAAGCAAGTTTAGGCACTAAATAAGGATTAGGGGCTAAACTCACCCGTTAAGCGGGCCGGCGACGCGTGCGCGGCGGCGACGACGAACCCGACACCCGGGGACTTCTCCCACGACACTCCAAGGCGGTCCCAAGCTCAACACAGCAGCAACAAATTCGGATTCCCCACTGAACTTCACAAAACAGCACTGCAGGAGGAGGAGGTTGCTGGTCGGAGCAAAAACAAGCTGGCCGGAGCTCCGGCGAGCGGCGGGCCGACAACCGGCGGCACCTGGGGGTCAAGGGGGAACTACTGGAGGCTGGGATGGGTGGTGGCTTGGTCGAAAATGGAGGAAAACAGCAGCAAAGGCAAAACTGTGCAGTACCACGTGAACAGTAGGAGGTCGGCGAGCAGCCGACTTCCGGCGGCCGTACGGATTGTCGGAGACTCCTTTAGCCGATCGGCCGACGCTATCTGAACGGTTTTCCTCTTATGAACGCAACGACGGGTGGCACGGGCCGAGATTCACACGGGAAGGCAATGAACAACTCAGATTTCGGTGAAATGTCAGAAGCTGAAAATTGCAGGAAGAAGGGAAACAAGGGGAGAAAGGGCTGCGATTTTGGAGAAGATGAAGAGGAGAGAGAGAGAGTGAAGTGAGCTGATCAAAACCCTTCATTAATGACCTTAATGGCTACTTCAACTCCCCATGCACATGACCTCATCTTCTCTCTCTTCCTTTTTTGACTTTTCTCCAAAATATCCAAGGGTATTTTGGTCATTTCCACCTTGCACATTTCCCATTGTGCCCTTGGGCTGAAAGTGAAAGGCGGGCCTAGGAAACGGGCTGGAAAATGAATAGGAACGGGCTCGGGAACTTGTTGGGCTCGAATTGGCTCGAGTTTGGATAACGGGCTAGGAAGGGTGAGGGGTCGGTTGGGTCCAACGGGCTCACTTGCTTGTCTCGGCTTTCCACGATGGCTGTCCCACCTTGGGCGTGAGGCCCACATTGATTTTTCCCGGTCCACGTCCTCGTAGGCTCGATTCCTTGGTCCGTAAACCTTTTTCCCAAAAACTCGGCTCAACCGACACTGTCGACTATCAAGGAAGCATCGTTCAAAAGTCCATCCCAGACGTTCCCGAAAATTCGAAGCCCAATATTGGATTCTCATGCCTTGTCAATTTCGCCCCAAATGCCATTTTGGTACTACTCAGACCGACAGGCGGCTTTGAGGACTCACGCGTAACCGACTCGTGCCAGTTCACGTTCAAAACTTCTCGACACATAGACGTCCCTAACTACATGAAATTGCGAAGGATCGATTCTTATTTCAAAGTACACGATTATTAAGGATCGGCAAAAGGGTCGTTCGCGAGTTCGATAACAGTAGACGGAATCACCCGTCGTCCCATTATTTTTGTCTGCGAATCGACTTCTAGTCGTCCCTGAAATCGGCCTGCATGACTACAGGATCATCCTTACGCAAGTCTCACGGTCAAGTCATTTTCCCAGGTCAAGTTCTTTAGTCGCACGAGTTTTGTCCTCACTAGTCTTTCCCCTCAAGGTCAGTATCTCAGGAATGATCAGTTCCGAGTGAGATCAACCAACAATGTACTGGCGAAATTAACGTTCAATCCTCCCTCAGAGGGCTCGAATTTCAGGACGTCACAATTCTTCCCCCCTTACAAAAATTTCGTCCTCGAAATTTGCAACCACTAATAAATCCTCAAAAGATGGGGGTGCTGATGCTTCATTACTTCCTCACTTTTCCATGTCGCTCCCTCTGTTCTATGATGCTGCCAAATCACCTTAACCAAGGCGATAGTCTTGTTTCGAAGCACTTGCTCTTTACGGTCCTCTATCCGTATCGGCCTCTCCATGTATGACACATTGTCGTCTATGTCCAGTTCCTCAAAATTCAACACAGAAGTCGGGTCCGGTTCATACTTTTTCAATATGGGCACATGGAAAACATCATGTACTTGAGCAAGTTTCGGTGGCAACGCAAGAGGTATGCTAAAACCTCGATCCTTTCCAAAATTTCAAAGGATCCAACGTACCTCGGACTTAACTTTCCTTTCTTGCCAAATCTGGAAGTACCCCTCATCGGCGATACTTTCAAAAACACATGATCACCCACCTTAAACTCCAACGGTCTACAACACTTATCTGCACAACTCTTCTGACGACTCTGAGCGGTCTTTAGTTTGACTCAGATAATCTGAACTGCATTCAATAACTGCGAAACCGAATTTTTGAACTAGCGATTCCCAGTTCCCTAACCTCGTTCCATAAACTGAAATTCCACAAACTTGATCATATTATGGCTATCCCATTCCAATAAAATCTTATCCCACAAGCACTCTCTTTTTTGTACAGTGCGTAGTTCAATCCATTTATGCCTCTTTCGACATCCTAGAAGCCTGCTGGGAGTCGCTCCTTGCTCGGCACTCTAGCCCCGGCGACCACTCCCCGCCCTCATCAGACCGGTCCTTATGGGCATCTTCGAACTGCACCACTACTAGTCCCTTTTTGATATGCACCATCTCATAGAGGTATTATCCGATTTGGCCTGTCCCATACCAAGCCTCACGGTTTTAACCTCGTCTGAGCATCTCAAAGTGCAAAACTTTTTCCAACTCGTCAACCTACGAGTTTGTTTCCACGGGGTCACTTATCGACACTTGAAATCTTATTCATTGAATTTCCATCAAACTACTATCCGAATTCCACAAACCACCTATCTTATTACAGTTCGTCCCCAAGGTCGACTGCAAACTTTTCCAGAAAATTGCCATAAACTTAGGATCACGGTCAGATATGATCGTCACTGGAATTCCATGAATGTGTACAATCTGACGTACGTACAACTCTGCAAACCTATCCAACATAAAATCTTTTCTTACCGCAACGAAGTGAGATGCCTTCGTCAATCTGTCAACCACTATCCAAATCGAGTCATTGCCTCACTGACTCCTTGGCAATCCCATCACAAAATCCATCATAATGTGTTCCCACTTCCACTCAGGAATCTCAAGAGGTTGCAGTAGTCCACCAGGCTTACAATGCTGAGCCTTTACTTGCTGGCACGTCAAACACTTAGCCACGTGCTTAGCGATGTCTAACTTCATGCCGTTCCACTTCTTAAGTTTGGCATCTTTCGGAACGCACAATCGCCCTCAAAACCTTAATGTCCCACCCTCGGACACTTGAAAATCTGCTTTTCTCTTTGCCTGGTCCATCTGTAGGATCTTAAGAATTTCAGGATCTATTACTTGGGCACTCTTAATCCTACTTTGCATCTCGGGTTCTACCCTGAGAGTGGCCATTAGACTAGCAAGATGGCCAACCTCAATTTTAAAATCTAAGTCCCCGACTCCCTCCAAGAGAATCCATTCTCGTACTCTCATTTGTGCAATTGTCGACTTCGACTAAGCTCATCTAGCACTTTATTTGCTTTCCCCGGATGATACAAATTTCACAATCATGGTCCTTAAGAAGTTCCATCTATCGTTGTTGAACATGAGACAAAGATGATCACTGCACCTTGCCATGTTGCATTAACACGCAGCCTAATCCTTTATACGACACATCACTATAGATCTCATACCCGCTAGGACCAAACGATATTGTTAGAACAGGTGTGGTAGTCAATTTACTCTTGAGCTCTTGGAAACTACACTCGTACTTGTCCATCCAATCAAACCTCTCCTCTTTCTTTAACAACCTCATCAATGGCATGACTATCGCAAAGAAACTTCTCCATAAAACATCTGTAATATCCCGCCAATGCCAAGAAACTTCGAATCTTAGTCACCGTCATAGGTCTCTGCCAATTCATGACCGCCTCGATCTTAGTCGGGTCAATGGTGATCCCTTCACCTGAAATTACATGCCCTAAAAATGCCACGCGAGATAGCCAAAACTCGCACTTGCTAACTTAGCATACAGTTCATGTTCCCTCAAGGTCTGTAGTACTGATCTCATGTGTTTCTCATGATCCTCTGGACTCCTCGAGTATACCAGGATATCGTCAATGAACACAATCATCAATCCTTGGCAATGGATACTTGCTCTTAATCGTCACTTGATTAAGCTGCCGGTAATCAATGTACAGTCTCAACGAACCGTCATTTTTCCTTACAAACAGTACCGGTGCTCCCCAAGGAGACGCTCGTCCTAGTGCGTCTGCACCTTTAGTTCTTTCAATTCTGACAAGGCCATCCTATAAGGTGCCTTAGAAATTGGTTCAATCCCAGGGGCCAACTCAATAACAAACTCGATTTCTCTCTCTAGAGGCAATCCAGGCAATTCTTCGGGAAACCCGTCCATGTACTCTTGTATTATTGCAATATCCTCCACATTTGATCATTCTACCAGCGTGTTTGCCACCAATACCAAATACTCTTAACACCCAGATTCCAACAATCAAGTCACCTCAAGTGACGAAATCAGAAGAACAGAGGGTTCTCCTCGATTTCCCACAAAAACTCAAAACGACCACCCACTACTGGGTTAAATTGAATTGTCTTTCCATGACAATCTACCATATGCAATGACTTCCTCGCGACCTACTTTCGGGCGGTCGGCTTTCCCACGTAATTCTTTCTGTCGGGTGGGATGGGATTTCTTCGCACCATCATCGGTCCCTTTCTAAACCGACGATTGTCTCTATTAGGCACGAACCGTGAGCCAAATGCGGTCGCCCTCTCAATCATATTCATTCCTATCATTTGGGCCCTCTTGTACATCTCAAGGGCACCAACTGGGCTTTCAATTCTGGCTTCAAGCCATCTCTAAAACGTCTCGCCCTATCCAAGGGTCCTCTACCAAACTCGGCCCAGTATGCGCCGACTCAGTGAACTTCGCCTCATACTGATCCACTGACATCTGATTCTAACAAAACTATTGAAACTCTGTCATCTTCGACTTTCTCGAACTGTCTAAGAAGCACTTCCCATTGAAAGCTTCACGAAAGGCACCCCATGTCTAAACGATGCCTTTAAGGAACACTCTTCCTTGAGTAGCTCCCTACCAAGTACTGACATTACCTTGAACCTGATAAGACGCCAAAAACACTCAGTCTTACTCTGAACACCTCAGCACTGAAACAATCCTCTCGAAATCCCTTATCCAAAGGGTTGCGGCTTCAGGGTCGCCCACACCACTAAATCTCGGTGGCCACAATCTCAGGAACTGCTCTACCAGCCTAGGTATCAGTCTCTCATAGACCTCTCCTCTCACTAGGGGAACCACAAGGACCATAGCAGCAGCACTCAGCTTGCTGCCCTAACAAGGTCTCTAGCTCCAGAAGGATCCTGTCTAACTTAGGATCTGCCTGTGCGCTACCTCTAAGACTCGGTCGACCGAGGCCGGACGCTGCCCTATGCCTAAGGGCTCTCTCTCAGGATTGCTCATCACTCTGGACTATGAGCAACCCACCACCACACAAAGCCACACAAGGCCACAAAAGCAATCACAGGCACATATATATAAAAGCCATCCCTATCTCACTATCCCAAAAATCCCACGCACCTTATCACTCCAAGTCTCAACCTCGCTCTGATACCAAAACCGACGGGGATGTCACGCCCCGAACCCCGAGCACGCAACAACCCCTTACCATGGTCGATTGAAAGCGACGTCCCAAGACTCATCGACGACCATTCATTTTAATCTTTCGTTATGCGCAAGCGTAAGACGAACCATCCCCAGTCCAACAAACGATCAATCAGTCAATCAGGGATAGAGGGATGAACAACAGAAACATCGACTACTCATTTATACAATTTACTGGATTAACCAACAGAGGATCGTCTTTTGAATTACAAGCCCGACAAAAGGGGCCGATCCATCCTCTAAGCTAGGCCAAAAAGAAACTAGGCTAATCTAGCTATACAGAATGAACCATCGGGTTCAACACCACGGTCACTCGGACCCATCAGACTCGACTCCGTCAGGTCAATCACTGGAAAAATGGGGGCAAGATTCTCCACTGCGGGTGCACCATTCTAAAAACCTAAAAAAGGTTAACCATGACGGGTTGAGATAAAATCTCAGCGAGTTCTTCCCCTAAGCCCCAGTTAGTACACCAACTCAACCTCGGGTATCTCTCTAGAACCACCCCTCACTCAACCCAACAACAAACAGCCAGCAATTAACAATCAAACCACAGACAGGGTCAACCAACAATCAAAAGTCGGTTCACATGCAACCTTACCCGGTGTGCCATACCCTGCATGTTATAAGTCAGTACAATACACGTAATGCACATGGCCGTTAGATGATGCAGTTCATCAACCACATGCGAGTCGCACCATAAGCGATCTCACTTGGCCATTGCCACACCCTGCACGTTATCAATTCATGCGTGCGTGCCATAAATGATGTGATCATCTCATGCATAATCGGAACCAATGATACCATGTTTTCTCATGCACTCTTGCATCCACACGCGTTCCGATTATTACTGCCCCACAGGGCCACAACTTGGCCGAGGTGCAACGGCGCTATGGCGCCCTTCCTCCGCAGATGCGCTACCGTGCCCTTCCGTGCTATTGCTACAGCGCCCTTCCTCCGCAAAGGCGCAATCGTGCCCTTCCGTGCAGGCCGAGGCGCTACGGCGCCCTTCCTCCGCAGAGGCGCAACCGTGCCCTTCCGTGCTCCGTACCGCCTCCTCCGAGGCGCAATCGTGCCCTTCCGTGCAGGCCGAGGCGCTACGACGCCCTTCCTCCGCAGAGGCGCAACCGTGCCCTTCCGTACCCTCCGAGGTGCTACGGTGCTACGGCGCCACGGCGCCCTTCCTCCGCAGAGGCGCAACCGTGCCCTTCCGTGCCCTCCCTTTCCATAATCTCCGATAAATCGGGTTCAACTTAGTGATCACGCAAGCATACCATCACAATCCACTTATTATCTTTGAGTGTTAGCCAATGCACACATGCTTGCATATAAAACCTGAAATCATTTATCACAAAAGCGGTTTGTATCCGGTGTCCCTCGACAAACCATTTCTCCCACCTTTCTCATAAAAGCAGTCCATTTTCGGTGTCCCTCGGACAAACCATTTTTCCCTTTTTGTGAAATTTACACGATTCATGCGAATGTTCATGCCACGACACATCAATTTCACTTCATATGATCAAGACACATGAAATTATGCACAATTTCACTTCTAGATGAACAAGTGCCGTGAACGATTGTCGTGAACGATGTCGTGAACAGTGCATATGAACAGTGAAATTTCGAATTTAATAATTAAATAATTTAATTCAGAAATCACATAATTTAATCAATAAATCCAGAAATTAAATAAATCAATTAATTAAACCAATTAATCAATTTAATCAAGCAAAACATGCTTAATTAGCACATAACACACAATTAAGCATAATTAAACAAGATTAAGCTAATATAATCTTAACCCTTAATCTAACCACCTATCTTAAGGCTAATGCACTTAATTAAACATCTTAATCAGCCCTTAGTACTAATTAACCCAACCCTAAGCAAGTTTAGGCACTAAATAAGGATTAGGGGCTAAACTCACCCGTTAAGCGGGCCGGTGACGCGTGTGCGGCGGTGGCGACGAACCCGACACCCGGGGACTTCTCCCACGACACTCCAAGGCAGTCCCGAGCTCAACACAGCAGCAACAAATTCGGATTCCCCACTGAACTTCACAAAACAGCACTTTGCAGAGGAGGAGGTTGCTGGTCGGAGCAAAAACAAGCTGGCCGGAGCTCCGGCGAGCGGCGGGCCGACAACCGGCGGCACCTGGGAGTCGAGGGGGAACTACTGGAGGCTGGGATAGGCGGTGGTTTGGTCGAAAATGGAGGAAAACAGCAGCAAAGGCGAAACTGTGCAGTACCGCGTGAACAGTAGGCGGTCGGCGAGCAGCCGGCTTCCGGCAGCCATACGGATCGGCGAGAGACTCCTTTTGCCGATCAGCTGACGCTATCTGAACAGTTTTCCTCTTCTGAACGCAACGGCGGGTGACATGGGCCGAGATTCATACGGAAAGGCAATGAAAAACTCAGATTTCAGTGAAAGGTCAGAAGCTGAAAATTGCAGGAAGAAGGGAAACAAGGGGAGAAAGGGCTGCGATTTTGGAGAAGATGAAGAGGAGAGAGAGAGAGTGAAGTGAGCTGATCAAAACCCTTCATTAATGGCCTTAATGGCTGCTTCAACTCCCCATGCACATGACCTCATCTTCTCTCTCTTCCTTTTTGACTTTTCTCCAAAATATCCAAGGGTATTTTGGTCATTTCCACCTTGCACATTTCCCAATGTGCCCTTGGGCTGAAAGTGAAAGGCGGGCCTAGGAAACGGGCTGGAAAATGAATAGGAACGGGCTCGGGAATTTGTTGGGCTCGAATTGGCTTGAGTTTGGATAACGGGCTAGGAAGGGTGAAGGGTCGGTTGGGTCCAACGGGCTCACTTGCTTGTCTCGGCTTTCCATGATGGCTGTCCCACCTTGGGCGTGAGGCCCACATTGATTTTTCCCGGTCCACGTCCTCGTAGGCTCGATTCCTCGGTCCGTAAACCTCTTTCCCAAAAACTCGGCTCAACCGACACTTTGTCCGTCAATGAAGCATCGTTCAAAAGTCCATCCCAAACGTTCCCGAAAATTCGAAGCCCAATATTGGATTCTCATGCCTTGTCAATTTCGCCCCAAATGCCATTTTGGTACTACTCAGACTGATAGGCGGCTTTGAGGACTCACGCGTAACCGACTCGTGCCAGTTCACGTTCAAGACTTCTCGACACATGGACGTCCCTAACTACATGAAATTGCGAAGGATCGATTCTTATTTCAAAGTACACGATTATTAAGGATCGGCATAGGGTCGTTCGCGGGTTCGATAACAGTAGACGGAATCACCCGTCGTCCCATTATTTTTGTCCGCGAATCGACTTCTTGTCGTCCCTGAAATCGGCCTGCATGACTACAGGATCGTCCTTACGCAAGTCTCACGGTCAAGTCGTTTTCCCAGGTCAAGTTCTTTAGTCGCACGAGTTTTGTCCTCACTAGCCTTTCCCCTCAAGGTCAGTATCTCAGGAGTGATCAGTTCCGAGTGAGATCAACCAACAATGTACTGGCGAAATTAACGTTCAATCCTCCCTCAGAGGGCTCGAATTTCAGGACGACATAGGACTGGTTGCAAAACATGTTCTAATGGAAACAGAATAGACCCTATTCCCGAACCAAAAAATAGGGTCGAGTCGAAAACATGGTCTAGTACAAAACAAAATAGGGTATAGGGTTCAAAAAAGAGGAACCGGTTATAACATAGTCATGTACAGGGTCCAGGTTTGGACCCTACCCATGCTGGATTTGATCACCCCTACTTGTAATCAAGACGTGAAAATCTTTACTAATTTGTTGATATTATCGACTGGTAAACCATGTGGGCAACTTACAATCAATCATCCACTGATTGCATTGGCTTCTTCAACATATAAAGTCTTGAAAGAACGTCAGCATCCCTGATAATTCCTTGTCTTCTCTAGTTAACCATATCAATTTCCAAAGATCTCCAAGAATATCAGCATCCTTGCTGATTTTTTTTTATCTTCACTAAGTTGATTGAGTCAGCTTCCAAATATCTCCAAGGACACTTCGTACACACGCTGGTTCCTCACCTTCACTGAACTCACAAGGATCACCATTATTGTTACAGGCTTCCACGTCATCTAAAATTGGTAGCTACTCCAGTGTCAACAAAATGCTGCTCTGATAACAATCCACTGCACCCAATAATGATGCTAATCTTTTTGGTCCTTCCAAGTATATTGGCAATTTCAACAATACTAAATTATTCATCTTCATGGTCCATCAAATTTTACCAAGCATCCTCGTAGGTTTGCTTACCATACCAAGTTCATCCAACTATTTACCTAATCTTTGTATCTTTGTGTTATCATGAACATCACTGTTCTTCTCAACTTGTTTACGCTCAATAACAGTCCTTCTTAATGTTCACCTTATTTGGAGATCTTTCTAGCTTACAAACATCTTCAATGCCAAATATCTTATTCACCTCAGATATCGGCAAAGTAATCTTGATAGTGGCAAAGCACACCTCTTGTAGAATATTCTGGTGTTGTTTATGACATCATATGCATATCAGCTTGTGTATATATCTCCCGGCACTACTCAATCAACGCACATTAGTAACATTTGATTGTCTTTGTCATCTTCAAAACAATATAAAGATTTTCCCAACATCATGATGGATAGAGATGAATAGCAAATATCTCAAAAATACTTCACACTTTATGATCATTTGTTTTTGCTTATTTGGAGCCATACACTGTCTGTTAGTCTTTTGAGAAGTGAACAAAGTATTGTAGAAATGTGTGTATTTGTAATAGTGTGATCTATCAAGCTTCAAGCAAAAGCAATTTTGGGTAGAAGCAACGCAAGCTACATTTGTATATCTCAAGAGCTACTAGTGAAATTCATCATTGTTGGTAACCATTAATATGGAATAGTGGACGTAGACTTATCCCAAGCCAAACCACTATAAATCTATGTTCCTCTATTTCTCTCTCTTATTAATTGCTATTTTATTTATTTGATAGAATCAACATGCATGTAGTTTCTGCTTAATATCCAGTTTGGTTCTACTCATACAAAACCACTTCTACTTATTTCTGCAAAAGAGTTGTCAAGTTTGTTAAATAATCTATTCACCCCCTCTAGGTTATATCACTAGCCGCAACAAAGCCCAATCTGATTTGAGATTAAATCTCCATTGAACTAGGGTGGACAATGGGGTAGCATTAAGGATGCGTTTGATTTAACATTTAGAAAGCCCATCGGCAAATTGCAAAGCAGTTTAGCTTAAAAGGCTTTGGGGTAAATGCAAAAACTATTTGGTAAATTTTACTTTGAGAAGCAATTTTGAAATGAATAATATTTGGTAAATTCTACTTTGAAAAGCCCATTTGCTGATTAATCTAAACTTTTTAATTTTTACTTGTTTAAAATTTAAAACAAAATGTGAATTTTTTTAAATTTATATTTGATAACAATGTTTAAAATGTTGTGCAAACAATTTAATTAAAAATAAAATCTTTGTTTTGCTAAAAATATCGAATGAAAAAAAATTCATGTACCCTCTTTCTCAATTATAAGAAAAATACTTTCATTATAATAAACGCGGTAACATATGCTTTAAGGAAAGAAACTCATTATCCTTAAAAATTACAAACATCCTTAACTTAACTATTTCCTAAATTCATAGCTATTTGATCATGTTCATATGTCATGTCATATCCCACATCATCGAACTCCATTTTATATAAATTGATATCCAAATCCGCTGTAACAAAATGTTCATCATTCATGACATTTCTTCGTATATAATTGTGCAAAGCCATCATTGCTATCACAATCCTCACTTGCTTTGTGTATGGATAACTTGGCATACCCTTTAGAATCTTCCACTTCTTCTTTAATACACCAAAAGCTCGCTCAATTTTTTATCATAGTGAGGAGTGGGCACGATTGAATACTTCTTTATAATTGAGGACCTCGTTGAAACTCAGGCAAATGATATATGACTTCTTTGTATGGCCCCAAATAATCTGTAGAATTTGGATATCTAGCATCTACCAAATAATACTTACTTACACAAAAATGTCATAAACATAATCAACATATAACATATACATATATTAATGCATAAAAACCATTAATTAACAAACCTTTTGGAGGATGGGGAAATTGTAAATCACGTCTCCTAATGGCTTCATAAAAGATACAAGTATCATAAGATGTTCCTTTCTAACCGGCCCAAACAAAAGTAAATTCCATGATAAAATTGCACACGACCATTACATTTTGGTGTTGGTGTTCATTTTCAACCGATAAAACAAAGTTGATCACTTATAGGTACCACTGTTGGAATGTGTACTATCTATTGTTCTAATGCAATCCTAAAACAAAAACACAAATATTACTTGATTTATATTTAATTTATATTTTTCTATTGCATAATCGTAACTTACCTTAAAATGTGGAAAAAATCTTATATTATTTATGATCTTTGGAACTTCCCTAAATTGCCGATTGGATGGTTGGATCAAATCTGCTCATATTTTACATATTTTATTCAAAACTAAGCTAAATAGCCTGCATATGGTTTCCCCATAATGCTGAAAACGCTCTTGTGCTAACCTATTACCTATATTGTGTCCTAAAATATGAAGAAACAATCTCAGCATTTATGCAACATCAATATTCCTAGTTCCTTACAAACCATAGCGCGTAAATTTTTAAACACAGCTCTATCCATTCTAAACATTCGATAAAACCTTTCAGGATTAACGTTCATGTCCATCAACTCTCTTAACCATGCATTTCCTATATATGATGAGGTAATGCATAATATTTTTTGACCGTATGTTGCCTGAAAAACAACGTAGGCATGCGCAGTTGCACAAAGTTGCCAATATTCCTCTTCTTCTTTTTCACACTTTTCATGTTCAGAAGAATCATCCACAACTGGTTAAAATAATAAAATAAAATTAGAATAAGAGATATAACAAATTATTTATACCAGTCATCAATAAAAAAACTTATCAACATCATATATATAGGGTTAGGATCGTTGGATCTATTAGTAGAAGAGAAACTAGGATAGAAGATGATCAAAGATCTGTAGATGAAAGAGGAAATTACTAACGTTTTCTTTTATGGGATCTGTTTATGGTATGGAAAAACTCTAATGGTTCTATGTCTCGATATAGTCGAAGAAATCTCGCAAGCTCGTGAATGTTTGTATGATATCATAAAATACTTCGAAGGTTAGGGTTATGGTGTAAAGGAAATTTACTAAATAAAGAAATGAGATATAAAAGAAGATTAAGCTAAGCAAAATCACGAACATTAAAGATAATATGTAAAGCGAAGAATATGTAAAGTATGAAGAGCAGAAGTATGCAAAAACACCAAGGTATGAAGAAACCGAGCATATAGGTGGTAAATGGAGATAATATAGAAGTATGGGTTACAGAACTGAAGATATTGTAAATTACAAGTGCATAAACTAAAGAAAGTAAAGAACTAGTGCAGGAATTGAATCAACTGCAGTAAAAATGAAGAACAGCCAGATGCAGGGGCGGTAATCCACTCTCCGTTCTTGAACCGCAGGAAAAGATATGCAGATCTTCCGACTATGTATGAGTCAGGATCTGGTATGAAGAAACTATGGTATGATTTCGAAAACTTACTCAAAACCAGAGGAATACTTCCGGGTGAAGAGGGTTTTCGAGGGTTTCTGGTATGAAAGAGTGAGGTTCTGTGGAGAGGGTTTCGAGGGTTTCGAAGAGCTCTCTGAAGGGTTACACAAAAAATGCCTCCCCTTTTCTGTGCATGGGTGTGTTTCTTTTATAGTGCGCGTGCTACAGTGTTTTCACTATTTTAAACAGTAGTAAGTGCACAGTAAAAGTGTGAACAGTAAAAGTTTGAATAGTAAATGAACAAGATCTAGAGTATGTATGAACAAAGTGAAAACAATATTTGGTACTTGTTTATCTTCTGTTTTATGGGGACGCCAAATGGTATGTTGAAGTTGCTTCATAGCTTCCTTCCTGGCTGTCTGAAGAGTTTTGTGCTATGCTTTCAATTTGGCCAACATGGTGTAGTTGACTAATTATGGCATAGCATTCTTCTTTTGTCTTTGGCTGCAGCAAAAGTTGCCATGATTTGTGATTTTTCCTGGAGATATGCAGTTTGGTTTGATGATTTTTGGGGTTGGTTGGTGTTCAACCATTTTCGAACCATAGATTCTGTTCCCCATTCTTGGAACCTGAACTTATCCCACCATTTTGTTTTATGCTGTCGGATGAGTATGGGTATTTGTTCGTTGTGAGAATATGCAAATTCCCAGCCGGTGACCCATGATATTCTGAATATGGCAAAATAATGAAGTAAACATGGGAATCTGATGTCATGTTGGGATGGATGGAATTCTTTTTTGAATAGTTCCCATCCCGGAATGAGTGTTGGATGGAGAATTTGTTCGTTGGGCCAAAATATGTCCACCGCTTGATGAACCGGTTGGGGAGATTTTGTCTCGGTAAATTTATCTTTGAAGTATACAAGCCATGTATGTTTCATTTGGTTGTTAAATCTATAGAAGGTGTTCCACCGGGCTTGTTGGTAGTCCCAGTATGAGTATGAAACACGTATGGTAGGCTTTGTGTGATTACGGCGTTGAATTTTTGAGTGTATGGGGTTCGTCCGTCCATTCATTAGGATGTATGATCCTAAGAATCTGGATAGTAGAGTAAAGGATATGGTTGCTGTCATTTTTATCACAGAAATGGTTGAATTTGGCGGACTCAGTTTCAACCAGAATCTGTTCATAAAATGCCAATGGTTTGCTCATTTCATATGGTTTAAAATACCATCCTTTTGGAAATATGTTTTTGCAAATTGATTAGGGTTTTTGTCATAAAATCCATCTTCAACTGTTAGTATTAATGCATATTTTTCTTTTTGAAAAATTGGGACCTCGTTTGTTGAGAGGTCATTGGTTGGGAAGTTTCTGCTGGTCTGATGACCACTTCATTAAGCAGATTTTTCTGCTTCATGAGTTGATATTCTGTCTGTCTCTGGGTTGCCAATGGTGATGGGTTCTCAGTCATTACTATGGGTTTTTGTGTATGTGGTGGTTGGTTGAGGAGTTTGTCTTTTATTTGGCTATAGAGGTAATGGGCCTGAATTGCATCCATATTTTCTTTTGAGTATACTGAGGCAAGTGCTGCGAAATTTATGGATGCTGAGATATCAGATATGGGTTGGCTATCTGGGAGCTGGTGATGGTAGTATGTTTTTTCAGGTTGAAGACCCGATTCTTCTACGGCTTGTGCCCAAGATTTGGGGGCTATGGGTTTTGTATTGATACGACGATTCATCGGCTATGGTTTTGCCTTTGTCTTTTTTCTTGGATCGTGGCATGGTTGTATCCCCTGTAAAAATTCTCGTGTAAGGAAATCAGGCAGGCAATTTGATGAACCATTTATAAATTGTATGTCAAAATCAAAAACAGAAAGAATGGCCTGCCATCTTGCAAAGATTTGTTTTGATGCAATATTTAAAACATCTTTTTGTAAAACATCTTTAGCAGATTTGCAATCTATTCTTAACAAGAATTTTTGGTTTAAAAGATCTCCTTGGAATTTGGAAATGGAAAGAACTATAGCAAGTATTTCTTTCTTGATAGTGGAGTAATTTTGTTGGGTTGGATTCCAATGTTTGGATATGAATTGTACTATTGATTCCTTGTCATTATGAGTTTGTTTGAGTATTCCTCCATATCCTATTTCTGAAGCATCAGTTTCAACTATTTTAAAAGCATTTGGATTAGCTAAATGGAGAATTGGTATGGTTTTGATATGTGTTTTGATGGTCCTAATTATTTTGGTATGAATATCTGTCCATGGTGGAGGATTCTTTTGTAATCTTTGATGTAAAGGTTTACAAATAATACTAATATTGGGAAAGAAATCGAGGACGTAATTGAGACTTCCTAGAAATCTTTGTAATTGGGTTTTATCTTTAATTTCATCTGGAAATTTATCAGCAAACGAAATTGATCTTTCTATAGGGAATATTGTTCCTAAATGGATATTATGACCTAAAAATCTTATTTTAGTCTGAAATAAAGAAACTTTAGAGGGGGAGATTGCTAGACCGCTTTTTACCATGACTTTTATGAATGTCGAAATATGCTTAAAATGTTGTTCTATTCCTGAAGAAAAAATCAGGACATCATCAATGTATGTTATAATAAACTCGGAATAGGGATTGAAAATATCGTTCATGATTCTTTGGAATTACGAAGGGGCATTTTTCAGGCCGAAAGGCATTACATTCCATTCGTATTGACCAAAAGGGACAGTAAAAGCAGTTTTATATTTGTCTTGTTCCTTAATTTGTATTTGCCAAAATTCTGATTTCATATCAAATTTGGAAAAGATTTTTGCTTTACGAGTCTGTTTAATAGGTCTTTTTTTATTGGGAATTGGGTATCTTATCCACCCGAGGGCTGTGTTAAGAGGTTTATAATTTATAACAAGTCGTGGGACTCCTCTTTCTAGTTCTGCATTTTTGTTAACATAGAAAGCGAGAACAACTCCATGGTGATTGGCTTTTTCTTATGAGTTTTTTTCTAAGAGATCTTTAATTTCTTTTTGACAAAAGTTTAGGACTTCATGATTCATCGAGTGGGGCGAGCTTTTGTTGGTATATCGTTTCAACAAATCCTTGTTCATAAGGGAGTGAAATGATATGTTTTCTTCTTTCCCAAAAAGCGTTGGGTAAGGTGGAACATATGGTTTGTTCTATTTGGTTTTGAAGTGAATTTATTCTTTCTTTAATGTTTGGTTTTGTAAGATTTCCTTCTAGTCTTTTGAATTCTAAATCTTCTTTTAAAAATTCAAGTTGTGTCTCTTTATCTTTAATGAGAGAATTGATTTCTGATATAGATTTTTCTTGTAAAGAATTTAAGACCCGATTTTGAGGTTTGGTGATGAAATTGAATCTTATTTTCTTATTAAGAAAGTTGGTTTTAATTCCTTCATTATCAACAGTGAAAGGTTGGATTAATTGGATGAAGGGAGTTCCTAGAATAACTTCCTCTCTCATATTCTTAACCAGGAGGAAGGAGGTTTTGTAAGAAACATGGTTTTGTATCACTAGGGCTTCTGGTAACTTATAGTTGATATTAAGTTTATCTCCAGAAGCTGATTTCAAAGTTTCAGAGGTTTTATCAAAATATTTTGTTGGGACAAGGCCTTCTTTAATGCAATTGAGGTCTGCTCCCAAGATCAAAGAGAGCAGTTGTTTTAATCATATACTCATTATTAATTTTTATTGAAATATTTATTATCCATTTTCTGGATGTAATTTCTGTTAATAGCATTAGAAAACTTGGGTTTGTTGTTTCTCTTTCGGATAAATCACGGTATTGGTTTCTTCGGTTCACTAGTTTCTTCAGGTTCACTAGTCCTAGATTTTGAAATGGCTAATTGGATTCTATATATGTCTTTGGACATATTCTTTTGAGCATTTTTTAAAGCTTGAATTTCTACCTTTTGTGCTTTAATTTCATTCTGGAGGTCATTTATATTGACAGGTCTAGTTTGACTTTTATTTCTACTAAGGATTTCTTTGAGATTGTAGGAAGAATTTCCTTTGGAAACTATATTCATGGAAGAATTGAGTTGGTCAAGGTAGATTTGTCTATCTTCTGGGTTTTCTATTTGGTCGGCCGTGCTAAGGAGAAATTCTTCTTCTTTAGTGAGCATGTTTAGTTGTGGAGAAGTATCTTTATAGTCAGAATCGGATGACGTGTCTAATTCATTGGCCTGTAATCCTTCTTCTGTTGACTCACTAGAAGTAGAACTGTTATCAGTTTGGGCAAGTATCTCTTTTAATTGGTGTAGCATGTTTTCTTCTAGGCATAGCTCATCTATTTTTTTGTTAATTCTGCAGTATCTAGCGGTGTGACCTTTGTTACCACGGGTAACATTTGACATCTTTGTAATTTTTCTTTGTAGTATTACGTTGTTGTTTGTGTCTATAATTTTCTTTATGTGTTCTAGTATTCTTATCGAGATCTTGGTTTTCTATGATAAGGTCTATGATTCTTATTGTCTTTTTCTTTAGGGCAATCTCCTTTGCATTTAGATTTTGTCTTGCTATCATAGAAAGGGTCATATTGGGCACAGAAATCTCCTAATGTTTTGTTGCCTAATTTTTTCTCTTTTTTAAGTTGTTTTTGTAACTTGATGGTATTACACATTTGGGTCCCTTGTTTGTAGACATGTGAGACTATTTCTCCATAAGAAAGATGGTCATAAGGTATTTGTCCATTATTATCTTCTCGTATTTTGTCTCGGACTTGGTCTCCTATAAGTTTTGGTATTCCATCTAAAAATTTCTCCTTCCGAAAGGTTGATTACGGTCGGCCTAATTAGGACACGATGTAAGAATAAATCTTTATATTCACGGAATGTTCCTAATGATTTACATTTCATATTGGATAAGAGTTCTTCATTCCTATCTCTGAGATGGGATGGATCTCCTATGAAATGTTGGGAAATGGAGTATATTAGGGTATTAACAGCATCTGGAATGGAATGGCCATTTTCATCAAAAATTATTTGTCCGAAATCGTCTCTTTTGTAAGCTAGTAAGATTTGCGTTTTTTGTTCTTCAGTAAGGTAGTTATCCCACCATCCTTTTAATTGGCCGGTGAAACCAGCTATTAAAAGATTAGCAACTGCTTGGTCTGAGACTTCTTGTTGGGTTTTATAGGCATTAGCAAGCATTATCATATTATTAAGAATATTTAATAGATTTGATTCGGCTATGCCATCAATGTTCCATTCATAAATAGCATCAGGGGAATACTTATGTTGTGTTCTTAGGGAAGAAGATTCTTCTAGAGCTATGTCGGGGGGTGGCTCTTTGGTGGTACAATTTTTGGGGTTGTCGCCGGTTAAAATTATTTATTTCATTGATGGATTCTTCATCGAGGTATGGTTTTTGTCAAGAGTGCTGATGGTAGCTTTGGATTTGTCCAGGGTGTCTTTAATGGTTAATCCTTGAATCATAGGAGTTTCTATTATAGGTTTTGGCTCTTGTTTTATTGAAAGTCTTCTTTGTTCTATTGCTCTGGTAAATTCGGGGCTAAATCTTTTTGGTAATTCAAAAGTTTTGAATAATGGTTGTTTGGCAGAATCTATTTTAAGATTTGTCGGAGTAGAATTCTGGATTGTGGTTTCTATTCTGACTAATTGTTTTCCTATTGTTGACAGTGCTGGTTGGTATAATTGTTTTGTTCAATTATCTTGGGAATATTAACAGATTCTTCCATTTTATCGGCTATTTTGTATGGTGCTGCTTTTGTAACTTGGCTATCTCCTACTTGGATGGTTATCCTCCTAAGTGGTGGATGTAGTGATTCTATAACGTCGTCATTTTCAAGTTTCCATTTGTAATGATGTTCTAATACCATTATTTCTTTTGGTTTGAGGAATTGTTCTTCAAACCAGTCAAAGAAGAATATGTGGGTTTCGTATTTATATAAATACTTGTAATATTGTTTTTTAATATCCCGAGCCGAATCGAAAATGTTTTGAAGAACCATTCTCTAATGATTGTATTTTTTTGAATTAAATTCCTGGTTCGAAAGGTTCTATTTGGTTCAAAGTCCTTTTCTAATACATTTAACTCACTATCGATCTGGGAAAAATTGGGAGAATCTATTCTTTCTATAAGGGGTTCGCTTTCGGTTTCGTTACGTTGGTAAATAGGTCTAGTTATTCCGATCTATGATCGAGACCATTAATTTCTGGCTCAAGAGGTGCTGTTGGAATTTCTCTATGTGTTTGGAAATTTTGAGGAGTGGTGTCTTGTTTTGGGGTTATTTTATGAGTACTGGACGTACTTGGTGGTATGGTAATTATTCTAGGTAGATTGGGACGTTGATCCACTGAGGTTCGAGCAGTGGCTGTATGAAAAGAAGGGTTTGATCTTAGATCAAAAGATCGTCTTGGAAATTGGATAGTGACTCTTCCTTCAGGATGTTGGACAATATTAGTGGGTTCTGAATTTTGGACAACTTGTTGGGGAACCTTGTTTTCTAATTCCCATTGGTCTGGTAAGGTTACTTCATCCCAATTTATGGATCTAGGGATGGTTGTGTTGGCTCTAGAAATATCGGTTTGAAGGAAAAGGGTTTCTCCTTTTGGACTTCTTTTGAAAGCATTTTCTCCGAAGGCGAGGCCATGGCTTTATATTGTACTCTATAGACTATGGCTAAAGGGATAGATCCTTCGGCTACATTATAATTATGGATCTTTACCTGTAAGGTAAGGGATTTGAGGATGTTTTTATCTTTTAGCGAGACTGTGAAGTTAGGGTAACAATCAAAATGTATGGGGCCTTTACAGAGGCTAGTTTCTATAGTTCCTAATATGGATTCTTCATAATCTAAGAGACGTGGGTCTCGGTCTACCGCTAAGAAGAATCCCAACCAATGGGTACTCGATCTACCGCTGGGTACGTTCCTAAATACTCGATCTATGTACTCCCACTGGCTCTGATACCATAAGGGGTTAAGAAGAATCCCAACCAATCGGAACTTATATATATATATAAAACTCCACTCAATAAATAAAACACAAATTAAAAACATGTCTCACAATATAACATAAACATATCTCACCGACTAGTACAAATAAATAATGCAAATATGTCTCACATTACATCAATATTGCATATAAAAAATTTAAATAAATAGCTAACATCCTAGTGATGATTACGCTGCGAATTTATACTTGATCTATGTGATTTTTTCTTGATCACCATCCAAGTTCATGAAGATTTGTCTATTATCTTTCTTTTCAGCAAAATAATCCAGTGCAAAAAAATATAACTCTTGATCTTCCTTAATTTCAAGTAGAGTCTTCAACGTCTCCATAATTTCTTTGTAAGGATCAAACTCTCTGGTGTGGCTCCTATTTTCAATAGCTGAATAAATTCTCTCCATTTGTGATTCTAGCTTAGTAGCCATACTCAATTTCTTTTTTTTCTTTCCTTGAGATTGCCTCACTAAATTCTGCGAGATTCTTTTATCACTTCGAGGCTATTCACCAGTCTTTTCACCCACGTCACAATCTATATTATTATCAGTAAATCCTGCACAACCACCTATGTCAAATTGTGTAGCCACAACATCTTCATCAACACATAAGCCTTGTACAGGATTCCATGTAATGCTTCTAGTAGCAACAATATCTCCAAACATTATATCCAACAAAACTTGAAGATCCGAATATATGTCTTTCATTCTAAAAGCTCTAACCTTATGATTTTCTTATTATAATAAACATTTTTCATGAGTTGTATAAAAAAAGATGAACATAAAAAAACAAAAGAATGGGAAAAAACCTGAATTTTTCTCTCTCACCACTTATCACTTGCATCAATAGTGTTCTTTTTTGGATCCCATCCTAATCTTGTTTTCTTGAAGACCAATGTCCTCCATCTTTTCTAATCTTCCTTAAGATTGTCTCACTTACTCTTCATTTGACCTTTATCATACTTTTTGCCCCTTAGGTCTTCAAATTTCTTAATTATAACTGTCCATCCATCCCTTTTGTTATTTGCAGGATGATTGCCATTGTCAATTTGTTCAATGTACAACTTACAAAAGGTTTCTATATCTTTAGGATTCCAAAATGCCTTTTCCCTTGATGAACTTGTCATCTACTAATAAAGCAACATAAGCAAATGCAAGAAACATGGGTCGAAGGAAGGAGCCTCTCTCAAATGGGGTACTTGTTAAAGGGTCATCGATTGTATTTTGGATAGACATACAATTCTATTTGTATTTCAACCGATACTTAATGAACCCAAGCTCACACGGCTCTATTGACAAATCATGAATCTTTCCAACACTATGACGAAAAAATTTTAGAAAATTTGAAAACTAGTCCTTAAAGGAGACAATTCTTATTTACTACAATTTGCAAGCAAGGATCTCAATTTCATTCAAATTATGAAACAAATCTGGACATCCATGGGAACTTGGGTGCAAACTGAAAATATTGCACTCTGATCAAGTTTCATTGACAATCCAAATGTAAATCAATCTCAATGGAATTGATGTAAAAATAAAGCCAAGATTGATCTCTACAACTTTTGAGTTTTAAAAATTTGCAGGGAATGACCTTAACTTCATCAAAATTATGAAACACCTTCAAATATTCAAAAGAATCTGGACGTAGACTAGAAATAGTGCACTATGATCAGGCCTTTTAAAACATTCTAATGAGCTCAATTTTAATAAAATTAGTGTCAAAACAAAGCTTAGCATGTACCAAACAACTTTGCAGGAGAACACTTTTTGAAATTCACATCTCAAGATTTTATGAAAATCTTAGAAGCACCAAAGGTCGTTCTAGAAAAAGGTTTTTCAACAAACCTTGCAAATTTGGGAGGTTTGTGAAAAATACCAAATGTGTTTAACATTATTTGAAAAAAATTTATAAGAAAAATAAGATGTCACAAATATTTCTCAAGAAGACACCATCATCTAATTCAGCACGCATGATTTTATAAAAATCACACAATACACAAAGGTCAATCAACCTAGACAAATTTCACAAAATTCAATTGCGCATTGGAGGTCTAACCGAACCTAAACCAGAGATCAATTCAGCATTGAGATTTTATGGCATACTGAACACCATGTGAAAAGAAACTTTCATGATAGAAACATCTCAAGATTCCAATCGTACGAATTTATAAAAGGGGCAAAAAAGAAAACCCACAAACGAGATGAAGGAGAGATTGAACTTGCAGAGGAGTAGCTGGACGCGAGGTAGCGGATGCGAGGTAGTAGGAGCAAGAGAGAGCAAACACAAGGGAGCAGACACGAGGCAGCAGACGCAAGGGGGGAGTAGTGCAGTAGACGCAAGGGGAGAAGAAGGGAGAGGGCAGTAGACGCGATAGGAGAAGAAGGGAGAGAAACAAACCCTAGGTTATGTTCTTTTAAAAAGGGGTAAACTTGGAATTCTAATGAGTTTTTTGGGGCAAAAACGGAACTCTACAAAGTTTCATTAATAGAGCCTCTCAGCATTCTCAATGCCAACTTTCAACCTAAAGCTCCTTGAGAAGTGGTTGCAAAACACCCTAAATTTTTCTCAAAGGGCTTTCAGGCTCCAAGGGGCTTTCAAAATGTCAAACCAAACGCACCATAAGTCCTAATAAGGAGAAGGCATTCAAGAGAGAGATTCAAGAGGATTGAAAAATAAATACTCATTTAGGTAAGTTAAAGATTTTCTATTTCAATCAATTTCCTATTCTAACTAGATTTCGTAATTTAATGTTTCCTAATTAGATGTTTCCTAGATTGAGGTTTCCCAATTAGATATTGAGATTAAGGTTTCCTAATTAGATGTTTTTGGATTAAGGTTTCCCAATTAGATGTTTAGATTAAGGTTTCCTAATTAGATGTTTTCTAGATTTAGGTTTCCTATTTTGATATTTCCTCGTTTAAGGTTTCCTACTTTAACATTTCCTCCTATGATGTTCCTTAGTTAAGTGTACTACCCCTCTATAAATAAGAGGTGTTTTTGAATTACAGATGCAGATTTGTAAATTGATAATATGAGAGTTTCTATCAAGTAATCACTTGAACGAGTGTGTAAGATTCATGGCAAGTTTTCCGATCGACGTTCTAGTGGAGATCTTCTTGTGGCTCTCCGTAAAACCTTTGGTCCGATTCAGGTGTGTATGTAAATCTTGGAATTCTCTGCTCACCAGCCCCTTTTTCATCAAAGCTTATCTGGAGAGATCGATCAAATTGCACAAATTTGATCTTCTTAAGTATGACTTCAACAAAATTTCAAGAGTACAAATTCACTATTCCCCCAAGAATGAATTGTCTAATCTCGATACATCATTTATCAAAGATGGCGAAGAATTCAAATTAGTTGGTTCGTGCAATGGAATTGCTTGTTTATCCTCTTTTAACTATAAAATTCCTCACCACTCAAAGATCTTCCTTTGGAATCCGTCAACTGGTGAAAACATAACCCTTCCTCAACCTAGCCATCATGTGTCCAACTTGGTTGGATTCGGATTCAATCCCTTAAGTGGTCATCTAGATGATTTTTCAATAGTCAACATGAATATATATCTTGAACAACACACAAATTATACCTCTCAAGTGGAGGTGTATAGCTTTAGAAGAAATTGTTGGAAACAACTCGGCAACATAATCCCTCCTCCGCTAACCCGACACTTAGGCAATCAAGTTATCTTCAAGAACTTCATTTGTTGGTGCCCTTGCTTTTACCTTGATTGGGAACTCGTCGCATTTTTGATCCTATTCGATGTAGTTCAAGATGATTTCCAAAAAATAGCACTTCCAGATATAATGCCTCTTGGAAAAAAAGTTATCAACTTACGGGAGGGTTGCTTGTCTATAATAGCAGATAACTCATCGACCAAAAATTTTGAAGTATGGATCATGAAAGAGTTTGGTGTCTGCAAATCATGGATCAAATTGTATACAATTGGAGTGTCTACGGGAAGATTTTTGAGTTACCGGCCAGTTGGGTTTGCAAATTTTGGAGAAGTTTTCTTCATACATACCTTCTATATGGGATTACGACACAAATCTCCCAGTCATTTGGCTCTTTACAACATACGAAGCGAAAAGTTTGAGGAATTTAATGTGGAGGTCGATTGGTACGATACCACTCAACTAGTTACTTGTTTAGAGAGTTTGATTTCTCTCTCGTCCACAAATAATGTTAAGCATTAGGAGGCTGGCAGAATAGCTTTTCAGACTAAAGACCATATGGAGAGAATTATGTTCTATCTGTACGAATAAGACTGCCTTTTATTTCCATGTACTTTTCATGATATAGTTCTTATTATCGTTTTAAATTCGAGAATGTATTGCTGTGTAATTTGTCATCTAGTGAATCAACGGACCGTTTATTGATATGTAAGTGAATATTCATGTGATGCAGAAGAAATAGTAATGTTGTTAACCCAGTTTCGGGTTGATTTTACTAACATATTACATAAAATGAATACCAAGAAATCTAACACATGCTAACACATACCGCTAACGCCATTGCAACACCCAGCTAAATTGAATACATTACGATCTTGAGGAAAAAGAAGAATCGAGATCAAATAGTTCGTATTTGGCAGGACAACACATCTGCACTCCGGACGGGTTGTCAAGTCATTAAACTTGTGCAACTTGGTTGATGAAAAAGATGGTAAGAGTGTAGAGAATCCCATGATTTACAGACACCTGAATCGGATCAAAGGTGTTGCTGGGGGGCTGTATAAGATCTCCAGTAGGATGTTAATTGGGAACCTTGCCATTATTCTTGTGTAGTTTTTCACGAGTGCTCAGTAAAATCTCTTTTAAACTTCATAAGTTGCTTATGATTTCTATGTAAATGGTTGTTACTAGAAACAAAAGAGTAGAATCAGACACTGTTTGACACATTATCAAACAGGCTCTTAGTTAGTTAGGAAAATTACCAAACGGATTTCTATTCTTTTTTTGTTACTAGAAACAAAAGAATAGAATCAGACACTGTTTGACACATTATCAAACAGGCTATTAGTTAATTAGGAAAATTGCCTTGTGATTTATTGAAGAGACTTCCATTTGTATTGATAAAATTCTCTATTTTATATTCATGTACTTTTCATGACATAACTCTTAATCGGGTGTCAAATTGATGACTCAACTGCTGTGTTGGTTTAGAGTGCAATCCCAAGTAAACACAATTGTGCATCCCAGTCTTGTTCTTTCTTGATAAACTGACTCGACAAAGAGCTTTTGATAAAATATACAAAGTAGCAAGGCAAAAATAAATCTTCCTAAGATCTTGTATGGTATTAAATCCATTACAGAATAAATGCACTAGAAGTCCTAAAAATTTGTACTTAAAGTGCTAAAAACTATCAAAAATAGGAATTTAATCCCAAGCAATCAATGCCTTCTTTAGCTACGTTGAATTTGAGCGACGGAAATGTGAATTTATTATATTCTAATGACATGTGGCAAAGAGCACATCAGAAAGACCAAACTGTAAAGAAAGAAAAAAGCCAAAAAGAAAAGAAAAGAAAGAAACCAATTAAAAAATGAAAACCAGAGATGAGAGAGGGGAGAGAGATGGTCTGCCGGGGCTGGAAGGGGTGCACTGCTGTCCTGACTTCGGCCGCGGGGGCTGGTGAGTCTTGCCCGGCCACAGGCATGTGCCACTGGCCTTCGACGAGACTTCGACTCCAATGGCGGGAAATCTTTTAGGCGAATGACTTACTTCACTGCTAATTCTGATTTAACTTAGTTTTTCCTTCTTTCTTAATTTTTGGCTCTTCTTTTTTTTAGTTTTTGGCCTTTTTCGCCCGTGCCAAATCAGCTCCACGTGAGCGTATTCTGTCATCCAAAAAGGGAAAAAATAAAAAGATCCAGGTGAAAAGGATGATCTCTTATAGATAATTTTTGGCTCCCCTGCCAAATTCGATCCGACCTTATTCCTATGTCCAATCAGGTTGTTAATGGGCCGACAATCCTTATCCAAGCCTGCTAAAACTTTTAAATTTTTTTGTGAGAACTAATTGGCCCAATTGTCTCGCGCGATTTGAAATTCAGACCCGACGGGGCTTAGAAGGCTGCCCGGTCCATGATAAGCTCTAAATTTCACAGGGCCATGTGTGCACTTTGCTCCCATCAAATGTGAGGCAAAATTCTATTTTTATCCCATGCACATTCCCTTAAATTCCAATACTCACTTCTATATATACATTTTCATTATTGTAGATGACACCCAAATTCTCAAGCACTGTTGGATACCATGGTTCACAATATGATGTTAATGATTAGGATATGCGCATTAGAAGTTTTAAAACTTCTTGGGAATGTGTAATCAAATCATAAGAATTTTTAAAAATACGATCCAATTCTAAATCTTATCTAATTGGTATAATCAAATAGTTTCATTATTCGAGAGTCAAACACTAAAATCCTAGTATGGCAATCAGTAAGGTTAATTGGTTGACAGATAAAATTTTTATGGGTTTTGCTAAATGGTAGTACTCTAATCCTATGAGACACAAATTATGCTGCGAAAGACGCTTAGTGATGCTATGCGGAGAAAATAACTGGAATTTAAAAGTTTAAGGGGTGGAATTGAATCTGTACTCTTAGTTCTCTTTCCAAGCACTATCTGCCTTACAATCTTTGAAGGCTGAATTCCACTGCTAATTCTGGCAGATCACAAGTTACAAATTCTTCGCAGCAAACAACAACAGCTACAAGAGAATAAAACCTCCCTGAGTACAATTTTAGAAACTCTCTCAAAATGTTTGCAAGTCAAGGTGCAAGAGTAATAGCAATGAGCACATATAAGCCCCAGGCTTTCCTCTATTCTTCTCATGTTCTTCTTCAGTCTGGAAAGCAAAAAAAAAAAAAAAAATTTCCCAACCACCTAATGCTCAACACCGATCGCGGACGAGAGAGAAATCAAACTCTCTACACAAGTAACCAGTCGAGTGGAACGGTAGGAATCGACTTTGACTTCAAATGCCTCGAACTTTTCATGTTGTAGGCTGTATAGAACCAAGTATTTGGAAGACTCCAATAGTGAACCCACATGCGTGCTCTTTACGAAGAAAACTCTTCCAGAATCTGCAAACCCAACTGGCCAATAACGCCCGATGCTTCTCGTAAACAATCCAAACGAATACAATTTGGTCCATGATTCACGGATGCTGAACTCTTTCAAGATCCATACTTTACACTGTCTAGTCAATGAGTTGTGCGTTGTTAGAGATAAGCATCCATCTAGTAAGCCGATATGTTTCTCTTCAGGAGGCATCATATCTGGTAGTGCGTTCCGAAAGATGCCGAACTTAAGAAGTGGAACGGCATGAAGTTAGACACCACTAAGCACGTGGCTAAGTGTTTGACGTGCCAGCAAGTAAAGGCTCAGCATTGTAAGCCCGGTAGACTGCTGCAACCTCTTGAGATTCCTGAGTGGAAGTGGGAACACATTATGATGGATTTTGTGATGGGATTGCCAAGGAGTCAGCGAGGCAATGACTCGATTTGGATAGTGGTTGACAGATTGACGAAGGCATCTCACTTTGTTGTGGTAAGAAAAGATTTTATGTTGGATAGGTTTGCAGAGTTGTGCGTACGTCAGATTGTACGCATTCATGGAATTCTAGTGACGATCATATCTGACCGTGATCCTAAGTTTATGGCAACTTTCTGGAAAAGTTTGCAGTCGACCTTGGGGACGAAATGTAATAAGATAGGTGGTTTATGGAATTCAGATAGTAGTTCGATGGAAATTCAATGAATAAGATTTCAAGTGTCGATAAGTGACCCCGTGGAAATGAACTTGTAGGTTGATGAGTTGGAAAAAGTTTTGCACTTTGAGATGCTCAGATGAGGTTAAAACCATGAGGCTTGGTATGGGACGGGCCAAATCGGATAATACCTCTATGAGATGGTGCATATCAAAAAGGGACTAGTAGTGGTGCAGTTTGAAGATGCCCATAACGACTGATCTGACGAGGGCGGGGAGTGGTGGCCTGGGCTAGAGTGCCTGAGCAAGGAGCGACTCCCAGCAGGTTTCTAGGATGTTGAAAGAGGCATAAATGGATTGAACTACGCACTGTGCAAAAAAGAGAGTGCTTGTGGGATAAGATTTTATCGGAATGGGATAGCCGTAATATGACCAAGTTTGTGGAATTTCAGTTTATGGAACGAGGTTAGGGAACTGGGAATCGCTGGTTCAAAAATTCAGTTTTGCAGTTATTGAATGCAGTTCAGATTATCTGAGTCAGACTAAAGACCGCTCAGAGTCGTCAGAAGAGTTGTGCAAATAAGCGTTGTAGACCGTTGGAGTTTAAGGTGGGCGATCATGTGTTTTTGAAAGTATCGCCGATGAGGGGTACTTCCAGATTTGGCAAGAAAGGAAAGTTAAGTTCAAGGTACATTGGATCCTTTGAAATTTTGGAAAGGATTAGGGTTTTAGCGTACGTCTTGCGTTACCACCAAAACTTGCTCAAGTACATGATGTTTTCCACATGTCCATGTTGATAAAGTATGAACAGGACACGACTCATGTATTGAATTTTGAGGAAATGGACGTAGGCAACAAGGTGTCGTACGTGAAAAGGTCGATACGGATAGAGGATCGTAAAGAGCAAGTGCTTCGAAGCAAGACTATCGCCTTAGTTAAGGTGATCTGGCAGTATCACGGATCAGAGGGAGCTACATGGGAAAGTGAAAAAGTGATGAAGCATCAGCACCCCCATCTGTTAAGGATTTGATAGTAGCAGCAAATTTCGAGGACGAAATTTTTATAAGAGGAGAAGAATTGTAACATCCTGAAATTCGAGCCCTTTGAGGGAGGAATGAACGTGAATTTCGCCAATGCATTGTTGGCTGATCTCACTCGGAACTGATCACTCCTAAGATACTGACCTTGAGGGGAAAGGCTAATGAGGACAGAACTCGTGCGACTAAAGAACTTGACTTGGGAAAACGACTCGACCGTGAGACTTGCGTAAGGACGATCTTGTAGATATACAGGCCGATTCCAAGGATGAATAGAAGTCGATTCGCAGACAAAAATAATGAGACGACGGGTGATTCCGTCTATTGTTATTGAACCTGTGAACGGCCCTATGTCAATTCTTGATAATCGTGTACTTTGAAATAAGAATCGATCCTTTGCAATTTCATGCAGTCAAGGACGTCCATGTGTCGAGAAGTCTTGAACGTGAATTGGCACGAGTCGATTACGCGTGAATCCTCAAAGCCGCCTATCAGTCTGAGTAGTACCAAAATGGCATTCGGGCGAAATTGACAAGGCATGTGAATCCAATATTGGACTTTGAATTTTCGGGAACGTCCGGGATGGACTTTTGAACGATGCTTCCTTGACAGTTGACAGTATCGGTTGAGCCGAGTTTTTGGGAAAGGGGTTTACGGACCGAGGAATTGAGCCTACGAGGACGTGGGGTGGGATGGCCACCGTGGAAAAAAATCAGTGTGGGCCTCACGCCCATGGTGGGATTTCCTAGGCCACCGTGGAAATGGCCCGAGGAAATGACAAAATGTGAGCCCAAAAAGTTGGACCCAACCCCCTTCTCTTGGTCCTCACGACGTCCTCGTTGACTAGCCCGTTATCCAAAAACAATCAAGCAATCAATCGAGGATAGAGGGATGAACAGCACTCAACCTCGGGGTATCTCTCTAGAACCACCCCTCACTCAACCCAACCACAAACAACCAGCAATCAGCAATCAAACCACGACGGGGTCAACCAACAAGCAAAAAAGTCGATTCGCATACAACCTTACCCGGTATGCCATACCCTGCACGTTAAACCTCATTCAATGCAAGCAATGCAACCAACAATTGAATAGTCGGTTCGCATGCAACCTTACCCGGTATGCCATACCCTGCACGTTATAAGTCAGCACAATACACGCAATGCACATGGCCGTTAGATGATGCAATTCATCAATCACATACGAGTCGCGTCACAAGCGATCTCACCTGGCCATTGCCACACCCTGCACGTTATCAATTCATGCGTGCGTGCCTTAAATGATATGATTACCTCATGCATAATCGGAACCAATGATGCCATGTTTTCTCATGCACTCTCGCATCCACACATGTTCCGATTATTACTGCCCCATAGGGCTACAACCAAGGCGCAACGGCGCTACGGCGCCCTTCCTCCGCAGAGGCGCAACCGTGCCCAAAAGACGTCAAGGGATACTCTCCCGAGACCGCATGCCCAACGAACGTCAAGGGATACTCTCCCGAGACCGCATGCCCACAGAACGTCAAGGGATACTCTCCCGAGACCGCATGCCTAATGAACGTCAAGGGATACTCTCCCGAGACTGCATGCCCAAAGGATGTCAATGGATACTCTCCCGAGACCGCATGCCCACAGAACGTCAAGGGATACTCTCCCGAGACCGCATGCCCACAGAACGTCAAAGGATACTCTCCCGAGACGGCGGTTTCAACTTAGTGATCATGCAAGCATACAATCATAACCCACTTATTATCTTTGAGCATTAGCCAATGCGCACATGCTTACATATGAAACCTCAAATCATTTCTTACAAAAGCGGTCCATTTCCGGTGTCCCTCGGACAAACCATGTTCCCAATCTTTCTCATAAAAGTGGTCCATTTCCAGAAAAATCACTTTCTTTCTCATAAAGGCGGTCAATTTCCGGTGTCCCTCTGACAAACCATTTTTCCCTTTTTGTGAAATTCACACGATTCATGCGAATGCTCATGCCATGACACATCAACTTCACTTCATATGATCAAGACAAATGAAATTATGCACAATTTCACTTCCGGATGAACAGTGCCGTGAACAGTACCGTGAACAGTAATCATGACGTGAACAGTGAAATTTCCGAATTTAATAATTAAATAATTTAATTCAGAAATCACATAATTTAATCAATAAATGCAGAAATTAAATAAATCAATTAATTAAAACAATTAATCAATTTAATCAAGCAAAGCATGCTTCATTAGCACATAACACACAATTAAGCATGATTAAACAAGATTAAGCTAATCTAATCTTAACCCTTAATCTAACCACCTATCTTAGGGCTAATGCACTTAATTAAACATCTTAATCAGCCCTTAGCACTAATTAACCCAACCCTAAGCAAGTTTAGGCACTAAATAGGGATTAGGGGCTAAACTCACCCGTTAAGCGGGCCGGCGACATGGGCGCGGCGGCGGCGACGAACCCGACACCCGGGGACCTCTCCCACGACACTCGAGCCCAATAAATTCGAGCCCATTCCTATTTATTTTCCGGCCCATTTCCTAGGCCCACCTTTCATTTTCAGCCCAAGGGCACATTGGGAAATGTGCAAGGTGGAAATGACCAAAATGCCCTTGGATATTTTGGAGAAAAGTCAAAAAGGAAGAGAGAAGAGAGATATGATGTCATTTGGTTGGGATTTCAAGCAAGCATTTATAGCATTGATGAGACCTATCTCCAGCCCTCACTTCACTCTCTCTCTCCTCTTCATCTTCTCCAAAAATCGCAGCCCTTTCTCCCCTTGTTTCCCTTCTTCCTGCAATTTTCAGCTTCTGACCTTCCACCGAAATCTGAGCTGTTCATTGCCTTCCCGATGGAATCTTGGGCCGTGCCACCCACCGTTACGCTCGGGAGAGAGATTCCGTACGGATAGCATCGACCGTTCGTCGAACGGAGCCACCGACCGATCCGTACGGCGGCCAGAAGCCGACTGCTCACCGGACCGTCACTGTAGCGACCAGTTCTGTTGTGTTCCGCCTTTTGACCTGTTTTCCTCCATTTTCAACCTAACCACCGCCCATACCAGCCACCCACAACTCCCCCTCAACCCCCAGGAGCCTCCGGTCACCGGCGACCAGCTCGCCGGAGCTCTGGCTAGCTTGTTTTTGCTCCGACCAGCAGCTTTCTCCTCCTGCAGTGCTGTTTTGTGAAGTTCGGTGAGGCATCCGAAGTTGTTGCTGCTGTGTGGAGCTCGGGACTGCCTTGGATCATCGTGGGAGAGTTGCCCGAGTGTCCAGTTCGTCGCCGCCGCCGCGTCCGCGTCTCCGGCCCGCTTAACGGGTGAGTTTATCTCCTAAACCCTATTTAGTGCCTAAACTTGCTTAGGGTTGGGTTAATTAGTACTAAGGGCTGATTAAGATGTTTAATTAAGTGCATTAGCCCTAAGATAGGTGGTTAGATTAAGGGTTAAGATTGGATTAGCTTAATCTTGTTTAATTATGCTTAATTGTGTGTTATGTGCTAATTAAGCATGCTTTGCTTGATTAAATTGATTAATTGTTTTAATTAATTGATTTATTTAATTTCTGCATTATTGATAAAATTATGTGATTTCTGAATTAAATTATTTAATTATTAAATTCGGGAATTTCACTGTTCATATGCACTGTTCACGATTTACTGTTCACGTGCTTGTTCACGGTACTGTTCACGGCACTGTTCATCCGGAAGTGAAATTGTGCATAATTTCATGTGTCTTGATCATATGAAGTGAAATTAATGTGTCGTGGCATGAACATTTGCATGAATCGTGTGAATTTCACAAAAAGGGAAAAATGGTTTGTCCGAGGGACACCGGAAATGGACCGCCTTTATGAGAAAGAAAGTGATTTGTCCAAGGGACACTGGAAATGGACCGCTTTTATGAGAAATGATTTGAGGTTTCATATGCAAGCATGTGTGCATTGGCTAATGCTCAAAGATAATAAGTGGGTTGTGATGGTTTGCTTGCGTGATCACTAAATTGAAACCGCCGTCTCGGGAGAGTATCTCTTGACGTTCTGTGGGCATGCGGTCTCGGGAGAGTATCCCTTGACATCCTTTGGGCATGCGGTCTCGGGAGAGTATCCCTTGACATTCATGGGGCATGCGGTCTCGGGAGAATATCCCTTGACGTTCGTTAGGCATGCGGTCTTGGGAGAGTATCCCTTGATGTCTTTTGGGCATGGAAGGGCACGGTTGCGCCTCTGAAGGAAGGGCGCCGTAGCGCCGTAGCAATAGCACGGAAGGGCACGGTTGCGCCTCTATGGAGGAAGGGCGCCGTTGCACCTCGGCCAAGTTGTAGCCCTGTGAGGCAGTAATAATCGGAGCACGTGTGGATGCGAGAGTGCATGAGAACAACATGGTATCATTGGTTTCGATTATGCATGAGATGATCACATTATTTATGGCACGCATGCATGAATTGATAACGTGTAGGGTGTGGCAATGGCCAGGTGAGATCGCTTGTAACGCGACTAGCATGTGATTGATGAACTGCATCATCTAACGGCCGTGTGCATTGCATGTATTGTGCTGACTTATAACATCCAGGGTATGGCATACCGGGTAAGGTTGCATGTGAACCGACTTTTGTTTGTTGGTTGATCCTGTCTGTGGTTTGATTGCTGATTGATGGTTGTTTGTGGTTGGGTTGAGTGAATGGTGGTTCTAGAGAGATACCCCAGGTTGAGTTGGTGTACTAACCGGGGCTTAGGGAAAGAACTTGCTGAGATTTTATCTCAACCCGTCGTGGTTAACCCTTTTTAGGCCTTTAGAATGGCGCACCCATAGTGGAGAATCCTGCCCCCGCTTCACCAGTGATCGACCTGACGAAATCGAGTCCGATGGGTTCGAGTGACCGTGGTGCTGAACCCAAGAGTTCATTTTGTATAGCTTGATTAGCCTAGCCTAGTTCTTTTTTTGTTTGGCTTAGAGGATGGATTGGCCTTTGTTGTCGGGCTTGTAAATCGGAAAATGATCCTCCGTTGGTTAATCTAGTAAACTGTATAAATGAGTAGTGATAGTTGTTCTTGCTGTTCATCCCTCTATCCCTAATTGATTGATTGATTGTTTGTTGGACTGGAGATGGTTCGTCTTCCGCTTGCGCATAACGAAAGATTAAAATGAATGGTCGTCGACGAGTCCTGGGACGTCGCTTTCAATCGACCAAGAGAAGGGGTTGTCGCGTGCTCGGGGTTCGGGGCGTGACACTATTTCTCGGAAAACATCATTAACCACATCAAATAGGATCAATGATGTGATTGTACCATGATTGCGGCGAAAACAAGAGCACCAACGGATGAAATTCTCAAAGATAACTTGATTGCCTATGCGCTGAGTAAGTGATGGATGTTGGAAATTTTCCCCTAATGGGCTTACATTAATTAATTTTCTATTTTATATAATCGGGTTAATGGATATTCCAATTTATTTTAAACCCTAAAGTGATCTTATTGAGTTGGGTTTTGGCATCTATTAATTACGAGCCTAGTTGAGCAGCAAAGTGTAGGCAATTGTGTTTAACTGAAGCTTGTAATGGGAAGGGCCCAGTTGACACGCTGTTGATTAGGGTTTGCTAGGTCCCCTCTCTAGCCTATAAAAGGGTAGGTTATACCTATCAGTCGCTTAAGCCCATTAAAGCTGCTAAGCCGAAATAGGTCATAGAGAGGAAGAACCAGCATACCGACAGATCACTAATCATATCAGGTTGATCCGTTTTCAGTCAAGTGAGGCCATGGCTCAAACAGGTATGTGTTTAATTCCGCTGTACATATTTGGATTCTTGGTGTTTTACAATCATGTATGAATCGAATTTGTTCTTAATTTAATGATTGTTCATATCAAGAAATTTTACATGTGGTATCAGAGCCTGTCATATATGATTGTAGAACCCAAATTTTTTTTTTTTTTTATGAACAAATTCGAAATTTTCTCCCTTTAACCTAATGTTGTCGTTATTTTACTCATGCGGACTCTTTCATCGATTGATTCTGAAACCTTAGGGTTTTTATTCTACATGTCGAGATCTTTCCAACCATATATAATTTATAGATTTTCGTTGAGAATTGAGAGAGAATTTCGAATTTGAAATTCTAGGGTTTGTACCTTGAAAAGTTCCGAAATTTTTTAAATTATTTGCAATTGAATGAAGTATGTCATAAATTGATGCATGGGTATTGTTATATATATGCTTTAGAATTGTTAAGTTGCACTAAAGTGAGTTTTTTGGCCTTAAATTTGAGAAAATTGATTTTCGGCCATGGGTATAGGATCTGAAAATTTTGAAGCTTCAATATTGATGATTTGTTTGTTAGTTCTTCCTTTAATTCACTCTAATCCCTTTATAATGGTGTTATAATCAAAACCCATGAAAAACCTAACACAAATCAAGCATAAAATATGATTTATTGAGCTTCGGGTCGAAACCAGGTCGTGTGACCCGGTTTGCAGATTTCGGGACCCGGCTAGAGGTTGAAGAAGACCTCCAGCCGAGCCAAGCGGTCTTCTAGGCCTATTTTTTGGTCTTCGGAGAATCTGGGCATAAGCCCAGTGAACTGGGCTGGTTTGGCCCAGATTCTAGGCCTCTAGAGATTCTGGGCGCAAGCCCAGAGTCTGGGCCTTAGGATCTTCCAGGCTTGTTCTGATTTTTTGGATATTAGCCCAGCAAGACTGGGCCTTTCTTTTATTCTGGGAGTGAAGCCCACTTTCGGGCTTCTAGAAGAAGCTGGGCTTGTGCCCAGAATCCTGGCTTCTAGGCGCCGAGCTTCTGGAAGCCCAAGCGGGCCGAGCATCCAGACTTTCTAGACGCAAGTCCGGCCGGGCCGGGCTTCTTCCAGAAGCCCAGGCGGACCGGGCCATTTTTATTTATTTATTTATTTTTCTGCAATAATAATAATAAATGATTAAAAAAATGGCAAAAATTGTTGTTTAATGCAATATGATTTTGGGAAGCACATATTGTTAAGTGCTTCATATTGATAAATTTTGGGCATTAATTAATGGAACATTATAAAAAAATTTGGAGTTCCTATTAATAAAAATTGGTATATACAATTACCTGCCCAAAGGGGGTTATTATGTATATTAATTTGAAAAATTGCGTGAAGATAAATTCCCACTCTAAATGGATGGGGATTTATAATTGGAAAAATATTTATCCGCCCAAAGGGGATAAATTTTTTGAAAATTATATGTAATTCCCCTCTATATTAATATAATAGAGATAATTGATGGAGATGTATAACTCAAAAGTTTTATCTTCCTAAAGGGGATAAATTTTGGAGTTATGTGTAATTCTCCTCTATGTCGAGATAATGGAGATGTATAATTTAAAAGGTCTTGTTTGCACAAAGTGAATAAACCCTTGATAATTATATGTAATTCTCCTTATCGTCTCTATATATTGATATTATGGAGATGTATAATTTAAAGGATTTGTCTGCCCAAAGGGAATGGATTCTTGACAATTATATGTAATTCTCCTTGTTGTTGTTTTACAATCTTCATGCTGTGGAAAATAATGGTGTATTATACGCTCTACCCAAATGGGAGTTTATAATATACTAATTATTTTGTGGAATTGCTTATTGCCCATAATTAATCATATTGCATTATGTGTGACAAATAGTTACTTGTGCTGTGAACAACAACAATGCCACGGTTGAGATGTTAACTTGATCAAGCTTCAAGAGGTGGAAGCATAATATAGAGTTTGCTTTGGGAATTGTAGATATGGACTTGGCACACCTGAGAATGAACCTCCCAAGCCCAATGATCAAAGTAGTGCAGATCAAAAGGCCCATTATGCTAGATGGGAAAAATCCAACCAACTGACCCTCATTGCTATGAAGAGGTCCATTGCTGAGCATCGCATTAGTGGTTTACCGGAAAATACGAATGCAAAACAGTTCCTTGAAGCAGTGGGAGAACGATATAGAGTCTCGGACAAGGCTGAAGCTGGAAATTTGCTGCATGAGTTAACAAATATGAGATATGATGATGTTGTGGGTGTTAGAGAGTTTATACTGAAGATGGTCCATATTCAGTCCAAACTCAAAACCCATAAAATTGTTCTTTCTGAAGATTATATTGTGCATCACGTCTTAAATGTTTTGCTAGCTGAATTCAGCCAGATTAAGACTGTTTATAATGCTCAGAATGAGACTTGGAGCGTTAATGCCCTAATTTCAAAGTGTGTGACTAAGGAGGAGAAGTTGAAGAAGGAGAAGAATGAGTCGGCCCATGTAATTGCTAATGCCAAATCGAGTTCCTCTAGGGGAAAATAGAAGCCTAAAGGATCAAATGCTCATGGTCCAAAGAAAAGCCAAGACTTCAAGAAAAATGGGAACAATGGGAGAAATGGAGATAAGGATTTCAAGTGTTTTCACTGCAAGAAGCAAGGTTACAGGAGAGCCAATTGCTATAAGTTCAAAACTTGGCTAAAAGGAAGAAAAGAAAGTCACCAAGGTGAGTTGTTGGTTTGTTTTGAATCAAATTTGGTTGATGTTCCTTCGGATTCTTAGTAGCTTGATTCTAGTGCTACTGTTCATGTGACTACTACCTTACAAGGTCTAACAAATCTAAGGAATCCAAGTCCGAGGGAGTTAAAGCTTAAAGTTGGAAACAATGTCGGAGTTGATGTGAAGCGCATAGGCACAGTTGTTTTGAATTTAGATTTTGGATTTCAGCTCATTTTGAACAATGTCTTTTATGTTCTTGGTTTTAGGAGAAACTTGATTTCTCTTTCTTTGCTTGACAAAGCTGTATATTGTCTTTATTTTGCAAATAATAGAGTGGATTTGAGTTACGATTCCAGAATTATTGGGAATTGCATTCTGTGTGATGGATTATATCGATTGTCCTTATCTCCTGATAGTCCATATTGTTCCTTTAATGTTGAGAACAATGTTGCTAAGAGATCATTGACTAAAGAGAAATCTTCATTGTTGTGGCATAAGCGATTAGGGCATATCTCCAAAGAAAGAGTACAGCGACTTATCAAGGCTAATATTCTTCCTCCTCTTGACTCGGATGATACTGAGACTTGTATTGATTGTGTGAGGGGAAAATTGACTAAAATTAAGAAGAAATGCGTTACTCATAGTCAAAATCTATTGGAGATAATTCATACAGATATTAGCGGGCCATACTCAACCACCTTGTGTGGAAATAAGTACTTCATCACCTTTATTGATGATTTCTCCCATTATTGTTACGTTTATCTGATTAAGGAGAAAGCTGAGGCTCTTGACATGTTCAAAGTGTTTCGCACTAAAGTTGAGAAACAATTGGGAAAAATTATCAAATTATCAGATCTGATCGTGATGGTGAGTATTATGGGCGATATACTGAGACCGGACAACAAATGGGACCGTTTACTAAATACTTGCAAGATTGTGGTATTGTTGCTCAGTATACAATGCCTGGAAGTCCCGAACAGAATGGTGTAGCTGAACGGCACAATCACACACTCATGGAGATGAAACGAAGTATGATGGGCAGTTCTAATTTGCCTGAATACTTATGGGGTGATGCGATTAAAACAGCGGCTTATATATTGAATCGCGTGCCTAGTAAATCAGTGTCGAAAACACCTTTTGAATTATGGACGGGGAGGAAACCAAGCTTGAATCACTTTCGAGTTTAGGGTTGTCCTGTAGAGGTGAAAATTTAAGATCATTCTCAAAAGAAGACCGAACCCAGGACTACTAGATGTTATTTTATTGGATACCCTCACCATTCCAAAGGGTATAAGTTCTATTGTCCTACTCGCTCAAACTGCTAAGTTTCTGGAGTTAGATGTTGCTGAAGAGAATTCTTCTCAATCTTTTGAATGGGAAGAACCAAACAAAACGGTTTCCATTCCATTGCCCATCTTGAATGATGATTCCATGCGAGAGCCTTGTAGAGTGGGAACGCAGCAAGAAGCAAATACTAGAGATATGGTTTGCAAATGAAATTCCCCAGACGAATGATTCGGCTCCAGAAATGCCTGTGCGGAGATCACAACAACAAAGAAGACCGACACTTCAAGATGATTATCATGTCTATCTTGGAGAAGCTGATTTTGACATTGGACATATAATTGATCCGACGACCTTCAAAGAAGCTCTTGATAGTGATCAGGCAGATAAATGGTTAAGAGCGATGAAGGACAAGATGATTTCCATGTCAAATAATCAAGTATGGGAACTTGTCGATTTACCTGATGGGCATAAACCGATTGGCTGCAAATGGGTATTCAAAACCAAGAAAGATAATAAAGGCAACATAGAGAGATTCAAGGCGAGGTTAGTTGCAAAGGGGTTCACACAGAGAGAGGGCATTGATTATACTGAAACTTTTTCTCCGGTATCCACTAAAGACTCATTTCGTATAATTATGGTATTGGTGGCTCATTTCAACTTAGAGCTTCACCAAATGGATGTCAAGACAACTTTTCTAAATGGAGACCTGGATGAAGAAGTATATATGCAGCAACCTAAAGGGTTTAAAGAAGCTAGAAAGGAGCATATGGTGTGCAAACTTTGGAGGTCTATTTATGGTCTCAAACAAGCATCACGTCAATGGTACTTGAAATTTGACAAAGTTGTGAGATCATATGGTTTTGAAGAAAACAAGTTTGATCAATGCATCTACATGAAAGTAAGTGGGAGTAAATATATTTTCTTAGTACTTTATGTAGATGACATTTTGCTTGCTAGTAAAGATGTTGATCTATTGAATGGCACAAAAAGTTTTCTATCTGTAAAGTTTGATATGAAAGATCTTGGGGAAGCATCTTTTGTTTTAGGCATTGAAATTTATCGTGACAAATCTAAGAAGGTTCTGGGATTATCTCAGAAAAGTTATATAGATCGTGTTCTGAAGAGGTTTAATATGCAAACCTGCAAGGTTGATGAAGCTCTTGTTGTGAAAGGAGATAAATTGAGCATAGAACAATGCCCCAAGAATGATGTTGAAAAAGAAGTAATGAAGAATGTTCCATATGCTAGTGTAGTTGGCAGTCTTATGTATGCACAAGTCTGCACCAAACCTGATATTGCTTTTGCTGTGAATACTCTTGGGAGATATCTGTCGAATCCAGGTCATGAACATTGGGTTGCAACTAAGAAAGTGATGAGATATCTGCAACGAACAAAAGATTTCATGCTTGTGTATAGCAAAGTAGATGACCTCAAGGTGATTGGATATTCAGACGTTGATTTTGCTGGTTGTTCGGATGACAGAAAATCAACTTCTGGATATATTTTTATGATGGCTGGGGGTGCTATTTCTTGGAAGAGCACAAAACAAACCTTGGTTACGAACTCTACAATGTATGCTGAGTTTGTGGCGTGTTACAATGCTTCAACTCAAGCTGTTTGGCTCAGGAATTTGATCTCTGAATTGCGAGTTGTGGACTCTATTGCTAGACCTATGGTGATCTACTGTGACAACACTGCAACTATGTTTTATTCCAAGAATGACAAGATCAGCAATGTGTCCAAACACATGGAGATCAAATATTATACTGTTAAGGACTTAGTCAAAAATGGAGATATTGTGATAGAGAATATTAAAACTGAGTCCATATTGGATGATCCCCTAACAAAAGGCTTACGACCCATTTTATTTAAAGAACATGTAAAGAATATGGGTATTTTAGAGTCTTTTGATCTATTTTGTTAGTGGAAGCTATATAGTTTGTATTTCTAAATATTATAGTTACATACAAACTAATAATGCTTTTATAATGTCTATTAAAGCATTTACTTTTGATGATCATTATTATTGATTTTATCGTTATCCTTTCTCCTGTCAACTGAGAAATGGAAATATGAAACAGTATCTTTAAACAAATTTTAGTTTAAAGACGACTGTATGTCACTAATTATGAGATATCATGTTGGATTGTGACATAGTTGTGCAATTTCATGTTGTTTAGAAATTGCGCTAATACAGTTTCATGTCGTTGAGAATTGCATTGAGGACCGATAAGAAATAGTGTATATTTTGATCAAATGTTGGCACCATTTCTTACTACACTACTAGGCCCATGATCCATGAAAATATAATGTTTATTATATGTGATTATGGAAGGTCATGTGGTACGGTATTTTCTTAACACGTTGATCGCCATAGTCCTATAATGAGGTTATATAGGATTGGATTAGTTTTGAGATGCCATTATTGGAATATTATTTTTCAAAATTGTGGCCACATAAAACAAATTTTCAATTATTAACCCGAGTGTGTCGTTTTCAAAATTAAAATCATTTTCAAAAAATAAAACAAATTAATTAATGTAGCCCAAGTGGGAGAATGTTGGAAATTTTCCCCTAATGGGCTTACATTAATTAATTTTCTATTTTATATAATCGGGTTAATGGATATTCCAATATATTTTAAACCCTAAAGTGATCTTATTGAGTTGGGTTTTGGCATCTATTAATTACGGGCCTAGTTGAGCAGCAAAGTGTAGGCAATTATGTTTAACTGAAGCCTGTAATGGAAAGGGCCCAGTTGACACGCTGTTGATTAGGGTTTGCTAGGTCCCCTCTCTAGTCTATAAAAGGGTAGGTTATACCTATCGGTTGCTTAATCCCATTAAAGCTACTAAACCGAAATAGGTCATAGAGAGGAAGAACCGACATACCAACAAATCACTGATCATATCAGGTTGATCCGTTTTCAGTCAAGTGAGGCCATGGCTCAAACAAGTATGTGTTTAATTCCGCTGTACATATTTGGATTCTTGGTGTTTTACAATCATGTATGAATCGAATTTGTTCTTAATTTAATGATTGTTCATATCAAGAAATTTTACAATGGAGGGAAAATGTTGCCGAGTTGTTTCCAACAATTTCTTCTAAAACTATACACGTCCACTAGGGAGGTATAGTTCTAGCATTGTTCAAAATATAAGTTCATGTTAACTACTTTAAAATCATCCGGATGACCACTTGTGGGATCAAATCCAAATCCAACCAAGTTGAACACTTGAAAACTTGGTTGAGAAAGAGTAATGTTTTCACTGGTCGATGGATTCCATAGAAAGATCTTTGAGTGGTGAGGATTCTTACAATCAAGAGTAGATAAGCAAACAATGCCATTGTATGAATCAATTAACTTGAATTTCTCGCCATCTTCGACGAATGAAATATCAAGATCCGATAGTTGGTTTTCAGGAGAATAGCAAATTCGTACTCTCGAAAAGTTGTCCAAGTCATACTTAAGAAGATCAAATTTGTCCAATTTTATCGATCTCTCAATATAAGCTTTGATGAAAGGGGGCTTGGTGAGAAGAGATTTCCAAGATTTACATACGCACCTGAATCGGCCCAAAGGTCTTATGGAGAGCCTGAAGAAGATCTCCCTTAAGATGTCATCCGGAAAAGTTGCCATTGATCTTGCCCACTTGTTCACATGCTTAGCATCTCTTTGAACTTAACCATTCGCTCCTGGCTTCAATATAAATAGTGGTTGACTTTAGCCGGCACTCCTTTGGCCTTGTTGATTTGTTATGCTATATCTTGTTAAAATGTCCTCGTCAGCCTGGGGCTCTTAATAAAGAACCATATAAAGGTGTTGACCTCTGACAGAGACTTTTAATCACTAGACATGTGCATTAGTAAAAAGCGTATTTTAGTGGAGCTATTCGGGTTGTAAATAAATTGATCCGTTTGTCCACGACTGGCACACGTGTCTTTCACAAGTTAATCCTTTCAATCTATTTATGACATGCTTAGACACGTTATTGAATAGGTCAACATGTTATAAGTGTCCACATGATGTGCTTGTATATATATAGAAAACTTGTTTGTTGTTTTTCTTCTTCTTTTTTTCAATCCTACTTTTCCTATTCTAACTCTCATATGTTTGCATTATCTTCTTACAAGGTATGAAAGTGAAAATTCACACCTAAAGCTAAATCATCCCCAACCCTCCGAGAATGTGGGGATTCGAACCCCTCACCTCCTCCTTCCCATGTGGGAAGGATGGCTACTAGATAAACACCAATGGTTAGAAAAACTTGTTATTGGTTAACCAGAACTTTTGTAATCATGCTCATATACACGATTTCCACCCCTTGTTCTTTCTTCCGGTATCAACAGCCTTATAAGTTGAACTGCACTACTAAATCAAGTATATCATGAGATACTAATTATTCACAGTAGCAGCAACAATTCCTGTTAAAGCACCTTGGTGCTTACAACCTCATAAAATAATCCCGCTTTGTGATTACAAGAGAATAAAGCCTCCCAGAGTGCCATTCTGAAACTCTCTCATTGTTTTTGCAATTCTAAGTATATGATTAATAACACTAAAGTCATTATCTCATTATCTCGCTTGATTGTGCAAATCCTTAATTGAGCATAACTGATTATAATCAATATTGCAAAATCTTGTTACTTTAAATTTTCATATTGCTAAACATATAAATATCTCATGATTCTTCATTATGGAATATACAGAATTCACACAATTCTCTTTTTCGGATATCCTTATCTCTAATTGATCAGATACATCGACATTGTTTTGTCATTAGCTCCGTCTTCCAACATCTCCTAAACATTTACTTTTTGCATTGACTAGTTCAAGATAGAACTCCACATGTATCCATTAGATTATTTTCCTTTGGTAATCCTGAATCAACTGCCTAAGGAAAAAAAAGCCCTAATTGACAAAGACCTTTTATTAGGATGCAACACTTGTAGAGGGCCAAAAAGATGTCTTCTAGATACGCCAAAAGGCATCGTGACGCCCGTTGAAAATGCAACACTATGTACATTGAAATCAAAAGCAACTATGGAGTTTAAAAATGTATTTGTTACCTGAACAACTCTACAGTAACAGTTGAGAGCTTTCCTGTTGACCTTCTAATGGACATCTTATTGATGCTCCCAGCATGATGTTTGGTTCGATTCAAGTGTGTATGTTAACCTTAAAATGTGCTTCTTTCTAGCACTTCTTTCATCAAAGCTTATCTCGATAAGGAAAATTGTCCGAAAAGTCCTAAATTTATTGTATGACAGTTAATTCAATCGTAAACTCTTCAATTGAGCTAATATAACATGAAACCTTTTTATAATTTTTCGATGTAGTCCTTTCGGCTAATTTTGGCCGAAAATCATTGATGTTGCGATCTAGTCAACATCAGTCATCTTATATGGCATGGCCGGCAATTGACATGGCCATACCACGTAGAACGATCAACTTTAATTGTACTATCATATCAGTAATTTTTGGATAAAATTAGCCACATTGACTACATTGGAAAATCTTCAAAAGGTTTAGGACTGCATTGGCCAAATAAGAAAGTTATGATTGAATTGGCGGGCGTACAATAAATTTAGAACTTTTTGAATAGTTGTTCCCATATTATTGTCACCTGGTTAATGTACAGAAAAAGATTACCAATTCAAAATGATCCAAACTAGGTAATCAAATATTATTATTTTTGGTCATGAGGTAATCAAATATTCAATGCAAGTGAAATTTAAGAATCTACCTAAACAAGATTACCAATTCTGACGAGGACGGGGTGCGTTCCCAGCAACGGCGAAGCAAAGGAGCAGGACTAGGGAATAGTGAGGCTTGGCCGGCGAAGATGTGTAAGCTCAGCAAGGAGTCGGATGCAGCGCGGCAAAGAACTTTCGATTTAATATACAAAGCAGCAAGGCAAAAGAAGTTTTCCTAAAGTCTAGAGTCATCGTCCCATCCAAAAAAGATGGACAATTTACATAGAAAACCATAAGCAACTTGCGAAGTCTTAAGAGATTTGCTGAGCATCTGAAAAAATTGTGCGTCAACAATGGCAAGGTTGCCAATTGACATTCTAATAGAGATCTTATTTGGGCTCCCCACGAGATCTTTAATATCATCCAGGTGTGCATCTAAATCATAGACATTTGTCTCTAACAACACGTAACTCATCATCCTAATAAGTGTGGATCATAAAAGAGTTTGATATCATTGAACAATAGACCAAGTTGAACATGATCCAAGTGCATTCCATAAGCATTAAACATTACTCGCTACTCGGATTTGGGGAAGATTGTCCAAAAAGTCAGAAATTTATTGCACTTTTGTCGATTAGGTCATAAATATTTTAATTTTACCAATTGAGTTATAAACCATTTCACTTTTTTCCAATTGAGTCCATCCAGCCAATTTTGACTAGAAAAAATTGACATAGACACTAGCTATCCTAGATGGCATGCTTAGTGCTAACGTGATCAATTTTTAATAATATTTTAATATTTTTCCCCTTTCTTTTTTTTCTTTTCTTTTTTACGTAGCCACATGACCCTCGCCCAATTGGCTAATGAGGATCAAGCGAGGGTGTGATGCCCTCACTAACCAAAAGGCAAGGGTCATGGCCCTACCTAGGTTGGGCAAGGCTTGGATTTGGGCAGCACCCCTGCCCAGACTAAGCAAAGGTTGCAAGCCTAAGGTTAGAAAAAAAAGAGAGAGAAAATAATAAACAATAAAATAATTCGAAAATAATAAAGTATTATTAAAATTCATCCACATCAATGTCAGTCATGCGATTTAAGATAGCCGACTTCCACTTCGGCAATTTCCGATCATAATTAATCGGATAGACTTAATTGGCAAAACGTGAAAATATTTAAAACTCAATTGACTACATTAAAAGGTTTTTTTACTAAATTGGTAAAAGTTCAATAGGTTTAAGATTTTTTTTAAACAATTTTCTCCTCGGATTTGCAAATTCCAAAGATTTTCTTTTTTTCCTCCTAGGAGCATTCATGTGAGTTTACACTTGAGACAAGTTTGAATTAACCGAAGTCAAAGTTGATATCTCGTAATCCATAAATCAGGTTAACCATTGGTTAGCTTTTGTTTTCAAGACTAACAATGTGTAGGAGAGATATATGTTATACCATAACAAAAGAGACATTAGCTATGTCCAATTTGAGCGACAGAAAATGTGAACTTAATGTATTCTAATGACATGTGATAATGCCAAACTTTAAAAAAATAAATAAGAAAAGAAAAGAAAACTCCACACGAGGGAGAAGAAAGAGATGGTCGGCAGGGGCTATGGAAGGGGACTGCTGTTCCCACTTTACCAGCCAATTAGTTCTCATAAAGAAAATTTAATTTTAGATGGCCTGGATAAATATTATCGGCCCAATAACAACCTGACTGGACATAACGTAAGCATTCCATCATGATTTAAACTCATGTGTGCATAGTACATGTGATATTTAGTGTATCACCAACAAAAAATTAAATAGAACATCGAAAAATGACTTGCAGATGTCTTTTCCAATGTAAATTAGATGGGGCAAGCGCCATCTTTATTCGAGGGTCAAACACTAAAATCCCAGTATGGCAATCAAAAAGGGAAGGGTGAATTGGTTGACAAATAATATTTTTATGGGTTTTGTAAATTGGTAGAACACTAATTGGTTTCCTAGTTTATTGTTTCTTAATGATTCCTATTGATATTTCCCACTTTAAGGTTTCCTATCTTGATATTTCCTAGTTTAAGGTTTCCTATTTTAACATTTCCTAGTTCGATGTTCCTTAGTTTAGTGTCCTAGTCCCTTTATAAATAGGAGGTGCTTCTCAATTATAAGATGTAGATTTGTAAGTTGATTATACATGAGAGTTTCTCTCAAGTAAGCACCTGAACAAGTGTGCAAGATCAATGGAAAGCTTTCCAGTTGACATTCTAATGGAGATCTTCTTGTGGCTCTTCGCAAAACCTTTGGTCCGATTCAAGTGTGTATATAAATCTTGGAAATTCTCTACTCATCAACCCCTTTTTCATCAAAGTTTCTCTTGAGAGATCAATCAAATTGTGCAAATTTGATCTTCTTAAGAATGACGTCTACGACCTTTCAAGAGTACAAATCCGCTATTGTCCCAAGAGCAAACTATCGGATCTCACTAGTTCATTTGTCGGAGATGGCCAAAAATTCAAGTTAGTTTGTTCATGCAATGGAATTGTTTGTTTGTCTACTTTGACATTGAGAACCCTCACCACTCGAAGATCTTTCTATAAAAACCGTCAACTGGTGAAAACAGAGCCCTTCCTCAACCTAGCTTGCATGTGTCAAACTTGGTTGGATTCGGATTCAATCCCTCAAGTGGTCATCTAGATGATTTTAAAGTGGTCAACAACCTGTACAAACTATGTTGTATTCACAACAGAGCAAAGATAAGAATGAATTGATTGATGATGTGTTACATGGTCATATTAAGAGAAGAGCCTAGTGCTGCTGGAAGACCACCAACCCTTGGGGTTGTGCCATAGCCTTTTGGTTACCTAACTTTGGTAAGTTGCTTAACAGTGGTTAGTTGTGGAGTCATGGTAGAGGCCGAACCCATGCTCCTTAGGGAATGTTGTTGGTGGGAGAGAGCCCATAATGTCGTCGTGCCTCATGGGGGAGGACAATACCTAGTTTACGACCAATTGACCACCAACTATAAGGTTGTGTCGTGGCCTAGGGGGTCGTAATAATTAGAGCACGTGTGAATATTGAGATATGAGAAAGTCATGTGAAAGGCTCTGATTATTTGCATGTGTGAATATTGAGATATGAGAAAGTTATATGAAAGGCTCTAATTATTTGCACGTGTGAATATTGAGATATGAGAAAGCCAATGTGAAAGCCCCATAATTGGCTCAGGGGCAGTTTTTCCACTTACCCAGGTGGTACACGAAAATTTACTATATGCAGCAAATTTGTTGTCACGGAATAAAGTTTATGTAGCTTAAAATACAAAATGTAAAAGAAATTTTACATATAATTATTTTCATTCGTTCAATTTTGTTCTATCTAAGTCGTAGAATATACGATAGCATGACAATCACATTCAAGACTTTACATGACCTAAAAATAATTTTTTATAATCGATCATGCTAGAAAATCTATAATTAATTCAAGCATATATCATATGTACCAATTATTAAGCTGATTATCTCAGAAGAAAGAAATTCACTAGAAAGTTACGGGCTCATTTATACGAGGTATTGCATGATTGTAGAGTAACATGAGGGGAAATTTACTTATCTAATTATCTAATGAAGCATTAATCATAAGCGAGAAACGTGAACTTAACATATTAAATTTTAAAAAATCGCATTCACGTAGTGGGTTATCTAAGCGTTTTGATTTACTTAGGTTAACATAAGAAAGATGGCAACGAGATAAAGAAAATGTCACAAAAGAAAAGTCAAAACGCAAGGGGCCTCGCTTTAATTATAATGAAATTGAGGGGCGGATTACAAAAGATTGTTATTTAACGAGTGGAGCCTCATAGCTTTTAAGATATTCCTCTCTTTTATCAAATTTCCATCAGGCTATTCTAGTCGAAAGCTTTTAGCTTCGTTCTTTAGAGGATTAATTAAGCACCAAGAAGAAGAAGAGAGAGAGAGATGGAGGTTTCAAGGAGTGGTGAGATCAATGGCCGAGGTTTGTCGTGAAGGATTTCAAGCCGTCCAATCCCGGGCGAGGCCACGCGATGGTGGCAACTGCAGGGGGCTCGGCTCATTCATCCGCTTCCATCTTCAAAACATGAACCGCAATTGGCACGTACAAACCACGACGACAGCAAAACAAATTAAAAAATTTACAGTGAATACCACTTGCCAATCCTGTCACCATGCTTGAATTTTAAAGATTGATTTGGATCCAGTCCGTAGTAGTAGCAGTGCATACCTCAACTAATTAGTTTGATCCCATTTAGTCCAAAATAGGTCTCTATTTAAATTTAAAATGTATAAACTTGACGATATCCACAACTTAATTCACAAAAGTTCGTCGATGTGTTTCTTTTTCTGTTTGTCCTAAATCATCGACTTCACCTACTTACGTTAGGTCTTTCATGTGTCTTCTTGTTCTCTGTGGTCGCCGTTGCCTAACGCACAAACATTTCAAGCCGGTGATGATATAAAACTAACGCTAGTCATTTTCGATCTAACGGCTGGCGATGATTGTCAATCAACAACAGTGAGTAGGCGGTCATCTTCAGCCACCCGACAACTGGCCGCATGCAAGACCAGACCCTCTTTTGCTTTCAATTGACAAAGACAGAAATAAACTATACCTTGTCACATGGGACCTCCCTCAGGACTCGCCGTTACAGATTGTTTCAAGACCTTTTAAATCTCTTACATGCTACTCACATTTCTCCTGGATACACTACACTTCTGATACCGTTTCGATTCTCTCCCTAGCTATTGAAGCTTCAGCAAGAGAAATTCACATAGATTTTACAATTTAACCAAGAGTGGAAAGCAGCACAGAAGTTAGTCAAGCAACCGCCAACGAACATGAGATCGAGCTTGTTGGCGCCAAGAAAAGAGTACTGGACTTCAAAAAAGAATGAATATGATAAAACCCAATCAACAAGAGGTGGTAGAATTATAGGCCGTAAAGGAACAGGCCAAAGAGATAGTCAAAATAATCAACATTGGTAAACCGTCTAGCGGGATGCGATAAGGTGGACAAGAGCAGTTCTGAAGGATTGGTATTGCCATGAATTCAGGAGGGGACGAAGAGGTTAATGTTGTGATGTCGAAGTTTACAGACCCATTTGAAATTCAAATTGGTAACTGCTTAATAGTGGTTATTCAAGAGACTCTTCCATAAATAACCAACTAGTAATAGGAAGAAGGACATTATGCCAAAATCGACAATTAAGAACATTCTTGTTATCACACTTTTACTTTTCAATCGCAAGTTCACTTTATCCAATTTAATTTCTCTTTCGTTTCCTTTGTATTTTTGTTTACTTGTAATCTAGAAATAAATCGATTCCTTTCCGAAACGACACAGAACCCATATCAAACAATAAATCCAAAACTCTACCTCTAATAAAAGATATTTGTTGAGGAAGTCGACTCCCTGGCGAACAGAGCTCATGAAGTTGCAGTTATTGTCTTCCATGTCAAAAGATATGAAGGCAATGCCGAAATTGTTGAAAGAATGCAAAAGCAACCGATGCATCTTCAGAGTCCCTCAGGGACTCGCCCGAGGAATTGCCAAGGCGTGCCGACCTCACATAGTCTCTATTGGCCCGTACCACCAAGGGGAACCAGGGCCGGCCGGCCCATTTAGTGGACGACGCGTGGTATCCTTAGGTCATATATCTACTCCCTGTTATCTGAGAAAATCTCCCTCGTCCTTGTCTCTATCCTCTGCTACACTTGCTCTTCTTCTCTCTTCCTTCTCTCTAGTCTGCTGCACTAGGACCATGTCCGGCTTGGCACTTCAGCTTGTTCCATGCCCTCTTTAAGTATCTTCATGTCCCCCACATTTTTCACGGTTACGCGACGCTTCTCGTATCCTTTCAATTCTCCCTATCTGTTCAAATTCCAGCAAAAAATTCACGTTGTTTCTACAATTTAATTCAGCATGGACAACAATCGACAAGGTCTTCAAGCAACTGTCAAGAAACATGAGATCGAGCTCGTGAAGCAACAATTATTACCTTCAATGTCAGAAGATATTGACGCAGCCCTGAAAAGGTTGAATGAATCAGCAGGCGAAAGTAGATGTAGTATCTTCAGAGTCTCTCGGGCAGTTGCCGGAGGTATTGCCAAGGCCTGTCGGCCTCGCATGGTCTCCATTGGCCCGTACCACCATGGAGAATCGGAGTTGGAAATGTTTCAGGGGCACAAGTGGAGATACCTCCCCAGTATGTTGGGCCGAACTCAATCACATGGTATCTGTCTCGAAAAACTCATCAATGTAGTGGCACCAAAGGAGAAAATTATCCGACAGTGCTACTCGGAAAGCATCGACAATTTTAACGGATCTGATCTTGTAAAAATGATGGTTCTCGATGGATGCTTCATCATTGAGTTCTTCCGTGAACTCTCGAAGCTCATCCCTTATCTCGATAGCCCCCTATTATATAATACATATGTGAAAGCTTTTGTCATGCAGGACATTCTACGACTTGAGAACCAGGTCCCCTACTTTGTTCTCCATGTTTTGTTTGAAACGACAAATGTTCCCGAAGGAACCTCTTCCTTGGCCGATCTTAGCTTCAATTTCTTCAGCTGCTTCCTGAAAGTGAAAGGACTTCGCTTGGAAAGACGGATCCATCTAAGAGGAGTGCACTTACTCGACTTATTTCGTCTGAGCTTAATACCTTCGGATCAACAAGACAATCAAGTACATCAGTACTCATCTTTTCATATGATCAGATCTGCTTCCGAGTTGCATCGCGTGGGAATCGGATTCAAGCAGAGGGAAGCCAGCACCTTCGTGGAAATCAAATTTGACAAAAAACACAGAACAATTGGAATTCCAAAAATAGCAGTAGAGGATGACGACCTTAATTGGATCCTCCCCAATATGATTGCATTTGAACAGTGTCGTGGCCAAAAGGACAGCCATATAACTGCCTATGCCATGTTTATGGGATCCCTCATTCGCACAGTCGATGATGTACAGCTTTTGCGCAACTATAAAGTCATCTCAAATCATGGCATGAGCAACGAGGATTTGGCACGCTTCTTCGGTAACATCCGTAAGGCTGCTCCTTCTGATGTCAAAGGGAGCTATCTAGCGTCGGAGCACATTATGCACCTTAGACTAGCATAGATCGACAAGCGCCTTGTAACGTCCTATAGAAGCCATTCTTCCCAAATATCTGTACACAAATGGGTCTCCTAGAGGTATTTCTTTCGAGTAAAATGCTTTCCCTCCATTTTTGCTTCCCTATCCTACAGAACAGCTCCTCCAAGAATTTCCCTTCCCTTTCCGCAACCTGTTTCAGAAATTAGCATTCATATTATTTCCAAGGAAAGAAGAAAACTGACCCTTTCTGCAATGAGAAAGCGATGGTGAATGACCACTTCCAAGTTCAAATGGAAGGATTTATCCAACATCATGTGCAAAGTTGATCAAGGAAATAAAGTCGTCAATCGTTGGATGGCCGTTGTCGAGTGTTGTGCAGCGAGCACATTTTCAGAGTGAAGCGCTATGGGTTTCTAATATTTGGAGTTGGGAGAGCAAATTAGGTCGTATTCAGCGTCATCGAGTGTTTCAGTGTTCTGATTTGGGGGAATTTTCCCCGTCAACGAAAATAACGAAGAAAAAAAAAACATCACCATTTTTTAAATCCAGTGTCCACATAAGCGCTAGTCTGGCTATATAAGACAGCCAACACTCTGACTAGATATCCAATAAACATTTTCCAGGGTAAATTGACTTAATAGAGTTAATTGGCAAATTATTAAAAGATTTAGAACTCAATTGGCAAAATTGAAAGGTTTAAGACTGAATTGGCAAAAGTGTAATAGGATTAGAATTTTTTGGACAATTTTCCTTTTCAAATTAAGTGATCATAAAGCATTACTTTATGAAATCGTGAATGATTTTGAAAAGCAAAGGTTGGAGGAATTTCTACCTAAAGTAGAATGATCAAAGAGATATATGAAAACTGAATGTTAGAGACCCGTTAAGTTTATTTTCATGAAACTTGTACAATCATCGCAAAGCATATAGTTAGCATAACAACTTTTTCCTATTTCTTACCCAGATAATTTTGCCAAAAAGCTTATATTTTCCAAATCCAATAACCATCGCTCGCAAATATTGTGTGTTTTTAAGGAAATAAACGTCAAAGTAAAAACAGCAAAATTGACAAAAATAAAACTCCTCAACTTATTCTACACATGAAATTTTCAATTTGACAATTTAATTTTAAACATTTTAACTATGTGCCAATATAGTCTTTTTGGCTAATTTTAATTAAAAATCGTTAATGTAGACATTGGCTATTTTACATAGCCTGACCATTGTTGCCATGGATAGCTTTTGCCATTTTTTAAAAAAATTCTTAATTCTTCCACTAGTTCTTTCTCTTTTTCTTTTTCCCAAAATTTTAAAATTTTCATTTCTTTTCTTTCTTCCCCCTTATTTATTTATTTATTGAAGTTCGACAAGGGTTGTCAACCGCAACATAAGGGCCAACGAGAGTCATTGGTCACTAGGCAAGGGGCGCAAAGCACTCACTAGCCACAAGTGAGAGTTGTGCCCCTTGCCCCCTGGTTGATGAGAGTAGGGGTGTCCAAAAAACCTATCCAACCCAATCCGAACACGAAATAAGTATAGTACATGTTTTAGATCTTAATTGTTTGGATAACAATTATAAATTCAAATAAAATACATGTGTTTGGGTTAAGTTAGGGTCAGAACATTGTTCCACCCAAACACATTAAAGGCTTTAACCCAAACACACCCACTTAAGTTATCTCCTCTACAACTCTTTCTACCCACAACTCATCTAGCACGTCTTGTCTCACGGGTTCGTCGTCGTTGCCCCTCAGGTCAACCCCCATCAATCTCTCTCCCTCTCTCTCTCCCCCCCATCTTCCATACAATTTGCTTCTTTTTCGCGACCGACGCAAAACTTTAGAGAGAGAGTATTATCTATCTGCAAAGATGTTTACGGACGGGTTAGACGAGATTTTGCAGCGTCACATAAGAGCATTTCGAATTCCCTTTGTCATATTTTTTATTAAAAAATTATTTGTTTGCCAAGATATTCATGGACGGGTTGGATGAGGCCTTACGGCGTCACGTAAGAACATTTCGAATTCCCTTTGTCATATTTTTTATCAAAAAATTATCTGTCTACAGAGATGTTCACGGACAGGTTGGACAAGGTCTCACGGCGTCACGTAAGAGCATTTCGAATTCCTTTTGTTATATTTTTTATTAAAAAATTATCTGTCTACGGAGATGTTCATGGATGGGTTGGACGAAGCCTCGTGGCGTCATGTAAGAGCATTTCGAATTCCCTTTGTTATATTTTTTATTAAAAAATTATCTATCTGCGGAGATGTTCACGGAGGGGTTGGACAAGGCTTTGCGGCATCACGTAAGAGCATTTCGAATTCCCTTTGTCATATTTTTTAATAAAAAACCCGAAACCTAAACCGACCCGACCCAAACCAACCCGGTTTTCCGCTTCATGTTTTATGCATTTCGGATCGGGTCAGGTTGGGTAACATCAAGACCCGACCCCAACCCGACCCGTTGACACCCCTAGATGAGAGGGCCTTTGGTCCACAATGAGAAAAAAATAAAGAAAAGATATAAAGAATTGTGAAATTTCATAAAAAAATAGAAAAATGTAAAATTATCTACATCGCACAGTTAGTGTCCATGTCAATGATTTTCTGGTCAAATTTGATAAGGAGGACAACATTGGCACTAAACAAATGTTTATTCATAATTGTGTATTGATTTGATTGTTCACCCTACAATAAAATAAATCTAAAGATATGCTTTATATAATCGTAAAACGAAGAAGCTCAAGGATGAATCTTATCATCGAGGAATTACCAGAGAGTGAACACGAAAGAATTTTCATTTCCACAAACGGTGCTATCTATTTGACAAGTTTACATGGAAATCTAAAATAATCATTTCCCATTCCATAAATCAACGACTTTTCTAATTGGACATATGTCTTCCAATAAGAAACAATTGTGATGTAGAGGATTAAAGTTATAATTAATTGATGGTGTCCTGATATTTTCCAAACCAATACGTGCAACGAAATATATAGGCGGGACTTCACCTGTTTTAATTTGTGATTTGCTAATACATTACTTAATATGTCGGTTAAGATAAATTAAACCACTAATCGCCTGGCTAAGAGGGCAGAGGTTATAAAGATTTAAATTTAAGTCATTGAATGCACGAGAAATTGATCGAATAGAAAATTTAAGCAATCTGGGTTTAGTGCATGCACGGTAATTGGTGCATGTCTTTTGGTTTGCCCTGCACACTAGATGATAAGATCTTGATGCCATTAGCACAATTACCCAACAATAAATTATTAACATCACCTTATCATGAGTTCCAACCCTTCATATGAATCTCTCATTCCTATATTCTCATATTAATTAGATATAGATATTTCATTTAAACCCTTGGAATTAGTTAGATTAGATTCGAAAAACAAATAATAATACTATTACATGTGAGATATCTCATTTATGGCCAAAATCTTCAATATAATAATGATGATGATGATATTAAGGAATAATTTAACGATAAGTGGCCTGACCTAAATTGTGTGACACTATCGAGGAAAAAAAATATAAGGTTTAGAAGCATTGCTTAAAAGGCAGATAGCCCATCAGTTTAAGCATAGGATCTCCCAAACCCGTAGCTCATGTAACATTTGGATTTCTCACTTTAAAATTCTTTAACAACCTAAGTGTCTAGATTTGCCACTAGCCTATTGGAGTTAGTTAGAAACCAATTGAGATGTGAGAGCATCATCTCAATTCCTATGTAACTAGAGAAATCGGCATGTGGCTTGATTACGCTAATGCTGCTATTAGTGTTCTTCCGATACCTAACTAGCTTGTTGTTTAGTCTAAGTGGTCTTACGCTCTTGATTATGTTGATTAAAATCCTAAAAGGTCTTTCAAAGCCACTAAACGAGCGTGCAGATGTCTTTGTTTTCATTAGGATTCTTAACTAATCCTAACCTATTTTAGAAAAGGAAATAACACTCAAATTATTATAAAGCGGTGCAGTAATTAAACATCCAAGTTTGAAAGCGGCTAGGTAAGTAAACACTCAAGTAAATTGACAACTTCTAAGTAAAGTATGAGAAAATAAAGCTGATGTAACGTTGGACAAAGAATACTACATGGCCTCGTTGTAAGCACCTAGACAATAACCCCCATGAGCTTAACATTAAAAATTAATTCCAAAAGTTGGGCTAGGCTAAACTTTTGTCCATAGGAGCATATTTGGAACAAATTTTTTGGTAAATTTTTTGTTCCTAAGAATAAATTTGGAACAGAATCAAGAATAAATAAATAAAAGTTAATTCTTGTTTCCGGGAATAATTCCAAGATCAAGTGCTAGTTCTTTTTTTTCTCTTTCCTTTTTTTCTCTTCTCTTTCCCTTTTCTTTTCTTCTTCTTCTTTTTCCTCCTAGCCCATGACTAGCCTACCACCGCCCCATCACCATCTGCCACCCATCACCATCGGTGCCAGCGATGGCCAACAAGTGGTTAGGCGAGGTTCGACAAACTTGCCGATGGCTGGGCAAGGCTGGCCTGGCCATTGACGAGGCTCAGCCTCACCCAAAGTTGGCGAGGCCAAGGCTCGCGATGGCCAAACGAGCCTCTGGCAAGCTCTTTGGACCTCGCTCAGTTGCTCATCGGCTACCATTGGCATTGACAACCGGCCACAAAGAAGGAGGAAGAAGAAGAGAAAAGGAAATGGAAAAAAAGAAAAATATTAAAAAATTAAAAGAAAAAAATTGAAGAGTCATACTAAACACATTTCTATTCTGGAAATAAAAATTTTGAATAGTTATCAAATACCTTCAAATAAATTTTGAGAGTCATCGGCGATCTTTAGGGGTCTGGTAGAGCTGGTGGCTGGGGCCATTGGCCCCCGCCACGGAAGTTCAAACAATTTTTTCCAAAATACTCAGCTTGAATTACAATCTACAAATGGCTTGTGACGAATCATAACAGTGTGCAAAATTTGTGCAGTGGCCTACCCACCACCGGCATCGGCAACGACCTACATGGCACCGCCCCCACCAACCGGCTATCCCACCAAGGAAGGTCAACAGCCTGCCCAGAAGGCCGTCCCTATTAAAACCAAAACTAGGGGTGATGGCTTTTGGAAGGGTTGGTACGTTATCGTTTCGCGATGTTGCCCTATTTTGTCTCTTTGCTAATATTTTTTTTAATATTTATAGGTTCAACTAATTATACATTCACTTTTCCTAATTACTCTCCTTTCTTTCTTCACTAGCTGCGCCGCGCTATGCTGTTGCTGCGTCCTAGAGGAATGCTACTAGGAATCCCCCCGAAAGGATCACGGACCATCATACTTGTTTCTCTTTGTGTTTAGCACTCGATTTGCCATAAACGGGACATCATATTGTCACCGTATACCTATTATTGTAATATATACAAGTGTTCCCGAACTCCTGTTTAATCTTTCATGTCATCAATTTAGTCTTTTTTTTGGTAAGGGTAAGTATAATATAGCTTTCAACTAGGATTTACAAAGAAAGTGCAGCCCGGCACCAGACACACACTCAGCGGGACAACAAGTCATTGGAGTGAGAGGGTGCCAAATTCACAGGAAAAACCAAAAAGAATGCTACAGATAAACAGCAAAACAGGAAAAAGACTGGGAGAGGACATATCCAGCCTTTTCATGCATCAAAAAGAAAAAATACAAGGGTCAATCCCCCAGCTACGCTACAATCTCTTGTTCTTTGAGGAGGCAACCACGGATTTAAAGGAAAGAGCTTTGTCCTTTACTGCCTTGATCAGGTATTGCTTCATTGAGGGCATACATAAATTGGTAGCTCGAAAGATCATGTCATTCTTGGACTTCCAAATGATGTAATAGAGAGCCCCATAAAAAAATCTGACGATGTCATAATAAAAGCCTTTGTCCGAAGTACTGAACATCCGACAGAGGATTTCTACCCAGGGAATACTCCTCCAAGAAAGATTACACTTTGCAGCCCAAAAATAAGTGAGGGATAAGGAGACGTGGCAATCAAAAAAGAGGTGATCTATAGAATCAATAGTGAGGTTACAAAAGACACACAACACCCGAGGTAATCTACCAAAAGACATAAGAAGAGCCTGGGTGGGAAGGCGCTTCCTAGAAATTAGCCATAGAAGAAATTGGTGTCTAGAAACGATGGCTTTGTTCCACACACTTGAAGCCCAAGAGACCCGAGCAACTTTCTTACGAATGATGGACCAAGATGAGGCTAGGTAAAGCTTACCCGAAGGATATGGGGCCATATAAAAGAATCCTCTCCTTGATTAGGGGGAGGTTGTAACTTGCCACAGGTGGAGTTCCTGTAGTACCGACAACCCGTCCAAGGAGAAGAGATCAGCTACCTTAGCATGTCTAGTGAGGCCTGATTAATAGATGTAAGTGTCATCTAAAAGTAGGTTGAGGGGGCCCTTGTCTAGCTACGTCTCGATCTCCCGCCTAGACAGTATTCCCAAAGGAGCATAGGTCCGACCTCTACCATGACCTGCATCCGGACTCCCGCCAAGGTGATGGTTTATATTATAAGACCACATGAGCATACCACAAATAAATAATTACATGCATTGAACAATGCAAACATGGTACATGCTCAACATAAAAGTCTACCGCACATTTTTCATGTAAAAATAGAAGGAAAGAATTGCACGCGATCACATTTTATTTCAAAACCCATCTAACTTTCATGCCTTGTTGATAAAACATGACATTCTCATTTTTCTTGCAAAACTTGACATATATATGCCTGACACCTCGAGGTTTTTTCCTTTTAATAGTCCATGCAATAGTACACAAAACATCAAGGCATAATTATCAAAACAATCAAGCACTTAATAATATCAATCAAATACATGACCAATACCTAATTGGTCTTAGCAGCAATTCAACATACTTTAATAAATACAAACACGTCAAATTAGTCACACAATTTAATTATAAATAAATAGTATTATTCATAATTGAATCGTAATTAATTATTATTAAAATAATTAATACAAATTACGAATTTCATAAATAATAATTAAAAAAATATTTATTTTTAATAAAATAATACTAATCAAGATTATCTCACTAATCCTTGATTATCCTAATTAACCACTATTAATTAGTACTAAGCATGATTAACAATTTAATAAAAGTTAACCTAACCATGCTTCCACCTTAATTAATTAACCCAACATTGGTTAATTAACCTAACCATAATCCACTTTCTAATCAATCCTTTAAACCATGGTTAATCATAATCAACTCTAACTAAGATTAACTATAACAAAATATATTTCTAAACAAGTTTAATGGACTAATCGAGGGATTATAGTGTAAACTCACTCAGGGATGATTCCGATGACACCAGTGGGATGGCAATGGCAAGGTGGACGCGGGGTGTCTCCGGTTCACCAAAACTAAGTGGTTCAGAAATGGGTCTCAACTGAGATGGTTCTGACCTAGCTGACTCGTCGAGGAGAGAGGCATCACGGCTGCTCCAGGTGGCTGCAGCTAGTGGTAGCGACTGGATAGAGAGCGGCCAAGGTGGCTGATGACAGCAGCAAAGCTAAGACAAACGTAGAATGGGGAGAAAAAAGGGAAAAAATAGAGGAAGGGAAGGAAAAGGGTGGCTGTTGGTGGGGGTTCAAAGTTGAGTTGGTCGAGTGGCAGCTCACCAACGGTCTCCACAATGGTGCAAGGCGATGGGGCTAAGTTGCAAAGGCAGTCGGCGACCAGGTCTAGTCCGGCCAGAACAAAGTCAAAGAAATGGGCGAGCGTGGCTAGTTCAAGGGTGGTGGTTCGACCGTAGGATGGTGGCTCGGCATGCAACTTGGTTGCTGATGACGGTGGGCGATGATGGTTCAGCCAAAAACTACAGTAGGCCAGAGAAATCATAGGGAGAAGGGAGACAAGATGATTGGTTTCAAGGGTTCAAACCAGCTTGCGATTGGCACATAGCGACCCACCGGCAATCCGATGAACATAACAACTATCCACCAGACAGAGTTGTGGGGACCTTGGCTATTGTTGACAGGCAAGTGGTAAAGCAAAAAGCAGCAGCAATTGTAGTCAGGGAGAAGAGAAGAAGAAGAAGGCTGCAGAGGGGGAACGTATGTGCATGGGGGGAAACCGAGAGAGAAAGAGAAAGAGAAGATAGGGGGAGAGTGGACAGGAGCAGGTGGGGCACATGGGGAAGAGACAAAGGGAGCCGCACATAAGGGAAGAGAGAGAGAGAATAGGTGGTAGCAGAGAAAAAAAGGGGGGAGGAAGAAACATGTGTGGAAAGAGGAATTGATGGGGGAGGGGACTGCTGAAGGGGGGAAATCCACCCCTCCCATCATCTCTCTCCTTTTTCCCTCCTTTTAATTCAAAAGAAAAATTGTCCCCTAGTCCATAAATGGCTAGGGGCAATTTCATCATTTCGCACTTTTTGGGCATAAAATCCCTAAAATGCCCTTGATTTGAAAATGTGAAATGGAAAGCGTCTAGTTTAAATCTTTGACTCGATAATCCTTTTTCTGACATTCCCAAGCGGAACGGAATTTTCTAAAATTAATGAAATTAAAATCCAATAATTTAATTTTGACGTCTAAAAGCCAACAACCGAATTTGTATAAAATCATGGCTAAGTCAATCAATTGCAACTTTATTATGTCTCAGACTAACAGGTGGCTTTTAAGAATCATGTGTACACAAAAGTCTTTAGTAGCTTTTCCCCTTTGATTAGCATCTTGTGAGTGATTTGTTTAGAGTGAGACATGACTAACAGTGCATTGACGAATTACGCATTCATAGAATCCAAAATAGGTCAGAAAATTCAGGACGTCACACCAATGGTAGCTGTTGCACAGCTAGGCAAGGTTTGGCGACCTTGTCGGAGCCTTGCCAAGCTAGGGCGAGGTCCGATGTGCTCATCGGAGGCTCGCTTGGCTACCGGCAAGCCCTGCCAAGCCATTGGCGAGCTCATCGGACCTCATCTAGGACCACCATCATCTAGCCAGGAGGAGGAAGAAGAAGAAAAAAGAAGAGAATAAGAAAATTTAGACTTGATTCTTGGAATTGTTCAAGGAAAAAAAAATTTAACCTTGACCAAATTTATTCTCAAAAAAAAAAAATTTGTTCCCGAAAATAAAAATTTACAAAACAGATTTATGTGCCAAGCCTGCTCTCGCAACTACTATTTGGCGCCAATTGGTTTTGGGAATTACCTGTAAATGATTTATGATTTTTTTTTTTTTGGATTGATTTTCTAGTATTGTTGAATTTGACTTTATAATCATGACCCGAAGGGGGAGGTATTTAATGATGAATGGAAAAAGGCATAAGTAATACGAGGATAACAAAAGAATTACAAGACTCACAAAAGTGACAATGGTTTTAAACAAGGAAATAGAGGGAGCAAAATGAAGCTTTTACTTGCACTTTCTCTAACCGTTATTATTGAATTGATTTTAAAATCCTCATAACCATTTTTATTTATGATCATCCTTAGTTCACCACAGAAATAGATTTTCGACTCTTATCATACACTGTTTCCACCGTCTCTAAAAACTTTTCAAGAGACCACATCAATTTCTTGCCTCTACACCATCTCTTAAATATTTCAAAAAACAATTGATAACTTTTTAATAACAAAACTTTAATCACTTGTGTTCATTGCATTTGACATACAAGTAAATGATTTTGTCATCATCAAAAATGAGGATGACCAAAATAAAATTATCTAAAATGAGGAGATTATTGAGAAAATTCCTCGAGACTTGAACAATGACAAAACTATCTCATATGAATTATTGTTTGATAGATGCAAGTGTTGTTTCTATCCAGGTATTTTATTGATGACTCAACACCATTGAATCTATCCCTAATGATATGTGAAAGAACTCAAAAGACTGGTAAGACCTTAAGGATGAAAAAGTCGAAGAGAACAGGAAGTTCATGAGGACTTGAGAAATCAATAAGTGAACGCATCTGTAGAAGTCTAATTCACATGCATACTCAAGAAAAATTGACGGAGATTGATAGACACAAGAATTATCAACCGAACCACTAGGCCAAAACCAAGGAAAGACAACAGTGTATACCTGTTGACACCTAAATTTTGGTAATTTATTTTAGTATTTATTAATCGCATTGGAAAATTAGAGATTAGTTTCTAATCCCTTAACAAAAATTTCTTTCATTAAATTGCATTGCATATAGACATTAGGAGTATTTGCATCACTAATTTTAATATTAATTTAAAAAATTTCGAATTTAAAAAAAAAGAAAGAAGAAAAAAAGAAAAAAAGAGAAAGATTGGAAAAAACATTATGAGTCCGGGCCAGGGCTGGGCCTGCCAGCCTTCTTCTTGGTTGTTGCCTCTCCACGCGCGGTCTTCTGCAGAACTCATAACAGAAAAGTAGCAGCAGCAGCAAAGCAACAGCAGCAAGTCAGTAGAGAGAAGCAAAGCAGAAGCGGCAGTAGGTCAATAGCAAAAGCAGTAGCTAGTCAGCAAGGCAAAAGGAGAAGCAAAGACAGCAGAAAAAAGAAGAGAAGGAGAAGCAAAGACAACAAAAAAAAGAAGAAAGAGCAGAAGACGGGAAGCGGGAGACAACTGGAAAAAGGAGAGCTGAGGGAAGAAAAAAGGAGGACAGGGAGAGATGGATAGAGAGGAGAGACCGGAGACAAGAGAAAGTGAACCAAAGGGAGAAGGCAAGCTCGAGGGAGCGGGTAGCCGTTGCTGGAGGACCGCCCGCCGCCGTTGTCCGCCGTAGCCCTTTAGGCGCATCGGGTCGGAACTTGCGGCCGTCCGGCTCGCGCAAGCTTCGGCCCTTGTCGCCCTTGCATTTTGTTCCCATGCTCCTTGTACGTCACATCCATGGACCCCTAAAGGGCATTCGATGCTCGGTTGAGCCGGAAACCTTTGATTTTGGTAGTGCCCGTTAACTATTCAATAAAATGCCTCAATGAAAAATTCGAACTCAATCCTCAATCGAAGCTCGGGTCTTGGTTTTTCTGCGTTGCTAGGGGATACACTGCTGTTGTGCACCGCTTTAGGCGTTTTCTTGGCTTTTCGGTGGGTCATCTCGAGCTAGGGTGCGTCGGTCTAGCCGTGTGGGCCTCGCCGGCGTCAATCCGGCGACTTCGAATGTCGGCCAGCTAGTGGCCAGCGGAGCTCGGCGTCGGTCAGACGGAACAATCGATGCCGGACGATGAAATGGTGACCCCCCAAAAAAGCCGGCACGGGCTCGTCGCGTGCAGAGGCGGCCTCCGGCGATGAAAAGGAGGAGGCTGCACAAAGACATGCATGGGGGAGGAAAAACCTACGTGCGGGAAGGAGAAATCCATAGGGAAGAAGACCAGAAAAAGAAAAAATTGAAAATGAAAAGAAAGCAGAAAAAGACAAAAAGAAAGATAAAAAAAGAGAAATGAAAAAAAATCGGAAAATAGAAAAATAGAAAAATAGGAAGGTGGGCTTCACCTTGGGCTTGTGTACACCGAGCTGGGTTCATAGTGGACCAACATGGTTGGGCCAAGAGACAGAAATTAGGAGTGGGCTCTTTCTATAAAAAAAAAAAAAAATGAGTTTTTTGTGGGCTTTTTTTAACCCTTAGTGATTTAGGGCCGGCCCAGTCTCTTGTGGCCCAACCCGGACCAATAGGGTCCAGATCAGGTTAGTAGGGTTGGGTTTCCTGACCGGTCCGAATTATATTTTTTATAAAAAAATCATAAAAAATATAAAAAATTCAGAAAATATAAAAATATAAAAAAATACTAAAAAATCATAAAAAATTTCGAAATTTCAGAAATTTCATGGAAAACTCAGAAACCTGAAAATTTATAAAAATTTCGAAAAAATATTTTTTTATTAAAAAATATTCGAAAATATTAAAATATTAGAAATTCAAAAAATCTCAAAAATCCCAAAAAATTTCAAGTTTGTTTTAGAGTTCCCTAAACTCTAAAATAATTCTTGGACAATTTTCTCTTAAAAAAGTGTCGAAAAATTATCGGCCTAAAACTATGTTTAAAATTGAACAAGCGCTTAGGGCTTCACCTTAAGGTTTTAACAATTGCCCCTTGAATGCACACTTAGGATGCAATGATTGTGATTTGCCCTTTAGTTTAATTAGGATTTTTATTTATTTATCTCTTTATGCTTGTGTTTATTTTCTCTTGCAATTTATTTAATATTTTCTTTAATTGCTTATTGTGATTTTGATGAATGCGCACCTAATAACTCTATTTTGAATAGAGTATTCTTACTTATTTAGACTTGATATTTGCTAAATTTTGAGGAATTTTTGGGTGAATTTAATTGCTACTCACGTAATTTTATTTTGTATGAAATATTTTCAAATCTTCCAAAATATTGCAATATCTTTCAGAATATTTCATCTTGAAGAAAAAGGTAGCCCAAATCAGATATTTGGAGAATTTGACCATGATTGAAAAAAAAGTTCAAAGAAAATCAATGAGGAATCTTTTCAAAATCCTAGTAGGAGTCAACCTAGGGCAGATTTTTGGAGGCTATATAAATTGCTCTTGTGCCACAGAAGAAAGGAGAATCCTTAGAGCCACCATCTTTGCAGAAAAATTTGAGTTTTCTTAGTTAGATTTTGTTCTTCTATTTTAGTAGAGTTGCCGTGTCAAGGAGAGAAGGAGGAGACAAACCTGAAGCTCCTTGTTTTTCAATTTGGTGAATTTGTTTTTATTTAGTATTATGTTTTCTTTAATTCTTGTCAGTTTAGTTTTTACTATGTTCTAAATTTATTTTGTTAGAGCTACAATGGATCTTAATCATGATTGATTGATTTTCAAAAACTTTCATGCAATAGAATTATTTTGATTGTGTCGTTCTTTATCATGATCTTAATGCTTTTAAAAGTCTGGCCAACTTTTGAATGATTTTTGATGTATGCATGATACCGGGTGGAGATTGTGTGCATGCGCAATAGTGATATTGAACCATAAATTAAATCTAGGTCAAGGTACACTAGCTTATTTATGTGGCTGCGGTAGTAGATCTAAGTTGGGACTACTTAGATTGAATCCGGGAATTTCCACAAGAACTTCATGCTTTTAGGTAGTTTAAATTCACCTAAGGTTAGTGTGGGTTAACATACATAATTAGGGATTATTAGACCGAGGTCGGCTTTTAATTCATCTTAGGAAAATTTCGCTAACACAATTGGAAATTAATTTATTGCATGAAAAGTTAAGAAAATTAATTATGAATGGTTAAGTAAAGTTGGATGCTCTAACGCTTTGTAATCTTGAATTTTCTTTAGATTAATTTTACTTAACTTTTAATTCTTTAAGTTTTGACTTTTTCTATATTTTAGTATTTTAATTGGTCTAGTTTATTTTTTTTACTCGTATTTTCGATTTGGTTAGCTAAATTTTTGAATTGATCACTTTCAATAAGTAATTGGATAATAAAATTAAAAAAAATCCCTATGGGAAAGATACTCACTCATCACTTTATTACTTGTTGATATTGTGCACTTGCAATTCACCTAACAAGTTTTTGGCACCGTTGCCGGGATTGTTTTGACAATTTTCCAATTACTATTGATATCGAGCAATTCTTAGTTTAGACTAGCCTTTATATTATTTTTAATTTATTTCTTTTGAGGGCCAAACTCACTAAAAGGTGGAGGAGCATCGCATAACCCGAAGCCAACAAAGAGACCTTGAATAGTTTGATCCTAAGATTGAAAGAACCTTTCTTAGGAGAAGAAGAGAACAATCACAAGCAATTCACATTGCAATGGCTGAAAATCAAGAAGTCGCACCTCCAAGGAGGACTTTGAAAGACTATGCTACACCAACAATTCAAGGAGCACAATCAAGTATAAGGAGGCCGACAGTGCAAGCCAACAATTTTGAGATCAAGCCATCCTTAATTCAAATGCTTCAAAATGCAGGGCAATTCAGTGGAACTCCTAATGATGATCCAAATCTACACTTAGAAGCATTCCTTGAAATTTGTGACAATATTAAATTTAATGGCGTTACTGATGATGCTCTTAAATTAAGATTGTTCCCATTTTCTTTTTGTGATAAAGCTAATACTTGGTTGACTTCTCTTCCTGTAGGCTCTATCACTACTTGGGAAGACTTGGCTAAAAAATTCTTAAGTAAGTATTTTCCTCCTGTAAAATCTGCCAAAATGCATAATGATATTACTACATTTATGCAGATGGATGGTGAGCCATTTTATGAAGCATGGGAGAGGTTTAAGGAGCTGCTAAGAAGATGCCCGCACCATGGACTGCCAATTTGGATGCAAGTACATACATTCTATAACGGAGCGCATCCTACCGTTCAAGCTAGTCTAGATGCGGCAGCTGGAGGCACTTTACAAAACAAGTCACCCGAAGAAGCTTTTCATCTACTTGAGGAGACGGCAAGCAATAGCTACCAATGGCCAACTGAGAAATACCAAGCCTGAAAGCCAAGTGGAGTTCATGAAGTTGACATCAATAGGACTTTGAATGCAAAACTTGATGCATTAAGCAATATGATTGCTTCTTTAAAAACTCAAGGAGTATCTTGAAAATTTTGTGGTGGAAGTCATATTAGCACTGATTGTCAAGTAGGTAACCCTTATGCTAGTTCTTCTGAACATGCTAACTTTGTTTCAAATTTTAACAGGGGCCCTCAAAACAATCCTTACTCCAACACTTACAACCCAGGATGGAGGAATCACCCTAATCTATCTTGGGGAGGTCAAAATCAACAAGGACCGAGAGCACCACCACCATCCATGGAGAAGCATAATTCTAACTTGGAGGATTTGGTTGCCAAGCTAGCCCAAATTGTGGAAAAGCAAGCTCAAGTTGTAGAAAAACAAGCTCAAACCACTCAAGATTTCATGAGAAGTACAGATGTAAAACTCCACAATCAAGAAGCATGAATTCGAAACATAGAGAAGCAAATGGTGCAACTAGCTCAGAGAATTAATGAGAGACAAAGTGGTGGCTTGCCAAGTGATACCGAGAGAAATCCCATGGAGAATGCAAAGGTAATTACATTGAGAAGTGGGAAAAAAGTTGGAAAGCAAGATCAAGATGTGGATGTAGAAGAAGAGAACAGGGCCAAATCTTCCACCGAGACCAAACAAAATGATGAGTCACTAATGAGCAAGCCATCTCCAATGCCATATGTTCCACCTATTCCTTTTCGGAAAGGCTAGCCAAATACAAGTAAGATAAGCAATTTTCAAAAAAATTTGATTATCTTAAATAGTTGCACATTAATATTCCTTTTGTAGATGCTCTAGCTCAAATGCCAAGCTATGCCAAGTTTTTGAAGGAGATCCTAGCTAACAAAAGGAAGTTAGAGGAGTATGAGACTGTGAAGTTGAATGAGGAATGTTCGGCCATCCTTCAAAATAAGCTACCATCAAAATTAAAAGATCTAGGGAGTTTTACTATTCCATGCAATATTGGTGATACTTACTTTAATAAAGCTTTATGTGATCTTGGTGCTAGTATAAATCTAATGCCTTATTCAGTGTTTGTGAAACTAGGTGTAGGAGAAGTAAAAGCGACCACCGTGTCTTTACAATTGGCAGATAAATCTATCAAATATCCAAGAGGCTTGGTGGAGGATGTTTTAATAAAAGTTGATAAATTTATCTTCCCAACGGATTTTGTCATGCTAGAGATGGAGGAAGATTATGAAATTCCTATTATTTTGGGCCAACCATTCCTAGCCACGGGAAGAGCTCTCATTGATGTACAACAAGGAAAATTGATCCTTAGAGTGGGAGAAGATCAAGTCACTTTCAATGTCCTCAAAGCCATGAAAAACCCCGAGGGACCAAGTGATTGCTTGAAGATAGATACCATAGACAATGAAGTAAATACCGTGCTTGAATTGACCACAACTCAAGATCCTATAGAGGCATGTTTGGTTCAGCCAAAAGAGAAAGAAACTGAGCATGAAGAAATTAGAGAGGCCGTTGAGTTTTTAGAAGTAAGTCCACTATGTCCGAGATGGAAATCACAAAAATTTGAAGAATTGGAGTCACGTGCAAAGAAGCCCAAGCCTTCTATTGAAGAACCACCAACTCTTGAGCTTAAACCTTTACCTTCTTATTTAAAATATGCTTTTCTTGATGGTGTTTCTTATCCAGTGATTATTTCTTCTTCTTTGACAGGGGTGATGGAGGAGAAGTTACTTAGAGTGCTTAGAGAGCATAAGAGTGCAATTGGATAGACCATTGCAGATATATAAGGAATAAGCCCTTCAATTTCCATGCACAAAATTCTAATGAAGGACCAATACAAACCAATCATCCAACCACAAAGGAGGCTTAATCCGAAAATGCAAGAAGTTGTGAAGGCTGAAGTAATAAAGTTACTTGATGCAGGTATTATTTATCCAATTTTTTTTAGTAATTGGGTAAGTCCTGTGCAAGTAGTGCCAAAAAAGGGAGGTATGACTGTTCTAACTAATGAAAAGAATGAATTAATTCCAACTATGACAATTACAAGGTAGCGAGTTTGCATGGATTATAGAAAATTGAATGATGCTACTCATAAAGATCACTTTCCTTTACCTTTCATTGATCAATTATTAGAAAAACTTGCAGGACATGAATATTATTGTTTTTTGGATGAATATTCAGGGTATAACCAAATCCCTATTGCACCTAATGATCAAAAAAAGACTACATTTACTTGTCCCTATGGTATATTTGCATATAGAATGATGCCTTTTGGTGTTTGTAATGCACCTGCGACTTTTCAACGATGCATGATGGCTATTTTTTTCTAACATGATAGAGAAATACATTGAGATTTTCATGGATGATTTCTCTATTTTTGGTACATCTTTTGATTCATGCTTGCATAATTTAGCTTTGGTGTTACAAAGATGCGAAGAGACTAACCTTGTGCTAAATTGGAAGAAGTGTCATTTTATGGTGCAGGAAGGAATAGTGTTTTGCCATAAAATATCTGCTAGAGGTATTGAGGTGGATCAAGCCAAAATTGAAGTTATCTCCAAATTACCACATCATACTTCTGTTAAATTACTTCGAGGATTTTTAGGACATGTAGGGTTTTATAGACGATTCATAAAGGACTTTTCCAAGATTGCAAGACCACTCACAAAATTGCTTGAAAAAGATGTTAAGTTTGATTTTAACTCTAAGTGTTTGTAGGCATTTGAGATATTAAAGGAGAAGCTTATTTCGGCTCCTATAATGACACCACCAGATTGGAGTTTGCCTTTTGAGTTGATGTGTGATGCTAGCGATTATGCCATTGGAGCTGTGCTTGGTCAAAGGAAGGATCGAATTTTTCGAGTCATATATTATGTTAGCCGAACCCTTAATGGAGCCCAATTGAATTATGTCACTACTGAGAAGGAGCTTTTAGCAATTGTTTTTTTTTTGATAAATTCTGTTCTTATTTGATTGGCTCTAAAATGATTGTCTATATTGATCATGCAGCTTTAAAGTATTTGTTGGCAAAGAAGGATGCGAAACCAAGGTTAATTCGTTGGATCTTGTTGCTTCAAGAGTTTGATTTAGAGATTAAGGACAATAAATAGACCGAGAATCTTGTGGCCAATCACCTATCTAGGTTGCCGAATGCCCCTAACGATGAGATACCAATTTTGGATGACTTTCCTGATGAAGCACTATTTTCCTTGAAAATCGAAACTCCATGGTATACAGATATTGTGAACTATTTGGTAAGTGACATCTTTCCCCCGACTTGAATTATCAACAAAGAAAAAAGTTTATCTCCAATGTTAGACACTACTTTTGGGAGGATCCTTACTTGTTTAAGGTATGTGCTGACCGAATAATTAGACGTTGTGTTGCTAAGGAAGAAATCCCTAACATTCTTTTTCATTGCCATGATGGAGAAGCAGGTGGTCACTATGGTGCCACCAAAATTGCTGCTAAAATTTTACAATGTGGATTTTATTGGCCTACTCTTTTTAAGGATGCACATGCTTATGTTTCTCATTATGATAAGTGTCAAAGGATTGAAAATATATCTAGAAGGCATGAGATGCCCTTAAACAATATCATGGTGTGTGAATTATTTGATGTTTGGGGCATTGACTTCATGGGTCTGTTTCCACCTTCTTTTGGTAACACTTACATATTAGTTGCTTGTGAGTATGTGTCTAAATGGGTAGAGGCCGTGGCTTTGCACTCTAACGATGCTAGGGTTGTTTGTAATTTCTTGAAAAAGTATATCTTTACTCGATTTGGCATACCTAAAGCTATTATAAGTGACCAAGGCACACACTTTATGAATAAACAATTTGAGTCACTTTTGCATAAATATGGAGTTACTCATAAAGTAGCTACCGCTTATCATCCCCAAACTAATCGTCAAACTGAGATATCTAATAGGGAGATAAAAAGAATTTTGTAAAATACTATGAATACTAATAAGAAGGATTGGGCAAGGAAACTTGATGATGCTTTATGGGCTTATAGAACTGCTTTCAAAACTCCTATTGGTATGTCACATTTTCGATTTTTGTATGGTAAAGCATGCCATTTACCTGTTGAGTTGGAGCATAAAGCATATTGGGCTTTGCAAAAACTGAACTTTGATATGCAGGTAATAGGTGAGAAAAAATTATTTCAGTTAGATGAATTTGAAGAGATGCGCAATGATGCATACGAAAGTGCAAGAATTTACAAAGAGAAAACGAAAAGATGGCACGATCGACACATCCTAAGAAAGGAGTTTCATGTTGGTGAAAAATTTTGTTATATAACTCTCATCTTCGTTTGTTTCCAGGAAAGTTGAAGTCTAGATGGACCGGTCCTTACACCATTACCAAAATATTTCCTTTTGGAGTTGTTGAGATTATCAATGATAATGAGGGGACTTTCAAAGTAAACGGTCATAGGCTCAAGCACTACTATGGAGGAGGTTTCGATGCTCAAACATCTGCCGTCACCTTGGTTCCACCTACTTAGAAGCATGGGAAGAGTTCGATTGTGAACTATAAAGCAAGCACTTCTTGGGAGGCAACCTAAGTTTTTAAGCTTTTATTTTTTTATTTTTCTTGGTTTGAATTTTGTTTTAAAAACAATTAAAAAAAGAAAAAAGAAGAATTTTTGTAGTGATGAATTTTCTATTTTGTAGAGATAGTAGTATGCACAGTAGGCAGAAGAGGGATTAGGGACGTATGGCTATGTGATCATGAAGCTAAGAATTTTTTTGAGCAACCTCCAACAACACATTTGAACCATTCCTCACCTTATTAGACATGATTCAACATGGACAATTGCCATCTTCACATCTTCAGGGGAATATTTCGAACTTTACTCTAATTTTTTTGTCTCATTGCCTGTATTTAATTTTTTTATTTTTACGCATTGAGGACAATGCTTCATTTTAAGTTGGGGGTAGGGGATCGAAAATTTTGAAATTTTTTGTGCTAAAAATTTTGCCATTCTTGAAAATATTTGCGCTTATTTAAAATTTTTGAAATATTTTGAAGCAAACTGTATAGGAAATAATGATTTTGAACTGTAATCTACAAGATTGATATTTTTTTCATGATTATGAGTTGTTGCGATTTTTAGGGGAATATAAATTTTGTTCAATTGGTTATTGATATATGAGTTAGTCTTAATCTTGATTATGCAATCCATATTTTGAGCATTTATCCCTGCCTTTTGAGTTATGTGTGCTTAGAAAAGATCAATGGGAAGTATGTGATTCTTTAGAACTCACCTAAGTCTTAGAATTTGTTTGATATTCTCTTGAAATAAATATGCTATACTCAATCAAGAAGGTGATATAGGCATTCTTTGGATCGTTTGAGCTTTTCAAGCCTACCTTATTACTTGATTCATAGTACCCTTTTGAGCTTAATTAGCCTATTTTTCTTTGATAACCTTATAATGCTGATCCAAATGTATTACTTTACCTTATACCCTATAAGCATGTTTACCCTTAAAGCTACTTTAACAGTTATGGATTTTTGATATGTCTGAAGTTGTTGAAGCTTGAAATAGTCATGAAAAAAAAAGCAAGAAAAAAAAAAAGAAAAAAAAAGTGCAAGTTATGAAGTGAAAGTTGTTTACTCTAGTACAGCTCATACGGATCCCTACTGCTAACTTTCAACTTGAATGAGCCTTTTGAATACTCAATGGGTTAGCATTGCACTATGGAAGAGACTTAGGAAAGAACTTCGCCGTATAGTGTGGAAAGATAAATAATGGAAGCTTTAAAGTGTTGAATGTTTGTGAATTGTGTGACTATAATAGTGTAAGCATATGGATGATGTGTCTTGAATCCTATTTAATTCAAATGCTTTGAGAATTTATATGTTTATGGGGTTTATTGAACTTAAAAATCCTTTATATCCTCCCCTTAGCCAAGCCACATTTTAAGCCTTAAAGACCTATTGATTTTTGAATGAGTATTAGTTTTCAATAGTGGAGAGAGAATTGAAAAACAAATCTATGAGACTTGGTTAGTGGATCTTGAGTTTAGAGTGTTGCATATCAACTTGATTTATTTGAGCATACATGATTTGGAAAGTCAAGGGGCACACATACACGCGGATTATGGTTAAGGTTAAACATAGCTTATGTATTGATTTTGGGTTGACGGGATTTATTTTTTCCTTGAGTTGTGATTTCACGTAATTATAAATGGATATTGATAATTGGATATGAGGTTTGTTTATTGTTTGCTCGAGGACTAGCAAATTTCTAAGTTAGGGGTAATTGATAACTCTATTTTTAATAGAGTATTCTTGCTTATTTAGACTTGATATTTGCTAAATTTTGAGGAATTTTTGGGTGAATTTAATTGCTACTCACGTGATTTTATTTTGTATGAAATATTTTCAAATCTTCCAAAATATTGCAATATCTTTCAGAATATTTCATTTTGAAGAAAAAGGCAGCCCAAATCAGAGATTTTTAGAATTTGACCATGATTGAAGAAAAAGTTCAAAGAAAATCAATGAGGAATCTTTTCCAAATCTTAGTAGGAGTTGACCTAGGGCAGATTTTTGGAGGCTATATAAACTGCTCTTGTGCCGCAGAAGAAGGGAGAATCCTTGGAGCCACCATCTTTGTAGAAAAATTTGAGTTTTCTTAGTTAGATTTTGTTCTTCTATTTTAGTAGAGTTGCCGTGTCAAGGAGAGAAGGAGGAGACAAACCTAAAGCTCCTTGTTTTTTAATTCAGTGAATTTGTTTTTATTTAGTATTATATTTTCTTTAATTCTTGTCAGTTTAGTTTTTACTATATTCTAAATTTCTTTTATTAGAGCTACAATGGATCTTAATCATGATTGATTGATTTTCAAAAACTTTCATGCAATAGAATTATTTTGATTGTGTCATTCTTTATCATGATCTTAATGCTTTTAAAAGTCTGGCCAACTTTTGAATGATTTTTGATGTATGCATGATACCGGGTGGAGATTGTGTGCATGCGCAATAGTGATATTGAACCATAAATTAAATCTAGGTCAAGGTACACTAAGTTATTTATATGGTTGTGGTAGTAGATCTAGGTTGGGACTACTTAGATTGAATCCGAGAATTTCCACAAGAACTTCATGCTTTTAGGTAGTTTAAATTCACCTAAGGTTAGTGTGGTTTAACATACCTAATTAGGGACTATTAGACCGAGGTCGGCTTTTAATTCATCTTAGGGAAATTTCGCCAACACAATTGGAAATTAATTTGTTGCATGAAAAGTTAAGAAAATTAATTATGAATGGTTAAGTGAAGTTGGATGCTCTAACGCTTTGTGATCTTGAATTTGCTTTAGATTAATTTTACTTAGCTTTTAATTCTTTAAGTTTTGACTTTTTCTATATTTTAGTACTTTAATTGGTCTATTTATTTTTTTTACTCGTCTTTTCGATATGGTTAGTTAAATTTTTGAATTGATCACTTTCAATAAGTAATTGGATAATAAAATAAAAAACAATCCCTGTGAAAACGATACTCACTCATCACTTTATTACTTGTTGATATTGTGCACTTGCAATTTACCTAACAACATCCGCATGATCACCTCACATGTTAGTGGTTAAGTTTAAAATCAATCCAAACTGCCTGACAAGTCTTTTTTGAAATGAACAAGATTAAATACCGAAAGTGCACTAATTGGTTAATTAGTGTAATCAAGTCCCCGACCCTAGAATCTCTTGTTGCATAGAAAGTAAGGCACGCTCCCATGCCTCGCATGGTTTCTAGCTGACCCCAATAGGCTAGTGGCGACTCCTTATTTGAAAATTTTCATGAACACCCAATGTCAAGTGAGGTATGGGCTTGGAAGAGCCTTTGTCTAATGAGGGTCGTGGACCCACATTTTGGACAATACCCCTAAACCTATTTATTTAGATATTTCTTTCCCTCCTCGAGGACGAAAAAAATAGGTCGCGACAGCTTGGCGACTCCACTAGGGACTTGGTTTTGAACCTTAGAGGACTTAGGCCTAAGTTAATCTTGTTCAAAAAAAAAAATTATTTGGCATCAAGGATTCCAAGTATGTCCCTAACATCAAAGGTGTTAAATGTTTTTGCATAAATGGGAGGTATAAGGGGAAGTGTTTGCTCACCTTTGTCTTGCAAGGAAGTGTAGGAATGCATGGTTTATTTCTATGTTTGCTTATAAATTGGTGTGCATGTATCATTTGCATTGCACTACACCCTAGCACACACAACTCGCCACCGGATCTGGGCCGCATAGGATCACTTAGGATGGTGTTGAGGTGGATACCACTCCGATTACAACCATGTAGTACGAGTCGCCATCTCAATTCCGCAATTATTTTAACGTCGAGAGCTTCCACTCCGGCATGCAAACACGCAGCACAGGTTGACTCTTTGACAAAGCTGGAGTCATGGGAACCCCGACCTAACCGCAATCATGTTAGTTCAGTCCAATAATCCTGTGGCTTCATTTGAGCTATCTAGAGTAGAAATTGACCCACATCTCATGTGTATGTCTATGTGATTGAAAAAAATAGAAAAGAGAAAAAAATCATCATCATTGGTAAGTATGATTTCTCCTTCTACTTGTTCATTTTTTATTGAAATTTGCGGAGATCAATTGAATGCCCTCAATGTGGGCTTCTAGTTGGGAAAATTGGCAATTACTCTTCATAAGCCAACATTCAATGTTAATTTCAAAAATCATTAATTTAGCCCTACACAACAGATGATTTTGTTCGATTTTCCAATCATGGGCTTAAAACCACATCTCGTCAAAAAAAATTCTTCCAATTCATGATTATGTTTTGGGGCAAAAAATTTGAAATCTCACTTTTAATCAATTTTTCTTTTTTTCCCTCTCACATTTTGAGATTGAAAATTCAAATCACACTTTGTGTATAGATTTCTCAAAATAAAAATCATCTCATTTTGGCAAGGGTGAAAGCATAAATCAATCTTTCAAAATTAATGCCATATTTTGCACATGAAACTTTTGGGAATAGAGTTGGTATTCAATTGATAATTGCAAATCAATCTTTTAATGATGTCTCATTTTACGATCAAATCTTGGCAAAATACCGAAATCCTATAATAGGAGCTATGGGGCATGTACCGTCGCCTCCTCGATTTTGTTGTAAGAGGTGACCTCATTGAAGATCATTTTCTCATTCACATACACTGACATTGTTTCTTCTTTTTGTAGAATGCAGGAAGGCCACTCTTCAAACTCTTCTTACCTAACCATGCCAAGAAGTGGACTTTAAATCCAGGATGAGAATTTTTGTTACTCATAGGAGTATTATATTTCCTTTGTGTCTCTATTCTTTTTATGGATGATGTTTTCAATTCCAAGTTGATCAGAAACCCAGTCTCATTTTTTTGGGTAAAAAAATTTAAATTTATAAACATCCTTTGGCTTTGAGGGCAATTCGGAAGTTAGTATATTCCATTGATTTTCCATGAGTTTTTGAAAGTCAATGCATTTTGTTCCTCTCACGTGTCCGTCCTTTGTAGGGAATCTCGAGAAGGATAATCTAGGATGGTAAAATTGTGATCGTTCCAATGGAATCAATTTATTCTGAAATTGATTTGTTCATACATTTTCCTACATGAGAGAACTAAACAATTTTGACATCAGTATTTGAATTAGATCACAAGCAAATACTCTCACAGGTCTTGATCTTGGAATTCAAAGAAATGAAAGTCCAACTTCGACATTTGACTCTGGGGCAACATCTCTCCTTCCCCACTGATGACATGTGCTGGGGCAAAAATTCATCACAAAAGGATGTATCATTCCCAAATTGAGCCTAATTAAGTATGGAGATAACACAATTCATCTTCTTTTATCATGGGGCGATCACTAACACGAGTCACCCAAAGCATGATAATTCACTCCCATGAAACATGATGAAATTGAGTCATCGATCTAACACAAAAAGGGTGTATTGTTCTTAAATTAATCCAATTCAATGATTAGAATGCAAATAACACGTCCCATCTTTTGTTGGAAAATGTGCGCACTGACTGTGGGAGCAGTGCCTTCCACCAAAGAAGCACGTTAAAGCCCAATCATCCATTTTGGTGCAATAAATGGGACAAAGCATCCAAGAAACAATTCCCTCAAATGTTAAGACATAAATGCTCATATTCGAAGAACAGAAACACATGAAGGGTAAATTGTATCAATTCCAATTGCTCATTTTGATATTGTCTCTAATATGATTCTCTTGTCCTTCAACAAGGAAACATCAAATGCCTAAAAAAAAAGGGGCAAGTGAAGGGCAATTTAGGGTTGCCAAATATCCAAAAGGGTGATGTTAGCTCTCAAAGGATAAATGGTTGTCGTGTCGCCTCGTGGTAGGGCATGTCGATGCCCGAAGAACAAAAAGCATGTCAAGGGAAACATTAGACATGCAAAGATAAATACATGTGAAGATCTAGAGTTGCCAAATATCCAAAAGGGTGATGTTAGAACTCAAAGGATAAATGCGAGTGAGGGGTAACGATATATCGTTTCCAATCTTTAATTCCATCAAAGTTCTTACACTAATACATTCTTTTCTATTGTTTGCAGGGTTTTCGTATCACCTCGTGGTAATGCATGTCTGATGCCTGAAGAACAAAAGCATGTGAAGGAAGTGAAGAGCTAAAACTACCAAATATTCAAAAGGGTGATGTCAGCACTCAAAGGATAAATTCGAGTGAGGGGTAACGATGTATTATTTCCAATCTTTAATTCCATCAAGGTTCTTACACTAACACATGCTTTTCTATTGTTTACAGGATTGTTGCATCGCCTTGTGGCAAGTAAGTACCCTTCTTCTCAAAAAATTGGCATTTTCCTAGAAAACAAACATAAAAAATGGAAATTGAAAACCACAAAGCCTTTGAACATTTTTTTTTATCTCAAAATTGTCTATCCATTTGGTGGATCACTCATCTTGAATCGAAATTTCCCATGGAGATTAATCTGCTTAGATGATTTTGACCGATTGAAATTGGGATGTTAATCGTGCCAAGCGAGAGACACTTAGGATGAGGAAAGGTAGCCCATATCCAAATACGTCCTTTAAACACTTTGAGAGTCGAGTGAAAAATGAAAAGCCGTGTCATTTAAAGACAAGGGATTCATTCGCAGGTGATACATGGATCAAAGTGAAGAGGAATTTCTTTCTGTTGCCCTACACGCTGTAGGTGGTAATAGTTTGCCCATTTGAGCCTTTAAATACAGAGAATTTCCTACAAAATATCCCTATCAAGAACTACCCTACAATGGGGCAATTATAGAGGTTTGGATTGACATTACTCGGAGAAAAAAGATGAGAAGGATTGCTTTGTTCTCACTTGCATTAATCTTTTGTAGTGGCTTCAAGTGAGTTCTTATGAAAACTCGAAGTATCCCAAAATGAAGAAGAGCATTCATTTCTCTACCTAAACACTTATGCCCTTTGCTTAGCCAAGTTGAGCCTGAACATTCATTTTTAAAACCCAAATGGTGATTATCTTCCCCCACTAAGGCAAGGCATATGATTTATCAAGATATTTGCCATTTACATGAAAATATGGAAAGTGTCTCGAAAGTCCTAGGGGCTCAAAAAAAAATCAATGCAAACTAAGGGGCATAAAAAGCAATGTGCCTAGTAAAAGTAAGGCCAATGCCCGATATAAAAAAAAAAAAAAAAAAAAAAAAAAAAAGAGACTTTCTCATGAAAGAAAAGTTGTCAAAGTCAAAATGCTTGCATTGAAAAATCATTGTAGATGCAAAAGCTCTTAGATGAAAGAGCAAAGCTCTCATGCCAAGATGATTAGCCAAGGGACTTTCGAGACAAAGTTAGATTTCCAAAGTCAAGTGCCTTCAAAAAATCGAATCAAATGATAATGATACCATGCTGATCACCAACTCTCAAACCCCTCTTCAAAAAAATTCTAAGCCTTTTGAGCCTATAACCAAACCAACAATACAACCCCTTCCTGAAGTCTCTTTAGATTGGGATGACTCAAGTGAAAGTAAGGACTTCTCAAAAAGCTATTGCTTACAAAAGCAAGAGCAAAGTTGTCTTATCACATGAGATTTCTTGACTTGTAAACTTGGCAAAGATGTTGATTGACGATTATTTCATTTCATGGCCAATGATGTTTATCCTTGTTGAAACCTTGACCAAGTCACACTATGACCCTTCCAGATGACCTTTTAGATTGATCAATATGTACTTATTGCGAATGATTCTCAAAACCTTTGACATAGGTTATGTGAGATACCCCCAGTGATCAACTATACTTCCCACATTAAGGAATGTGATCAAATAGCCATTTTCTCGAAAAGATGTGAGAAGCCCTTTTTGACTAAAAGCCCTTGCTTAGTATGTTTAACAAACACTTCTCACAAGTCGGGTCCACTTTGATATGGACTTTTTTTCTAGAAGAATTTGAGAATTGATGATATCTTCCAAACTCGATGACAATTTTTAGATATTTACCAAATAATTGAATTAGCTCGACTTGCTAATGCAATTAGCCTTTTCTCATCTTTGACATTTTTCTGAATTGTCTCTAATGACACTTCTTTCAAGTTGATCTTGTTTGACTCCTCCAGTAAAATCATGTATTTTCCACATGGTTGGTGGTCTTTCCTTAAACCACGGGATTTGTGGTTATCCAAAACCACACGATTGGTGGTTTCCCTTAAACCACGAGGTTTGTGGTTATCCGAAACCAAATGGTTTGTGGTCTACCCTTAAACCATACGGTTAGTGGTCTTCCCTTAAACCATGGGGTTTGTGGTTATCCGAAACCACACGGTTGGTGGTCTTCCCTTAAACCACAAGGTTTGTGATTATCCGAAACCACACGGTTTGTAGACTACCCTTAAACCACACGGAATGTGGTCTTTTCTTAAACCACGGGATTTGTGGTTATCCAAAATGACACGATTAATGGTCTTCCCTTAAACCACGAGGTTTATAATTATCCGAAACCACGCGATTTGTGGTCTACCCTTAAACCACATAGTTGGTGGTCTTCCCTTAAACCACGGGGTTTGTAGTTATCCGAAACCACACGGTTTGTGGTCTACCCTTAAACCACACGGTTGGTGGTCTTTTCTTAAATCACGGGGCTTGTGGTTATCCGAAACCACACGGTTGGTGGTCTTCCCTTAAACCACCGGGTTTGTGGTTATCCGAAACTACACAGTTCGTGGTCTTCCCTTAAACCACGGGGTTTGTGGTTATCAAAAACCATACGGTTTGTGGTCTACCCTTAAACCACACGGTTGGTGGTCTTTCCTTAAACCACGGGATTTGTGGTTATCCGAAATCACACGGTTGGTGGTATTTCCTTAAACCACGGGATTTGTGGTTATCCGAAACCACACGGTTTATGGTCTACCCTTAAACCACATGGTTGGTGGTCTTCCCTTAAATCACGGGGTTTGTGTTTATCCGAAATCACACGGTTTGTGGTCTAACCTTAAACCACACGGTTGTTGGTCTTTCCTTAAACCACACGGTTGCTGGTTATCCAAAACCACACGGTTGGTGGTCTTTCCTTAAATCACGGGGTTTGTGGTTATCCGAAACCACACGATTTTTGGTCTACCATTAAACCACAAGGTTGGTGGTCTTTCCTTAAACCACGGGGTTTGTTGTCATCTGAAACCACATGGTTGGTGGTCTTCCCTTAAACCACGAGATTTGTGGTTATCCGAAACAACACGTTTTGTGGTCAATCCTTAAACCGCACAGTTGGTAGTCTTCCCTTAAACCACGGGGTTTGTGGTTATCCGAAACCACACGGTTGGTGGTCTTCCCTTAAACCACGGGGTTTGTGGTTATCCAAAACCACACGGTTTGTGTTCTACCCTTAAACCACACGGTTTGTGGTTTTTGCTTAAACCATGGGGTTTGTGGTTATCTGAAACCACACGATTGGTGGTTTTCTCTTAAACCACGGGGTTTGTGGTTATCCAAAACCACACGGTTCGTGGTCTATCCTTAAAACGCACGGTTGGTGGTCTTTGCATAAACCACGGGGTTTGTGGTTATCTGGAAACACACGGTTGGTGGTCTTCCCTTAAATCACGGGGTTTGTAGTTATCCGAAACCAAACGGTTTGTGGTCTGCCCTTAAACCAATTGGTTGGTGGTCTTTCCTTAAACCACGGGGTTTGTGGTTATCCGAAACCACTTGATTGGTGGTCTTCCCTTACACGACGGGGTTTGTGGTTATTTGAAACCACACAGTTGGTAGTCTTCGCTTAAACCACGGGGTTTGTGGTTATCCGAAATCACACAGTTTGTGGTCCACCCTTAAACCACATGGTTGGTGGTCTTTCTTTAAACCACAGAGTATGTGGTTATCTGAAACCACACGGTTTGTGGTCTACCCTTAAACCACAAAGTTGGTGGTCTTTCCTTAAACCACGGGGTTTATTGTTATCTGAAACCACATGGTTGGTTGTCTTCCCTTAAACCACGGGGTTTGTGGTTATCCGAAAGCACAAGATTTGTTGTCTACCCTTAAACCACACGGTTGGTGGTCTTTCTTTAAAACACAGGGTTTGTGGTTATCCGAAACCACACAGTTCATGGTCCTCCCTTAAACCACATGGTTGATGGTCTTTCCTTAAACCACGTCATTTGTTGTTATCCGAAACCACACGATTGGTGGTCTTCCCTTAAACCACGGGGTTTGTGGTTATCTAAAACCACACGGTTTGTGATCAACCCTTAAACCACGCGATTGGTGATCTTTCCTTAAACCACGGGGTTTGTGGTTATCCGAAACCACACGAAATGTGATCTACCCTTAAACCACACGATTGGTAGTCTTTCCTTAAACCACGGGGTTTGTGGTTATCCGAAACCACATGGTTGATGGTCTTCCCTTAAACCACGGGGTTTGTGGTTATCCAAAACCACACAATTTGTAGTCTACCCTTAAAACGTATGGTTGGTGGTCTTTGCTTAAATCACGAGATTTGTGGTTATCCGAAACCACACAGTTGGTAGTCTTCCCTTAAACCATGGGGTCTATGGTTATTTGAAACCACACGGTTGTTGGTCTTCCTTAAACCACGGGTTTGTGGTTATCTGAAACCACACAATTGATGGTCTTCCCTTAAACCACGGGATTTGTGGTTATCCAAAACCACACAGTTTGTGGTCTACCCTTAAAACTAACCGTTGGTGGTCTTTACTGAAACCACGGGGTTTGTGGTTATCCGAAACCACATAGTTGGTGGTCCTCCCTTAAACCACGGGGTTTGTGGTTGTCCGAAACCACACAGTTTGTGGTATACTCTTAAACCACACGGTTCGTGGTCTTTCCTTAAACCACAGGGTTTTTGGTTATCCGGAACCACACGATTTTTGGTCTACCTTTAAACCACAAGGTTGGTGGTCTTTCCATAAACCACAGGGTTTGTGGTTATCTGAAACCACACAATTGATGGTCTTCCCTTAAACCACGGGATTTGTGGTTATCCAAAACCACACAGTTTGTGGTCAACCCTTAAAACTCACCGTTGGTGGTCTTTACTGAAACCACGGGGTTTGTGGTTATCCGAAACCACATAGTTGGTGGTCCTCCCTTAAACCATGGGGTTTGTGGTTGTCCGAAACCACACAGTTTGTGGTATACTCTTAAACCACACGGTTCGTGGTCTTTCCTTAAACCACAGGGTTTTTGGTTATCCGGAACCACACGATTTGTGGTCTACCTTTAAACCACAGGGTTGGTGGTCTTTCCATAAACCACGGGGTTTGTGGTTATCCAAAACCACACGGTTGGTGGTCTTTCCTTAAACCACGGGGTTTGTGGTTATCCGAAACCACACAGTTTGTGGTATACTCTGAAACCACACGGTTCGTGGTCTTTCCTTAAACCACAGGGTTTGTGGTTATCCGAAACCACACGATTTGTGGTCTACCCTTAAACCACAAGGTTGGCGGTATTTCCTTAAACCACGAGATATGTGGTTATCCAAAACCACACGTTTGGTGGTCTTCCCATAAACCACGTGGTTTGTGGTTATCTGAAACACACGGTGTGTGGTCTACTCTTAAACCACACGGTTGGTGGTCCTTCCTTAAATCACGAAGTTTGTTGTTATCCGAAACCACACGGTTAATGGTCTTCCCTTAAACCACGGGGTTTGTAGTTATCTGTAATCACACGGTTGTGGTCTGCCCTTAAACCACACGACTAATGGTCTTTCCTTAAAACACGAGGTTTGTGGTTATTCGAAACCACACGGTTGGTGGCCTTTCCTTAAACCACGGGGTTTGTGGTTATCCAAAACCACACAGTTTATGGTCTACCATTAAACCACACTATTGGTGGTCTTTCCTTAAACCACTGGGTTTGTGGTTATCCGAAACTACACGGTTTGTGGTCTACCCTTAAACCACACAGTTGGTGGTCTTTCCTTAAACCACGGGGTTTGTGGTTATTCAAAATCACACGGTTGGTGGTCTTCCCATAAACCACGTGGTTTGTGGTTATCTGAAACCACACGGTTTGTGGTCTACCCTTAAACCACACGGTTGGTGGTCTTTCCTGAAATCACGGAGTTTGTTGTTATCCGAAACCACACGGTTGGTAGTGTTCCCTTAAACCATGGGGTTTGTGATTATCTAAAACCACACAGTTTGTGGTCTACCCTTAAACCACACGACTGATGGTCTTTCCTTAAACCACGGGGTTTGTGGTTAACCGAAACCACACGGTTGGTGGTCTCCCCTTAAACCATGGGGTTTGTGGTTATCCGAAACCACACGGTTAGTGGTCTTTCCTTAAATCACAGGGTTTGTGGTTATCCGAAACCACACGGTTTGTGGTCTACCCTTAAACCACATGGTTGGTGGTTTTTCCTTAAACCACGGGGTTTGTGGTTATCCGAAACTATGCAGTTTATGGTCTACCCTTAAATCACACGGTTGGTGGTCTTTCCTTAAACCACAGGGTTTGTGGTTATCCGAAACCACACTGTTTGTGGTCTACCCTTAAACCACAAGGTTGGCGGTATTTCCTTAAACCACGAGATATAACCAAACCACACGTTTGGTGGTCTTCCCATAAACCACGTGGTTTGTGGTTATCCGAAACACACGGTGTGTGGTCTACTCCTAAACCACACGGTTGGTGGTCTTTCCTTAAATCACGGAGTTTGTTGTTATCCGAAACCACACGGTTAATGGTCTTCCCTTAAACCACGGGGTTTGTGGTTATCCGTAATCACACGGTTGTAGTCTGCCCTTAAACCACACGACTGATGGTCTTTCCTTAAAACACGAGATTTGTGGTTATTCGAAACCACACGGTTGGTGGCCTTTCCTTAAACCACGGGGTTTGTGGTTCTCCAAAACCACACAGTTTATGGTCTACCCTTAAACCACACTATTGGTGGTCTTTCCTTAAACCACTGGGTTTGTGGTTATCCGAAACTACACGGTTTGTGGTCTACACTTAAACCACACAGTTGGTGGTCTTTCCTTAAACCACTGGGTTTGTGGTTATCTGAAACTATACGGTTTGTGGTCTACCCTTAAACCACGGGGTTTGTGGTTATTCAAAATCACACGGTTGGTGGTATTCCCATAAACCACGTGGTTTGTTGTTATCTGAAACCACACGGTTTGTGGTCTACCCTTAAACCACACGGTTGGTGGTCTTTCCTGAAATCACGGAGTTTGTTGTTATCCGAAACCACACGGTTGGTAGTCTTCCCTTAAACCATCGGGTTTGTGATTATCTAAAACCACACAGTTTGTGGTCTACCCTTAAACCACACAACTGATGGTCTTTCCTTAAACCACGGGGTTTGTGGTTAACCGAAACCACACGGTTGGTGGTCTCCCCTTAAACCATGGGGTTTGTGGTTATCCGAAACCACACGGTTAGTGATCTTTCCTTAAATCACAGGGTTTGTGGTTATCCGAAACCACACGGTTTGTGGTCTACTCTTAAACCACATGGTTGGTGGTTTTTCCTTAAACCACGGGATTTGTGGTTATCCGAAACCACACGGTTTGTGGTCTACCCTTAAACCACATGGTTGGTGGTCTTTTCTTAAACCACACGGTTTGTGGTATTTCCTTAAACAACGGGGTTTATGGTTATTCGAAACCACACGATTTGTGGGTTTACCTTTAAACCACATTCATCATTCCCGGTCAAAACCCGTTTTTACATGGTGAGACCTCCTTCTCGATCGAAACCCATTTTTACACGGTGAGACTACCTCATTTCTAGTCGAAACTCGTTTTTACACGATGAGACCTCCTTGGTCAAAACCTATTTTTACACGGTGAGACTACCTCATTCCTAGTCAAAACTCATTTTTACACGGTGAGACCTCATTCTCGGTTGAAACCCGTTTTTACACGATGAGACCTCATTCTCGGTCGATACCCGTTTTTACACGGTGAGACTATCATTCTCGGTCGAAATCGGTTTATACACGATGAGACCTCCTTCTCAATCGATAGCCATTTTTACACGATGAGACTATCCTTCTCGGTTGAAACCCGTTTTTACACGGTAAGACCTCCTTCTCAGTCGAAACCCATTTTTACACGGTGAGACTATCCTTCTCGGTTGAAACCCATTTTTACATTGTGAGACTATCCTTCTCGGTCGAAACCCATTTTTATACGGTGAGACCTCCTTCTCGGTCGAAACCCATTTTTACTCGGTGAGCCCTCCTTCTCGGTCCAAACCCGTTTTTACACGGTGAGACTACTCTCCCCGGTCAAAACCCATTTTTCCACAGTGAGACTACCCTCCCCGGTCAATACCCATTTTTATACGATGAGACTATCCTTCTTGGTCGAAATCCGTTTTTACACGGTGAGACCGCCTTCTCGGTCAAAACTCGTTCTTACACGGTGAGTCCTCCCTTCCAATCAGAACTAGTTACCACATAATAAGACTTTCCCATCTTGGTCAAGGGACATTTTTTTTTACAAAGTAAGATCGTGCATTCACATCATTTTCTCATATGCAGCCCTTCATCATCATCGTTCATGGACAAAATTTAGGTGTCTCTCGTTTTTGAAAGAAACCTCCTTGAGCTCCCATTCAAAGAGGGGCAGCTGTTGACACCTAAATTTTGGCGATTTGTTTTAGTATTTCTTAATTGCATTAGAAAATTAGAGATTAGTTTCTAATCCCTTAACAAAAATTTCTTTCATTAAATTGCATTGCATATAGACATTAGGAGCATTTGCATCACTAATTTTAAAATTAATTAAAAAAATTTCGAATTTAAAAAAGAAAAAAGAAAAAATAAGAGAAAGATTGGAAAAAACATTGTGGGTCCGGGCCAGGGCTAAGCCTGCTGGGCCCCTTCTTTGCTTCCTTTCCCCCCCCGGCACGGGCTTGGCCCAATCTTCTTCTTTCCTTTTCTCTTCCTTTCCCGGCCCGGCCCGACCCGTCAGCCTTCTTCTTGCTTGTTCCCTCGCCACGCGCGGTCTTCTACAAAACTCAGAACAGAAAAGCAGCAGCAAGTCAATAGGTCAAAGCAGAAGTGGCAGCAGGTCAATAGCAAAAGTAGCAGCTAGTCAGCAAGGCAAAAGGAGAAGCAAAGACAGCAGAAAAAAGAAGAAAGAGCAGAAGATGGGAAGCGGGAGACAACTGGAAAAAAGAGAGAGGGAAGAAAAAAGGAGGACAGGGAAAGACGGATAGAGAGGAGAGACCGAAGACAAGAGAGAGAGTGAACCAAAGGGAGAAGGCGAGCCCGAGGAAGCGGTTAGCCGTCGCCGGAGGACCGCCTGCCACCGTTGTCCGCCGCAGCCCTTCCCCAAACCAGGTAAATTCGGCTTCGTTCTTGCTCCGTTTTAGGTGCACCGGGCTGGAGCTCGCGGCCGTTCGGCTCGCGCAAGCTCCGGCCCTCGTCGCCCTTGCATTTTGTTACCACGCTCCTTATACATCACGTCCGCGGACCCCTAAAGGGCGTTCAATACTCGATTGAGCCAGAAACCTTTGATTTTGGTAGTGCCCGTTAACTGTTCAATGAAATGCCTCAATGAAAAATTCGAACTCAATCTTTGATCGGAGCTCGGCTCTTGGTTTTTCTGCATTGCTAGGGGATACACTACTGTTGTGCACCACTTTAGGGGTTTTCTTGGCTTTTCGGTGGGTCATCTCGAGCTAGGGTGCGTCGGTCTAGCCGTGTGGGCCTCGTCGGCGTCAATCTAGCGACTTCGAGTGTTAGCCAACTAGTGGCCGGCAGAGCTCGGCATCGGTCGGACGGAACGACTGATGCTAGACAATGAAATGGTGACCCCCCAAAAAAGCCGACGCGGGCTTGTCGCACGCGAAGGTGGCCTCCGGCGAAGAAAAGGAAGAGGCTGCATGAAGACGTGCATGGGGGGAGGAAAAACCTACCTGTAGGAAGGAGAAATCCATAGGGAAGAAGACCAGAAAAAGAAAAAAATGAAAATGAAAAGAAAGCAGAAAAAGACAAAAAAGAAAGATAAAAAAGAGAAATGAAAAAAATCGGAAAATAGTAAAATAGAAAAATAGGAAGGTGGGCTTCGCCTTGGGCTTGTGTACGCCGGGCTGGGTTCGTAGTGGGCTGAGATGGTTGGGCCGAGAGACAGAAATTAGGAGTGGGCTCTTTCTATAAAAAAAAAACGAGTTTTTCGTGGGCTTTTTTTAACCCTTAGTGATTTAGGGCTGGCCCAGTCTTTTGTGGCCCAACCTAGACCAACAGGGTCCAGATCAGGTTAGTAGGGCCAGGTTTCCTGACCCGGTCCGAATTATACTTTTTAAAAAAAATCATAAAAAAATAAAAAAATTCAGAAAATATAAAATATAAAAAAATTATAAAAAAATTTCGAAATTTCAGAAAATTCATGGCGAACTCAGAAATATGAAAATTTATAAAAATTTTCAAAAAAATATTTTTTTGATTAAAAAATATTCGAAAATATTAAAATATTAGAAATTCAAAAAATCTCAAAAATCCAAAAAAATTCCAAGTTTGTTTTAGAGTTCCCTAAGAAGCTCTAAAATAATTATTGGACAATTTTCTCTTAAAAAAGTGTCGAAAAATCATCGGCCTAAAACTGTGTTTAAAATTGAAAAAGCCTTTACGGCTTCACCTTAGAGTTTTAACAATTGCCCCTTGAATGCACGCTTAGGATGCGATGATTATGGTTTCTCCTTTAGTTTAATTAGGATTGTTATTTATTTATCTCTTAATGCTTGTGTTTATTTTCTCTTGCAATTTATTTAATATTTTCTTTAATTGCTTATTGTGATTTTGATGATTGCGCACCCGCATGATCACCTCACACGTTAGTAGTTAAATTTAAAATCAATCCAAACTGCCTGACAAAAGTCTTTTTTGAAATGAACAAGATTAGGTACCGAAAGGGCACTAATTGGTTAATTAGTGTAATCAAGTCCCCGACTCTAGAATCTCTGGTTGCATAAAAAGTGAGGCACGCTCCCATATCTCGCTTGGTTTGTAGCTGACCCCTATAGGCTAGTGGCGACTCCTTATTTGAAAATTTTCATGAACACCCAATGTCAAGCGAGGTATGGGCTTAAGAGAGCCTATGTCTAATGAGGGTCCTGGACCCACATTTTGGACAACACCCCTAAACCTATTTATTTAGATATTTCCTTCCCTCCTCGGGACGGAAAAAATAGGTCGCGACAATACCAAATTCAGAAAAACTCTTCTATAGTGACTGAAGAACCAAACATTCTATAATTGTTGTTGCGCATTTGAAGGAATATAATACTCAATCATAAATCTACAATTCTTTAATTGTCTTATGACGTTTATTTATGATAATTAGCCTCATGGATCCTTAGTTTTTTGTTTAGTCAAAAACTTCATGTATTACATATGCTTTATGTTTCAATACAAATTAAGAGCGTTACGTTGTTATTTTCTAGGAAATTAATATAAAATTCAAAGCTGTATAGGATATTGGACTGGTTGCAAAACATGTTCCAATGGAAACAGAATAGACCCTATTCCCGAACCGGAAAAATAGGGTCGAGTCGAAAACATGGTCTAGTACAAAACAAAATAGGGTATAGGGTTTAAAAAAGAGGAACCGGTTATAACAGAATCATGTACAGGGTCTAGGTTTGGACCCTACCCATGCTGGATTTGATCACCCCTACTTGTAATCAAGACGTCAAAATCTTTACTAATTTGTTGATATTATCGACTGGTAAACCATGTGGGCAACTTACAATCAATCATCTAATGATCGCATTGGCTTCTTCAACATATAAAGTCTTGAAAGAACATCAGCATCCCTACTAATTCCTTGTCTTCTCTAGTTAACCATATCAATTTCCAAAGATCTCCAAGAATATCAGCATCCTCGCTGATTTTTTTTTTTATTTTCACTAAGTTGATTGAGTCAGCTTCCAAATATCTCCAAGGACACTTCATACACACGCCGGTTCCTCATCTTCATTAAACTCACAAGGATCACCATTATTGTTACAAGCTTCCACGTCATCTAAAATTGGTAGCTGCTCCAGTGTCAACAAAATGCTGCTCTGATAACAATCCACCGCACCCAATAATGATGCTAATCTTTTTGGTCCTTCCAAGTATATTGGCAATTTCAACTCTACTAAATTATTCATCTTCATGGTCCATCAAATTTTACCAAGCATCCTCGTAGGCTTACTTACCATACCAAGTTCATCCAACTATTTACCTGAGCTTTGTATCTTTGTGTTATCATGAACATCACTGTTCTTCTCAACTTGTTTACGCTCAATAACAGTCTTTCTTAATGTTCACCTTGTTTGGAGATCTTTCTAGCTTACAAACATCTTCAATGCCAAATATCTTATTCACCTCAGATATCGACAAAGTAATCTTGATAGTGGCAAAGCACGCCTCTTGTAGAATATTCTGGTGTTGTTTATGACATTATATGCATATCAGCTTGTGTATATATCTCCTAGCACTACTCAATCAACACACATTAGTAACATTTGATTGTCTTTGTCATCTTAAAAACAATATAAAGATTTTCCCAACATCATGATGGATAGAGATGAATAGCAAATATCTCAAAAATACTTCACACACTTTATGATCATTTGTTTTTGCTTATTTGGAGCCATACACTGTCTGTTAGTCTTTTAAGAAGTGAACAAAGTATTGTAGAAATGTGTGTATTTGTAATAGTGTGATCTATCAAGCTTCAAGCAAAAGCAATTTTGGGTAGAAGCAACGCAAGCTACATTTGTATATCTCAAGAGCTACTAGCAAAATTCATCATTGTTAGTAACCATTAATATGAAATAGTGGACATAGACTTATCCCAAGCCAAACCACTATAAATCTATGTTCCTCTATTTCTCTCTCTTATTAATTGCTATTTTATTTATTCGATAGAATCAACGTGCATGTAGTTTCTACTTAATATCCAATTTGGTTCTACTCATACAAACCTGCTTCTACTTATTTCTGCAAAAGAGTTGTCAAGTTTGTTAAATAATCTATTCACCCCCTCTAGGTAATATCACTAGCCGCAACAAAGCCCAATCTGATTTGAGATTAAATCTCCATTGAACTAGGGTGGACAATGGGGTAGCATTAAGAGTGCGTTTGGTTCAACATTTAGAAAGCCCATTGGCAAATTGCAAAGCAGTTTAGCTTAAAGGGCTTTGGGGTAAATGCAAAAACTGTTTGGTAAATTTTGCTTTGAGAAGCAATTTTGAAATGAATGATATTTGGTAAATTCTACTTTGAAAAGCCCATTTGCTAATTAATCTAAACTTTTAATTTTTACTTGTGTAAAATTTAAAACAAAATGTGGATTTTTTTAAATTTATATTTGATAACAATGTTAAAGATGTTGTGCAAACAATTTAATTAAAAATAAAATCTTTGTTTTGCTAAAAATATCGAATGAAAAAAATTCATGTACCCTCTTTCTCAATTATAAGAAAAATACTTTCATTATAATAAATGTGGTAACATATGCTTTAAGGAAAGAAACTCATTATCCTTAAAAATTACAAACATCCTTAACTTAACTATTTCCTAAATTCATCGCTATTTGATCACGTTCATATGTCATATCATATCCCACATCATCGGACTCCGTTTTATATAAATTGATATCCAAATCCGTTGTAACAAAATGTGCATCATTCATGACATTTCTTCGTATATAATTGTGCAAAGCCATCGCTGCTATCACAATCTTCACTTGCTTTGTGTATGGATAATTTGGCATACCCTTTAGAATCTTCCACTTCTTCTTTAATACACCAAAAGCTCGCTCAATTTTTTATCATAGTGATGAGTGGGCACGATTGAATACTTCTTTATAATTGAGGACCTCGTTGAAACTCAGGCAAATGATATCTGACTTCTTTGTATGGCCCCAAATAATCTATAGAATTTGGATATCTAGCATCTACCAAATAATACTTACTTACATAAAAATGTCATAAACATAATCAACATATAACACATACATATATTAATGCATAAAAACCATTAATTAACAAACCTTTCGGAGGATGAGGAAATTGTAAATCACATCTCTTAATGGCTTCATAAAAGATACGAGTATCATAAGTTGTTCCTTCCCAACTGGCCCAAACAAAAGTAAATTCCATGATAAAATTGCACACGACCATTACATTTTGGCATCGGTGTTCATTTTCAACCAATAAAACAAAGTTGATCACTTATAGGTACCATTGTTGGAATGTGTACCATCTATTGTTCTAATGCAATCCTAAAACAAAAACACAAATATTACTTGATTTATATTTAATTCATATTTTTCTATTGCATAATCGTAACTTACCTTAAAATGTGGAAAAAATCTTATATTATTTCTGATCTTTGGAACTTCCCTAAATTGCCGATTGGATGGTTGGATCAAATCTGCTCACTTTTTATATATTTTATCCAAAACTAAGCTAAATAGCCTGCATATGGTTTCCCCAAAATGCTGAAAAAACTCTTGTGCTAACCTATTACCTATATTATATCCTAAAATATGAAGAAACAATCTTAGCATTTATGCAACATCAATATTCCTAGTTCCTTGCAAACCATAGTGCGTGACTAAATCATGCATTAAATTTTTAAACACAACTCTATCCATTCTAAACATTCTATAAAACATTTCAGGATTAGCGTTCATGTCCATCAACTCTCTTAACCATGCATTTCCTGTATATGATGAGGTAATGCATAATATTTTTTGACTGTATATTGCCTGAAAAATAACGTAGGCATGCGCGGTTGCACAAAGTTGTCAATATTCCTCTTCTTTTTTTTCATACTTTTCATGTTCAAAAGAATCATCCATAACTGGTTAAAATAATAAAATAAAATTATAATAAGAGATATAACAAATTATTTAGACCAGTCATCAATAAAAAAACTTATCAACATCATATATATATATATATATATGCAAAACTCCACTCAATAAATAAAACACAAATTAAAAACATGTCTCACAATATAACATAAACATATCTCACTAACTAGTACAAATAAATAGTGCAAATATGTCTCACATTACATTAATGTTGCATATAAAAAATTTAAATAAATAGCTAACATCCTAGTGATGATTACGCTGTGCGAATTTATGCTTGATCTATGTGATTTTTTTTCTTGATCACCATCCAAGTTCATGAAGATTTGTCTATTATCTTTCTTTTCAGCAAAATAATCTAGTGCAAAAAAGTATAACTCTTGATCTTGCTTAATTTCAAGTATAGTCTTCAACGTCTCCATAATTTCTTCGTAAGGATCAAACTCTCTAGTGTGGCTCCTATTTTCAATAGCTGAATAAATTCTCTCCATTTGCGATTTTAGCTTAGTAGCCATACTCAATTTCTTTTGTTTCTTTCCTTGAGATTGCCTCATTGAACTCTGCGAGGTTCTTTTATCACTTCGAGGCTATTCACCAGTCATTTCACCCACGTCACAATCTATATTATCATCAGTAAATCTTGCACAACTACCGATGTCAAATTGTGTAGCCACAACATCCTCATCAACACATAAGCCTTGTGCAGGATTCCATGTAATACTTCTAGTAGCAACAATATCTCCAAACATTATATCAAACAAAACTTGAAGATCCGAATGTATGTCTTTCATTCTAAAAGCTCTAACCTTATGATTTTCTTGTTATAATAAACATTTTTCATGAGTTGTATAAAAAAAGATGAACTTAAAAAAACAAAAGAATAGGAAAAAACCTGAATTTTTCTCTCTCACCACTTATCACTTGCATCAATTGTGTTTTTTTTTGGATCACATCCTTATCTTGTTTCCTTGAAGACCAATGTCCTCCATCTTTTCTAATCTTCCTTAAGATTGTCTCACTTACTCTTCATTTGACCTTTATCATACTTTTTGCCCCTTAGGTCTTCAAATTTCTTAATTATAACTATCCATCCATCCCTTTTGTTGTTTGCAGGACGATTGCCATTGTCAATTTGTTTAACGTACAACTCACAAAAGGTTTCTACATCTTTAGGATTCCAAAATGCCTTTTCCCTTGATGAACTTGTCATCTACTAATAAAGCGACATAAACAAATGCAAGAAACACGGGTCAAAGGAAGGAGCCTCTCTCAAATGAGGTACTTGTTAAAGGGTCATCGATTGTATTTTGGATAGACATACAATTCTATCTGTATTTCAACCGATACTTAATGAACCCAAGCTCACACGGCTCTATTGACAAATCATGAATCTTTCCAACACTACGATGAAAAAATTTTAGAAAATTTGAAAACAAGTCCTTAAAGGAGACAATTCTTATTTACTACAATTTGCAAGCAATGATCTCAATTTCATTCAAATTATGAAACCAATCTGGACATCCATGGGAACTTGGGTGCAGACTGAAAATATTGCACTCTGATCAAGTTTCATTGATAATCCAAATGTAAATCAATCTCAATGGAATTGGTGTAAAATTAAAGCCGAGATTGATCTCTACAACTTTTGAGTTTTAAAAATTTGTAGGGAATGACCTTAACTTCATCAAAATTATGAAACACCTTCAAATATTCAAAAGAATCTGGACGTAGACTAGAAATAGTGCACTATGATCATGCCTTTTAAAACATTCTAATGAGCTCAATTTTAATAAAATTAGTGTCGAAAAAGCTTAGCATGTACCAAACAACTTTGCAGGAGAACACTTTTTGAAATTCACATCTCAAGATTTTATGAAAATCTTAGAAGCACCGAAGGTCAGTTCTGGAAAAGGTTTTTCAACAAACCTTGGAGGTTTGTGAAAAATACCAAATGTGCAAATTTGGGAGGTTTGTGAAAAATACCATCATCTATTTCTCAGCACGCATGATTTTATAAAAATCACACAATACACAAAGGTCAATCAACCTAGACAAATTTCACAAAATTCAATTACGCATTGGAGGTCTAACCGAACCTAAACCAGAGATCAATTCAGCATGGAGATTTTATGGCATACTAAACACCATGTGAAAAGAAACTATCATGATAGAAACATCTCAAGATTCCAACCATATGAATTTATAAAAGAGGCAAAAAAGAAAACCCACAAACGAGACGAAGGAGAGATTGAACCTACAAAGGAGTTGCTGGACGCGAGGTAGCAGATGCTAGGTAGAATTTGCGAGGTAGTAGGAGCAAGAGAGAGCAAACACGAGGCAGCAGACGCGAGGGGGGAGTAGGGCAGCAGACACAAGGGGAGAAGAAGGGAGAGGGCAGTAGACGCGATAGGAGAAGAAGGGAGAGAAACAAACCCTAGGTTATGTTCTTTTAAAAAGGGGTAAACTTGGAATTCTAATGAGTTTTTAGGGCAAAAAAGGAACTCTACAAAGTTTCATTAATAGAGCCTCTCAGCATTCCCAATGCCAACTTTCAACCTAAAGCTCCTTGAGAAGTGGTTGCCAAACACCCTAAATTTTTCTCAAAGGGCTTTTAGGCTCCAAGGGGCTTTCAAAATGTCAAACCAAACGCACCATAAGTCCTAATAAGGAGAAGGCATTCAAGAGAGAGATTCAAGAGGATTGAAAAATAAATACTCATTTAGGTAAGTTAAAGATTTTCTATTTCAATCAATTTCCTATTCTAACTAGATTTCCTAATTTAATGTTTCCTAATTAGATGTTTCCTAGATTGAGGTTTCCCAATTAGATATTGAGATTAAGGTTTCCTAATTAGATGTTTTTGGATTAAGGTTTCCCAATTAGATGTTTAGATTAAGGTTTCCTAATTAGATGTTTTCTAGATTTAGGTTTCCTATTTTGATATTTCCTCGTTTAAGGTTTCCTACTTTAACATTTCCTACTATAATGTTCCTTAGTTAAGTGTACTATCCCTCTATAAATAAGATGTGTTTTTCAATTACAGATGCAGATTTGTAAATTGATAATATGAGAGTTTCTATCAAGTAATCACTTGAACGAGTGTGCAAGATTCATGGCAAGTTTTCCAATCGACGTTCTAGTGGAGATCTTCTTGTGGCTCTCCGTAAAACCTTTGGTCCTATTCAGGTGCGTATGTAAATCTTGGAATTCTCTCCTCACCAGCCCCTTTTTCATCAAAGCTTATCTAGAGAGATCGGTCAAATTGCACAAATTTGATCTTCTTAAGTATGACTTCAACAACATTTCAAGAGTACAAATTCACTATTCCCCCAAGAATGAATTGTCTAATCTCGATACATCATTTATCAAAGATGGCGAAAAATTCAAATTAGTTGGTTCGTGCAATGGAATTGCTTGTTTATCCTCTTTTGACAGTGAAATTCCTCACCACTCAAAGATCTTCCTTTGGAATCCGTCAACTGGTGAAAACATAACCCTTCCTCAACCTAGCCATCATGTGTCCAACTTGGTTGGATTCGGATTCAATCCCTTAAGTGGTCATCCAGATGATTTTTCAATAGTCAACATGAATATATATCTTGAACAACACCCAAACTATACCTCTCAAGTGGAGGTGTATAGCTTTAGAAGAAATTGTTGGAAACAACTCGGCAACATTTTCCCTCCTTCGCTAACCCAACACTTAGGCAATCAAGTTATCTTCAAGAACTTCATTTGTTGGTGCCCTTGCTTTTACCTTGATGGTGAATTCGTCGCATTGTTGATCCTATTCGATGTAGTTCAAGATGATTTCCAAAAAATAGCACTTCCAGATATAATGCCTCTTGGGGAAAATGTTATCAACTTACTGGAGGGTTGCTTGTCTGTAATAGCACATAACTCATCGACCAAAAATTTTGAAGTATGGATCATGAAAGAGTTTGGTGTTTGCAAATCATGGATCAAATTGTATACAATTGGAATTTCTACGGGAAGACTTTCGAGTTACCGGCCAGTTGGGTTTGCAAATTCTGGAGAAGTTTTCTTCATAAATACCTTCAATATGGGATTACGATTCAAATCTCCCCGTCATTTGGCTCTTTACAACATACGAAGCAAAAAGTTTGGGGCATTTATTGTGGAGGTCGATTGCTACGATACCACTCAACTGGTTACTTGTTTAGAGAGTTTGATTTCTCTCTCGTCCACAAATAATGTTAAGCATTAGGAGGCTGGCAGAATAGCTTTTCAAACTAAAGACCACATGGAGAGAATTATGTTCTATCCGTACGAATAAGACTGCCTTTTATTTCCATGTACTTTTCATGATATAGTTCTTATTATCGTTTTAAATTCGAGAATGTATTGCTGTGTAATTTGTCATCTAGTGAATCAACGGACCGTTTATTGATATGTAAGTGAATATTCATGTGATGCAGAAGAAATAGTAATGTTGTTAACCCAGTTTCGGGTTGATTTTACTAACATATTACATAAAATGAATACCATGAAATCTAACACATGCGAACACATACCGCTAACGCCATTGCAACACCCAGCTAAATTGAATACATTACGATCTTGAGGAAAAAGAAGAATCGAGATCAAATAGTTCGTATTTGGCAAGACAACACATCTGCACTCCGGACGGATTGTCAAGTCATTAAACTTGTGCAACTTGGTTGATGAAAAAGATGGTAAGAGTGTAGAGAATCCCATGATTTACGGACACCTGAATCGGATCAAAGGTGTTGCTGGGGGGCTCTATAAGATCTCCAGTAGGATGTTAATTGGGAACCTTGCCATTATTCTTGTGTAGTTTTTCACGAGTGCTCAGTAAAATCTCTTTTAAACTTCATAAGTTGCTTATGATTTCTATGTAAATGGTTGTTACTAGAAACAAAAGAGTAGAATCAGACACTATTTGACACATTATCAAACAGGCTCTTAGTTAGTTAGGAAAATTACCAAACGGATTTCTATTCTTTTTTTGTTACTAGAAACAAAAGAATAGAATTAGACACTGTTTGACACATTATCAAACAGGCTCTTAGTTAATTAGGAAAATTGCCTTGTGATTTATTGAAGAGACTTACATTTGTATTGATAAAATTCTCTATTTTATATTCATGTACTTTTCATAACATAACTCTTAATCGAGTGTCAAATTGATGACTCAACTGCTGTGTTGGTTTAGAGTGCAATCCCAAGTAAACACAATTGTGCATCCCAGTCTTGTTCTTTCTTGATAAACTGACTCGACAAAGAGCTTTTGATAAAATATACAAAGTAGCAAGGCAAAAATAAATCTTCCTAAGATCTTGTATGGTATTAAATCCATTACAGAATAAATGCACTAAAAGTCCTAAAAATTTGTACTTAAAGTGCTAAAAACTATCAAAAATAGGAATTTAATCCCGAGCAATCAATGCCTTCTTTAGCTATGTTGAATTTGAGCGACAGAAATGTGAATTTATTATATTCTAATGACATGTGGCAAAGAGCGCCACATCAGAAAGGCCAAACTGTAAAGAAAGAAAAAAGCCAAAAAGAAAAGAAAAGAAAGAAACCAAAAAAAAATAATAAAAACTAGAGACGAGAGAGGGGAGAGAGATGGTCGGCCGGGGCTGGAAAGGGCGCACTGCTGTCCTGACTTCGGCTGCGGGGGCTGGTGAGTCTTGCGCGGCCACAGGCATGTGCCACTGGCCTTCGACGAGACTTCGACTCCAATGGCGGGAAATGTTTTAGGCGAGTGACTTACTTCACTGCTAATTCTGATTTAACTTAGTTTTTCTTTCTTTCTTAATTTTTGGCTCTTCTTTTTTTTAGTTTTTGGCCTTTTTCGCCCATGCCAAATCAGCTCCACGTGAGCGTATTCTGTCATCCAAAAAGGCAAATTGAGAATTGCTCAATTTGCACACCGATTGAGCCAAGACAGCTCCACACCGACAAATAAGCAAAAGCTCGAACCCAGAACCACGCCTCTGTTCGAGAAGGGCCTTGCTGACAGAGCGGACTCTGCTGCCAGACCGCAAGACCGGCGGGCACTTCTGAGGAGCAGCCGCCGTCGTGGCTGCCGTGAGGGGACTGATCCCAGCCGATTGCCGACGGAGTCGCACGAGCTTTTCCACTTCAGGAGCTGAGAGAGCTTTTTTCGGAGCTGTTTTCATTTGATGCAAATATTATATATTATAAAGATTAGTCACTTTAAAAAAAGACAGATCAAGAGATTAAGAAGAAGAAAAAATCCACCTGCTACGTGTCGCCTTGTGTGAAATTGGCCACCAACTTTCTCATCATTTACCCGCTCAAGTGGAATGCATTTTAATTAACTTGATAATTCTGATTGGTGAGTGAGCTATCTAATTTGGGGCAATATCAGCGTCGCTATCATACCATTATTATTATTATTATTATTATTACTGTAACAAGATCAAATTAAAATTGGAATAAATGTTATGTTGGTTGAAATGACTAGCTCCCGATAAAACACAACATGAAACCCATTCAATTATTTTTCTTTGGCAACCCTAAATTGATTGCCTATAATTTGACAAAGACCTTTTATTAAGATATAACAATTGGATAGAGCCCAAAAGTGTCTTCTCATAAGTCAAGTGGCATAGTCACGTCCAATATAAATGCATCATTATTTACATTGAAATCAGAATCAATTATGGAGTATAAAAATATCTGCTACTTGAACAAGTCTACGAAAACAATGGAGAGCTTTCTGTTCAACCTTCTAATGGATATCTTATTGAGACTCCCCACAAGGACCTTTGGTTCGGTTTATGTGTGTACGTAGATCTTGTAGTATTCTTTGTACTAACTACTCCTTCATCAGAGTTTATCTTGAGAGATCAACCGCTGCAAAAATTTGATTTTGTTGAGCACAACATGGACTTTCAATACTACTTACCTTTACCAAAAAAAAAACATGGACTTTCGACCAAAAAAGGAAAAGTACAATATGGACAACCTTTTAAGAGCGCAAATGCGGTAGCTCCTAAAAGCGAACAATCTGCCCGATACTTCACATGTCCAAGATCTCGAGAAGGTCTTTTTAGTTGGTTCATGCAAGGGAATTATTTGCTTATTTGCCGTTAAGAGTAGGAACCCTCACCACTCATAGATCTTTCTATGGAACCCATCAATTGGTCAAAACATAGCCCTTCCCCAACCCAACTCTACTGTGTCAGACCTGATTGGATTTGGATTCAATTCCTTGAGTTGCCATTCTCGATGATTTTAAAGTAGTCGATGTAAATACTTATTTGAAAGAACACATGAACTATACCTCCAGAGGGGAGGTGTATAATTTAATAAGAAATTGTTGGAAGCAACTTGGTGATATTGTCCCTCAATTGCTTCTTCAACATTTAGGCACTCAATTTATCTCTGATAATTTCATCTGTCGGTGCCCTTCTTTTCATGTGTCGATCCTATTTGATGTAGTCAATGATGTTTTCCTGAAAATGGTACTTCCCTATACAATGCCTTGTGGACTGAAACACATTAGCTTGCTCAATGGATACTTGTCCCTAATGGTAACTAACTTCGAAGACTATGAAGTATGGGTTCTGAAAGAGTTCGGCGTCCTTGATTCATGGTCAAATTTACATCAGATGGAGGTTTCAGAAAGAGGCATTGGGTATTATTGGCCAGTTGGGCTTGCAATTTCCAGAGAAGTTTTCTTCGTAAAGGTGAGTTTTGTGGGCTCATTATTCGAATCTCCCTTTTGTTTGGTTTTATACGACACGAGGGAGAAATGGGCTCATTCCCATCCACAAACAATGCTGGGAAATAGCTGGTTGGAGCAGTGGAGAAATGTACTATGTAATATCAAAGAGACTTATATTAGTATGAAGATGAGTCTTTCTTCATTCCATATGCCATGATACTTTACCTCTGACATAGTTTCAAATTAATGAGCGAATCGCCACTAATTTGTTGTTTTGGTGAATTTTGAGCAGTTTGAGAATGGTAGCATCAGTAAGTGAATGTGCATGCAATGTAAATAGATATAATTATGCCGTCAACGGGGTTGTGATTGATTTTACTATTAAATTGTATCAAAAAATCTAACAATGTTCTATTTTCTCTTCATTTCTTCAACAAACAAATTTATCAAAGTGATATTGTAGAAACTTGGAACATAAATAAATAAAAGAAGTGAAAATGTTGGGTTCACATAAAGCCCATACCTGTCGGAGACTTTATGTCACTAAAGCCCATACTCATACATCTTTTTTGTATTTAAGTCTGAAAATATGTGCTCTAACGTTTAAAACTAAGAACTATCATGGACCATGCGGCCCTATGGGCCCAATCTCCTTTTTTTGGTTCGGAAAAGTTAGATAAGTTTCATTAAAGAGAGTTTTGTGGATACACATCCAAAACATTAAAGTAACATAAATTCCAGATGACTTGACAGGGATAAATGGTCCCATGCTAGTTAGACTTCTTTTTCTTTAGGTTTTAGCAATCTAATCCACGATTTTGTTGGTCTCTTTAGTGCAATGGGACCATTTAGGTTCGAAAAGATAGACATCTGATCATGCCCTCTAGCAATAATTGCATCTCCCACTCAGTTGAACTAATTTGTACTCAATAAGGCTTCAATATCTTTGTCACTATCTGACTCGAGGGTTAAATCTTCTGTCGTTCAAGTAGAGAAGAAAGTTAGGTTTTCCACATTGAATTAGTTAAATTTTATTCTTATATCAAATATGTATTCTTATACGTAGCACCGTCTCCACAGATAGGTTATCCCATGATGGACAATCGCGTTTTTTCTTTCTCATAGCCATAGGTGGGGCAAGCTATCGTAACCAAATACCCATAATTGCGATACATAACGATCCTCTCGAAGTTCTCTTGCATCTTGAATCGTTGACTCAGTCTCCACTGTAAGTGGGACATGCTATTGTCACCGTATACCTATGATTGCGATATTCACCGATCCTCTTGAAGTTCTCTTTCCGTCCATAAAAGCGGAGTCCCGACACGGATTTGAGCATAAGATCAGCGAGGGTGTGGATGTTATGTTGATGGGTCGCAATGCAGAAAGAATTGCCGACTCTCTATCTTCGGTTCATTTAGTGTTAGATGACCTTGGATTGAACATATCAAATAGAGCTTGCACCATGAGTGAGTATCGCGAAAGGCAGATGCTAAAGCATTTCGTCATGAATATTGAGACTTAAACTAACCATGTCTTTTGCTATTGATAGTATTGCTCAGTCAGTTTTTTTTTTTTAATTGGTCCTACTCTATTCGTACTCTAACTCTCACTCTTAGACTTTTGCTTTGCCCTTATGCAGGGTATAAGAATTAAAACCCATACCTAAGACTAAATCGTCCCCACCCTAACCCCCTGAGAAGATGGGGATTCGAACCCCCATGTTTTCCTTCCTATGTGAGAAAGATGGCAACCGGAATAAACTTCAGTAATTTTTCAATCAGTATTGAAAGAGTGTTATTTGGGTGAAATTTGTGATATTCTAGAATGATGCTCCTGCACATCAACGAGATAGTTCTCTCCCTGCCCATGCCCACAACAAAGAACTTTATTCTTGTTCCTTCTCCATATTTGTTTCGTCAAATAATTGAGGGCATATGAATATCATGGGACAAAATTATATAAATCTCTTTTTATTTGCCATGTGACCAAGATTTTTGCGATTTAGTAGCCTAATTGTATTCTCAAGTTTTATTTTAATAAATCAATTTTCTCCTGTTTTGGGCCACTACATCAGGTTCCCCTCTCATCCCTTGCAAACTAGTCAGTCTGCATCCTCTTCTCTGCAAATTGGTGCAGGTCATGCAAAATTTCCTTCCTCAGCTGGCGCAGCTGTATGAGACTGTAAATGTTGCTGGTGAGAATCCACTTGAGATCGTATTCATTTCCTTGGATCATGATGAGAATGCTTTCAATGAGCACTTCCAGTGCATGCCCTGGCTCGCCGCCCCTTCAATGTGATATTGTACAGACTTGTTAAGATACACGTGTGAGTTGTGTTCGAAAAGTAGTCCTACATCAGAGAATTAATGTGGTGTTGAATAGTTAATATATCATACTTGGCCCATAACTTACTAGTTTAAGTTTTTGAGTTAAAGTTGGTCCAACTAGATATATTGACTGGCTTGGACTTGAGTTTCCTCCTTGGAGATCTCCCCAATTTGAAAGTATTGGACTTTCACTGTGTGCTAACTGGTATCAGAGCCAATGGTTACGGTTTTCGAGCAATTAGGTGTTGTGGTGTAATAACATGAGCCTAAAAGTATCGGACTTCCGCTGCATGCTCCCAATAACTAATATCAAAACCGATGGTTACAGTTTCCGGGCAGTTAGGCGTTGTGGTGTAATAACATAAGCCTGAAAGTATCGGACTTCCGTTGCTTGCTTCCAATAACTGGTATTAGAGCTGATGGTTACAGTTAAGTGTTGTGATGTAATAACATGAGCCCGTGAAGATGGCCCAAGTGGGCATTATGGTGTAACAACGTGGGCGATATCTAATTTAAGAAGGAGTAAACCTAACACTAGAGCTCACACGTGAGAGGAAGATTGTTAGGATACAAGTGTGAGTTATGTTAGAAAAGTAGTCTTACATCGGAAAATTGATGTGGTGTTGAGCAGTTAATATATCTTAGTTGGCACATAATTCACTAGTTTAAGCTTTTGAGTTAAAGTGGGTCCAATTAGATATATTGACGAACTCGGACTTGGGTTTTCTCATTGGAAATCTCCCTAGATAAAGATATTTAGATTTCTACTGTGTACTCTCAACACAACTCACTATACACTACATCGTCCATCGCATTCCATCCCTTATTCCCTTGACTTTAGAAGAGACACCGGTCATGATGAGTTGATTGGTTTTAATAGAAGATTACGGACCTGAAGCATTCCCATTCACGAAGAAAAGATAGGAGGAACTCAAGATTCTTGATGTTTCTAGGTGCGAAGGTAGAAACTTGGAACACCTATTGGCCGGGGAAGGTTGAGACTATTTTTTCATTTCCGACGGTGGAGCTGGAAGTGTATGTTTGATGGTTGACTAATTGTTACGTCCTAGATTTTCCGACTCGTTGCGGAGATTTCTATCCAAATTCAATTGTCGGACTTTTCAGATATTGAGATTAATTATTGGACTCTAGCCTCATTACTTCCAAAAAAAATTTAGGGTGCTCGGAAGCATTGGATGTAGGAACGCCGAGTCGACATTCGGACCCGAGACCTCATTATTTTCCTTCCCTCTTCTTTCTCTTCCACGTGCGTGCTTCCCTCTCTCCTCTTTCTCTCTTCTTTCCCTCTCTTTTCTTTCTTCCCGTTCGACTGCCGCGCCTGCTCCCTTTCTCTCTCACGTCCCCTCTCTGCATTTTCTCTTCTTTGGCAGCCTGCCCCAGCTGCTCCTCTCTGCCGCCTGTCCTTTCTTCCCCCCCTTCTCTTCTTGGTTTGACTTTTCAAACCCTCTCTCTCTCTCTCTCTCTCTCTCCCCGGCTGCGACCGACTGCCGCTGCCTTCTGCTTCTTCTTCTTTTTCTTCTTCAGCTGCTGGTTTCCCTGGGTCGACGAAGCTGCTGCTGTTGCTGCGCTTTCGTACTGCAAGCCGCCACCACAGCAGCTCCGTCACCCCGCCAGCTCACCGTCGGCCCGCCGGTCTCGCCGCCCGGCCGACCACCACCCCGAATCGCCGCTTTTCTGCTCCCCCTCCTTCGTTCTCTTTGCCGAACTGCTGTTGCTGCTGTTTCTGTTTTGCCCCCCCTATAGACTGCAACCACCACCACCTTAGCTGCCTCTCACCGAGCCGGAGTTGTCCACTGCCGTGCCGTCAGCTGCGAGGAGCCAAGCCAAAGCGAGGCGCTCCTTTCTTCCTCCTCCTCCGCTCACCGCAGCTGTTGTTGCGTTCCTTCTGTGCTTGACCAGACGCCGCCGCGTTGCGTCCGTTCGTCGGAGAACTCACCGACCAAGACCGTCGGTCCATCCGCCGGCCAGCTCAGCCGCCGCCATCGCCGTCCCTCTCTCGGGTTTCGGCCAAAACCGCGACCAGCGGCCTCGCTGCCTTTCGCAGCCACCAGATCTGGTCGCCGGAGGTGCTGGCCGCCGTCCAGACGTCGCCGGCCACCCTCTAGCCTCCGAACCAGCCGCCCTCCTCTTCTCCCAGCCGTATTCCGCCCGAACCAGTCGTCGCCGGAGCTCCTCGCCAGTCGCCGGAGCTGCTGGCCACCGTCCAGACGTCGCCGGAGCACCCACCAGCCGGCCCCATGCCGCCTCAGCCCCGGTTCCCTCCATTTCCTGGCTGTTTGTCGCGCGGACAGCCCTCTCTCGGCCAAGATCCGGTCCCGTGCCGCCCCACCTCAACATCTCAGAGATTCCCGAGCATTCCCCTCGTTGGTGCCGTCGCGCTTGTGTTGCCAGAAACGCAAACCGGTGAGTTGTTTTCCTAATCCCTTAATTAGGGGATAATCTCGTATTAGGGGTAGTTTAATTAGTATTAAGTGTTATTAGTGACTAATATTGATTAGTTGTGCTTGATTGTGTATTATATGCCCTAAGTGAGATTATGATAAGCTAGTGGTGGCTTGAGCATGCTTGTTGCTAATTAAATTGGATTATGGTTAATTAGCATTAGTTTATTATACTAATCCTAAGTTTTGTTAATGAAATTGGTTAAGGAAGGATTAGTAGGAATTATAAATAATTAATTATGATTATTGGTTGAGGATGGATTAAAGTGAGCAATAATTATATGTATTCGATTATTGCTTATGGATGAAAGGTTGATAGTTATTTATAATGGTATGTTTTGGACATTAAATATTCATGGAATATTTTATGAAAATGATTTACTTTTGTTAAGTAATTATTTATGGAATTGATAAATAGTTATGACTATTTTGTGTGGGAGCCAATTAATTATCGGGTTAATTAACTGAAGTATTTTCCTGGATATTGAGATGGATTATGAGAATTATGGGAGTTTATAATTATTTAGTTGTAGTCCATTATTTATGGGAATACTTGGCTACGATTAAATAATGGAGGCATGCAATTGTTTAGTGAAGCACATATTTCTTGAGAATTATGTGAACTCATGTGATTGTGTTCTGAAGTAATGATTACTTAACTGTATTTTCTTTACGTGTGAAAGTTACGATACTTTGATGTGGGCACAACCACGCCTGTATTGATTGTTGAGGAAAGAGGAAGCCGACATGAGTGGTAGATGCGCTAGTATGATCACGTAAAGGGAGACACGACTGATGGATTTCAGTTACTCAATGGATTTCGGGGAAAGTGTTACCAATGGATTTTGGATACTCGATGGATTTGGAAAATGCGACTGATGGATTTCGGTTATTCAATGGATTTCGAGGAAAGCATTACCAATGAATTTTGGATACCCGATAAATTTTGGAAGACGCGACTGATGGATTTCGGTTACTCGATGGATTTCGGGGAAAGCGTTACTAATGAATTTTGAATACCTAATGGATTTCGGAAAACGCAACTGATGGATTTTGATTACTCGATGGATTTCAGGGTAAACATTACCAATGGATTTTGAATACCCGATGGATTTCGGAAGACGCGACTGATGGATTTCGGTTACTCGATGGATTTCGAGGAAAGCGTTACCAATGGATTTTGGATACCCGATAGATTTCGGAAGACGCGACTGATAGATTTCGGTTACTCGATGGATTTCGAGGAAAGCGTTACTGGTGGATTTTGGATTTGGCCTAAGGGGAAGCAGTAATTTGGATACATATAGAGACTTGAATTATGGAGTTAATAATTACTATGCGTTCTAGGTGATTGAATACGTTTACTACATAATGGTTGCCTGGCTTTATGTGTGTATTGAGCATGTGAAATGTTAGATGCCTGGGAAAAATGATAGGGTCTTGATGCGTGGAGATGTATGGTTGGAACACGCCTGATTAGTATATGCTTGGAATGCTATATATACAGTATTCTAATTATGTGAATATTGGTTTGCCTTTGTATGGCCTGTGTGACTAATATTGTGCGGGGTTTATGCAACCGCGAGGTAAGGTTGCTTGTGATTAGATTCGATTGAGATTTCGTTGCATGTTATGGACAGACCAAAGTGGTGGTCACTTGGCTTTAGATTAGTCATCGTTGATAGGTTGCATGATTAGGTTGCACGCGAGGCGAGCGAGTTTCCTAACTGAGGCTTAGGATAATAACTTACTGAGATTTTATCTCATTGGTTATATATTGTATAACCATTTTCAGGTCTCTGATGGATGCGCTTGGATGTTGGTTGTTGGGACTAATCGGACCTCGAACCCTAAGGATAATGAAGGAAGTAGATTGACCATTTTGCCCTTGTATATGTATTTCTTGCACCTAGCAATAGGACCAGTATGAAACGAGACCATCGTGAATTGTCTATTTTTCTCACTATCCCTATTGTTGATGTTTGACCGGGGTTTTATATTTGTTTCCGCATGTGCATAGTTTTAAGATTAAAAGAATGGTTGGTGATGCCGTCCTGGGACGTCGCATTTCAATGACAGCATGTAAAAAGGGGATTATCGCGTTCTCAAGGGTTGGGGGCATGACACTAATGCTATTCTTTTTGTTGCATATGTTGGTTCTACTTCATTAGTAAAGCATCTCTCCTATTTAAATAAAAAAAAAATAACAATCGGCTAAGCTTCCCTTTTGGAATAGAAAACCGAATTGCCCGAACACTGGTTCCACTATTAGAAATTGGGAATTGAACTGGTACTCTCGAGAACCAATTTAGTCTAGGTGGTTCCTGATTCGGCCAATCCATCTTGCTCACTCCTATTAGTGAAGACATATGATAAACCAATGAAATAGTAACGAGACCAATAGTGTCACAAAGCACATGAGATCATACAAAATAATAGTCTATATCAATGTACTTGTTCTATTCATGGAAAACTGTCCTATTTGAATAGATGGTAGTCATGATAAATGATTATACCACCATTATGACAGACTTTTATGTCTTTCTAATAACCATCGTAAGATGATATAGCAAAAAGAGCATGATATTTTGCTTCAGTGCTAAATCGAGCCATGATAGTCTATTTTTTGTTCCACGAAGATATAAGTGAGTTTCCTTGAAGAAGTAGGAAAATAAGCTCACAACTGTCAGATAAAGTGAGCCAAAAAGTGAAGGTAACGATCAAATTGAGTAGCATGTAGCGTGGTCATAAACTGACGGACAATCTGAACTGTGTAGGTGATCTAACGACGAGTAACAGTGCAACGTACAAGATGCCAACCAATTTTTGGAAGGTTACAGGATTTGGAAATGAGTTTCATCTGTGTCATTAGATTTGGCATTAGTCTCGATAGGAATTCTAGAAATCTAGCTATCAAGTCATATTCCAAAAAGAAAATAAGTAGTATATTCTACTTGAAAAAGATAATAATAGTAGGAATCTAAAGCAACCTCTAAGGCTAGAAAATAGCTAAGTTGCCAGATCCCTCATTTCAAACTATTGATTGAGATCATTTCAAACTATGATGATTGTCAGTTATAACTAAATGGTCCACATAAAAAAGCAGCATGATATATCTACGAAATGTTCACCAAACAAAGATAGCATGGTCACAGGGACTGCGTATCGTCCAAGGAGAGCATTGATAATTTCAAAAATCCTCAAGTATTGCCTCAGTATTCTCTAGCGCTCCAAAGGAATCATACGAATTTGATCTTACAGAGATGAACAGTGATTCTAAAGCAAAGCATGAGGGGACACCATTAATTCAACAAGGAAAAGGAAGTTTTAATACAATGCTACCACCGAAAGAGAGGCCCTTGACGGCAAAAGGAGACTCTGATACTCCATCAGGTAACATTAACATTGAAAGGGTAGTAAAAATTTGCTAGAGAGCTTGAAAAAGAAAGGGGCCTCTAAGGAAGAGATTTTAGAGTTAGGAAAGGAATCGGTGCAATCCCCTCGAGTGACATTGAGGCTTACTCTACTCCAAAAGAATTGTGAAGAGGAAACTGATTCCTTATAAAAGGGACTTGAACTTATCAAATGCCAAGAACATATGCGGAAACAGGCCCGACGATATGTGTTGTACCAATCAAAAAGCATATCACTAAACAGACATACCTTATTGTCACAAATTAAGTGTTCCTTTTGTAGTGATGAGAGTTTTCGATTAGAATGTATCCCAATTTAGAGAGTTTTTTCTTTGTTTTGTGTAGGAGTGCTCTCAAGCATGAAAATTCTTCCTTCAACGTCTCTTTTCATTCTATTATTTTTATTTTACAGATTTCTCCCATAAAATAACTGTCTTTGTAGTTTACTTCTCTCATGGGTCTTTTCAAAATTATTAATTGATGGGCCGGGTTTAGCTCAATATGGGCGGCCCATTATCTATGAAAAACCCATCAAATTGCTTGATGTAAGAGGAGATTGAGAAACATAGGAGAATGAGAAAATGGTGGAGGATTCTAAGTAAAAGGAACCTGAATCCGAGGGGGAAAAGGCACAGAAAATGATGATGATAACAGAATTTATGATAAATTTGAGCCCACTGAGGCTTCAGTAGAGCGAAAAGTTGTCCCTGAGATGTTCCTAATCGATATCCTGTAGTAGTCACTTCAACATGTTGCCGATTCGTGTGAAGTGATGATCACAGATTTATTAACTTTGATTTTATTGAATTCCGTGGCCTATTTATCTTCCTGTAATTTGAAGATGTTCAATTGTTAAAGCTGTATACACTGGACGTAGAGGTCTACCCGAAAGTTGTTGGTTGTTTCTATTCTAATATGCACTTCAAAAGTCTTGATGACAATTATGAATCAGCACTATGCCTTGTCTACGGAATTACTTGAGATTCTATCCACTAATTTCCGCACTTTCGTCAAAATCTCTGTTTCTGCGAATGACGCAAACAAAAGTTTGACTAAAGATTTTACTTTTGAGAGAGAATATCGGGATCATGTCTCTCACAATCAATTGCACTAGAAGTGCAAAATTCTTTAGAAAATTCTTATCATGTGCATCAAACCCAAGGTCATCTACTAATGATATCTCCAGATATGAAGCGCAATTGTTGTGAGCCATCATAAATGGTGTCAAATTCTCTAACCCACAAACAATTTTTCTTCATATTTATAGAACCAAAAGGAAATGGTTTGGAAAACTACCTTATGTTGTTTTTATTACCCTTATCCTGAAGCACAAGGATGTTGTAATTGTAGAAATATCCATGAAGGAAAAACTGGTCAATATTGACATAGGGAAAGAGACTATGAGAAAGATGCATCTTCGAGCCACTGTGAATGCTGGGAACAAGGTATGGAGATTGGATATGGTGATGATAAGTTGGCTAGGGAAACTCTGGAGCCACTTTGCTAAAGAAGGGACGAACTGGCAAGGAAGGATCAAGTAAGGAAGGAAAGATTGACATGCCTTCTCCCGGTATTGCTAAAGGGAAGAAGAAATTGGCGGCCTCTTCTCTAAAGGAGACCGAGAAAGTGGTCGACACATAGTAGACATCATGGGGTTTATCAACTATGGGAGAGGAAATAGGAGAAACAATCAAAGTGGTCAAAGATCAAGAGGAGTTGGTTAAGGAGAAAAAGGCAAGAGAAAGGAGGATAAGACTCATGGGAAATCTTCCAAAGGAGGAGAAAAGCATAAAGGATCATCAGTGTGAGCTAAAAGATAATGTCATAAGTCTTATGGAGCAGATGACTAAGAGTGTGAATAGTAACCATTTTGTTCTCAAATCTAATTTGTGCTCAGAAATATTATTTTTTTATTCTATTCCTAAGAATAATTTCTAAGCATTTGAAAGTGTTTGGTAACCGTCCAAGATTTTTATTCTCGAGATAGAAATGCATTAAGTAAAACTCTTAAATTTTTTTGTTTCTTTTAATTTTTTAATACTTTTATTATATTTTTATTATATTTCTCTTTTTTCTTTATTCTTTTTTTCCCCTTTTCTCTTCTTCTTCCTCCTTTTGCGGGCGGTTGCCATTGCTAGTTGTCACGCCCCGACTCTTGGGCATGTAGTAATCCCTATTCTCTTTGGTCTAACTAGTCTTTTTGTTTTCCATTATGCACAAGCAGAAACAGTTTAACCCCCAATCAATCAACCAATCACAACAGGGATAGTAGAATGAACAAACACCATAGTAGTAAACCAGTTCATTTATTCATTTACCAGATTAACCCCTAAAGGAATATCTCTAATTACAAATCGTCAGTGGCTAATTCTTTTTTTCCAAGCCTACAAAAAAATGCCAGGGCTAGGTTAATCTACTTCTTCAAAAGCTTGGGTTCTGCACACCTATCAGGGACTACCAAAACACATTGACCCATCCGAGTCAGGTTCCATCAGGTCGTAGTCAGAGGGGTATGGGTCAGCTGTTGGTGAGGTAGAATCGGGATCCACCACTGTCCCATCTAGAGGGTTTAACTCCATGCAATATCAATCCACATTTTTAGAGCCCCTACCAGGTAGACTATCAAGACCATGCAAAGGGCCAAACAGAGTCTCGCCCTTCCTAATATACCATGCCAAAAACCGATGGGGAACCCACATCTCCAATCCTTCATCCACTCAAATGGTGGAAACATATTTCTCATACAAGTACACCTGACCTGGAAATTGATGGGTCATAACAATGGTTTCACAATCCTTGGGAACCCCAAACCGCACTGGGTGATACATCATCCTAAGAACATGAAATGGTTAAATAATAACTAATAAGATATAATCTCAGTGAGTTCTCCCCCTAAGCTCCGATTAGAACATTGACTCATCTTGGGGTACCTATCATACAAAAAAATCCTCAAGCAGATCAACGGCAAAATAATACTAATTGCTCCAGTTAATGACACAATCTACTCAGTAAACCTATAAATAACATTGACAAACAATCGACTCACAAGTAACCTTACCCGGTCATGCCATACCCTACACGATAAGCGCACATGCACTTCACTATAAATGCACACCACATTCTCAATAATGCATTAATCAACCACAATCGAGTTGTATCACAAGTGATCTCACCTAGCCATTGCCATACCCTGCATGAGATTATCTCAAACATGCTATAACCAATGCAACCAACACATGCATAATCAGAACCAATATCAATATATTTCTCATGCACCCCTGCATTCATGCACGTTTCGACTATTAATGCTCTTAAGGGCCACAATCGAACTCTCACTGATGTGTACAACTGAACTCCCACCGGTGTCTATTGGCTTTGGTAGGTATTGTCCCGCCCCATTGGGCACGACTACATCTGGATCTCCCTCCCAGACAGCATTCTCAAAGGAGCATAGGTCCAACCTCTATCGTGACCTGCATCCAAACTCCCGTCGGGGTGATGTTTATATTATGTGACCATACGAGCATACCACAAATAAATAATTACATGCATTGACCAATGAAGACATGTTACATGCTTAACATAAAAGTCTATTGCACATTTTTCATGTAAAAATGTAGGAATGAATTGCATGCAATCACATTTTATTTCAAAACCCGTCTAGCTTTTATGCATTGTCGATAAAACATGCCATTCTCATTTTTCTTGCAAAACTTGACATATATACGCCTGACACCTTAGGGTTTTTTCTTTTTATAGTTCATGCAATAGTACACAAACGTTAATGCATAAGTATCAAAATAATCAAGCACTTAATAATTTCAATCAATCACATGACCAATACCTTATTAGTCCAAACTGCAATTCAACATGCTTTAATAAATACGGACACATCAAATTAGTCACACAATTTAATTATAAATAAATAGTACTATTCATAATTAAATAATAATTAATTATTATTAAATATAATTAATAAAAATTACGAATTTAATAAATAATAATTAAAAAGAAATTATTTATTTTTAATAAAATAATATTAATCAAGATTATCTCACTAATCCTTGATTATCCTAATTAACCACAGTTAATATGCATTAAGCATGATTAAAAATTTAATAAAAGTTAAATATAGTTAGCTAACCTAACTATGTTTCCACCTTAGTTAATTAACCTAACCATAGTCCACTCTCTAACAAATCCTCTAAACCATGGTCAATCATAATCAACTTCCTAACTAATATTAACTATAACTTAATATATTACTACGCAAGTTTAACGGATTAATTTAGGATTAAAGCATAAACTCACCCTGTGATGATTCCGATGACACCAGTGTGACGGTGGTGGCGAGGCAAACTTGCGGGCATCTCCAGTTTGCCGAGACTAAGCGGTCCGAAATCGGATCTCGATCGAGATGGTTCGGACCTAGCTGACCCATGGAGGAGAGAGGCACCATGCTAGCTTTGGGCAACTACGGCTAGCGGCGGCGACTAGACAGAGGGTGGCTGACGATAGCTACGAGGCCAGGATAAACACGGAACAGGGAGAAAAAAGGGAAAAAACAAAGGAAGGGAAGGGGTGGCTACCAGTGGGGGTTCGAAGCTGAGTCGATCAAGCTCTAGCTCGGCAATGGTCCCACAACGATGCAAGGCGATGGGGCTAAGCTGCAGAGGCGACCGGCAACCAAGTTTGATTCGGCCAGAACAAAGCTGAAGAAAAGGGCGAGCGTGGTTGGTTCAAGAGTGGTGGTTCAACTGGAGGACGGTGGCTCGGTGTGCGGCTTGGTGGCTGATGATGGTGGGCGGTGATGGTTTAGCCAAAAACTGCTGCAGGCTAGAGAAACCAAAGGGAGAAAGGAGACGAGAAGGCTGGTTTCGAGGGTTCCAACCAGCTCGCGGTGGCCGACAACGACTTGCCAGCGGTCCGACAGGTAGCAAACGGAACAACTATCCACAAGACGGAGTTGTGGGGACCCTGGTCATTGTCGATGGGCCAGTAGCAGAGCAGAAAGTAGCAACAAGTGCAGTCGAGGAGGAGAAGAAGAAGAAGAAGAAAGAAAAAGGCTGCAGAGGGGAAACGTACGTGCATGGGAGGGAAACCGAGAGAGAAAGAAGAAAAAGGCTGCATAGGGGAAACGTACATGCATGGGAGGGAAACCGAGAGAGAAAGAAGAAAAAGGCTGCATAGGGGAAACGTACATGCATGGGAGGGAAACCGAGAGAGAAAGAAAAGACAGGGGGAGAGTGGACAGGAGCAGGTGGGGCACATGGGGAAGAGACATAGGGAGCCGCACAAAAAAGAAAAGAAAGGGAGAGAACATGCGGCAACAGAGAAAAATGGGAGGCAAGAAACGTGTGCGGAGGAGAGAGAAATTGATGGGGGAGGGGACGACTGAAGGGGGGAAATCCACCACTCCCATCATCTCTCTCCTTTTTCCCTTCTTTTAATTCAAAAGAAAAATTATCCCCTAGTCCATAAATGGCTAGGGGCAATTTCGTCATTTCGCACTTTTTGATCATAAAATCCCCAAAATGCCCTTAGTCCGAAAATACGAAACAAAAAGCATTAGGTTTAAATATTCAACCCAATAATCTTTTTCCAACGTTCCTAAGTGGACCGAGGCTAAAATCTAATAATTTTATTTCGACGTCTGAAAGCCCGATAATCAAATTTGGATAAAAATCATAGCCAAGTCAATCAATTGCAACTTTAGTGTGTCTCAGACTAACGGATGGCTTTTAAGAATCACGCATATGTGGAAGTCTTTAGCAGCATTTCCCCTTTGGTTAGCATCTCGTGAATAATCAGTTCAGAGCAATACCTGACTAGTAGTACATTGACGAATTATGCATTCATAAAATCCAAAATAGGTCGGAAAATTCAGGATGTCACAACTCTTCCCCCCTTATAGAAATTTTGTCCTCAAAATTGCACCACTCCTTAAATCCTCCAATGCATAAAGGTTTCAGTTTTTCCTTTCTTGCTAGCTTTGCACGTCATTCGCTTATCTCTGATAATCTTAATCACATCCACTAATCGCCGGCCAATCTTTGGACCAGTGATCCTGCCATCTTAGACCTCATTCCAATAAACTAGAGTTTCACAAGCTCGATCATACTTTTGCTACTCTCTTCCGATAGAAATCTTATTCTCTCAACCGGTGCATAGTTCATCTCATCCTTATCCTCTTCGACATTCTAGAAGCTTGCTAGGAGTCGCTCCTTGCTCAAGCCCTCTAGCCCTGGTGACCACTCCCCATCCTCGTCGAATTAGTCAATATAGGCATCTTCGAACTGCACACTAATCTAAAAAGTCGCTTCCTGATATGGATTAACTTATAGAGGTATTAGCCGTTTTTGCCGTCCTAGACTGAACCTCACGATTTTAACCTTGTCTGAGCACCTCAAAGTGCAAAGTTTTTCTCCAACTCATCAATTGAAGAGGTCATTTTCTCGAAATCACTCTAGTTACTTGAATTATGATCCATCGAATTTCCATTAGATCACAATTTGAATTCCACAAATCCTCAATTCACCTTTCAACATTCCATTCATGTCAATTACATATCTAACCCAAGGATGTCATTGAAACCACCTAAAAATTAGTGCAAACCAACTCTCATATATTGCACTAAAATCTTTCGGTACTTCTTCAAGTCTACTAATACCTCGAAAATAAATCATCGACAATAATATTTCACCACTAATCCATCTAGTATTATCCTGGGATAATTTATTCCCAATCTACCAAAGACAAAAATCCATTTCCTCCAATCCCTATTTTAATTGTCTCCCGAAATAATTCACCATGAATAAGTTCATCTCTTATGACCATTCAAGCTTACAACTTCCAAAATCGATTCCTATTACACTAAATACTATCGAGCAATGTCTCCAAATCCAAAGAGCAAAAATGTTCACTGCAAATTTCAAATCATACGTCAAGTAGTTCAAATCACGAGACCATAATTGTCTCACAAAATAATTCAATATAGCTCTTCACAACATCCAAAACTTCCAAGCAACAACTTGTCCACCATAAATCTTATCAAAGATTATCGCCAACTAAGAGATCATCACTTATGATTGAACGCCTATAACTCCCTAACATTAAATCCAACAACTCCAACCGTTGCTTGTGTTCCTCCAAATTCCTCGGATACATCAATATATCACCTATCAACACGATTGAAAATTGATCTAAATATGTCTTAAACACCCAACTTATCCAATCCATAAAAGCAGCTAGTGCATAGGGCAATCTAAACTGCATCACCACAAACTCATAGTAGCCGCAATGCGTTTGAGATGCCGTCTTTAGTATGTTGTTCTCCTTGAACCTCAACTAACATGTTAACCATGGGCATCCAATAACCTTAATAAACCTCATTCAATAAGCAAGTCACCTCAAGTGACGTAATCAAAGGGATCGGAGTCCTCCTCAATTTCTAATGAATTTATAACTAGCCCCACCTAACAATTAAATGGGACTTTCATCCCGCGGTAGTTCATCATAGCTCGTTGCTCGGCAAGTCAACCCATTCAAACGATAACATCAAAGTCATATATCACTAAAACTATCAAGTCTATCACTTCCTCTCGACCGCCAATAGTTACTTACTACTAGAATGTCCTATTTTAGAAAATCTATCCTTACAAAGTCGAAATGCTAAGAACCGCTTCCAATGGTTTCAATTTCACCACCACTAACTTAACAAACTACTTAACTATAAACAAATGCGCAGCTCCCCAATCAAATTACGCATAAGTAGTAGGATCGCACAAAGAGACCATACCTGTAATTATTGCATGTGGATCATCCGCTTCCTTTCTAGTGACAACGTCCTCCTCTCCTTATGCTAAAGAGCGATCAAGATTGTTTTGCAGAGTGTTCCCTACAGGTCGTCCTCCCTAAAGCTACAACACTTGTACTCCCATGGACTTGCGCGGGTAGTTCCTCACTTGGTGGCCATGTTGATCACATCCAAAACAAGCTCTAGTCTTAGGAAGACAAAGGGAATTTCTAAACAATTGCCCAACTTGGGGTCGTTGGGGTCACTTCTTTGACTATCAACGGGGACAATTTCTCACCATGTGACCCTGTTTGCCGCATGCAAAACATGCTCCAATCTTAGCAAGGCACAAAGCTGCTTCACGTCGTCTCCCACAAAGTCAACTTATGTCGCTTGAGTTATGTGCCGATTTCCCAACGCTATCCTTTATATTGGGTGGGATAGAATGTTCTCCTTCTGTCATCAGCCTCTTCCCAAGCCAACGATTATCCTTATGAGACATAGATCACGATCCAAACGCGACTACTTCTTCTGCCATCTCATTTTCAATTCGTTGGGCCCCCTCACACCATTTATCACAATCCTTCAATTTCAAGGGCATTAGCCAATCCTTAATTTCTAGTTTCAAACCATCCCTTAACCTCCTAACTCGGTCAACCAGATTCTCAACCATTCTTGGTGCATACCTTGAGAGCCTAGCGAATTTAGCCTCATATTACTCGACTGACAAATGATTTTGACGAAGTCATAGGAAGTCAGTGGTCTTCAGCCTATGCGCACCCTCAAAAAAATATTCTTCATCGAATGCTTCTACAAAATCATCCCAAGTCGGGGTTGTATCTTCTGAAAAGATCCTCCCTTGGGTGGTCTCCCACCAATCACTAGCACTACCCTGGAATTGATACACTACTAGGGTTATCTTTATTCCTCTGAGCATTTTAGCAATGCAAACACCTTCTCCAATTTATGGATCTAAAGGAGTGATGCCTTGTGAACACTCGTCCCATTGAACTTGGACGACTCCAGCTCCAAGAATAGTTCAACCAACTTAAATAGTGATCGTTCGCCATTACCATTTCCAGCCAATTGGACTCCATTAGGCATAACGACAATAACAACGGCAATGACAATAGTAGCTTGAGTCTGAGCTTGTTGCCCTATCTTATTTCCCAAAGCTTCTACTACCTGCAAGATCTCATCTAATCTAGGATCCTCCAATAGTCTTCCTCTAACACCAATCAACTCTTCAATTGCCTCTCCTCTAACAGCTCTCAAATCAGGATTGTTTATCTTACAGAAACCTATTTTCCCAATCTCTTAGGCACACGGCAATCCCTATTCTCTTTGATCAACTGAACGCGACGTCCCAAGACACGTCGCCAACTAGTCTTTTTGTTTTTCCATTATGTGCAAGTGGAAACAGTTTAACCCCCAATCAATCAACCAATCACAACAGGGATAGTAGAATGAACAAACACCATAGCAGCAAACTAGTTTATTTATTCATTTACCAGATTAACCCCTAAAGGAATGTCTCAAATTTCAAATCGTTAGTGGCTAGCTCTTTTTTTTCTAAGCCTACAAAAAGATGCTAGGGTTGGGTTAATCTACTTCTTCAAAAGCTTGAGTTCTGCACGCCCGTCACGGACTACCAAAACACATGGACCCATCCGAGTCAAGCTCCGTCATATCGTAGTCAAAGGGGTATAGATCAGCTGCTAGTAGGGTAGAATTAAGATCCACCACCATCCCATCTGGAGGGTCTAACTCCATAGGATCCCAATCCACATTTTCAAGGCCCTTACTAGGTGGATCATCAAAGCCACGTAGAGGGCCGAACAGAGTCTCGCCCTTCCTAATATACCATGCCAAAAACCAGTGGAGAACCCTCATCCCCGATCCTTCATCCACCTAAATGGTGAAAATATACATCTTGTACAAGTGCACCCAACCTAGAAATCAATGGGTCGTAACAACGGTTTCTCAATCCTTGGGAACCCCAAACCGCATCGGGTGGTGCGTCATTCTAAGGACCTGAAATGATTAAATAATAACCAATGGGATATAATCTCAGTGAGTTTTCCTCCTAAGCCTCAGTTAGGACATCAACTTATCTCGATGTACCTATCATACAACAAAATCCTTAAGCAGATCAACGGCAAAATAATACTAATTGCCCCAATCGACACAAACTACTCAATAACTCCATGAATAACATTAACAAGCAATCGACTCGCAAGCAACCTTACCCGGTCATGTCATATCCTACACAATAAGCACACATGCACTTCACAATTAATGCACACCGCATCCTCAGTAATGCATTGATTAACCACAATCAAGTCGTATCACAGACGATCTCAACTAGCCATTTCCATACCATGCACGATATCAATTCAGACATGCCATAACCAACGCAACCAACACATACATAATCATAACAAATATCAATATATTTATCATGCACCTCTACATTCATGCGCGTTCCAATTATTAACGCCCTTACGAACCACATCCAAACTCCCGCTAATGTCTACTAGTTTTGCCAGGCATCGCCCCGTCCCATCGGGCATAGTTACATCTAGATCTCCCACCCAGATGGTATTCCCAAAGGAGCATAGGTCCGGCCTCTACCGTAACCCACATCCAAACTCCCGCCGAGGTGATGGTTTATATTATAAGACCACACGAGCATACCACAAATAAATAATTACATGTATTGAACAATGCAAACATTGTACATGCTCAACATAAAAGTCTACTGCACATTTTTCATGTAAAAATAGCAGGAAAGAATTGCACGCGATCACATTTTATTTCAAAACCGATCTAACTTTCATGCATTGTCGATAAAACATGCCATTCTCATTTTTTTTGCAAAACTTGACATATATACACCCAACACCTCGAGGTTTTTTCCTTTTAATAGTTGATAACTCTATTTTTAATAGAGTATTCTTGCTTATTTAGACTTGATATTTGCTCAATTTTGATGAATTTTGGTGAATTTAATTGTTACTCACGTAATTTTATTTTGTATGAAATATTTTCAGATCTTCCAAAATATTTCGATATCCTTCAGAATATTTCATCTTAAAGAAAAAAGTCATCCCAAATCAGAAATTTGGAGAATTTGACCATAATTGAAGATAAGGTTAAAAGAAAATCAAGGAAATAAGGAGGAATCTTTTCCAAATCCTAATGAGAGTCAACCTAGGGCAAATTTTTGGAGGCTATATATATCGCTCTTGTGCCGCATATAAAAAGAAGAAGAGAGAATCCTTAGAGAGACCATCTTTGCAGAAGATTTTGAGTTTTCTTACTTAGATTTTGTTCTTTAATTTTAGTGGAGTTGGTGCGTGTCAAGGAGAGAAGGAGGAGACAAACCTGAAGCTCCTTGTATCTCAATTTGGTGAATTTGTTTTTATTTAGTATTATGTTTTCTTTAATTCTTGTTAGTTTAGTTTTTACTATGTTCTAAATTTCTTTGGTTAGAGCTACAATGGATCTTAATCATGATTGATTAATTTTCAAAGACTTTCATGCAATATAATTGTTTTGATTGTGTCGTTCTTTATCATGATCTTAATGCTTTTAGAAGTTTGGCCAGCTTTTGAATGATTTTTTATGTATGCATGATACTGGGTGGAGATTGTGTGCATGCGCATTAGTGATATTGAACCATAAATTAAATCTAGGTCAAGGTACACTAGGTTATTTATGTGGCTGCGGTAGTAGATCTAGGTTGGGACTACTTAGATTAAATCCGGGAATTTCCACAAGAACTTAATGCTTTTAGGAAATTTAAATTCACCTAAGGTTAGTGTGGGTTAACATACCTAATTAGGGATTATTAGACCAATGTCGGCTTTTAATTCATCTTAGAGAAATTTCGCCAACACAATTGAAAATTAATTTGTTGCGTGACAAATTAAGAAAATTAATTATGAATGGTTACGTGAAGTTGGATGCTCTAACACTTTGTGAGCTTGATAATTATTAATTTTCAGTTTGCTTTAGATTATTTTACTTTACAATTTTATATTAGCTTTTGAATTCTTTAAGTTTTAATTTTTTTTTTATTTTAGTATTTTAATTGGTTTAGTTCAATTTTTACTCGTCTTATAGATTTTGTTAGTTGAATTTTTGGATTGATCACTTTCGGTAAGTAATTGGATAAAATAAAATAAAAATAGTCATTATGGGAACAATACTTACTCATCACTTTATTACTTGTTGATATTGTGCACTTGCAATTCACCTAACAATAGTCTATGCAATAGTACGCAAATGTCAAGGCATAATTATCAGAACAATCAAGCACTTAATAATTTCAATCAAATACACGACCAATACCTAATTGGTCATAGTAGCAATTCAACATACTTTAATAAATACAGACACATCAAATTAGTCACACAATTTAATTATAAATAAATAGTATTATTCATAATTGAATCATAATTAATTATTATTAAAATAATTAATACAAATTACGAATTTCATAAATAATAATTAAAAAATTCTAATCAAGATTATCCCACTAATCATTGATTATCCTAATTAACCACTATTAATTAGTACTAGCATGATTAACAATTTAATAAAAGTTAACCTAACCATGCTTCCGCCTTAATTAATTAACCCAACCTTGGTTAATTAACCTAACCATAATCCACTTTCTAACTAATCCTCTAAATCATGGTTAATCATAATCAACTCTCTAACTAAGATTAACTATAACATAATATATTTCTAAGCAAGTTTAACGGACTAATCGAGGGATTAGAGTGTAAACTCACTCAGGGATGATTCCGACGACACCTATGGGATGGCGATAGCAAGGCGAACACGCAGGCATCTCCGGTTCACCAAGACTAAGTGGTTCAAAAATGGGTCTCGACCGAGATGGTTCTGACCTAGCTGACCCGCAAAGGAGAGAGGCATCGTGGCTACTCCAGCCGATTGTGGCTAGTGGTAGCGACTGGACAGAGAGTGGCCAAGGTGGCTAATGACAACGACAAAGCTAGGACAAACGTAGAATGGGGAGGAAAAAGGGAAAAAATAGAGGAAGGGAAGGAAAAGGGCAGCTGTTGGTGGGGTTCAAAGCTAAGTTGGTTGAGCGGCAACTCCACAATGGTGCAAGGCGGTGGGGCTGAGAGGCAGCCGGCGATTAGGTCTGGTTTGGCCAAAACAAAGTTGAAGAAAAGGGCGAGCGTGTCTAGTTCGAGGGTGGTGGTTCGGCCGTAAGATGGTGGCTCAGCGTGCAACTTAGTGGCTGATGACAGTGGGCGATGATGGTTCAACCAAAAACTACAGTAGGCCAGAGAAATCATAGGGAGAAGGGAGACAAGACAATTGGTTTCGAGGGTTTAAACCAGCTCGCGGTTGGCGAATAGTGACCCACTAGCGATCCGGCGAACAGAACAGCTATCCACCGGACGGAGTTGTGGGGACCTTGGTTGTTGTCGACAGGCTAGTGGTAAAGCAAAAAGCAACAGCAATTATAGTCAGGGAGAAGGAGAAGGAGAAGAAGAAGGCTGCAGAGGGGGAACATATGTGCATGGGGGAAATTGAGAGAGAAAGAGAAGATAGGGGGAGAGTGGATAGGAGCAGGTGAGGCACATGGGGAAGAGACATAGGGAGCTGCACATTAGGGAAGAGAGAGAGAGAGAGAGAGAGAGAGAATAGGCGGCAGTAGAGAAAAAAGGGGGGAGGAAGAAACGTGTGTGGAGAAAGGAATTGATGGGGGAGGCGACTGTTGAAGGGGGGAAATCCGCCCCTCCCATCATCTCTCTCCTTTTTCCCTCCTTTTAATTCAAAAGAAAATTTGTCCCTTAGTCCATAAATGGCTAGGGGCAATTTTGTCATTTTGCACTTTTGGGCATAAAATCCCTGAAATGCCCTTGGTTCGAAACTATGAAATAGAAAGCGTCTGGTTTAAATCTTCGACTTGATAATCCTTTTTCCGACATTCTCAAGCGAACCGGAAGTTTCTAAAATTAATGAAGCTAAAATCCAATAAATTAATTTTGACGTCCAAAAGCCAACAATCAAATTTGGATAAAATCATGGCTAAGTCAATCAATTACAACTTTAGTATGTCTCAGACTAACGGGTGGCTTTTAAGAATCACGTGTATACATAAGTCTTTAGCAGCTTTTCCCCTTTGATTAGCATCTTGTGAGTGATTAGTTTAGAGTGAAACAAAACTAACAATGCATTGACGAATTACGCATTCATAGAATCAAAAATGGGTCAGAAAATTCAGGATGTCACACCAATGGTGGCTGTTGCACAGCTGGGCAAGGTTTGGCGACCTCGCCGGAGCCTTGCCAAGCTAGGGCGAGGTCTGATGTGCTCGTCGGAGGCTCGCTTGGCTATCGACAAGTCCTGCCAGGCCATTGGCGAGTTCACTGGATCTCATCCGGCCACTTGTCAACCACCATCAATGGCAACGACGGTGGCTAGTGGGCAGCCGAGTATGGGCTGGGAGGAGGAGGAAGAAGAAGAAAAAAGAAGAGAATAAGAAAATTTAGACTTGATTCTTGGAATTATTCCCGGAAAAAATAATTAACTTTTATTTTTATTCTTGATTTTGTTCCAAATTTATTCTCAAAAACAAATTTGTTCCCGAAAATAAAAATTTACTAAACAGATTTATGTGCCAAGCTTGCTCCCGGGGAACAAAAGAATAGGATCAACTACTATTTGGCCAGTGGTCATGCATGCCCTAAGCTAACTAATTCTCTTCACACAATGCCAATTGGTTTTGGGAATTACCTGAACAAAATCAAACATCTCTGTAATTTATCAAGTGTTATGATGTGCTTAAGGATAATCTAAAACCCTCAATGACATCTCCATCCTCCAAGAAAAGAAGAAGAATGTAATTTGTGTTTGTATTTACTAAATGCAATTCTAAGTTTTTCTTCTTCTTTTTTGGCAAACTTTGATGTTTTTTTTGTGCCGTGCTTTTTTATGTTGATTGAAAAGAACTTGATTTTGTAGTATTGTTGGTGGTGTTATTGCATATATTTGACTTTATAATCATGACCCGAGAGGGGGCGGGGGAGTGATTTATGCGGATGATGAATGGAAAAAGGTATAAGTAATACGAGGATAACAAAAGAATTACAAGACTCACAAAAGTGACAAAGAACCATTGATATAAACAATGAAATAATGAAGCTTTTACTTGCACTTTCTCTAACCATTATTATTGAATTGATTCTAAAATCCTCATAACCATTTTTATTTATGATCATCCTTAGTTGACCAAAGAAATAGATTTTCGACTCTTATCACACAATGTTTCCACCGTCTCTAAAAACTTTTCAAGAGACCACATCAATTTCTTGCCTCTACACCATCTCTTAAATATTTCAAAAAACAATTGATAACTTTTTAATAACAAAACTTTAATCACTTGTGTTCATTGCATTTGACGTACAAGTAAATGATTTTGTCATCATCAAAAATGAGGATGACCAAAAAAAAATTATCTAAAATGAGGAGACTGTTGAGAAAATTCCTCGAGACTTGAATAATGACAAAACTATCTCATATGAATTATTGTTTGATAGATGCAAGTGTTGTTTCTATCTAGGTATTTTATTGATGACTCAACACCATTGAATCTATCCCTAATGATATGTGAAAGCATTCGAAAGACTGGTAAGACCTTAAGGATGAAAAAGTCGAAGAGAACAAGAAGTTCATGAGGACTTGAGAAATCAATAAGTGAACACATCTATAGAAGTCTAATTGACGGAGATTGATAGGCACAAGAATTATCAACTGAACCACTAGGCCAAAACCAAGGAAAGACAACAGCGTATACCAAACTTAGAAAAACTCTTCCATAGAGTGACTGAAGAACCAAACATTCTTTAATTGTTGTTGCACATTTGAAGGAATATAATACCCAATCATAAATCTAGAATTATAGATTTAATTTCTCTCAAGAGATCAAATTCATCATGCTGTTAAACAAGGATTGTATACTTACTTGGGCTTTCTATTTACAAAAATGATAAGACCGATGGAAGATCTAATTCTATAAGGGCATGTGATAATCATTTTATTTCTGTTCCAGAACTATTTTTTTATTCTAAAGTTGTTTCTGGAACATAAATCCATTTGGTAATATAATTTTATTTTTCTATTTTTAAAATAGAAATCTATTCCAAAAATAGGTTTGAATAGAAATCAGAAATTATTTTCTATTTTTTACATTTCACTTGAAAGAGTCTTCACCTAATCCCTAGCCTCCGCCCCTCTCCAATCGCCGCCACCCACCACCGTCGCCATCGCCGCCTACACCCCCCAGTAGCCACCGCCACCTCCACTGCCGCCCCTTTCCCCCCACTAATCACCCACACTATCGCTGCCGTTACCATTGCCGCTGCTTGACCCAATTTTTTGTTCAAATACTTTAAATGCCCATCTATTTTGCATATATAAATATATATTAATTCATAGAAAAGATAAAAAAATTAATTAAAAAAATTATTATATAAAAAAAAAGGCTGGTCTGCATAGTCCGGCCCACTCCTTTTTCACAAATTTCGGCCCCCAATACTATCTCTCCTTGGGCCTTTTCCCTTTTATTTCTTTTCAGCCCGTTTCTCTTTATTTCTTCCATTGGCCCGTTTGGCTTATAATTTCGAAGCCCACATAAGCAACTTAAGCCCGAAAGAGAAAAGAGAATAAGGACCAGACATTGAAAAGCCCAGCCCATCTCACCTTCCCTCTTATTTTCCCCTCATACACGCTCACACGTGGGGGGACACCAAAAAGGCAGCGGCAGCACGCGGTAAGGACACACACAGGGACACAGAAACAAAAGAAAGAAAAAGAAAAAAGGGGCAGAACAACAGGCGCACGGCAACGACGCCGGTCGGAGGCGATTCCCCACCGCGGCGACGTCAGCCGCGTAACGCCAGCAAGGGATTCCCTTGCTGCGCTGTCACGCGGCGAGAAGGAGGAGGTGAGTTTTCGGTTAGGGCAGCGAAGACGATTTTCTGGAGGAGAAAAAAAAAAAACCAGCAGATCTGGGAGAGAATCGGTGGGGAGGCCGGGGGCGAGAGATTTCTCTGGTTTTTGGGCCCTCCTTTGAGAGTTTAGCCAAGGCATTCTGACTGGTCGGAGCTGGAGGTGCTGGCCAGAGAAGGGTTCTGGCGAGAGAGATCTGTAGAGGAGAGAAGAAACTGAGAAAAAGAGAAGAATCGGAGGAGGAGCTAGCGAGAGAGAGTTCTGCGGAGAGGGAGCTGGAGTGACGAAAAAAGGAGAAACCAGAAAAAAATGCAGAAACGGAGAGGAAGAAAAATGGTTGCTGGCTAGACGGATCTGAGAGCGAGGAGGGCAGAGAGGAGATCTTCTTCTTCCCATTTTCTGGGTTTTCTGGGGAGGATTTCGAGCTGGGGCTGAAGAAAAAACGTTAAAAAAAAGGAAAAAGAAAGAAGAACACAGGAGAAGAACGGAGTCTGTTTTTTCTGGTTTTGGAGGTGAAAAACACAGAGATGGAGGCTGGTTTCTGTGTTTTTGGAAGAGGATGAAGGGCTGTTTTCTAGGTTTTTAAAGAAAAAAAGAAAAAAGAGAGCAAGAAAGTCAGAAAAAGAGTGTGCAAGATTCATGGCAAGTTTTCCGATCGACGTTCTAGTGGAGATCTTCTTGTGGCTCCCTGCAAAACCTTTGGGCCGATTCAGGTGTGTATGTAAATCTTGGAATTCTTTCCTCACCAGCCCCTTTTTCATCAAAGCTTATCTGGAGAGATCGATCAAATTGCACAAATTTGATCTTCTTAAGTATGACTTCAACAACATTTCAAGAGTACAAATTCACTATTCCCCCAAGAATGAATCGTTTGATCTCGATACATCATTTATCAAAGATGGCGAAAAATTCAAAATAGTTGGTTCGTGCAATGGAATTGCTTGTTTATCCTCTTTTGACAATAAAATTCCTCACCACTCAAAGATCTTCCTTTGGAATCCGTCAACTGGTGAAAACATAACCCTTCCTCAACCTAGCCATCATGTGTCCAATTTGGTTGGATTCGGATTCAATCCCTTTAGTGGTCATCCAGATGATTTTTCAATAGTCAACATGAATATATATCTTGAACAACACCCAAACTATACCTCTCAAGTGGAGGTGTATAGCTTTAGAAGAAATTGTTGGAAACAACTCGGCAACATTTTCCCTCCTTCGCTAACCCAACACTTAGGCAATCAAGTTATCTTCAAGTACTTCATTTGTTGGTGCCCTTGCTTTCGCCTTGATCATGAAATCGTCACATTGTTGATCCTATTCGATGTAGTTCAAGATGATTTCCAAAAAATAGCACTTCCAGATATTATGCCTCTTGAAGAAAAAGTTATCAACATACTAGAGGGTTGCTTGTCTGTAATAGCACATAACTCATCAACCGAAAATTATGAAGTATGGATCATGAAAGAGTTTGGTGTCTGCAAATCATGGATCAAATTGTATACAATTGGAGTGTCTACGAGAAGACTTTTCAGTTACCGGCCAATTGGGTTTGCAAATTCTGGAGAAGTTTTCTTCATACATACCTTCTATATGGGATTACGATTCAAATCTCCTAGTCATTTGGCTCTTTACAACATACAAAGCGAAAAGTTTGAGGCATTTAATGTGAAGGTCGATTGCTATGATACCACTCAACTGGTTACTTGTTTAGAGAGTTTGATTTCTCTCTCATCCACAAATAATGTTAAGCATTAGGAGGCTGGCAGAATAGCTTTTCAGACTAAAGACCACATGGAGAGAATTATGTTCTATTCGTACGAGTAAGACTGCCTTTTATTTCCATGTACTTTTCATGATATAGTTCTTATTATCGTTTTAAATTCGAGAATGTATTGCTGTGTAATTTGTCATCTAGTGAATCAACGGACCGTTTATTGATATGTAAGTGAATATTCATGTGATGCAGAAGAAATAGTAATGCTGTTAACCCAGTTTCGAGTTGATTTTACTAACATATTGCATATAATGAATACCAAGAAATCTAACACATGCTAACATATATCGCTAACGCCATTGCAACACCCAGCTAAATTGAATACATTACGATCTCGAGGAAAAAGAAGAATCGAGATCAAATAGTTCGTATTTGGCAAGACAACACATCTACACTCCGGACGGGTTGTCAAGTCATTAAACTTGTGCAACTTGGTTGATGAAAAAGATGGTAAGAGTGAAGAGAATCCCATGATTTACAGACACCTGAATCGGATCAAAGGTGTTGCTGGGGGGCTCTATAAGATCTCCAGTAGGATGTTAATTGGGAACCTTGCCATTATTCTTGTGTGCTCAGTAAAATCTCTTTTAAACTTCATAAGTTGCTTATGATTTCTATGTAAATGGTTGTTACTAGAAACAAAAGAGTAGAATCAGACACTGTTTGACACATTATCAAACAGGCTCTTAGTTAATTAGGAAAATTACCAAACGGATTCCTATTCTTTTTTTGTTACTAGAAACAAAAGAATAGAATCGATTAATCGTTTTGACACATTATCAAACAGGCTCTTAGTTAATTAGGAAAATTGCCTTGTGATTTATTGAAGAGACTTCATTTGTATTGATAAAATTCTCTATTTTATATTCATGTACTTTTCATAACATAACTCTTAATCGGGTGTCAAATTCATGACTCAACTGCTGTGTTGGTTTAAAGTGCAATCCCAAGTAAACACAATTGTGCATCCTAGTCTTGTTCTTTCTTGATAAGTTGACTCGACAAAGAGCTTTTGATAAAATATACAAAGTAGCAAGGCAAAAATAAATCTTCCTAAGATCTTTGTATGGTATCAAATCCATTACGGAATAAATGCACTAGAAGTCCTAAAAATTTGTATTTAAAGTGCTAAAAACTATCAAAAATAGGAATTTAATTATCAATGCCTTCTTTAGCTATGTTGAATTTGAGCAAAGGAAATGTGAATTTATTATATTCTAATGACATGTGGCAAAGAGCGCCACATCAAAAAGGCCAAACTGTAAACAAAAACAAAAAAACAGCCAAAAAGAAAAGAAAAGAAAGAAACCAACAAAAAAAATGAAAACTAGAGATGAGAGAGGGGAGAGAGATGGTCTGCCAGGGCTGGAAGGGGCGCACTGCTGTCCTGACTTCGCCCGTGGGGGCTGGTGAGTCTTGCCCGGCCACAGGCTTGTGTCACTGGCCTTCGACTCCATTGGCGGGAAATCTTTTAGGCGAATGACTTACTTCACTGCTAATTTTGATTTGACTTAGTTTTTCCTTCTTTCTTAATTTTTGGCTCTTCTTTTTTCAGTTTTTGGCCTTCTTCGCCCATGCCAAATCAGCTCCACGTGAGCATATTCTGTCATCCAAAAAAGGGAAAAAAAAGATCCAGGTGAAAAAAATGATCTCTTATAGATAATTTTTGGCTCCCGTGCCAAATTCGATCCGACCTCATTCCTTTTGTATGTCTAATCACGTTGTTAATGGACTGACAATCCTTATCCAAGCATGCTAAAACTTTTAAATTTTTTTAGTGAGAATTAATTGGCCCAAGCGTCTCGCGCGATTTGAAATTTAGACCCAACACGGCTTAGAAGGCTGCCCGGTCCATGATAAGCTCTAAATTTCACAGGGCCATGTGCACACTTTGCTCCCATCAAGTGTGAGGCAAAATTCTATTTTTATCCCATGCACATTCCCTTAAATTCCAATACTCACTTCTATATATACATTTCCATTATTGTAGATGACACCCAAATTCTCAAGCACTGTTGGATACCATGGTTCACAATATGATGTTAATAATTAGGATATGCGCATTAGAAGTTTTAAAACTTGTTGGGAATGTGTAATCAAATCATGAATATTTTAAAAAATATGATAACTCATCGACCAAAAAATTTTGAAGTATGGATCATGAATAGAATCAAACACTGTTTGACACATTATCAAACAAGCTCTTAGTTAATTAGGAAATTGCCTTGTGATTTATTGAAGAGACTTCCATTTGTATTGATAAAATTCTCTATTTTATATTCATGTACTTTTCATAACATAACTCTTAATCGGGTGTCAAATTCATGACTCAATTGCTGTGTTGGTTTAGAGTGCAATCCCAAGTAAACACAATTGTGCATCCCAGTCTTGTTCTTTCTTGATAAACTGACTCGACAAAGAGCTTTTGATAAAATATACAAAGTAGCAAGGCAAAAATAAATCTTCCTAAGATCTTGTATGGTATTAAATCCATTACAGAATAAATGCACTAGAAGTCCTAAAAATTTGTACTTAAAGTGCTAAAAACTATCAAAAATAGGAATTTAATCCCGAGCAATCAATGCTTTCTTTAGCTATGTTGAATTTGAGCAAAGGAAATGTGAATTTATTATATTCTAATGACATGTGGCAAAGAGCGCCACATTAGAAAGGCCAAACTGTAAAGAAACAAAAAAGCCAAAAAGAAAAGAAAAGAAAGAAACCAATAAAAATAAATAAAAACTAGAGACGAAAGAGGGGAGAGAGATGGTCGGCCGGGGCTGGAAGGGGCGCACTACTGTCCTGACTTCGCCTACGGGGGCTGGTGAGACTTGCTCGGCCACAGGCATGTGCCACTGGCCTTCGCCGAGACTTCGACTCCAATGGCAGGAAATCTTTTAGGCGAATGACTTATTTCACTGCTAATTCTGATTTAACTTAGTTTTTCCTTTTTTCTTAAATTTTTGGCTCTTCTTTTTCAAGTTTTTGGCCTTTTTCGCCAATGCCAAATCAGCTCCACGTGAGCGTCTTCTGTCATCCAAAAAGGGAGAAAAAAAAAAAGATCCAGGTGAAAAAGATGATCTCTTATAGATAATTTTTGGCTCCCCTGCCAAATTCGATCCGACCTTATTACTTTTGTATGTCCAATCAGTTTGTTAATGGGCCGACAATCCTTATCCAAGCCTGCTAAAACTCTTAATTTTTTTTTGTGAGAACTAATTGGCCAAAGTGTCTTGCGCGATTTGAAATTCAGACCCGATGGGGCTTAGAAGGCTGCCGGGTCCATGATAAGCTCTAAATTTCACAGGGCCATGTGCGCACTTTGCTCCCATCAAATGTGAGGCAAAATTCTATTTTTATCCCATGCACATTCCCTTAAATTCCAATACTCACTTCTATATATACATTTCCATTATTGTAGATGACACCCAAATTCTCAAGCACTGTTGGATACCATGGTTCACAATATGATGTTAATAATTAGGATATGTGCATTAGAAGTTTTAAAACTTGTTGGGAATGTGTAATCAAATCATGAAAATTTTAAAAAATATGATCAAATTCTAAACCTTATCAAATTGGTGTAATTGAATAGTTTCATTATTCGAGAGTCAAACGCTAAAATCCTAGTATGGCAATCAGTAAGGTGAATTGGTTGACAACTAAAATTTTTATGGGTTTTGCAAATTGGTAGTACTCTAATCCCATGAGACGTCAATTATGCTGCGAAAGGCGCTTAGTGATGCTACGCAAAGAAAATAACTGGAATTTAAAAGTTTAAGAGGGGGGGGAATTGAATCTGTACTCTTTGTTCTCTCTCCTAGCACTATCTGCCTTACAATCTTTGAAGGCTTAATTCCACTGCTAAATCTGGCAGATCACAAGTTGCAAATTATTCACAGCAGCAACAACAGAATAAAACCTCCCTGAGTTCAATTTTAGAAACTCTCTCAAAATGTTCGCAAGTAAAGGTGCAAGAGGGATAGCAATGAGCACATATAAGCCCCAGGCTTTCCTCTATTCTTCTCATGTTCTTCTTCAGTCTGGAAAGCAATTTTCCCAACCACCTAATGCTCAACACCGATTGCGGAGGAGAGAGAAATCAAACTCTCTACATCAGTAAACAGTCGAATGGAACGGTAGGAATCGACTTTGACTTCAAATGGCTCAAACTTTTCATGTTGTAGGCTGTATAGAACCAAGTATTTGGAAGACTCGAATAGTAAACTTACATGCGTGCTCTTTAAGAAGAAAACTCTTCCAAAATCTGTAAACCCAACTGGCCAATAACGCCCGATGCTTCTCGTAAACAATTCAAACGAATACAACTTGCTCCATGATTCGCGGATGCTGAACTCTTTCATGATCCATACTTCACACTGTCTAGTCAATGAGTTGTGCGTTGCTAGAGATAAGCATCCATCTAGTAAGCCGATATGTTTCTCTTCAGGAGGCATCATATATGGTAGTGATATCTCTTGGAAAACATCATTAACCACATCAAATAGGATCAATGATGTGACTGTACCATGATTGAGGCGAAAACAAGAGCACCAACAGATGAAATTCTCAAAGATAACTTGATTGCCTAGGCAATGAGTAAGTGATGGAGGGAAAATGTTGCCGAATCTTCAACTGCACACTAATCTAAAAAGTCACTTCCTGATATGGATTAACTCATAGAGGTATTAGCCATTTTGGCCTGTCCTAGATTGAACCTCACGGTTTTAACCTTGTCTAAGCACATCAAAGTGCAAAGTTTTTCTCCAACTCGTCAATTGAAGAGGTCATTTTCTCAAAATCACTCATAGAAATTTGAATTATGATCCATCAAATTTCCATTAGATCACAATTTGAATTCCACAAATCCTCAATTCACCTTTCGACATTCCACTCACGCCAATTACATAATTAACCCAAGGATGTCATCGAAACCACCTGAAGATTAGTGCAAAAACCAACTCTCATATATTGCACTAAAAACTTTTGGTACTTCTTCAAATCTACTAATACCTCAAAAATAAATCATCGACAATAATATTTCACCACTAATCCATCTAGTATTATCTTGGGATAATTTATTCCCAATCTACCAAAGACAAAAATCCATTTCTACCAATCCCTATTTTAATTGCCTCCCGAAATAATCCACCATGAATAAATTCATCTCTTATGACCATTCAAGCTTACAACTTCCAAAATCGATTCCTATTGCACTGAATACTATCAAGCAATGTCTCTAAATCCTAAGAACAAAAATGTTCACTGCAAATTTCAAATCATACGTCAAGTAGTTCAACTCACGAGACCATAATTGTCTCACAAAATAATTTAATATAGTTCTTTACAACATCCAAAACTTTCAAGCAACAACTTGTCCACCATAAATCTTATCAAAGATTATCGCCAACTTAGAGAGCATCACTTATGATTGAACGCCTATAACTCCCTAAGTCCATTAAATCCAACAACTTCAATTGTTGCTCGTGTTCCTCCAAACTCCTCGGATACATCAATATATCGCCTATCAACACGATTGAAAATTGATCTAAATATGTCTTAAACACCCAACTTATCCAATCCATAAAAGCAGTTGATGCATAGGTCAATCTAAACTGCATCACAACAAACTCACAGTAGCCGTAATGCGTTTGAGATGCCGTCTTTAGTATGTTGTTCTCCTTGAACCTCAACTAACATGTTAAACACGGGCATCCAATAACCTTAATAAAACTCATTCAATAAGCAAGTCACCTCAAGTGACGTAATCAAAGAGATCGAGAGTCCTCCTCAATTTCTAATGAATTTATAACTAGCCCCACCTAACAATTAAATGGGACTTTCATCCACGCAGTAGTTCATCATAGCTAGTTGCTCGGCGAGTCAACCCATTCAAACGATAACATCAAAGTCATACATTGCTAAAACAATCAAGTCTATCACTTCCTCTCGACCGCCAATTGTTACTTACTACTAGAATGTCCTATTGTAGAAAATCTATCCTTACAGAGTCGAAATGCTAAGAACCACTTCCAACGGTTTCAATTTCACCCCCACTAACTTAACAAACTACTTAACTATAAACAAATGCGCAGCTCCCCAATCAAATTACGCATAAGTAGTAGGATCGCACAAAGAGACCATATTTGTAATTATTGCATGTGGATCATCTGCTTCCTTTCTAGTGACAACGTCCTCCTCTCCTTATGCTAAAGATCGATCAAAATTGTTTTGCTGAGTGTTCCCTACAAGTTGTCCTCCCTATAGCTACGACATTTGTACTCCCACGGACTTGCACAGGTAGTTCCTCACTTAGTGGCCATGTTGATCACATCCAAAGCAAGCTCTATTCTTAGGAAGACACAGGGAATTTCTAAACAATTGCCCAACTTGGGGTCATTAGGTTCACTTATCTAAACCTGAGCCGATTCGAGCCCAACAAATTCCCGAGCCCGTTCCTATTCATTTTCCGGCCCGTTTCCTAGGCCCGCCTTTCATTTTCAGCCAAAGGACAGATTGGGAAATGTGCAAAGTGGAAATGACCAAAATGCCCTTGGATATTTTGGAGAAAAGTCAAAGGAGGAAGAGAGAGAAGATGATGTCATGTTTTGTGGGGACTTGAGCCAAGCCTTTAATGGCATTGATGAGGCCTAGAAGCAGCCCTCAATGCACTCTCTCTCCTCCTCCTTCAGCCCTCCAAAATCGCAGCCCCTCTTTCCCCTTCTTCCCTTGCTTTCCTGAAATTTCAGCTTCTGACCTCTCGCCAAAAATGGAGTTGTTCATGGCCTTCCCGGTGGAATCTCGGGCCGTGCCACCTATCAATCTGTTCATCATAGAAAAAAAGTTCAGATGGCGTCAGCCGTTTGCCGAACGAAGTCTCCGGCCGATCCGTACGGACGCCTGAAGTCGGCGGTCCTCCGTCCGTCACTGTGCAGCGCCTCCTGTGCAGCTTCGGCTTTTCTTCCGTTTCTCTCCATTTTTGGCCTACCCAATGCCCACACCAGCCACACACAACTCCCCCTTGACCCCCAGGAGCCTCCGGTCACCGTCCACCAGCTCGCCGGAGCTCCGGCCAAGCCGTTTTGCTCCGATCAGTCCCTGTCCTCCTCCTGCAGTGCTGTTTTGTGAAATTCAGTGGGGAAATCCGAGTTTGTTGCTGCTGTGCTGAGCCCGGGACCGCCTTGGAGTGTCGTGGGAGAAGTTCCCGGGTGTCGGGTTCGTCGCCGCCGCCACGCCCATGTCGCCGGCCCGCTTAACGGGTGAGTTTAGCTCCTAATCCCTTAGTTAGTGCCTAAACTAGCTTAGGGTTGGATTAATTAGTGCTAAGGGCTGATTAATGTGTTTAAATAAGTGTATTAGCCCTAAGATAGGTTGTTAGATAGTGGATTAAGATTAGCTTAGCTTAATCTTGCTTATTTATGCTTAATTGTGCTTAATTAGGCCTAATTGTGTGTTTTGTGCTAATTAATCATGTTTTTGCTTAATTGCTTGGTTAATGTGATTAATTGCTTCATTTATTGATTAAATTAATTTCTGCATTTAATTAAATAATTATTTAATTATTTAATTATTTAATTTTCGGAATTTATTTATTTAAATTTATTTAATTTCTGAATTTAATTTTTATTTATTAAATTCGGAAATTACTGTTCATCCAGAAATTAAATTGTATAATTTCATGTGCATTGATTTTATGAAGTGAAATTGATGTGTCGTGGCATGAACATTTGCATGAATCGTGTGAATTTCACAAAAAATGAAAAATGGTTTGTCCGAGGGACACCAGAAATGGATCGCCTTTATAAGAAAGAAAGTGATTTGTCCAAGGGACACTGGAAATGGACCGCTTTTATGAGAAAGGTGGGGAAAAATGGTTTTTTCGAGGGATATCGGAAATGGACCGCTTTTGTGATAAATGATTTGAGGTTTTATATGCAAGCATATGTACATTGGTTAATGCTCAAAGATAATAAGTGGATTGTGATGGTATGCTTGCGTGATCACTAAGTTGAACCCGATTTATCGGAGATTATGGAAAGGGAGGGCACGGAAGGGCACGGTTGTGCCTCTGCAGAGGAAGGGCACCGTAGCGCCGTTGCGCCTCGGAGGGCACAGTTGCGCCTCTGCGGAGGAAGGGCGCCGTAGCGCCGTAGCACCTCGGAGGGTACGGAAGGGCACGGTTGTGCCTCTGCGGAGGAAGGGCGCCGTAGCGCCTCGGCCTGCATGGAAGGACATGATTGCGCCTCTGCGGAGAAAGGGCGCCGTAGCAATAGCACGAAAGGGCACGGTTGTGCCTCTGCAGAGGAAGGGCGCCGTAGCGCCGTTGCACCTCGGCCAAGTTGTAGCTTGTGGGGCAGTAATAATCGGAAAACGTGTGGATGCGAGAGTGCATGAGAAACATGGCATCATTGGTTCCAATTATGCATACGATGATCACATCATTTATGGCACGCACGCATGAATTGATAACTTGCAGGGTGTGGCAATGGCTAGGTGAGATCACTTGTGATGCGACTCACATGTGACTGATGAACTGCATCATCTAACGGCCATGTGCATCGCGTGTATTGTGCTGATAAATAACGTGCAGGGTATGGCATACCGGGTAAGGTTGCATGCGAACCGATTATGTGATTGTTGGTTGCATTGCTTCCATTGAGTGAGGTTTAACGTGCAGGGTATGGCATACCGGGTAAGGTTGCATGCGAACTGATTAATTGTTTATTGGTTGCCCCTGTCTGTTGTTTGCTTGCGGGTTGCTGGTTGTTTGTTGTTGGGTTGAGTGAGGGGTGGTTCTGGAGAGATACCCCAGGTTGAGTTGGTATACTAACTGGGGCTTAGGGGAAGAACTCACTGAGATTTTATCTCAACCCGTCGTGGTTAACCATTTTCAGGCCCCTAGAATGGCGCACCCGCAGTGGAGAATCCTACCCCTGCTTCTCCAGTGATCGACCTGATGGAGTCAAGTCAGTTGGGTTTGAGTGACCATGGTGTTGAACCCGAGGGTTCATTTTGTATAGCTAGATTAGCCTAGTTTCTTTTTGGCCTGGCTTAGAGGATGGATCGGCCCCTTTTGACGGGCTTGTAATTCGAAAGACGATCCTCCATTGGTTAATCCAGTAAGTTGTATAAATGAGTAGTCGAGGTTTCTACTGTTCATCCCTCTATCCCTGATTGATTGCTTGATTGTTTGTTGGACTGGGGATGGTTCATCTTCCGCTTGCGCATAACGAAAAATTAAAATGAATGATCGTCGATGAGTCCTGGGACGTCGCTTTCAATCGACCAAGAGAAGGGGTTGTCGCGTTGTCGGGGTTCGGGGCGTGACACTTCTCGTACAAGTGCGCCCAACCTAGAAATCGATGGGTCGTAACAATGGTTTCTCAATCCTTGGGAACCCCAAACCGCACCAGGTGGTGTGTCATTCTAAGGACCTAAAATGGTTAAATAATAACCAATGGGATATAATCTCAGTGAGTTTTCCTCCTAAGCCCCAATTAAGACATCAACTCATCTCGGGGTATCTATCATACAACAAACTCCTCTAGTAGATCAACGGCAAAATAATACTAATTGCCCCAATCAATGACATAATCTACTCGGTAACCCCATGAATAACATTAACAATCAATAGACTTGCAAGCAACCTTACCCGATCATGCCACACCCTGCACAATAAGCACACATGCACTTCACAATTAATGCACACCGCATCCTCAGTAATTCTTTGATTAACCACAATCAAGTCGTATCATAGACGATCTCAACTAGCCATTGCCATACCATGCACGATATCAATTCAGACTTGCCATAACCAACGCAACCAACACATACATAATATAACAAATATCAATATATTTATCATGCACCCCTACATTCATGCGTCTTCCGATTATTAGCGCCCTTACGGACCATAACCGAACTCCTGCTAATGTCTACTAGTTTTTCCAGGCATCGCCCCGTCCCATCAGGCATAGCTATGTCTAGATCTCCCGCCCAGACGGTATTCCCAAAGGAGCATAGGTCCGACCTCTACCACGACCTGCATCCGGACTCCCCCTGAGGTGATGGTTTATATTATAAGACCACACGAGCATACCACAAATAAATAATTACATGCATTGAACAATGCAGACATGGTACATGCTCAACATAAAAGTCTACTGCACATTTTTCATGTAAAAATAGAAGGAAAGAATTGCACACGATCACATTTTATTTCAAAACCCATCTAACTTTCATGCCTTGTCGATAAAACATGACATTCTCATTTTTCTTGCAAAATTTGACATATATACGGCTGACACCTCGGGGTTTTTCCTTTTAATAGTCCATGCAATAGTACGCAAATATCAAGGCATAATTATCAGAACAATCAAGCACTTAATAATATCATTCAAATACATGACCAATACCTAATTGGTCTTAGCAGCAATTCAACATACTTTAATAAATACAAACACGTCAAATTAGTCACACAATTTAATTATAAATAAATAGTATTATTCATAATTGAATCGTAATTAATTATTATTAAAATAATTAATACAAATTAAGAATTTCATAAATAATAATTAAAAATATTTCTTTTTAATAAAATAATACTAATCAAGATTATCTCACAATCTTTGATTATCCTAATTAACCACTATTAATTAGTACTAAGCATGATTAACAATTTAATAAAAGTTAACCTAACCATGCTTCCACCTTAATTAATTAACCCAACCTTGGTTAATTAACCTAACCATAATCCACTTTCTAACCAATCCTCTAAACCATGGTTAATCATAATCAACTCTCTAACTAAGATTAACTATAACATAATATATTTCTAAACAAGTTTAATGGACTAATCAAGGGATTAGAGTGTAAACTCACTCAGGGATGATTCCGATGACACCAGTGGGACGACAACGGCAAGGTGGACGCGTGGGTGTCTCCGGTTCACCAAAACTAAGTAGTTCAAAAATGGGTCTCGACCGAGATGGTTCTGACCTAGCTGACTCATCGAGGAGAGAGGCATCACGGCTGCTCCAGGAAGCTGCGGCTAGTGGTAGCAACTAGACAGAGAGCAGCCAAGGTGGCTGATGACGGTGGCAAAGCTAGGACAAATGTAGAATGGGGAGAAAAAAGGGGAAAAATAGAGGAAGGGAAGGAAAAGGGTGGCTGTTGGTGGGGGTTCAAAGTTGAGTTGGTCGAGTGGCAGCTCACCAACGGTCTCCATAATGGTGCAAGGCGGTGGGGCTAAGTTGCAAAGGCAGTCAACGACCAGGTCTGGTTCGGCTAGAACAAAGTCAAAGAAATGGGCAAGCGTGGCTAGTTCGAGGGTGGTGGTTCGACCGTAAGATGGTGGCTCGGTGTGCAACTTGGTGGCTGATGATGGTGGGCGATGATGGTTCAGCCAAAGACTACAGTAGGCCAAAGAAATCATAGGGAGAAGGGAGACAAGACAATTGGTTTCAAGGGTTCAAACCAACTTGCGATTGGCGCATAGCGACCAACCGGCAATCCGGCGAACATAACAGCTGTCCACCAGACAGAGTTATGGGGACCTTGGTTGTTGTTGACAGGCTAGTGGTAAAGCAGAAAGCAATAGCAATTGTAGTCAGGGAGAAGAGAAGAAGAAGAAGAATGCAGAGGGGGAACGTATGTACATTGGGGGAAACCGAGAGAGAAAGAGAAGATAGGGGGAGAGTGGATAGGAGCAGGTGGGGCACATGGGGAAGAGACAAAGGGAGCCGCACTAAGGGGAGAGAGAGAGAGAGAGAGAGAGAGAGAGAGAGAGAGAGAGAGTAGGCGGTAGCAAAGAAAAAAAGGGAGGGAGGAAGAAACGTGTGTGGAAAGAGAAATTGATGGGGGAGGGGACTGCTGAAGGGGGGGAAATCCACCCCTCCCATCATCTCTCTCCTTTTTCCCTCCTTTTAATTCAAAAGAAAAATTGTCCCCTAGTCCATAAATGGCTAGGGGCAATTTCGTCATTTCGCACTTTTTGGGCATAAAATCCCTGAAATGCCCTTGATTCGAAAATGTGAAATGGAAAGCATCTGGTTTAAATCTTCGACTCGATAATCCTTTTTCCGACATTCCCAAGCGAACCGGAATTTTCTAAAATTAATGAAGCTAAAATCCAATAATTTAATTTTGACGTCTAAAAGCCAACAACCGAATTTGGATAAAATCATGGCTAAGTCAATCAATTGCAACTTTAATATGTCTCAGACTAATGAGTGTCTTTTAAGAATCATGTGTACACAAAAGTCTTTAGCAACTTTTCCCCTTTGATTAGCATCTCGTGAGTGATTTGTTTAGAGTGAGACATGACTAACAGTGCATTAACGAATTACGCATTCATAGAATCCAAAGTAGGTAAGAAAATTCAGAACGTCACACTAATGGTGGCTGTTGCACAGCTAGGCAAGGTTTGGCGACCTTGCCGGAGCCTTGCCAAGCTAGGACGAGGTCCAATGTGCTTGTCGGAGGCTCACTTGGCTTCCGGCGAGCCTTGCCAGGCCATTGGCAAGCTCACCGAACCTCATCTAGCCACTTGTCAACCACCATCAACGGCAACAACAGTGGCTGGCGGGTAGCCCTGTAATGGGCTGGGAGGAGGAGGAAGAAAAAGAAAAAAGAAGAGAATAAGAAAATGTAGACTTGATTCTTGGAATTGTTCCCGGAAAAAAGAATTAACTTTTATTTTTATTCTTGATTCTGTTCCAAATTTATTCTTAAAAACAAATTTGTTCCCGAAAATAAAAATTTACTAAACGGATTTATGTGCCAAGCCTGCTCCCGGGGAACAAAAGAATAGAATCAACTACTATTTGGCCGGTCGCCATGCATGCCCTAAGCTAACTAATCCTCTTCACACAATGCCAATTGGTTTTGGGAATCACCTGAACAAAATCAAACATACTATGTAATTTGTGTTTGTATTTACTAAATGCAATTCTAAGTTTTTCTTCTTCTTTTTTGGCAAACTTTGATTTTTTTTTTGTACCATGCTTTTTTATGTTGATTGAAAAGAACTTGATTTTGTAGTATTGTTGGTGGTGTTATTGCATATATTTGACTTTATAATCATGACCCGAGAGGTGGCGGGGGAGTGATTTATGCGGATGATGAATGGAAAAAGGTATAAGTAATATAAGTATAGCGAGGATAACAAAAGAATTACAAGACTCACAAAAGTGACAAAGAACCATTGATATAAACAATGAAATAGAGGGAGCAAAATGAAGCTTTTTTTTAAATCTTGCACTTTCTCTAACCGTTATTATTGAATTGATTTTAAAATCCTCATAACCATTTTTATTTATGATCATCCTTGAGTTCACTACATATATATATTTTATTGAATTGATTTTAAAATCCTCATAACCATTTTTATTTATGATCTCTTATCACACAATGTTTCCACCGTCTCTAAAAACCTTTCAAGAGACCACATCAATTTCTTGCCTCTACACCATCTCTTAAATATTTCAAAAAACAATTTATAACTTTTTAAATGTGTTCATTGCATTTGACATACAAGTAAATGATTTTGTCATCATAAAAAATGAGGATGACCAAAATAAAATTATCTAAAATGAGGAGACTGTTGAGAAAATTCCTCGGGACTTGAACAATGACAAAACTATCTCATATGAATTATTGTTTGATAGATGCAAGTGTTGTTTCTATCCAGGTATTTTATTGATGACTCAACACCATTGAATCTATCCCTAATGATATGTGAAAGAACTCGAAAGACTGGTAAGACCTTAAGGATGAAAAAGTCTAAGAGAATAGGAAGTTCATGAGGACTTGAGAAATCAATAAGTGAACGCATCTGTAGAAGTCTAATTCACATGCATACTCAAGAAAAATTGACGGAGATTGATAGGCACAAGAATTATCAACCGAACCACTAGGCCAAAACCAAGGAAAGACAACACTGTATACATGTTGACACCTAAAATTTGGCGATTTGTTTTAATATTTATTAATTGCATTGGAAAATTAGATATTAGTTTCTAATCCCTTAACAAAATTTTCTTTCATTAAATTGCATTGCATATAGAAATTAGGAGCATTTGCATCACTAATTTTAAAATTAATTAAAAAAAATTTCGAATTTAAAAAAAAAAAAAAAAAAAAAGATTGGAAAAAACATTGTGGGTCCGGGCCAGGGCTAGGCCTGCCCGACCCCTTTCTTTTCTTCCTTTCCCCCCGCACGAGCTTGGCCCATTCTTCTTCTTTCCTTTTCTCTTCCTTTCCCGGCCCGGCCCGTCAGCCTTCTTCTTGCTTGTTCCCTCTCCACGCGCAGTCTTTTGCAGAACTCAGAACAGAAAAGCAGCAGCAGCAACAAAGCAACAGCAGCAAGTCAGCAGAGAGAAGCAAAGTAGAAGCGGCAGCAGGTCAATAGCAAAAGCAGCAGCTAGTCAGCAAGGCAGAAGGAGAAGCAAAGACAGCAAAAAAAAGAAGAAAGAGCAGAAGACGGGAAGTGGGAGACAATTGGAAAAAAGAGAGCCGAGGGAAGAAAAAAGGAGGACAGGGAGAGACTGATAGAGAGGAGAGACCAGAGACAAGAGAGAGAGTGAACCAAAGGGAGAAGGCGAGCTCAAGAAAGCGGGTAGCCGTCGCCGGAGGACCGCCCGCCGCCGTTGTCTGCCGCAGCCCTTCCCCAAACCAGGTATGTTCGGCTTCGTTCTTGCTCTGTTTTAGGCGCACCAAGACGGAGCTCGCGGCCGTCCGACTCACGCAAGCTCTGGCCATCGTCGCCCTTGCATTTGGTTCCCACACTCCTTATACATCACGTACGCGGACCCCTAAAGGGCATTCAATGCTCGGTTGAGCTGGAAACCTTTGATTTTGGTAGTGCCCGCTAACTGTTCGATGAAATGCCTCAATGAAAAATTCAAACTCAATCTTTGATTAAAGCTCGACTCTTGGTTTTTCTGCGTTGCTAGGGGATACACTGCTATTGTGCACCGCTTTAGGCGTTTTCTTGGCTTTTCGGTGGGTCATCTTGAACTTATCTACGTCGGTCTAGCCGTGTGGGCCTCGCTGGCGTCAGTCCGACGACTTCGAATGTCGGCCAGCTAGTGGCTAGCGGAGCTCGGCGTCGGTTGGACAGAACGACTGATGCCAGACGATGAAATGGTGACCCTTGAAAAAAGCCGGCGCGGGCTCGTTGAGCGCGGAGGCGGCCTTCGGCGAAGAAAAGGAGGAGGCTGCACAAAGACGTGCGTGGGGGGAGGAAAAACCTACGTGCAGGAAGGAGAAATCCATAGGGAAGAAGACCAGAAAAAGAAAAAAATGAAAATGAAAAGAAAGCAGAAAAAGACAAAAAAGAAAGATAAAAAAAGAGAAACGAAAAAAATCGGAAAATAGAATAATAGAAAAATAGGAAGGTGGGCTTCGCCTTGGGCTTGTGTACGCTGGGTTGGGTTTGTAGTGGGCCGAGATGGTTGGGCCGAGAGACAAAAATTAGGAGTGGGCTCTTTCTATAAAAAACGAGTTTTTCGTGGGCTTTTTTTAACCCTTAGTGATTTAGGGCTGGCCCAGTATTTTGTGGCCCAACCCAGACCAACAGGGTCTAGATCAGGTTAGAAGGGTCGGGTTTCCTGACCCGGTCCGAATTATATTTTTTATAAAAAAAATCATAAAAAATATTTAAAAAAATCATAAAATATTAAAATATTAAAAATACTAAAAAATCATAAAAAATTTCGAAATTTCAGAAAATTCATGGAAAACTCAGAAACCTGAAAATTTATAAAAATTTTCGAAAAAAAAAATTCGAAAATATTAAAATATTAGAAATTCAAAAAATCTCAAAAATCCCAAAAAAATTCCAAGTTTGTTTTAGAGTTCCCTAAGAAGCTCTTAAATAATTCTTGGACAATTTTCTCTTTAAAAAGTGTCGAAAAATCATCGGCCTAAAACTGTGTTTAAAATTGAACAAGCCCTTACAGTTTCACCTTAAGGTTTTAACAATTATCCCTTGAATGCACGCTTAGGATGTAATGATTATGGTTTGCCCTTTAGTTTAATTAGGATTTTTATTTATTTATCTCTTAATGCTTGTGTTTATTTTCTCTTGCAATTTATTTAATATTTTCTTTAATTGCTTATTGTGATTTTGATGATTGCGCACCCACATGATCACCTCACATGTTAGTGGTTAATTTTAAAATCAATCCAAACTGCCTGACAAAAGTCTTTTTTGAAATGAACAAGATTACTTACCGAAAGGGCACTAATTGGTTAATTCATGTAATCAAATCCCCGACCCTAGAATCTCTGATTGCATAAAAAGTGATGCATGCTCCCATATCTCGCTTGGTTTCTTGCTGACCTCAATAGGCTAGTGGCGACTCCTTATTTGAAAATTTTCATGAACACCAAATGTCAAGCGGAGTATGGGCTTGGGAGAGCCTATGTCTAATGAGGGTCTTGGACCCATATTTTGGACTTCTGGTTAGAGATTGACTTTTGGAATATAAATATATTTTTCTATTTAATTTTTGGATGAGTTTCTAAGCATAAAAATGTGTTTGATAACGACACAATTTTTATTTCTGAAATAAAAACTCGTTTGATAACAACGTAAAATGTTTCCCTCTTGAATGGTGGTGACTAAAGGGGCAACGATGACCAACGGTGGTGGGGGAAGAGGGTGGTAGCAGTGATGGCGAGTGGTTGATGAGGGGAGGCGGTGGTTGCAGCCAACCATCGTAGGTGGAGGAAGGAGGTGGTGGCAATCGGCGGTGGGGGGAGGGGGTGGTGGTTGTTGGTGGTGAAGGGAAAGGGCGGTGGAAGCCGGTGGCGGGGGAGGGCGTGTGCGGTGGGCGGCGACCAACAGCAATGGGAGGGGGTAATGGTGGCGATTGGCAATCGGTGACCGGTAGCCAAGGGGCGGCGGTGGCAGGTGGTCAGTGATCGATAGTAAGGGGAAGGGGTGGTGGCGGTTGGCAATTAATGACTGGTGGTGAGGAAGGAGGGGCAGTGAGGGGCTATGGTGGTGGGCGACTGATGGGGGGAGGGGGCAGTAAGTGGCCAGCAATTGGCGGTGATAATAGGAGAGGGTGGCGACGGCGGTAACAATAGCGATAGTGTGGGTGATTAGCGGCGGGAAGGGGAGATAGGGGAAGGGGGTGGCAGTGGAGGTGGCAATGGCTGGTGGGGGGTGCAGACGGCGATAGCGACGGTGGTGGGTGGCGGCGAATTGGAGAGGGGCAGAGGCTAGGGATTAGGTGAAGACTCCTTCGAGTGAAATGTAAAAAATAGAAAAATAATTTCTGATTTCTATTCAAACCTATTTTTGGAATAGATTTCTATTCTAGAAATAGAAAAATAAATTATTTTACCAAATGGATTTATGTTCCAAAAACAAGTCTAGAATAGAAAAGTAGTTCTGGAACAGAAATAAAATGATTATCACATGCCCTTATAGAATTAGATCTTCCATTAGTCTTATCATTTCTGTAAATAGAAAGCCTAAGTAAGTATACAATCCTTGTTTAACAGCATGATAAATTTGATCTCTTGAGAGAAATGAAATCTATAATTCTAGATTTATGATTGGGTATTATATTCCTTCAAATGCGCAACAACAATTAAAGAATGTTTGGTTCTTCAGTCACTCTATAGAAGAGTTTTTCTAAATTTGGTATTGTCGCGGCCTATTTTTTCCGTCCCGAGGAGGGAAGGAAATATCTAAATAAATAGGTTTAGGGGTGTTGTTTATCATTCACGCCCTAAGCGACCAAATCTCTGGTGATTTTATTGGGATCTATAATGTCTACATTGATCTGTCAAAGTGATCAACTTGATGATTGTCGTCTAAAGAAGGACCAATGCATCAAGTATTAGAGCTAACAATATAACCTAGAGGATGAATAGATGATTTGAGAACTATGAGAAATATTTGAGGAATATAATAAGCTCAATTTCAAATGATGGCAGAAACATATTGTAAAAATCAAGTGCCTATGCTACTATATAATAGATGTTGATGATTATGAATAGGTAATACTAATAGTGAGGAGAATATATAGTGCTGCGACTTTATCCCCAAGCCTATATCCACTCCCAACATTAACAGCCACAGCAAAGCTGGAATCCACTAATAATCTCCAAGATAAGTTACAATCAACAAGTACCTCCTATTTAATAGATCATATTATCAAGACTCACTACTATTATTCTTGTACACTTACTCTTGTCACTAATTATAGACATTAGCATCACTTAGACATTGACATCGGGATTTTATAGTGGCTAACAACAAAAATAGAGCAAAAAAGAATACTCAAAGCCCAAGATAGTTATTGTTCTTTTCTACCCAACCCAATTACTTCTCTTGAACTCAATATATAGTCATCCATTCTCAGATGACTGTTGCCCATCGAAATCCTCAAATAGCCATTGGTTTTATTGTTGCTAGAATAATCATTGCTAAAAATCGTCAAAACGACTCTCTAACATTGGCAGCGTCCCCCTGACAATGGTAGTTTCCTAAACAATATCAGAGTACTTTTATCAAACTTGCCCTTTAATGCCAAAACTGCTCTTGATCAACAGTAGTGATATTCCATGAATTCCAAGACTTTATATCTGCTATTTTCTTCTTTTCGATGTTCTAGGAAGGTGATCAAGTGGCCAGCACCTTTTAGGACTAAATACCTTTACAATTCATTACCTATAATTAGAGGTGTGCAACCAAATCGAGTTTACTTGGGAACTGGATCAGGCCATCCGAAAAATAGAGCTGGGAATTAGTCTAGGAATGGGGTCAGTTTTTGGGAACCGATTGGAACCAATCCGAGAACCAATTCCAAGCGAATACCCATCCAAAATTAGATTGATTTTGGAATCGATTTTTACTCTATTAAAAAAACCAATTTGTTGTCAATGTTTATGCAATGTTACACTTTTTGCTTTGTCTTATGACATTTATTTATGATAATTAGCCTCATGGATCCTTAGTTTTTTGTTTAGTCAAAAACTTCATGTATTACATATGCTTTATGTTTCAATACAAATTAAGAGGGTTACGTTGTTATTTTCTAGGAAATTAATATAAAATTCAAAGTTGTATAAGATATTGGACTGGTTGCAAAACATGTTCCAATGGAAACAAAATAAACCCTATTCCCGAACCAGAAAAATAGGGTCGAGTCAAAAACATGGTCTAGTACAAAACAAAATAGAGTATAGGGTTCAAAAAAGAAGAACTGGTTATAACAGTCATGTACAAGGTCCAGGTATGGAAATACCCATACTGGACTTGATCACCCCTACTTGTAATCAAAATCATAAAAAAATAATAAAAATTCAGAAAATATAAAAATATAAAAAAATACTAAAAATCATAAAAAATTTCGATATTTCAGAAAATTCATGGAAAACTCAGAAACCTGAAAATTTATAAAAATTTTCGAAAAAAAATATTTTTTTGATTAAAAAATATTCGAAAATATTAAAATATTAGAAATTCAAAAAATCTCAAAAATCCCAAAAAATTCCAAGTTTGTTTTAGAGTTCCCTAAGAAGCTCTTAAATAATTCTTGGACAATTTTCTCTTAAAAAAGTGTCGAAAAATCATTGGCCTAAAACTGTGTTTAAAATTGAACAAGTCCTTACAGTTTCACCTTAGGGTTTTAACAATTGCCCCTTGAATGCACGCTTAGGATGCGATGATTATGGTTTTCCCTTTAGTTTAATTAGGATTTTTATTTATTTATCTCTTAATGCTCGTGTTTATTTTCTCTTGCAATTTATTTAATATTTTCTTTAATTGCTTATTGTGATTTTGATGATTGCGCACCCACATGATCACCTCACATGTTAGTGGTTAAATTTAAAATCAATCCAAACTGCCTGACAAAAATCTTTTTTGAAATGAACAAGATTAGGTACCGAAATGGCACTAATTGGTTAATTAGTGTAATCGAGTCCCCGAACCTATAATCTCTAATTGCATAAAAAGTTAGGCACGCTCCCATATCTCACTTGATTTCTAGCTTACCCCAATAGGCTAGTGGTGACTCCTTATTTGAAAATTTTCATGAACACCCAATGTCAAGCGGGGTATGGGCTTGGGAGAGCCTATGTCTAATGAGCGTCCTGGACCTACATTTTGGACAACACCCCTAAACCTATTTATTTAGATATTTCCTTCCCTCCTCGGGACGGAAAAAATAGGCTGCGACAATACCAAATTTAGAAAAACTCTTCTATAGAGTGACTCAAGAACCAAACATTCTTTAATTGTTGTTGCGCATTTGAAGGAATATAATACCCAATCATAAATCTAGAATTACAGATTTCATTTCTCTCAAGAGATCAAATTTATCATGCTGTTAAACAAGGATTGTATACTTACTTGGGCTTTCTATTTATAGAAATGATAAGACTGATGGAAGATCTAATTATATAAGGGCATGTGATAATCATTTTATTTCTGTTCCAGAACTATTTTTCTATTCTAGACTTGTTTTTGGAACATAAATCCATTTGGTAAAATAATTTTATTTTTCTATTTCTAGAATAGAAATCTATTCCAAAAATAGGTTTGAATAGAAATCAGAAATTATTTTTCTATTTTTTACATTTCACTTGAAGGAGTCTTCACCTAGTCCCTAGCCTCTGCCCCTCTCCAATCACCGCCACCCACCACCGTCGCTATCGCCGCCTGCACCCCCCACCAGCCACCACTACCTCCACTGCCACCACTTCCCCTATCTCCCCTTCCCCCGTTAATCACCCACACTATCGCTACAGTTACCGTCGCCACCACCCTCTCCCCTTATCACCGCCAATTGTTGGCCACTTGCCACCCCCTCCCCCCATCAGTCGCCCACCATCATAGCCCCTCACTGCCCCTCCTTCCTCACAACCAGTCATTAATTGCCAACCGCCACCACCCCTTCCCCTTACTATCGATCACGACCACCTGCCACCGCCACCCCTTGGCTACCGTCACCAATTGCCAATCGCCTCCATTACCCCCTCCCATTCTTTGTTGGTCACCAGCCACCACCTGCCCCCCCCCCCCACCACCGGCTTCCACCGCCCCTTCCCTTCACCACCGACAGCCACCACCCCCCTCCCCTCATTGCCAATCACCACCACCTCCTTCCCCCACCACCAATCGCCACCACCTCCTTCCCCCACCTGCGATGGCTGGCTGCAACTACCGCCTCCCCTCGTCAGCTACTCGCCATCACTACTACCACCCTCTTCCCCCACTACCGCTGGTCACCGGTGCCCCCTTAGTCACCACCATTCAAGAGGGAAAAATTTTACGTTGTTATCAAACGAGTTTCTATTTCAGAAATAAAAATTTTGTGTCATTATCAAACACACTTTTATGCTTAGAAACTCATCCAAAAATGGAAATAGAAAAATATATTTATATTCCAAAAGTCAATCTATAACCATAATTTTATCATTCACGCCCTAAGCGACCAAATCTCTGGTGATTTTATTGGGATCTATAATGTCTACATTGATTTGTCAAAGTGGTCAACTTGATGATCGTCGTCTATAAGAAGGACCAATGCATCAAGTATTAGAGCTAACAATATAACCTAGAGGGTGAATAGATGGTTTGAGAACTATGAAAAATATTTGAGGAATATAATAAGCTCAATTTCAAACGATGGCAAAAACATATTGTAAAAATCAAGTGCCTATGCTACTATATAATAGATGTTGGTGATTACGAATAGGTAATACAAATAGTGAGGAGAATATATAGTGCTGCGACTTTATCCCCAAGCCTATATCCACTCCCAACATTAACAGCCACAACAAAGCTGGAATCCACTAATAATCTCCAAGATAAGTTACAATCAGCAAGTACCACCTATTTAATAGATCATATTATCAAGACTCACTTACTACTATTATTCTTGTACACTTACTCTTGTCACTAATTATAGACATTAGCATCACTTAGCCATTGACATCGGGATTTTATAGTGGCTAACAACAAAAATAGAGCAAAAAAGAAGACTCAAAGCCCAAGACAATTATTGTTCTTTTCTACCCAACCCAATTACTTCTCTTGAACTCAATATATAGTCATCCATTCTCAGATGACTGTTGCCCATCGAAATCCTCAAGTAGCCATTGGTTTTATTGTTGCTAGAATAGATCATTGCTAAAAATCGTCAAAATGACTCTTTAACATTGCCAACGTTCCCCTGACAATGGTAGTTTCCTAAACAATATCAGAGTACTTTTATCAAACTTGCCCTTTAATGCCAAAACTGCTCCTAATCAACAGTAGTGATATTCCATGAATTCCAAGACTTTATATTTGCTATTTTCTTCTTTTCGATGTTCTAGGAAGGTGGTCAAGTGGCCAGCACCTTTTAGGACTACATACCTTTACAACTCCTTACCTATAATTGGAGGTGTGCAACCAAATCAGGTTTACTTGGGAACTGGATCAGGCCATCCGAAAAATAGAGCTGGGAACTAATCTAGGAATGGGTTCAGTTTTTGGGAACCGATTGAGCCTATCGAGAACCAATTCCAAGCGAATACCCATCCAGAATTAGATTGATTTTGGAATCGATTTTTACTCTGTTAAAAAAACCAGTTTGTTGTCAATGTTTATGCAATGTTACACTTTTTGCTTTGTCTTATGACGTTTATTTATGATAATTAGCCTCATGGATCCTTAGTTTTTTGTTTAGTCAAAAACTTCATGTATTACATATGCTTTATGTTTCAATACAAATTAAGAGGGTTATGTTGTTATTTTCTAGGAAATTAATATAAAATTCAAAGCTGTATAGGATATTGGACTGGTTGCAAAACATGTTCCAATGGAAACAGAATAGACCCTATTCCCGAACCAGAAAAATAGGGTCGAGTCAAAAACATGGTCTAGTACAAAACAAAATAGGGTATAGGGTTCAAAAAAGAGGAACCGGTTATAACAAAGTCATGTACAGGGTCCAGGTTTGGACCCTACCCATGCTGGATTTGATCACCCCTACTTGTAATCAAAATGTGAAAATCTTTACTAATTTGTTGATATTATCGATTGGTAAACCATGTGGGCAACTTACAATCAATCATCCAATGATCGCATTGGCTTCTTCAACATATAAAGTCTTGAAAGAACATCAACATCCCGGCTAATTCCTTGTCTTCTCTAGTTAACCATATCAATTTCCAAAGATCTCCAAGAATATCAACATCCTCACTGATTTTTTTTTATCTTCACTAAGTTGATTGAGTCAGCTTCCAAATATCTCCAAGGACACTTTGTACACATGCTGGTTCCCCATCTTCATTGAACTCACAAGGATCACCATTATTGTTACAGGCTTCCACGTCATCTAAAATTGGCAGCTACTCCGGTGTCAACAAAATGCTGCTCTAATAACAATCCACCGCACCCGATAATGATGCTAATCTTTTTGGTCCTTCCAAGTATATTGGCAATTTCAACTCTACTAAATTATTCATCTTCATGGTCCATCAAATTTTACCAAGCATCCTCGTAGGCTTGCTTACCATACCAAGTTCATCCAACTATTTACATGATCTTTGTATCTTTGTGTTATCATGAACATCATTGTTCTTCTCAACTTGTTTACGCTCAATAACAGTACTTCTTAATGTTCACCTTATTTGGAGATCTTTCTAGCTTACAAACATCTTCAATGCCCAATATCTCTATTCACCTCAGATATCGGCAAAGTAATCTTGATAGTGGCAAAGCACGCCTCTTGTAGAATATTCTGGTGTTGTTTATGACATCATGTGCATATCAGCTTGTGTATATATCTCCTGACACTACTCAATCAACGCACATTAGTAATATTTGATTATCTTTGTCATCTTCAAAACAATATAATGATTTTCCCAACATCATGATGGATAGAGATGAATAGCAAATATCTCAAAAATACTTCACACACTTTATGATCATTTGTTTTTGCTTATTTGGAGCCATACATTGTCTGTTAGTCTTTTGAGAAGTGAACAAAGTATTGTAGAAATATGTGTATTTGTAATAGTGTGATCTATCAAGCTTCAAGCAAAAGCAATTTTGGGTAGAAGCAACGCAAGCTACATTGTATATCTCAAGAGCTACTAGTGAAATTCATCCTTGTTGGTAACCATTAATATGGAATAATGGACGTAGACTTATCCCAAGCCAAACCACTATAAATCTATGTTCCTCTATTTCTCTCTCTTATTAATTGCTATTTTATTTATTTGATAGAATCAACGTGCATGTAGTTTATGCTTAATATCTAGTTTGATTCTACTCATACAAACCCATTTCTACTTATTTTTGCAAAAGAGTTTTCAAGTTTGTTAAATAATCTATTCACCCCCTCTAGGTTATATCACTAGCCGCAACAAAGCCCAATCTGATTTGAGATTAAATCTCCCATTGAACTAGGGTGGACAATGGGGTAGCATTAAAGGTGCGTTTGGTTCAACATTTTCTAGCCTATTGGCAAATTGCAAAGCAATTTAGCTTAAAGGGCTTTGGGGTAAATGTAAAAACTGTTTGGTAAATTTTGCTTAGAGAAGCAATTTTGAAATGAATGATATTTGGTAAATTCTACTTTGAAAAGCCCATTTGCTGATTAATCTAAACTTTTTAATTTTTACTTGTTTAAAATTTAAAATAAAATGTGGATTTTTTTAATTTTATATTTGATAACAATGTTAAAGATGTTGTGCAAACAATTTAATTAAAAATAAAATCTTTGTTTTGCTAAAAATATCGAATGAAAAAAATTCATGTACCATCTTTCTCAATTATAAGAAAAATACTTTTATTATAATAAACGTGGTAACATATGCTTTAAGGAAAGAAACTCATTATCCTTAAAAATTACAAATATCCTTAACTATTTCCTAAATTCATAGTTATTTGATCACGTTCATATGTCATGTTATATCCCACATCATCGGACTCCATTTTATATAAATTGATATCCAAATCTACTGTAGCAAAATGTGCATCATTCATGACATTTCTTCTTATATAATTGTGCAAAGTCATCGCTGCTATCACAATCTTCACTTGCTTTGTGTATGGATAACTTGGCATACCCTTTAAAATCTTCTACTTCTTCTTTGATACACCAAAAGCTCGCTCAATTTTTTATAGTAGTGAGGAGTGGCCACAATTGAATACTTCTTTATAATTGAGGACCTCATTGAAACTTAGGCAAATGATATCTGACTTCTTTGTATGGCCCCAAATAATCTGTAGAATTTGGATATCCAGCATCTACCAAATAATACTTACTTACACAAAAATGTCATAAACATAATCAACATATAACACATACATATATTAATGCATAAAAACCATTAATTAACAAACCTTTCGGAGGATGAGGAAATTATAAATCACATCTCCTAATGGCTTCATAAAATATACGAGTATCATAAGCTGTTCATTCCCAACCGACCCAAACAAAAGTAAATTCCATGATAAAATTGCACACGACCATTACATTTTGGCGTCGGTGTTCCTTTTCAACCGATAAAACAAAGTTGATCACTTATAGGTACCACTGTTGGAATGTGTACCATCTATTGTTCTAATGCAATCCTAAAACAAAAACACAAATATTACTTGATTTATATTTAATTCATATTTTTCTATTGCATAATCGTAACTTACCTTTAAATGTGGAAAAAATCTTATATTATTGCTGACCTTTGGAACTTCCCTAAATTACCAATCGGATGGTTGGATCAAATATGCTCACATTTTATATATTTTATCCAAAACTAAGCTAAATAGCCTGCATATGGTTTCCCCAGAATGCTGAAAACGCTCTTGTGCTAACCTATTACCTATATTATGTCCTAAAATATGAAGAAACAATCTTAGCATTTATGCAACATCAATATTCCTAGTTCCTTGCAAACCACAGCGCGTGACTAAATCATGCATTAAATTTTTAAATACAATTCTATCTATTCTAAACATTTGATAAAACCTTTCAGAATTAGCGTTCATATCCATCAACTCTCTTAACCATGCATTTCCTGTATATGATATGGTAATGCATGATATTTTTTGACCGTATGTTACCTGAAAAACAACATAGGCATGCGCAGTTGCATAAAGTTGCCAATATTTCTCTTCTTCTTTTTCATATTTTTCGTGTTCAGGAGAATCATCCATAACTGGTTAAAACAATAAAATAAAATTAGACTAAGAGATATAAGAAATTATTTAGACTAGTCATCAATAAAAAACTTATCAACATCATATATATATGCAAAACTCCACTCAATAAATAAAACACAAATTAAAAACATGTCTCACAATATAACATAAACATATCTCACCGACTATTATAAATAAATAGTGCAAATATGTCTCACATTACATCAATGTTGCATATAAAAAATTTAAATAAATAGCTAACATCCTAGTGATGATTACACTATGCAGATTTATACTTGATCTATGTGATTTTTTCTTGATCACCATCCAAGTTCATGAAGATTTGTCTATTATCTTTCTTTTCAGCAAAATAATCCAGTGCAAAAAAGTATAACTCTTGATCTTGCTTAATCTCAAGTATAATCTTCAACGTCTCCATAATTTCTTTGTAAGGATCAAACTCTCTAGTGTGGCTCCTATTTTCAATAGCTGAACAAATTCTCCCCATTTGCGATTCTAGCTTAGTAGCCATACTCAATTTCTTTTGTTTCTTTCCTTGAGATTGCCTCACTGAACTCTGCGAGATTCTTTTATCACTTCAAGGCTGTTCACCAATCTTTTCACTCACGTCACAATCTATATTATCATAAGTAAATCCTACACAACCACCGATGTCAAATTGTGTAGTCACAACATCCTCATCAACACATAAGCCTTGTGCAGGATTACATATAATGCTTCTAGTAACAATAGTATCTCCAAACATTATATCCAACAAAACTTGAAGATCCGAATATATGTATTTCATTTTAAAAGCTCTAACTTTATGATTTTCTTGTTATAATAAACATTTTTCATGAGTTGTATAAAAAAAGATGAACTTAAAAAAACAAAAGAATGGAAAAAAATCTGAATTTTTCTTTCTCGCCACTTATCACTTGCATCAATGGTGTTCTTTTTTGGATCCCATCCTAATATTGTTTCCTTGAAGACCAATGTCCTCCATCTTTTCTAATCTTCCTTAAGATTGTCTCACTTACTCTTCATTTGACCTTTATCATACTTTTTGCCCCTAAGGTCTTCAAATTTCTTAATTATAACTGTCCATCCATCCCTTTTGTTGTTTGCAAGACGATTACCATTGTCAATTTGTTCAACGTACAACTTACAAAAGGTTTCTACATCTTTAGGATTCCAAAATGCCTTTTCCCTTGATGAACTTGTCATCTACTAATAAAGCGACATAAACAAATGCAAGAAACATGGGTCAAAGAAAGGAGCCTCTCTCAAATGGGGTACTTGTTAAAGAGTCATCGATTGTATTTTGGATAGACATACAATTCTATCTGTATTTCAACCGATACTTAATGAACCTAAGCTCATACGGCTCTATTGACAAATCATGAATCTTTCCAACACTACGACAAAAAAAGTTAAGAAAATTTGAAACAAGTCCTTAAAGGAGACAATTCTTATTTACTACAATTTGCAAGCAAGGATCTCAATTTCATTCAAATTATGAAACCAATCTGGACATCCATGGGAACTTGGGTGCAGACTGAAAATATTGCACTCTGATCAAGTTCCATTGATAATCCAATTGTAAATCAATCTCAATGGAATTGGTGTAAAAATAAAGCCGAGATTGATCTTTACAACTTTTGAGTTTAAAAAGTTTGTAGGGAATGACCTTAACTTCATCAAAATTATGAAACACCTTCAGATATTCAAAAGAATCTGGACGTAAACTAGAAATAGTGCACTATGATCAAGCCTTTTAAAGCATTTTAATGAGCTCAATTTTAATAAAATTAGTGTCGAATCAAAGCTTAGCATGTACCAAACAACTTTGCAGGAGAACACATTTTGAAATTCACATCTCAAGATTTTATGAAAATCTTAGAAGCACCGAAGGTCAGTTCTGGAAAAAGGTTTTTCAACAAACCTTGCAAATTTGGGAGGTTTGTGAAAAATACCAAATGTGTTTAACATTATCTGAAAAAAATTTATAAGAAAAATAAGATGTCACAAATATTTCTCAAGAAGACACCATCATCTAATTCAGCACGCATGATTTTATAAAAATCACACAATACACAAAGGTCAATCAACCTAGATAAATTTCACAAAATTCAATTGTGCATTGGAGGTCTAACCGAACCTAAACCAGAGATCAATTCAACATGGAGATTTTATGGCATACTAAACACCATGTGAAAAGAAACTATCATGATAGAAACATCTCAAGATTCCAACCGTACGAATTTATAAAAGAGGCGAAAAAGAAAACCCACAAACGAGATGAATGAGAGATTGAACCTGCAGAGGAGTAGCTGGATGCGAGGTAGAATTTGCGAGGTAGCAGGAGCAAGAGAGAGCAAACACGAGGGAGCAGACACGACAACAGACGCAAGGGGAGAAGAAGGGAGAGGGCAGTAGACGCGATAGGAGAAAAAGGGAGAGAAACAAACCCTAGGTTATGTTCTTTTAAAAAGGGGTAAACTTGGAATTCTAATGAGTTTTTAGGGTAAAAAAGGAACTCTACAAAGTTTCATTAATAGAGCCTCTCAGCATTCCCAAGGCCAACTTTCAACCTAAAGCTCCTTGAGAAGTGGTTGCCAAACACCCTAAATTTTTCCCAAAGGGCTTTCAGGCTCCAAGGGGCTTTCAAAATGTCAAACCAAATGCACCATAAGTCCTAATAAGGAGAAGGCATTCAAGAGAGAGATTCAAGAGGATTGAAAAATAAATACTCATTTAGGTAAGTTAAAGATTTTCTATTTCAATCAATTTCCTATTCTAACTAGATTTCCTAATTTAATGTTTCCTAATTAGATGTTTCCTAGATTGAGGTTTCCCAGTTAGATATTGAGATTAAGGTTATTAAGGTTTCCCAATTAGATGTTTAGATTAAGGTTTCCTAATTAGATGTTTTCTAGATTTAGGTTTCCTATTTTGATATTTCCTCGTTTAAGGTTTCCTACTTTAACATTTCCTACTATGATGTTCCTTAGTTAAGTGTACTATCCCTCTATAAATAAGAGGTGCTTTTCAATTACAGATGCAGAATTGTAAATTGATAATATGAGAGTTTCTATCAAGTAATCACTTGAACGAGTGTGCAAGATTCATGGCAAGTTTTCCGATCGACGTTCTAGTGGAGATCTTCTTGTGGCTCTCTGTAAAACCTTTGGTCCGATTCAGATGTGTATGTAAATCTTGGAATTCTCTCCTCACCAGTCCCTTTTTCATCAAAGCTTATCTGGAGAGATCGATCAAATTGCACAAATTTGATCTTCTTAAGTATGACTTCAACAACATTTCAAGAGTACAAATTCACTATTCCCCCAAGAATGAATCGTCTAATCTCGATACATCATTTATCAAAGATGGCGAAAAATTCAAATTAGTTGGTTCGTGCAATGGAATTGCTTGTTTATCCTCTTTTAACAGTAAAATTCCTCACCACTCAAAGATCTTCCTTTGGAATCCGTCAACTAGTGAAAACATAACCCTTCCTCAACCTAGCCATCATGTGTCCAACTTGGTTGGATTCGGATTCAATCCCTTAAGTGGTCATCCAGATGATTTTTCAATAGTCAACATGAATATATATCTTGAACAACACCCAAACTATACCTCTCAAGTGGAGGTGTATAGCTTTAGAAGAAATTGTTGGAAACAACTCGGCAACATTTTCCCTCCTTCGCTAACCCAACTCTTAGGCAATCAAGTTATCTTCAAGAACTTCATTTGTTGGTGCCCTTGCTTTTACCTTGATTGTGAATTCGTCGCATTGTTGATCCTATTCGATGTAGTTCAAGATGATTTCCAAAAAATAGCACTTCCAGATATAATGCCTCGTGGGAAAAAAGTTATCAACTTACTGGAGGGTTGCTTGTCTGTAATAGCACATAACTCATCGACCAAAAATTTTGAAGTATGGATCATGAAAGAGTTTGGTGTCTGCAAATCATGGATCAAATTGTATACAATTGGATTGTCTACGGAAAGACTTTTGAGATACCGGCCAGTTGGGTTTGCAAATTCTGGAGATGTTTTCTTCGTACATACCTTCTATATGGGATTACGATTCAAATCTCCCAGTCATTTGGATCTTTACAACATACGAAGCAAAAAGTTTGGGGCATTTATTGTGGAGGTCAATTGCTACGATACCACTCAATTGGTTACTTGTTTAGAGAGTTTGATTTCTCTCTCATCCACAAATAATGTTAAGCATTAGGAGGCTGGCAAAATAGCTTTTCAGACTAAAGACCACATGGAGAGAATTATGTTCTATCCGTACGAATAAGACTGCCTTTTATTTCCATGTACTTTTCATGATATAGTTCTTATTATCGTTTTAAATTCGAGAATGTATTGCTGTGTAATTTGTCATCTAGTGAATCAACGGACCGTTTATTGATATGTAAGTGAATATTCATGTGATGCAGAAGAAATAGTAATGTTGTTAACCTAGTTTCGGGTTGATTTTACTAACATATTACATAAAATGAATACCAATAAATCTAACACATGCTAACATATATCGCTAACGCCATTGCAACACCCAGCTAAATTGAATACATTACGATCTTGAGGAAAAAGAAGAATCGAGATCAAATAGTTCGTATTTGGCAAGACAACACATCTGCACTCCGGATGGGTTGTCAAGTCATTAAACTTGTGCAACTTGGTTGATGAAAAAGATGGTAAGAGTGTAGAGAATCCCATGATTTACAGATACCTGAATCGGATCAAAGGTGTTGCTAGGGGCTCTATAAGATCTCCAGTAGGATGTTAATTGGGAACCTTGCCATTATTCTTGTGTAGTTTTTCACGAGTGCTCAGTAAAATCTCTTTTAAACTTCATAAGTTGCTTATGATTTCTATGTAAATGGTTGTTGCTAGAAACAAAAGAGTAGAATCAGACATTGTTTGACACATTATCAAACAGGCTCTTAGTTAATTAGGAAAATTACCAAACGGATTTCTATTCTTTTTTTGTTATTAGAAATAAAAGAATAGAATCAGACACTGTTTGACACATTATCAAACAGGCTCTTAGTTAATTAGGAAAATTGCCTTGTGATTTATTGAAGAGACTTCCATTTGTATTGATAAAATTCTCTATTTTATATTCATGTACTTTTCATAACATAACTCTTAATCGGGTGTCAAATTGATGACTCAACTGCTGTGTTGGTTTAGAGTGCAATCCCAAGTAAACACAATTGTGCATCCCAGTCTTGTTCTTTCTTGATAAATTGACTCAACAAAGAGCTTTTGATAAAATATACAAAGTAGCAAGGCAAAAATAAATCTTCCTAAGATCTTGTATGGTATTAAATCCATTACAGAATAAATGCACTAGAAGTCCTAAAAATTTGTACTTAAAGTGCTAAAAACTATCAAAAATAGGAATTTATTATATTCTATGGCAAAGAGCGCCACATCAGAAAGGCCAAACTGTAAACAAAAAAAAACAGCCAAAAAGAAAAGAAAAGAAAGAAACCAAAAAAAAAAATGAAAACTAGAGATGAGAGAGGGGAGAGAGATGGTCGGCCGGGGCTGGAAGGGGCGCACTGCTGTCCTGACTTCGCCCGTGGGGGTTGGTGAGTCTTGCCCGGCCACAAGCATGTGCCACTGGCCTTCGACGAGACTTCGACTCCAATCGCGGGAAATCTTTTAGGCGAATGACTTACTTCACCGCTAATTCTGATTTGACTTGGTTTTTCCTTCTTTCTTAATTTTTGGCTCTTCTTTTTTCAGTTTTTGGCCTTTTTCGCCCATGCCAAATCAGCTCCACGTGAGCATATTCTGTCATCCAAAAAAGGGAAAAAAAAGATCCAGGTGAAAAAAATGATCTCTTATAGATAATTTTTGGCTCCCGTGACAAATTCGATCCGACCTCATTCCTTTTGTACGTCCAATCACGTTGTTAATGGACTGACAATCCTCATCCAAGCCTGCTAAAACTTTTAAATTTTTTTAGTGAGAATTAATTGGCCCAAGCGGCTCGCACGATTTGAAATTTAGACCCGACACGGCTTAGAAGGCTGCCCGGTCCATGATAAGCTCTGAATTTCCCAAGGCCATGTGCGCACTTTGCTCCCATCAAATGTGAGGCAAAATTCTATTTTTATCCCATGCACATTCCCTTAAATTCCAATACTCACTTCTATATATACATTTCCATTATTGTAGATGACACCCAAATTCTCAAGCAATGTTGGATACCACAGTTCACAATATGATGTTAATGATTAGGATATGCGCATTAGAAGTTTTAAAACTTGTTGGGAATGTGTAATCAAATCATAAGAATTTTAAAAAATGCGATCCAATTCTAAATCTTATCAAATTGGTATAATCAAATAGTTTCATTATTCGAGAGTCAAACACTAAAATCCTAGTATGGCAATCAGTAAGGTTAATTGGTTGACAAATAATTTTTTTATGGGTTTTGCTAAATGGTAGTACTCTAATCCTATGAGACGTAAATTATGCTGCGAAAGACGCTTAGTGATGCTATGCGGAGAAAATAACTGGAATTTAAAAGTTTAAGGGGTGGAATTGAATCTGTACTCTTAGTTCTCTTTCCAAGCACTATCTGCCTTACAATCTTTGAAGGCTGAATTCCACTACTAATTCTGGCAGATCACAAGTTGCAAATTCTTCCAAGCAGCAACAACAGTTACAAGAGAATAAAACCTCCCTGAGTTCAATTTTAGAAACTCTCTCAAAATGTTTGCAAGTCAAGGTGCAAGAGTAATAGCAATGAGCACATATAAGCCCCAGGCTTTCCTCTATTATTCTCATGTTCTTCTTCAGTCTGGAAAGCAATTTTCCCAACCACCTAATGCTCAACACCGATTGCGGAGGAGAGAGAAATCAAACTCTCTACAAAAGTAAACAGTCGAGTGGAACGGTGGGAATCGACTTTGACTTCAAATGCCTCAAACTTTTCATGTTGTAGGCTGTATAGAACCAAGTATTTGGAAGACTCGAATAGTGAACCCACATGCGCTTTACGAAGAAAACTCTTCCAGAATCTGCAAACCCAACTGGCCAATAACGCCCGATGCTTCTCGTAAACAATCCAAACGAATACAACTTGGTCCATGATTCACGGATGCTGAACTCTTTCAAGATCCATACTTCACACTGTTTAGTCAATGAGTTGTGCGTTGTTAGAGATAAGCATCAATCTAGTAAGCCGATATGTTTCTCTTCAGGAGGCATCATATCTGGTAGTGCTATTTCTCGAAAAACATCATTAACCACATCAAATAGGATCAATGATGTGACTGTACCATGATTGCGGCGAAAACAAGAGCACCAACAGATGAAATTCTCAAAGATAACTTGTTTGCCTATGCGTTGAGTAAGTGATGGAGGGAAAATGTTGCCGAGTTGTTTCCAATAATTTCTTCTAAAACTATACACGTCCACTAGGGAGGTATAGTTCTGGCATTGTTCAAAATATAAGTTCACGTTAACTACTTTAAAATCATCTGGATGACCACTTGTGGGATCAAATCCAAATCCAACCAAGTTGAACACATGAAAACTAGGTTGAGGAAGAGCAATGTTTTCACTGGTCGCTGGATTCCATAGAAAGATCTTTGAGTTGTGAGGATTCTTACAATCAAGAGTAGATAAGCAAACAATGCCATTATATGAATCAATTAACTTGAATTTCTCGCCATCTACGACAAATGAAATATCAAGATCCGATAGTTGGTTTTCAGGAGAATAGCAAATTTGTACTCTCGAAAAGTTGTTCAAGTCATACTTAAGAAGATCGAATTTGTGCAATTTTATCGATCTCTCAAAATAAGTTTTGATGAAAGGGGGCTTGGTGAGAAGAGATTTCCAAAATTTACATACGCACCTGAATCGGCCCAAAGATGTTATGGAGAGCCTGAAGAAGATCTCCATTAAGATGTCATCCGGAAAAGTTGCCATTGATCTTGCCCACTTGTTCACATGCTTAGCATCTCTTTGAACTTAACCATTCGCTCCTGGCTTCAATATAAATAGTGGTTGACTTTAGCCGGCACTTCTTTGGCCTTGTTGATTTGTTTTGCTATATCTTGTTAAAATGTCCTTGTCAGCCTGGGGCTCTTAATAAAGAATTATATAAAGGTGTTGACCTCTGACAGAGACTTTTAATCACTAGACATGTGCATTAGTAAAAAGCGTATTTTAGTGGAGCTATTCGGGTTGTAAACCAATTGATCCGTTTGTCCACGACTGGCACACGTGTCTTTCACAAGTTAATCTTTTCAATCTATTTATGACATGCTTAGACACGCTTATTGAATAGGTCAACATGTTATAAGTGTCCACGTGATGTGCTTGTATATATATAGAAAACTTGTTTGTTGTTTTTCTTCTTCTTCTTTTCGATCCTACTTTATTTCTATTCTAACTCTCATACGTTTGCCTTATTTCCTTACAAGGCATGAAAGTCGAAATTCACACCTAAAACTAAATCATCCCCAACCTTCCGAGAAGGTGGGGATTCGAACCCCTCACCTCCCTCTCCCCATGTGGAAAGGGTGGCAACTAGATAAACACCAGTGGTTAGAAAAACTTGTTATTGGTTAACCAGAACTTTTGTAAACATGCTCATATACACGATTTCCACCCCTAGTTCTTTCTCCCGGTATCAACAGCCTTATAAGTTGAACTGCACTACTAAATCAAGTATATCATGAGATACTAATTATTGACGGTAGCAGCAACAATTACTATTAAAGCACCTTGGTGCTTACAACGTCATAAAATAATCCCGCTTTGTGATTACAAGAGAATAAAGCCCCCCAGAGTACCATTCTGAAACTCTCATTATTTTTGCAATTGTAAGTATATGATTAATAACACTAAAGTCATTATCTCATTATCTCACTTGATTGTGCAAATCCTTAATTGAGCGTAAATGATTATAATCGATATTGCAAAATCTTGTTACTTTAAATTGTCATATTGCTAAACATATAAATATCTCATGATTCTTCTTATGGAATATACAGAATTCACACAATTCTCTTTTTTGGATGCCCTTATCTCTAATTGATCAGATACATCGACATTGTTTTTTCATTAGCTCCGTCTTCCACCATCTCCTAAACATTTACTTTTTGCATTGATTAGTTCAAGATAGAACACCACATGTATCCATTAAATTATTTTCCTTTGGTAATCCTGAATCAACTGCCAATGGAAAACAAAAGGCCTGAATTGACAAAGACCTTTTATTAGGATGCAACAATTATAGAGAGCCAAAAAGATGTCTTCTAGATACGCCAAAAGGCATCGTGACGCCCGTTGAAAATGCAACACTATGTACATTGAAATCAAAAGCAACTATGGAGTTTAAAAAGATATTTGTTACCTGAACAACTCTGCAATAACAGTTGAGAGCTTTCCTGTTGACCTTCTGATGGACATCTTATTGATGCTCCCAGCATGATGTTTGGTTCAATTCAAGTGTGTATGTTAACCTTAAAATGTGCTTCTATCTAGCACTTCTTTCATCATAGCTTATCTCGATAAGAAAAATTGTCCGAAAAGTCCTAAATTTATTGTATGATTGTTAATTCAATCGTAAACTTTTCAATTGAGCTAATATAACATGAAACTTTTTTATAATTTTCCAATGTAATCCTTTCGGCTAATTTTGGCCGAAAATCACTGATGTTGCGATCCAGTCAACATTAGTCATCTTATATGGCATGGCCGGCAGTTGACATGGCCATAACACGTAGAATGATCAACTTTAATTGGACTATCATATCAGTAATTTTTGGATAAAATTAGCCACATTAACTACATTGGAAAATCTTCAAAAGGTTTAGGACTGCATCGGCCAAATAAGAAAGTTATGATTGAATTGGCTGGTCGTACAATAAATTTAGAACTTTTTGGATAGTTGTTCCCATATTATTGTCACCTGGTTAATGTACAGAAAAAGATTACCCATTCAAAATGATCCAAACTAGGTAATCAAATTTTATTTTATTTTGGTCGTGAGGTCATCAAATATTCAATGCAAGTGAAATTTAAGAATCTACCTAAACAAGATTACCAATTCTGACGAGGACAGGGTGCGTTCCCAGCAACGGCGAAGCAAAGGAGCAGGACTAGGGAATAGTGAGGCTTGGCTGGCGAAGATGTGTAAGCTCAGCAAGGAGTCGGATGCAGCGCGGCAAAGAACTTTCGATTTAATATACAAAGCAGCAAGGCAAAAGAAGTTTTCCTAAAGTCTAGAGTCACCGTCCCATCCAAAAAAGATGGACAATTTACGTAGAAAACCATAAGGAACTTGCGAAGTCTTGAGAGATTTGCTGAGCATCTGAAAACACTGCGTCAACGATGGCAAGGTTGCCAATTGACATTCTAATAGAGATCTTATGAGGGCTCCCCACGAGATCTTTAATATGATCCAGGTGTGCATGTAAATCATGGACATTTGTCTCTAACAACACGTAACTCATCATGCTAATAAGTGTGGATCATAAAAGAGTTCGATATCATTGAACAATAGACCAAGTTGAACATGATCCAAGTGCATTCCATAAGCATTAAACGTTACTCACTACTCGGATTTGGGGAAGATTGTCCAAAAAGTCAGAAATTTATTGCACTTTTGTCGATTAGGTCATAAATATTTTAATTTTGCCAATTGAGTTTTAAACAATTTTACTTTTTTCCAATTGAGTCCATCTAGCCAATTTTGACTAGAAAAAATTGACACAAACACTAACTATCCTAGATGGCATGCTTAGTGCTAACGTGATCAATTTTTAATAATATTTTAATATTTTTCCCCTTTCTTCTTTTTCTTTTCTTTTTTACGTAGCCACATGACCCTCGCCCAATTGGTTAACGAGGATCAGCCGAGGGCGTGATGCCCTCACCAGCCAAAAGGCAAGGGTCATGGCCCTACCTAGGTTGGGCAAGGCCTGGATTTGGGCAGCACCCTTGCCCAAACTAAGCAAAGGTCGCAAGCCTAAGGTTAGAAAAAAAAAATAGAGAAAATAATAAACAATAAAATAATTCAAAAAATAATAGAGTATTATTAAAATTTATCCACATCAATGTGAGTCATGCGATTTAAGATAGCCGACGTCCACTTCAACAATTTCCGATCATAATTAATCAAATAGACTTAATTGATAAAACGTGAAAATATTTAGAACTCAATTAACAACATTAAAAGGTTTTTTTACTAAATTGGTAAAAGTTCAATAGGTTTAAGATTTTTTTTAAACAATTTTCTCCTTGGATTTGCAAATTCCAAAGATTTTCTTTTTTTCCTCCTAGGAGCATTCATGTGAGTTTACACTTGAACATCACATAAGTAGAGACAATCCTGTACCCAATCCTGTTTGACGGTTCCTCTTTTTTGGACCATATACCCTACCATGTTTTTATTTGACCATGTTTTGGACCCAACCCTATTTTTCCGGTCCGAGAACAGGGTCAACCATGTTTTCATTGGAACCTACTTTGCAAACGTTCAATATCATATACGGCTTCGAATTTTACATTAATTAGCGAAAAAACAACAATGTAATTCTCCTAACATTATAAGACAAAGCAAAAATCCTAAGAATGCATAAGCATTAGCAACAAATATGGATCTAATATTAGTCTCATTCCCACAAATACTTTTAATATGACCTAATGTGGGGATAAGTACAGCGGGAGTGCCAAAAGTTGGCACAAAAGGATACTTAAGTGTCAAAAGTTACAAAAGGTACACTTAAGTGCCACTTTTTTAAAAAAATGGATCACTTAAGTGCCAAGTCGCCGGAACTCTGCTGAAAATCCTACGTGGAAATTTTTTATTAATTTTATTGCCTACGTGGCTCGCCGGAAACTGAATTGGTCAAAAATCAGCCAAAACGACGTCATTTTGGCTGACGTGGATTTAAAAATTATTAATTAAATAATATTAAATAATTAAAAATAAGTTATTATAAAATCGATTTTATTTTTTAAAAAAAGAAGGGGAAGGAGGGGATCGGCGAGGGCAGCCCTCGCTGCCGCCGCCGTCGCCGCCCCACCTCGCCGGGAAGGGCCGGCGACGGTGGGCGAGGGTCGGCCGGGGTCGTCGGGGCCCGGCGACCCTGGCCAACCCTCGCCCACCGTCGCCGGCCCTTCCCGGCGAGGTGGGGCGGTGACGGTAGCGGCTGCAAGGGCTGCACAGCCCTCGCCGATCCCCTCCTCCCTCTCTCTTTTTTTTTTTTTATTAAAATCAATTTTAATTTTTAAAAAATCTGATGTGGATAATTTTTTTTTAAATTGCCACGTGGATTTTTTATTTTGAAAAAAAATGCTCCGTCAGCAAATAAAGTCGTCGGAAAATTGACACGTGGCAATTTGGCCGGAATTTTTCACCGTTGGCACTTAAGTGATCCATTTTGCTCCGATTTTGGCACTTAAGTGTATATTTTGTAACTTTTGGCACTTAAGTATCCCTTTGTGCCAACTTTTGGCACTCCAGAGGTCCGTACCTCACCTAATGTGCTTACTTATATGTATGCGACGGAACTCTTATTAAGAAGAGATCTTTCTTGAGTTGGACTAAGAATGCTTTAATTAGTGCTACAATAATTAGTAGCATTTTTCTGCAACTATAGTAATAGGTGAAAGTGGGACCATTAAAAAAGAAAAACAATTCATGAGAACAATTTTTTTTAACAATTCTTTCAAAACAATTTTATCTTAACTTGATTCAGAGAGAATCTTTCTTTTTTTAACATTTCTTCGAAGACAAAGAGACTCAAAAGCATTATATAGAGAGACAAAAAAAAAAAAAAAATAACAGGGTAAAAACCGGTTCCAAAACCGGTCCTGTTTTGGGTGGGTCTTTACTTGGACCTTATTCCCAAACCAGTTTCAACCGGTTCCCAAAAATTGGAACCTATACTCGGACCGGTTTAATCGGGAACCGGTTCCCGACCCTGTTTTTCGGGTGGTCTGGTCCGGGTTCCGGGTAAACCCGGTCCGTTTGCACACCCCTAGGGGCTATGGAAGGGGACTACTGTTCCCACTTTACCAGCCAATTAGTTCTCATAAAGAAAATTTAATTTTAGATGGCTTGGATAAATATTATCGGCCCAATAACAACCTGACTGGACATAACGTAAGCATCCCATCATGATTTAAACTCATGTGTGCATAGTACATGTGATATTTAGTGTATCACCAACAAAAAATTAAATAGAACATCGAAAAATGACTTGCAGATGTCTTTTCCAATGTAAATTAGATGGGGCAAGTGCCATCTTTATTCGAGGGTCAAACACTAAAATCCCAGTATGGCAATCAAAAAGGGAAGGGTGAATTGGTAGAACACTAAAATATTTTTATGGGTTTTGTAAATTGGTAGAACACTAATTGGTTTCCTAGTTTATTGTTTCTCAATGATTCCTAGTTTGATATTTCCCACTTTAAGGTTTCCTATCTTGATATTTCTTAGTTTAAGGTTTCCTATTTTAACATTTCCTAGTTCGATGTTCCTTAGTTTAGTGTCCTAGTCCCTTTATAAATAGGAGGTGCTTCTCAATTATAAGATGTAGATTTGTAAGTTGATTATATATGAGAGTTTCTCTCAAGTAAGCACTTGAACAGGTGTGCAAGATCAATGGAAAGCTTTCCAGTTGACATTCTAATGGAGATCTTCTTGTGGCTCTCCGCAAAACCTTTGGTCCGATTCAAGTGTGTATATAAATCTTGGAAATTCTCTACTCATCAACCCCTTTTTCATCAAAGTTTCGCTTGAGAGATCAATCAAATTATGTAAATTTGATCTTCTTAAGTATGATGTCTATGACTTTTCAAGAGTACAAATCCGCTATTGTCCCAAGAGCAAACTATCGGATCTCACTAGTTCATTTGTCGGAGATGGCCAAAAATTCAAATTAGTTTGTTCATGCAATGGAATTGTTTGTTTGTCTACTTTGACATTGAGAACCCTCACCACTTGAAGATCTTTCTATAAAAACGTCAACGGGTGAAAATAGAGCCCTTCCTCAACCTAGCTTGCATGTGTCAAACTTGGTTGGATTCGGATTCAATCCCTCAAGTGGTCGTCTAGATGATTTTAAAGTGGTCAACATGAATATACTTTGAAGAAAATTCAAACCATACCTCCCAAGTGGAGGTGTATGGTTTTAGAAGAAATTGTTGGAAACAACTTAGCAATATTTTCCCCCCATTGCTTCGCCAACATTTAGGCAATCAAGTCATCTTCAAGAATTTCATCTGTTGGTGCCCTTGTTTTGATTTTCAATAGTGAATTCATCACATCGTTGGTCAAAGCCGGTTCTTGGTATGGCACTTGATTGGTTCCTTGTATAGAGAGCTTGATTTCTCTCTTGTCCCCAAACAATGTTGAGCATTAGTTGATTGGGAATATTGCCTTGTGATTTGTTGAAGAGACTTCCATAGATTCTCTTTTTTATTTCCATCTACTTTTCATGACATAGCCCTTAATACGGTTTCGAATTGATGACTTGACTGCTTCATTTGTTTAGAGTATTACAAGTGAAATCTCAAGTAAAGCAAATTTCTTTCCCTAATCTTTCTATGTGTTCGTGAATGTTATCTATCTTTTCATTTTCACAACCTACCCTTTCTATTTGGAAGGGAAGGGAATTAGGTTTTGGGGTATTGCCTAAAAGGCAGGCCTAGGGCCCTCTATTAAGCACGGGCTCTCCCAAATTCATATCTCATGCGACGTTAAGCATTCAAATTGAGAATTTTCTAATGAAGAGTCACCAATAGTCTATTAGAGTCAGCTATAAACTAAGTAAAGCATGGAAGTGTGCCTCACTTCTTATGCAGTCAAGGACTTGGTTATATTAATTAATCAATTAATGCCATTCTTGTAACTAATATCGTTCATTTCAAAAAGATTTTTCTCAAACAATCTAGATTGATTTTAAACCTATCCACTAAGATGTGAGGTGAGCATGTAAGTGTGCAATTATTAAAATAACAATCAACAATCAAGGAAAATATTAAATAAGTTGCAAGGTAAAGCAAGGCTCTAACACTAGGAAAAATACCATTTCTAACCAAGCTAAGGGAAAACACGATCAATATAACGAAAGTGCTAATCAATTAATAATTCGTCTCAAAAAGGAAACATTAAAACCCTACAGTAATATCCTAAGAGTTTGTTCAATTTTTTATCACAATTTCTTTTTTAAGGATTTTCTCATATTTGAAGAGAAAGCTACCTAAAAACTAATTTTTAAGAGTTTTCCAAAGATTTTTTTTTTTTTCTGGATTTTTATAAAAAATTTGGAATTTTCTAATTTTGTGAGTATTTTTATGAATTTTTTAAATGTTGTAAGCCATTTTTGATATTTTTTTAATATTTTTATTATCATAATTTTCAACATCCTTTTCTCTTTTCCTTTTTTTATAATTTTTATTATAATAATTTTTAATATTCTTTTCTCTTTTCTCTTTTTTAAATAACTATTTATTATTATATTCAAGAAAAATTCTAAATAAGGGCTTGAAGTTGTTATGGCCATTTCAAATAAGGGCCTAGCGTAAAATATTACAGTCAATTGGGGATATTTTCGTCCAAACACCATTATTTAAATTTGAATTAGATAAAAAAAATTGAAAAACAAAACTATTTTGGCCACCTCCCATTACCAATTAGGTGGCGATGATCACCGACAAGATCACCAACTCCTGGACAAGGGCCGGTGACCCTCGCCAACCAAATGCAAAGGCCAACAAGCCCTTGCTAAAGTTGAGAGAGAGTGGCGACTCTCTCTCAGATCTAGGTAAGGGTTGCTCGCCCTCGCCTCAGTCTAGGCAAGGGTCATCAAACCTCGCCATTTAGGTCTAGAGGTATTAGGTGAGGGCCATCCATCATGTGCGAGGGCTGACGACCCTCGCCCAAATCTAGGAGAGGGTTGCCACCCGCTTCCAATTGCTAACGCCTAGGTGAAAGTGCTAAAAACTATTAAAATTTGGGATTTAATCTCAAGTAATTAGCTATGTTCAATTTGAGTGATGGAAAATGAAAATTTAATATATTCTAATTACGCATGGCAAGAATTGGGCACCACATCAGAAAAGGCCAAACTTAAAAAAAAAATAGAAAATAGCCCAAAAAAACCAACATAAAAAAAAAAAAAAAAACAGAACTAGACACGAGAGAGGGAAGAGAGATGGTCGGCCGGGGCTGTGGTAGGGGCGGACTTCTGTCCTCACTTCGCCCGCGGGGCTGGTGAGTCTTGCGCGGCCCCAGGCATGCGCCGCCGGCCTTCGACGTGGCTTCGACTCCAATGGCGGGAAATATTTTAGGCGAATGACTCCTTCACTGCTTTGCAAGTTCAATCTGCATGCATTTTTGTTGGGGAATCTAAATGAGATTCAGGATGAACCGCTTTTGAGAAGCCGATTGATTGTTAACAGAGCCATGAACTTTTCCTTGATTTGCCCCTTCAAACAAACACCAGTTCGAACCAAGCCTGAACAAAGGTCCATCAAATGACAATCGCCCACAAGGTGAAGGTGGGGCGGGAGGCTATCGCCCCCATCCAGATAAACCCCATCCCGATCGTAATCTCCCCTTCTGCTAATTCTGATTTGACTTAGTTTTTTTGGTTCCTTCTTTTTAAATTTCGCAGGTAATTGTGCAACTTTGCTCCCATCAAATGTTAGGCAAAATTCTATTTTTATCCCACGCACATTCCCTTATATTCCAATAGTCGCCCATATATACATTTCCAGTATTTTAAATGACAACCAAATTCTCAAGCACTCTTGATACCATAGTTCGCAATTTGATGTTAAAGATTGGGATATGCATTAGAAGATTTAAAACTTGTTGAGAACGTGCAATCGAATCATAAAATATTATAAAAAGTGGGATCAAATCTTAAATCTTATCAAATTGATATAATCAAGTACTTTAATTAGTCAAGAGTCAAACACTAAAATCCTAATATGGCAATCAATAAGGGAAGGATGAATTGGTTGACAAATAAAAATTTTATGGGTTTTGCGAATTGGTTGACAAATAAAAATTTTATGGGTAATCCTATGAGATTCAGAAATAATGCTTTGGAGGACGTGCAGTGATGCTTTGCAGAGAAAATAACTGGAATTAAAAAGTTTAAGGGGTAAGAGAAAATGAATCTGTGTAGATATAGAGGTTCGGTCGTCCACTCTTAGTTTTCTCTCCTAGCACCATCTGCCTTATAATCTCTGAAGGCTGAATGCCACTGCTAAATCAAGTAGATCACAAGTTGCAAATTCTTCACTGCAGCAACAACAGTTACGATTATTGCCACTTGGTGCTTATAACTTAATAAAACACTCCCCCTTCATGTTTACAAGAGAAGAAAACCTCCCTGAGTACAATTCAAAAACTCTCTCAAGATGTTCGCAAGTCAAGGTGCAAGAGCGATAGCAATAAGCAAATAGAAGCCCTCGGTTTTCCTCTATTCTTCTCGTGTTCTTCTTCAGTCTGCAAAGCAATTTCCACCGCTCAACACTGACTGTGGACGAGAGAGAAATCAAACTCTCTACACAAGTAACCAGTCGAGTGGTACAGTAGGAATCTACTTCAACTTCAAGTGCCTCGAACTTTTCATTTTGTAGGCTGTATAGAACCAAATAATTGGGAGACTCGAAGAGTGAACCCACCTGCGTGCTCTTTACGAAGAAAACTTCTCTAGAATATACAAATCCAACTGGCCAATAACGCACGATGCTTCCCGTAAACAATTCAAACGAATACAACTTGGTCCACGATTCGCAGGCCCTGAACTCTTTCATGATCCATACTTCATACTGTCTAGTCGATGAATTATGCGTTATTAGAGATAACCATCCATCTAGTGAGCTGATATGTTTCTCTTCAAGAGGCATCATATCTAGAAGTGCTATTTCTCGGAAAACATCATTAACTACATCAAATAGGATCAATGATGTGACTGTACCACGATCGAGGTGAAAACAAGAGCACCAACAGATGAAATTATTGAAGATAACTTGATTGCCTAAGTGTTGGATAAGTGATGGAGGGAAAATGTTGCCAAGTTGTTTCCAACAATTGCTTCTAAAACTATACACGTCCACTAGTAGGGAGGTATAGTTTGGGCGTTGTTCAAAATATATGTTCACGTTGATTACTATAAAATCATCCGGATGACCACTTGTGGGATTAAATCCAAATCCAACCAAGTTTGACACATGAAAAATAGGTTGAGGAAGAGCTATGTTTTCACCAGTCGATGGGTTCCATAGAAAGATTTTTGAGCGGTGAGGATTCTTACAATCAAAAGTAGATAAGCAAACAATGCCATTGTGTGAACCAACTAACTTGAATTTCCCATCATCTTCGAGAAATGAAATATCAAGATCCAATAGTTGGTTTTCATGAGAATAGCGAATATGTACCATCGAAAAGTTGTCCAAGTCATACTTAAGAAGATCAAATTTGTGCAATTTTATCAATCTCTTGAGATAAACTTTGATGAAAGGGGGCTTGGTGAGAAAAGATTTCCACGATTTACATACGCACCTGGATCGGCCCAAAGGTCTTATGGAGAGCCTTAAGAAGATCTCCATCAGAATGTCATCCGGAAAACTTGCCATTGATCTCGCCCCCTTTTCACGTGCTTAGCATCTCCTTGAACTTGACCATTCGCTTCTGGTTTCAATGTAAATAGTGGTGAATTTCTTCGGATGCAACTATCCCTTTTGACTTTCGCCGGCACTTCTTTGGCCTTGTTAATTTGTTGTGCTATATCTTGTTAAAATGTCCTTGTCAGCCTAGTGCTCTCGAGAAAGAACCATATAATGGTGTTGACCTCTGACAGAGACTTTTAATTACTAGACATGTACATTAGGTAGAAGCGTATTTTAGTTGAGCTATTCGGGTTGTGAACAAATCCATCCGTTTGTCCACGACTGGCAAGCTTGTCTTTTGCAAGTTGATCCTTTCAACCTATTTATGACATGTTTAGACACGTTTTATTGAATAGGTCAATATGTTACAAGTATTCACATGATGTGCTTGGATATATATAAAAAAACATGTTATTATTATTATTTTATTTTATTTTGATTTGAAATGTAAGTATCATTTATAAGATAACGTACAAGAGCTTAGGAGCATTCCCCATCATTACAAAGATAACTAAGAACGCAAAAAAATGGAGTGAAGGAGTCTCTATATAGTAGCCAAAATTATATTTGTCTGAGAAGGTTTAAATTTTTTGTAAAATAATGCTCGGCCTCCGACAAACTTACGAATTTTAGTCACAATGATGGGGGCATCATTTGACTTGTTTTGGAAACGTCTATAATTACGTTCCATCCAAATGCAGTATATGGTTGCTAAAAAAGTTACTTTGAGAAGCCTTGCTGCCAGATCCTTGCCTTTAGTGGCATTGATCATCTATTGGATTTCATCATTCCATCTTCCTAAATTACGGCGGATTCTGTATTGTACAAGGATAATATGCCATATGCTTCCCGTCCACGTGCACTGAAAGAATAGATGATCTCGATTTTCTAGATTATCCAAACAAAAATTATAATGGATTGCTACTATAAGCATCCAACGTGATATGATATCTACTGTTAGAAATTTGTCTCTACAAACTATCCAACGTTATTATTATTTTTTTATCATTTCTATTATGCTCCTACTTTAACTCTCATACTTTTGTCATGCCTTCTTACAAGGCGTGAGAATCGAAATCTATACTTAAAATTAAATCATCCCACACCCCAACCCCCCAAGAAGGTGGGGATTCGAAACCCCTACATTTCCCTTCCTATGTCGAAAGGGTAGTCACTGAAACAAATCCCAATGGTTAGAAAATTTGTCATTCGTTAACCAAAACTTTTGTAAACATGTTGATATACACTATATCCACCCCCTAGTTATTTCTCCTAGTATCAACAGCCTTATAAGTTAAACTACACTACTAAATCAAGTACATCATGAGATACAAATTATTCACAGTAGCAGCAACTATTACTAAGGCACCTTGGTGCTTCCTGCGATTTTCAGCTTCTGACCTCTCGCCGAAAATGGAGTTGTTCATGGCCTTCCCGGTGGAATCTCGGGCCGTGTCACCTATCAATCTGTTCATCACAGAAAAACCGTTCAGATAGCGTCAGCCGATCGGATAAAGGAGTCTCCGGTCGATCCGTACGGCCGCCGGAAGCCGGCTGCTCGCCGACCGCCTACTGTTCACGCGGTACTACACAGTTTCGCCTTTGCTGCTGTTTTCCTCCATTTCCGACCAAACCACCACCCATCCCAGCCTCCAGCAACTTCCCCTCGACCCCCAGGAGCCTCCGGTCACCGGCCACCAGCTCACCGGAGCTCCGGCCGGCTTGTTTTTGCTCCGACCAGCAACTTCCTCCTACTGCAGTGCTGTCTTTTGAAGTTTGGAGTTTGAGCAGAGGCTGCTGCTGTGATTTCTACCCCGGGACCGCCTTGGAGTGTTGGGAGAGATGTCCTCAGGTGTCAGGTTCGTCGCCGCCGCCGCGCCCGTGTCGCCGGCCCGCTTAACGGGTGAGTTTAGCCCCTAATCCTTATTTAGTGCCTAAACTTGCTTAGGATTGGGGTTAATTAGTGTTAATGCTGGTTTATGAGGGTTAATTAAGTGCATTAGCCCTAAGATAGGTGGTTAGATTAAGGGTTAAGATTAGATTAGCTTAATCTTGTTTAATTATGCTTAATTGTGTGTTATGTGCTAATTAAGCATGCTTTGCTTGATTAAATTGATTAATTGTTTTAATTAATTGATTTATTTAATTCCTGCATTGATTGATTAAATTATGTGATTTTTGAATTAAATTATTTAATTATTAAATTCGGAAATTTCACTGTTCATGTACACTGTTCACGTTCACTGTTCACGTGCACTGTTCACAGCACTGTTCATCCGAAAGTGAAATTGTGCATAATTTCATGTGTCTTGATCATATAAAGTGAAATTAATATGTCGTGGCATGAACATTTGCATGAATCGTGTGAATTTCACAAACAGGGAAAAACGGTTTGTCCGAGGGACACCGGAAATGGACCGCCTTTATGAGAAAGAAAGTGATTCATCCAAAGGACACTGGAAATGGACCGCTTTTATGAGAAATGTGGGAAAAATGGTTTGTCCGAGGGACACTGGAAATGGACCGCTTTTGTGAGAAATGATTTGAGGTTTCATATGCAAGCATGTGTGCATTGGCTAATGCTCAAAGATAATAAGTGGGTTGTGATGGTTTGCTTGCGTGATCACTAAATTGAAACCCCGTCTCGGGAGAGTATCCCTTGACGTTCTTTGGGCATGCCGTCTTGGGAGAGTATCCCTTGACGTTTTGTGAGCATGCGGTTTTGGGAGAGTATCCCTTAACATCCTTTGGGCATGCAGTCTCGGGAGAGTATCCCTTGACGTTTGTTGGGCATGCGGTCTCGGGAGAGTATCCCTTGACATTCATTGGGCATGCGGTCTCGGGAGAGTATCCCTTGACGTTCGTTGGGCATGCGGTCTTGGGAGAGTATCACTTGACGTCTTTTGGGCACGGAAGGGCACGGTTGCGCCTCTGCGGAGGAAGAGCACTGTAGCGCCGTTGCGCCTTGGTTGTAGCCCTGTGGGGCAGTAATAATCGGAACACATGTGGATGCGATAGTGCATGAGAAAACACGGCATCATTGGTTCCGATTATGCATGAGATGATCACATCATTTATGGCACGCACGCATGAATTGATAACGTGCAGGGTGTGGCAATGGCTAGGTGAGATCGCTTGTGACGCGACTCGCATGTGATTGATGAACTGCATCATCTAACGGCCATGTGCATTGCGTGTATTGTGCTGACTTATAACGTGCAGGGTAGGGCATACCGGGTAAGGTTGCATGCGAACTGACTATTCAATTGTTGGTTGCATTGCTTGCATTGAATGAGGTTTAACGTGCAGGGTATGGCATACCGGGTAAGGTTGCATGCGAAGCGACTTTTGTTTGTTGGTTGACCACGTACGTGGTTTGATTGCTGATTGCTGGTTGTTTGTGGTTGGGTTGAGTGAGGGGTGGTTACGGAGAGATACCCCGGGTTGAGTTGGTGTACTAACCGGGGCTTAGGGGAAGAACTCGCTGAGATTTTATCTCAACCCGTCGTGGTTAACCATTTTCAGGCCCCTAGAATGGCGCACCCGCGGTGGAGAATCCTGCTCCCGCTTCTCTAGTGATCGACCCGACGAGTCGAGTCGATGGGTCCGAGTGACCGTGATGCTGAACCCGAGGGTTCATTTTGTACAGCTAGATTAGCCCAGCCTAGTTCCTTTTTGGTTTGGCTTAGAGGATGGATCGGCCCCGTTGTCGGGATTGTAAATCGGAAAACGATCCTCCATTGGTTAATCTAGTAATTTGTATAAATGAGTAGTTGAGGTTTCGATGTTCATCCCTCTATCCCGATTGATTACTTGATTGTCTTTTGGACTGGGGATGGTTCGTCTTCCGCTTGCCTTACAACCAAATAAAACAATTCCACATTGTGATTACAAGAGAATAAAGCCTCCCAGAGTACCATTCAGAAACTCTCTCATTATTTTTTCAATTCTAAGTATATGATTAATAACACTAAAGTCCTTATCTCTCGGGATTGTGCATTATTTTCCTTGATTATGCATATCTTTAATTGAGCGTAACTTATTGTAACCGATATTGCAAAATCTTGTTACTTTAGATTGTCATATTGCCAAACATATAAATTTCTCATGTATTCTTCATTATAAAATATACAAAATTCACACAATTCTCTTTTTCACATGTCCTTATCTTTAATTGATCAGGTATATCGACATTGTTTTGTCATCAACTCCGTCTTCCACCATCTCCTAAACATTGACTTTTTGCGTTGACGAGTTCAAGATAGAACACCACATGTATCCATTAAATTATTACCAAAGGAAAATAATTTAATGGACAAAAAGATGGCCAATAGAAAAAAGCCTGAATTGACAAAGACCATTTATTAGGATATAGCAATTGTAGAGGGCCAAAAAGATGTCTTCTAGATAAGCCAAAAGGCATCGTTGCGCCTATTGAAAATGCAACACTATGTACATTGAAATCAAAAGCAACTATGGAGTTTAGAAAGATATTTGTTACTTGAACAACTCTACAATAACAGTAAGGAGCTTTCCTGTTGACCTTCTAATGGAGATCTTATTGAGGTTCCCAGCATGACGTTTGGTTTGATTCAAGTGTGTATGTTAATCTTAAAATGTTCTTCTTTCTAGCACCTCTTTTCATCAAAGTTTATCTTGATAAGGATCATTGTTGAAAAAGTCCTAAATTTATTGTGCGACTGATAATTCAATAATAAAATTTTCAATTAAGCTAATATAATCTAAAACTTTTTGATAATTTCCCAATGTAGTCCCGCCAACTAATTTTGGTCGAAAATCGTTGATGTGACGATCCAATCAACATTAGTAGTTTATGTAGCACGACTGGCAATTGACATGAATGATTTTTTACATTTTTTAATATTCTTGAGCTTTTTCTTTTTCCTTTTCTTTTTTTTTTTTTTTGCCTGTTTTTCCTATGCATCTTCTTCCCTCCATCGGTCGCCAAGGCCTTGTCAATGGCCAGTGCTGATCACCACTAACCGGTAGATGGAAGAAGATAAATAGGAAAAAACAATAAAAAGATATAAGTAAATAAAGAGAAAAAAGAGAAAAATTACAAAAATCGTCCACATCAACCAATGGCAATTTGGTTGTGCCACATAGAATGATCAACGTTAACTAGACTGTCATATCAATAATTTTTAGACAAAATTAGCTAGATGGATTACTTTGGAAAATGTTCAAAGGGTTTAGGACTGCATTGGCCAAATAAAAAAGTTATGACTGAATTGGCAGTCGTGCAATAGGTTTAAAAAATTTTAGATAATTCTTGTCACCTAGGTTAATGTGGAGAAAAAGGGAAATTTCAAAAAAGGACCCAAAATGAGCCTATTTTCTCAAATAAGGATCCAAAGTGGCTAGTGTCTCAAATAAGAACCCGAAGTGGCTAAACCAGTCTCAAATAAGGACCTCAAATTGTAGGGCAGCCAAATGTTCGTCGGACGACGAGCGTGTGGCACTTCTGGTGGCCAGAATAAGGGTAATTTTGTCAAAAAAATTAATAGAATTTAACAAACCATAAAAACAAAACCCCCAAACTCTTCACATTCTCACGTTTTCCTCTTCTCCATTCACGTTGTAGAGTCCGTCACGGTCGACAAAGCTAGGCTCGCACGTCGCGGGGGCCAAGCTCGCCGCCGCCGGCGACGCCACGGTGTAGCTCAATATTGCTGCAAGTTGAGTTAACTCCATAAAGTGAATTTGGAATGAAGTTAATTGCGATCGTCTTGTGTGGAGGCTCCTTTAAAAGAAACCTCTGCTGAAAAGTTCTATTGCTCTCCTTCCTTTCTCGGTCTCTTTGCTACCATATGAGAGATGTGAATGGAATTGCTTCACTTGCGGGGTGATGTTCGGTTCTTGGACTCCATTCTAGACCCATTAACTTGTGATTAGTCTACCCTGAGGCGAAGCTATTTCCACCTTCCATAGGACACTTTGACATCAAATGGCATATCTTCTATTCTCTAATTGTTTTGTATTGGGTTTTAATTTATGGGTTACGGGTACAACCCGTCTTCATTTTCACTTGGATGAGGAACATATTTTGAGTAATTGGTGGTTTTGGGGAAGTAATTTGTGCAGGAGAAATACAAGTTTGACTCGTGTTGCTGTATTGGTACTTCATAGATAGTTGCTTCTCCTTGTGTTTGCCTTGCACCGCTTTTGGAGTTTGTTTGTTTCCTATCCACATTCTGGTTTCCAAGGTTTTCATGCCAACTGAACATCCTTTTACGTTGAACATTTTGGAACAGAAATATCAGGAAGGGAAGACCAATGAAAAGAACGAAGAATGTCAGGAAGATGAAGGCGATAGCAAAGGCCATATCAAAGAATGAGCAAAGCATGGAGAAAGTTTCAAAGAATGATAGCAAAAGCGCGAGAACCCATTCTACAAAAACACTTTATGACTAACGTAGCTCAATCTTTGGTCCACACTCTTTTTTTGATGAAGAGGGAGGAGAATCATTATAGGAGTTTCAGTTTCTTAGTTCAAAAGTTTGGGAGTTTTGTTTTTAGAGTTTTACTAAATTTTATCAATTTTTTTTTACAAAATTGCCCTTATTCTGGTCACCAGAAATGCCACACGCTCGCCGGCCGGTAAACATTTGGCTGCCCGGCGATTTGAGGTCCTTATTTAAGACTAATTTAGCTACTTCGGGTCCTCATTTGAGGCAACGGCCACTTTGAATCCTTATTTGAGAAAATAGACTCACTTTGGGTCCTTTTTTGAAATTTTCCCAGAGAAAAAAAGACTACCAATTCAAAAAAATGCAAATTAGGTGATCAAATATTCAATGCAAGCGAAATTTAGGAATCTACCTAAATAAGATTACCAATTCCGACGGTGCGTTCCCGGCAACGGCAAAGCAAAGGAGTGGGACTGGCAAACAGTGAGGCTTGGCCTGCGATGATGTGTAAGCTCGGCAAGGGCTCGATGCAGCGCGGCAGGGCAAGAAAACGTTGGCAGGAATGGCTAGGTCTAGTAAGCCTTGGTGGGCGTTGGATACAAGGCGAAGGTGGTCGGCGACGGTGGACGCTTGGAGCCACAAGGCTGCCGGCAGGTGGCTAAACCGTTGTGACCACTCGAGTACCTCAGAGGTCGCCGAGAAAGGGACCGCCGGAACACGAAGCCGAGAATTCTATACGTTCAGTCAACTTCCTGCTTTTTCAAGATTGCAGCCATGGTCGGTCAAGGTTCGTCGAGCTCGACCATGGTGGAAGGTCCAACGATCGAAATAGAGAACAGAAGAAGATGAACGGTAAATTGTCATAGCTTACGCGTCAATAAAGGAAAGTAGAAGATGAGCAGCCTAATTTTTTTCTTTTTTTCAGTTATCTTTTTATCTTTTCTTTTAAAAAAATTTCAATTTTTCTTTTCTCTACATTAACTCAGGTGTCTAAAAAAAATAACATCAACTTCTTCCGTTAACTAAAATGGACAGAGTTAATGGAAAAACTTAATTGTCCCAATTAAACATGTTTTCGGAGTTAATTTCATTTTGTAAAAGCTTCTGAACTTAATTATACTTTCGTGATTAATTTTAGAACTTCCAGTACGTTTATTATTATAAAAGATGCGCCGATTCATTATAAAATCGTTTGATTCTCATTGGATGCAACTCAGGAATCTGACTAGTTTAGATCGGTCCTCCATAGAACCGGTTGGTGAAGGCCAATTAAATCCAGTTTCCAGATTAAACTAGACTTGATGCTTGCCTCTAGCCCAAACCTATTCATTGATCTACGGGGTGCCACCTCCCCCAACCGGCCATCACAATGAGTGATCGTGACACATTTTCTTTGTCATTGTTGCCATAAATGGGACACGATATGGTCCTTGTTTTAACTATTGTTGCCATATCCACTGATCCTCTAGAAATTCTCTTGCATCTTGAGTCGCCGATTCGTCCCCTTTTCCCTCCTTTTTGTTCGACAAGGCGGAGGCCCGGCACGAATTTGAGCATAAGATCAGGGAAGGTGGGGATGTGATATTCAAGGGTCGCAATGCAAAAAAGAATTGCAGGCTCTATTTTAAGTTCAGTTAGTGTTAAATGACATTGGATTCAACAAATCAGATAGAAGGCGCAAGAATTAATATTAGCATAAAGCAAAATGACTTCGAGGACGAGCCGTTTTCTTTAGGTGAAGAACTCGGAGGTGCGGACACCCCAAATGTCAAAGCTTGGCACAAGTGAACATATAAGTATCAAAATTTCTAAAATGTACACTTAAGTACCAAAATCGGAGAAAAAATGAACACTTATATACCAACAGTAAGCCAGTCAGAAGCCACATTGGACTTCTGACAGCTATAGACTAGTTTTATTAATAAAATAATACAACGTCAAATTTCCGGCAAGCCACGTCGAATTTCCGGCAAATCATATCGGATTTCCGATAGCCGTAGACTAGTTTTATTAATAAAATAATACAACGTCAGATTTCCAACAAGTCTTGTCGGAGCTAGCACTAAAGTATCCAATTTTCAAAAAAAAGTGATACTTATGTGTATTATTTGGAAGTTTAGATATTTATATGTCTACCCATACTAAGTTTTGAAAAACTCGAAAGATAAAGGTGGTGGACACATAATATAAATACGTCAAGATTGTAATTTCAAATAAAATGATTGATTGATTGAGAGGGCATCTCCATATGCTTTCCCCAATATTAGGTTAAAACGGATAAATCCCAAAAACAAAAATAATGATAACATCAAAAATTAAGAAAAGTGCTTTGACGCGGCCGTTAGTTTACAAAAACGCCCAGATTTCTTGGCAGTTGACAATTGGTCGTCGATTTTCTTCCGTGGCTCTTAAAAATTAATCATTTTCTACGTCACTTTAACTAGTGCCGAGGCAAGCGCAATGAGCATGCTTGAAGTTAGGCAATCGTTTGTGAAAAGAAAATGCCCATCAAACATCGACATCATCAACTCGGGGCGTGCTTGATGATCGTTAACTTAGAAAGGAAGAGTTGACATTCCCCCTTCTAAACTTCACATCAAACCTAGGTGGTTGCTGACCTATAAGGATCATCTGCAGTAGTCCCCTAATGAGGCATCCAATCAAATTACGATCCTTATTTGAATATGTCAGTGCATATATGTCTTACACCCCTCGTTGATAGGTGAATATTTTTCTTCCACCAACTAGGGAATAAAGGAAATGACGTTGTAGAGTTTCTATTCTTAAGATGAATCCCCCGCCTATTTCTTCTCCTTGAGTCTTTTAAGAACCTACTTAGGTCCATGGGTAGTTACATGCTCGAGAAAGTGAATGAAATGAAAACTTATAAGATGTACTAATTATTTTACATAAAATTATAAAGTGATTCTTAAAACTAGAAAAATATTTCGATTCACGTATATTAGTGTGTTTATAAAAATTATAATCGACGTCTATCAAAGTTATCTAAATTTATCCAAACATATCGTGTTGGTATTGGTAACATGTTGGCCTAAGCATGCCGTAAACGGGTTAAAAGATCAACTAGCCGAAGACACGATCGCCATTTGTGAACAAATGGATTGTCCATTTGTGGCCCCAAAGAATAAAAAAAACAATTCAAGCACGCTTAACTCTTGTGCATGTCTTGTAATTAGAAGGCCGGCTGGAAGATTAACACCATGATATTATTCTTTCATGATAACCCTAGGCTGACAAGGACATTTGAACAAGATATTATACAACAAATCAACAAGGCCAAAGAAGTTCCAGATAAAGTTAAAAGGCATCATTACATCCAAAGAAATTCAATAATGTCTAAGTTGAAATCAGAAGCGATTTGTGAAGTTTAAAGAGATGCTGAGCACTTGAACAAATGTGCAAGATCAATGGCAAGTTTTCCGATCAACATTCTAATGGAGATCTTCTTGAGGCTCTCTACAAAACCAAATCACGCTTATTACTAGTGTACATGTTTAGCAATCGGAAGACCGTATGAAAGATCAGCACCATTAAATTGTTCTTTCTTGATAATCCTCCCCCGACAAGGACAGATTGACAAGATACAACTAACAAATCAACAACGCCAAAGATATCCCATATAAAGTCAAAAGGTATCGTTGCATCCAAAGAAGTTCACCAGTATTGACTTTGAAATAAGAAGAAGCCATTTGTGAAGTTCAAAGAGACGCTAAGCACTTGAACAAGTGTGCAGGATCAATGGCAAGTTTTCCGGTAGACATACTAATGGAGATCTTCTTGAGGCTCTCTGCAAGACCCTTGGTCCGATTCAGGTGTGTATGTAAATCCTGGAATTGTCTTCTCACCAGCCCCTTTTTCATCAAAGTTTATCTTGAGAGATCAACCAAATTTCATAAATTTAATCTTCTTAAGTATGACTTGGACAACTTTTCGAGAGTACAGATTCACAATCCTCCCAAGAACGAATTGTCTGATCTCGATACATCATTTATCAAAGATTGCGAAAAATTCAAATTAGTTGGTTCGTACAATGGAATTGCTTGTTTATCCTCTTTTGACAGTAAAATTCCTCACCACTCAAAGATCTTCCTTTGGAATCCGTCAACTGGTGAAAACATAGCCCTTCCTCAACCTAGCTATCATGTGTCCAACTTAGTTGGATTCGGATTCAATCCCTTAAGTGGTCATCCAGATGATTTTTCAGTAGTCAACATGAATATACATCTTGAACAACACCCAAACTATACCTCTCAAGTGGAGGTGTATAGCTTTAGAAGAAATTGTTGGAAACAACTCGGCAACATTTTCCCTCCTTCACTAACCCAACGCTTAGGCAATCAAGTTATCTTCAAGAACTTCATTTGTTGGTGCCCTTGCTTTCGCCTTGATCGTGAAATCGTTGCATTGTTGATCCTATTCAATGTAGTTCAAGATGATTTCCAAAAAATAGCACTTCCAGATATAATGCCTCTTGGAGAAAAAGTTATCAACTTACTGGAGGGTTGCTTGTCTATAATAGCACATAACTCGTCGACCGAAAATTATGAAGTATGGATCATGAAAGAGTTTGGTGTCTCCAAATCATGGATCAAATTGTATACAATTGGAGTGTCTACGAGAAGATTTGTGAGTTACCGGCCAGTTGGGTTTGCAAATTCTGGAAAAGTTTTCTTCATACATACCTTCTATAAGGGATTACGATTCAAATCTCCCAGTCGTTTGGCTCTTTACAATGTATAGAGCGAAAAGTTTGAGGCATTTAAAGTGGAGGTCAATTGCTACTATACCACTCAACTGGTTACTTGTTTAGAGAGTTTGATTTCTCTCTCGTCCACAAATAATGTTAAGCATTAGGAGACTGGCAAAATTGCTTTTTAGACTAAAGACAACATGGAGAGAATTATGTTCTGTACAAGTAAGACTCTGCCTTTTATTTCCATGTACTTTTCATGATATAGTTCTTATTATCGTTTTAGATTCGAGAATGTATTGCTGTGTAATTTGTCATCTAGTGAATCAACGGACCGTTTATTGATATGTAAGTGAATATTCATGTGATGCAAAGACATAGTAATGTTGTTAACCCGGTTTCGGGTTGATTTTACTAACATATTACATAAAATGAAGACCAATAAATCTAACACATGCTAACACATACAGCTAATGCCATTGCAACACCCAGCTAAATTGAATACATTACGATCTCGAGGAAAATGAAGAATCGAGATCAAATAGTTCATATTTGGCAGGACAACACATCTGCACTCTGGACGGGTTGTCGAGTCATCAAACTTGTGCAACTTGGTTGATGAAAAAGATGGTAAGAGTATAGACAATCCCATGATTTACAGACACATCTGAATCGGATCAAAGGTGTTGCTGGGGGCTCTATAAGATCTCTAGTAGGATGTTAATTGGGAACCTGGCCATTATTCTTGTGTAGTTTTTCACGAGTGCTCAGTAAAATCTCTTTTAAACTTCATAAGTTGCTTATGATTTCTATGTAAATCGTTGTCAACTTCTTTGGATGGGACGGTGCCTTTGGACTGCTTTGAAGTCAGCTTACCAAAAGAGCCCGTTAAGGCAATGCATCCTGCTATCCACATGCTCCATTTTCGAACTACTTGAACCGAAACCCTTGGGTTTTAAAGTTTCTTTCATTATTCTGTCTTCTCATTCACTACTTTTGCATGTTTTATAGAGAAGCTCGACATCTTCGGTAAAAAAAAAAAAAACCATAAACAACAACAATAACATATACACAAGGAGACAGTTTCCTTAAGTAATCTTGATGAGCTTTGTGCGTTGTATTTATAACCATTCGGTGTTTTATTTATTGATATTCTTTGCATGATAATTTATGCAACCTCTTTTCTTTACCATGCATTGACATTTGAGTATGTACATTTGAAACTATCCTAAAGGAAAATTATAAATTAAATTCTAAACTTTTTGTACGAATGCTATTTCAGTACTACTTTTCAATTTTGTCAATATAGTGCTAAATCTTTACACAAAGTTCTAATGTAGTTTTTTGAATTGGCATCCATATATTATCAGATCAAATTGCATTCACTAATTCCCAGTAAACACATCGTGCATTTCACAGGATTGTTCTTTCTTGCTAAGCTGTACACAAAGAACTTTGGACAAAATATACTAAGCAACAAGGCAAAAAAAAGTCCTCCTAAAGTCCAAAGGCATCATCACACCATACGGATGTCAAACTATACATTTGATGTAGTTACAGATGTTTTCTGAATAATAACACCTCTATGTACCATGCCTCCTGAAGGGAAACACATCAGCTTATTGTATGGATGCTTGTCTCTAATAGCACATAACTCATTAACCTAACATTATGGAGTATGGATCATAAAAGAGTTCGATGTCCATGAATCATGGACCAAGTTTTATAAGATAAGAGTGCCGTCAAGAAGCATTAAGTGGTGTTGGCCACTTGAGTTTGCAAATTCTGGAGTAGTTTCTTTCTAAAGAACATGTATATGGGTTTACGCTTCGTATGTCCCGGTTCTTTGATTCTATGCAACATACGGAGTGAAAGGTTTGAGGCATTTGAAGTCATAGCCAATTCCCGCTTTAGCGCCCAGTTGCTTACTTGTATGGAGAGTTTGATTTCTCTCTCATCCACAAATAATGTTGAGCATTAGGATGTTTGGAAAATTGCTTTTCAGACTAAAGAATACATAGAGAGGAATATGTTATGATATGTTAAAGAGACTTCTATTGGTTTGCTTAAGGTGAATGGTCGTATGATGTAGACAAGAAACAATAATACCGTAAACATGGTTTCAAGTTTATTTTACCAACAGATTAAATAAAATATTAATATCAAGAGTACTGTTAGTTTTTCTTTTCAGCACTCTAAAATATGAAATATCAAAAGAGAAAGAAAAAAGTAAAAGGAACAATCTTGAATTTTATGAAGCTCATGATGCTTGGGAAAATATTTTATGTCACTGGACCCGACTCCCATACCTTTTCTTTTTTTATTCAGCTCCAAAATTTTGTACTTTCTCATATAGATTAGACCTGTCTACTAATGGTGGAAGTAGGAATTTTAGGAGATGTGAAATAGAAATCTTGCACAAACAATCTCATTGTAAGATCCTACTAAATTGAAGTTATTGGAATCTCGGGAAAATGAAGAATCGAGACCAAATAGTTTGTTTTTGGCAGGATAATGCAGCTGCCCGGTGGATAGGTTGTCAAAGTCATAAAATTTGTGCAACTTGGTTGATGAAAAAGATAGAATAGGGTATAGGGTTAGATAATTTCGTGATGTACATAAACATCCGAATCAGATCAAGGATCTTGCCAGGAGGCTCAATAAGATCTCCATTAGAATGTCAATAGGAAAGCTTACTGTTGTTCTCCCATTGATCGGCAGAATCTCCTTAAAGTTCACGAGTTGCTTATGATTTCTATGTAAATCATTGTCGACTTCTTTGGATGTAACGATGTCTTTGGACTTTAGGAAGACTTCTCTATACCTGGTTGCTTTGTATATTTTATCAAAAGTTCTTTGTCAAGTCAGCTTACCAAGAAAGAGCAATGTTGTGGAACGCACGATGTATGTATTGTGAATTAGTGAATGCAATGTAATTTGCTAAAGCATGAAGAGACACATTACATTCATGAACACTCAAAAAGATCAGGGACAAAATTCATTCAATAAAACTGTGTATGTTACTTCTATCCATCATCAAGTGCTTTTCATATAATTCAAGAGTGGTTAACTGCTCGACCCAAAAAGAAATGGGGGTTAACTGCAATTCCTCTATAGCTTTCTATTTGATGCTTTCTTTTTCATCATTTTATATAATTCACGGTAATCTATAATTCACATGATTTCTCTATACGTATTCTTTATCTGAAAAGCAATTTTCCCAACCACCAACTGCTTAACATTTTTTTGTAGACGATAGAGAAATCAAACTCTCTATATAAGTAACCACTCGAGTGCCATTATAGGAATCGACTTTCACTTTAAGTGCCCCAAACTTTTCACTCTGTATGTTGTATAGAACCAAATAAGTGGGAGATTCAGAGCGATAACCCCAATACGCTCTGCTTACAGAGAAAACTTCTCCGGAATCTTCAAACCCAAATGGCCTAAAACACAAATTGCTTCTTGTAACCAGTTCGATCGTACACAACTTGGTCCACGATTCGCAGACCGCAAACTCCTTCATGATCCACACTTCATGATGTACGGTCGATGAGTTGTGTGTTATTAGAGACAAGCATCCATCTAATAAGCGGATATGTTTCTCTTTAGGAGGCATTATATCTGGAAATGCTACTGTTTGGAAAACATCTTTAACTACATCAAAAAGGACCAACGATGCGACACTTCCATGATTAAGGCCAAAACAAGGGATCCAACAGATGAAATTCTCGAAGATGACTTGATTGCCTAAATGTCCGGTAAGCGATGGGGGGAAAGTATTGCCAAGTTGTTTCCAATAATTTCTTCTAAAACTATAGGCTTTGACTTGTGAGCTATAGTTGGGGCGTTGTTCAAGATATATATTCACATTGACAACTTTAAAATCATCCAGGTGACCACTTAAAGGATTGAATCCAAATCCAACTAAGTTGGACACATGATAGCTGGGTTGAGGAAGGGCTATGTTTTCTCCAATTGACGGGTTCCATGGAAAGATCTTTGAGTGGTGACTTTTATGGGTCAAAAGTGGACAAACAAACAATTCCATTGTACAAACCAACTGAGTTAAATTCTTTGCCATCTTTGACGAATGATGTATCAAGATCAAATAGTTCATTTTTGGGAGAATGGCGAACCTATACCCTTGAAAAGATGTCCAAGTAATACTTAAGAAGATCAAATTTGTGTAATTTGATCAATCTCTCAAGATGAGCTTTGATGAAAGAGGGGTTGGTGAGAAGAGAATTCCAAAATTTACATACACGCCTGAATCGGACCAAAGGTTTTGGAGAGAGCCTTAAGAAGATCTCCATTAAAATGTCGACCGGAAAACTTGCCATTGATCTTGCACACTTGGTTGATTGCTCGGATCTCTTTGAACTTCACAAATCGCTTCTGATTTTAATCTAAATAGTGGTAAACTTCTTTGGATGCAACGATGCCTTTTACTTTATCTATCCCTTCTTTGGCCTTGTTCATTGTTCTACTCCGAGAACAAAACGTCGTGAGCTAGTTTTTTTATTTAAATTGTGACTGATTACAAATGTTTACAATGTCACTCAGAGGAGAACTTCGAAAGTTTCGATCTGTTTAGATTACCACGGTTTACAATTGTTTATGGCAGTCCATTGTAACCAAGAGAAGAACATCGCTATTTGGATTTTCGTTAATTACGACGATTTACAAAGATTTAGAATGGTATGTGGTAAGTGAGAATGAATGTCACAAACCTAAATTTAGTTATTAGATTTTCAAAAAAAATTATGATGTTTTCTATCGTAATCTCTATATCGCTCAGGAAAAATCGCCAGCATTGATGATCTCGCGCTTCTTTTTATTAATAAAAAAGAACTCGAATCGACAAAGATCATTTACGAAGATGCAACAATTCAAGGGGGGCGAAACGATGTCTTCTCGATAAGTCAGAAGGCAATCGTTAGGTCCAGTGAAAAGGCATCATAGTTTGCATCAAAGTCAGGAGCAAGTATGGAGTTCAAAGACATTAGCTGCTTGAACGAAGGCTCCCAGCCAGACCTTTCGTTCAGTTCTGGTGCATGTGTAGATTTTGAAGTGTTCTTCTTAAGAGCACCTTTCATCAAAGCTCATCTTGAGAGATCAACCAAATCGCATGATTCAATCTTGTTAACCAAATTGTTGAGCATCAGGTGCTTGGGAAAAATGTCCAATCCATCCTAAACTTATTGTATGGATACCAAGTCAATTATAAACTTTTCAATTTTATCAATTTTGTCATAAATCTTTATACAAAATTTCAATATAATCCCTCTAATCAATTTTCGTCGAAACTCACTAACGTAGCCATGTGCCACATAGGATGACCTACGATGACTAAACCATAGCCACATTGGCGATTTCCATCAAAAATTGAAAAATGAGGAATTTCGCTTAGAACTAAATTGATAAAATTAGAAAGTTTAAGGCTAAATTGATATCCATATGATAGGTTTAAGATTGATTGAGTAATTTTCCCCAAAAACAAATGGAATATAGAATGATAGTTGTTTTCCTTGGGTCAAACACTCCCTATTTCTCGATGATATCCCACAATCAAGACAATTGGCTGAATCCCGTGAAACCATTTTATAGAAGTTCATTGATATCTTCTTTTTATAAAGCAAATCGACTTCGATTCTTGAATAATCCACATCACTTCTGCTTCTATTGTAACAAAAGATTATCCTTTTATGTGGAAAGGGCCCATGAACAGCTAACCATCACACTGTAAAAAATGGATAGGTTCAATCTATGGTCATTGGGTCCTCCTAAAAAGATCTACTAAATTCGTCGAGTAAGATTACTGTAACTCAACAAAATAGATTGGTTTTGCAGTACAAATGAGATGCCACCTCAAAACAAATTCAACCCCATTTACATTGAAATCAGAAGCGAATTGTGAAGTTGAAAGAGATGCTATGCGCAAGATCAGATGGAAAGTCTTCCAGATGAGATGCTATGGGAGATCTTCTCGAGGCTCCCCGCAAGACCTCTGATGCGATTCCGGAGCATATGCAGATCTTGAAAGTTTCTTCTCTCCGAGCCCCTTTTTGCGGAAGCTTATCTCGAGAGATCAAATGAATCGAACAGCTTCGATCTTCTCAAGTATGACCTCAACAACCGTTCGAGAGTCCTGATTCGTCATTCTTCCATGTACGAATCATATGATCTCGATACTTCATCTGTCGAAAATAGCAAGAAATTTAGATTAGGCGAGTCATGCAATGCTTGTTTATCCACCTTTCACAACAAGTCTCAGAAGATAACGTTGGAAAAAACTCGGCAACATCTTCCCTGCATCCCTTACCGATGAGTTAGGCGATCAAGTCATATTCAAGAACTTCATCTGTCGGTACCCTTCGTTTCTCTTCCAGTGCTGATTCAAAACACCGTTTATCCTATTCAATGCGACTAAATCACGTCCGTGCTTTTCGAAGTATGGATCCTGAAAGAGTTCAAGAGTATGGTTTCTCTCCCGTCTGCAATCAATTTCGAGCAGTAGGTGGTTGGGAAATTCGATTTTCAGAATAAAGAATGCGTAGAGAGACATATGTTTTTGTACCATGTTGAAGAGACATCTGTTTGCATGGTTAATAAGATTCTCCCTTCTAATTCTAAGTACATTTCACTACTGGGTATCACCGTATCATAAACCCGTTATGCTTCGGAACAGAATTTTTTTTGTCACTGAAGTCTATTGCCATACCTTCTTTTTCTGGGTGATTGCATCAAAGATCCCATATCAATACTCTCATCCCATATTTACCTCTTTACTAGTTCTCATATCACGAAAACTCCTCAATCGATATAGTTATAACAAATTTATCAAAATCTTAAGAAAAATTTAAGATAAATGTGAACACAAATATATCGATTTAGGATTTTTTGTGACATAGAAATAAGTTCAAGTAAACGTAAAACGAGTGTACTAGTTTGAAATTTTCTATCACATCAAAATTAATTTAGGATAAATGTGATATGGGTGTAAAGATTGGGCCTATATAAAACAGGGTGGAACATGGCCAGGGAGCCTTCTAGGCCCAATTAATTTTCTACTATTCGTGGTACCTCTCAAATGTTGTAGGATTCGTCAATGTGAAGCCATGGACTACTTGACATTAAAAGCCCCGTCGCCAACATTCAAGGGAGTATCGTAAGTCATCATCCTCACCTTCCTTTGGTTTATCACCAAAAATCCAATTTAGGGATTCAAACTCAACAATGGCAAGTAAACACAGGGGTTGCACTCATTACAGGAATTAATCAAACACCTTTCGGCACAAGCTGACAACAATCATGTGCCGCTTGTGTCTATGTTCCCGAAGGCTCACCTCTCTTTCAAGAGGATTCCCGACATCTTTGCTTGAATGTAAGTGAGTGTGTTATGACATGAATAAGCCGATATTACTCGAAAGTAACCAATTTTGAGGTTTTTCTTATAAAGTCATAACTTAAACGTATAAATCATTATTAAGCAAATGATTATAAAAACTTTACAGTTTCCAATTGCATTGATTGTCCTTGTGCTAACCACATTCAGTGCCTCGACAAGTTTGTTATTTTAAATCTTGCCTACCTTGAAACAAAAGCACTACCACAAAATTTAAAGCAAATCGTGGACAAGGCGTATTGTTGGGCCCACCTAAATTTGGAATTTAAGGATGTACATGATAATTATTTTATTTCTCTCCTTTTTTTTATTTTTTTTCATGGAAATAGATTTGGAATAGTTTGTTTGGTAATGCAACTTCATTTTTCTATTTCTGGAATAATTTTTTTCTTTTGGAATAAAAATGAGAAATAAAAAAATTTACTTTTCTCCATTTCTAGAACAAAAATGAAAAATAAAAACTCTTCTCTTTACTCACTCTCACTATTAGCCGGTTGCCTACCTTGTCACTATTCAAGAGAGAGAAATTTTATGCAGAAATTTTGAGAATATAAATTTTTATATAGTTATCAAACGTGTATTTTTGCTCAGAAACTCATTCAGATAAGAGAAATGTAAAAATTTATTTCTGGTCAGAAATTAATTTTTACAATAAAATGATTATCATTTGCACCATAAATGAGTAGGTTATGCAAATTATTCCTTTATCTCATTCTTATAAAGAAAATATAATATTTTTCTAATCAATATGGATGGAGTGGGTAAGGCTTTTAGGCCCAACACCAAACCCAATCAGGTCTACACAAAGACTGGGCTTGGATTAGAACACCTAAAAGTTATATGAAATTGAGCCAAGCATTATTTATAAGGCACGTGATAATTTTCAAGTCTTCATCAAACCCAAATATGGGAGATTCTGTGTTTTGATGCCCCTTACTTTAGAGAACTTGTTTTTATATGAAATGATAAGCTTATTTAGGTTTAAAAAAATCAAGCCCAAATAAAGTTGAATGTTATGGATTTATAAAGGTTTATGACGGCCAAGATGAAAATGTCATAAATTTAGGTTTTTTATTTCAATTATAAGGGTTTATAAAGAGTTATGAAAGTTCATTGTAAACAATGACAAGACATTATAACTCTGTACATTTTCAATTCTCATGCTCTGCGAAGGTCCATAATGATCTGTCATAATCAAGAGCAAAACATCGTATAATTAGAAAATTTTTAAAGTACGACTATTTCACAAATGTTTACAATGTTCTTATGTGACCAAGAACTTAACATTGTAAATTTGAATCCTTTTAAATTACAAAATGGTTCACCAAGTTTTGCAGCATCGAACCAAGAACATAATATCAAAACGTCATGAAATTTGAATTTGCTTGATAATTTTATAAAAGTCCGCTCGGAAAGCATCGGACATTTCGCTATTAGTGGCCCGGACGTCCGGTTGCTAATGGATCGGACATTCGACATTGTGCTGGCATTGAGAACTGGCTAAAATCAGCTCAACTTCCATCTTAATCTCACAGCCGACAATTATGGGGTACGATTTGTTGTGGAAGTAAGTGATCAAAAAATAACATAGACAAAATAAGAAAATAAATCAATTACCAGATTTATGTAGCTTGGCTGATATGACCTATATTCACAAGGAAAGCTGTAAAAATTTTCACTATAGATTAAGCAATACAATAAATATTATAACTATATTTGAATGACTTAAACGCTCTTAGTATTTCTTAGCCCCCTAGTATATTCAATAACACATACAATGTTTAGTCTCACGATTCTTCACGATATAATCTCTCCATCTCATGAAGAAACTCACAAATCTTACTTACTAAATTTAATCTACTTCAATACTAAAAGCTCTTACGGTGTAATTCACAAAGAAGTAGCCTCTTGGATGCTATTCATAGCAAAGACACTAGAGAATAATCCAAAATAAAATAAACCTTTTGCAATTAGAAAACCATACCTATTAGAATTATGAATATTTGCTTTTCAGATTAAAATTTGAGACATATTTTCAACAATCTCCACCTTAATCCAACATTTAAACCAAGCCACAATCGCTTCTTTGAAAATTCCAAACTTCAATACTAATCTCTCAGCAAAAGTACAGCCCAAGTGCCAAAACTTAACACAATAGGACACTTAAGTGCCAAAAGTTATAAAATATACACTTAAATGCCACTTTTTTTGAAAATTGGATCACTTAAGTGTCAACTCATCAAAAAAAAAAGTTATAAAATGTACACTTAAATACCACTTTTTTTGAAAATTAGATCACCTAAGTGCCATTATAAAATGTACACTTAAATGCCACTTTTTTTGAAAATTAGATCACTTAAGTGCCAACTTCGGCTTTATTTTAATAATATAACTTGCTTACATGACTTGCCGGAAGTTGAATCAGCCAAAACAACATCATTTTTCTGCTAACGTGGCATTTAAAAAATGTATTAATTAAATAATATTAAATAACTTTAAAAATTATACTATTATAAAATTAATTAATTTAATAAATAAATAAAGGAGGAAGGGGAGGATCGGGCGAGGGTTGTGCAGGCCTTGTTGCCACCACCATTGCAACCCCACCATCACCAGGAAAGGTCGATGATGATGGGCAAGGGTTGGCCAAGGTCACCGGGCCTTAGCCAATGGCTGGTGACCCCGGCCAACCTGCAACAAGGGCCCTCAAGCCCTCACCCAAATCTGGGGTAAGCCCTCTCTCAACCGGACCAAAGGCCGCGATCACCCAACTAGGCCCTCGACGTAGGTCGGCTTGGCGAGGGTCGATGGCCTTCACCCAACCGAGCCCAAGACTATCGACCGCCCAGCTAGGCGACCCTAGCAACCCTCGCCGCAGGTTGGCCTAGTGAGGGTCGCCGGCCCTCGCCTAGCCGGTGGCCCTTGACCCGACGGGGCAAGGGCCAACAACCCTCACCAAATCTGGGGGAGGGTCACAACCCTCGCCCCATTGTTGCCAGCCCTTTTCCAACAATGGTGGGGCGGTGACGGCAACGGCATCTACACAACCCTCGCCCGAACCCTCCTCTTTCCTCTTTTTTTAAAAAAATAAATAAAATCAATTTTTAAAAAAAATTTTCTAGTATAACTTGGACAATTTTTTTTAAAATTGCCATGTGGATTTTTTATTTTGAAAAAAATTGCTCCATCAACAAATAAAATTGCTGGAAAATAACACATGGTAGTTTAGCTGGATTTTTTCACCATTGGCACTTAACTAATCATTTTTGCTACGATTTTGGCACTTAAGTGTACTTTTCCAACTTTTTGGTACTCTAGGGGTCCACATATCCTAATCTATCATAGCCCTTCATGGGCTCAACCAGCATAGACATATTCCGCGTACAATCCTTGCTTGAACTTTGCCATCCACCAACTCCACATGCACCTCTAAATGTTCCACAAAGATTTTCCGACACAACCTCCTTTAACACAGATAAAGCAAAACCATTATTACATCCATATCTGTCGGGAGAACGAATGTGCAGGTGGTCACACTCAGCAATTACAGCAACCATCGGCCCTAGAAGCTCCACCTCACTATAAGCATTTTCTTTATTAATGACTCGTTAGTACCTACTCCCTCAAGAGTTTTTAGTTGCAACTCCACTCCAAGCCGAACATCATCTAAATGTGTATAAACATTGCCACTAACACTCTTATCCAAAAGTATTAGAGATTCATTAAATGTAATTTCTCTATTGATAACAATTGAATTAAATCCCAAACACTACAATTGATAACCCTGCTCACCTTGTGTATAAATGCTCTTTTTACCATCCCATCAAGTTTATCATCACTCACTCAAACATAACAATGGCAACCAAAAATTCTAAAAACATAATAAATCATTAATTTAGCTAATCACACTTCTTTGAGAGTCCAACATTCAATCGCAGTTGATGGGGATTTATTCAACAAGTGACTTATCATACTAAGTGTATCTACTAGAAATGTTCTAGCCATACCAGCACTAAAAGCATTTTAGGGGCCGTCTTTAATAATATTCGTCAACTCCGCAACATGTTATGGTTCACTAACACTAATGCAATGTCTCAGCATATTTTCCTTCATGAGAATTCGTTTAACCACTCTAAGCAAAACTCCATGCTAATATCAGTTCGTGCATACTTGATTTTCTTATCAGTCTCCTTTTCAATAAAAGCTTTCAACTGGTTGATCCTAACAACGACATAAAATGAGTACCTAAGCACAAACACCAACATTTTCCTTAAGTAGTCATTTACAACTTTTAGCATAAATCCAACACTCTTCCTCAAAGAAACTACAACAGCCTATATACATCCAAGTGAATTAATTCTACAATCTCCGCAATTTCTGAGCTGCATTTTATGTTGTTACCTAAGTAATAGCACTTGCATACATTCAATTTGTCAACCACATATCCACACAACAATTTCCTTTCACTTGGAACCTTTAGGTTTCTCTCATTAATGTGTCCAAACACATATGCCTCAATTTAGACTCTTGAACAGATGCATTCAACGTTTTCGCAGCGAGAATCATCATTGTCTCATTTTGAAGCTCATAGAGGTCACTATTGTTGATTTCTCTCATAATCACCAAGAAATCTTGAACGGTCTTCAAAGTTCCACCTTCTTAGGTATACTTTCACTCAACTGAATTTAGGACACTTAAGGAAATTAGTTTATTCTTCAAATTTGGAATGTACCTTGCTCTAGTCAATATCCTCACAATATCATCATGTATTTTAATACTAACATCACCAACACCCATAACATCACATTTAGTTTTGTTTTCCAACTGCACTTTGCTACTATCTATGCATTGATAAGTAGTAAATCAATTCCTATCTAGCATAGAGCAAAAGGAAAAACTAGAATCTATAATCTAATTATCAAATGACAAATCCTTATTAACAAACAAGACATAATAAGATATTTAGTTAAACAATCCCTTCTAAGATGCTCTATCTCGCTATAGCTCCAACAAATAGCACCACTAGTCTAAAATCGATTTCATTTGTTCAAGTTCATACTTTTATTGATAATACATGTTTTAGTTCTTCCTCTAGTTTCACCTACTAAAGTAGCAGATACAAGTTCACCATATTCTCTTTTTATGGATGTACCTACTCAGAATCAAATCAAAAACCCCATCAAACATCAAGCTTACTAGCCTAGAGGAATTATAAATAATAGTAACAATAGTATTCCAATAATTAGGTAATGATGATAAAGGATCAAAACATTTATCTCATCTTCAAAGTCAATCTTAAGTGAACTCAATTGACTAATAATCATATTAAATTCATTGATATGATCAGCAACTAATGCACATATGCTCATCTTCAAGTTACACATATATTGCATCAAGTAGACCTTGTTAATCGTAGAAGGCTTCTCATACATATCCGATAAGGTATTCATCAAACCTACTATGGCCTATGTTAAACACATTTTTACAAAAGTCAACTAAATAATACCCAACACTTGTCCATCCAGTAATTCCCATTCATCTTGTTTCATCAACTCTAAGATCTCCCTAAATAGGGAATAATTCATTAATATGATCAGCAACTAATGCACATATGCTCATCTTCAAGTTACACATATATTGCATCAAGTAGACCTTGTTAATCGTAGAAGGCTTCTCTTACATATCCGATAGGGTAGTCATCAAACCTACTATGGCCTTCTCTTTCACGATGTTAAACACAATTTTACAAGCCAAGTCAACTAAATAATACCCTCCACTTGTCCATCCAATAATTCCCATTCATCTTGTTTCATCAACTCTAGGATCTCCCTAAATAGGGAATAATTCTCTATCTGCATCCTTCGAAAATCAAAATCCTTCCCATCAAATCTATCAATTTTTAATTTTCCTTCTTTTTTGATTTACTTCAACTTAGCCATAGCTCTAATACCAATCATTACAAAAGTAAGCAATCGCTTAATAAAGTAGATAGAATAAGAAAATAGATCAAACACTAAATTTATGTGATTCGATCAATGTGACCTATGTCCACAGGGAGAGAATCTACTATAGATAAGGCGATACGACAAAAATTACAACCGCACTCAAGTCACTAAAACACATTCATTTTTTTCTTGGCCCCCAATTATGCCCAATAACTCACACACATTTAGCCTCACAATTTCTCACAAAATAACTTATTAATCTCACATAGGAACCCACAAATCTTATTCACAAAATTTAATCGACTTTAACACTAAAAATTCTCAAGGTGTAATTCATGAAGAAGTCACCTCTTGAATGTTCTTCATAGCGAAGACACTTCTTTTTAAATATGGACAAGAGTAGGATCCAAAATAAGAAACCTACTCTAATTAAAAAATTATGAGAGTTTCCTTTTTAAACTCAAATTAGAAGCATATTTTCAACACGATTTGACATCATACATGGAAGTGCCCATTACATGTGCTATTATTTGTGTGCACAAGACTTTTCCTCCATAACTAATCTAGTCTTTTTGGAAATCTAGTTATTTGAGGAAATTTTGAAGGGTCATAAGCAAAAGCTTTGGAACTTGGATTAGAAGCCACGATGAACTTATGCATTTTGAGGCTTATTTGATTATTGTAATTATTTCTTTGGCCGCATTAGGTAATGTGGGAAGATGATGTTTGATTAGCTGCTTAAACTATGATTAAAAAAACATAATTATAAATAAGAAAAATCCCTCCAACCCCACTGCCCCACGTCACAATCATCCGGTGGCCAGGATCAAGCCCCATGTAAAAACAAACCCTCATTTCAAGTACACAAAGAAACAAAAACAACAAAGACACATCGAAGTCCAAAAGAAGAGACAGAAGCTTTAATTATATTAATCAAAATCGTCCCTAAACCACAACAACATCCTAAGAATCCAATGATGATAGCAATTAGGAGGTTGGATTAATAATCTGATCATGATTATCTCGCCCTCCATAACAAACGGACATAACGACATAATCAAACGGAGTACCTAACAAGGTTAACCAAAGACCTCAATCCCGCGCTCTAATTTTATTCGACTCGACAACGACGTGTCCGAACTCTCCGAGAGAGACCGGTTGAATTTTTCCTTGAAGCGGGGAAAGTAATGATAAGAATATTAAGACTCGCGTGCTAAATTGATTACGAAAAGAGCACGATAATCTGCAGATGGTTACATGAGTGTTAGCAAACCAGCATATGCCAATCGAATGTCGAATAACAATTCTTCATTGGCCTTATAATTAACATCAGCATAATAACAAAGAAAATAACACAAATAGTCTATAAATCCTAACCCAATATTATAAAAAGTCGATGGATTAAATTGAAAAAAAATTGAAAGTTCAAAGGCTTGACCAAACACGTTGAAGGAATTAAAAGTTGAAGAATGATATAATAATAATGCAAAAAATTTTAAGAATTATTTGCATCATTTTCTCACGGTGGTTGACTATTCATGTGTGGATTTCATTAGTGCATAAATGTCATATTTATCATATTATTTTTCTTTTTTTTGGGGGTTGCTATTTTACCACTGGAACAATGATAGGTTGAATTGTCAAGCCCCCCATCATTCATCATCACCCTTCACCAGCCACCACCCATCTCTCTCTCTCTCTCTAACCACGTTTACAGCTCTCTGTCTGACCCTGACACCAACATCTCTGCAACTCCTCTGTACAAGCTCGCCTTGTCTTTCTCTTCTCGGATTTGTTCTGCTTCCTCCCGAAAGCTCTTTCGATTCTCTCTCTCTCTCTCTCTCTCTGACATCTCCCCCGGCTTTTTCTCTCTCCACCCCACCCACTCTTTCTCTCTCTACCAACCCACCTTCACCTTGACTCCCCCCCATCGATCATGCTTCAGAGCTCCCTCGTCCCTCAATCCCCCATCGCTTCTTCCTCCCCCCCGCCCTCCTCCGCCCTTCCTCCTCCTCCTCCTCCTCCGCCGCCATGAAGGCGAAGCGCGCCGACCACGACCGGGACCTCCCGGCGACCGAGTCTCCCTCCTCCGTCGACGATCCCCCCTCCTCCAAGCGACCCAACTTCTCCGCCGGGGACGACGCCACCGTCTCCGGCGAGAAGGCCACCGCGGAGGCCGGCCTGGAGCGGGAGCCGCCGGTCGACGAGGGCGAGTGCCACGGGCTGCGGCTCCTCGGTCTCCTCCTCCAGTGCGCCGAGTGCGTCGCCATGGACAACCTCCACGACGCCAACGACCTCCTCCCGGAGATCTCCGTCCTCTCCTCGCCGTTCGGGTCCTCGCCGGAGCGGGTCGCGGCCTACTTCGCGCACGCGCTGCAGGCGCGCGTGGTCAGCTCGTGCCTCGGATCGTACGCGCCGCTCGCCGCCCGGGACCTGACCCTCGCCCAGTCGCAGCGGATCTTCCACGCGCTCCAGTCGTACAACTCCATCTCCCCGCTCGTCAAGTTCTCCCACTTCACCGCCAACCAGGCCATCTTCCAGGCCCTGGACGGCGAGGATCACGTCCACGTCATCGACCTCGACATAATGCAGGGCCTCCAGTGGCCCGGATTGTTCCACATCCTCGCCTCCCGGACCCGCAAGATCCGCTCCATACGGATCACCGGGTTCGGGTCCTGCTCCGAGCTGCTCGACTCCACCGGCCGCCGGCTGGCCGACTTCGCGACCTCCCTCGGCCTCCCCTTCGAGTTCAACCCGGTCGAGGGCAAGATCGGGAACCTGGTCGACCCCGGGCGGCTCGCCGTCCGCCCGGGGGAGGCCGTCGTGGTCCACTGGATGCACCACTGCCTCTACGACATCACCGGCAGCGACCTCGCCACGCTCCGCCTTCTGACGCTGCTGCGGCCGAAGCTGATCACGACCGTCGAGCAGGACCTCAGCCACGGCGGCAACTTCCTCGGGCGGTTCGTGGAGGCGCTCCACTACTACAGCGCGCTGTTCGACGCCCTCGGCGACGGGTTCGGCGGCGACAGCGTGGAGCGGCACGTGGTGGAGCAGCAGCTGCTGGGGTGCGAGATCAGGAACATCGTGGCGGTCGGCGGGCCGAAGCGGACCGGGGAGGTGAAGGTGGAGCGGTGGGGGGAGGAGCTCCGGCGGATCGGCTTCCGGCCCGTGTCGCTGGCCGGCAACCCGGCGGCGCAGGCCGGGCTGCTGCTCGGGATGTTCCCGTGGAAGGGCTACACGCTGGTGGAGGAGGGCGGCTGCCTGAAGCTGGGCTGGAAGGACCTGTCGCTGTTGACCGCATCCGCGTGGCAGCCGTCCGATTGATCTTACTTTTTCTTCCACCCCCTCACGATCCGACGGCCATGAAGAGGTCTCTGGGTAACGCTGGAATGCGACGCGTGCGGTTCATTTAAATAAATGAGCGCGTGTCCGAATCCGTCGATCTCGGCAGCGCAGTAAGGGGAATTCACGAGATCTCGATCCTGTGAACGGTGATGCGGACATCGACGCACGGGCGCTATCGTACGTCAGAAGCACCCGATAAATTCCTCGGGAGGCTCGAATGGTAGGCGGAGTGGCGTTCGGACAACGGTGATTCCGAAGCGGAAGGCAAAATCTTGTTCGCTTTTGATGTTGTTGTAATTCTTTGGAGGGATTAGTTTGGCAAATTGTATTTATTTCTCGGGAAAAAAAAACAAAAACCCAATTTTGTGAAAACCGAAAGGGGTCTTTTTTCTTCTTCTTCTTCTTTAATTTATTTATAGCTCCTGAATTTTAGGAATAAAGAAATCAAATTTCTATTCTTTCGTTAAAAAAAAAAAGAGAGAGGCCCCCTCCAACTTTTGGGGATTTGAAGATTTGGTCACTTTTGGTACATATGTAGGGAAGCAAATGTGATTGAATTCTCCTTTTTTACCTCTCCCTGTCTTTTATTTTTGGGATTCAAACAAGCTTTGGAAAAGTGAAGTTGTACAATCTTTGCTTTCGTTGCAACAGAGGTTCATTATCGAGATTAAACAAGTGTGTATCCTTGCTTTCATGAGCAATGATAATTAGCTTTTCGAAATTTTGGGTTCCATTGATGGAACATGTCCGGAGGAAGATGGTGCACTCGTTTGGAATCGATCGCCCAAGGTCCACAAACGACACAGACAAAATCATAATATGCGACCTTATCTCTAATATGTCCATTGCCAAATAGTAGTCATATGTAAGTGCTGAAAAGATTTGAACACACGACATCTATGGCCCCAAGCTAAGAATATTGGACAAAATCTATTAAAAAAAAAGAGATCATCCAAATAAATAAAGGATTAACATTATCGGTTATTTGGTGGAAAATAGGAGAGTTGAAAGGAAGAGAAAGGAAATGCAATGTCTTCTAAAAGAAGAAGACCTAAAACACTAGTTGATCTCAAACCTCTCCAAATCACTCTGACAAATCATCTCACTTTTAGAGTGATTTGGGGGATTAAGAAGTTTACTAAAATAAGCATGAAAGAAAGAAGGTCAATCCCTCGAAACATGCTAAATTCATTCAGAGCTCAGCTGTGAGATCTTTCTTCTTGCACTTAGAGATCAAAATTTAAGAGGTTATTCTACAAAAAGTCTTAAATTTAAGAAAAATTCAATCTTAAACGTTTCGATTAAGCCAATTTAGCCATAAAATTTTTGATAATCTCCAAATGTAATCTTGCCGGTTAATTTTGGCCAAAGATTGTTAAAATATGAACACCAGCCGTCCTAAGATGACATAATTGGCATGCTAACGTGAATAATTTTTACAATTTTTAAAGGAATGAATTGTTTATCGTAAAAAAGAAGTGTTCGTTGTACAATAAATTAGGATTTATGACTTTTTTTCTGGTAAACTATGAAAGGCAACCCGGGGCTAGGCGGACCACTTTCCCTCTGATTTTTTTTCTCGCCAAAAGGGCGGACTGCTTTCCCTAGTCAAGGATGGCACCGCGCATGACGTCATCGTGGGATATCAAAAAAAATTGTAAGTATTATTGTCGTCGGAACATCTATGTGGCCAAAGGTGTGAGAAACAAGTATTTTAAGCAATGCATACCTGAATTCCAAACCTATTTCCTCCATTTAAAATGACGGGCGGACCGAAAAAAAACAAAAGAACCAATGGGCGGGTTCAAATCCGTTCCATTTTGCATGCCCAATGTTCACTTTTATATTGTCAAGATTTCATTTATGTCGACCAATCAAACTGATAGGAACATACGAGAAAACACGAACTCAATACGACACAACACAATAACAAACAACTCAAAAATCGACATGATTTAGGCTCTATCTATTTCATGAAAAATGAATAATTTTAAAAATATTTTTTCCTCAAAAATAATCGCTTATACAACGAAAAATGCTTATATTTAAAAAATTTCTCAGATAAAGAAATTATATTTTACCCCTTCATTTTTGTAAGTGATACAAGCAATCATTTTGAAATGAATTTTTTCAAATCATTTGTTTTCTGCAAAGTAAACACAGCCTTGATGGTGAGAATTTAGTTCACCCAAACACATAAACCTGTGGCTCCTGACAAAATGCCATCACATGGGCAGCTAGCCCTATTCCACTTGCAATGAGGAAACTGAGAGGGTTTGTTAATTTAAAAAAAAATAAAAATTGGGTGACTTTAGGTATATTTCAACCAGATGGGATCCAAAAATGGATGGGGTAAGATGGTCCCAAACCAGGCGTCCAGAACGCTGAGCTATGCCCCAATTTAGCCTTCATTGATTGAGCATATGAGCAACCACGACACGACGTCTCTTCTTCTTTTAGGTGGGGAATGGGGAGCTTTTGTTTTCAGCCCTCGGCCACCAAATGGTGTCTCTTACTTTGACTTTATTCAATACCATTTCATTGCTTAAAAACAAACTCTCATCCATCAGCCAAATTTGGCCACTAACTTTGAAATGCCCCCCCAAAAAAAAAAAAAAAAAAAAAGCAAAGGTACGAACTTCTATCTGGCCCAACGTCACCTCACCTCCACAGAGTTCTGTCAAATATTGTCATTTGAACAGTTCGTTTAGACTTGCAACAAACTAAGATTAACGACATTAGGTATATTGAGTTTTTCGATTCTTAGTGATCGCCTGGAAAACGAGCTAGTCACGTCTCTAGACTCATTCTCATAGGAAGGTTATACGATATAATTGGTTCGAAAAGGTATTTGGAATTGGCCTTCATGACTTGATTGATTTGTGGATGGAACCACCTTCGATTTAATCCAATGAGTCCTAGACAGTTCCGCCAATTTGGAATCGAGGATGGGATTTGATTCATGCGAGAACCAGCCTGGAATCGAACCGCGAAGCCATATCAAAAGCTGATTCCCATGACAAACCAACTCGGACTGCTCCCCTTGATTTGGAAAGCATGTTCATAATGAATGGCGAAATCTTCCATAACTTGACGGATGAAATACATAAAAGACTTAATCACATTCAGGAGTATGAGGAAAAGCTACATACAACCAACGACAATGCATCAATCAAATCCATGAGACCGACCCCTTTCTCTGTGCATGAGGGCGAGGGAAATAGATGAAAAACAGATTCCCCAGACCAGCTTCGACCCTATAGCTACAAACCATGCAGAAAACAGGCTCTCCGACCAGCCCGTTGCACAAACCGAGACAGGCTAAAACGAAGTAATAGATGAATAAATTTGCAATGAAGGGAAAACCGAAATACCAAAACTTCAAACCGAGATAGTAAACCCTTTCCTGTTTGGCGGGGACAAGTCCGAGCTAATACCGTTTTCCCAGGATTACCCCAAGGACGACAGAGAAGAGGGCGACTCCAAGGATGAACTTGAAGGTCATGGCGGGAGACGCATCGTGGGCCTGAGCCTGCGTCTGTGAAGAGGTCGAGACTGGAGAAGGCGAATCGGCCTTTTTCTTGCTCTTCCTTTTGGATGGGGTCGAGACGGGCGATCCAATGTCCCTGGACTTTATCTCAGTTGCATCCTTCGGTTCGACTTCACTAGCAGCGGTCGCCTGCAAAAATAAGACATTGATTGTCAGAAAGTTCATGATGCCCCAAGGAAACTAAGCCAAGGTATTCGGAACACAAACAAATCATTACTGGGAAACAGTATTTCGATGCTGACAATCCATACATATTACAAAGAAAGAGCATGGTCGTTATGGAAAGAAGAGGATTTCAGGCTAACTCATATATACTTTCAGTTGCATATGGCCCCCTCTTCAGTGCGCATCAACTTGTTTGAATGCACTACTTACACTCAGTTTACTGCAGCATGACGTAAATTTGCACCAAATCGTATTTTTCCTGTTACATCGGATGGCTTCATCCTAAAAAAATTACTTCTCTTTTCACAGAAGAAACTGACCTTTTCTAGTAGTTTAGCTTCCGCCTGTCGTAATTTCTGCTTAAGCTCGGTGACTTCCTGCTCCAGAGTAACAACCGCTTTGCTTTTCTCTTCAAGTTTTTCAAGGGACTGCTTTAATGATGCTTCTCGTTCCACAAGTATTTCTGCTTCCGCTCGTGCCCTCTGTTTCAGTGAATAACAGAAACTCCACTTATTTACTGGTCTAAATCTCCACTCAAAGATGTTCTTTGAAGTATGGCAAAAGACACCTCTTCCCAGCGAACTAGTCTTGCTGGTGGTTTCTTGTGAACTCACATGAATTAGAAAAAATAAACAGTACTCAGATTTCCTAACCTCTTCGATAATGGACTTCTCAGCGATCACCTCTTCAAGTTCCTTGAGACGAGTTTGCAGTACAGACTTCTCCAGGATCTCGGCCTTAAGATTTTCAATTTCACATTTCAAAGCATCTTCACTTGTTTGCTTCTCCTTTACTTGTTCTTCCAGCTGGAGCATCAAAGATTCAGATTCTTTCTTTGAATTACCATATGTTTCACCAAGCAAGTTCTTCTCTTCCATAAGCGAATTTATCTATAGCACAAAACAAAACTTCAGTTACAAAAAACCATTCAAGAAAACTCCTCCCTGTAATCATTTGATATGATATGCTAAGATAAGAACATCAGACCTGAGATTTCAGTGTTTGCCCCTCTGTAGTAAGCTGCAGTTGCAACTCTTCCAGTGCTTTTTTTGATGATTGAAGCTGTTCGGTGACTTCATCCTTCTCAGCTACTGCTGCACGAAAATTTCACTTGTAAATCATTGAGTTGGCCTTCATAAGCAGCCAATTCCTCAGCAAGCTTTAGGTTGGCCTCAGCTAACCCTTCATTCTCCTTCTGTGCCTGACTTGACTTGGCCTGTAGTTCCTCAACAACATCTTCCAAATGCTTCAACTTCGATTGAGTCTCCTGCAGCTCAGCCTTTTGCTTTTCAGTAGTCATTGATGCTTCACGAGCTTCTTCTTTAAATGCTTCTATTTGGCCTTCTAGCACAATGAGCTTCTCATTTAACTCTTTAGCTTCTGCATCTTTCTGACTGAACCTGAGTTCAGCTTCTTGCAACTGCTTCTCTGCCTCCACTATGCGAGCTTCGCCAGCTGTATGAAGTTCTATAGCTCTAGAGTGCTGATCTTTCAGGTTGTTAATGTCACTGACGTGCAAAACAAGCTGCTGAGCAGTGGCTTCCCTCTCGGAAACTGCCATATTCAGTAATTCCTGGAGTTCATTAACCCTGTTCTTTAGTTGGACATTAGTCTCAACCAACAGCTCATTGTCTGAAAGTGATTGTGAAGCCTTATTTTCCACTTCCACAATCTGCTTTCTGAGTTCCTCAACTGTATCCTCCAAAAAAGCCACTTTCATCACACTCTGATCCAATTCTTCCTTCAAAGAGGCAGATTTTCCTGATGCTTCAGCAACTTGACCTTCATAATCTTTTGCTTGGTCTTCAAGAATTTTAAGTTTCTCAAATAAAGATTTTGCCTCAGAATCTCTACTGGAGAAGCTTGTCATTGCTTCTTGGAGTTTCAGCTCAAAATCCCGAGTTACAGATTGATGCAAGGATTCAAGCTCTGAATTTTTCGATGAAGTTTGATCCAACAATCTCACTTGTTGCTCCATTTGCTCCTCTGTAAGCCTAAGCTTTTCCAGGACTTCACTCTCTCTAATTCCAGAAGCCTTGAGATCGCTCTCAATGCTCTCTAGCTTCTCCTGTGTCACACTCAATTCATCCCTCAAAAGTTCTAATAGACTTTCTGTTTCAGCAAGCCTCGTAGCAGAACTCCTTGATGCATCTTCTAACCTTTTCTTCTCCTCTGTAGCCACATTCAAACACTCTGTCAGCTCTTTTTCTTTCTCCTGAGCTGTTCGCACTGCAATTTCCAAGCTTGAAGACCTTGCTTGGAATGCCTCAACTTCTGATGCTAGCTCGGATACCTTGTCAGAGAATTTCTTGGAATCTCCCTCTGCATCAGCACATTTCTTTTCCAAAGAACTTACTTGTTCTTCAAGCTCCTGAATTCTGTATTTCTCTGTTTCAAGTAACAATTCCAATTCGCTCACCTTTTTGCCTGAATCCTCTGCTTTGGAGTGAGAGATCTGAATCAGATCTTCCAACTCGAGGCTACGCTGATGGGTCATTTTGGCACGGTCCTCGTGTTCAGCACATTTTCCTGCAATGCTCTTAAACTCCTCTTCAAGTTCGGAATGTCTCATAGATGACTGGGTCAGGGAAGCTTCCAACTGGTTAATTTTATCCTGGTATTCCTTTATTAAAATACTTTGTTGTTCCTTTCCCCCCTCCAATTCTCTCAGTGTGGTAGTGAGTTCTGACACGTTAGCAGCAAAGTCTCCCAGTTCTCTCTCTGCATCACTGCTTTTCTGTACTGCCAAATTCAACTGTTCCTCTAACTCCTTGTTCTTCTGTTCTGATGCTAGAAAACGCGCCTCCAGCTCTTTCATTTGGGCCTTTGCTTCTTCTGTTGCTGCAATCGAAGCTTGAACAATACTCTCAAGCTCAACATTCCTCTGTGTAGCTGCTGCTGCTGCTTCTCCAGAAGCATTATGGAGCTCTTCCAAGGATTTCAACTTCTGCTCAAGTTCTCCATTATCTGACAATGCCTGGGACAGAAGAGAATCTGCTTTGGAGAAGTTGTCTTCCGATAGCTTCAATTTGCTTTCAAGTTCTGCACATAGATCCTTCATGAGTGCCACATTGGCATTGAGATCGCCCACAGTTGCCTCAATAGCTTCTTTCTCGGTGACTACTCTCGCTAACTTTTCTTGTACATCCAAAAACCGTACCTCCTGGGCTTTGAACTGACCTTCAAATGTTCCTCTCATATTCATTTCCTCCTCCAGATTTAATTTGATCTGCTCCAGTTCTTTAACCTTCGCTTGAAGATCATCCTTCGTAGACTCCAAAGTATCCTGAAGGGTTGTAAGATCTACCTTCACCTGAGATTCAGAAGCCTTTATCAGGTCCAACTCCTGCATCAATTCAGTCACGGCAGCTTCCTTCGAAGAAAGTCTCTGCTCAAGTTCCAGCATTTGTGATTTAGAAAGCGTCAGCTCCTGCTGGACAGCAGAAAGTTCTGCTGTTGTTTTCTCAAGCGCTTCTTCCACTTTTTGATTTTCGGCAATCTTGTCATCGAGGCCTTTCATTTCTTCCTGCAGGGAATTCATCTGATCCTCCATTTCTTTTGCACTCAGCTTTGCTACTTCTAGAAGTCGTTCAAACTCCAAGGCCCTCTTCGTCTGAGACTCAGCATGTGAACCACTTTCTCTGTGCAGCTCCTCAAACTTGTGTGCTTCACCTGCTGAGCACTGGAGCTCATGCTCCAACTCTAGCAACCTCTTCTTTGAGTGCTCATGCTCAAGTTGAAGACCATCGAAGTCCTCTTTCACATTGATCAGCTCCTTGTATTTCGCTTCCTGGGCTTGTAAAGCCTGCTGCAAAGTGCTAAGTTCCAGACCATATTTCTCTTCAGCTTCAATAATCTGCTGTTGCAATTTCTTGTGATGGTGTTCAAGTTCTTCGTACTTCTTTCCACTTATCTCCAACTTCTCCGTTGTTTGTGAGACCTCATCCTTCAACTGAATATTCTCAGATTCAGTATGCTTTAATGCCCCAACCACTCTTTCCAATTCAATCTCTAGCTCTTTCATCTTCTCTTGGGTTTCTAGCAATTCACGGACAGAACTACTTGAGCTTCTCTCGAGAGATGATGTATCACGCTGTGATGAAGCTGGTTCTATCATGTGGTGACTATCTTTCCCTTCAAACGACTCTTTCTCTACTTTGATGAATTCACCATCCAAGGCAGTTTCCTCCTCCTCTTTTTTCACTTCCTTGGCAACAGGAGGTACGTCTCCATTTAGAGCCTATAATAAGATCATCAGTATTCATAAAAGTACCACTGTATACGTTCACAAAGGTTCGCTTTTATGATCCTTCCCAAACTGAAAGCTCAAAGTATTGTGGCAACTGTATCCAAGGGACAGTTTGTCCTTGGCAAATCAGTTTTTTAATAGAAAGGGAGGAAAGTGTCACTTTAAGATTTGTGTTTTCAAGAGCAATTCACAAATTCTTCTAAGTAGGAAATTATAGCAATTGCCACATAACTATAAATAAAATTGAAAGGGCAATTGCTTTACCCATCTTTAGCTTTTTTCTGAGAACAGCTGATTAGAACTAGAAATTTAGCCAAAGGATATAAAACACATTTTCAACTTCATTCATTCATCTGCAGAATGTTCGGAAACTCATCCTAAGTAAATGCTAAGGGGAAATGAGAGTGAGTGAGTGAGTGAGTGAGTGACTCGAGAAGCCCACATCAAATTTGGTAAATTCAACAGTAATATATAGTATAAGACGAATAGCCAAAAAAGGGTGGGGAGGAATGTGGTCTAATAGCTACCTTAACAGGATCAGCATTGATCTCGCTTTCATCAATGGCTTTAGTGACGGGAACAACTGGACTAGTTGTTGTCTCTTCATCCATTTCTAAGTGAAGCTAGAAGTACCCCTTGTCGTTCAGAGTGCCTGGCAAATTCATTCCCAGGCTACAATTAGCTACGCAAAATATAATTGGAAAACAAGAATAGCAAACTATAAATTCTAAGAGAACTAATAAAGATCTTATGGGACCACGAATGATGGTCTTCAGTGATTTTGAACAAACAAAACTTGTTACCATGCAGGACATTTAAACATCACTCAAAATCTCAAAAGTTCTCCAATAAAAAAAAATATTAATTTAAAAAAATGGAAAGTGTTGTTAAAATAGAAGTTAGAGATCCATCTATCTATTTTTAAGCAAAAGTATACCATAAGAATGATTAAAAAAATCAACTACGCACGCATATATATATTCTACTTCATTTGATCTTTCTTTAACAATATTATCAGTAATTCATTAATAAATACAAAATTCATAGAAATGACAATTTTCAGATGAAATTTGTAAAATGTGACGAACATATATAGTAGAACAATTATAATAATATAATTTACTGAAAAAAAGGTATAATATAATTAGTGTTTTTAATAACAGTAAAATAATATAATCTGGATTTTGTACACCTGCATTACTTATGAAAAGATGCACACTTACATCTAGACAATTGAAACGGAAAATAGAAAGAAATTATTTTGTCTCAAATCCTATGCTTGTTTCAACTTAATCATTCCACCAAAATATATAATATGGTTTGCATATTTTTTAAAACTGAGAAAAAATCATATATATGAAATTTAAGAAAAAAAACTTAAATTTCAAATGTTTGAATTTAAAGAAAAAACCAAAGCATATTTGTCGCAGTAAATAACAAATAAAAATCAATTCAAGATCTGTACTCTAAAAGTACTATTTTAAAGAACAGAATGATCTCGGCTGATGCAAAATGCACGGATATTTAAGGCACCAGCCACACCAACTATGATTTGTACAGCATACCGACAACACCGACGTGGGATCCAAAGCGGGGTCCCTTCAAATTCACACACCCAACTCAGACACACGTGCACAGACCAAGATGACACCCCCTCAAGATTCTTAGCTGCCAGTCTTATGTACTTTAAAACTTCGAAGGGTACACCGCTTTAAAATCTGCAGCCATTTTTCATCTCCGGCTGAAACCTCTCCATATACGGTATTAAAAATCCAAAATCATTTACAAACCATTTTTCATCTCCTGCTGAAACCTTTCCATATACGGTATTAAAAATCCAAAATCATTTACAAGCATGTAAAGTTTTCCTATAAAACTTGAAAGTATTAAATGAATTATGCATTAATCTAGAAAGTCATGTGATTTTTTTGGGAAGAAATCTATGTCCTTCAGTAACTTAAAAAGGAAGATTCTATATTTTATGCATTAAAAACCGCTTTATAATCTGCAACCATTTTTCATCTCCCACTGAAACCTTTCCATATACGGTATTAAAAATCCGAAATCATTTACAAGCATGTAAAGTTTTCTTATAAAACTTGAAAGTATTAAATGAATTCTGCATTAATCTAGAAAGTCATGCGATTTTTTTGGGAAGAAATCTATGTCCTTCAATAACTCAAAAAGGACGATTCTATATTTCATGCATTAAAAACCGCCTTATAATGTGCAACCATTTTTCATCTCCCACTGAAACCTTTCCATATACGGTATTAAAAATCCAAAATCATTTACAAGCATGTAAAGTTTTCTTATAAAACTTGAAAATATTAAATGAATTCCGCATTAATCTAGAAAGTCATGCGATTTTTTTGAGAAGAAATCTATGTCCTTCGGTAACCCAAAAAGGACGATTCTATATCTCATGTATTAAGTTACAATGACCATATCAAGAGCAAATCATGCTAGATGGTGGATGGCCCATGTTAAATTAAACTTCCCTTTTCTAGACATCGATACAACAAGAGTAAAAAAAAAAAAAATGGGCGTAGCAAGCAAGAATTGCTCTCTCTAAATAGAAATGAAATGATTAGTATCATTAGAACATATCATGAGATCGCATGTGGCATCACTATACTCCAGAAATATTATAAAAAAAAAAAAAAAAAAGAATTCTTGTTGTAAGAGTATCTAAAACTCTCAACGACGTTCAATTTCAGACTGACCCAGTCTCGTGATCTACGCATACATGTGATGCCGTCAGGCGGACCAATAAAAATCCAATCAATGGCAGACTGGAAGGTGAAGGGCGTCAGCATGCAAATGTCTCGATCTCACGCTGTTACCGCGTCTCTTTCCACTTAAATTACTGCTCTATTGGCAATCCATTTTAAAACTCATTTGGATACAAAAACTCCAGCATACGGCGCGAGAGACTCGCCATACATGCACAACTAGACAGGGCTAAGACAGCGACGCACACCCACCCATCTTCTATTTTCAGCAAGATGATCCATTCCACAGGACAAATTGAGACTTTTTTTTTTTTTAATCATGTCAAATACGGTGGGAAGGCCTTTGCTACTCTTATCATGATACCAGAAAAACACCAAATGGATCGAAAGATTACATAATGTTAGGCAGTGCTCCTTTGGGGAAAAGGCTCGGTGACATGTCAAGCACGACTGATGGTTCAACTGTAAATAGATCCTAAAGCTCCCGGGGGGGTCCCACGGAAAAGAGGAAATAGTTTTAAGTAAAACAAGCCAGGAGTGGCCATCTGTGCAAATTTTCACTGATAAACCAAAGAAAGCAAGTGGGTGGAGCCCACAATCAATGGGCAGATTCCCCGGTCTCTTCTTTTTTCAGACCTTTAGCTTTTTCTCTCTTTTCAATGGAACGGGAGAGAGTTTTTAACCGCGTGGACAGCTCAATCATACACAAAACCCCATTCCATTTCCTTCCTCCTGCCCGCTAAAAACCCTTTTCCAATTCGTCCCTTGATTAATTGACTGATTGTCACCGCCTACAGGAAAAAGCCACCTCGAACAGGAGAAACAGCTAATCGCCCATTGTTACCCGCTCGTACCATCGTAGAAACCAAAAGGAATGGCTACAGCAGATGATTCCAGAACCGAGAAATGACGTGCGATGCGGTTTAACTAGCGACATGCACCTGCCGCAGAGAGTGTCCGAGCGCAAGCGACGGATTGAGCGGATCATCGAAAGGGCCAAAGGAGGGAGGAAGATCTCGTTGCAAGTGAAGATCTCCGAGGACTGAATCTGATCGGAATTTATAGATTCGAAGGAGGAGAGAAAGGCCTCTTAGATTGAAGGATCGAAATCATCGAGATTGATCGTGCGAAGGAACGGGGGAGGAGAAACTGACTGGATACATCGGGAACGACGAAATCAATCAACAGTTTTACCAAAAACCGAAAGAATAGACATAATCAGCAAGGCGAAAAGTAGACCGGACTAAAAAAAGAAAAGAAAGAAAGAGAAGCGCGGAGGAGAAACTGGGAATGGCGAAACCGACGGCAGATCAAAATCAAGCCATCCATGTCCGAGCCAGCGGCGTCGATCGCGATGAAAGAGATCCGAGCAAGAGATTACGGGCGATCGGCCGCGGTCGTCCTTCCGGAGCGCGCGCGAAAGACTAAACGGGACGCGGTCACGCACGCACGCACGCGCTAGTATTAAGACGGACGATGTCGTTCATCGCGTCACCGGTTGATCGATATCGGGAATCCGCCGCCAAATATTCGAACGACACAAAGCTCGGCACACGACGCCGCCGCCGCCGCCGCCGGCGACGGCAGCGGAGGAGTGATACGCCGGAGCCGGCGCATGACGACACAGAGCAGTAACGGTCAAAACAAAGGGGCAAAGCGGAATCAACGAGAGAGAGAGAGAGATTGCCTGAGAGAGTGAGAGAGAGAGGGAGAACGTCCGGCGCCCCCGAGAAGCGTTTCCGATCGGCCGTCGCAGAACAGGGGAATGACAGAGGAGGAGGAGGAGAGAGAGAGAGAGAGAGGATGGTGGTGATGATGATGATGGTAAAATGGAATGAATGGGAAGGAGAGAGTGATTGAATAAGAAGGGGAAGGGGGGAGTAGGAGGAGTCCACTTCTTCTGAGTGGCGTGGGGTCCCCAGGCGGGTCCCACCACGCCCCCACCAGCCCATCTGACTGTGGGAGGGGAAAGAGCCGGGGCGGTCTCAGCGCTGCCGCTCTTCCCCCGCCAACCCCCCGCCCCCTCAATTTTCTTTTTTTTTTTTGTCTGTGATTTTACTCATTTGCACCCTGTGTCTGCCTTCATTTGCAGTTGTGCCCCTCGGCTGCCGGCATTCCATTGTCCACCTGTCCATCCGTCTCACTGAAAAATTTTTTTTTTTTTTTTTTTTTTAACTTCATGTCGAAGGAAATTATTTCCCATTGAAGGCTCCAATTTTTTTTTTTTTTTCTTTTTTGTCAATCATACTCAAATTCTCGCTCTCAAATTTTTATCTTACTTAGGTAGGCAATCGAAACTAGAGGTGAACATGGTTTGAGTTGGACTGGTCCACCCCTTAACAAACCCGCATAGAGTTGGTCATTAATTTTTGTGGCCGAGGACTAACTCTATTGAGCTTGGAACTGAGAACTAGACCAACCCAATGAATTTTGTCCGATTCCAAGGTTAATCCGGGACCAACCGATAATTTTTTTATTTCATTTTTTGTATTTCTGAAAAGTCAAACATATTATTTCAAATTATATATCTATCGATAATGCGGTGTTGAGCAAGTAAACTATAAATACCAGTACATATTCAACAAATTTGAGATAATATAACAATAAACATTTCACACTCGCTAAAAGCAAGAAACCATAGAAACGATTAAAATTGCTTATAGAGCCGTAAGGCAAGTATTGCTCACGAGCGAAGAAGATTTCTAATTAGAGTTTTGTTTCCTTCTGATTTACTCGACAATAGGCAAGGTTAACAAAGACAGGTGAGCGGCGTAGGCATCGAGTGTTGAGCAAGGTGAGCCTTGAGTGGCGAATAGCCAGAGGTAGCCAGAGGTGTACAGGGCAAGTGTCAAGCGACTATCAAGGCAAGGTTATTTATGAGTGAAGTTGTTTCTTTCTATTTTACTTGGTAAATTGAAAAATTACTGGATAAAGAAGAAAGAAGAGAACAAAAGTACTAGAAAAGGAAGACGCCGTTTGAGTTATGATTTGCTATTTAGAATAGATAAAAAAAATTATAAATAATATATTAGATATATAATATATAATATATCTATAACATATTAGATATATAATATATAATATATCTAAAATATATTATATATAATGTATGAGGTCAGGGTTAGTCCGGGTTAGACCAACACGAAGCTCTTAAGGACCGAGAATCAACCTACATAGTGCTAGTCCAAGGGTCCTAAGACCAAGGACCGACCCAATCTCCTTGGAAACCAAACCAAAGCCAATAGGGTTGAACCGATCTAGGATCAGTCCAGGGTCAATCTTAGACCGATGCTCACCCCTAGTCAAAACCCACACCTAAAGTTAAATCATCCATACCCCCAACTCCCTCAAAAGGTGGAGATTCGAAAACCACCTTCCCTTTCTCATGTGGAAAGGGTGACCAATAGGGCAAACTCCAATGATTATTAAAGACTCTTGTTACTTCACGGAAAATGGATGATTTAAAAGACATTTTTCTAAATCATATTTTTCTAAATCGATTGAAAGAATCAAATGACGAGAAACCTCATTTTCATTATCGAAGACAACTTATGTCTCAATATCTTCATGGACGTTAAAAACATTTTTTGTCTGTCCATGTTTATCTATAACATAAGCGATAGTTTTTAAGAAACACTTTCCAAATAATTCCTTTTTAGCGAAACATAAATAGAGCCAAAAGTTTTGATTTTTTTGATAATTTAAGGAGAGTGATTTTCTTACAGAGCCAAAAAATTTTATTTTTTTGATAATTTAAGGAGAGTGATTTTCTTCTTGTCATAAGATACGAACAATTATTCTTAGGAGGTCATCAGAAAAAAAAAACAATTATTCTTAGGAAATACTTTTCAAGTCATTCATTTTCTGCAAAACAAAATGAGCCAAATTTTTTATTTGTAAGGAAAGCAATTTCCTTCTTACCAAAAGAAGAAGTAGTTTTCCTCCAATATAAGCTTGTTGTTTTCAATCTACTAAAAAAAACATTTCCCATCATCCAGACACTAGAAAATCGGAAAATAACTTCTTGAAAACAGTTTTCTTTCAAACAAGTAGGATCAATGCCTAGCAATAATTCACTACCTCAATTAGAATACCAATGTTGTAGATCAATCTTGATACACATACTTAGTCTCTCTTATTTTAAAATACCTATAACATATTTTTGCAACGAAGTCACTAAATTTCATTCTTAATCTCCATATGTACTAAACCCTAAACCCTTTGCATTTTCAACCGGAAATCCCCAAAGTTTTTGGTAAATGAGCGACGTGGTGGCTGATTTTCTTCAGATCATATTTGTGAAATCCCTAAATTAACTCACCCATCCCAATAGTGCTCTCACCTAAGCAAGCTTAGCAATGAAGATAGTCGCCATTACATCAAAAGACAGCTTCTTATAAATCTTAGGAAAGATTTCTCCTATTCGATGCATGATTCAACTCATTCTTGCCCACTCCGCCATCTTAAAAGGCATGTCGGGAATTGTTTCTTGTTCAGGTCCTATGGCCACATCACTTCTGATGGGGGGAGGACATGTAGGTCATTGGACAAATGTTGCAAAATAAGAAAAAAACTGATGGCCTTTTTGGTCTCAAAGTGGCGGCCACCGGGCGACCGACCAAACCGTCCTTTCCCCATGCGAGCAGAAAAGATTGGGTCAGAACGCCGACTGTCTTTTGGCTTTGGCTGATAAAGACACTCGCTCTTAACCTTTTTTGTAATATGAGACTCTTTCATATTCAACTTTTTCAATCAACTCACCCAAAAACTAAAATATTTCTATTATATTTTAGCCCCCCTCCCCCTTTTAAACATTTAATGTGCATTTACACCCTTGCAATGACCTGCTACCAGCATAATTAAGAAACCTCTCGTAGGGTTTGGACCCAAAATCCACCGCAATTATTCCAAAAACAATCATTTTCGCGGCAAGGTGTTGAATTTGTGATTATTCATCCAATCGCATAATTTTCTTATGGTGAATTATGGTAAATCATCAATTGCCGATTGAGATGAAGTAATGTTGGTTTTTGGGTTGAGTCATCTTGTCTTCTAGTCTTACTTTATTTTTTTAGTTGCTTAATCCTCCATCTAAAGATTCAAGATTCGGGACTCATGTTGGAAGTTCATTTGTCAAACGTCATCGATATTTATTTTTTAAAATTTTTTCCAAGATGTGTACTAACTTTTTAAGTTATCTTCATCTTTCTTCTTTTTAAAGATAATTCTCAGCAAGATTCGACCTAAGTTTCGTGGTCAAAACATTTGTTTGTATCAATAAAGTCTCCATGGTGTAGAGCAATATAAAAAAAAATATAAAAATAATATAGAGAAGTATAAAAAAACAAGTATTTCTTTGATGCCAAAAAATTCAAAAATAATATAGGAGTCAAGAAATAGAAGTACCTCTTTGATGCACTTTTTTTCTAACCGATTTGCTAACTGCGGCAAAAATCTAATAAAATGGATTCTTATTTTATTTTATTTTATTCCCTCTTAAATAGGAGAAAAGAAACAGAAGTTCTATGCGTCTAAGCATCGTTAGAGAGCCATTTTGAAATTAGGTTCTCCTAATAACGCAGCAACAAGAAATTACATGCGTGCACTCAATGCTTGCCTTTCTTCCTGTACCAAAGGGATTTCTCTAAGGAACCAGTTAACTTGAGAAAGGGTTTGTTCCGTTTGATGGTACGGGAACTCTTTTTAGAGACACTAAACTCGACATATATTCTCAATGCTCCAACGTGTAAGTTATTATTGGATTTTATATCTCGAAACGATATACTTGTACTCTTTATCATGGCTATGTTATAGACATTTGAGTAACTAGAACTCAATGTGTGTCGCACATGTATAAGCATGTAATCTATTTTGGGGTTGTCTTAGAATGGATAAATCACAATTTCATCCTTCATTGTTGTATAGACGTCAATTCAATGCTAATTTTTTTTAATTTTGTCAATTTAATCCTAAATATTTGCTTAAAATTCCAATATAGTCATTCCAATCAATTTTTGTCAAAAATTGCTAACGTGGCAATCCAATCATTATCAATCATCCTATATGGCACACCGGCACATTAGTAATTTGTGGTAGAAATTAGCTGAAAAGACTATATTGGAATTATGCACAAAAGGTTTAGGACTAAATTGGTAAAATTATGTAATTTAGGACTGAGACAATAAGTTCATGACTACTTGGACAATTTCCCTCAATTATTTTTTTTAGTGGACGTCAAATTCAAGACTCAGATTTGTAAATGCGATGGTAGGGAAATTATTAGTGACTAGTCACCATTTCTTGAAGAATCTAGATGGGAAACTTTTTAATTATTTCTTTAACTTTCGTTTTGGCGATGATGGCGTTGAAAGCGTGGCGTTTAGAAAACTGCAATATAAATATGTCAAGAACTCCTTAATTGAATGTTGAATGTTAGACTTGGAATTCGGCTGATGGCTGGGTGCTGTGTGAAGGGATTGGCTTGTTTTGGCAAACCTTCAGTCTACCAAAATGGAGTCCCAAGAAAGATTTCAACACTAGAGACCTACCTCACTATTTCACATATAAGAAGTACCGAACGGCAATAATCCTAAGAGTAGCCACCGGGCGTTTGACTCATCAACCACGCGGCCTTTGGATCCAAACCTGAACCCGTCAACTCTAGACCTCGGGAATTTGGATTACCCCAAAAAAAAATTATAATTCACACAAGAATGTATCTATGATCTGGTAATATAATGAGAAATGTTTGTGTGGGGAACAAGTATGATGCTAATTACTAAAGTTTATTCAAACAGACTATTAAATGAAATATTCACCAAAAAGGAAAAGTTGGCCCCAGATGGGTTTGGGGTGGGGCCCCGGAACAGAGCAGAATGTGTAGATCTCGGCTGGATTTCAGGTTTAATAACCCACAAAAAAGTTGAGTGGACTAGTAGTTTCGAGGTATGCAAAGTTCAAAGGTCAAACCTACTCACTTGGTCAACCAGGAGCTCTCGCAATACCGCCCCCAGTGAAATCTGTCCTGACTCTCTGATAAAGCAAACTAAAGAGTAGGAATCAGTCCATCGTATAGACAAGGAAAAGCGGCAAAAGCGAAGAGAAATTTGCTAACTTGTCCCCAACTATATGGCACATTATACTTTGTCCCCCTCGTCCTTCGAGTACTCTTAAATTTAAGTGGAACACCCGGTTTTCGAGTACGTCACAATCATAGCCCGAACTTTGTACATTGTACGGCTACAGCCAACCTACAGTCGAGCCGTGTGATATGGTTGCCGTGACTCTTATGTTTCGTGATACATGTTTTAAAACTATGCCACCTATAAATTGGACGATGCAAACTTCTTAGAAACTGTTGAAAACTGGAGGCGATACCACTCCCGAGGGTCGAAATACCATATGAAAATTGCAGCATCCTATTTTGCAGTCGGACCTGTTTCTGTTTCGAAAAGCCATATCGAATGGTCCTGTGTATGAATGAATCGCCTGCAAGTTTCCTCCGACTGTGAAACTCAATTGGTTTCTCATTGAATCCATCCCTCCTAGTTCTTGCAATGGAGACAAATGGAATGGACAGAAGGAAACAATGGTCAAAATGGGTGATGTTGAAGAGGTAGACGGGCACTCAGGGAAACAATGACAAGATCTAAGTCAGAGTCAAACGAGAATGAATCTCCATTTCAAATAACCAAAAGGCAAGTTTAAGTTAAAAAGTCCTGCCCCTGAACATCATGAGATCAAATTCATGAACGGGACTAAAGAATATCTAAATTCGTTGCCAGAAAACTCCATCCTCTCAAACCCGTCTTGCATTCCGAGTTACTTGGTCTGGCATTATACAATGGATTCCATCAATTGTGGATGCTTGTGAGGAGACTTCCTCGAGATCAAGCAGCAAATGCTGAGACTAGATTTACTAATTCGCATTTAACTCTCAAACCAAGTAACAATTTGGAAAATCAAAGAGAACTTAGCGAAAAGTAATTCAAATAGCCTCCTATTAGGCAAGTAATAAACTCAGCAAGTCAAAATAAACACAGGTCCATATATGTGAGCTTTTCTAAACCACCCACAACCAACCTAATGCCACATTTTCTTTCAGAGTTTCACAATCAGAAAACCCCCCGATTTAACTCGCATGCTCAGCAAGTTCAAATAATCTCACTCAAAAGCTGTATCAACAAAGGTCGTTCCAACATTTCCTGAAACTATGCATGGCCACAAATAAGTCTGGCAAAGATTACCAGTTCACCCATGTCACTATATTGTGGTGTAGAATGCTAGGTGAGGGAGAAAGTAAGATACTTCGTTTACACTATCTAAAGGTGCCCAGACAAATCAGAATAGGCAATATAACAGATAATGTGATTAATGATGAGCCAATGCAAATGAGAATTCGAAATCATTGCTCGAGAATATGCATGTTGGGTGCACTTGAAGGAACCAAGCAAATGTTGGTCCTAAAGCTGCAGCAGAAGTCAATTGATGGAGCACCAGATACAATAAATGAGGAATAGCCAACCTACACCTACCAGAGGAAAGCAGAAGTTCTCCAATGCGTGGATGGGGTGTTTGCTACATGTACAATCAAGATTAAATAGTAAAGACAACAGTCGCACCTGCTCACCAGAGACAAACATAAAACTTGGCCCTGAATATCTCAACGCCGATCACAATAGAACAAGCGGCTGCCAAACAACTGCAGTTTGGATGAGGGAAGAACTATCCCGAGCACTTTCTCATTAACAAATCTTAACAGAGTAAATATCCATAATGCTAACAGATAAATCTGTCAGTAAATGCACCGGAATGAACTGGTCAGCAGCACAACTTCCAATCATCGCATGTCCGCAAGCAGCTTATGTTCAAGTGAATTCCGATTTCTCAGCTCACCAAAACTTGATGGTTGGAGGAGGTACCAAGCATTCAGAGTCAGAATTCTATACTTGATCACCTAATAACTACTTTAAACCAGACCCAGATGGAGGATTCTGAACAAGTCCCCCCGGGATGAACACTGGCAACTGCTTTGAAGCCGCATCTCGCTTAAACCGAGATTCACGTGGTAAATTCAGTGCCACCCTCTCGTAGGCCTCTCTAGAACCTTGACTACCTTCAGCTCTCAAATTATCCCTTACTGGGACACTCAAAAGTGGACCACCAAAGAAGATAGAATCCCCTGTGTATGTGAGTTTCTCTGCCTGCTGCACCACCGATACTGCCTCAGAAGATGAAGATTCCTGCTGTGGAATCTTTCTTCCATAACTATTCTTTTCTACTCTAGGATTCGGCTTGGCCAAGGTTTGAGTGGATAATCTATTTCGAGCTTCTGAAGCAGATACAGGGACCGAGATGTATCTACCTGCTTCCTGGTCCCAAACAACTGATGTCCTTTTGACATCTCTAAGAATAGAATGGGCTGGAGCCGATAGGAGTAATGGGTCAGTGCTGCTTCCCTTTTGCACTGTTTTATTATCAAATCCTAGTCCAATATTCGTTACTGGATTGTTCAGACCAGAATAAGTTGCCCCAGAATTTACAGGCTGATCAGGAACAATTCCCGGAACTGAAACACCCATACTATAGCTTTGCGGTAGAGGGCTAAGTGTAACAGTCTCGTGAACATGGCTTGGACTGCTCATGCTACTTGCACTTCGAGTGTACACACTCTCTTCCTGGCTACCCTGACTAGGAGCAAACGAGTTCTTAAACTGAGACATCCTCAGATCATTTTTAATTTCCTTATTTGCCCCCATGTCAGTGCTCACACTACTTCTCACGCTGATGTTTTCACTGGAGCTTAAATCAGGATCATGTACACGCCGACCATCAACAGGTCGCAACACCGAGGACGATGCCCTAGCTCTGGCTGCTGCTCTCATGGCATTATGAGAATCTAATTTGGCAAGCTTCCATGCACTAATACGAACTGGCTTTTTCGGAGCCTTCTGCCCTCTGTCTACAATTCCAGCTGCATCTGGGTCCACAGTTGATGGAACCATCCCAGGCTCCAAGTGAGGTATAACTTCATCCTGAGCAGTATAATATCTATGTAAGAACCCATCAACTTTGTTGAAGCATGGTACTGGCATATTGAAAAAGATGCTTTTCTGCAATCAAAGTGAGAAACCCGCACAAGGGAATAACCAGCCCAAGATAACATGCACATGAAGAAGATGGTATGATATAGCACACCAGCAGCCAAATGGATGGGAAGTTGTCAATGAAAAAATGTTGCATAAGGAAATCTATGAAATCCAATACATAAATAAAAAGAGTAACTTCAACTCTCGCACACAAGAGGGAGAATGATGATGATGGTAGACAATCACACTTAAAGAGCAAAACAGATCATGAAAAGTGAAAAGCAAATCAGTAGCGAAAGGCAAAAGTGTGTCACGATAGAGAATATAGGAGAAAAAGCACTGGAACTTTGTAAAAATGATTCAGAAAAGTTTTTTTTTTGCATCAAGTAACTTTGGAGCCACTTCCAATTAAGTCACATCTCAGCATTTTGTCACTTGTTGGACAGATATTAATCTAATTGAATATTCTAAAACGATCAGTAAACTAATTGAAAGCAATCTCAAAGTTGAGCCATCATCAATCCAAGTTACACTGTCCAACAATATAGGCCAAAAGATTTAAGAAATGCTTAAAATAGCAGGACCAAAGCAAAAGCCAGCAAAAACGTTCTTACTAATTGTGTAGCTGGGCTTAATTAGTCTTACTCATAATTCTCCTTTCTACCCATTTAGAACCTCATATTTAACCCCTTCCAGAAGTGGCTAGACCAAGTAATCAGCCATCTAAAGCCCTAAAGGGACAGGAATCTGCTGCAAAGGCTATGCCATGGTGCCCACTTGGACCATTAAGTCAAACTAGAATGCACCAAAATTAATGAAAACATCATAGACACCGAGGAAGTACCTGATAGTCCACAAAAACTCTTGGAGGGGTGCACCATGAACCTTTGTACTGCAAACCAAGAGAACTGCCACCACTGAAGCCAGTTGTAGCAGATCCTGATGGAGAATACAGCAGATTAGGAAGTTCCTCATCTACAGATGCTGCTGCAGGTGCTTCACTCATGGCCCTCATTGCCACCACATACTCATAAGTTGTAATTCCCTAGGGAAGAAAACAGACCATCAAGTTTAACAAAGAAAAATAATTATTCAATCTCCTATTTCTTTTAAATTCCAGTAGCTTCCCAAAACAATGGTTTTGAAACCAAATGGGAGCTGGCAGGTTTAGTCATGAAGCAGGCTACGCCTGGCCCAGTTTAACCTTAAGAAACAAAATTGGTCAAAAACATGGATTGAACTAGCATTTCTTGGTTCAACGGATCAAGCTGAACAGTTATACCAGGTTGAACTGATCCAATCATCTGACCATTTTATTAAAAAATGAAACAACAATCTAGGAATAATAAGCTGAAGTCCATGTCAGCACACTTTCCTGGGATTATTGAAGCACATCAACCATTGGACCAAATACTTGCTTTTGGATTGGTATAAACTTTTTAAATATCAGACAAAATGCAGACCTAAACACTAAAAGAAAAACGACCAAATAAATTCCAACATGCAGCCTGTTTGTATTTGGGCATTCTACACCCATCTCAAATTGGATGGCCACTTCGACCTCAATCTTAGGCAGAGAATTTAAACATTATGTTCAACTAGTGGCTCCACTAGTTTAAGCAGTATGCCAACCAGTCTCTTTGACTGGTTCTGACACTAGTCTAGATTTAATTAGACAGGACATGACTTGCACATTTAACGTCCTGTTAAATTAAAACTTAGCTTCTCCAGAACAAGTGTCTCTACAGCTACAAACGATCAAAAGATCCAAAATAGCTGTTTAAAATCACAAAGTTTATCTGCTCACCTTCCTAATCAGTATCATGTGGAAGAAGAAAAGTTCACCCAGAGGTACACAAGCCAACATAGACACTGCAGTACAAACAGCCTGCACACAATGTAACAGTGAAATTACATATAGATTTGATGATTAATACACTGCAGTACAAACAGCCAGCATGCAATGTAATAGTCAATTAGATATAGATTGGAAGACTAATTTAAGACATTACTGACAAGAAACATACCACCACTGATGCAAAAGGGATCCGAGAAAAACCATTTCCAAGCCTATCAACAATTTCAGTCTCCATACTTTTCTTATTAACGAAACAACGAACAAAGATAGCAATACCAACTCCTGCCTCAATGACAAGCTGAGACAAGCAATGGCCACATTAGCAATTGAGAGACAATTTATTTGAAATGAACATTAACTATACTCACCCAAAGCAAACTGAGGGCCATGAGAGATATGAAAGTGACATAATTTCTCCGTCCCACGCAATTGTTAAGCCACTACAGCAATGCAATATATTGAGATTAGACAATAGTAAAAATAGGTGAACTTCTTAATCATCAAATCAAGTGAAAACCAATTCAAGTTCTGAACTGTACCCGACAATGGTGATCAAAACCATCCACACATTTATCACAACTTCTGCAATGTTTACTGAACTTGCGAACCTGCAGCAAAGAATATATGTCTCATCCAGCAGACCATATAATGGTGGGACAAATAACTTTACACATGCGAGAGCATAAACGAGCACGTGGAGTTTTTTCAGCAGATGGCAGAGAAGCAGATCTCATCCTTTTGCAATGAGGATGTGTTCCATGGTGCCAGTGATAGTGGTGGATACTCGTTCAAGATAGAGGCTGTAACATTGACAAGCCAACTGATCAATGGTAGCAACATCTGTTAATTGATGGACGCAGGGGTACTGATGGCTAGCATGGCAACGGTCTTAGAAGGCAGCTAGCTGGCACTGGTAGTCCTAGTGCTTGATGCCAATGATGATGGTTTGGTGGGTAAGTGTGGATGTCTCTGTGTGTGTGCTTGTGCGTTTGCTGAGTGCGACCATGCTCTGAGGCCACCACATCAGGCAACCTCCAACTTGAGGTCACCTGAGGTCCACAATATCCATAGGGTGCTGCACATGATAATGCAGCCATGCAAGAGAGAGGGGGGAAGTTTGCCACTTGCAGGAGGTGGGCAATCTCATATTGAAGCAGTCGAACACAGCAGTTGTCGTAAGGTGAGAAAGAGAGAGAGAGAGATGAGACAGAGGAGATGGGGAGCTACACATGAAAGAGACACCCAAGTAGGCAAGGCTGACAATGGGGCAGGCAAGTGGTAGTGGGCACAGTAGGGGGTGACTGGTGAAGAAGAGATTAGTGTATGGGTGCTCATGGTTTTATGGTTTGTAGTGATTTAGGAATTATGTTCCTATTTTTCTCTAATGGCTTGAGAGCATGTTGGAAACTCGAGAAATCCCATTTCACCAGGGCTATTATTTTATAGTGACCCATTTTTTCAGATTTGCATCCACTTTCACTTGCCTCAGTGTTTGAATTAAAAAGTAATTTCTTGGCCCACTTTGCCTCATCTATTTTAAATCTTTCTCTACTGCTTCAACCTTGTAATTTAGTCTTCATCCATAATTACAACTCCTCAATGGAGAACAGCACACAAGTATGCACAATGGAGGGATAAGAGGTTCTGCCAAGTCTTCTAAGCAAATATATAATGTAATGGCTCCAAATAAATTCCAAGAAACTTTCTCAATAGAAAAGATATGCATAATTGCTCATTAAGTACCATAAGGAAACTCAGATGTAATACCAAAATGAAGCCATATGATTTACCTCGGCATTACACAATGTGCAAAACAAAGCATCTTCAGCAGTGCCCTCTGGCTCAGTCAAAGCATTCTCATTTCGACAATCTTCATGCACAAATAAAGCACACAAAATTCCTCCAATTCTACAACCGGATTTCCTCACGATGGGGGTGGGATTCGAAGAAGCATCCACTCTCTCCACATCTCTATCCATGACTTTCTTACTAGTATGAGTTGGTGCTATGGAACTTTTGGAAGCTGATGATGGAGAGGAAAGTACACCAGCACCAGCTTCATCAAGATGTCCAGAAGGGCCCATTGCAGACAACCCATTATTCTGGTTAGTTTTATTCCTAGACTGTGGGTCAAATCTTGACATAATGCCAGGATCTGCAGGGTTAATTGCAGTACACCGGACATAAAGAATGAAAACAAGTAGCGCCTGCAATGCCAATGGGGAAAAACAAAACATAAACCTTGTGAGAACTAAATAACACTTGCAAAGAACTACATAAACCAAAATATAATCTACTGGCTGTGACAGCAACTACTCAATGGTCAGGTCTTCTCATTGAGAGACCAAAAACAAAAATTCTGAACTCCAAAAACAAATTAAGAACGGCCCATAGAGGAGGGGTAAAAATATCTGAATTCATCTAAAATCACAAAAAAAATAAAGATAGTGAAGATGGGACAAGAAAGCCTCAAAATATAGAAAGAAGAGTTTTACATACCACAGGCGTGTAAGTGCCAATCAAGATGTATTCCCACACACGTCCTCCAAGGAAAGGTGCAAAAAAAGCATAGAAGGCAATCACCAGTAAGCAGAACACAGTAATTGCGACAACCTACATAGGTGAAAATTCAAGCTTTTAGAATACCATGGGTCAACCATAAGATATAAAAAAAAAAAGTAATCTAGGTGCCAGAGTAAGTTTGGCGAAGATGAATGCTAAACAATCGAAAATGACGAGAGGACCATCAAAGATCTCACTTAACAATGCCAACTAGAGACAATTTCAAGACATCGAGAAAGTTGTTTTAGATGTTTGACTTAATTTTACCCAAGATATTGACAAAACATTGTCAAATAAATGAAGGTTCTTTGCCAAACAGTTGAGAACAGCTACGATTTAATACCCAGCCATCCTCTCACCACCGCATCTCAGTCTAGTGGCATGAAAGAGAGAAGGGGGAAGGAGGGGTGATCAATCCCTGGAAAGAGCAAAGAACCTGTGGTCCTCCAAAAGTCTAACCAATTAAAAGACAATAACCAGCACTCCTCTCTAAGAAAGAAGAGTTCTTTAACAAAAAATCAAGTGGTATATCCAAGCCCCAGCACAAGTACAAAAGAGCAACGGTTGAACCCCCAAGACAATAAAAGAATAGAATGGGAATACAGACCTCGCACTCCGAAAGAAATCAAGCATCAGGAAGTAGAACCAGAAGCAGATTGGCAAATAAAAGCAGTGCAAGAATCTATCTCATTCCCTCTGGCTACATTTTTTACATATCTTGTTACCTATATATCAAGTTGTCTTGGAGATGGACATGAAATTGTCCAACTCCTCGTCTTATCCCTTTTTGTATAAACGACCAACAAAGGGTGACTTTCTCATCCGTGTGTGCGATTAAGAGAAATGTTTGTTCCTATTTTTTAGATGGTCGTGTGTAACATCCTTTAGAGCAAGGAAAGTTCCACTAATATTGATTGATTCATGGATCCACTTTACCAAAAACTGTCCCCACGGATCATATAGCTGTGTTGTCTCATATCAACAATTCTTTTACTAAAAATAAAACTATAAGGTTGCCCAATTTCATACCCGCCTGTTTTCATGTTTCTCAAACTACACCAATTTCTCACTAGTAACCAAAGAAAACTTCACAGCTCCTGGCACTTTTTAGCGATTTCTTACTTTCTTTTTGGCAAGAGCAACATAGAAGGTCCCAACAGAACCGTGCTTCAACTCAAAATTGCAGAAATTCAACTGATGGGTGCTTCCCTCATAAGTGCCAAAACCCAGCTTAAAGCAAAGTAGGCCAAACAACTCTCCACCCCACGAGCACGCTCTAAAGGCAGATGCACCGCAAAGCCCGTCGAAAGCTCACCTCCTCTCCATCAATTTCTCAGAAGCCAAACATTGAAAAAACCAGGGGGAAAAGCGCGCGGAGAGAAAAGCGCATCCCAGTCCAGCTCAAGAACGAGCAAGAACTCCACCGGAAACAACAATGAGAACACAAAACGAGAAGAGCCGGGGTCCAATACCTGCAAAGTGTGGGCGGGCAGCTGCCATCCGTGCTTCCTCACCATTTCCGCACCGGCCCACGGCCCTTCTCGCCACCAAACGAGCCGAAACCCTAGACTCACACGCACGCACACCCCACTGCGAGGCCGGCGACTGACAGGAGAGGCTCCCTTTACCGAGTCAAAGCAATGATGACCGTCCGTTGACGTGATAATGCTGTCGGCTCAGTCACTGAGAGAGCGCCGCCACTGCAGCACGGCGGGGCTCGCCGGCATTACGGCCGTGGAGGAGCGATTCGGCGGCGGAGGCGGAGGCGGCGGCGGAGGAGGCGGAGGAGGAGGAGCGGAGCTGCAGATTCATGGAATCGGAAAGCAACGAGGGAGAAGAGAGAGAGAGAGAAAGAGAGAAGGGAGACAGCTTTATCTGCGCAAAGTTGCAAATGGCCGAGAAAAAGGAAAGGAGAAGAAAAAAACAAATATATGAATTAAAATAAATAATTTTTATAATAAATAATAATATGATAAAAACTTTAGCGGGGAAAAAATTGTGGGGTATGGTGTATGTACAGATGACATGCGTACGAGCAGTAGGTGAGTGGGTGACGTTATTAAATGCGGGAGTGTCTTGTGGGTTCCACTTAACTTTTACGTTTACTTTCCTTTTTTTTTTTTTGATAATGACATTAATAATCCTTAATCTTTAATCCAAATGCAATTTGATCACTAAATTTTTAATTTACTCGATACGCTCCTTAAAATTATAATTTATTCTGATCTTTACATTGTATGAAAATATTCCATGTTATTTTTTTATTAAATATTTTTATATAATTTATTGATCAATTTGAACACGTATCGAAAGTTCGGAAGATCATATTAAATAAATTAAAATTTTGATAATCACGAAACATGTGAAGTCAAAGATCAAAGTCCGACCAAAAATAAAAGTCAAAGATCAAAGATTTCACTTTTGTCTAGTTTTTGCCCTTTCTTGTGGACTTGCGTGATCACGAAAGCCATTTTCATTGTCGGTGATTACGCAAATTCCGAAAAGATCCCGTGGGCTCTTCCGCAAATAATTATGTCCGGGGCCATCTTTGTCGTCCATTTTCGAAGAAATGATGAGCGCCGTTGATCACACAAGCGAGTGGAGTTCTGACTGGCAAGTGGCGCGCCGGATTTCGAGTAAGATTTTTAGGAAAAAAGAAGGCTTTGGACTTGAAGTTACCAAAGACTAATTTTGATGGAAAGTACAAATATGTTTGCGAAAAATATTAATGTGAAAGTTACATCCATAATTGAGGAATTACAAATCACTGCGAAAAAAATAGTTATCATATACTCCTATTTTTCTTAAGATGGCCATAAGTTATCAACTAATTTTGAAAAGTTTTAAATTACCTTTAATTTTCGTAATTTGAGAACATTTCAAAATTACCAAGAAGTCTAGAAAAAATGAAATTTATTACGATAGTGAACTTTCTGTCATAATTATGCAAGTAATTTTCTTATATAGGAAATAATTTTTAATGTGTTTAAGTAACTTATGATAATGGAGAGTAATGAATCACGCATAGTGAATAACTATGTATTCATTAGTAATATTCATATATGGTTGGTAATTTTATGTCAAATCAAAATAATTTTCAACACTTTTAGTCAAATTTTAACAACAACAAAAAAATGTAACATGTGTTATGTGGTTAGTGACTTTTCATCTACTTGTAACATTCGTATTTGATTCTTAATTTTCACATGCATCGAAGTAATTGTTTATATGCTTTGTAACATTTTCTTAATGATTTTCATGGGGCTAGTAAATTATATCATGCTCAATAAGTTTATATATAAAAAAAAAGTAGAGTTAATATCACGAAGAATTCTAAACTTATTCATTGATGACAAATTTACCATAAACTAATTTTTTTATTACAAAAAATCCCAAATTGATACACATATGACATCAAATAACCACCAAAAACCTAAAGTCGATACACTTATAACAAATTTACCCCAACTAAATTTTTGACCTTCAAAAATTCCAAATTGATATATTTGTGATAAATATACCATTTGTTAAATTGGATTAATACCACAAAAAATTCACAAAACCGGTACAACTATAATAAGCAAAAAGTAAAATCTCAAATCAATATACCAATCAACTGTCACGTATCATTTATTTCAACAATTTAATAGTAAAATTCAACAAAAACTAACAAAGATGATAAATTTGTTACAAGTATACTAATTTAGGTAAATTTGTCAAATTTGTACAAGTTTGAATTTTTTGTGGTCAAAAAATTAATTTAAGATAAATTTAATAAATACACTAGTTTCGAATTTTTTGTGGTATTAACCCAAAAAAGAATTAACATTAGCCATCAAAAAGTTCAAGAACTTGATCACACAAATTACATAAGTTAGAGGACCCAAAAAGGGGTTGAGCATAAATAGCTAATTCATACGAATTGAGTAAAAACTATGTTCTTGTAGTGAGCATTTTGAAGTTGAAACTAATGAAGTGACTGCTTCTGTCACAATGCTCATACCTACTACAGCCCTTACAGCACAACAAGAAGAAACTTCATGGTAGTCTGTCCAAAGATGAATACATCCCTTGTCATTCATGCCCTATGCATTGATCGATAGCTGGTCGAAACCCCCAGAAAAAAGAATGAGGATCATCCGCAATGTATGAGTTCGACCATATATGTAGGAGATCTGGATCCGTTGTAGAAAGCACCCACATACAGTTGACCTCTGTGTCGTCACATACAAGCTCGAATTGCTACTTGCACATACAGTTGACCTCTGTAGGAGACTAACCAACTGCACAGTCCTCTCTAATCAGAACATGCTTGAAAAAAATTAAACCTGCATATTCTTCTCAGTCAAGTCAAAACTGATTCAAGTTTGAAATACCGCACTGTATTGCTGAAAATCATCCACACATTTGTCACAACTTTTGCTACGCTTGTTGAACTTGCGACCTATGATATAGAGTATACATCTCAGCCAGCAAATTAAGTAACAATGTGACAAATCACAATATCCACAAAGCTTGAAAGCCTTGAGCTTTAAGCAGATGGAATAGAAGCAGGTCATCCTATACTTTTTGCGATGGAGCATACATCCCATGTGCTAGTAATAGTGGTTGTTACTTTCTGGCTAAAGGTTGAGGCATTTGCATGGTAGCATCTTTTAATTGATAGTAGTGGTGATACCAAGCTGTGGTAGTCATCAGTCGTAGAAGGAAGTTAGCCGGAATTGCTCATGTCTGTTAGCAACATCATTGCTCAGTAAGTATAATGAGGAAACTAGTATGAATGGCTAAAACCATTATGAATGGCCAAATAAAACCATTCAATTGCATCACTAAGAAGGAAGTATGGTTTCTGTGAGTTTCTATTAACAATTGTACCACTAAGGACTTTGTCCTACCTTAAAACTGTGTTTGAGGACTCACAGTGTCATTACATTTCATTTATCACCAAATTTCTGAATGCATGTCTGTCCCTCCGAGACTAGAAGAAGCATCCGCAATCCAAAAGTCTCTCGTCACCCCTTCCCCCAGCAGCTCATCACTTTCATCATCGCCATCAAAATGACTATCCCAATCAGGATCTTCGGAATCCAATAAATGCTCAAAACCATCATCAGAGAATTCCCCATTGTCCCTGTAAGCCTCCCCCGATTCCACGATAAAATCGCGAATGTCATCATTGTTCATTTCACTCTTTCTCCTTTCTCTTCTGATCCTCTTCGCTTTCATAACAAGGTCCATTAGTTTATCCTTAATTACTAAAGACGGGTCCTTCTCCAAAAGTGTACCATTGTCATCGTATCCTTCAACTAGAAAGACCGAATCCCTCTGCCCTTTCACACTAACATAGAACAATTCTGGATGCCTCAGGATCATACATCTCAACTTATTAGGGAGAGCAAAATCCTTCCTGAAATGAGTTAAATGGTCTACTAAAGTCCTCTTTTCAACTGTCATGCCCAAAATCTCACGTACTACACTGCATGCTCTCTTCTCTGCCTCAATAGATTCTTTGCTTAGCTCAGATGCAACAGTGGTATAGGGGCATACATCTGGCAACTCCCTGAATCTGATCAAGAAGTCCTGATGGCGTCTCTTCAAATGCAGCCCTTTCTGGAGTTTTAAGCGCTTGAATTTCAACGGCCGATCAACTATGAGCTGACGAGAATCAACTTCCGTGAATGACAGTGGTCTAGCCAACTCTGGATTCCATGAAACAAGCTCAAGAGCACGGCCATAGGATGTATCAACAGTCTTAAATTTATCTGGATGCTCATTGCAAAGGCGAGAACGAAAATTTGGAAGTAGACCCAGATCAGGGGCAAGGTGAACCAGTTTGGATAAGACAAGGCGATGGTGAGAAGAAAGCATAAGAAGTTTCTGCAGTTTGGCAGCCAGGACATTGGAGATAGCTGACTTGAGATTGGATTCTTGGGCTGCAAGAGCAGATGCAGCTGGTGTGAGACGAACACAGAGCTGTGATAACGGTTTTGTTGCATTAAATGGTGTGGGAGGTGTCGGGATGGTAAAGAGCTCAAAAATAGTTGGATATCGAAGTATCATGGAGAGAATAGAGCGAGAATCCGAGAGTGAAAGGTAGGACCGGCACTTGGAAAGAATATGAAGCGGGATGAAGTGTTTGGGTTTAGAGAGGAGCAGTGTTTTCAGCTTCAGAACAAAGCGAATTCTGTTTTGCTTCTCCACATGCCTGTCCAATGAAGGATTCTTAACTATCTTCATCCTTGAATGGCAAGGACAACTGTATGCAAATTGTTTATTAGGGTGCCTGAAAAGTAAATGATGCCTTGCAAATTTGAAAGGAGAAATTGGAGGAAGGAAGTTGGACTTGAATCCCAGGACGAGCCGATCTTTATGGGATGAGACAGGGAGAGAAAATTCCATGATTACATCTGATAATGTTAGATTTATAAGTATTTAACCTCCATTAGTATCATGAGTAAACATGAGATTACGAGGTTGATTAACCTCCTGCTGATTTCAGCTGGACTTTAGGCAAAAATATATAAACGAGTTCTCCAGAGCAAGTTAAAGCAAAATGGTAACCTTTGATAATACCTGTCAAGAGCAATGCCAATACATCAAATATTAGGAAGAAATATGAGGATCAGACCTGAATCAAAGCAACAGAAATCAACTTTGTAACAAGCAGAACATTGGAACGGTCTACAATATTAAAAGCCTTATTACTTGGTATGAACATTAAAAGAAAAGGCAATGCACAGAGTTTCCAGTGAAAACTCAGAAACCATAGACATCCATCACAATTAAAGGTCAGTGCATAGAATCAGGATGCAAATAGTCTAACAATGCATATGAATTAATGCATCCAAAACACTAGAAGAAACAAGAGACAGCTTGGGTCACAGAAGCTAGATTACAATGATTAAAAACAATCATTAGGCATATGCATAGCTCTAGATAAATTTCATGCAAACTACATTTGGCATTTCACCTTTATTTCCTCATGTGATAACCCTTTTGCTAATTTATATTGTCTGACATATTTTAAATCGGGTAAACCATAATTATCCTTTGTCTGGTATAACTTAATTACACCCTAAATATCATCAACCCGACACACCAAACTGCACAAATTTTTGTTGAATAAAAATCACATGCACAAAAGTCCATCACTTGTCTGTGCAAGAGCCTGTATGCGCATAAGCTACTGTCCTTAAGCACCTTATGAAGGAAGTGATGCAAGTTAATTGATATACATTCCTCAAAATGGAACTAATATGGTTTGTATGTTTTCTTAAACTTTTGTGATGTAGTAATCTATGGAAAGCTTGCTCCATAGAGATAACCAGACCTGTTATACACAGGCTACCTGAAGAAATGCAAAATGCCATTCTAGTCATCCACAGATATGTCATTTTTAACTAACATATGGAAAGGATCAAATCAATGTGCATGATCTAAACTTGAGAACGATTTGGGATATAACATTTTCTACATCCAGATAATTTTTATGTTTTGTATTAGATCCATTCCCACTACTGTATTCCTTCATAGTCCCCAAAACACCAAGATATTGGTAAGTGGTACTAGAAAACTGACAATCTGTTTCTGGAGTTGTCTCTCACGGAGTTGCCGGTTAACCTTTTGTCATGTCTCTCATGGACCAGAGGTAAAGGTCAAACACAAGTTCAGCAAAATTGGTATGAGTGGTTATCAAGAATAAAAACTAGACGAGGGATGAGGTAAATGGTTAGACTCCGTGACAACCGTGAGTTTCAACTTTGAGAATAAATAACGCAGTGTTTTCAACAGCAAGACCATCTATTTAAAGCAATATGAATACTCTCTTACCCAAGTTCATTGTTCTTCTTCTTTCTTCCTAATTCAAGTTCTTCTTTTTACTTTGATTTTATGTTCTCGTCAGCTTCTAATCTTTTTCTCCTCGGTGACAAATTCAGTTGCTACCTTAGTTCGAACTTTTGGGTCCTGACGCATTCATATATTCGACCCGCAAGCCATAACCATTTCTAATGATTTTATACCTTAGTCATTATCTTTGCACCATCGGCGACTATTACGAAATCGCCCAATACATGATATTGACCGTATGATTCGAGTTGAGACGCAGACATTCCCATCCATCTCCTTCAGGGGAGAAATCACTACAGCAAGGGTAACAGCAGAACCACGAGAATCCCATATCTTCCCACCTAGCCAAAAGTGTCTAGGACTAATCACCCATATTGCAGCATCATACCCAATTCCAACAATTTCTTACACAGATTCAACCTTACAAGGAAAACTAAACGTATCTGGAGAGGCTACTTGTGGAGATTAAGCAACCCAAAACTCGACATGCAGTATGAGAGCATTCGCCGCCACCAGTCAATGCCGCTTGAATTCCCATCTCTTTTTTCACTTTCAAAAAGCGACGGCAACTAAGAAAATTCAAAGAGATATGAACCTACGTATCTCCTATTTCATATCCACAAGCAGCCACCCAACGCCAATCCCAAGATTCATACGCAAAAAACACGCATACCCACGTAAAAGAAGAGGAGAACGAAAGATGTGATTTTGAAGATGTAATCAGCACGAACCTGAGAAGGAAGGAGACGGGTAATTCTGCTTCTTCGCTCACCTTACGGTTCTGGGCCTGCGTCGCACGAACTCGAGCTGTTTGTGGACAAACCCAGGAAGGCAGAGCCGAAGAGAAACTGAGTTAAGGGAGTTTGAAGAAGAGGGGACGAAATTCCAAACTCGTCTTACGATTGAAAACCCGAGGGAGATAGTTGATGGCTAGAGCGAGCGAGAGAGAGAGAGAATATCCTGATTACATGCCTTTTTCAATTAAATTCTTACACGACCAAAAAAAAATTTCTTAAATTTTTATTTTCAAGTTTTAAATTCTCATAAATTTTCTATTAAATCCATTCGACAGTAGACTCGAGCCAATGTGGCCGTCGGACTGCGTTGGGGTTAGAGATTATAGATTTGTACCTTCAAGAGTTTTTTTATCTATTTTCCCTAGATGCATAAGCTATTGCGAAAAATACCTTTTTTTCACACCATGTGATTGTATCAATTCGAATTAATTAAATTTATTATCGGAGAAATTCAATTAAAAAAATTATATAAGTTGAAGGTTTGGTTAAGCAAGTTAAAAACTTGAGATTTAAAAAAACAAATTTTCATGGTTCCTTCTATTTCTATTCTTTTATTAGCTCTTGAAACTCTATTACCCCGACTATAATATCTTTTATGGGTCCTAATCTTCATTTAAAATTATGTCTTATCTTATCTTTTTCTTTTATTTCAAATTTACTAGAGACAAAACTACAAAGATTCCTCTTGAATAATATTTATTGAGGTTAAATATGGAACTACTCTTGATTTAAGACTAATGTTTTCGACAAAAAATAAAAAAGGCTAATGTTTGCCTTATGTTTTTATTTATTAAGACGAGCTGTTTATCATTACGATAAGTGTCAAATGAAAGTGCAATATTGTATGTAACTGAGGGATCCTAATGGATTGATAGACTTGAACCTTGTTCCTACGTGACTTGATCAATTTGATTAGGCATTCAACATCTATTTTCATTGTTCTACTCTTTGACATCGTGAGAAAACCAAAAGCTTTGCCCTCGTTCTCTATCTATCCAAGGGATGGAAGGGCTAAGGCCTTTGGTGTCCCCTTCAATCAAGAATTGGGGCCTCCCAATTTTTTCCTTTTCTTTCTCCATTTGGAACGAAAACTAGTGCACATATCTTCCAAAAAAAAAAAGTTTATTTGGTAGATAGCTAACTAATTATTGTGTTTCTAAAAAAAAACTAATTATTTTGTCAATGAGTTATACATCTTTTTATACTAGGAAATTATTATTCAAAAAATAACTTAAGCATGGGTAAGATGATAATCTTTGGGTACGTTGCAATAATCCATATATCAACCATAATATTCAATTTTTTAGTAAATTTTCATGAATTTGTACAAAAAATTGAAGTAGAAAAATTCATCATGAAGATATTCTACGTGATTAAAGTAAACAATTTGCAAATAAAGTTAACATTTCTTTACTCTACTACATGAGTAGTGCGCTTAGATTAAAATAAGTTTTGAACAAACATTAAGGATGCGTTAAAATGTAATGGGTGTGGGTAAAAAATGGTTAGGGTAAAAAAAAAGTTATTGGGAAAGGAAATGAGTAAGTTTTTCTTTTAGTAAAATTGAAAAAAAAGAAAAGAAAAAATCTTAAATCAATAATAGACCAACAAAGCATGATATAGTAAATTTGATACGATATAAGAGGTGTGAAGAGTCAATGGAGGATTGAAATAGCGCAGGCCAATTTTTTATTTATTTTTTGGTCGGCAAGTGGGCCAAGTTCAACTGAGGCTCTTTTCTTAGATAAATTTTCAGTACCGGCGCTATTTTTCTAATGACCATATTTCCATTATAATTATAGCGAGCAGGAATTAGTCGTTTTCCATCGGCGTGGATGCGTAATCTATTGAGAAAGTGGATAATATAATTCAATTTCTAAAAACAATGAGCAATCATAGCCAAAATATTATAATTCAATTAATATAATAGAAACGGTTGAATCATCATCCAAAACTAATTTTACAAATTATATGCTTATATTTTTTCAATACAATAAACTATGGTATATATTAATCGAAATCGAACTATTTTAATTAAATATCATAGTTAATATCAGGTCTCCTATAATTTATGCTAAGTAATTTATTGAACTTAATAAACAAAGGAACCTTCGTACCCACACCGGGAGGTTAGATACACCTTTTCCAATTTTTCTACCATCTTATCCTCACTTACTTTTCCATGTAAAATACAATTCACATTCAAATCCAAATCACCATAACAAATATTTTACCCGCTTCCCATATTTATTTTCCTCACTAGATATGGTATGAAGTTAAACCAAGTAGCTATAATGTATTTTCATATACTTAACGTACCTAATCACATACTTCTTTCATATTTTACTGTCTAGAGTCTCGATATGCATTGAAAGATTAATGAATAATACTTCAAGAATGGAATATATAATTCAATACGAAAATAATTTTGGAAATTCGAAAAAGCAAGACAAAAAAGCTACCATACTTTTTACCTCGGTAGGCAGCTGTGCAGTGGATTATGAGATTATATATCAATTAATATTTCTAAATCAAGTACAATTAGTTGGTTGAAAATTATATAAATACTTACCTTATAAAAAAATTATAAATCAAAACCCAAAAATAAAAATAAAAACGGGGGAGATCAAATTCCCGCTCAGGGGAAAATGGGAAAGAAGGCGCGCACAGCTGGCACGCGCCAAGTGACGGAAGCCAAGATGTTGGCACGCGCGGGGCGTGCGAGTGCGAGCAAAAGGCGAGTGGGGGAGTGGGTGGAGGGGAAGGAGGGAGAGAATCGGATGTTGGGGATGAGGAGCCCTAACGCAGAAGCGAGATCCACCGCCCCCCACTCGCTCCACCCCATCGCGTGACGCGGCCTCCCCCGCTCCCAGATCCCACGCTCTCCCCCTGAGATTGGACCTCCAATCGCGGCTTCTCCCCCTCCCTCCTTCTTCGGTTCGTCGATACTCGTAAGGACAACCTCGCTTCTCTCTCTTTCTCTCTCCCTCTCTCTCTCTCTCCTCTCTGTACCGATTCTTTCCCATGAATTCTTGATCGATAGTGATCGCGATGGCGATTTCGATTTCTTCGTTAGTCGATGGATGAATAGTGCGTAACAGCGTGACGTTGTTGAAGTGACTTTAAATGGGTCGGGGTGCTGGTGTCTGTGTGCGTGCAATCGTGGGTCGAGCTTCGCGTGCCCGGAATTCGCGTCGACGCGCGGTTTCCGTTCTCGGTCGGCGAGTTCGAGGCTTGTGGGTTGACCGTGTGACGTGATGTGTGGCTGATGCGTCTGGTTTCGCGAGTTTTAGGAGGTTCAGTCAGTGGGCCTTTAGTGTTCTTGCTTCCCGCCGTTTGCTTCTTCTTCTTGGCTTTCCGATCTTGCAATCTCTGTGTTTTCTTTTCTATTCTCTAGTCCTGCAATAGTCGTGTCTTTCGGGTAGGTAGAAAATGGCGATGATCTTGTTCGTCGGCATGTCTAGGTGCGAAATTTTGGGAGGGGGGGTTATTTTTGTTTGTCAGGGAATTCTGAAAACTGGGATATGTGTAGTGTTCTTCTTCCAACATAATCAACTAGCACCGAATTCTGAAAACTGGGAGTGAGGCGAAATGTGCATTTACTGTGATTTGTGTACTGTTCTTCTTCCTAACATAATCAACCAAATTCGTTCCTTTGGGGACAGTGTTTCTTTGCTAGTTTCGGTTTATCATGTGAGAGTATGTATTTCGCTATTTACAAGCCAATCTTAAATTTACCTAACTAAAGCTTGAAACCTGTTTGAAAGAGAATCCATCTCATCTAATTTTGAGAACTGCAGTAGCGTCATCTGTCCTTTCTTTTTTTAAAAAGAGATTCATTGGAGCTCATCATTGTAATTGACAGTTGCAAAATGGGCTTTTTGTCCATTTTTGCCCTTACTAAATGGATAAATCTACTCCAACTTGGTAAAAAAAAAAACAGAGAGAGAAATTGATATCGACTACTGCTGGATGCTCACTGCAGAACCATCGGATGAACATGAGATAACCCTGAGCATGTGCGATTTCAAATGGGCTTGACTGCATTTCTAAGTAATGACTTCCTTATCTGTGCTGAGTATGGTGCTAATATCAGATTCCATAATTCAGACAAGGAGCCATTGTATTTATTTTTGGTCATTTCCTCCTTTCTTCTTTATGTCGTTCATTTGGATTCAGAAGGATAGTATACATGACCCGTTTTCTTTCCAAGGTAGTTAAAGATATGAATCCATTTTCTTCATATTGTGGTGATCCTATGATGAGCTTCTGAAGCTGTGTAATTCCATCTCCTTATGCTGATTCTTATGCAACTTTCATGTGAATGCCTGCAATGCAGGCAAGAAATGCTTTGAAAATGTGAAGGCACTTTGATTGGATCATACAAGAGGTTGATACTTGTGAGACCTTTTGTTATTGATATTAGGCTTGTGTGGTTTGTCATGTCCTTTGTATACACTAACTCAAATTGGCATGGCTAGTATTATAAGTTGCTTTAATGCCTGCTTTTTTCTCCACTTTTCAGGTACCGAAGAATAGCTTATTGTTGAAGCTCATTGTTTAAAGTCATGGACATTGATCTGAGGCTACCTTCTGGTGGACATGAAAAGGAAGAAGGAGAGCCGCATGGTATTGACAACATGCTGAATGGCGATGAAAAATTGCATAATGGTGATATAGTGACTACTCTGGCAGATCTTGAAGATGTGCCTCATACTTCAGATGGAGGTGCTCTGAATCCCCCCACAACAGATATGATAGAGGTGAAAGAGTACATGAACCTCGAACCGCTTTCAGGTATGGAGTTTGAATCGCATGGAGAAGCCTATTCTTTTTATCAGGAGTACGCTCGGTCTATGGGTTTCAACACTGCAATACAAAACAGCCGTCGTTCAAAAACGTCTAGGGAATTTATTGATGCAAAATTTGCATGTTCTAGATACGGGACAAAAAGAGAATATGAAAAGTCTTTTAATCGGCCTCGGGCCCGCCAAAGCAAGCAAGATCCGGACAATGCAACTGGTCGACGAGCTTGTGCTAAGACGGATTGCAAAGCAAGTATGCACGTGAAGAGAAGGTCAGATGGAAAATGGGTTATACATAGCTTTGTTAAGGAGCATAACCATGAACTTTTACCAGCCCAGGCTATCAGTGAACAGACGAGAAAAATGTATGCAGCAATGGCTAGACAGTTTGCTGAATATAAAAATGTGGTTGGTCTGAAGAATGACATGAGAAATCCCTTTGAGAAAGGTCGTAATGTTCTATTAGAAGCTGGAGATGCAAGGATATTGCTCGAGTTTTTCTCACAGATGCAATGCTCCAATTCAAATTTCTTTCATGCAGTGGACCTGGCTGATGATCAGCGTATTAGAAGTTTGCTTTGGGTTGATGCGAAGAGTAGGCATGACTACAGTAGTTTCAGCGACGTAATCTCCTTCGATACGACTTACATTAGAAGCAAGTACAAGATGCCTCTTGCCTTATTTGTTGGTGTGAACCAGCACTACCAGTTCATGTTGCTTGGATGTGCATTATTGTCGGATGAAAGTGCTGCAACATACACTTGGCTCATGCAAACTTGGTCGAAAGCTGTTGGTGGTCAGCATCCAAAAGTAATAATCACTGATCAAGACAAAACCCTCAAAACTGTCATTTCAGATGTTTTCCCTGATGCTCGTCATTGCTTCTGTCTGTGGCAAATATGGGGGAAACTTTCTGAAAATCTCAGTCATGTCATAAAAAGGCATGATAATTTTATGGCGAAATTTGAAAAATGTGTCAATAGGTCTTGGACAGAGGTAGAATTTGAGAAAAGGTGGTGGAAGATTATAAACAGATGCGAACTGAGAGAGGATGAATGGATGCACTCATTGTATGAGGATCGCAGGCATTGGGTGCCAACCTTCATGAAGGATGCTTTCTTTGCTGGAATGTGTAGCATTCAGCGAGCTGATAGTGTGAATGCCTTCTTTGATAAGTATGTACATAAGAAGACCACTGTGCAAGAGTTTGTAAAACTATATGAAGCAATTCTGCAGGATAGGTATGAAGAGGAAAGCAAAGGAGAGTCTGATACATGGAGTAAGCAACCTGCACTCAAATCTCCGTCTCCGTTTGAGAAGAGTGTTTCGGGATCATACACACATGCGGTTCTTAAAAAGTTTCAAGTTGAGGTTCTGGGTGCAGTTGCTTGTCGTCCCAAAGAGGAAAGACAAGATGAGACTGGCACGACTTTCAACGTTCAAGATTTTGAGAAGGAACAAGATTTCACTGTCATATGGAACGAGATGAAGTCAGAAATTTCTTGTATATGCAGGTTGTTTGAGTACAAGGGTTATCTGTGTCGACATGCACTGATTGTTCTACAAATGCGTGGTCTTTCTGCAATTCCATCTTTTTATGTTATGAAAAGATGGACCAAAGATGCAAAGAACAGGCTTTTGATGACAGAGGAATCTGAACAGGTTCAATCAAGAGTACAGAGGTACAATGATTTATGCCAGCGGGCAATGAGATTGAGTGAAGAGGGATCGTCGTCCCAGGAGGCTTACAGTGCAGCATCCCGTGCAATTGAGGAAGCTTTTGGAAACTGCATTCATCAAAACACTATTAGTAAGAGTCTTTCTGAAGCCGGGACATCAGCAACTCATGGTCTATTGTGTCCAGAAGATGACAGCCAAGGCAGAGGAATAAGCAAAACAAATAAAAAGAAGAACCCGACTAAGAAAAGAAAGGTTGGTTGTCAATGTGACTGGAATTATTTCTTACCGGCATTCTTCCTATCTGATTATGACACCATTTCCTTTCCTTTACAGGTGACCTCTGAGCCAGATATAATGACAATCGGGGCGCAAGAAAGCTTGCAACAAATGGTTTGTTCCTGCTCTTCATCTTGGAGTGATAATCTTTGATTAATCTACTACTTTTTGCCAAAGGGTCCTTTATTCAGACAACTTGCTAAATGCAGTAAAACTTGTTCTGGTATATGCCTAATTGTTGTTGAGTTGAGTTCTTTTTTTCTTTCTCTTTTATAGGAGAAACTAACCTCAAGAGCAGTGACCCTTGATAGCTACTATGGCACTCAGCAGAGCGTTCCGGGGATGGTAGAGGATGTTCTTTATTTTTGCATCTGGGGTGCTAATAATTCATTGTATAGCTAATTTTGTGATGGAATTTTTTTGTAGGTACAACTAAATTTAATGGCACCTACTCGTGATAATTACTATGGGAGTCAGCAGACGATTCAAGGACTGGTATGTTGTAAATAAAGTGGACAAGCTCTTTGTAAATTGTTCCCATGCAGTCTGGGTTATTAAACTAGCATCTGGATTCCACTATTGTAGGGGCAACTCAACTCTATAGCACCAAGTCATGATGGATACTACACTCCTCAGCAGAGTATGCATGGACTGGTAAAGTATCTCAGGCATAGAATAGTTTATGTGGTTTGATAATCTCTTGCATAACTATTTTATGTGATTTTTCTTGCAGGGACAGATGGACTTCTTCAGATCCCCAGGCGGTTATACTTACAGTATTCGGGTGAGTTTGCCAGATTGAGTAAGATGTGGTCGTGTCATTTAAATGGACAGATTATGATGGGTTTTCTGCTCTTCAATTGGGCCAGGATGATGCCAATGTCAGAGCAGCACAGCTGCATGAGGATGCATCAAGACATGCTTAACATCTGTTAGATAAGAGAGGTGATAGCATGCAGCATATAGATCTTAATTTTGTTGGAACTTTGTCAGTATCTGACTTCCATTTTTGTGTTCGACAGGTGAACTTATACCTCAATTGGAAGTAATACATAAGTCTCCAATTGTAGTGTTTGTAAGATAGCATATAGGCTAATGATTTTCATCATCATAGATCGGCTGTTGTATCAATTATGGAATCCTGAGGAAAGTCGGGGTAAGCTCGAGGTAGGGTCGTGTTCAGTTGTACAGGCTATTGTTCTTGTTGTATCTTGGATTGCACCAGCTCAATTAGAATAGGTTTTGTTCAGATCAGTCAGTAAATTCTCCATTTATTCAGTCTCATCTATTATGTTGATGTTTGCCAGCATGGTCTCTCTCTCTCTCTCTCTCTCCAGTGTTTTCCTCTACACCCAGTTGGATTTGATGCATTGCAGGATGTGGGGGTATAGGGGTGGAGTACTGGCAGGCTTTTCCACTTCAAGTGGGAATAAATAATGAGACGTGAGTTTACTTTTGTAATAGGAACCGCGCGAGGTTAGCAACCAAAGATGAAACAGGAGAGGAAAGAGAGCAGGGAATATGATCAAGCAATTATCGCTTGCGTAGTAGGCAACTGATTTGCTAAGGTGTAGTCATGAGCACTTGCAAAGGAGTAATCCCCAGGAATAATAGGCTGGCACATTCAATTGATCTTTGTCAACCGTGTGCAAAATGCTTTGAGTGAGAGTTACGTGCACAAGTTAAAGGCTTAAATTTAACCGATTCATGAAATTTGGATCTCTAGATAGCTGTTTGTTGGTACTTATGTCTCTGAATTACTAAAAAAATTGGAAAAAAATATTATTTTACAAATCATTTTTATGAATCGCGAAGGAGATGATAAAGGAAAAATAGGATATGGTATCTGGAGGTAAGCCCCCGTTGCCCTCTAACATGTGTTTGTGGGCTTACTTCTGTTGGGGATGATGCTTCATGTTCTTTTTTGTCATGCATGCATCACATGTGACATTTGTCCAACTCGAACATGATCAATTCAATAACCTGTCGTAATTTTGAAAGCCAAACGCCACACATTATTGAACAAGTTAGACAAACATGTTTTGGAAAAATAAACTTTCGGATAGAGTGCTTAGAAGTATTTAAACGTGCCTACACGTATTTAAACATGTCATTTTAATATGATTAACAAGTTAATATATTCAATTAAACTAGTCTAGATCACACAATTATAAAAATGCCGTTCTAATATGATTAACAAATTAAAAGATGAGACATGCATGTTCTTATTCGTATTAAATAGATGCATTTATCATATAAACGCAATTAAGTTTGACATGGACGGTCTCAATTCTTATTCATATTAAATAGATGCTTGCGCTCATTTCCCCTAAAAGCATTTCCTTCTCGTGTTATTTATTTACGTATTTCCGTTCAAATAATTTCCCTAAAGATTTAAAAGGTTATGTAAGAATTTGATCCTTTCATTTTAATAGCAGTGCGGATTGTTTCTCCAACTTTTGTTTTTTTAACTCTTTATAGATGTGTGATTTGGTTTCTAAGAAATATCTCATTAAAAATCCTCTAATTTTCTCAATTTGTTGTAATAAATTATTGGGCAACCACTTTAATTGATCTGTTAGATTAATTAATAATGTGGCATTGCTTATGTGGTAGGAATGACACGTGATGCTAATTTGACATCGAATGAGCAGAAATTAAACATGAAAAAAATTGTCCTCTAAAAAAGGAAATATGAAATGAATTGATCGTAATTTTGAGATTTTGCTATTTATTTCCTTTCTAAGGAAGATACTAATCTTAGGGAAAATGGAATTTCCACAAAGACCGCAAATCCCTCGGAGATAAAAACAAGAACAAAGAAATCATAATGCTAATTGCAATGTGTAAACGAAGCACTTTATTTATACAAATGAAAAGAGTTGGAGGATTTGATTGCATAAAATAAAAATTTGAATGTCAAATTGGACAAATCCAGAAAGTTAGAGGACTTGATTGAATAAAATAAAAATTAAAAGGACCAAATTGCAGAACTACCAAAACTTAGAGGACTAAAAATCTGCCTCGAACCACATTGAAAGCTCTCCGCAGTGAGCCGCAGCCCTAGCTTTGCCCTGCGCTCTCGTCGCTATTATAGAAGCTCGCAGGGAAGCTGAAGTTGCCGCCGACCAATCTCTAATCTCTTTCCGTTCAGCTCTTGCCTTGTGTACGCCTCTCTCTCTCTCTCTCTCTAGCTAGTTCTGCGAATCGAATGACTCTTTCTCTCTCTCTCTAGCTGGTTCTGCGAATTCGAACGATGGTTTATTCGCATAGTTGCAACCTGTGAATACAAAGATTTGTGCTTTGCTCGTAATGAACCGCATGGAAGCTTGCCGTCGTAACTACTGGAAGTTTCTGGTGGTTAACGTAGTATGGGTTTATTGGGTATTCATCGTTTTGCGTGGGTGCTTAGATTTCGGTTCCTGGAACGTCAGCGTTGTACTTCTGCTTGTCTGGGTCTTTTTCATTGATTCTGGTCTGAATGCTTATCTGGGTCTTTTTCATTGATTCTAGTCTGATATCTGTAGGTCTTATCGAGCCAAGATGTATCTTCAGTTCTACATAAACGATAATGGTGACAAGGTGTACACCACAAAGGTACTGTCTTATTCCCCTTTTTCTAGATATTGATTTTGTCATGTTTATAGATGGGTTGTTTGGGGCTTCTGAAATGGTTGTAATGATACTAATCTCGCGCCTGTTGATTGGATTTTTCTGGGGACGCTTTAGTTAGGAGAGTAGATGTTGGGCATAATGCAACACTGGAGTTTATGCCTGCTACTTCACTGAATAGAATAGGAAAAAAGAGCTGTGCTTTAGAGTCCTTGTGCAAATGTCTGGCGATTTGATATTGGTAATGCCTCACGGTGAGCAAATGAAAATTATTGTTGAATATTACAATGGTTGTTTCAACTCTCTTGCAGCATTTCATAGAATTGGGTAGGGGTATCGGGTTTTCAAATTGAGACATGCGACTCTCCTGCTAGAGAGAGTGATTTTTGGGTGGTCATTAGACAGTTAATTACAAAATGATACAAGAAACCAGCTTGTTCACTTTGTAAAGTGCGAGCTTTGATTGGTGATTGATTTTTGGGTAGCAGTCAGTGCCCACTTGGGGTCTCTCTTACCTTTCATACTGTTTTGCCGATCTGTGTTCTAAAAGGGCTGCTTGATTGTATGCAGAAAGAATCGCCCTTGGGTCTTGCTACACAATCTGCACATCCGGGTAAGTCACCTCACCTCATTTGATCTTTTATTTGCTCTTCTTCAGTTATATATTTAATTGTTATATTTGTTTGGTTATGGTGGGGTTATCACACTGGACTGAGATGGTTTTTGATTGAATGTTAGACTGTTACAGTTTTATCAGTTATCTTCCTTCTCTACCACTGTTGAAAACACTTTTTGCCCTTATGGGAGAAGTTGAATTTTCATTTGTTATCTATACCACACATTCTTCTCGTGTGTGGACTCAGTTGAATCCTGCCTTTGTAGTCCATCTTGGCAAAGCTAATAAGTCTGGTGGCAATGATTAGCTTTGAATGCTAATGGACTTAGATCAAATGTCACTCGTAACTATCCTGCGCTTTATTCCTCCAATGAAGCTGCAGTTCAGTGGAGATGAAACATATATGCTTCAACCACCCAGTGTTCTCAGTCCAGAAGTTGGATTTTCATTTGTTATCTATCCATGCATTCTTCTTGTGTGTGGGCTCAGTTGAATCCTGCCTTTGTAGTCCATCTTGGCAAAGCTAAAAGTCTAGTGTCAATGATTAGCTTTGAATGCTAATGGACTTAGACCAAGTGTCGCTCTTAATTATCCTGTGCTTTCTTCCTCCAATGAAGCTGCAGATCAGTGGAGATGAAACATATATGCTTTAACCACCTAGTGTTCTTAGTCCATATGATTTGAGTCATGCCTCACATGTTGTTGCTAATTGTTTGCTGCAGAATTTCTTTTAAGGTTTCTACAACATCGAGTGTTTATTATTTATGTTTCAACCTTGTTCTTTCTGCAGCTCGCTTCTCGCCTGATGACAAATACTCAAGGCAAAGGGTTCTTCTAAAGAAGCGATTTGGATTGTTGCCGACCCAACAACCACCTCAGAAATACTAAATGTGGGATATCGCTTAGGAGTTCTTTTCTTGCAAAACTAAGATATTTTGGCCCATGTAATAGATCTGGTTTAAGGGTCAACTTTTTTAGTGCCGTGCCTGTTACACATTCCTTCGATTGAGTCCTTCATAGAACTCAAGTCTGTTGGATATCCATCTGATGCAGTGCGTTAATAGGACACACGGAAATCTGGGGTGACGTTCATCTAAACTTGGAACAGATGCTCTGTATAAGCTTCATTGTGTTACCTCAGTCTCGTCTTTGTTGTTCATCTATTTCGGCTCTTCGCATTTTCATGATCATATTATGTGACATCCTCGCTGAGCCTGTTTTCTTCCTGTCGGCTCTCGCCCATTTGAGGCTTCATCCAGAGCAGACCGTGGACTGTCCCTGCTTAAAGGAAGAAAGTCGTCAGTACTCGACTGAGTTTTACTTCGTCTTAGAAAACGTTCATGAACCCGCGTTTAAATTTCTCATTTAAATCGGAAGAAGTTAGCCAGGAAGCAGAAACACTGAGGGTATGATGGGTTCGGTTCTGTGTTCTTGCGAATTTTAATAATTTCAGCTTGGACGACATGTCTATGATTGAATCCTGGAGGTAGACATAGACGATGCTGGTTAAGATTTTCCCTCGGATGCAAACGTTAAGGCTCAAAACAATTTGCGGAAGGGCGCTTTTACAGATCACCGATGATGAAAGAACAAATTTTGGTCGTTTATCGAACACCTTTGATGTGTTTGAGCGGTACGGCAATTTCGTAGCGAAAGGTATGTCAAGCCACATTAGCATAAGACGTGTTATGTCAAGACACATTAGTATAAAACATATTTAGGATAGGTACTATTTAGGATGGTTAATTGATCCCTTAAGTGGTTGTAGAAAATACCTCTTTGGTATGACCTTTTCTTTGGGCTCTCACGTTGCTATAGTTACCAAATGATATAAAACACTTTCGGACTAACTTAAGGATCAAATTGAGTTAATTAAAAATTGAATAATAACATTATATATTAAAGAAAATTTTAAGGATCCAATTAAACTAACTAATGTATAGGAGATGCCGGTGTCCTTATTCTTAACGTAGTCAATCTTTTCCGCTAATCAATTAGATCAATCAAAAGTTTAGGAACTTAAATGAATCAATTAAATGTGCATGGATGCTGTTACACTTGGTTAAAAGTCCACTTACTAATGTCATAATGTGTCCTCATCGAAATTAAACTTTATTACCCATTCACTTTGTTCCCTTAATTTAAAATCTTTGGGGTGCAAATGTTTTTCCTCTTTTTATTGTCAAAGCTTTTTCCGCTTAATTTTTAATGAATTATCTTGATTGATGATGCATTTATAAAATTCATGTTAACTAGTGATTTAAGACATTTGCGAAACGCATTTAGTTTGCAATAATTCAACTCTCAAAATAGTGAGTAGCCTCGGCATTAAAATAATCGGCGTACTTAAAATTACAATATTGTTAATATTATATTAGCTATTCAAAAACTAATGTTGGCACTCAACCCATTAACAAAAACCTCATTTAAAAAGCAAAGAAAAGGAAAATTCACTCCTCTTTCCCACTGCCCCCACTTTCCTTCCTCCTCAGTCTCCTGCTTCTCCTCTGCTCTCTCTCTCTCTCTCTTCTGCTTCTTCTGCTGCTGCTTCTTCTTCTTCTTCTTCTTCCGATCATCATCAGATCAGGCCTGAAGCTTCCGAATTCATCTGCGCAGCCCCAGCTCCGGAGCCGGAACGCTCTCGTTTCATCCGCCAGATTCATCCGCTGTTGAACGGAGCCACTCCCGACGAGGTCTCCTGCCACGGCGTCCTCTCTTCAGGGTAAATCTCCTTACGGGTGCTCCCTTTCTTCATTTTCCCAGCTCAATGTTCGTCTTTGATTCGATAGAATCCGTCAGTAATCTGAGCATTACATCGAGACTGGACCGCCTCACGAATTTCAAGCGGCCCGCGGTTGTGCTCGTCCGCGTGTTATACGTTCCCCCGATCATCACTTGAGCCCAGGGGCGGTGTTTTGCCGGCGTGGGCAATGGCGTAATGACGTAAAAATGCGTTTTTTTTTTTTTTGGTCATGTCCCTAAATCACCCACGAGACAAATGTTCCTAAAGGTGAAAGATTTTGAGCCTTGGACAAGTGAAGAAGTGTATCCAACGTGGGTTCACTGGGGCTGTCTTGTTGCATGGCGAAAAAGAGAATCAAGCATTAGGAGATTTCACGGTATATTCCTCATACAAGTAAGAAAAATTACTAGAAATTGGACTTCTACATGCATAAAAGATCTATATCCATACTCGGTGTCTTTCCTCTGTATTCGTGACTAATGGGGAATTATTTACTATGGTCGAATGGAATTACACGATAATGACCTCTTACGATCGTTGGCACGTTTCCGTGCAGGGACAGTGTTGTACTGTGGCCATCATTTCTTTTTCTGTGCCAACTTAAATTTTCTTAGCAGAGTGACCGCAGATTATTCATCTACTGAAATGTTTATGTATGAGATGAGTAGAATAGGTTTAGCTTCTTCCTAATGTCTGTTATTTGTTTCCATGAAGATTTGTAATAGTGCACAATGATATGAAAAAAGTTGATATATTCGATTCCAATGAGTAGAGAAATACTTTACATTGTTGTAGGTCCTATTGTCCTATGAGATTTGGACTTTATTTTAATGTAATCTGACCTTGTTAACTTGTAAGATGAACATGGGTTTAAAGTCATCACGTTACATTGTCAGGTGGGGTCAAAGAACGAGTCTGTTGGAGCAATCAAATTGTTAACAAAAAAAACAATATATTACTTGGAGAATGCTGACAATTCAGTTGGGGCACTTGCAGCCACTGATCATATGGTAGCGCTGTCCTGACTTGAGCTTTGGATTAAAAGGCTTTGTCGGTTGGTTTTGTAATGAATTCTCTTTTTTGTATCAGACTCCCAGTGTTACTTTTTAATCAGTCATTGGCTTACAATGGCATGGGTCAGGTTAATCATGGGAAAAACTTTTGTTCAATTTCGTTAGAGTGAGTGGAAAAATCAACACACACACACAAACGATTGATTTGAGTTATTTAGTCCTTCAAGTTGATTAAAAGGAATGTAATGGCTCAAATTGACCTGGCTCGTGGAGTATGATGGAGGGGGGTATTAATTTTTTTCATCATTCCACAAAACTTAAGTTTCTTGAAAGATCTTTGAACGACCGGCACTGAATTTATACATGCATTCTAAGTTTGTCTTGAAGTATTTTCCACCTTTGTAGAGTGAATTCTTACCCCAAAACTAGAATCTCTGGTCATTGCCATATGATTTTTCATGAAATATGTTTCTGGATTTGTCATCTATAGAAAGTTTACATCTTTGTTTTGCCTGACATTTGTGAAAAAATTCTCATATGTTCTTGCAGGAATCTAAGAGTTCATAAATTAGTTTGAACTTCCTTCAGATGGAAAAAATAAGTTAGACTCTGACAAAAAAGCAGTTTTGGATGTTGTAGAGACTTCCAGCAAAATGCTTGCTGAGGAAGAGGATGTAAATTCCCGTGATGGGAGTGAAAATATTCTGGTGGCACCCCAGTCTGACAGTGGGGAAAATGTAAATTCTCTTAATGGGGTTGAAGATATTACGGTAGCCCCCCAGCATGACAGTGAAGAAAATGACGCTTGTATTATGAATCAGGCGCTGACAAACTCCATTGTTGATGTTCATCATAGATTGTCAAATACGGAGCCTCGGATTGGTTTAGAATTTCAAACGAAGGAATCGGCATACTCTTTCTATAGAGAGTATGCTCGCTCTGTTGGATTTGGCATCACAATAAAAGCTAGCCGTCGCTCTAAGAAATCTGGGAAGTTTATTGATGTGAAGATAGCTTGTTCTAGATTTGGAAGCAAGCGCGAGTCCAGTTCAACTGTCCATCCACGCCCCTGTATAAAGACGAACTGCAAAGCCGGAATGAATATGAAGAGGAGGGAAGATGGCATATGGATTATATATAGTGTTGTCAAGGAGCATAACCATGACATTGACCCAGATGACTTCTATAATTCCCTCTGGGGAAGGACCAAGCAAGCTGGTGCTTTAGCCTTTCAAAAGAAAGGTCTACAAGCTGTTCTAAATGAGGAAGATACACAAGTGATGCTCGAACATTTCATGAGCATGCAGCAGGAGAATCCCAATTTCTTCTATGCAATAGATTTGGGCCATGACAAATGCTTGAGAAGTGTCTTCTGGGTTGATTGTAAAGGTAGGCATGATTATGCCAGTTTCTGTGATGTGGTCTTCTTTGATATCTTCTATGTTAAAGAAAAATACAGTATTCCTTTTCTTCCTATTGTTGGAGTCAATCACCATGCTCAGTACTTACTGCTTGGATGTGCATTAATTGGGGACGAAGGGAAATCCTCTTATAGTTGGGTAATGCGGGCATGGCTCAATGCAATGGGTCATCAAGCTCCTAAAGTTATCCTAACCGATCAAGACAAACAACTGAAAGAAGCTGTGGCAGATGTATTTCCGAATATACGCCATTGTTTTTGCTTGTGGCACATTTTCAGAAAAATTCCTCTAACTTTGGCACGTGTTTTAGATAAATATGATAGATTCATGGATAAGTTTAACAAATGTGTGTATCTGTCTTGGACAGAGGAACAGTTTGAAAAGAGATGGCAGAAACTGATTCACAAATTTGAAGTAGGGGAGGATGAATGGGTTTGCTCCTTATATGAAGATCGTAAAAAGTGGGTCCCAACTTACATGCAGGATGCCTTTTTAGCTGGAATGTCTACAGCTGATCGAACTAGAAGCGTGACTGCTTTTCTTGATAGGTACCTAAATAGGGGAATTTCTTTTAAGGATTTTTTGAAGCAATACAAAGTGTACTTGCAAGAAAGGTATATAAGGGAGGCTGCATTGGATGCCGAATCATGGTACGAACCACCTGTATTAAGGTCTGCCTTAACATTTGAGAAGCAAATGTCAACAATCTATACTAATGCAGTTTTCGAGCAATTTCAGGACGAGGTTCTGGGAGTTGAGTCGTGTCATCTGCAAAGAGAAAACGGAAATGAACCAGCTGCAATCTTTCAAGTTGAAGATTTTAGGAAAAGTCAAAATTTTGTTGTTACTTGGAAGGAAGCTGACTCTGAAATATTTTGTTCATGTAAATCATTTGAATACAGAGGTTTCCTTTGTAGACATGCAATGCTTGTTCTTCAAATATCTGGCGTTTCTAGCATCCCATGTCAATATATTTTAAAGCGCTGGACAAAGAATGCAAAGATCAGGGAAACTGAATCTGAAAAATCAAAAGAATTGCCTGCTTCCAGAATGCACCGGTTTAATGATCTTTGTAAGAGAGCAATTAAACTGGGGGAACAGGGGTCTTTATCTCAGGAAGCTTACAACATTGCATGTCAGGCCTTAGAGGAAGTGTCGAGACAGTGTTCAAGGGTTAATTCTAGGTGGAGTGTTTTGGAGCCTGGCTTAGTTACTGTTCACCAAAATGCTGAAGCCCCAGAAGAGAATCATGGGAACGTGGTCAAGTCACTTAAGAGAAAGAAAATATGTAAGAAAAGAAAGGTCGGTTTAGGCTTAGTATTTGACACTTTGAGTAGCAATGTCGCGCAATCCAGCCCTTGAGCATGGCCTTATTCATGTTGCAGGTGGTGCATTTTGAGCAAGGAGGTGCAGCTATCAGGACTCAAGATAACTTTCATGATATGGTTAGGCTTATTCATTTTAGTTCATTCTATTATGATAGTGTCAGCTTGTTCATCGAGAGATGGTTTTAACTCAACTAGCTTTGTGCATTAAACTGTAGGAACAAGCAAGTTCAAGAACAGAAGGCCAAGACAACCATTGGATTTCCCAACAGGGCATGCAAGACATGGTATCCAGTATGAAAAGTGCTTATAAACACAATTTCAGGATTATGCTGTGTTCATTGTCTCTCTCATATCGTTGTCTTTCAATTGTGCAGGAATTAAATTTCAGAACAGCAAGTCTAGATGGCCATGACGATGCCCATCAAAGTATGGAAGGAGTGGTATGGAATCTTATCATCTTTGCTAAACAGATTTTGCCAGTCATGGATAGTGGTATTGAGCTCTTTTGTTCTACTACATTTGGGGACAACTAGATTCGATGTGGCCTGGTTTATGTGTTACATGCTCACCTTCTGTCCTTAATTCTAATGCATAGTTCTGTGATCCTTTTGGCCATATTGTCTGGTCTTTGATCCTGACCTTGATCTTATTAGGGACGTCTACATTCACTGTCATCACGAGTTTCTAACTGTGGGACCCAACAAAGTTTGCAGGAACTGGTAAAGAATCTATTTAACCAATGTCTGGGCGAGGAGATTTTCTTTCAACAATTAAATTGATGGAGGAAGTTTGTTGATTTCAGGGACATGTTGGTTTTAGAGCACAAGAGATTCCTGGGTGTTTCACTGTCCATGGCGATTTTCAAAACACTGTATGCATCGTAATAACTAAGTTATGCCGTTTCTTCTTAACTTTCGGATTGTATTGGACAATAAGCTTGGCACTGTGCAGGGACAGCCTGGGGGTTCGATGCACTTGCAGTTTCAGGGCATTGCATTGAAGAACTTGCAGAATAAGAAATCGCATAGGTGAACCTACCTATTGACCTTCCCGTGGATTTTTTTGAAGTTGACAATGGTGAGAATGGTAAGAGCATTCTCAATTAGCTTCCAACATCTGTAAGGGAAAAAGAAGGAACTCACAACGTCATGCATATTCACTTTTCTGCAGATTAGCTGAGCATAGTGACAAAAATCGCAGCAAGGCATTACGTATATTCAATTTAGCTGAGCATAGGTGACAAATCACAAGAAGTGTATAGGGATCCTTTTCTTGTAACTGAATGATGTTCTCTCTCTCTCTATCGCACGGTTGTTGTGGCAACCTTTTTCTCCTTCCTGTCATAAGCATTCAATCTAGATTCATGTTGCAAATCAGAAACTGTTTTGTAGTGCCAAATCAAGCTATGAATTGTCAATTGGTTAATTGCTGCAGTTATCGGCAATATTTGGTAAAGTGCCTAATATAACGATCGCCTCCGTGCTGGAAAAAACGTAAAATATATTGTAAAAGTGAAATTTCACAACCAATAAGATGGCCACTTGATACCCGGATTTGTTTTTTTTTTTTCCATATGAAGCCATTCACTTTCTTTTGGTAGCAAATCCATACAACCTACAGAATCCAAGTGGACGCACGCACCAAGTGCTCACTATTTTTCCGCATATGACTAATTATTCAAGTCTCATATAACATGAATTCATAGAAAGAGTCAATGTTATATAGCACCAGTTTCTTGCATCTGATCTCAACTCTTAGTAGGGGAAGAGGGGTTTTGCCGGTTGAATCTGTACCGTGCTGGTGAAGTCGAGTCCAAGAGTAAAGGCTGATTTGCCCAACTTTCAATAGCTTGTAATGCCTAAAGAGTAAAGGCTGACTTGCCCAACCTTCAATAGCTTGTAATGCATTTTGATGATTAGATTTACAGTCGATCCGATCTCTTCCTTAAATTACACCATAATCCGTTCTTTGTGTGGATTGTTGCACCCGTAACAATTTCCACAGAGTCGGCAGATCCTTTCAGCTCCACATCAAATTTCTGAAGCAGCACAGCCAATGCCACTGTTGACTCCATTAGGGCAAATTGGTCCCCAACACACTTCCTAGGCCCGCCACCAAATGGCAAGAAGGCAAAATCCGAGACAATCTGCCAAACATTTTACATTTGACAAAAGATGTGAGCCATTTTTTGGCCAAGTAGAATGAGACAAAGTGCTTGAAGCATGGAGATTCCAATTTAAAAGATCACCTCATTTGGATATAGTGCTCCAGGACTCCGAGATGGATCGAACCCAGCCCACCCTTCAACCCCCTCATTCTTTCTTTGTGTCAGGAACCTCTCCGGTTCAAAGTCGTCGGGGCGATCCCAAAAATATGGAGATCGATGAAGGTTATACACCTGAATAATTTAATTTGAAGGACAAAGAGTCATGCTTCTCAGAATGAGCAGAAGCTGAAGGGTAGCTTCACAAAAGTGGCAGTACCACCTGATAAGAACTAATTTATACACAATGCATATACTCACGGAAATGAAGATATCTGTGCCAGCAGGAATCGCATAACCATTTTTGTCACCTCTATAACCACCTGAAAAACAAAGTTGATGGAAAATGTGGAATTCTAGTTCATAGATAAGATGAGGACTAGCATAGAGAAATGATTCCAAAAGTGAAACAATGTCTTCATTTGCCGTTGACATGCTTCTACAACAGTGATGCATCGAACAAACACTTTTCTCCCTTGGAATAATGCCCCCTCAACTAGCAGCTTGTTCAAATTTCACCTGGTCAATTGGATATTCCCTATTGAAAATGTAGAATTTCTTGAATAAAATTAACAAGATGAGGAACTTCCCAGGATAACTCTTTAGCTCAATACAGAGAAGAGAACTTGAAGTTGGGCCACTCATTGCAAACCATGTTTATCATTTATTTTAAGGATGACCTACTGGAAAACCACCAAAGTGGTTCCTTCAACATGAACTTGAGATGGTAATGCCTGCAGATCAACATGACCCACTCACACTGAATCTATCGAGACATTAATTTGTTGTGAGTGAGAGTTTTCAAATAAGCTTTCTCTCTCTTATTTGATCCACAAGTGGCTCACTATCTCCTTTCACAAGCAGTCACCTCAATCACTTATAGCATTTTTTTCCTGTTATCTGCTATTGCACCAAAATGATCACTAAACTATATAGCTGGAGATTAAGCGACAACCAGACTTTTCATCCCAAGGTACCATCGGTAAAATTATCAAGTGTAAAACTTAATTAGCAATCATGTTTTAGTAGCTAGTATTACCTGGCAACCGATCTGATTTGAGGGCACGCCTAATAAGCAAAGGTGGTTGAGGATACAAACGAAGTGCCTCTACAACTATCAACCTAATGTACCTGATAGAATGGACAAGGTAAATGAATTTTGAAAATCAAGAAAGAAATATATAGTCAAGAGAAAAAACCAATCAAGGGAATTACCAAACCACAGGTTAGAGAAGAGAAACCATCCCATTATTTCATACAGTTCATAAATGTTAGAATATATAAATAATAAATCATGTCATTATCTAACAGCTTAAGCTTTTAGAACAGTTTGCAGTGGTCCCATAAAATCTAACATGATATCAGAGCTGGAGGTCTTGAGTTCAAATCTTACCAGGCCTCATTTGCCTCCCTAATTAAATTTACACACTTAATACTAAGCAAAAGACCAGATTAAGCGTGAGGGGGAGTGTTAGAATATATAAATAATAAATCATGTCAGCATCTAACAGCTTAAGCTTTTAGAACAGTTGGCAGTGGTCCCATAAAATCTAACAATAAACATGCATGAGGTTGCTACTAACATACTCAGATTTCAATAAGAGAAAACAACAGCTCTTCCAGGAGATCTTTCTTTACGATGGTCTTACGGGTGAAGCATATAAAAAACACTTAGATGAGAAGTTGCAGCTACAGATATAACAAATAACATCACTGGAAAAGATCGAGGGAACAATTCTGCTAACAATCTTCCTATCTCTCTCTCACTCTTTCTTTCCAGCCCAACAGAAATAACCATCTCATAACAAAATGCAATCAATTTTAATTAGCCTTGAGTAGTAAAAGCAGAGAAATTAATGTACAGCGTTTTTTTGTGCTTCACGCACGTGAAGGTGAAATATTTTTTTCTTAACGCTAGATTAACATATACAGATTATTGTCTGCAGAAGTAGCACCAATGACTTCCATTTAGTTAAGCCTTGTCTTCAAGAAAGAGATTCATGAAACAGAAGCTCTAATTCTGAGGAAAGAATTATTGCCCTTAAAGGGTGTAAAATCTCTCAAAGATGGGCAAAAATCAACTTTGACATTCATTTATCACTAAAGTAATCAAATATGTACCAAAAAACAGGGAAGATCATCCTAAACATACTTTAACATCATACGAGTAGATACATGACTTACTCCAACTTCTTTAGAGATTCAAAAGTTGGCCTCTTTTGACCAAGCACAAAATCAATCTCTGCTTGTGCTTTTCTCATTTTTGATGGGTTCTGCATTCAGAACACTAAATCAGTGATTCAGATGACAACATTAGGCAAGTAAATTTCAAGCACCACAGACATGTTAAACTCATTCTAACAACATACAAGATTGCAATTGCTCCACAAAGAAGTTGGTGATTGGAAACATACTTGAGCAAGTAAGAAAACAGCCCAGGTAAGAACAGCAGCTGTTGTTTCATGGCCAGCGATGAGCATAGTCATAAGGTCATCCCTCAACTGTTAAAATGAGTTGTTCAGAAAAAGCCAAATGAGTTCCAGAAGCATAGGTGCACTACTATGATGAACTTTTTAGAAGCATATGATCCAGTTTAGGCATGAGCAACTCGCATCCTCTACGTGTGAGCATAGCTCTAGTGAGGGATGGATACAGAACTAATATCCTGGCTTTAGACTTTGCAATAGATATTAGTTCAAAGTTTAACTACCCCGTAGGGCTATGTGCGTCTAAGATGATCAAATAGAAACAGTTGCTGAAAATTAAGGCGAAAGCAAAGAGGAATATGACACTGCCAAAGTGCAACTGAACTGAGCTGTATTCTTCAGTTTTTTGGTTGATCTGGTTGCTTTGGTTGAGAAAAAGGAAACTGATTGATTTGGTCTGCTTTCAGAGTCACCCTTCTCAAAAGTAAGCCAAAACTGGTAAACCGAAGATATCCTTAAAATTTTTCTCTATATATTTTACTTAAATTTATACAAGCACTCATATGCTCGTCGATCTTCAGGTTGAAAAGATGTTTTACATGGAATCATGGCTATTTTGTTACCTGCAATTACTGAAAAATATTACTTAAAATTGTGGATACAAGTCTTATCAAACCAATTGGAATTAAGAACCCTTTAAAATAGCAGTAATGGTCAAATAAAAAATGAGATTTATATCTCCAGTTTAGCTTGCAAACATTTCCTAACAAATCTTGGCATGACAATGATTTCAAAACAAAATACGTTGGACAGTGAACAACTCGAGGCATGGCACAGAGTGAGATGTCACATTGTTTGAGGAAACTGATAGCAATTTACTGTTAACCCCTGGGGAAACTTCAACTAGCTGAAGCTTTGAAAGATGATGAAGTCATAGTTTACCTGGCGATCATCTACATCTACTCCCCGCATATCAACTAGAAAACGTAAAAGACTGGCATCCTGCAAACTTCAAAAACACATTGCCTGGATTTGATAATTTATATGCTCATTGACATATGCAAACAACTCTTCAATTGAAAGGAAAAATAAATTAAAACATGTCTACCCACTTTGAGACTTAAGTAATCCCTCTGTTGCAGCTTTTCAACATCTGTTTCCTGCAGTATAGTTCCATCAAGAAAAATCTTCAAATGTTTTAACTTGGAAGTAAGAGAATTAAAGAGCAAGGATTCACACGGGCTGCTCCTACTTCACATAGATGAAATTCATTTGCATTTCGCAATTCAGGTCTCCGCAAATGGTGTTCTTGCTGCTAAAATGGAGGGCGGATTAACTTTCATAGATTACACCACCCAAGAATACATCTTCAAAATTATCACAAAAATTGCCAACAGAGTAAACTCAAGCACTGTGACCAATTACAAGACGATAAATCAACCACCAGTTATTGAGTTGCATCTACTTTTCTAAGATAAAATGGAGGTCGAATTAACTTTCATAGATTACACCACCCAAGAATACATCTTCGAAATTATCATAAAAACTGCCAACAGAGTAAACTCAAGCACTGTGACCAATTACAAGACGATAAATCAACCACCAGATATTGAGTTGCATCTACTTTTCTATGAATATATGCAGGTTTATCGCAATGAAATAAACATCAAGATACTTGAACTTTGGTTGGTCCTTGCTATTTATGGAGCCTTTATTTGGGCTTATGACCTAATCATCAGTTACTTTCTTCCAACTTCTAATGTTTTTGATACAGAGCTCCTATTCCGAGCCCTTCCACTAAAGTGATGGGAAGCTTCTTTCCCTCAATCAAACATAAACTCTGTCTAGGTGAAGGCTTTCATTGCCAAGAGAACAAGCATTAAATATTTTTGAATCTCGACAGCTATATCACACACACTATATAGCGGATTTCCTCACCTGTCTGGTCTCCTTTGCATTTTTTATGAGACCATCAAGACAGTCATTGATAACCTTGAGATCTTTCTGGAATTTTCGCTGCCTAGGCACAATCCACGAAACTAAAGGGACCTTCCAATAAGGGATGTAAAAGGTAGATCTATGCTCTGCTTCAAAAAGAGTGCCATATACTGCCTACACCAAAATAACAAAAGGTATAGTCATGGAGCTGTCAAAGTGAGATTGACATCATGAGCTAATAATTTTAAATTGTGTTTTTAAGATCCAGTAAACTACCTGTCAATTCTAAGGACATGAATAATAATGAGAGAATACTGTAAAATGAGATGTTTCAAGCAATGTTGGATGAGACCTGATCAATGTGAAAGTACCTTGCAAGAAAATAAGTGCTGCAAAATATAGCCACTAAAGTCACACCATATCTTAGTCTTTATTCTTATTTTGTTGTCATTATTCTGAAAGCGAACTCAGTGGGTCATTATTCTGATATTGTGGTCCTATGTGGCGCCTTTTTCCCTTAAATGATGGCAGTAAAATCAAAACCACACCAGAAATCAAAATTCTAACCGACAAATATTTGAAGCCTTAAGTTTACATAGATTTTTTAACTGTGATAGAACTGAGAACAGTATACACGAGAAGGAAGCATCTTTAAAAGATCAAACAAAACGAATGCCACTAAAGGAAGAAAACTAGACACAACTCATCAAACCTTGATGACGGGTGACTCTTTTGTGACTGAACCAAAGTCATAATTGAAGACGCCCAGGCCTATGATATCAAGAGCCAAACTCGAAAACTCTGCTTCAAGATCCAGCTCAATTTTCCCCTCTCCCTGTTCATCTGTGCCTTCAGAAAGCTCCTCAAGTTTCTGGATGGTCCTCTCCGAACATTTTGTGAACACTTCAGTCATAGCTTCCAAGTATAACGAATGAAACCCAGGAGCAATAACTGTAGTTTTCAAAACGAGTTATGCTTTTAGACAAGACCACATACACTTGCATTACCCATGCAATTTAAACAAGAATATTGATAGTTTGTAGATGACCAAGGCAATAAATAAGTTATTACATATACATTAACCAAAATAGACTGAGCACAACACTTCATTACAATAACATTTGATAATTCAAGATTAATATATTCTCATCATACTCTAATAGCTTAAGCTTTTTGAATAGCTGGCAATGGTCCAGCCATAGCTTACAACAAATAGCTAATGATAGGTTGACAAAGCACAGGAAAATTAGATGAATTATCAAAGTATTCATTTGAAAATATATTATTTTAAAACAAAAGGTGCAATGCTGAAGGAAATTATTCGAGGCACTAGCATCCAACTTCCCATTGTCATCCGAGGGACTCTGATCAAACAAAAGGAATTCTAATTTAAATATTAAAGACATTTTGTGAAATCGATGTCATTGATGCAAAACAAGCTAAACCATAATACATCTTTCATTGATCTCCTAGATAACCATTTGAAGGAAAAGTATGCAGTCATGAATACTTGTTTTTTTTTTTTGGTAAGGAGTCATGAATACTTGTTAAGTCATGAATAAAGCAAGGATCTGGATTAAGTTGATCATTGTATACTTTTTTTCTCTCAAACAGTTGTTTATTGCTTCTCGAGATAATTTATACACTGTATTACTTGTAAGCAGGCCAATAACTTTTTCTAGGAAAATATTTTGAATTACATATACACTACTTCATGTGGAGGAAAGCACATTATAATTGAGTTTTAACTAAAACTGATTGGCAGATACTCCAGATTGGTCTAAACCCATGCCCAAACCTGATAATGGCATAATCTTAATTTGCTCACCTCTTCTCCTTTGCTTCCAAGTGTCAAGATCAGCAGGTATAAGTCCTTTTCCCATTATTGGCTCTAGGATATCAGCTAGAACTCCCTATTATAGCACAAAACACTTGCCTGTGAACCTTTAGAATGGATACTAACATATGATGGAACTCTCAAACTGAAGTATGTAGCCTATATTGATCATACAAAATTTTTAGACTCCATTCTCTCTTTCTCAAACTTGTGACAGAAATCCTACGCATTTAGCAAATACTCAATTACCAAATTGTCTCTGGATCTGATTATTGGATCATTTTCGCATGACCAAATAGTCTCTAATACAAAATTGGAAAACTTTGCTATTTAATTTTTCCAGCACAAGCACATAGGTGGTACAAAATGAACCTTGACAGGTCACAGGAGCATCCAACTTCATTACCTTATCGTATGAAAATGCATTCTCTCTAAGGATGTGCCTTGCGACTATAGGATCGGATACAACAACAAATGCTTTTGGTCCAAAAGCAAGTTTATAAACAGCTCCATGCTGCACAATGAGTAAAGTGAGACTAAGTGCCTTCACAACCAGTACAAGATAGAAGATAAAGTACCTTTTGAAATTTTCTTTTTGACATGATTGGCATTATAAGAAATTGCAGTGACAAAACAACTGAGTTGGTAGTTCAATTGAATTATGAACTTTCTACACATTTATAAAGAACGACAAGCAGCAACACGTAATAGTGAACTCTAAGAAGCCTGGTACTTTGATTCGACATCCATGCGAGACCACCATAAGTTAATTGGATGTCAACCATCAGCCGTATTGACAAGCAGAAAATAAGTAAGTCGACAAAGAACTTCAATGATTTGCATGAATACCTCTATGAACCAATCATACAGTGAGAAGAAGAGAGGCTTGCCAAACAAATCGGTCACTGCACCTTCAGCTATTGGCATTGATCCCAGACTTCCCCCACTCAACAAATTAGTAAGAAGATTGCTAGCATTGTCAAGAAGATTCCTTTTTGTTTTTGGTTCATCTGTACTTGTTGACTGACATCTGTAATTAAAAATATTGATAATAAACATTCAAAGTGAAGCTCAATCAATCATGCAATGTTAGCATTACAAAGAACTGGAATCATTTCTGTTTATTTGGTAATTTGAAATTCAGTTTATATGAGCAGCATGTGGAAAAGTGCAACTTTCCTACTCCAACTACAAACGAGTTTGTATAAACTAAAATAAGACACCATGCTGTAAAATGACCATAAAAATTACAGACATCTCTATTACAGACCATTAGGACTTCACTACAGTTTCCATTACCATTTTCATCCAAGACCCTGCCTCAAGTCATAAGAAATCTGTGGGGGTGTTTTCTTAAGATATAAATCAAATTAGCATTAAACTAAATCCAGAAAAAAAACAAACACTCTGATTGTATCTCTCAAGGCAGTTATCCATTCCCAGAATTCAGACTCTCTCAAACAGAACACTCCCTAGGCCTAGCCCATAGCCGAACTTATGAAAACACAGTTTTCACTCTCTTTCAGTTTTCTTGCAAAAAGGCACGGAGGAGGGGGAAAAAACAAATTGGGTCTCTATCACCTTCAGCTTCAACACTTTTAGAAACCGTGCGATTCGTCTTTTGAAGGTTTTCACTTGAGCATGAAAATTTCAATATTCAATATCATTAACCCAAGATTCAAAAGGCCAAACAACATTCAGAAACTAATCGACAATTCTTGCATTCGCCCCGAACTTCAAACTCGAACTTCGCACCCTCCCCTCAGCTGAAAAATTCCACGATGAACTGCCCATCACCGCGCACCACACAAGAGCTTCTCCAAAAGCCAAAATAAGCACAGCACCAGACGAAACAACAGACGAGAAGAAACCGGGAAGTTATCCGGCGGTTCCACTTAAGCAGTATCCAAACAGTACCGGACACAAGGCCCCCTCGGTCTAGCGGCGCAGGAGCGAGAAGATCGATGCGATCTGGAGACACCCATCAGCCCAAAATCGCTCCTTTTGAAGCCGTCGTTGAAGGCGGCGACGGAGAGCGAGTGCTGCGAGAGAGAGACGGTGGCCATCGACGGCGAAGCCTCGTGCTTCGAGTAAGTGACCAAGCTCAGTGCCAGCACCACTGGCCTTCAAAGAAAACCGAAGATAAAGAGGGAAACGTTCACCGTTTTTTTTGGTGTGTTTTGATAAACTTTTCATATCATTAGACTACCTTATCTGCCTGGTTTATTTTCTGGTGCTACAATTGCGTTTTGCCTTCGCTAGTGGGTCGGTGTGCCTGCCTGCCACTATCAAAAGATTGCGTATAAGAAAGAGAGAGGGAAAAAAAAAACCCTCTTTGATCGAAAAGAATTATAAATAAATATTCAGAAGTCTTAAAACTTATTTTGAAAGTACAATTAAAACCTAAAGTCCGTGTAGATAGATTTTAATTTTTTTTTACTTAGTTTAAATCTCACTCGAAACATCTTAAAACTTTCAGAATACATAAATATTGATAAATAGATTCACATATAATTTTTCACAATCTTTTGGGACTCATCACTATCATTGACTCATTGCAACTGTTGCTTCAATTTTTCCCAAGTGATTTACAAGTGAATGCTACAAATTGGATTTTCCAGTATATTTTTCTGATTTTTTTTCTTTCATTTTTTTTGTGTGCCTTTCTTCCTCCTTTTGCCGGGATAAGAGGGCAAAGGTCGTCGTCGCCCACCATAGGAGAGGCCTAGCCAAGTGAGTGTCGGCTCACCACTGGCCTAGGTGAGGACGAGCCTTAGCAAGGGCTCCCCTCACCAGATTTGGCGAGGCCGGCCCTGGCCTAGGCTAGGTCAACCTTGTTGGTAATTGCCTGAGCGAAGGTGATGCTTGGCGAGGCTGTCTTAGTCTGGGTGAGGATCGGCTTTGCAAGATTTGACCAGTGGAGCCTCGCCCTTTCTTAGCCAAGCCTTGTCTTTGGTGGAACAATGGTGATCCTCGCCTAAGTGAGGCCAACTTGCCTTGCCAAAGGTAAAAAAAAGTTTGCCAAAGGAAAAAAGAAAAAAGTATAAGAAATAATTAAAATTTGAAAAATATTATTAAAATTTGTTCATATTAGCGTTGTTAGTGTCACGTTAGTAATATTCAACCAAAATTAATCGAAAGAACTAAATTGACACTAAATCAAAATATTTAAAATTAAATGGGCATTCATATAATAGATTTAGTACTTTTTTTTGATAATTTTCCCTCCTTTATTTGTTTCTCTTTTCAATTGTCTACTTTTAGGAAAACTAAGCTATGATGTTGCACTCAGCACAACGGACAAAAACTGAAGAAAAAGAGGAAGAAACTAGAAAGATAGAAGTAGAGATTTTTCTCCAAAGAAGGCATGCAAGGGACATACATTAGAGCTGGAACCGTCTCTGCTCAATTTGGGAGTCGCAGCTGAGAGTGAGGTTGAGGCAATGTCACTAACATAGAAGTCGAAATCTGATGCGTACGGAGATGGAACTTGCTCGTTCTGGGAAGGAGGAAGTCGATGGTGATGATGATGATGATGATGATGTATTCAGATCCATTCTTGATTTTGTAGATTGGGCCTTTACTTCTGATCTTGATGTCTGGTATTTTGGTAAGAAGCTCTAAATGTAGCCCAAACACTTGGTTTGTATTATAAATATGTTGTATAATGTATCAGTTTTCCTATCAAAAAAACATTCTCTAATTATGTTTATAGAAAAACCGATTACATGAATTAAAGGGTAATTAATTTTAGAGTGGGTGGAATCGACCATATCAACTAGGAATCATACCAATCAGCTCTAGAATTGAGTCGAGAATTAGGCCTACCTTTCAAGAAAACAAACTTTAAGTAATAATAATAAGATAACACATCCCATGAATAATATGTAGCATTGATGGATTTATTATGTTTTTTAGATTTGAAGCCCATATCCAATGTATAAAAAAAGGAAAGAAGCTAAAAACCGATTTAAAATAGTTCTTGAATCAAACATACATTTTTTATTTCATATAAAAAACGAAAGAGATAAGGTTTTTCACATTTTATTTAGGAATCGATTTTCGCATGAATAGGCCTGAAACGATTGACAGGCTCCCCACATTTTATCTAGGAACCGGTCCTCGTGTGTATGAGCCCGGAACTGGCCTGTTCGGTCTGATCCCTAGCTCGATTGCTCACTTGTTACATGAGAGTATAGGAAAGTAAATGAAATTATTCTAAAACCCTAGTCCTCTTTGATTTTCTTTATTATTATTTTTCCTATGTTAATTTCTCCGAGTGACCGAACCAGCGAGAGGCTCGCCTTTTCGCCTCACACTCCAACGCCGGTCCTGGAAAAGAGCAGACAGCAGCAGCCATTCGCCGCCGTCGCCGTCCTTGCAACGACTCCTCTTCGCCGTCGCAGGAGCGTCGACGGCTCTCACTCCCTCGCCCCGCTCACGACCGTCGCTCTCGCTCGTTGCGCCCGACTCTCTCGAGGGTCGCCGCCGTCGAGCCTCACCTTCGCCAACCCGGGTTCGTTGTCTCTCCTTCTCTCTCTTTCTATGTCCATGAATTCAGTAGGTACTTAGAAGTTTTTGGCCGAACTATCCCGTGGGTGGTCATTCGATTCAGTTCGGCGATGCGCGGTTCGTGAAACGTTTTAACACTGCTGTTGCCCCTTGAGGACCGATACGGGGCTGAAGGTTCCCGTTTCTTTCGTTATTATTGTTGGTGTAAGAAGAGATGTTTCTGTATTCTTGCTGTTGGGTTTTTGTGTAATGGTGAGAGGAAGATGGGATTTTAATTTTACCGGCTTAGCTGGTGTGTATCTCTTCGTTGAGGTTGTTTGGCAAGTGAATGTGGCAATGGCATACATTGGAGAAAGAAAGAGAGAATTCATAGATGCAGGTCATAGCTATGATGGGTACTTATCGACTTCTTTGTTGTTTGGGCATTGTGATTTAGGATGGTGATTGAGAATGCATTGAACGGGTCATGATGTGAACCCAGTAACTTGAGCTCAATGAGACTGTAATAACAAAAGAGTAGTTGAGGAGGGGAGAGGTACAAGAAGAACAAAGGAAGGAGAGGAGAAATTTTGAGAGGGAGGGGACATACTTTCCTGCTGGTAGTTGTTGGATTATACATCTTCTGTAATATGCATCTCTTTCTAGTTTCTACATTATTCTTCCCCTGCGATCCAAGTGTATAAGCACCCTCTTGGTGCCGAATTAAACAAATTTTCTTTTATGCCAGAAAGTAGAGAGTCATCGTATTTTCCCTATGAAGTCCATATGAACCTGGTGCTTCTGCATTGTTATTTCCATTGTGTCCTGCTCTTTGTTTCTGATGTTACTGGTTTATACTCAAAATGATTCAACGGTTATAGTTAAACAGTGTACTGCAGTGGAGCTACATTTGACAAGTTACTGACCATAAATCTGGAACTTTGGATCTATGAATGCAGTTCTGCTAGCATGAAGCTTTGATAGCCTTCTTTATCGTCTTAGTTAGCAGCTGACAAGAAGAGGAGAGGAAGAGTATGAGTGCCCGTAGATTATCCCAACAAGTAGCAATCTCTTGGTCCAGTCTTATCTTCAAGCCGGGCCTTGCCAAGAGATCAATACACACTATACCCTTCCTGTACTCCGATACTTGCTATTCCTCTAGCAGAAAACTCGCTTTCTGTCATCTTCCCAAATGCCATTTCTTCACGTCCCCAGAGGCGGCATCAAGAGCTGTCCATGAACTATTGGCGGAGGTGGAGAAGGAGAAGCAGAGAGAGAGAGAGGCTAGGAGGAGGGCTGGTCTTGATACCAAAGACATCGATGCAGAAGATGAAGAAGACTACATGGGTGTAGGCCCACTTATCCAAAAGCTTGAGAAGGAGAAGCTGAAGGCCGATGCCTCTGCTGATCTTGATTTTTTCGAGGAGCCCACTGACTCAGAATCCGACGACGATGACGAGCGATTCAGTCCAAACAATCTCAAGAAGAGGTTCGAGCAATTTGAGAAGAAGTTCAAGCGCCATGAGGAGTTGCTCAAGAATTTTGTTGAGTCTGGTAACTGCATTTTGCTTTGTTTTATTCCTCTATCTCTTCAATGGTTTCAATTCCTTGGTGATTGTTGGTGCTGGTCGAAGGTAAGTAGAGTTTTTCACCATCATTCTGAGTTGGTACAAGACGGTCTTACCATTCCTATGCAAGAATTGATTTCTGTTGACTTTGTCTTAGTGGCACCGGTGGGATTGAGTTAGATCTGCTAAATGGTTATACTTGTTAGTTTTATGTCTATTGCAGTTTAGATTGCTGAAAATTCCAAGCTTTTTTTTGGGCTTGAGCAATTTTCCTGTGACAAATGCAATTTCTATCTTGCTGCTTTATCCCTCTTTGTTTCTGTGTGCTTTGTAACAGATACACTTGATGATGCATATAAATGGATGAACAGAATCGATAGGTTTGAGGATAAACATTTCAGGCTTCGTCCAGAGTATCGAGTTGTTGGAGAATTGATGAACCGTTTGAAAGTAGCAGAAGGGAAGGAAAAATTTATTCTTCAGCAGAAACTAAATAGGGCTATGAGATTGATAGATTGGAAGGAGGCTTATGATCCTAATAATCCTGCCAATTATGGAACCATTCAACATGAGCAAGTGGGTCCTTCAGTTGATCTTTTAGATCAGGCTGGCTTTGCGAAAGAGAGGCAAGTTATACGAGGGGTTGATGATGATGAGGATGAGGAATTTGATGACATGAAAGAGAAGGATGACATGTTGATAGAGAAAATTAATGAAATTGATAAGATACTTGAAGAGAAGCTGGCACAGTTGGATCATACATTTGGAAAGAAAGGAAAGGTGCTAGAGGAGGAGATCAGGGACCTCGCAGAGGAAAGAAATGATTTAACTGAAAAGAAGAGAAGGCCTCTTTACAGGAAAGTAAGTAATGGTGGCATTTTCTGCTTTATTTCATGCGTGACAGTTGTCTTCTTAGAGGAACCAGGATTTCTGGTCTGTGTGCCCTTTTCTCTTAATTTACTCTTGCACATAGCAGACTACCAAAGGCTGCCATAGGTCATTGGAATTTTTTCTTCAATGTGGTGACAAGTTGACAACTACTGTAGCCATTGCTATTGGAACAACTTCCAAAGACTCTTACGTCCTAAATATGTTTGCATCTTATTCTATGACTTCATTCTGTAATATTTAAGGAAAGATAAGACAGAAAAGGCAACCTCATGGAACTTAATCTCTTTGGCGTTTAGAATTCTTTTGCCTCAGAAATGAGTAGTTTGAATACATGCCATTATTCTGGCTCAAAGGCTTTTTGCCCTTTGAAATTGTTTGACTCAATAATAGACAATGATGAAGTTTCTTTACTGATGACAGGGGTTTGATGTGAAATTGATAGATGTGAATCGGACTTGTAAAGTTACAAAGGTATCATCTGCTTTAGAGCTAAGTAAGTGCTTCAAATCCTTTATTGATATCGAGTTGCTTGAATGAAATTTGTGGCCCTATTCTCAGGGTGGGCAAGTGATCAAGTACACTGCCATGTTGGCTTGTGGAAACTACCATGGTGTTGTTGGTTTTGCAAAAGCAAAGGGCCCTGCTGTTCCCATTGCTCTCCAAAAGGTATAGTATTGGTTGATTGCAGTTGGAACTCTTACATGTTATATCTAGTTAGCCAGGATTGTTTTCTGAACATTGTTGTTCTTAATGATTGTGGGATTTAAGGCGTTACTACTTATTTTGCTAAGAAGGAATTTGAATTTCAATGGTCGAATTCATTAACAAAGTATTTGCTGATTGAACAGACATTGGACAGAAATGTCCTGCATAATCTAGGAATACAAGGTGTGCCTTTCTTTTTGGTGTTAGGGGTATTTCCTCGTTATTCTATGTATGCTTGCTTGAATGTAGGTTCATGTGAAGGCTCTCAAACTACTGTGATGAAGAGAAGAGCTGCTTTAATTTAATCATGTTGAATGTTTGATTATCTTGAGAATTTGGGGTGGATAAAAAAATCCTTTCATTTATCTTACAATTTTGTTTGAATCAATCAGGCATATGAGAAATGCTTCCAGAATCTTCATTATGTGGAAAGACATGAAGAGCATACAATTGCACATGCTGTACAGACAAATTACAAGAAAACCAAGGTTTTAAATTTACTCTTACACTCTGCTGGGTTTTGAGTACTGTACTTAAATGGTTAAAGATCCTGTGTTTCCCGTGGTTTTTTTTTTTAAAATAAAATCTATCTGAAGATGGCTGCTTGTTAGGTATATCTCTGGCCAGCTTCAACAAGGACTGGTATGAAAGCTGGAAGAACCGTTCAAACAATATTGAATTTAGCCGGTTTCAAGAACGTGAAATCTAAGGTAACACATTGTGTTACAAATGATGGTTAAAGTGATTATTCAGTTGTAAGCTCTGTTGTAATCTTAATTTCTCCATAGGTCATTGGCTCGAGGAATCCTCATAATACCGTTAAAGCTCTTTTCAAAGCTTTGAATGCGGTAAGTAGACCCTGCCTCTTTCACCTGAAGTTATTTTTCCTTCCATTGCCTTCTCAACATGATGATATTTATTGATGTAATGTTATTACAGATTGAAACTCCAAAAGACGTTCAAGAGAAGTTTGGCCGCACTGTTGTGGAGAAGTACTTACTTTGAAGTGTCTGCATCTCCAGTATACTTTCTTGGATTTTGCAGGGGGCCAACTAATTTTCCTTTAGCATGCTAAAAAAGTTTGGCCGGTGCCTGAACAGTTGCAAACTAACTTCCTGTGAACTCTGTGTCTCCAGGCAGTATGTTTTTCTTGGATTTTGAAGGGTTCGACTATTTTGGCCCCTTTGCTCACTTGAGGCATTAGCTATTTATATGAGTTCAGGCCGTGATGCATTTGGTCTTCAGCTAGGTATCTGGATTTACCTTGGATTTCACAAACAATTTATTGATTTAGCTTTGCCGGAAATAAGGTATCCGTTTAGATACTTTGACTTCTAGATTGGATTGTTCTTTTCCCTGTATCATCCCAACCAATATTCTCCTGTAACCGTAGTTTGCATTTTACACTCGCAGACAATTGAGTTTTGGATTCTTCTTCTTTTATTGTTTTCTCTGCCCTTCCATGAATTTGCTACTTGGTGTGCCTCATCATAACCATAGGAGGTGGAAATTGAATGTACTTCTTAACTCAAAATCTATGTATAGTTCCCTCCATTAGCCAATTTGCATAGCTGCAAAGCATAAGATCATGACGTTTAAGATGGAAAAAAAGACCTTATATATCTAAGATTTGTCGATCAATGAGAAGTTAATCTTAAAAATTGTGGTTGTTCTAGGATTATAAAATCTCATAAGTAGACCTAAGTATTTTGTGAGAGTTAGGACAGTCAAATGGGTGGGTTGAGTAAAAAATAATTGTACTTAAATAGACTAATTTAGCCCATTTTGATTTATTTTTATACAATATAAATTTACTGATCAATACCCGACATAACTCATGCCATCCTCAATCCATATTGTTGAAGTACTCCTGTATCTAACCCAATCTATAGGAATTCATACCCAAACTGAGTTCAAAGTGCAGAATGAGTGAGGGTGAGATTGAGTAATGGCAAGAGAGAATGAAGAGTCTAGAGGTGGATGGAGTCTAAATAAGTTGTAAATTCATTTATAATCCATATTATGGTTAAATCCATTTATGATCAAGCTCCACCAGACAAAGAATAGGAGAAAGGAGTGTAGAATTGGTAAGCCTTGCCGGAAAGAAGCTACTTGACTAATTTAGGAGGCTACTACCGGTGAAGCTCGTTTGCATCGGAGCATGCTATTGCGTGTAGCGGAAAGAGGGCCTAGTCAAACTTAAATAATAATTTAACTAGTTATATATAGTTTTTTTTTCCGTCTATAATCATATGTAGGTTAAGAAATGATTCATGACCCATTTTGATATGTCTAAAGAGATCCATATGGAAATGGTATTCAAAGCCCGGGTTTCGGGTTACTTGTTAGATGAATCTCATATCATCTCAAGCTCTATATATGGCTTTTGTAGATGGGATTCTAAGTCCCACCTCACAACCTGAAACCCGTACCCGATTAAATTCTGATTAAATTCTACTTGCTTCCGCACGATTCAATAGCCGCTTAGCAATTGACGGCTGTTGGAGTGTAAAATGCCGTTGTCGCGATCGGACCGACGCGTGATGAAGGATCCCTTTTGTTTTGCACGGCAAATGGTTTCCTTTCCTTATTTTTTCTTTCTTTCTTTTTTGGGAAAATTTCAAAAAATGACCAAAGTGAGCTTATTTTCTCAAATAAGAATCCAAAGTGGCCATTGTCTCAAATGAGGACCCGAAGTTAGGGGTGATCGGTTCCCGGTCCGGTCCGGTGCCAAGGTGGAACCGGGAACCGGACCGGGAGGACCGGTTCCCAAATTCTAGGACCGTGGACCGGACCGGTCGATCTCGGCCGGAACCGGACCGACCGGCCGGGTCCGGTCCAAGGTCGGTCGGTCCGGTCCAATGAAACCGGTAATTTTCTTTTTTTCGGTAAAAAAATTGTTAATATTACAAGACATTCTCAAAGACAATCTACTTTGTTTATACACCGCTTTATTAATTTGTCCTTTTAATCTGTATATAATTGTATTTTCTTAAGACTCTAAAGAATTTTCTTCTTCTTTTTTGAATTCTTGAGAAACTTTAAAATATTTATATTAAAAACTATCGGTCCGGTCCGGTCGGTCCGGTTCCCACCTTGGAACCGGGAACCGGACCGACTATCTACCGGTTCCAAAAATGGGAACCGGGAACCGGACCGTCGGCTATGGGAACCACCCAAAACCGGCCGGTCCGGTTCGGTTTGGGCGGTTCCCGAGTTGGGCGGTTCCCGTTGCACACCCCTACCCGAAGTGGCTAAACCAGTCTCAAACAATGATCTTAAATCGTCGAGTAGCCAAATGTTCACCAACCAACAAGCATGTGACATTTCTGGTGACCGGAATAAGGGCAATTTTGTCAAAAAAATTGATAAAAATTAACAAACTCTAAAAACAGAAGCTCTAAACTCTTCACGCTCTTCTTCTGCACTTCATCTTCTAGGCTCTTTGTCCCATCTTACTCGGAGAACCCAAATTCTTTGTTAATGGAGCAAGATCCTTGACTCCTCAAGTTCTAAAGGTACGTGCCAGCATCCCCCTCACTTGCCCCTCTCTCTCTCTCTCTCCATGGAAGTGGATTCACATTGTGCCCAAGATGTGGGTCATTGAGATCAAGATGTTGTGTGTCTCTCAATTGGGTTTGTGGAAGTGAATTCACATTCCACCTCACCCTCTCAGCTCTCGGGGTTTTCTCTCTCGCGATCCTCCGCAAAACTCCCATGATGGAATCGAGTGGCTGAGCTCGCCCAAAAATCTCTCTATTCGGAGGCAATGGAAACGATTCACCGTGGCGGTGGCGGCTCATTGCTGGCAATGCCACTGCTTTTTCTTCTTTTCCTCACGGCAATACTGAGCCACACCATGGTGTCGCTGGCGGCGACGAACTCGGCCTCCGCGACATGTGGGCTCGGCTTCGCCGACCGCGACAAGCTCTACAATGTGAATGGAGAAGAAGAAAAATGAGAATATGAAAAGTTTGGAGGTTTTGTTTTTAAGGTTTATTAAATTCTATCAATTTTTTTGACAAAATTGCCCTTGTTCTGGCTACTAGAAATGCCACATGCTCGTCGGCCGGCAAATATTTGGTTGCTCGACGATTTGAGATCCTTATTTGAGAATGGTTTAGCCACTTCGGGTCCTTATTTGAGACAATAGTCACTTTGGGTCATTATTTAAGAAAATATGCTCATTTTGGGTCCTTTTTTGAAAATTTCCCTTCTTTTTTAGAGCGCTCTACACTTGTTGGCAATCGGTGATCTTGGATCAATATGACGGTTCCGTGTTTCAAATCACATTTAGATGGTACTAGATGATCGACTAATCCTCTTTAGAATATCTAAATCTCTCCATCTCTAGTCAGATTATGAAATTACAGAGTCGTGTGAGTTTATGATTTTTGGACAAAGTCTCAATAAACCACGAGGCTCACATTTGGAGATTGCATATGGTTGGATTTTTTGTGAAAGTTTTTGGAAAGATGGAAAGGGTTTTAGGTTAAATGGGTTTCTTTTGAAATGTAAATAATATTTGGTAAAGTATAATTTAAAGATATATTAGGAAGCAATTTTGGTTTAAATAATGTTTGGATAAATTATATTTAGTAAAAGATGTTTGCTTTTAAAAAAATAAAAACCTTGCTAGCCTCCTGAGGTCATGTAAGATGATGGCATTTTAGATATTATGAAAGTTTAGCATGGACAAAATTAGAAGAAGAAAATGTATCAATTATTCTGAAAATGTTAAAAGGCTAAAGCTCTCAGATATTTTAGAAAGCTTTCGGATATTTTAGAATACTCTTGAGGTGGGTGATATTGTAATTATATATGTATGTAATAAATGTGGATAGTTAATAGTTGGTGAAATATAATTTCACCCGTTAGATCGAAAAGAAATCTATGGACATGGTTTATGTTGTACTTATATATATAGAGGTCTCCTCCTTATTGTATAATCTCATTCACAAGTGAAATACATTCTATTCTTATTCTTTAAGATCCTTGTGGTTGAGTGTGACTAAGGTTGACTTGGGAACAAATTCCTAATGCAATATATTCGATTCAATATTCGATTCTTGTGAGTCGAGTATGAGTAAGGCTGACTTTGGGAAAACATTTCTAAGGCTGCACAAGTTAACAACCAATGACAAAATCCTCATAGTGTTCTCAATAATTGTTATTTTTAGAGAAGGGTTTCAATTTGTCATAATTTTCCTCTATAGAATTTGAGCTAATTTCAGAAGAAATTCCTAAGCTGCACGAGTTAAGAACCATGATAGTAGTCTCGTGATATCCATTGATAATTTCTGTTATCTTGTCAAAAATATTTTAGTTTGTCATGATTTTCCTATGTAAAATTTTGAGCTAATTTGGAAAGAAATTTTTAAAGCCACACGAGTGAAGAACCCATAATAATAGTTTCATGGTACCGGTACTTGATAATTGTTGTCTTGTCAAAAGGATTCCGGATTGTCATGATTTTCCTTTATTGAAATTCAAAAATAATAGAGAATTCAAAGTTAGAAATATTTAAAGAAGATCCATTTTTATTATGTTTTGAAAAAAATAAGAAAGATATTTATTAATTATTCCGACTATTAAATAGTATAAGAATTTTATTTTTTTGTTAAAAAACGGAACTTATAAAAAATTCAAATTTAAAATATACAAAAAGGAATAAATTAATAGACAAATTAATACAAACAATAAATACAATAAAAGATAAGAAGAGATGCGACTGCCCCTACAAAGTTATTTCACTTCTTCTTAACTAAAAAGATTAACAAAAAAAACAAATGCTCAGCTCATTCCAAGAACCGAAGAAAGAAACTCAGCTCATTCCAAGAAATGAAGAAACAGAACTGAGAAAAAAAGAGAAAAAAGAGAATCGTTACAATGGTCGAGAGAGAATTAAGAGAAGCAGAAAGAAAGAGTCCATAGTTGTTAGAGAGTGAAGCGTAGTGCAAATGATTGCTACCCTTTTTTTTTTTCACCAAATAAATCCAAATAACTATGGTAACCAGGTGCCATGCCCCATCAGCAATCCTAGAGTATTAATAATAGAAGATGATTGGCTAATAGTACCGTCATTTTGCAAAATGCACAATAAAATCTCAGCCACAAACACTCGCTCTTGTGCAAATCCTAACACGATTTTCGATATGTTGAATAGGAGATTAACGTTGAGTCGCGAATGGTTATTAACATTCCTTTTGGTCACTCGTCTGTCCATGAAGGTTATTGGAGTAATTGTTCTGTCTTTCGGTAAGATTTTTCTTGGGTATACATGAATTCTCTTAACCGGGGATCTCCATGCTTAGAGCCAAGCGTGTCGTTATTGTTGCCATAACTAGATAGTATCATGGCCGATGAATCGGCATGATCAAAAGGTTTCCTAAACAAAGATCATGACCGATCCATGAGCAAACAACCTTCAACCTATCTCTCTTAGGCTATATTTAGTTGTCTAGATTTCTAATTAGGATGATATGATATGAAATTTAGAGGATTTTTTATATCTTATTTACTATTTGGTGATTATAATAATAAAGTTGAATATATTTACATCATATCATATATATTATTTGATACAAACGGTATATCAACATTCATAAACCACAAATTTTATAAACGGAAATGGTAAAAATCTTTTGCGATACTCTTGTGTACTTTATTTTGCTTACTTTTTTAATTAATTTCTTTTCTCTAATAAAATTTTATTAAATATAAAACTGTACTAATATACCTAAAATATGTAATAAATATATATTTATTAGGAAAATGCCACAAAAAACCTCAAATTATGTCATTTGTCACAAATTTATCATAAATTTTTTTCGCGACACAAAAAACCCCAAACATGCCACTTATGACAGATTTACCTTGAGTTTTTTTTTTTTGTGACACTAAAAATCTTGAACTAAGCCCTATCCTCAAACTCTTTGGTCGAATGTCATTTTTCGTCTTTTTTCTTTTTATGTTTTTCTTTGTCTTTTTTCCTTCTCTTTTTTTTTTTTTTTCATTTCTCTTCTCCCTTCACTATGGCTGGCGAAGGGAAGCTAGCAAGAATGGCCCTCATTGATATCGGAGTAGGGTGAGAGCGACCCTTGCTGGTGTCGGAGTGGGGTGAGGGCTACCCTTGCTCGCGTGCTCGCCTGAGTAGCGAGGGTGGCCTTTGCTGGCTTCTCTCTACCGACTATGGTAGAGAGAAGAGAGAACAAGGAGAAAAAAATAGAAATAAGAAAAAAAAACGAATATGCCTTTTGAATAAAGAGTTTGGGATAAATGTGTTTTACGAGTACAAATTTAGGGTTTTTTGTATTATAAAAAGAAAGTCTGGGGTAAATGTGTCATAATGATAATAGTTTAGGATTTTTAGTATTAAAAAAAAAGTTCAAGGTAAACCTGTCATAAGTAACATAATTTGAGATTTTTATATCTCAAAAATAATTAAGAGTAAATTTGTCATGAATAATATAGTTTGGATTTTTTGTTATATTTTTCCTTTTTTATATTAGAATTTAAATATTATTTTAGATTTGTTGATTTAAAATGCAACCATCAACCACTTCTATAAGTAAGATAATTCTAACGTGAATAAGTTTACTTCAAAGAATCATGGCAAAATGTTACCAATCGCATTTTAAGACCTTACCTTTTGAAAATCTTCCAAAAAAGAAATTTTTTTTCGCATTTCCCCAGAATTTTCTGAAAAAAAATCCGACAAAATCGAGAAGTTTTTTCAAATGCGGCCGTAGTCTTCGCTCGCATCTTGGTGCGAAAGTCCTCTGGCGCGGTTAACCACTGGGCCAATCGGCGGCGAGGGGAGAGTCACGTGGCAAACGAGTGGTCGCCCTGCGCTGGTGCGTGTGCAGGGGGGACGGGAAGCACAACTTCCGTCCATCCACGTGTCGACCACATTTACGACTAAAAAAAAAAGAACTAAATAAAACAGAATCCCAAAAAAATAAAATAATTAAAAAAGGGAGAAATTCGAATGCCGAAGGAAAAGGGGAGAGAGAAGACCCGTTCAACGCTGCTGAGGTTTTGACGGTTATTTGTAGACCGCCTTCGATCGTTGCGGCGATGGAGAATCAGGCGCCACCGCTCCCTCCTCCATCTCCTCCGCCGTCCTCCGCCGCCTCGCCTCCGCCTTCTTCCGCCGCCGCCGCCGCCGATCTGATGCCTTCCAGCAAGCCCGTTCGCGTCTACGCCGATGGCATCTACGATCTCTTCCACTTCGGCCACGCCCGCGCCCTCGAGCAAGCCAAGAAATCGTTCGTGTCCCCCCCCTGTCTACTTCTTCAAATCCATGATTTTTCGTTCGATTTGGGTCCTTCGTTTCTTGCTCCATGTGCCGTTGCGGTTTGATTAGCGGTTCGATTAGCGATGTCGATTTCGTGGGGTTGAGTTTTGTTGGGTGCTGCGTTGAAGTGGCTGCTCCGGCTGTGTCCTCCTGTGCTTTTTTTTTGCTCGATCTGGTGTTTGATGCGAGGGAGAAATGGTTTTTTTTTTTTTTTTTCCCGAGCGCTGATTTGTTTTTTTTTCCTGTTTGGTTGTGGGCCCGTAGGTTTCCGAATACTTACTTGCTCGTCGGATGCTGCAACGATGAGACCACCCACAAGTTCAAAGGCAAGACCGTCATGACGGAAGAGGAGCGCTACGAATCGCTCCGTCATTGCAAGTATGTCGCTCGATCCCTTTTTGTCTTGAAAGCTCGTTCCTTCGGTCGATCCCTTGTTAGAATATGAAGCCGAAGATGGGGTAATGGGAAAGAAGGTTTTGAGCAGTCAGGGGGCCGCACAGCTATTCATTTATATTTGTATGAAAGAAAGGAAGCACAAACTATTTACTTGTGGATCTATTTATTTTGTCAGATGGGTAGATGAAGTTATTCCCGACGCTCCTTGGGTGGTCACGAAAGAGTTTCTTGACAAGCACAACATTGATTTCGTAGCCCATGATGCCCTTCCGTAAGACTACTAAACCAAACTCTTGATTTGTGATGAATGGACTGGATAGTGATGGTGTCGGAGATGAAAAGGCCATGTTTCTGGGTGGAATTGTAAGGGCCCTTGTTGTAAAGGAGAATGAGAGAGAGATTTAACCATGACAAGAAAGAAGTGTCCTGCATTCTAACCCGGATGGCGGTAACCTACTTGCAATGTTGTTGGATAAGAATTGATAAGTAGCTAGGTGAGAGTATATTGTGGGAATGCTGTTTGCCTGCTGGTGCCTTATGATCCCTGTAAGTAGCTGATTATTTGTCATCGAGGAACAATTGGTAATATCACTGAATTTTCATCGCTTGCCTAATAGTTTGTGCCTAAAATTTCTAAGCAATGTTTTTAAGCTATTGAGGATGTGTAGAGTATGGTGCTTTTTGTTGTTGTCACAAAATAAGTTCTGTGCTGTTGAAATCTCTTCCATGTCAGATAGCAGAAAAAGTTGGAGATAGGAGGATGTATTTTATCTATATCTTGTGCTGTCTCCATGGGTGTTGGAATGAATTTGGAATGATCGCTGATGTTTTACTTGATTCAAGTGCCATGTAAACAAACTGCTCTAGGCCTTTCACAAGAAAAGAAAAGATAATTTAGTGTTTTCTTGTGATTGCGGTAAACAAGCATATTAGGCTGTCCTGATACATCCATTCCTTAGGGTCTCACCCGTAGGCAGTGCTTATAGGTGCATTTCATGTTGCGTTGTCTGTTTTATAAAGGGTACTGCAATCTAAGTCCTTTTTTTAGTTCCCATGCAACTATGGTAGTAGAATTGCATGGACCTCTAGAAAGTTGAAAGGTTTTAAGTTGACTTTAAAAATATGGGAAAATAAGAGTTACTTTATGAAAAAATGATCATCATTATCTGATCCAATTTGCAAATATGTGAAGGATATCTCTTATGGCATTTGGACCAAACAGGATGACATGCTAATTGTGGATTCCTTGGTGTCCTGGCTGGCAGAGTCATGTTATGTTAGTTCACTACAATCCCTTCTCTGGTTCGGGTTGGCAACCAGTCATCCCCACATGCCTGCAATCCTTATTCATCTATATCTAGTTAATAGACTCGATGGTTGGTAGAGTCTGGATGGGCTTGTGATACATATTTAGACAATACCCCAAAGTCTGCTTGATGCCTTGCCGGTCTTGGGCCTAAAATTTCATACATGTATCCATCCATATAAATTAGGGACTTGTCCAGGCCCCACCCAACTAGCCATGCAACTTGAAATGGTAGATATGTTTGCTTCTAAGATTGGAAGGTCATATTTAATTTTTTCTTCAATATGATAATAACTTACCTAGCTAAACTTTTTGCAAGACATGTTGCCCTTATATAATCTTTCATGAAAATTGCATAGTTATGCTGACGCCAGTGGAGCTGGAAACGACGTATATGAATTTGTACGTAAGAGATCTTCTGCTTCTTGTATTTGCTGTTATTTTTCTTCACTATTATCTTAACAAAAGTTTTACAGGTCAAAGCTATTGGGAAATTCAAAGAAACCAAGCGCACTGAAGGGATTTCTACATCAGACATCATAATGAGGATCGTCAAAGACTACAACCAATATGTGATGCGGAACTTAGACAGGGGTTATTCAAGAAAAGATCTTGGTGTTAGCTATGTGAAGGCATGACTCTTTTCTTTCATGTGAATATGGTCTTTCTGATGTCATGATGTAGCTCCAAATAATTATCTGTGGTTAGGCATTAATATATTTTTTACATTTTACATAGCAATGAATAATCTGTCATTTAGAGACTATAGTTATTCGTGCAATGATGTAAGCAGGAAAAGCGACTGCGGGTGAATATGAGACTAAAGAAGCTACATGAAAAAGTGAGGGAACAGCAAGAGAGGGTAAGGAGAAGATCAGCTCCAGTTTGTTTCATTCTTTTGCCCTAAGTTTCTAATGCATTTCGCTGTTTATTTTGAATTTCATTTTCCAATCAGCTTATTTGTCTTACTTATATGTGAACTCAGAGGGCAACTGTCTTTCTTGAATTTCCACATAAGCGGATAACAATTCTTTTTTCTTGAAAAGAAAAATTTCCAACATCGGCAATTACTTGCATTTTGTTTCCCCATGTGGATGATGTTTTTGTGTGTTCTTCATATGTTAGATTCAAACTGTGGCAAAAACTGCTGGCATGCATCGGAATGAGTGGGTTGAAAATGCTGATCGCTGGGTTGCTGGATTTCTCGAAATGTTTGAAGAAGGTTGCCATAAGATGGTAAGCAATATCAGCTTTTGTAGCTTCTAATGATTGAACGTGCATTTTTTGTTTTTCACTCGCAACTTCTGTATTTCGCTAGGGCACAGCCATCAAGGATCGGATCCAAGAGAGCTTGAGGAGTCAGCTATTGGGAGATTCTGCCGACCTATTGGAGAATGGGAAGGAAGATGACGGTGACACCGACGAAGATGACCAGTACTTTGATGACTATGGACAGGAAGAGTATTATGATAACAATGAGTATTACGAAGAGAAAGCGGAGGAAGTGCAGAAAAAGAGCTAAGCATTTCGACTTGCAAGCGCCGGGGACTTTTCGTTTTAAGCTTTTGTGTGCTATGATTATCCTTGGAGTGCTATATAGCAAGGGCAATGTCATATCCAGTTAGATGTATTTTGTTATAACCATGTTCTTTTTGTTTAGTTTTATGAATTGGAGCTCTACATATTTATTATTCTTTTCCTATCTTAACTAGAATGTGGAGAGCATGTGATTTCCCATCTCTTCTTTATTGATTTCCAAAGAATCCCTCACCTTTAAGTTAGGCTTTTGCTCTCCTCTGCTTTTTCAACGCCTAGGGGTCTTGTAAAACCCGTTTGACGATGTAAGATGCGCTGTCGTTGTCTTGTCCTTCACGACTTGGTGTTCGGGCGTGTTTGCATCAATAGTGGTGCGTTGATCTGTACGTACATGTTCCCCATTATAAAAGCAGAAGAGGTGAGATTTCCGGGAGGATTCTTTGAATGGTCGTGAACGCGTTGGTCAGCGTTCAATTTGGTCTTTAAATTATAACCAACGCGTTCAATTTGGTTCTTAAATTTCGTGGATGGGCCCTATTTTGGTTGTGGGACTTTAATTTTGTTCAAATCAATTCTTGAATTCCGAGGATTGAAGTGGTTCTCGTTCCGACTCACGTGTCGGTCCAACCAGATCGTCAAATCCTCACTAGATTGGGATCTTGACTAGAGGGACCGCTGCATCATCAAGAGTGCGAGGGCCATTGAAGACAGCATCAGAAGTGGAACTTGGAAATTTTTGTAGTCCCGTGTCGAAAAATATGAGATCGGTCCTGTTTGATACGGGCTTTTAGATTAACAGAGAAGAAACTTCAACCGTTGATGATTTAAAAAGATCGTGACTTACGATCATCTAAGAAAAATTACTGATTATAAATTTGTCAATTTTACTATTGATCAAGGAAAGTTGCATATATGATGATAATCATTCATTAGTAGGTTACTAAATCTAAGAAAAATAATGTTGCAACCATTGAGATAATTTACTAAGATCAAGGAAAAAATGGTTAGGATAAAGTTCAGGTTGTTCACGAATTTTTTTTTTCTTTGGTAGAAACTCACGTATGTCAGGATGTCCAAACTTATGGAAGTCTGAGGTAAATTATGCATATAAAGGATACTTACTAATCCATTACTTACAAGGACTTCCCGAAATATTACAGTTATTGAGGATCACTTGCAATAATTTAAAGTATATTACTATGTTATTGCTTAATTATTGAATATTAACATTTCCAAGTCACGAACTCCATCGTCAAACTACGATCCATAAAAAAATAAACAAACACTAACCATATGTCCAAATGAACTTCCACGCCAAGTTAATTACAATCTATGAATAACATTATCACAAGTAGGCGCAATTGACGTCACCACGATTTCAAATAAATTCTAACGAGAGGATTTTGAAAGTGTCAAAAGTTGTGTATGATACTTATTTTAGTATCAAATTTTTTTGCCTAATCACTTAAAACCAAATCGGTGAAAAAACAATTACTTAAGGCACGAATGACAACTAATATGGCAAGAAATTGATTTTCAAAATAGAAATAGATTTGTCTATTTCTATTCTTAGATGAATTTTTTAGCAAAAATACATGTTTGATAAAGTTACACAATTTCTATTGCTAGAATAGAAATTCATTTAATAACGACAAGAAATTTCTCTTTCCCAAGGGTGGTGGATGGCTAGGGGCAATTGGTGGTTGTCAACAATTGGCAATGGCAACCGGTGGCAAGTAGGGGGCAGCAACTAGTGGCGATAGATGCATCGATCGACATACGGTAGTAATCGGCAGGGGGCAATGGCGATTGGTGGTGACGGATGGCAGGTGGCGGTAGTGGGTGGGCGGTCGGCTAATAGTGAGGACGAGTAATGAGAAGAGTTTTTATTTATCATTTCAAATCTAGAAATAGAGAAGTAGGTTCATTCTTGTTCCAAAACTATTTTTGAGCTAAAAATTTATCCCAAAAATAGAAAAATAAAATCGTGTTATCAAACGAGTTTCTGTTCTAGAAATAAGTCTAGAATGCAAATAAAATGTTTATCATGCATGTCATTAAATGCCAATGGCAAGAAATTTCGGTCAAAATTTATACATGGCTTTTTTATTTAAATTTTTTATATGAGTTGACATTATATTTAAAAAATCTCATCCTTGAGGACTTGCAAAACGATGCCGCTTCTTCCAATGTGGCACCATAATCCCTAAAAGACGTTGCACCAATAATCCCAAAACGACACCATTCCACAGCTTCACAAAAAACACCCCCTTCCTTTGTCATGTTCAACCCTTGGTCGCCATTGCCACTCTCCCTTTGATAGTCCTCCCTCATTGTCGCCATTGCTTGGTCACCATCGATCGCCATCGTTTGCTCGCTTCTATCGAGCCTTGCCGACTTTTGCCGGCGAACTTTGTCGGTCTCCGTCATCACCACCTGCCATTGTGCCCCCATCGGATTGAGATGACTCTCTCTCTCTCTATATCTCCAGCCCCTCTTACAAGATCTCTCTTCCTCTGCAATTTCCTCATCAAATTGAAAGATGTCTTTTTTCGCTTAGCATTGCATGATCAATGACCAATTCACAACATCTCAATCAAAAAGACATCAATTCATCTCAATTGACCGTTGAAGAGCAGAATCTACGGAACAAATCAACGAATTGAACATGCTTGCGAGACTAGTGAATACGATGTGCAATGCACCTTGCCCAATGAAAATAAAAAAAAAACCGATGTTGAGAGGAAGAGTGAATCGAGACAAGTCAAACTTGTCAACAAAGGGCGAGAAATGAGAGAGATGTCACCAATCTTCGTAGGCACTGCTAGGATTTGCATTTGGGAAAGGAGATCCTCTCTCTCTCTATGTACCTATTTACACATCGTTTATGCTTTAAATGTTGACTACACTCTTCGATAAATCATGTTGGATTTTCGATCGAATAGATCGGAGTTGACACTGAAAAATTCATTCTTCAAAAGATTTAGTACAAATGTGATTGAAAAGAAAAAAATAGAATTAAATTGAGCACTGCGTATAATTTTTGTCACTTGTAATACCCCTCTCCTAAATTAACAAATTCAAGCAGATAAAAGAAGAAAGAGGGATAGGTCCCCTCCCAAAAAAAAAAACGTTTTTTAGTGTCAACGGGACCCGAGAAGCAATCCCTACGATGATCCTGCCTAAATCCATTCTTTTTGCCAAACTTCAGTCCTGATTGTCAACGCATCAGTCACATCAAGGCCAATGGCCGTGCCTAGTTGACCATTTTTACTGACGGGTGAAGTGACGCCACCACTAGTACACTTTCAGCTCGCATCTTCGAGAAAATATTGAGTAGGTGAGATATTACACGTAGATGGTGCATCTCACCACTCAGAGGACGACACGTGGCGTCCACGTCGGCGGTGGGGCCGAACCCCTCTCTCCTCTCTCCTCTCTCCTCTCTCTCCTCTCTCTCCTCTCTCTCCTCTGCAAAGGGGAGAGAGAAGCCCGACCCCGACCTCTGCTCCGGCGGGGGGGAACCCGACGGCGGGGCACTCGGACACTCCCCGCCTCCGCCTCCCCGAGCCCCGCCCAGACGAGAAAGAGTTTTAGATACGGCGGGCTTGGTGGAGGCGGTCTTGGAGGAGGATATGGCGGTGGTGGGGGCTTAGGGGTGGAGGTGGACTCGGAGGTGGGGCTGGCGGGGGTCTTTGGAGGGGGCTTTGGTGGTGGGGGCGGTCTAGGAGGTGGTGGCGGTTTAGGAGGTGGAGGGGGTCTTGGAGGTGGGGCTGGTGGAGTGGGTGGAGGAGGAGCTGGAGGAGGCGATGGAGCTGGCGGAGGCCTAGGGGAAGGCGCTAGTGGTGCGGGAGGTGGTGGAGGTCTTGGCGGTGGCGCGGGTAGCGGAGGTGGATTCGGTGCTGGCGGAGGATTAGGTGGAGGAGCGGGCAGCGGCATCGGCAGAGGAGGTGGCCTCGGCGGTGGTGGTGGAGCCGGATTAGGAGGGGAGTGGCCGAGTGCCCGCCGTCGCGTTCCCCCCTTCGCCGGAGCAGAGGTCTCCCCTTTGCAGGGGAGAGAGAGAGGAGAGAGAGGACAGAGCAGAGAGGAGAGAGGAGACAGAGGAGAGAGGAGACGTACGGTTCAGCAGAAGAGAGAGAGGAGAGAGAGGAGAGAAGGGTTCGGCCCCACCGCCGACGTGGACGCCACGTGTCGTCCTCTGAGTGGTGAGCTGCACCGTCTACGTGTAATATCTCACCTACTCAATATTTTCTCCGCATCTTCACTGGGAGGCCATGATTTGTCAGCCAAGCTTCAGACATCAGGCATGTTTCTTGCCTCCCAAAGATTAAAATGTTTTCGATTTTTATTAAGAAAAAATACTATTAAAAATTCCAAACTATTACTTATAACAGACTTATCCTAAATTTTTTTGTGACATTAAAATTTTTAAATTATATCTATTATAATATATTTATCCCCAACTTTCTTTTGTGACTCGTGTAATATATTTATCTCTAAACTATTTGATTGAGAGGGTATTTTCATCTTTTTCCATTTTCTTTTTTCTGTTTTCGTTTTTTTTTTCCTTTCTTCTCTCTTCCCTCTACCATGGCCATTGTTAGAGTTAGGCGAGGGTGACTCTCGCCTGACATTGGTGAGGGCTAGGGCGAGGGCAGCCCTTGCCCAACTTCGATGTTGGCGAGGATGGCCCTTGCCGGCATTCCCAGCAGAGGGAAGAGGGAAGGAAGGACAAAAAAGAAAAAAAGAAAAGAAAAGAAAAGAAAAGAAAAGAAGATGAAAATACCTTTTGATCAAAGAGCTTGGGGGTAAATGTGTTACATGAGTACAAGTTCAAGGTATTTAGTGTTACAAAAGAAAGTGTGGGATAAATATATCACAATTGGCATAATTTGAGATTTTTAGTTTAAAAAAAGTTCAATGTAAATCTGTCACAAATGACATAATTTGAGATTTTTAATATCACAAAAAAAATTCAAAGTAAATTTATTATAAGTAACATAATTTGAAGTTTTTGATGGCATTTTTTCTTTTTATTACGATAATTAGATAGCTAAACTTTCACGCATCAAATTAAATCATATTCTTAATGCGATTGAAAGTCCACCATCTACGTCGCCTTTAGGCAATAGCGGCACCACTTGTTGCTAGCGCGGGTTGAGGGCCCTCGTCGAACTTCGAAATTTCTTTATTTAAATTTATGTTTGTCATGCAAAGAACTGATATAGTTAATGGGTTTTCGGTTTTGAACCCAAAATGTTGTAATCCTCATATTTCAGCCACTATTCTACGTATAGATTGTAGTTTAAATGGCCCTCAATTAGCGAAAGCAAAGCCCAAGACTAAGACAAGGGATCTAAACTACTATTAAAAAAAAAAAAAGATTAAATTAATATTATGAGGAATTCTATTAATTTTAATTATATTCGAATGGCCGGCTATTTGAGTGTTTATGCAACAAAATGGTTGGCTCAATCGCAAAAATGAGTTAAAAATCATATTCAATCATATGGAAAGAAAGTTCTTTTAGTTTTTTTTTTGAAGAGACTTGCACTATTGTATAAGGTATAAGAGCTATGAATGCTATATCATCAAATTTTAAATAAAGTTTCCTTGAATCATAAAAACAGAAGGATTCGCTTAAATAATTCGGATGGAGTAAAGGCAACGCCCCGCATGTCACAATTTCCTAGCTCTACCACGGGCTCCAGGGTGGGCCAGAGGAAATATATATTTTAACAAAGATGTAATTGGCAGTTACTGACCTAAAGATCGGTTTGGTTTATTCGGAAAGTCGGTATCCGTTCATGTCAAGTTTGTATACTTTCACCATCAATATCTTATGCAATGATGTCATGATATTTGACAAAGCTTATACTTAAACAATTTTTTAGATTAATGATGGTCGAGAAAATGAGGGATCCCATGATCACACGACACACGCACACATATACTTGAAGAGCGGCGGGATCAACTTGTTCTACTTTAACTATTCTTATCATGAATGACTTTTTATTTATACTAATAAATAAAAGGCAATCGACACAATTTTTTTATGTGAAAAGAGGGATTGACCTACTTAATCTCTTTGAATCTTGTCGTGGCTGACTTTATTTATACCGAACCGACGTAGAAAAAATTGCTTTCAAGAAATTTTAAAATTCATATTGCCTACCAACATTCCAATCCACAAAGATTTCTCCATCCCATTCTATAGATCCCACTTTTTTTTTTTGACACCATATGGAGCATGCCCCACTTCAATATGGAGTCACTATATGAGAGGAGAAGCTCCCACCGATTTTAGGGTATCCCTCTTTTTCCTTTCTTTCCACGATTTCATCAACTTATCAATTGAAATAGTATCGATTCCAAGGATAAACACATAAGGAATATGAATGATTTAAAAAATGTTTTCTAAAAAAAGATAACATATATTGTTTACAGATTTGAATGAAGGAAAAATAATTTTATTATTCACAAAAATATTAAACATAAATTGTTATCGATAATAAGATTTTTTTATTGATTAATTATTTTAATTGATACAAAGAATCAATTTTAAAAAATAATTTTTTAATCGTCCATTTTTAATGAAATAAACGGAACGTGAAAAGAAATTCGAAAACAAAGGGTAGAGAATGGGAGTAGCGTCATCGGAATGAAGATGTGAACCCACGACAGAAGAGACGGCGTCAGCAAATCCTGCCGGACGCACCTCCTTAAATTACTCATTTTGCACGGCTTGGATTACGCACCAAACGTTGGATTTTGTCTTCTCATCATCTGGCCCCACTCTTCCTCCTCCTCCAGCCATGGTGTTTAAACCCAATCTAACCCACCATTTTTTATATCAAATAAATGAAAAAAAAAATCTTATTTATTTGGTCGGCAGAATCAAGCTCCGTCAAGGTGCGGTTCACACTCCCTATTGATTAAAATGGCATGGGGATCCACACTTTGGTAAATTGGCCAGGATCCGAGGGCCGCCCCAGCAACAGTGATTAGGACATTGCGTTCCGGGCCGTCGGGAGACTTTTATAAGTTTGGCCAATGTTTTATTGACAATTTCTATTTGGATCCATAAATAACTATTAACTTGTGCTGCCTATACATAATCTTTTTCTCTTATAATCGAGAATTATAATAGAGATACAAGATGCGTTAATTATAGCGGAATCTTTTGTTGAATATAGTCCTAGCTTAAGGGTGAACTAGGATAAACATTGTATCTCGATTTTTCTCTCTCGCTTTACTATTTAATTCATTGTGTCTATGTGTCTAATCCTAACAAGCTCCCTACTCGTTCCAACCAAAGATCAGTCAATTTGAATGTAAAATGAGAGTATTGGTAATCAAATCACTTCTTTATAATCCAATTGCATGTTGTTTGATCAAGCAAGAATCAAACATGAGACGCTGCTTCTCAAGCAATTACTGATTAGGGGTGATTGGTTTCATGATTGGTTTAGGTTTTAGATTCTACTTAGGACCTAAGACCTAGAACCTACTTGTTAGAACTGGTTTCCATATTTTTGAAACCTAGAACTTACTTTGCATTCTTTGAAACTTGAAACCTATCTTGTCACTGGTTTCGGAATTAGTTCTAAGGTTTATCTAGATCCACTTATATTCGTAATTGAATGATTATAGTGAATAATCGCCTCTAATGATCGTTGTTTGTTGTTACAATTCACTAATTACAACTCATATATAGGTACACAAATAATATGAAATATTAAGAAAGTAAAAATCTCATTCATGGATATATTGGAAATGGAAGAATGGACTAGTGGTTTCAGATTATACACTTATCATCGGATGCTATAGAATATCATAAGATCATGCGAAAAATAAATAAATACAAAAGCCTCTACCAAGTTCTAGGTTCCACCTTAGGTGGAACTTGGGCTTTATCCATATGAACAAGTTCCCCATATTTTAGATTTTGAAACCTATCCCGTATACCTTACAACTTGGAACTGGATCGGTTACCATTTCTTGTTCTATCATGAAATCTTACTAACCCCTCTTACTAATTAGTTTATCACTCATTGAATCTCTTGTTTATTTTGATGTATAAGTATCCAACTTAGTTCCATCGACAAACATAGTGTCATCGATGCTCACCTAAGCTATGACTGGATTTGGGCATAATGTGATTCGATGGTTCAAGAATTGAAATTATCAAAGGAGAAAACCATCGAACATGAAATTAATTATGGAGTTGTCAATTTATCATATAATATGCCGGATTCAAGATCGAAACAATAACCTATTGATGGGAGGCTATTCTGGGCAATTTTCGTGGATATTTGATAAGCTTTCAAGATAGTTATCTCCTAGCTAAGGTGGGAGCATGAATTTTGCAAGACTGAAGAATCAAGGATGCAAGTTTCCAAGACATTAATTGCATTCCTAAGTTCGTAGGTCTTTATTATGTTTTCTAGTTTCCAAATTCTTTATTGTTTGGGTAGTTCCCATGTCTATTTATTGTTTGTTTATTTACTATGTTGTAATTCTCTTATAAATAGAGGAAGACTTTGAATTGTAATGCAGACTAGATTTTTGATGAATAGAATACATGAGATTTTCCTTTGTGTGAGCGGATATTTTTGGAGAGCAGATAATTCCTATTTTAGTCTCTTTATCTTTGGCAAATGAATTACTCCTAGGTGGTGAGCCAATAAACACTTTATCTTCAGCTGGTGGATTTTCCTTTAGGCCTTGATAGTGAGTTTTCCCTATCTTGAAGTCCTTTATCTTTGGCCGGTGGCTTGTATTTTAAGCCTTGGTGATGAATTTCGTCAATCCCAATCCTTATCATCGGTTGGTGGAACGTTCTTTACAATGGGATGGCAATCATTTTCTATCTTGCTCTTATATTTACCCATTGATAACCTTTCCCACACTCACCATTCCCATACACTTGACCAAAAACTCCCCCATTCCTGAAATCACTCGCCCATGCACGCATCACATTTGGGCAAATACTTTACTTTTTTGGTACAAAGAAATGTGATTTCTTTATGAAATGGTAAGCAATCATTATTAGACTAATCGCAACCCACCGGCTCGACCTAGTTCAGATATGTCCACCGTGAGGTTTGAAAATTGCTCCTCTCAGAGATCATTTATGTCGACATTGTTTTGACACTCGAACAATCCTCCTTATGTTTTATCTATATTCTTAATTGAATAATTATAGTGATTTATCAAATCTAATGACTATTATTTGTTGTTACAATTCATTGATAACAATTTATATATCAACACGCGAATAATATAAAATATTTATATCAGAAATGAAAGCTTAGACTAGTTATGCTAGAAATATTGTAAGATTGTGTGAAAGCACAAAACAAGAAAAACACAAATTTATTCTAAGTCTCATGTTCTAACCTTAGGTGTAATCAAGTAGAACTTGGAACCTACTTAGTCGAAATAAATTTTTTAATTTTTGGAACTTTAAACTTACATGTCAAACAAATTTCCAATGTTTGGAATCCGAAATCTACCATGTGTATTTTAGAACTTCGTTCTATCCCGAAATTATGTTTACCCCTCTTAACAATTAGTGTATCACTCATTGAATCACTCATTCATTTGGGCAAATACTTCACTTTTCTGGTACGAAGAAACGTAATTTATTTGTAAAATGGTAAGCGATCATTATTAGACTAATCGAAACTGGCCGGTTCGACCTAGTTCAGATGTGTCCGCACGCGAGCGTTGACTTTTAGTTTCAGCAGATTCAAGCCACGAAAAGTGTGAACGGGACGGGGGGTTTTCGAAAACTTCTCCCCTGGAGACCAGTTATGTCGACATTCTTTCGACATCCTCTCGCTTATAGTTATGACTTCTCCCGGGAATTCCAAACACCCTATTTGCCACTTCCACGTTCCGTCCCTCCCTCCGGCCAGATGTTATAATTGCGTTGAACAGGTAGAGATTTCATCATTTCCCCACACAGGAACAAAGTAGTGTTCCAAACCAGTCTGTCATTGTCAAGACTGGCTGAAAGTGTCCTCATTTTTGCTCCATTCGGCAGCGGCGGCAGCAGCAGCAGCTGCACAGATTCCTTTCATGGAGTCCTGATGCAACACTCTTCCTTATTTAGCTTGCGGACACGCGACGAGCCTAACGAGGCCTTTTCCTTTCGCTCTTGACAAGCAAGCACAGTCCCTCTTCGCGTGCATTCTTCTTCTTCTCTCGGGTTCGATTCGATCGCATTCTTGATACCGGGTAACGAATCGCGATGGCGAAGCGAGCCGGGTCGGCGTTGCTCCTATCGGTTCTTGATGCTGCTGTGCGTTCTCGTCCTTCTCCCCTCCCTCGTCCTCGGGGATTGCACGTGCGACAGCTCCGGCGGTGGGAGCGACAAGAAAGTGGTTCTCAAGTACAAAGTGGGCGCGCTAGCCGCCATCCTCTTCGCGAGCGCGGTCGGCGTGTGCATCCCGTTGATCGGGAAGGTCGTCCCAGCCATCGGCCCCGAGAAGGACGTGTTCTTCCTGGTCAAGGCGTTCGCGGCCGGGGTGATCCTCGCGACGGGACTCATCCACGTCCTCCCCGACGCCTTCAACAGCCTGACGTCGCCGTGCCTCAAAGATAACCCCTGGGCCAAGTTCCCCTTCGCGGGGTTCGTGGCCATGGTCTCCACGATCATGACGCTGATGGTGGACACCTACGCGACCTCATACTACACGAGGGCCCACTTCAGCAAGGCTCGGCCGACGGCGAGCGAGGGGGACGAGGAGAACACCCCGCCGGCGGCGAAGCTCACGCCGGCCATGTGCACATGCACACCCACGCGACTCACGGGCACGCCCACGGCTCGGCCTATCGGGATCAAGAACCGGGCATGCCGGACCTTCTCCGCCATAGAGTCATATCGCAGGTTACGTTGATCAATCTTTCAAGTTCCATTAAATGGCTCTCTCGTCAAATATTCAAACCGAGGACCTGAATGCAAATCTTGGGTTTTCCGGGGGGTGAAATGATAAAATAAACAGGTGTTGGAGCTGGGGATCGTGGTGCACTCGGTGATAATAGGTATTGCGCTGGGGACTTCCGGGAGTGCACAGACGGTGAGGACATTGATGGCTGCTCTGACTTTCCATCAGTTCTTTGAAGGGATGGGACTCGGCGGATGCATCACTCAGGTAAATATTAAGTCCTTTCATTTCAATTTCATTCATTTATATGACCGAATGAGCTTTTCCCAAATATTTTTTTCTTTACATAATTGCCTTAATAATGTTTTGAGGTTATAATAATTTCGAGTCGTCGAATTTAACTCGGGCTTAGTCCACCGTTAAGAGGCCACTTGTTTCCACGAGCGATATTCACATGTCAAGGTAAGTGGGAATAGGCCGCATCAATCGATGTTGTTGTCTATGGAATCTAACCAGACATTAAATTTAATAGAGGCAATCTTTCTTTTGTATAGGGTTTAAAATCTTATAGCTATGACTTGAGAGCGAAGAAGAAAAGTTGGCACTTCGTCTCTTTAAAAGGCATGTGAAGGGGACAAGCATCTTTTAAAAGTTTTGAACTTTAACGTTCGCCAACCCCGAAATCAAGGGTAAAAGGAAATTCCCCATAAAACCTAAATGCATTCGTGGCCTTGAGCTTTGATTTTTAATTGTGCTTAAATGTCTTTTTAACCCCATCATCATGGACCTCTAAAACACTACGATCACACGAAGTCGAGGTACTTAGCTTTTTTTAATGATTGCTGCCCGGTGCCATGTACCTCCGGCTTCCGTTGACTTTAAAGCAGGTGCGGCTGGTCCTGACTCAGGAGTTTGGAAAAATTTCAAATAAATACTAGAAATATTCTATTTTTTAAATAAGAACTTGAAATTAATCTTATTTTAAATAATGATCTAAAGTATTATTATTTTATTAAATAAGAATTTGAAATGGACTATGATTTAAATAAAAGTCCAAAGTGCCATGTCAATCTTAAAAACGGCCTAATCATTCAGCTCATTGAGAGCATTTCCATCATTTACTTTTTATTTATTTTATTTATTAAAAATTAAAAAGTTAAATTTTTTAAAACAAATAATAATAAAAAGATAGATGGAGGGCTGTGGCCAGCCCTCTTGCTTGTGGGGCGGCCATGGCTAGTGGGGTGGTCGATGCCTCGGCAAAGGCTGGTGGCACTCATCGGCCATGGCCAATGCCCCATTGGTGATAGGGCGGTGGCCACAGGTGAGAGGGCTAGCCACAACCATCCACTTGAGTCTTAATATTTTTTCTTATTTCAATTTTTTGCAAAAAAAGGACAAAAGAAACAATATAAATAAAATTAAATGTCTTTGATTAGTTAGTGAGATCTGATCCTTTTTTTGACCCCTTTTTTGATATTGACATGACACTTCATGCTTTTCTTATTTAAGAAAATAATGGCATGTCATGTTAATGTTATGCTATTATTTAAAACAATATTCATTTCAAGATTCTTATTTGAAAAATAATGATAGTTCAGGTTTTTATGTAAAATTCTCCCCATGAATTGTTGTTGTTATCATCATCATCATCATCATCATCATTATTCACAAATGAATCATAATTATGATTATATACACTATAATTTATCGCTCCTTTTGTTTTTCCCTACTTTGAAAGGCCAAGTTCAAGGCAAGGGCCACAATAATAATGGTCCTCTTCTTCTCCCTCACTACGCCGGTCGGGATCGCCATTGGCATCGGGATATCCAGCACATACAATGAGAACAGCCCGAGGGCGCTGATCATCGAGGGGGTCTTCGACGCTGCGTCCGCCGGCATCCTGGTCTACATGGCGCTTGTCGACCTGCTCGCGGCGGACTTCATGAGCGCCAAGGTGCAGGGGGATGGGACGCTCCTAATGTTGTGCAATTGCTCCCTCCTGTTCGGTGCTGGTTGTATGTCCTTCTTGGCCAAGTGGGCATGAATGAGCCTCAAAACTATTTTGTTCTTCAAAACTGTATATAATAATAATGGCGTTCAATTCGTCTTCGTTTTGGTATTTCTCAATTTGGTGTATTGAATTTTCTTGCTTGCTAAGCGGTTCATGTATCCGATTTTACATTAATCGTTCGCTTTTGAATAAAGTAAAGGTGGAATTTTGTGTTCGTATGATATACAAATGTGAAATATAGATGAATCGACAACTGTTGGGAAATTCTTTATTGTCACGGTGATATGACATGGAGAAGTTTTTTATAATCAATAACGAGGTTGTGATATTGAGAGAATATAATAAATCTTTTACTGATATAACCTAGGAGTAGTTAAGAGGGAGGATGCAAATAGTAAAATACTACATCATTAATGAATGTAGAGAACTTGACAATTAAAATACTACAATTGGCCCCATCGGTACGGAGTAATGATAAAAAAATACGGAATTTATCCGATTTTTTTAATTATCTGTTATAAAAACATTTTATTATATTCCGTTCATATCGCAATTGCAATGATAAAGTGTGCTTAACACGCTTGTATACTGTCCCCTTAGGACCGAAGTCCTTAAGGTCTGTTCTTAGATGATCGTTCTCGGTTGGAGTCTCCGGCTGGGGTGGTTGCACGGCAGCCTTCCGTGTAGAGATAACAGATCTTGGTGTGGTTGGTCTCTGTTAAAATATGTTTCGAATTTGAACCCAAGATGAGTCTGAATTTTTTGAATTAGATATTTTACGGATGTCAGAACATGTTGAGTACAGCCCGTCAAGCTGAGATGAGTCGGGCATGGCGAGTCAGTCTTCTATCCTTCGGTTTAGAGGTAACGGACCTTGGTGTGGTGGGTCTCTGTTAAATGTATCTTGAGTTTGAACTTAAGGCGAGTTTGAATATTTTGAATTAGATATTTTATGGATGTTCGAAATTGAGCAACCCATGATGCGGAAATTGCATCCATGTTGAAATTGCAATCAAGAACAGAATTTAGATTCTGTTTGAAATATACGGAAGTTCATTTCCGTATGGAAGTTGGCAAAGAAATCAAAACAGGAAAGTCCAATGCGTGAAGAATGTTAAAGATTAAAGTCGGTCGACAAGATTTTATAGAGAAAAATCCCACTTGGATTTGGATTTTGACGGAATGGGCAAGGATTTTCCTAATCCGCATTGATTTCGGCCTTTTTCTCGATCGTTTGTTTCTTTTACGGTTATATCTATATATTCATCTCATGGAGTATATGAAATGTAGAGAAGCGCCACTTTACGTGAGATCTTGGACACAACGTTTTCATAGATCTATGATGGAATTCATTATTGCTCTTTCCGTGGACATATGTCATTACAATCGAACCACATAAATTGGTGTCCAATTTATTTTATTGTTATGTCTATTTTATTGTTTGATTGCTTGTTTCTGCAATAGTCTTGCGACTAGGATTGACTTGAGGGAGATGAAAGAAATGAAAGTAGCCTTGGCCACTAGAGTCGGGCAAGCAATTGCCTTTGGTGGTTGACGTTGGTTTGAGATTAGTGTGGATAGGGGTAAGTAGTTTTAGGTTTTTTGCAGGTTCCGTTTGGAGCTTGGAACCTACCCTTGGATATTTGTTTTTTATTTTTTGGAACTTGGAACTTGGAACTACTCGTTGAAACTTGGAACCTATCCTATTATAAGTTCCAAGTTTTAATAAGTTCTTTTTACATTTTTATCTTTAGTTAAGTAAAACGAAAATAAACGCAACAATAAAAATGAACAAGGAATTTATTATCGATTGTCTAAGTACAGGTGTCCATATACAACTGTCGAATAGTATTTAGGAAATTTATAATTTTTAATGCATCGATTGCTATCGTATTATACATAATCATTATCTTGAAATAAACAATTGCTTGAACATAATTGCATTAAAGAAGCAATTGGAGCTTCCACTAGTCTTATGATTTATGAAAATAAAATTCTTAATCATAAAGTGAAAGTTCAGATTAGTAGTTTCACATTATACACTTATCATTAAATGCTATGGAATATCTCAGAATTACATGAAAACATAGACTAAGAAAAATAGAAAAATTTATTTTAAGTTCTAGCTTCTAGATTTCAAGTTTTACCAACTTAGAACCTTGAACTTATCCGTCTAAATATGTTATCTAAATTTTGGAACCTAAAACCTACCTTGCATACCTTGGAACCTGGAATGTACAGGTTCCCATCGGTGTGGTTCTCAAGTTCCAAGTTTTATCTTGAAACCATCTTCACCCCTAAGGGTGGAAGCTTCATGATTAGGAGGGGGATTGATAGGCGGTGGTTGTCTTATCCATCGAGGAGCTTAGTGTGGAACAAACACAAGCTTTGCTTTGATCATGATGATGATTCTTATGGCTTTTAGTGTTCTTACATGCAACAAGATGGTCACCCAGGTAGTGGATGAACATTCAGCATTTAAATCTTCTCTCTTAAGTAAATCAGCATCAGGTAAAGCTTCAGTTTTAAGCTTTTTGCAAGCTTTTTGGTTGTCTCCCTCCTTTCTGGCGATGAAGCTTTTGGCCTTATTCTTCTAAGAATTACATCTAACTCCAAGGAATCCGTGAATTTGATGAATGCTTTCATCTTGTTTTTCCAGATATTTTAGTCCTTGTTGTCGGAGTATGGAGGCTTTGTGTCACTTTGTCATTCCATAAGTCCTGATGCAATATTACTAGCCATGATAGATCATTAGCTCATAAGTAATATAGCATTTCAGAAATAATGAGCAACTGAGCTTTGATATTGATTGTTAGGGCTATAATTATCACCTCGAGGGGGTGAATATGTGAAAATGTGAAATTTAAAACAATCTAATCTAATATTGCTAAAGGACAGCATTTGGTGAGAAAGTGTACAATGATCATATCTTACTATTGTGCATATTCTATCACAGGAAATAATAAAGAGTTTTTTTTTTATCGGTCACACTATTTCTACTATAATACTCAAACTTTTGTCCTCCTTCTTTGCAGGGTGTAGGAGTAAAAAATCACTCCTAAAACTAAATCATCCCCACCCTAACATCCCTAAGAAGGTAGGTATTCGAACTCCCACATTTCCTTTCTTATGTGAAAAAGATGGTCACCGGAGCAAATTCCAGTGGTTAAATAATAAAAAGTTTAAGAGACAGAAAAATGCACATAATAATTATAGTGGTTTGGCTTTCACAAGTTTACGTTCACTCTCTCGCATTGACAACGTATCGGATGGATCAGAAATTGCAACACCTAAATATACTTGACTCAAGTAAGTGTGATCAAAATTCTTGATCTCACACTCTTTTAATTGCGACATCCAGATTTTCGCTTAACATGACCTTATGCCTAGAAGCACTATGACTATCATTGTGTCTAGTCGGAGCATCACAATTCCACTTGGCGAACCCACGGACATGGCGTCGATGACATGCTGTTTCGTCGCATCTCGAAGACACCGTGACAAGCGATTTCTACGCCACCACTTTGCTACAACGCCACCACATCATCCCGTCAACTTGGATTACCGCCACCATGGTTGCCGCAACAACGCCACAAAACCTCGTGGACTTCAAGCTCACGAATTAATTCCCTTGGACCAGTATCAGCCCATGAAGATGAGCCAAAAGGCTTAATAGGCCCAAGTGGATGGGCCCTGAAGTTAACATCCCATCTCTCTCAAGTCTTGGCCTCAACTCTCCTACATAGGGAAGTAATCAAGGGAGGTGTTAGTGCACGAAAGTAGGCTCTACGCGGTTCGGTTGATGGTGAGAGTAATTTCGAACATAAACGAACTAGGTTCGATGTTGGCAAGAGACCTAAACCTCACGAAACTTGCTCGAGGGCCTTATTGGTCTTTAGGGGAGACTCCATTTGTTGCTTGTCTTGGAGAGACTGGAGATGTAGTTTTTGTTGGTTGTTTATTAGTAAAACAAATAAAGGGAAACTTTCAAAAAAGGGCTTGAAATTAAAATTATTTCAAATAAGAGCTTGAAGTGTTATTATTTTTTAAATAAAAGCCTGAAGTGAATTTTATTTCAAATAAGGACTTGACTTTGCTAACCACAAGGGCGAGGGATAGCCTTGCCTGGGCTAGACTTTGCAACCCCAACCTTGGAGGAGGTTCCCCTCATGGCCATTTGCAAGGTCGGACCTCATTAGCCTCGGCCCCCATGCGAGGGCTTGATGACTTTTGCTAGCATTTGGCAAGGTTGTTGAGCCCTCGCCGGCTGTGGGTGAGACCACCCTTGCTAGATCTGGCTAGGTTTGACCTTGCCTGGGGCTAGTGAGGGCCAACCTTGGGGATGGCTGCGAGGGGTGGCCTCCCCAAAGGCAAGGGTTGCCTTGTCCCACCCTATGTGGGCATCACCGGTGGCCATTGGCAAAGAGAAATAAGAAAAATTAGAAAAAAGGAAAGAAAAAAGAAAAAAAGGAAGAAAAAAAGATAATTTTTTTTTTGGGATGAAAATGCCATTAACCAATCGGAAAATTTATTCAGCTGTCGAACAACGAGGGTGGGCCCTTATTTAAAACAACTAAGGCCACTTTAGGCCTTTGCTTAAAATAAGGTCCACTTTGAGCCATTGTTTAAGAAAATTAGGAGACTTGGGGGTTTTTTTTGGAATTTTCCCTAGATAAAATGGTATTTTTTCTTATCCCACATAGGAAAATAGGAGTATGTAGGCCACTATATAATTGTGGATGTTTTCTAACTAGTTTAGATGAAGACAATGAGTTGTGCATTAGACCTTGCCATACTCGCATGTGGGAGCATGAATAATTCCACACTTTACAATATGTCTTTCCAACGTATTTATTTACTTTGCAACCCTTTTTGAAGGGTGTCGATTTTTCTTTTTTTTGGAGTCAATATTAATCAAGTCTTGTCAAATTTTCTTTTAAAAAATTCAACTTTCTTTCCAATTGTTTTCCTTTGAGAGTTCTTGTGTTCATGGAGATAAATCACAATTATCATATGCTATTCTCATTCGAGACTTTACTATATCTTGGAGAGTTTTATTTTAGACACATTAGTAACATTGTCGAGCAAATAATTCCTCAGAGAGTGTTATCACACCTCAAAGTTTGATTTTATATCTTCCCAATCCAAAGCATTTTTCTCAATAGTCTCTCCAACTAAAAGAAATACTTTCAACATATGTTAGGGTTGATACCACGGAAAACCCCAAATTGGTACACATTTGACATATTTATCTCAAACTAACTTTTTGATCACAAAAACCCCAAATTGGAATACCCCTAACAAAATAAATTTACCCAAAACTACCACCAAGAACCTCAAACAAGTACACTTATGATAAATTTACTCCAAACTAATTTTTTTAACCACAAAAAAACTGTAAAATGGTACGCTTGTGACAAAAACACCCTCCGCTAAAATGGATTAATACCACAAAAAATCACAAAATTAGTAAACCTGTGACAAACAAAGGATAAAACCCCAAATTGGCGTACCCATCAATTATTAAGTGTTATCCAATTTAACAATTTAACAGAAATTAATGGTGGGTAAATTTGTCACATGTATATTAGTTTAGGATTTTTAGAGGTCGAAAAACTAGTTTGAGGTTTTTGTGGTTAAAAAATTAATTTGGAGTAAATTTATTACATATGTACCAATCTGGATTTTTCATGGTATTGACCCTTTTTATTATTATAATTAAATGGTCAACTTTCATGTGTCAAATTAAATTATGTTCTCAATATGATCGAAAGAACACAATCCACCTTGCCCTTAGGCAACAATAGCACCACGTGTGACTAACTCACAGCAAGCGTCCTTGCCAAACTTCAAAATTCGTATAGTTAAATTTATGTTTCCCATGTAAAGAACTAATATAGTTCGGACCTGAATTCTTAAAAGGCTCAAAAAGAATAAATAAGTGAGACATCCATTGTGGGATGAGAAAACTAATATAGTTGATGGGTTTCCTAGTTTTGAACCCAAAATGTTTTAATCCTTGTATTTTAAGCCACAATTCTATGTATAGATTATACTTTAAATGGCCTACAATAAGTGAAAAGAAGGCCCAAGACTAAGAGAAGGGATCTAAAATACTATAAGAAAATTTAAATAAAGATAAAACTGATATTGTTATATTAATTTTATTTACATTCAAATGACCGGCTATCCGAGTATTTATGTAACAAATTGGTAAAATCTTCTAGCGTTTGGCTCAATTGCGAAAACGTTTGAAAATAATTCTTTTTATATATTTTTTCTCAAACCGACATGCACTATTTGAAAGTTATAGGGCTATCCATGCCATGTCATCAAATTACAAATATAGATTTCGTTGAATTATAATAGGAAAGTTTTTATATAGAAAGTCTGAATAGAGTAAATGCAATGTCCCGCATGTGATAAATTGGGTCTACCATGGGCTCTAGGGTGGTCCGGATGAGATATATATTTTATTGTAAGAAAGATGCGTTTGCTAGCCATTGACTGAAAAAACATCAGTTCGGTTTATCTTGTAAATCGGCATCCGTTCATACCAACTTTGTAGGCTTTCACCATCACAATCTTATGCAATGATGTCATGATATTCATCAAAGTTTATACTTTATAACAATTTCTTTGACTAATGATGGTCGAGAAAAAGAGAGATCCTGAGACCTCATGACACACATATTTTTGTCAAGGGCGTGACCTAACTTGTTCTACTTTTTTCTACCCTCGTCACGGATGACTTCATATGTACCAACGAATAGATGCAATCAACACAACTTTTTTCTTTTTTTCTAGGAAAAGAAGGATTGACCTATTTAATCTCCCTAAATCTAGTCACGATTGACTTTATATGTACTGAATTGACTTATAGAAACAATCACATTCGAGAAACTTGAGAATTCGTATTGCCTACCAACATTCCAATCTACAAATTTTTTTTCTATCCACTCTGTAGATCCCTTTTTTTTTTGTCATCCTATACAACATGCTCCCCATGATTTTAGGGTATTGCTCCTTTTCCTTTCTTTCCAAGATGCCATCAATAGCATTGATGCAAAGGACAAACATGTTACGGAAGATGAATAATTCGAAAATTATTTTTTTTAAAATGATCATTTATATCGCTTATAGAAATGAATAAATAAAAATATTTTCATTGCTATGAAAAAAATTATATGTAAATTATTATTAATAATAAAGATATTCTCTATTGTTTAATTATTTCAAAAAATATAAGAGATTATTTTTTAGTTATTTATTTTTAATAAAACATATGAAATGATAAGAAGATTTTCTCAGGGAAAGTGCATGGGATGGGAGCTCCGTCATTGCAGAGAAGATCTAAGCCCATAAGACACAACATCATCATATTCTTCCGTACGTATCTCCTTAAATGACTCATTTTGCATTTTGCACGGCTCGACAACGCATCAAGCGTCTGATTTTGTCTTAACATCGTCTGGCCGGACTCCTCCTCGTCCTCCAGCTAGTGTTTGAACCCAATCTAGCCCCGCATTTTTTCCACCGAATAAACGGAAAATTCCTTTTCTTTCGGCCCGCCGGACCAAACCCGCCTCACCATTCCAATCTCACTTCTTCACAATCCGACCAACACGAGGCGTTGCGCTTTTCGAGTGAATAACGATCGGCTCATTGCTCATCTAATCTCTCTTGACGCTTGGGGCAAATACTCTCTACTTCTCTGTTTAATCATTCAGTAAGTTGCTAATCGTGTGCATCACGGGATCAACAATGGTGCTGATCGTGTGCATCACACGGTTGCTAGTTGTGTGCAGCACACGATGAGCAACTGTTGCCGACCGTGTGCGACATGCACAAGTGCACGACCGGCTGCTAATCATGCACCACGCGATTAGCAACTATTGCTGGTCGCCTCATAAAAGGATGATCAGCAACAGTTGCTGAGGTGTGTGTGTGATGAAAGTGTGTGTCGTGTAGTGCGTACGCAAGAAGAGAAAAAGATTTTTTCTCTCGTTCTAGCCGTGATTGAAACGTCAAGTGTGTGGAGGATTGTCTTCACGAGATTGCTAGCACAATCATAATTGCGATTATTCATGAGTTTTCTCTTCTGTTTGACATTTGTTGGTGGTGTGTCTGAATTAGAGATTTCACGATTATGGAGCTCAAGCTGAAGAGCGTTCGAATCAATTTATTTAAAACATGTTTTAAGAGGTAATCTGTAAAATCCCATTTGATTTTTTTGATTAAAATATATGAATAGCGCTTTTGAAGATGCATATAATAGATTTTTATTTTTTCTTTCGTTGCGTTTATGTTAATTTTTTTCTATACATGTTACGTAAAACCCCAACATTCAATTCCTAATTCCATCGGCCAGTTTGATCCCTGAACCTAGAAATGAGGAATCAGTCCTCCTAATCTGGTTTTTTTGTTACACCTCGAAACCGGACAAGACTGAGACTCTCATCTCTTGTTCCTTTGTATAATGGCAAGTGATTATTAGATGAATTATTAGAGAACGGCCCACATGCAAAGCGTTGACTTTCAGCAGATCTAAGCCAACAAACTGGAACACGGCGGGGTTTGAAAACTGCTCCCCTCGAGATTAGTTATGTCGACATAGTTTCGACACTCGGAAGTGTCCCCTCTCGCTTGTCAGTTCTGACTTCCCCGGGGGAATTTCCAACCCCCCCTTCGTGCCTACTTCCACGTTCTGTACCTGCTGCGAATAATGCCTCTATTGCGGATATTAAATATAATTCGAGTTGAATAGGCAGCGATCTCATCGCCCTAGATGCATACAAAATAGGGTTTCGAGACGGTCTGTCATTGTCGAACTGGGCTGAAAGTGTCCTCATTTTCACTCCATTAGGCAGCCGCAGCACAGGTTGCTTTCATGCACGGCTGATGCAGGAACAAGCAAGCCGCACGCTCTGTTTTCGCTTCGAGTCCTCCTCGTCCTCCTGCTCTCGGGTTCGCTTCGATCGCGTTTTTGATCCCGGGAATTGAATTGCGATGGCGGGCGAGCTGAGCCGGCGTTGCTCGTGTCGGTTCTTGATGCTGTGCGTTCTCGTCCTTCTCCCCTCGCTCGTCCTCGGGGACTGCACGTGCGACGGCGGCGCCGGCGGGGGGCGCAACAAGAAAGAGGCTCTCAGGTACAAAGTGGGCGCGATAGCCGCCATCCTCTTAGCGGGCGCGGTGGGCGTGTGCATCCCGCTGCTCGGGAAGGTCGTCCCGGCCCTGCGCCCCGAGAAGGACGTGTTCTTCCTCGTCAAGGCGTTCGCGGCGGGCGTGATCCTCGCGACGGGCCTCATCCACGTCCTCCCCGACGCGTTCGACCACCTGACGTCGCCGTGCCTCGACGAGAACCCCTGGGGCAAGTTCCCATTTGCGGGGTTCGTGGCCATGGTCTCCGCGATCGGGACGCTGATGGTGGACACCTACGCGACCTCCTACTACACGAGGTCCCATTTCAGCAAGGCTCGGCCGGTGGCGAGCGTGGGGGACGAGGAGCACGCCGCCGCCGGCGAAGACCACGGCGGGCATTTGCACGTGCACACCCACGCGACTCACGGCCACGCCCACGGCTCGGCCTACCAGGATCAAGAACCGGGCATATCGGAGCTTCTTCGCCATAGAGTCGTATCGCAGGTAACATGGATCAATCTTCCAAATTCCTTCGAATGGGTTCTCTTCAAGATATGACCTGAATGCAAATATGGTGTTTTCCGGGGGACAAAATGATAAAATAAACAGGTGTTGGAACTGGGGATCGTGGTGCACTCGGTGATAATAGGGATTTCGCTGGGGACTTCCGGGAGTGCGAAGACGGTGAAGCCATTGATGGCTGCCTTGACTTTCCATCAGTTCTTTGAAGGCATGGGACTCGGCGGATGCATCACTCAGGTAAATAATAACTCATTTCATTCCATTCATTTTGACCTAATGAGCTTCTCCCACTTTTTTTTATATATATATAATTGCCTTAATAATATTTCAAGATTATAATAATTTCGAGTCGCCAAATTTAACTAGGCCTTTATCCACCGTTAAGAGGCCACTTGCTTCCATGAGCATTTTCGAGATGTTGAGGTAAGTTTGTAGTGATAACTCGTGCAGGTTTTGATTAGATTTGTAACGCATCCATGCCATGTTAGTTGATACTCTATGTGGAATTAAACGAGGAAAAAGATTTGAGCCACCGACATCGAGTTGAGAACATTAGACTCAGATGATTCGCGTTATTTAATGATTTTATTGTCAGACGATGTCGTTGACCTACGACCTCCATTGACTTAGAGCAGGTGTTTTTCTTTTCACGAATGAATTATAATAATGATTATTTACCCATTAATTAATCACTGTTTTGGTTTTCCCCTGCTTCGGAAAGGCCAAGTTCAAGGCAAGAGCCACAATAATAATGGCCTTCTTCTTCTCGCTCACCACGCCGGTCGGGATTGCCATCGGCATCGGGATATCCAACACGTACGATGAGAGCAGCCCGAGGGCGCTGATCATCGAGGGCGTCTTCAATGCTGCGTCTGCTGGCATCCTGGTCTACATGGCGCTCGTCGACCTGCTCGCGGCGGACTTCATGAGCGCTAAGGTGCAGGGGAACGGGAGGCTCCAACTGTTGTGCAATTGCTTCCTCCTCTTCGGTGCTGGTTGTATGGCCTTCTTGGCCAAATGGGCATGAATGAGTCCCAAAACTATTTTGTTCTACAAAATGTTTATGATAAAAATGGCGTTCAACTCTCTCTCTCTCTCTCTCTCTCTCTCTCTCTCTCTCTCTCTCTCTCTCTCTCTCTCTCTCTCTCTCTCTCTCTCTCTCTCTCTCTCTCTCTCATTTCTCAATTTGGTGCATTGGATTTTCTTGCTCACATATCTGTTCACATATCCGATTTTACATCAATCTTTCTCTTCATGAATAAAATAAAGGTTGAATTTCGTGTTTATATGATATATTTATGTAAAACATATAGAAACTCGGTCACAATTAAAAAATTATTAATTGTCGTCATGATATGACATAGAGAAATTTTGTATAACTACTTACATGATAATGGGAAGAAGTACACCCCAAGTGTCAAAAGTTGATACGGGTGAATGCTTAAGTGCCAATTCCAATGATGCTTGCTGGAAATTCGATGTGACATTATTTTAATAATAAAACTGGTTTATGTAGCTAGTTGGAACATCTACTAAGCAATTCTTGTCCCAAAACGATGTCATTTTGTCCTGAAAATTGATTTTTAATATAAATTAAATTAAAAATTGAATAGAAAAAGGAGGAGACGACATTTAGTAAAGGCCTCCATAGCCCTCGCCACTGTCGCCGACCCACCATTGCCGTAAAAGGGTTGGTGATGGTAGGGCCTGAGTCACACAACTGCCAGAAAGGGCTTTCAACCTTGGCCTACCATGGGCTAGGCCCTCCCTCAAATCTAATGAGGATTGTCAACCCTCGCCTACAATCAGCCAACATCGTCGGCCCTTGCCCAGATTGGGCCAAGGCCCGCTGCTAGTTGGGGCGAGGTTGCCACCTAGCCCCACCATACATAGCGGCGGCCCTTAGCCCTCGCCTGTAGTTGGTCATGGTTGCTAACCACTAGTTGGGGCTCGAGGACCTCGACCGACCCTCACCCGACCGTCACTAGCCATTTTCGGCAATGGTGGGGCAATAGTGATGAGAGTTGTGGAGGCCCTTACTGAATTTGCCTCCTTTTAATTTAATTTAATTAATATTTATATTAAAATCAAATTTCGAAGTAAAACAATGTCATTGTGAGCTTATTTAGCCACATTAGTGCCGTATGGATAATTGTTTTTAAAGAATTGCCACGTTAGTAAAAAAATCTCGTTGGAAAAAGTCACATTAACAATTTGGCCAGAAATTCTTGCCGTTAGTACTTAAATGTTCATTTCTTCTATGATTTTTGCACTAAAGTATACAGTTTTAAAGTTTTTATATTTATGTGTCCACCCGTGCCTTTTAGCACTTGGGATATATGCTCTTCATGATTGTCATATTGAGAGAATATAATAAAAATCTCGCAAAGGTATAACTAACAGGAATAATTTTTTAATGTAAAGAACTTGCCAATTAAATAGTAAAGTACCGCATCATTATTGAATGTAAAGAATTTGCCAATTAAAGTATTATGAATGGCCCCAATGGTACGAAACAATGATAAAACAAAATCGGAATATATCCGTTTTATTTTCACTATCTATTAAAAAAAATATCTATTATATTCTCTCCATGTGACCTTTAATCATATTCTTCTTTTCCTATCCGCGTCTTTTTGAGTGCTTCCTCCACTCCCACTAACTGAGTCCATAACAGCCTCCAACTCGTAATCATCTTCGCAACCGAGTGAACTCAGTTGTGAAAAGAAGAATTTTCCAAGGCATCATCGGCATCATGAGTGCTTCATCCGAGCTCGTGTTCATCCCATTTCCGGCCGCCGGCCACCTGGTGTCGATGGTGGAGATGGCCAAGCTCCTCGTCGACCGCGATGATCGACTCTCCGTCGCCGTCCTCATCATGAAGTTTCCCTTCGACTCCGAGATTGATTCCCTCATCGACTCGCTCGCCGCCTCCGTAGCTGCCCGCATCCGCTTCGTCCTCGTCCCTAGGCGAAGCCACTCCCCGAGGACGTCTCGCCGGGCCTTCATCCATCACTTCATGGAGAGCCACAAAGCCGATGTCCGAGACGCCGTCGCCGAGCTCTCTGCCGGCGGCTCACCACGGCTCGCCGGGCTCGTCATCGACATGTTTTGCGCCACGATGATCGACGTGGGCGTCGAGTTCGGCGTCCCTTCCTACGTGTTCTTCACGTCGGGCGCGGCGTTCCTCGGAGTCATGCTGCACCTCCAGTCTCTCCGAGACGAGCAACACATGGACCCGACCAGCCTCAAGGGCTCGGACGCCGAGCTGGACTTCCCGTGCTTCGCTAACCCGCTGCCTGCCGCCAAGTTCTTGCCCATGGATGTGTTTAGGGAAGAAGACTGCCGGATATCCTTGGACCTCGCCCTGAGATATAGGGAAACCAAGGGCATTTTGGTAAATACATTCGCTGAGCTGGAACCACGTCCGGTGGAGGCCCTGGCCAGCTTGGGAGCACCCGCGGTGTACCCCGTGGGCCCCATACTGAACATCAGGTTGAGAGCAAAAGGGGTTTCGAGACCCTGGACTGGCTCGATCAGCAGCCGGATGCGTCGGTGGTGTTCCTGTGCTTCGGGAGCAAGGGGTGCTTCGACGAGCACCAGGCAAAAGAGATTGCCCAGGCGTTGGAGCGGAGCGGGTGCCGCTTCCTGTGGTCCCTACGACGGCCACCGGCGAAGGGCAAGCAGGAAGCCCCCCGTGACTACGAAGATCCCGCGGAGGTCCTGCCCGAGGGTTTCCTCAATAGGATGGCCGGGGTCGGGAGAGTGATCGGGTGGGCTCCGCAGGTCGCGGTCCTGGCCCACCCGGCCATCGGAGGGTTCGTGTCGCACTGCGGGTGGAACTCCATCTTAGAGAGCATATGGTTCGGCGTGCCGATCGCCGCTTGGCCTCAGCAGGCGGAGCAACAGTTCAACGCGTTCCAGCTGGTGGTAGAGCTCGGCCTCGCGGCCGACATCAAGATGGATCATCGGAGAGATTTTGTCGAAGGTAGCGACGGCGTCGTGACGGCAGACGAGATAGAAGGAGGGATAAGGAAGTTAATGGCGGGCGAGGAGGCCGGGGAGAGGAGGAAGAAGGTGAAGGGGTTGAGCGAGAAAAGCAGGAAGGCTGTGATGGAAGGTGGCTCTTCTTTTTGTCCTTGGCTCGCTTCATTGAGGATGTCTGCAGTCATTGAGCCTTCGTTTAGCTAGGAGACAGCGTTGGCTGGTAGCTTGAGTGCTGTTGGCATTTTGATGCTATGATTACTTGGAGGGCGTGTTTTAGGGTTTCCGTGGCTATAATCCATGTTTGATTATTCTAGCGTTTTTGTGGCTATAATCCATGCTTGATTTTCGTGACCCTTGACACGTTTCTTGTGGAGCCAGTCGATTTGGGTTTGGCCCAGGATCCGAAATATGCAAAGGTAACGACATATATAGAATTGTTCAAAAAGACATCATCGGTAAAATTCCATGACGTGTCTTTGCATATCGGTGAAAATATTTATTACAAATGTACTAATTTAAGTTTTTTACGGTTTAAAAATTAATTTAAGCATAAATATATTAATTTAGATTTTTTTGTGGTCATTCGAGATGAATTTATCTTATATATACTAATTTAAATTTTTTTATAATAAAAAAATTCATTTGAAATAAAATAATTATGAATATACTAATTTGAAATTTTTCGTATTATTACGCCCATTAAAATACTACGAATCTCCTTTTCCTAGGCTGCGAAACAATTAAAAAGACCGAAAAATAAAGCAGAAGAAACCAGTGCAGGGATAGGTGTAATATTTTTTAAATAATTTTAAATTAGTTTTGTTGTCGTTTTGTCTTAAGGAATAGTTAATTATATTCCACCACGTCACCATTCCATTGATGGAGTGCGCTTGGAAAGTGTGACCTCCGAAAAGTCCCACATGGGGCTGTCGCTCAAAGGAAAGTGGGTATTTAAAAAAGATCGTGAGGTAAATAGCTCACGACCTTACTTGAACAGGATCTGTTCTACAGGTACGTATCTCTGTCTTCTAGAGACCAAAGGAGACAGGAACCAAAGTCTGGTGGATGAACCGTGGCCGTGTAACCACAACTGCGGCGGATCTGTTGCCGCCGACCCTTTGGAGTTGTAGAGGATCGTTCTCAGTCAGAGTGTCTTTGGCTGGGGTGGTCACACGGCGGTCTGACAGACTATCCCTAATTAATATTCTTTCTTTCGATGATTTTTATTGCTCCGCTCATCCAGGAGCCTCTGGATATGGGGCACCATCGATCAGCATGGTGCAGAACATCTATTGTGATTTTTGCAAATGACAGACATCATCATACAATGAAAAACAGGTCGTGGCCAAAACCCAAATGATCTGTTTTCTTTATGACATATTAACATGGATCATACTCACGAGATTACTAGAACACACATGGAAGATTCAAAACACTTACCTTATGAAAGCAAGTAAAGAGAAGTAGTCAAAACTAAAGGCTCATTGTCTCCGGACATCCTCGATGAAGCGAGCCAAAGACAAGTAAGAAGAGCCACCCTCCATCAAAGCCTTCCTGCTCTTCTCGCTCGCCTGCTTCACCCTCTTCCTCCTCTCCCTGGCCTCCTCGCCCTCCACTAACTTCCTTATCCCTCCCTCTATCTCGTTTGCCGTCACAAAGTTGCTCCCCATGGCGAGATCTCTCCGGTAATCCATCTTGATCTCCACCGCGAGGCTGAGCTCCACCACCAGCTCAAAGGCGTTGAGCTGTTGGTCCGCATACTGGGGCCATGTGGCGACCGGCACGCCGAACCATATGGTCTCTAGGGTGGAGTTCCACCCACAGTGGGACACGAACCCTCCGATGGCAGGGTGGCCTAGGATCGCGACCTGCGGGGCCCAACCAATCACTCTGCCGACCCCAGCTGTCTTGTCCAGGAACCCCTCGGGCAGGACCTCTGCCGGATTCGCATAGTCCGAGGGGGCTTCCATCTTGCCCTTCGCAGGTGGCCGACGTAGGGACCACAGGAAGCGGCACCCGCTCTGCTCCAACGCACGAGCAATCTCCTTCGCCTGGTCCTCGTTGAAGCTCCCAAGGCTCCCGAAGCACAGGAACACCACTGATGCGGCCGGCTGCTGGTCGAGCCACTCCAGAATCTCGAAACCCTGTAAACTATTATTACCTTCCGGCCCCTTTTTACGCTCAACCTTGATGTTCACTATGGGGCCCACAGGGTACACCGCCGGCACTCCAAGGCCCGCCAGGGCCTCCACCGCGCGGGGTTCCAGCTCGGTGAATGTATTTACCAAGATGCCTCTGGTTTCCCTAGCCCTTAGGGCGTGGCTCAAGAGTAGCCGGCGGCCTTCATTCATGAATACTTCGGAGGGCAAGAATTTGGCGGCAGGCAGCGGGTTCCTGAAGCCTGGAAAGTCCAGCTCGGCATCTGAGCCCTCAAGCCGGGTCAGGTCCATGTGGTGCTCGTCTTGGAGCGACTGGAGGTGCAGAATCAAGCTGAGAGCTGCAGCACTCGACGTGAAGAACACGTAGGAAGGGACGCCAAGGTCGCTGGCCACTTCGATCATCGTCGTGCAGAACATGTCAACGACGAGCCCGGCGAGTCGTGGGGATCCGCACCTGTGGAGATCAGCCATGGCTTCTCGGACGTCAGCTTTGTGGCTCTCGATGAAGTGAGCGAGGAAGGCCACCCGGAACGTATCTGGTGAGGCGTTTTGCGAAGGAAGGATCACGAATCGGATACCAGCAGCGACAGAGGCTGCAAGCGACTTGATGCGGGAGTCAACCTCCGAGTCGAAGGGCAACTTCATGATGAGGACGGTGACGGAGAGCCGGTCGTCATGGTCCACAAGGAGCTTGGCGAATTCCACTGTCGGCACCAGGTGACCGAGGCCCGGCCATGGGATGAACACGAGATGAGATTTAGTACCCATATCACGATGACGACGATGCCTCCAAAATTTCTTCTTTTCCCTTGCCGAGTTGGCTCGAATGCGAAGGATAAACACCAGGCGAAGGGAGGCTCTTATTGCTTTGCTTGCCATTGGTTTACTCCACGAACCAAATTTAAAAATTAGGATGCTTTGGATTCCTTCTATATGCTCGAAAAGTCAAACCAACGAGAGAACATGGGGCGCTTCATATGATGGATGTCACATCATGACATATTAATAAGTTATTGCGTGTTCCGTAAGTCATTTGGACTCGACACTTTATACTAGATAGTCTACATAACCAACAATTTAAATGAGGTCAGCTTATATAGTTTATACATCATAACTCAATTTAGGAGTTATTGCGTGATGTCTACTCTCAACCAATGAGCTCAGCTTATATAGTTTAAGTCCTCATTGGACTTTGGTTATTATAGGACTCTATCTTGGAGATAGCTGGAATCCTTCGGGGTGCAATCTGCCGGTCAAAAGAACTAATTGGACTTTGGTATCGAGCTTAACCAATAATCCTTCATAATCGTGAAAGCATGAATTATTGTAGTTTCTTTATGAGAGTATTGTCTCTTATTGCAAATGGAACATCAAGAGGATACTTAAGACTTGGCCATGCACCATTTATGTCAGTAGTACAATATGTCTCCAGGAGAGGTTCCTTTTTGACATACATGTTGATCATATCCAAGGGTTCTTTGAGTCTTGACAGGAAGTCGGCAAGAACATTTTTAGTCCCTACAATGTGTTTGACTTCAAATGAATATTTTGAAAACTATTCAGTCCATTAGAGCAATTGCGGATGGGGAACCTGTTTCTGTTTGAATTTCAACATATGAGGGAAAGAGGATATGTCCATTTCGACAAGGAAATGATGTCTAATGAGATGAAATTCGAACTTTTTGATTCCATACTTTACGGCAAGTATCTCCTTGAAAGTGGAATGGTAATGGATCTCTGCTTGAGAAAATCGACCACTTTTGTAGGCACAAATATATTTGGTTCCATCAATTTCTTCGAAGAGAATGGTTGCCCAGTATTTGTTGCTAGCATCAGGTTGGAGAATCTATTTGCCAATGGAGGAGATTTTCAAAGGAGGAAGGCATTGTAGAGTTTGTTTAAGCTGAGAAACAGCTTGAGTCTACTTTTGTCCCCAAGGAGGAGCATTTTTCTTGAGCATTCTCTAGAGTGGTCGGAGAATTTTAGAAATTTGGGGAACAAAATCCCCCAAATAATTGACAATGCTAAGGAATTGCCGAACTTGCTTAGTGGTGAGATCCTTTTCGGGAAACTTCTGAGGTTCATTAGTAATATGAGATTAAGGGCAATAGGTTCCTTCTTTGAGGTGCATGTCAAGGAATTCAATTTCCTTTTGGGTAAGAATCATTTTTTTTTTCGAGATAGCATAATTCCATGCTGTTTGACAATATCAGCAAATTTGATCAAAATGTGACAATGAGATTCTTCATGGACTGAAGAGAAGGATATCATCAATATAGATATGTGAATTGATAGAATGGGTTCAAAAATCTTACACATAGCTTTTTGGAAAAAGGGAATGTGCATTTTTGAGACCAAAATGGATAACTATCCATTGGAAATGTTGGTTTGTGATACAAAACCCGATTTTTGGTCCGTCTGTTGGATCAATACCCAATTGCCAAAATCCTACCTTGAGGTCGAACTTTGAATAGATTTTTGCTTGGGTAAGGCTAAGAAAGAGAGAGTTTCAATGGGGGCAATGAGAATTTATCATCTTGGAGGAACTGATTCAGAAGTTGATAGTTGATAACTAACCTCATTTTCCCACGATTTTATTTTGCTCGCTTGTTGACATAGAATGTCTCATATGCCCATTGAGGATTAGATGGTTCAATGAGACATTGTGCCAATAGTTCTGCGCATTCTTATTGAGCAAGTGCAAGGTGTTTCGGGCTCATCCCAAAATGACTAGCCTTCGTAGGATTTATGTCTTCATTCCTTTTGAAAGGGAGTTTGACATAAAAGAGGAGATTTTTCCACAAGGGCTTAGTGCAAGTTTGGGAGAATTGAGAGTGTGACTCAACACAAGAGGAGAATAAACTTTGGATGATCGGATCCAGCATGGCTGGTTGGAGAGCATAGAATCTTTTGATATCCACGAATTCACGGAATTGATTTTTAAAACGAAAACCATGTGAAATGATTCTAAGCTTCGGGAGTTGGGTCAAGATGTCCCAACCAATGATGATATCTTTGTCTAGATATCCGGAACCAAGGACTTTGGTGGTGATGAACATTTGGGGAAGAATTGAATGGTGATAGGTTTACTACGGTACTTAATAGCAAAAGCATCACCAGAAGCATAATTGAAATACTTGCCATAAGTTTGCAACTTAGGTTGTTGAGCTTAGTTCATAGGAACCCTTTATGTCAAATTGCTAAATGGTATAACACATGACAGTTGGTTGATGTATCAATTTGGGAGTTTACTTTTTGTTTATCATAGTTGTACTAGTTTTGTTGATTTTTTGTGGTATTAATCTAATTTAACGGATGATATATTTATCATAAATGTACCGATTTAGTTTTTTTTGCAGTTTAAAAATTAGTTTGAGGTAAATTTGTCACAAGTATATCAATTTGGTTTTTTTTGTGTGTGGTCATTTGGGATAAATTTGTCTTAGGTGTACTAATTTATATTTTTTATAGTCAAAAAATTCATTTGAAGTAAAATTATTACGAATATATCAATTTGTGATTTTTCATAGTATTACCCCGTTAAAATACGATGAATCTCCCTTTCTCAGGCTATGAAACAATTAAAAAGACCAAAAAACAAAGCAGAAGAAACCAATGGAGGGATAGGTGTAATATTTTTTAAATAATTTTAAATTGGTTTTGTTGTCGTTCTATCTTAAAGAATAGTTAATTATATTCCATCCACATCACAATTCCATTGATGGAGTGCACTTGCCAAGTGCGACCTCCGAAAAGTCCCACATCGGGCTGTCGCTCAAAGGAAAGTGGGTATTTAAAGAAGAGAGTGAGCCGAAGAGCTTTACGACCTTACTTGAACAGGATCTGTTCTATAGGCTCGTACCTCTGTGTCCTTGAGACCTAAGGAGACAGGAACCAAAGTCTGGTGGATGAACTCTGGCCGTGCGACCAGAGCGTGATTAACGTCTTCGGTGGGTCCTGTTCGGACCCCTCAAAGTCGTAGAGGATCGTTCTTAGTCGGAGTCTCTGGCTGGGGTGGTCGCACGGCGGTCTGACAGACTAACCCCTTTCATCTTTTTCTTCTTTTTGGTCCTTTTAATTGTGGCATGGAGGTGGAACTCAGTGTTCCAGTCTGAACTCGGTCGCGTCGATGCCGTGCCCGTCCTGCAGCCTCTGGAGATGGAGCAGCATCGGCCCAGGAAAGCCGGGCTCAATGCGAAGAACACGTCGGCGGGGACCTGGAGCTCGCTCGCTGCGTCGATCATCATCGCGCAGGACGTGCTGAATACAGCCCAGCAAAGTCGGACCAGAGCGTGATTAACGTCTTCGGTGGGTCCTGTTCGGACCCCTCAAAGTCGTAGAGGATCGTTCTTAGTCGGAGTCTCTGGCTGGGGTGGTCGCACGGCGGTCTGACAGACTAACCCCTTTCATCTTTTTCTTCTTTTTGGTCCTTTTAATTGTGGCATGGAGGTGGAACTCAGTGTTCCAGTCTGAACTCGGTCGCGTCGATGCCGTGCCCGTCCTGCGGCCTCTGGAGATGGAGCAGCATCGGCCCAGGAAAGCCGGGCTCAATGCGAAGAACACGTCGGCGGGGACCTGGAGCTCGCTCGCTGCGTCGATCATCATCGCGCAGGACGTGCTGAATACAGCCCAGCGAAAGCACACGCTCCACCATTGCCCCCCTCTGGCAATAGCGGCGCCAGGTGCAGTGAACTCGGAGCTAGCGTCCTCATTGAACTTCTCACTTAAATATGTTTTCACGCAAAGAGCTGATAATGTTAGTGGGCTTTTGGTTTTGAATCCAAAATGTTTTACTCCTCGTATTTCAGCTACTATTCTATGTATAGATTACAGTTTAAATGGCCCACATTCAGTTAAAAGAAGGCCCAAGACTAAGAGAAAGAGGGGTGTGCAATCGGACCGGTTCTATTACCCAAAAAACAGGTCTAAGAATCGATTTCCATTGGAGCCGATCTGGGAAAATGTTTCAAATTTTTGAAACTAATTATAATTGGTTTGGGAACAGGTTCCGAGTAGTCGCCCTATTTTGGAATTGGGAACCATTTCAAAATTGATTTAAGCTAAAAAAACCAAAACCCTCATTTCTTTTCCCTTAAATTTTATTCTAAGCATTCATTTGTCAATTGTTTTCCCTCATAACTCCTCGCTAGTTTTTCCTCCTTTATGTTTCGTGTTTGAACTTTTTATTGTTTATAAATTGTATATGACTATAAGAGTTCATCTTATAGATTGTTGTTTTTGGTGGATAGGGATTTTTGTTGTTCATCTTTTACTTTAAGTTTTTTTGTTACTTATAATCTCATATGATTTTGCTCCCCAAATTGGGGTCACATGGCGATCTGCATGCTGAACCATATGCTCTCTAGGGTGGAGTCCCACCCAAGATGCGATGTGAACCCTCCTCCGATGGCTCGGCAGGTCATGATCACAACCTGAGGGGCTCCGACCCTAGCCATCCTGTCCAGGAGCCCCTTGGGCAAGACATTTGCAGGATCTGCATGATCCTAGGGGGCTTCTAGTTTGCCCTTCACAGGCGACCGCCATAGATACTTCAGGAAGCGACGCCCGCTTCGCTCCAATGCCTAGGCAATCTCTTTCACTTGTTCCTCATTGAAGCTCCCAAAGCTCCTGAAGCATAGGAACACCACCGACGAATTCGACTGCTGGTCGAGCCATTCCAAGATCTTCGAACCGTGAGGTTCTAGCTTGGCGAATGTATCTACCAAAATGCCCTTGGTTTCCCTAAATCTCAAGGCCAGGGTCAAGTGTACCCAGCAGTCTTCTTTCACGTAAACTTCGCAAGGCAAGAATTTGGGGGCGGGCTTTGGGTTCGTTCGAGAAAATATTGGGTACACTAGTGATTTACACCTAAGCAAAAAACTAGTCCATTCAATATACGACACGTGTCCCGTGGGCTCCATATTTCTGATTTTCCCCAAAATTTCCTCACTTGTCTTCTTTGCTCTTTCTCTTCCTCCGTCTCTCTCTCTGCTCCGTCCCTTCCTTCAAAAACAGAGGCCGAGATCTCGGTTGTTTATGGAAGTCGGTCCTTCCTTCACCGAGATCTCGGCCTTAGTCGACCGGCCGGCCATGGAGACCGAGATCTTGATGCAGGGGAGGAAGGCGGTGGCGTCTCGAGGTTGAGCTTCTTGCTAAGGAGCTTGCCGGGCATGGCGTCGGTGAGGCCTAGCTCGTCGGCTCCGCCGTCGACCAGGAGGGGGGCGACCGCCACCCACGGCTGGTAGCCCAGGACTCTCTCCGGGGGCAAAGCGCGAGTCGGGAGGGAGAGAGAAGCCACTGTCGTTGCTGCGTTTGGGGAGGGAGAGAAGACCGTGAAGAGAGAGAGGGGAGAGAGACGCAGCAATTTCTGAAAGTTTTGAGGAAAATCAGAAATATGGGCCCACGGGACACGTGTCGCATATTGAATGGACTAGTTTTTTGCTTAGGTGTAAATCACTAGTGTACCCAATATTTTCTCGGTTCGCGAAGCACGGGAAGTCCAGCTCAGCTCAACGATCATTTGCGCTGAAAATCGCCTGCCTAACAACATCCACTGACGAACATCATCTCGCAAGCATTGACATGGATGCCGGCCAGCTTTTATCTTTAAGGTTTTAGAGTTTCTTAGCCGGCTGAGACGGTCATCCGGAGCGCGAGCGTATTCTTTTTTCCTTGTTTAATCCGACGCATGAGGTTCTGCACATGGTTGGCGGTGAAATGCATGAATCGTCGGCTTCTTTGCTTTTCTTAGGAGGTCATGCCTATTTTAAGATAATAGATTAGATTCATTTTTGGGGACTCTACCCTATTTAACGTGTTTGGGACTCGCTTTCTCTCTCCAGCATGGAGCACGGGAGTGACGGGCCAAGAAAGAGAAGTGAATGCACAATCACTTCAATTAAAATACTAGGAATCCCCCTTGCCAAGCTACTAAACAATTAAAAACACAAAAACAAAAGAGAAGAAACCGGTGGAGGGAGCGGCGTAATATTCTTTACATAAAATTTTATATTGGTTCTATTTTCATTTTTCAATAAAAGAATATTTAATTATATTCCATCCATCTTACCTTTCCATTGATGGAGTGCGACCTCCGAAAAGTCCCACATCGGAATCTCGCTCCAAGGAAAATGGGTATTTAAAGAAGGGAGCGATGTGAAAGGGGCACGACCTTGCTTGAACAGGATCTGTTCTACAGGCTCGTACCATTGAAAATGGCGGTGTAGAGGAAGCGGATCGTGGATTTGCAATTATGTCGGGAGCGGTAGTCGTAAAACGAGCAACAAATAAATGGAGATCCAACTGTTGGACCTCTAGGAGAAGACGGTGGTAAATACCAGTTCATTGTCTCCTATGGACCACCTAAACCTCCTAAGGTAACCTCACCTCCACCTCCCTGCAAACCACTCACTCCTCCTCCTCAACCTCCAACCAAACCCATGATCACTTCTCCTTTCTACAAGCCCATTCAAAAATGGGTAAAGAAGAATTCTTCATGTCCTCTAAACTTACCAAGACCAAGCACCTGTATATCCCAACCAGTTCCACCCCCAAACCCATGATCACTTCTCCTTTCTACAAGCCCATTCAAAAATGGGTAAAGAAGAATCCTTCATGTCCTCTAAACTTACCAAGACCAAGCACCTGTATATCCCAACCAGTTCCACCCCCTGTTTTACCCAGCATATGCATGTTCCACCCTGATGACTTCCCTCCACTCGAGGCTATCGAATCATCTGAAACCAGCACTTATCCTCGGAAATTTCCTCCACTGGAAAAGTTCTCTGACCCTCACCAAAGATTTCAGCACTCCCCCAAGATCCCAAACCCCACGGGCCTTGATGCCCAAGGACAACGGAAACAGCCCTCTGCTGCTGAAACTGTCTTGAACTGGCAAACTGAAAATGCTTTGGCCCAAAATGAGCTTCTTGGCAGTGTTGCTACACGTCTTGAACGGGTAGACAAGACTACTGACTTATCTTGCCGTATGCTGAAAGACTTCCAGAAAAGGCTTCATTTGCTAGAAACCAAGCAAGCACCTCCTAGCCATTATTTGGAAGATCAAAAGCCAGAAATTGAGAAACTCAAGAGGCAAATCCAAATTCTCAAAAGTCAGCAGTCCTTCACTCCGATTGACCCACCTTTTTCCCCCTCTCCTTCTTTACCACCCAAACCAGAATCATCTCTAGGATCATCATCCTCTTTTGCTGCTGTTCTCAGCTCAGCTGCTCCTCCACCTCAGAACAATTTTTTGATTCTCAGAGAAAAGCTCCGCAAGCTTAAACAAAAGCAAAAAGAATCTTTCACTCCTACAGAATCACCATCTCCTCCTGGAACACCTGAACACCCACCCAGTGATCATCCTCCCAACAACCCACCTGCTACCTTGACCATTTCTAATCCCATTGAAACTTTCCTTCGACAGCAGATTCCCTCAATTGCTGTCATCAAACCATCCACAACTACACAGGTTGAAACTTCGTCTGAATCTAATTTCGATGTCTTTACCGAATCAGTCTCTTCGGAAGACGATCTGTTTATGGCAAATAGTGTCAAAGACGAAGATATATTTTCTGAACCAGAAATACATCACCCAGAGCAACCTGATGCAACCCAGACTTTCACTGCATCGTCCTCCAAAGTTTACTTTACCTTGGACGACATCCCATATCATAAGTGGCCTGATCGACTCCAAGAATTTCATGCTTGGCTCACCACCAGGCACATTTACGAACCCAAAGACCTATGATATTCTCCTGGAATTTACCGTCGCTTTACGAGCAGCAAAAGATTGGTGGCATACGCCTCCGAACAAGACCAGATGTACTTCTTGACTCAGCCATTGGATAATGCTATTTAGATTATCCACATGTATTTCATTGGCAAACCTGAAGACTCCAAAGAACTCAAAAGAAAGGAGTTCTTCGACCGAAAATGTTGCTCATTAAGGCGCAAAGATCTTGACCGACACTTCCAAGCCATGATCAAGTTATTCTATTTACTTGGTGCAGATTGGAATCTCAAGCCGATTTTCTTGGCATCCATCCCAAGAGAATTAAGTCAAGCTGCAGAAAAAACCCTCCAACAGCGACAAAAAAGCCTCACAGAAGCTACTCTTGGTGAAATCCAACAGGCTGTTTATATCGCCATAGAAGAACTCTGTCTCCACAGAGAAGCCTTCCGTCTCTAGCATTGTAGTCATAGTCTGAATCATCAGAGCTATGACGAGAATTTACGTGGTTCGGTCCAACTTTTGGAACCTACGTCCACGGGGAGAGTCAACAAAATAATCCACTATAAATTGAAGAATGTATACCTAATACCCACAGTGTTTAATAAATCAACTCAATGAACTCACGCACTAATAAATAAAACGAGGAATTAACAAAATAATCCACTATAAATCGGAGAATTACAGGATTTCGGTCCGACTTTCGGAACCTACGTCCACGGGGAGAGTCAACAAAATAATCCACTATAAATCGAAGAATGTATACCTAATACCCACAGTGTTTAATAAATCAACTCAATGAACTCACGGACTAATAAATAAAACGAGGAATTAACAAAATAATCCACTATAAATCGGAGAATTACAGGATTACACACGCTTACACGCTTAAGTGTTTCCCAACCCTAGTGTATACCTAATACCCACAGTGTTTAATAAATCAACTCAATGAACTCACGCATAAATCTCTCTGAGCTCGCGTTTCTCTCTTTCTTTCTGGAGCTCTCACCGCTCGGCTTCTCTCTTCTTCTCTTCGGCCTCCGACGGTCTTCTTCTATAGGGACTGATGGGAAGAGAACGAAGAAACGTGTACTCCTCAATTTGTCAAAGGCTGCCACCTTCTGAAGCCTTGCCCGTTCATGCATGCTCGAAGAAGAAATGCTGGGTGTAGCTCCCACCTTTTCCTTTATTTAATAATAAAGGGCAGCAGTAGCCCACAAGACAAAGTCTGGAGAAGCGTAGCTGCGCCCTCCACTTTTCATGGGCATGCATGTGCATGCATGCATTAAAAAAAGGGAAACAATTTGGACGTCCAAGTCCATGTGTGTGCAGAAGACAAGGAAGGGAAAAGTCAAGACTTGCATTTAATATTATTGAACAAGTTTGGGCGTTCAACTCTTCAGAAGGAAAAAGTGAGCAAGGTGTGGAAAAGTCAACAAATGGGCTGATGGTTTTTATCTCTAACGTGTGCATGTGCATCATATATTTTACCAATAAAAATATTTCGGATCCGATCACATGCCGTTGTTCATTAAATGCTCCATGGACATGCTTCCTCCTTGTTAATATATTGTGCGTGTCTATCGGGTATTGTACACGAGCTCAAACTCGAGACATAATTTTAACAATTCTCCACCTTGGCTCGACGTTTGTAGCCAAGTTATAGTGCTCCTTTTTCATGTCTTGCTCTCCCAACGCCCCGATGGGCGCCTATTCTATGCAGACCTCAATTGAGCTCAAACAGAGCTCGAGTTTCGTCGAAGGAATGGGCTTCGTCATCATGTCTGTTGGGTTCTCCGCTGTTGCTATTTTCTTCACAACAATTTTACCCCTTGCTATGATATCTCGAATGAAATGGTACCTGATATCGATATGTTTCGTTCGCTCGTGATATATTGGATTATGTTCCAAATATATCGCACCTTGATTGTCACAGTGTACAGTGACACTTTTTTGCTCTAATCCAAGGTCTGAGAGCAAATCCCTCAGTCATATCGCCTCTTTCGCTACAAAGGTTAGTGCCATATATTCTGCCTCAGTCGAAGACAAGGCAACATCGTCTTGTAAGGATGCCTTCCAACTTACTGCACCACCTGCTAGTGTAAGCACGTACCTCGCTAGTGATCTGCGGTCATCCAAGTTGCCAGCATGATCCGAATCCACATATCCCATGGTTTCACTGCCATTGTCGTTCCTTCGGTACACAATGCCAATGTCTGCTGTCCCCTTTAAATATCTGAGGATCCATTTCACAACTTCCCAATGTGTCTTACCTGGGCACTTCATGTAACGGCTGACAACGCTTACAGCTTGTGAAATGTCAGGCCTAGTGCATACCATGGCGTACATTATACTACCCACTGCACTAGAATAAGGGACACGGGACGTATGCTCCTCCTCCTCGTCAGTCTGCGGTGATAACTTGTCAAAAAGTTTAAAATGTGCAGCTAAAGGAGTACTTACAGATTTTGCTGACTGCATGTTAAAACGCGCCACAATCTTCTCAATGTATTTCTTTTGAGACAAACGCAACATTCCTGCAACCCTGTCACGCAAAATCTCCATACCCAATATTTTCTTAGCAGCATCTAAATCTTTCATTTCAAACTCAGCACTCAACTGCCGCTTCAGTACATTAATATCAGACATATGTTTAGCTGCTATTAATATGTCATCCACGTATAATAACAAGTAAATCAAGGACCCATCATCCAATCTCCTAAAATAAACACAGCTATCAAACTGACTTTTCAAATAGCCTTGACTAGCCATGAAAGCATCAAAACGCTTGTACCATTGTCTAGGAGATTGTTTCGGCCCATACAAAGATTTCTTTAATAGGCAAACGTGGTCTTCCTTACCTGGAATAGCAAATCCCTCTGGCTACCTCATGTAAATTCGTTCCTCCAACTCACCATGAAGAAACGCTATTTTCACATCTAGCTGCTCCAGCTCAAGATCCTGTGCAGCAACTAAGGCAAGTAATACACGAATAGAGGTATGTCTTACCACAGGAGAGAACACCTCATTGTAGTCGATGCCCTCTCGTTGAGTATACCCTTTCGCAACAAGTCTTTCCTTGAACCCGGCTGTCTCAATACCGGGAATGCCCTCTTTTCATTTGTAGACCCATTTGCATCCGACTATCTTCTAGCCTTTGGGTATTTTGACTAACTCCCATGTCTGATTCTGATAGAGTGATTCTATTTCTTCACTCATAGTCTGTAGCCATTGCGACAACTCAGTACTAGCCATCGCTTTAGAGTAGGACAAAGGCTCATCTGTCTCCACCTCATCACCTACAGTCAATGCATAGGCAATATCAGAATAACCATAACGTACCGGTGGTTTAATTTGCCTTCTTTGTCTGCTTGTGGCTATATTGAGCTGCGGCTCTGCTGGTTGTTCTCTATCACCGTCTTCAGGAACTGTGGCCTCATCTGCAGTCTCCTCCTCTATTACCTCTAAGGTTTCCGGGGGCTCCACCTGAACCTCCACCTCACTTCTGACACCATGATCCGTTTGCTCTGCCGATTGAGTCTCAAGACTCCTCTTTTGAAGCATTGCAGTCTCGTCGAAGATTACATTTCTGCTGATTAGAAAACCGGGTGATCTGGGATCATGCACCATGGCCGGTAGCCTTTCACCCCTTGTGCATAACCCAGAAATATGCACTTTTTCGCCCTTGGCTCAAGCTTACCATCACTCGCATGAGCATACGCAGGACATCCGAATATCCGTAATTTGGAGTAATCAACAGGTTTCCCCAACCATACTTCCTCAGGAGTCTTCCACTCGATGGCAGATGATGGAGATCGATTAACTAGGTAACATGCCATATTTACTACTTCGGCCCAAAATTCCTTGCCTAATCCTGCATGCGAAAGCATGCACCGAGCTCGCTCAAGTAGAGTTCTGTTCTTCCGTTCTGCAACTCCATTCTGCTATGGTGTTCCGGGAACTGTGCGGTGTCTCACAATCCCTTCCTTTTGGCAGAAATCGGTAAAATCCTTACCACAGAACTCCATGTTATTTTCGGTTTTCAGGCACTTGATTTGTTTACCTGACTGCTTCTCAATCAATGCCTTAAAATTCTTGAACCGATCAAATACTTCAGATTTGTGCTTTAGGAAATATATCCATACCTTCCTTGAATAATCGTCGATAAATGTCAGCATATATCGGGCACCTCCCTTCGATGGAACTGAGGATGGTCCCCAGACGTCTGAATGAATGTATTCAACTGGTTGCTTAGTCGAATGTATAGCTATGCCAAATTTGACACGACGCTGCTTCCCAAAGATGCAGTGCTCGCACAGGTCCAGTTTCCCTGTCTTCTGACCTTTCAGCAACCCCTTTTCACTCAGCATCGTCATACCTGCCTCACTCATGTGCCTTAATCGCATATGCCATAATTGAGTTAGGTTTGAGTTTGACTCACCTGATGAAATTGCAGCAGCTCTGATCACAGTTTCTCCCAGTAAATGATAGAGAGAATTCATCTTCTTCTCTTTTATTACTATCATGGCACCTCGAGAGACCTTCAATACTCCACCTTCAGCAGTGTACTTGCACTCGATGTCATCGAGTGCGCCCGGGGAAATGAGGCTCATCATGAGTTCTGGTACATGCCTCACGTCTGTCAGTGTCCGTTCTACGCCATCATGCATCCGGATCCGGACTGTTCCTATTCCCACAACCTTGCAAGTTGCATTATTCCCCATATGAACTCTACCACCATCTGTTGTCTGGTAGGTAGTGAACCAGTTCCTATGAGGAGTCATGTGAAAGGAACATCCAGAATCCAACACCCATCCATTTCCTGATGAGCTTGTAGACACACATAGGATGGCTTCGGCATGACTGGTACTCTCCTCGGCAACATTCGCCACACTACTTGTGGCATTTTGCCCAGTGTCTTTATTTCTCAACCTGGGACAATCTCTCCGTTTGTGCCCCTCCTCGTGACATTCGAAGCACTTGATGCGACCTTTTGATTTTCTATGTCATGACTTTGATCTGCTTTTGCTTCTGCTGCTGTTGTTGGGCCTCCGATGTTGGTCTCTACCTCGAATCATTAGTCCTCGCGCCACGCCTTGCGCTAAACTATCGTCACGCAGCTTTCTTTGCCACTCCTTTGAAAATAAGGCGGATTTTACCTCTTCTGAGGTAATCGTTGTACGCCCCTATAACAAGGAGTTAGTAAAGTGCTCCCATGACTCCAGTAGAGACGCTAGCAACATCATGCCTTGCTCTTCATCATCTAAAATCTTGCCGACATTTTTCAAGTCCATCATGAGTTTATTAAACTCATCTAGGTGGGATCTAATGGACGTACCTTCACTGTGTCGGAACTGAAACATCCTCTTCAGCATGTATAAGCGATTGTTCAAACCCTTCGTTACATAGAGGGCTTAAAGTTTTGTCCACAATGCCGCCGCATCATTCTCCTTGGCCACCTCTATCAGCACTTCATCCGATAAGTTCAACAGGATTATGCTCATGGCTTTCTCCATCAACTTGTCCTTTTCAGCATCTCGCATTGTTTCGGGCAACTTAGCCTTGCCCTCCAATGCCTTGGCTAAACCTTGGGTTGTTAATAGCGCCTTCATCTTGACGCTCCATAACCCAAAGTTGTTCCTCCCGTTAAATTTCTCAATTTCTACTTTTGCTTCGGACATAATTGCAAAGTACAGGCTCTGATACCAATTGTTGAAAATGGCGGCGTAGCGGAAGCGGATCGTGGATTTGCAATTATGTCAGGAGCGGTAGAAATTAACGGAGAAATAAAACGAGGAACAAATAAAAGTCGGACACCGAGAATTTACGTGGTTCGGTACGACTTTCGGAACCTACGTCCACAGAGAGAGCCAACAAAATAATCCACTATAAATCGAAGAATTACAGGATTACACACGCTTACACGCTCGAGTGTTTCCCAACCCTAGTGTATATACCCAATACCCACCGTGTTTAATAAATCAACTCAATGAACTCACGCACAAATCTTTCTGAGCTCACGTTTCTCTCTTTCTAGAGCTCTCACCGCTCGGCTTCTCTCTTCTTCTCTTCGGCCTCCGACGGTCTTCTTCTATAGGGACTAATGGGAAGAGAACGAAGAAACGTGTACTCCTCAATTTGTCAAAGGCTGCCACCTTCTTAAGGCTTGCCCCTTCATGCATGCTCGAAGAAGAAATGCTGGGTGTAGCTCCTGCCTTTTCCTTTATTTAATAATAAAGGGCAGCAGTAGCCCACAAGACAAAGTCTGGAGAAGCGTAGCTGCGCCCTCCACTTTTCATGGGCATGCATGTGCACGAATGCATTAAAGAAAGGGAAACAATTTGGACGTCCAAGTGCATGTGTGTGCAGAAGACAAGGAAGGGAAAAGTCAAGACTTGCATTTAATATTGTTGAACAAGTTTGGGCGTTCAACTCTTCAGAAGGCAAAAGTGAGCAAGGTGTGGAAAAGTCAACAAATGGGCTGATGGCTTTTATCTCCAACGTGTGCATGTGCATCATATATTTTGCCGATAAAAACCTTTCGGATCCGATCACATGCCGTTGTTCATTAAATGCTCCATAGACGTGCTTCTTCTTTGTTAAAATATTGTGCGTGTCTATCGGGTATTGTACACGAGCTCAAACTCGAGACATAATTTTAACACGTATCTCTATGTCCTTGAAACCTAAGGAGATAGGAACCAAAGTCTGGTGGATGAACCATGGCCGTGTGATCAGAGCGTGATTAACAGCTCCGGCGGGTCCCTTCTGACCCCTCGGAGTTGTAGAGGATCGTTCTTAGCCGGGGTGTCCGGCAGGGGAGGTCACACGGCGGTCTGACAGACTCCCTTTTTAATCTTTTTTCTTCCGATGATTTTTGTTGCTGCGCTCATCCTGCAGCCTCTGGATATGGGGCACATGGGGCACCATCGATCATCATGGTGCAGAACATCTATTGTGATTTTTGCAAATGACAGACATCATCATTTAATGAACAACAGCTCGTGGCCAAAACCCAAATGATCTGTTTTCTTTATGACATATTAACATGGATCATACTCACGAGATCACTAGAACACATGGAAGATTCAAAACACTTATCTTATGAAAGCAAGTAAAGAGAAGTAGTCAAAACTAAAGGCTCATTGTCTCCGAACATCCTCGATGAAGCGAGCCAAAGACAAGTAAGAAGAGCCACCCTCCATCAAAGACTTCCTGCTCTTTTCGCTCGCCTCCTTCACCTTCTTCCTCCTCTCCCCGGCCTCCTCGCCCTCCATTAACTTCCTTATCCCTCCCTCTATCTCGTTTGCCGTCACAAAGTTGCTCCCCTTGGCGAGATCTCTCCTGTAATCCATCTTGATCTCCACCGCGAGGCTGAGCTCCACCACCAGCTCAAAGGCGTTGAGCTGTTGCTCCGCATACTGGGGCCATGCGGCGACCGGCACGCCGAACCATATGGTCTCTAGGGTGGAGTTCCACCCACAGTGGGACACGAATCCTCCGATGGCCTGGTGGCCTAGGATCACGATCTGTGGGGCCCAACCGATCACTCTGCCGACCCCGGCTGTCCTGTCCAGGAACCCTTCGGGCAGGACCTCTGCTGGATTCGCATAGTCCGAGGGGGCTTCCTTCTTGCCCTTCGCAGGTGGCTGACGTAGGGACCACAGGAAGCGGCACCCGCTCTGCTCCAACGCACGAGCAATCTCCTTCGCCTGGTCCTCGTTGAAGCTCCCAAGGCTCCCGAAGCACAGGAACACCACTGATGCGGCCGGCTGCTGGTCGAGCCACTCCAGAATCTCGAAACCCTGTGGACTATTATTACCTTCCGGCCCCTTTTTACTCTCGACCTTGATGTTCACTATGGGGCCAACGGGGTACACAGCCGGCACTCCGAGGCCCGCTAGGGCCTCCACCGCGTGGGGTTCCAGCTCGGTGAATGTATTTACCAAGATGCCTCTGGTTTCCCTACTCCTTAGGGCGTGGCTCAAGAGTAGCCGGCGGCCTTCATTCATGAATACTTCGGAGGGCAAGAATTTGGCGGCAGGCAGCGGGTTCCTGAAGCCCGGGAAGTCCAGCTCTGCATCTGAGCCCTCAAGCCCGGTCAGGTCCATGTGGTGCTCGTCTTGGAGCGACTGGAGGTGCAGAATCAAGCTGAGAGTTGCAGCACCCGACGTGAAGAACACGTAGGAAGGGACGCCGAGGTCGCTGGCCACTTCGATCATCGTAGTGCAGAACATGTCAACGACGAGCCCGGCGAGTCGTGGGGATCCGCACCTGTGGAGATCAGCCACGGCTTCTCGGACGTCAGCTTTGTGGCTCTCGATGAAGTGAGCGAGGAAGGGAACCCGGGACGTATCTGGTGAGGCGTTTCGCGAAGGAAGGATCACGAAGCGGATACCAGCAGCGACAGAGGCTGCAAGCGACTTGACGCGGGAGTCAACCTCCGAGTCGAAGGGCAACTTCATGATGAGGACGGTGACGGAGAGCCGGTCGTCATGGTCCACAAGGAGCTTGGCGAATTCCACTATCGGCACCAGGTGGCCGAGGCCCGGCCATGGGATGAGCACGAGATGAGATTTAGTACCCATATCACGATTACGACGATGCCTCCAAAATTTCTTCTTTTCCCTTGCCGAGTTGGCTCGAATGCGAAGGATAAACACCAGGCGAAGGGAGGCTCTTATTGCTTTGCTGGCCATTGGTTTACTCCACGAACCAAATTTAAAAATTAGGATGCTTTGGATTCCTTCGATATGCTCGAAAAGTCAACCAAGGAGAGAACATGGGGGCGCTTCATATGATGGATGTCACATCATGACATATTCATAAGTTATTTCATGGTCCGTAAGTCATTTGGACTCGATACTTTATAGTATATTCTACATAACCAACAATTTAAATGAGGTCAGCTTATATAGTTTATAGACCATACGATATCTTTTCAATTTAGAAGTTATTGCGTAATGTCTACTCTCGACCAATGAGCTCAGCTTATATAGTTCAAGTCCTCATTGGACTTTGGTCATTATAGGACTATCTTGGAGATAGCTGAAATCCTTCGGGGTGCAATCTGCCGGTCAAAAGAAAAGTCCTAATTGGACTTTGGTATATGGAGTGTTTCTCGAGCTGTCTCGCATTACTGCCACGGTGCTTTTGCATATCCAGTGAGCGGTTAGAGAGTTGCGCCCTCGAATTCCCTACAATTGGTATCAGAGAACAGGGTTGTGCACTCTGTATTCAGTGTACGCCCCTAATTATATAGAATGTGGTTAAGCAAAATAAATAACTTTGTATGTGTTGCGACCTTTAAAAACTTATTTCGTGCAATTTTTTTTATCAGTTTTCATTCTTAAAACATAGTATCTATGTATCCCGCATCAGCGCTTAAGCAAATAAAAGAATGAACAAATTCATTATACAATGCCTCACTCAAATGGCACACTTAGATATAAGAATGAGAAATTAACTCCAATTATCTAACTAAATCTAAAAAATGCCATGAAAGCCAGCTTCTCATGCACGGGAATCGAGGGCCTAGAAGGCATGATAAAATTGGGAAAATGACTTTTGTATGGTGATCATTTGAGGACAACTTTTGTAGAAAAGTAAAGCGCTAAGTTCATATTGAGACTAGCTCATCATTACATGGTAGTTTGAGTGTTGTTGGCATTTTGATGCTACGATTATTTGGAGGGCGTGTTTTAGGGTTTCTGTGGCTATAATCCATGTTTGTGTTGTAAAATATCGCGTTGCAAGTATATAATAGAGAGAATAGAGGGAGATTAAGTAGAGAAAGCATATGACACCAAAGATAGTAGAGAAAAGCCAGAAGTAAATTTTTTTTTATTTCTCACTATTTGTGCTCCTATTTATAAGGATGCACTTATCATGAATATCAATGTATCTAATAATACATGTATTGGATAGGGAGATGAACATTCATCGGATAGGGAGATGTACTTAGAACGTAGGATACAAATGTACCATAATAGGTACATGGATATTCATACATATATTGGATAGGGAGATGTATTAAAAATGTATGATACAAATGTACCATAATAAGTACATGAATATAATGAATATTCATACATGTATTCATAATACTCCCCCTTGAATATTCATTGTATTATATTATGAATGTGCATTGAATGATACTGCCTCATTAAAAACCTTAAGCTGGAAAAACCCAGTGGGACAAAAATCGGACAAAAGGAAAAAGAGTACAGAGCACAAATTTTATGATTTCTCTCTTTTATGGATGCATTAATTGCCTCGTTAAAAACTTTAAGCCGGAAAACCCTATGGGAAAAAACTAGACAAAAAGAAAAAAGAGTGCAATGCATAGTTAATAATATCTCCCCCTCAATTGAGCCATATAGCCACTGCTGGGGCTAATCAATCTTGCGTCTTGTGTATTCGCTGCATACCAATGCCATATACTAATTTCCCAAAAGTTTATGTTGGCAATGATTTGGTAAAAAGATCTGCAAGATTATTTACGGATTGAATTTATTTAACATCAATTTGTCGACTTTCTTGAAATTCGTGAGTATAGAAAAATTTTGGCGAGGTATGCTTGGTCCTATCACCTTTGATATATCCTCCCCTAACTTATGCAACACAAGCAGCATTATCCTCATAAATTATAGTTGGAGAATTTGTAACCGGTTTTAAACAATAAGAATTGTGAATATACGTTATAACGGATCTTAACCAAACATACTCTCTTCCAACTTTATATAAAGCAATAATCTCATAGTGGTTAGAAGATGTAGCTACTAGCGATTGCTTCGTAGAACGCCAAGAAATGGTAGTGCCGTTATAACAAAATAAATAACCGGTTTGAGAGCGAGCCTTATGTAGATCATATCTATATCCAGCATCAGCATATCCAACTAAACCAGAGGTAGTTGTATCATTGGAATAATATAATCCCAAATCTATGGTTTCTCAGAAATAACGAAAAATATGTTTAACTCCATTCCAATGTGTTCGAGTTGGATCAGAAGTAAAACGTGCCAACAAATTTACCGCAAAAGCGATATCTGGTCTCGTAAATTGTGCCAAGTATATCAAAGCCCCAATTGCATTGAGATATGGTACTTCAGGACCAAGTATCTCTTCATCAGATTCTCTAGGGCGAATTTGATCTTTTTGGGGATCTAGAGACCTTACAACCATAGGGGTGCTCAATGGATGAGCCTTGTCCACGTTGAAGCATTTAAGTAATCTTTTAATGTATGCTGATTGATGGACGATTATTCCATTTGCTTTATGCTCAAGCTCAAGACCAAAACAAAGTTTGGTTTTACCCAAATCTTTAACTTCAAATTCCGTGTTCAAATATTCAGCAGTTTTAGCTAACTCTTTAGGAGTTCCAATTAAATTTATATCGTCGATATAAACTGCTACAATAGCAAATCCGGTTTTTGATTTCTTAATAAACACACATGGGTATATAGAATCATTCTTGTACCTTTCTTTTATTAGGTACTCACTAAGGCGTTGATACCACATGCGATCGGATTGCTTTAACCGTACAAAGATCTTTGCAATTTTATTGAGAATAAGTTACGGGGAGTATATGCATTGGGCATTTTGAATCCCTCGGGAATTTTCATATAAATATCAGAATCTAATAAGCCATATAGATATGCCACCACAACGTCCATAAGACGCATTTCCAATCTTTTAGAGAGTGCCAGGCTAATGAGAAAGCGAAATGTAATCATATCCATCACAGGTGAATATGTCTCATCATAATCAATCCCAGGTCTTTGGGAAAATCCTTGGGCAACGAGTCGGGCTTTATATCTGACAACCTCATTTTTCTCATTTCGTTTTCGGACAAATACCCATTTATATCCAACGGGCTTTACATTACTGGGGATTTAAGTTATGGGTCCAAAAACCTCTCGTTTAGCTAAGGAAGCTAATTCAGTCTTAATTGCTTCCTCCCACTTAGACCAATCTTGCCTTTGACGGCATTCAATAATAGATTGCGGCTTACAATCATCATCCATAATTTTATGAGCTACTGAGAATGCAAAAGCATCATCAATGATGATTTCATTCCGATCTCAAATTTCATTACCATATGTAATTGAATTCTCAGTATTCCGAAGGTTGGTGATCTTTTCATGGGTTTATGTCTCTTTAGGGGCAATAAGCTCTTTGGGAGCAAGCACAACACCAGACTCTTCTGGAATGGATTTTTGATTCTTTCCTCTTCGTTTTCGAGGAACAGTGTCTTTTGATCCTATCGGTCTACCACGCTTCAAGTGCGGGGGATTTTAATCCATTTTAGCCTGTCCTTCGGGAACAACTATCCTAGCTGGAACATTTGTAGCTGAAATATGAGACTTCGTTACTTTAGTAGCATCATTAAATGCGTCAGGAAATCTATTGGTCATATCTTGTAAATGGATTATATGCGGCACCTCGTTTTCACATTCCGGAGTTCTTGGGTCTAATTGAGATCAATTTCTCTCATTCTAGGAGAAAACCTTAACTGGTTTATGCTTTACAGTCATGGAAGTTGTAGGTGTCCCAATTGATTGAAACATAGTCTCATCAAAATGACAATCTGCAAATCTAGCAGTAAGAAGATTGCCAGTAGTTGGTTCCAATAACCTAATTGTTGACACCTAAATTTTGATTGATCATTCGTAATTTAATGCACAAAAATTTAGGGGTTAATTTTAACCCCTAAACAAAAAATATTATGATTAAATTGCATAGCGTATAGTTTTAGGAGCATTTATTATTGCATTTGCATTAGACTTGTGGCAGATGGGCTTCAATTGATGGTTCTAAGCTTTAATTTAACAAGTTGGACTAAGCCCACGGTGAAAGAGAATTTGGCTAGGCCTGTTAAGGGGTGACGAGTTGGAATATGAGAATATTCCCGGGAATATGAGAATGTTCCCGAGAATATGAGAATATTCCCAGGAATATGAGAATACTCTCGAGAATATTCGTATTATTCTTTCAATATTCAAGGAAGGTGTGGGATAAAATATTGAAAAAATATTGCAAGTGGGATACAAGAGCTAAATAGGCAACGCGCAAATTTATTATCTTTCCTTAAATAACATAGTCCTCTCACCTATAAAAAGGGGGCCACACATTGAAGGGAACAGACAAAAAAAAATCCACAAAAAAGAGAGTAGAGAGATGGCCACGATTGAGGGAGTCTTGTCGTAGAGAGAAATCGTAAGGGAAAGAGAGCGACAGAGAGTGAATTTGTCTTCATCTGAAAAGAGAGGTCTTCTCTCTTTCTTCTTTGATACAAAGGAAAAAACAATAGAGAGAATTTTTCGTTGTTCTTGCAGGTCCAAAAAGTACAAGAAGAAGAATTGTTCACCACTTTAGAGAAGGACGCCAATCTTGATCGTGAAGCGAAAAGACGAGAGGGACGAGAAATCGTGCACATTGAAGGCAAAAAGGAAGAGAAGTTCTATCCTTGGCACACACCCAGACTCGTCGACCCCGCTCGCGTTTCCTACACCACTTGCAAGCCTGGTCCGGTAATTTTGGTGGGACGTCCAAATTGATCCGCAGCAAATCACCTGCTGTCCGGCGTTTACGCAGTAGCTCTCACGAAGCATCGTCGTCAGCTCAGTAGCCCTTCATGCTTCAGACCAAGCGAGTCTTCAAGCAATTCCAACGAGCACCATCACCTCAGCTTCCATCTACTGAGCCATTGTCAAACGTCACCGTGCGTGGTCTCGCCGAATCTGGCAAATTTTGGCTAGCGAGTGTTTGAATAAGGTAATAATCTCACCTCAATCAAAATTCATATATTTTTATTGCCTTGTTTGAATAATTGCGTTTTTGACCGAATTCTTGCGTGATATTATCCAATATTTCCCGAGTAGCCTTTTAAATTAGGGATTATTCCCTAATTTCTTAACGTGTCATAATTGTCAATCCGATCTCACGTCCGAGATACGATTCACGATTGCACGGAAAAATCGTCAATCCGATATCATGCCCGAGATACGATTCACGATTTCTTTTAAAAAAATTGGCCAATCCGATCTCATGCCCAAGATACAATTCGTCGATTTATTTCCAAAATTAGGCGGAAAAGGATAATATCTTGCCTGATTTGTTGCCATGCTTTTCTTGATGCATTTGCTCGAATTGATTTTGCTTATAAAAGAAAACCCAAAAAAATATAGTTTAATTGGATGTGGTTCTTGTTAGAATATTTTCTTTTAGGATAGTTTGCATGTTTAACTATAGATTAGTTTTAATTTCGAATTTTGATTATAAAGAAAGAAAAAATAAAAAAATTGCCATGCTCATGTTATGTAGAATTAGGTCATCTTCCATGTCTAGTCATTGCATGTTTAGTCTCATTCGAATGCGTGACATGCTAGGATAGTTGCATTGAATATTTTCTAGCGTTAGATTAAGTTAAATAATTAATGTTGCGTGATATATGGTTTGCATATTAGGTTGCACATTGCATGCTAGTATAGTTAGACACTTTCGTACGTCATTACATGCATTGCACGTTAGTTTTAGGCTTCATTAAATAAGAGAAAATCCAAAATTCGAGTGATCGCGTATTAATTAGAAATCACTTTTAGGTTGATGTGATTTTCTAACTAATATTGCAGATGCTTTCGTTGCTTCGAGGTAAGTATTTCTTCCTTATGCTTGCAATTTATTTATCACTTTGCTTTATTGAGTGTTAAATAATGATTGCGCACTCGCATGATCACATTGCATATTATGGAGTAAATTAAAATCAATGCAAGCTGTCTATAATTTTAAAAAAATAAAAATAAAAGAGAAAATGTACCGAAAGGGCGTTAGAGAAATCTAACGTAATCAAATCCCCGATCCCATAATCTTTGGTTCATAGGAGTAAAGTAATCCTCCCGTTACTTTACTTGGGTTTCTAATCGACCCACCAAAAAATAGATTAGTGGCGACTCTAAGTAAAAATCATTTGCATGCTAAAAACTTAAACCCTAAGTCGCGAATTGGTATGGGCTTGGGAGAGCCCGAACTAAGTTTACGCTTAGTAATCCATTAGCCAAACCCTAGGTGGTGCACTCGAGGTGAGGTCGCGACACTAATGATGGACGGTGAATTAAACCCTACATAAATGCCCAAACGGCATTGGGGACCTATTTTCGTTCTTTTTGGCGGTGCTACAGGCATTTGTACTGCACAACCAAATGTGCGTAAATGTGAAATATCAGGTTCATAATCAAGAACCATTTGAAGGGGAGATTTTAAAAGACTAGCAATAAGGCGCAACCCTATTAGGGCTGCCGCATGCAAAACTACATGACCCCATGTTGTATCATTGAGATTAGTTCTCAATAATAAAGTATGCGTAATGATTTGGACACGTTTAATCAAGGATTCTGCCAATCCATTTTGAGTATGAACATATGCAACTGGGTGCTCAACCTCGATTTCGAGTGAATCACAATACGTATCAAAACTCTTTGATGTAAATTCTCCAACATTATCCATCCTTATGCTTTTAATTGGATAATCAATGAATTGTGCCTGAAGCTTTATAATCTGCATAAGTAAACGTGCAAAGGCGACATTGCGCGTAGATAATAGGCAAACATGGGACCATCTACAGGATGCATCCACTAGTACTATAAAATATCGAAACGGTCCACTTGGTGGTTGTATTGATCCACAAATATCACCCTGAATTCTTTGATGGAATAAAGGAGATTCAAGATTAACCTTTGTTATAGAAGGTTTTGCAATAAGTTTTCCTTGTGAACAAGCTTCACAATTATAATCTTTGGACAACAATACCTTTGTATCCTTTAAAGGGTGCCCTTTTGTATTATGAATTATTCTACACATCATTGAAGCGCCAGGATGACCAAGGCGATCATGCCACAGTCCAAACTGATCAGGGTTTACCAATCTCCAGGACATAGTGGCATAGGTTTCAATAGCCTTAATCATGACACAATACAAACCCATAGAAGAAGCTTCTAGCTTCTCATGGATAGTTTTTAGGCCCATCTTATAAGAGGTAATGCCAATATATTCCTTATTTTGCTCATAAATAGTCTCAACATGGTATCCATTACGACGTACATCTTTGAAGCTGAGTAGATTCCTTTTTGATCTATTGTTTAGAAACACATCCTCAATATGCAGGATGGTGCCATTTGGCAAAATGATTGTGGCATTCCCGAAACCATCAATAATCGGAACAGGACCTGATATTATATGGGCATGTGCCTTACGCAATGTCATACTTGAGAAAAAGTGTTTGCTACGAAATATGGTATGCGTTGATGCACTATCAAACAAACAAACTTCTTCCTTTTTCTCGGTATTTTCCATTTGCATTTATGCTGACAATTTCAGGTGTCAAGTATCATAGAATTTGCATATTAATTATAGGGTCAAGTAAAATCTCAAGATAACAGATATAAGGTTCATAAGTATTTCATTACAAAACCATATTATAGAATAATAAAAGGTAATACATTTAAAGAAGAGCAACTAGAAAAGAAAAGTCTAAGCTGTCATCCACCAGTCCGATGCCTCATCAAAGTAATCAGAGGTCCTCAAAGAAATCGGAGACATTCAGGGATGCATTTGCTACTTCAGGAGCAAGAGGAGTCCCACCAACAGAGATATTATTGGCTTCAATAGTGGTTATGATAGTAGGATTAATTTCAATGATGTGAAATTCACCACATTTGCTCGTATTTTTTAAAGATGCTTGGTATAGATCAACAAAATGCTTTAACGTACGACAAGTACATGACCGGTGCTCAGTCATGCCACAGCGATGGCAAATACTTTCATTAGCCACCTTCTTTTGCTTCTTTTCTTTATCATAATTTGGGCCAAAGTTAGATTTTTTAAGGCGATTAAATTTCCTGCCATCCCTTCGAAGATTATGTTCTTGCCTACGCTTATAGCCCTTAATATAGCCAGTATTTTTCTTAAAGTTAGCATATGCTTCAGGCAATGCTTTTGAGCTAGCAGGGCTAAGATCATGATTTTTGAGCAGCAATTCATTAGTTTGCTCAGCAGTGAGGAGCATAGAAATTAATTCAGAATATGTGACAAATTGACGTTGCCGGTATTGTTGTTGCAATACAATATTCGAAGCATGGAAGGTGGAGAAAGTTTTCTCTAATAGTTCCGCATCAGTGAGCTTGATACCGCATAACTCAAGTCGAGAAACGATATCAAATAAAGTGGAGTTATAATCAGACACTGATTTAAAATCTTGCAGTCTGAGATTTTACCAGTCATATTGTGCTTGAGGGAGGATAACAGTCTTGGTATGATCATACTGTTAAAACTAGTATTAACACCTAGAGGGGGGGTGAATAGGTGTAGAGGAATTTTACGCACGATTCAAACAAAACTTTAGCAATCTATAAACTGAAATTAAATAGAGAGAGTAGAGAAGATTGCAAACACAATTTATAGTTGTTCGGCTTTAGACAAGCCTACGTCCACTCTTCAGGCGATCAGCCAATAGGTTGGATTCCACTATAAGATCAAAGGTGATTACACACTCTTGAGTGTTAGTACTCGGTGATGATGAATCTCACTAAGTCACTCTTCCTGGTAATTCACTATGACCTCTTAAATTCGCACTTTAGACAATTGAAGAATAGAATCACACTTTGGAATATGTTTATCCTTTCTTTCTCCTAGGTCTCATCCTATCCTTATATACTCTCCAAGCCACACTCGACCGTTGGCTCTTCCTTTGAGAGTTTAATCTTCCCTTTCCTTGACAGACTTTATAAGGCAAGTCTTTTTGACCGTTGGAAGTAGATCAGATCCCCTTGGATTCTGCTCGCTCATGCAATCAGAATCCGGGCTTCCATAAGTACTCCATTCTTCTTTGGAAGTTGTCCTTTAATTGATCCTGCAATTAAATTAATATAACAAAATCAATGTAAATAAGGTAAGTGAAATACTTGACCGTTGGTGATCGATTTCACCGAAGTTTCGTTACGAGTCCGCTTAAGATTTCCGTGCGGTACGGTCAGACTCAGAATCTGTGTTTCTCCAAGTCTTCCGTCTAGTACGGTCAGACTCAGAAACACTGTATGTTTTCCTTCTGCCACTAGCAGACTCAAAAACATACACCACCCCGTAGCTTATTCCTTATGGAGATATGTATAAATACTTACATAAAATGATTTGTTAACATCAAAACTAGGAGTTTTCAACAATCTCCCCCTTTTTTATGGTGACAAAACTTTTTATGCTTCTTGCTTGTTGTCCCCTGCAAAATATGATTGGCAGCGCATACTTCCAAATATAACAGGAGTAATGATGCTCACATCAGATAATTCATGCTTCTATGTTTAACACCGCATTAGCTAAAATAGACTAAGCAGCAAAACAATAATTCAGTTTACGAGCACAAGCAACAAACCGCAAAGTTCAGCAAACAAAAATCCAAACACAACCAATCCAGGTTCAAAATCATCTAATCCAGGTCTTACTCCCCCTTTTTGTCACAATCAAAAAGACAATATCCTGAAAGATAAGTAAAATCTGACAGAGAAAACTTGACATTAGTTCAAATAATGTAAACCAGAAGATGATTTCTTTAAGAAGATTTTTTCTTGGGGGTCCGAACAAGGGTGAAATCCTCCATATCCGTAGCAGACTCTTCGATTCTGTTGAGACATTGATGAACTGTGTTCTCGAGAGTCTCTAGTCTGGAATTGAGAGAGCTTTCCATAGCAACTTGGCGATCTCTTATTTCCATAAGCAAAGCCAATATCTTCTGAGAATCGGCACGATCAGATGAAGTTGCAGGGATATCTTCCTCACCAGTCTGAAACATAGGCTCCCCCGGAGTTGATGCTTCTGTCTGCCCTTGCAGTCCCAATGGATTTCTATCCTCTTCAACATCAGGAATAACACCCTCATTTGTTCGAATTTCTTCTTCTTCTATTTCTTCCCTTTCTTCTGGTCCACCTTTATCAGACTCAATTTCCTCTGGCTTTGACATTTCCACATGCTCATCTGGTTGAGGTGCTGCACTAGGAAGAGTTTCTTCTGTCACTGTTGGTGGAGGCAGTTTTGGTTCTGGTTGTGTCGTTCTATGTACAGTCTGACCCATTTTCACCAGAATTTCAGAAATCGTCTCCTCTTCATCATCTTCATCATGTAGTAACAGTTGTTTTCTCTTCTTGGAACTAGGTTTTGTAGCAGCCATTTCTTTTCCCTTTCGCTTTGATGTGGTTGATGCCTTTGCCAATTCATTCTCTTTTCTTCTCCATGTCTCTGCAACATCCCTTAGTCTCATCTTATTTATCATCTTAAGATCTATGACCATGGTTGGAAGCTCTGTAGTGCAGAGTCTGCCCGGTATATCAATCTTGTGATATTCAAAGATTCTGGTCACCAAAGCTCCATAATGCAACTATCCTTTATCTTTCGAAATTGTTCGATACATGTGTAAAAGAACAGTGTGAGGAAGTGAGAATAGAACTCCCTTCTCAATTGCCCACATTAGTTTGGCCTCGAATCTTGACACATCAGTTTTTGATGAAGCCTTGCTGAAGTTAAGAAAGGATAGGTAATAGTAGGCCTAACAGACTTTGTAAGATACTTATAGACAGTCTCATAGGTGACTTCTATTGGCATGAAAGGTCCCCTCTCAACTTTCATTATATCAACCAGAACATCTGTATTCACATCATAAAACCTATCGTACACACTGAATTGCATTTTATCTGGAGACAGAAATGTCAAATTTGAGTAAAAGTATGTTGTTAGTTGTGGATAAACAATAGCAGAGTCAGTGCAAAATCGGTCCATCTACAACATTTCAAAATGTTCTCACAGGTTCACATCAGCAACATCCAAGAAATCAAAGTCCACGATCCGGTGATGCATAACTCCACGTTCCAGCAATCTATTATAGGAGTTCTTATGTTCTTTCGACCGGAATAGTTTCCCAGTGGTATTCCTAACCACTGCTGCAATTCCCATTCTGACTTCAAAATTTCTATAGAGTCGTTCATCATCTTCCTTCTCTACCAGGGCATTTTCCCTACTTCTACTCACTTCACTTCCCTGTGCACTTCATCTAGAAGGTGGTTCTGTAGTTTGCACAGCTTGAACCAGACGAAGTTCATTCGCATACCCTTTTTCTCTCAACAAAAAAAGTTTCATCTCCTTCGTAGCATTATTTCGCACTAAGCGTTGATACATTCTCATAACAGAATGAGGGTTTTCTGGTTTAGGCAGGGTTAATCCAGACGTACCTTTTCTGGAGACATTTCTCCGCTCAGAATCTGATGGGGAATTTCTCTGAGGCTCCAGATTTTCAGTTGCATCCCTTTGAATCGATGCATTTTGAAATTGTCCTTGGGAATCGTCAGAAGTTTGCGTCAGATCAAAATGCGTCTGTCCTCCCTCTACGCTCCTTGGTCCTCTGCCAGCAATCCTGTTGGATCTTCTTCTGGGAGATGGGGACACAGACCTTGATCTGGACATGGAGGATCTCGAAGCCATTGTTCGGAGAGGGTTTGATTTAGAGAGAAAGATTAGTTCTTTGGGTTTTCTGGAAGAAGGTTTCTAAAGACTGTCGTGAAAAGTTCGTCCTTTTTGGGGGTTATAGACTCTTTGAAGATGAAAAGACGCGACTTTTGGCTCAAAATAGCAGTTTTTCGAAGATTATTAAAAAGGAAAATAGATGTAGATAACTTAGGCATGTACCGAAATTATGCAAATCAATTATTTTGCTAATAATAACTTACCAAGATTAATCAAACAAGACAATAATTTAAGCGCCAAAATTAAATTTAAACATACCATCAATTTCTTCTCGGAGCTACCTAGAAGATTGGTCCAAATGCTTCTCCCAGACTATGTCCTGTCTTGAAGAATTTTATGCAAAAGGATTAATGATATTTAATCTACTACATATTGAATCAAATGTACCTTTGTCCAGCGGCTTTGTGAAGATGTCTGTCAATTGATTTTTCGAATCAATAAATTCCACGAATACATCCCCATTTTGTACATGGTCTCTAATGAAATGATGCATGATCTCAATGTGTTTTTCCCTGGAATGTAGGATTGGGTTTTTGGTGAGATTTATTGCACTTGTATTGTCACACCTTATTTCAGTGCAGGCCTCTTCCTTTCCATAATCCCGTAGTTGCTGTTTCATCCATAAAATCTGTGAGCAGCAGCTTCCAAGAGCAACGTATTCTGCTTCTGCAATTGATAGAGCCACAGTGTTTGGTTTTTTAGAAGACCATGACACCAGCATCTGTCCTAGTAATTGACATGTTCCAGATATGCTCTTTCTGTCTACTTTACATCCTGCTAAGTCAGCATCTGAGTAGCCAAGGAGAGTAAAGTCTGTTCCTTTAGGATACCACAGACCCAGAAGTGGATAAGTAGCTATGTACTTAATAATCCGCTTCATTACTGTAAGATGAGATTCTCTAGGGTCTGCTTGAAACCGAGCACATAAACATACACTGTATATAATATCTAGTCTAGATGCAGTAAGATAGAGAATAGACCCAATCATGCTTCTATAAGTCTTTTGGTCAACTTTCTTTCCTGATTCATCCTGATCAAGTTTGATGGATGTTGATATTGGAGTTTCAGTCTTCTTGCAGTTCTCCATTCCAAACTTTTTGATCAGGTCTTTGGTATATTTTTCTTGATGGATGAAAGTTCCATGTTTTGATTGGTTGATCTGAAGTCCTAGGAAGAATGTGAGTTCTCCCATCATACTCATCTCAAATTCCTCCTGCATGGACTTTGAGAAGTTCTTGCACAATCGTTCATTAGAAGAACCGAAGATAATATCATCTACATAGATTTGTACTAGAAGAATATCCTTACCTTCCTTCTTGATAAATAAAGTTGTATCAACCATACCTTTCTTGAATTTGTTGTCTAGTAGGAACTTACTGAGTCGTTCATACTAGGCTCGAGGCGCTTGTTTCAGTCCATACAGAGCCTTTTTCAGTCTGTATACATGATCTGGCTTTCTTGGTTCCTCGAACCCAGGAGGTTGTTCCACATAGACTTCTTATTTGATAAACCCATTCAGAAAATCGCTCTTTACATCCATATGAAATAGCTTGAAGTTTTGATAGCAAGCATAGGCAAGTAATAGTCTGATAGCTTCCAATCTGGCTACTGGTGCATAGGTTTCATCATAGTCTATTCCTTCTGACTGTGAATAGCCTTTGGCTACAAGTCTTGCTTTGTTTCTGGTCACTTTACCAAGTTCATTCACTTTATTCCTGAATACCCACTTGGTACCTATGATGGTTCTTCCTTTGGGTTTGGGAACCAATTCCCATACATCATTCCTTTTAAACTACTGGAGTTCTTCTTGCATTGCTTCTATCCAGCTTTCATTTGTAAGGGCCTCGTCTATTCCTTTGGGTTCAATCTCAGAGATTAGTGCCACAATACTTGTTTCCTTTCTGTTCTTAGATCTGGTTCGAATTCCTTCACTGATATTTCCAATGACAAGCTCTTGAGGGTGGCTGGACTTATGCTTCCAGTTTTTGCTCTGCACCACGCTATCATCAGCATCTTCTGGTAACTGAGTAGTATCTAGCTGAGTGAATCTTCGTTCATGAGTTCCCTCAGAGTCGATTTTCTAAGATGAGTCAGCTTCTTTGTTGAAAGTTGAATTCTCAGGAGCAACAGTTGGTTCTGGATCTTCACATTCATTGATTCTGCTCTCGTTGGAGGGGTCTTGCTCTAGGAACTTCACATTCATTGATTCTTCCACTGTCTGAGTGTTCTTGTTGAACACTCGGTATGCCAAGAACACTCGGTATGCTTTACTGGTCGCTGAATAACCCAGAAATATACCTTCATCTGATCTCTCCTCAAACTTGCTTGGAAGATTGTTAGCATTTTTAAGAATGAAACATTTACAACCAAAAATTTTGAAGTAGGAAACAATTGGTTTTCTTCCTTTGAAAATCTCATAAGGAGTTTTCTCAAGAATTGGTCTCAGAAAAACTCTGTTAATGATATGACAAAACGTGGAAACTGCTTCTGCCCAAAAACGAGTTGCCACCTTACTTTCAATAAGCAGAGTTCTAGCCATTTCTTGCAAAGATCTGTTCTTTCTTTCTACAACTCCATTTTGTTCTGGAGTGTAGGGAGAGGAGAACGTATGCTGAATACCATTTTCATTACAAAAGTCTGCAAAGTTCTGATTTTCAAACTCTCCTCCATGATCTGTTTTAACGTTAGAAATAGAATAACCTTTCTCATTTTGAACCCTTTTTGCAAATATCGAAAAATAAGAAAAAGTTTCACTTTTATTGGCAAGAAAGAACACCCATGTAAAACGAGAGTAGTCATCTATAATTACCAGACAGTATTTCTTACCTCCAATGCTTTGAGTTCTAGTTGGGCCAAACAGATCCATATGAAGTAGCTGCAGTACACGTTTAGAAGAAACTTGTTTCATAGATTTAAAAGAATTTCTAACCTGTTTTCCCAAAGTGCATGCGGAACAAAGATCTGTCTTCTAACAGGTTAATGAGGGCAAGCCACGAACAAGCTTTTTGTTGTGTAGCTTGGAGATTTGATTCATGCTGACATGTCCAAGTTTTCGATGCCAGAGGTTTGCCTCGTCATGGACTGAAATTAGACATTTGGCAGTGTCTTCATTTATGTCCAGAAGATAGATGTTCCCATGTCTTCGTCCAGTGAATGACTGAGAAGAATCATTACTAGTTCCAGAACATAAATTTTCCTTGAAGTTAATTCTGAATCCAGCATCACATAGCTGGCTGATGCTCAGAAGGTTGTAGTTCAGTCCTTTAACCAAAGATACATTGTTGATGATTAAACTGCCAATCTTGACTATTTCTGATCCAACAATGTTTCCTTTGGTGTTTCCTCCAAAAGAGACTGTCCCTCCTTTAACCTTTTCTAAAACAACAAACATTCTTGAATCTCTAGTCATGTGTTTTGAAAATCCACTGTCCAAATACCATTTCTTCTTGCTCTTGAAACTTACCTGCAAACAACATGCAAATTCACTTCCTTTTTGGTACCCAGATTTTCTTGGGTCCTTCGGTGTTAGTATATGCTTTGTCTACCCATTTCTTCTGAACAGGTCTCCAAACTTTAGGACATTTGTTTTCAAAATGTTCTTTTTCTCCACAGTTAGAGCATTTGAGATGATCCGGACCAATAGGTTTTGTGAAAGTCTTTTTGAAATGATTTCTATAGGCCTGTCGAGGAGGTCTCTTTCTAATTCTCTCATTGACTTTAGGAAAATCAATTAATGAATCCCTTTCCTTATAAAACCCAAGTCCTGACTTATCATAATAGGGAATCTGAATGGAAAGTATATGCTGCAAGGTTTTCGATCATTTTGAACACTTTGTAGTAATGTTCAAAATTTCCTTTCTGAGAGACTCATTTTCATTCAGTAAAGAATTTCTATTTTCTTTTGTCTCCAAGATTTCCTTTTTATGAGATTCATTTTCGTTTAAGAGAAAATCTCGATTTTCCTTTATTACTTTGAAAGTTCCTTTTTAAGATCATCAAATTTTTTATTTAAAGAATGATTCGTTTGACTCAACTTGTGATTTTCCTTCTTTAAACTGGAAATTTTTTTCAGAGTAGATTTCAAATTCAAACATAGTTCATTTATATAATCTGAAACTTCGGTAGGAATATCAGAGTGACTAACCTCAAATTCTTTGTCTGAGTTTGAATCTGAGTCTGAGTCTGAATCCACTTCAGAGTCTGAATCTGAGTGTGCCATTAGACATATGTTACCATATTCTTCTTCACTGTCTTCAACCTCAGTGTCACTCCAGGTTTCAGCTTTCAGGGCTTTCTTGTACTTTTCATATTTCCCTTTGTTTTTCTTGAGTTTTGGACAGTTACTTTTATATGACCTTTCTTTTTGCATTCGAAACAAACAACATCTTTGACATAATCTTCCTCATCTTCTGTCTTTCGTTGTCCAATCTGCCTGTTTTGCTTCTTGCTGTAGAGCTTCTTGCCTTTCTTGTTTAGCTTTTTTACCTTTCTAATTAGCAATGCCAGTTCTTCATCGTCCAGCTCGTCCTCAGAATCTGTATCATCAGAATCAATGTTAGACTTAAGAGCAATGGTTTTCTTACCTCTGGATTCCACTTCTTCATTCATTTGTTCTGCTTCATAGGACTGTAGAGTACCAACAAGCTCATCGACTGTCAGTGGTGAAATACACAAAGTTTCTCTGATAGAGGTCTTCACATTATTCCATTCTTTTGATAGTCCTCTTAATAGCTTGTTGACTTTCATAGGACCAGGAACATGTTGTCCTTGATATGCTAGTCCATTTACAATTTCTGTAAATCGACTGAACATGTCTCCTATTGACTCTCCCTGCTTCATCTTGAAGGATTCATATTGACCAAGTAAAATATTTACTTTGGTCTCTTTAACACGATCAGTTCCTTCATAAGTTACGTGCAGTCTATCCCATACTTCCTTTGCTATATCACAAGAAGATATTCGATTATATTCATTAGGTGATAAAGCACAGTAAAGGGAGTAGATGGCCTTAGCATCAAGAGTTTGTCTCTTGGTCAGTTCTTCTGGAGAAGTGGCAGTTGATGTTTCTGTTGCTTTCCCATCATCTTTCTTTGAAGTTTCTTTGGTCTCAGCATTTGGATCAATTCCTCTAGCAACTACATCCCATTCTAGTGGATCCTTTGATCTGAGGAAGGCCTTCATCTTGTTCTTCCATATATTGTACTCTTTGCCGTCAAAGTAGGGTGGTCGCGTATTGCTCTGTCCCTCGATCAGTCCTGGTGCAAGAATACTAGCCATATAGGATCTTTAACTCTGAAGTAACAAACACTTCAAAAACTTTGAGCACCGGGCTCTGATACCAATTGTTAGAATTAGTATTAACACCTAGAGGGGGGTGAATAGGTGTAGAGGAATTTTACGCACGATTCAAACAAAACTTTAGCAATCTATAAACAGAAATTAAATAGAGAGAGTAGAGAAGATTGCAAACACAATTTATAGTGGTTCGGCTTTAGACAAGCCTACGTCCACTCTTCAGGCGATCAGCCAATAGGCTGGATTCCACTATAAGATCAAAGGTGATTACACACTCTTGAGTGTTAGTACTCGGTGATGATGAATCTCACTAAGTCACTCTTCCTGGTAATTCACTATGACCTCTTAAATTCGCATTTTAGACAACTAAAGAACATAATCGCACTTTGGAATATGTTTATCCTCTCTTTCTCCTAGGTCTCATCCTATCCTTATATACTCTCCAAGCCACACTCGACCGTTGGCTCTTCCCTTGAGAGTTTAATCTTCCCTTTCCTAGACAGACTTTATAAGGCAAGTCTTTTTGACCATTGGAAGTAGATCAGATCCCCTTGGATTCTGCTCACCCATACAATCAGGATCCGGGCTTCCATAAGTACTCCATTCTTCTTTGGAAGTTGTCCTTTAATTGATCCTGCAATTAAATTAATATAACAGAATCAATGTAAACAAGGTAAGTGAAATACTTGATCGTTGGTGATCAGTTCCTGAAGTTTTGTTCTGAGTCTGCTTAAGATTTCCGTCTGGTACGGTCAGACTCAGAATCTGTGTTTCTCCAAGTCTTCCGTCTGGTACGGTCAGACTCAGAAACACTGTATGTTTTCCTTCTGCCACTGGCAGACTCAAAAACATACACCACCCCGTAGCTTATCCCTTCTGGAGATATGTATAAATACTTACATAAAATGATTTGTTAACATCAAAACTAGGAGTTTTCAACACATACCTATCCTTCAACCTATTCCACAGGGTCTGAGGGTCTCGAACAGATAAATATTGAGTCTATAGGCTCTCATGCAAATGACAACGAATAAAAATCAGTGCATTTGCTTTATCCTTTGCATTTGAGGTTTCGTCTTCTGCAATTGCATTAGCGAGACCTTGCTCTTGGAGGTGCATTTCCATGTCCAAGCACCAAGATAGATAATTATTTTCACTCACTTCCAGGATATGGAATTTGGGCTTTTCAATATTTGCCATAATTCTTGCAAAACAAAAGAATCCTTAAATTAATTAGAAGGATTTCCAAATATCCACTGCCACTTCAGGAGCAGAATAATACTTTTAGATTTGAAATTGGTTTAAGGCTATTGGGAAAAAATAAAGAATTGATAGAAGAAGATGAAGTATAAGTTGAAAACAAATGAAAACACTTACTTTACAAAAATTACTTACTCAGTTGGTAGATCCTCGTGCTGATAACGTGTTGTAAAATATCGCGTTGCAAGTATATAATAGAGATAATAGAGGGAGATTAAGATAGTAGAGAAAAGCCAGAAGCAAATTTTTTTTTATTTCTCACTATTTGTGCTCCTATTTATAAGGATGCACTTATCATGAATATCAATGTATCTAATAATACATGTATTGGATAGGGAGATGAATATTCATCGGATAGGAAGATGTACTTAGAACGTAGGATACAAATGTAATAGGTACATGGATATTCATACATATATTCGATAGAGAGATGAACATTCATTAGATAGGGAGATGTATTCAGAATGTATGATACAAATGTACCATAATAAGTACATGAATATAATGAATATTCATACATGTATTTCATCACAGTTTGATTATTCTAGCGTTTTTGTGGCTATAATCCATGCTTGATTTTCGTGACCCTTGACACGTTTCTTGTGGAGCCAATCGATTTGGGTTTGGCCCATGATCCATAATATGCAAAGGTAACGACATATATAGAAATGTTCAAAAAGACATCACTGGTAAAATTCCATAACGTGTCCTTGGATATCGATGAAAATATTTATTATAAATGTACTAGTCTAGGATTTTTTGCGGTTTAAAAATTAGTTTGGAATAAATTTGTCACAAATATATCAATTTGAATTTTTTTGTGGTCATTTAGGATAAATGTATCTTAAATGTACTAATTTGAATTTTTTTATCATAAAAAAATTCATTTGAAGTAAAATTATTATGAATATACTAATTTGGAGTTTTTCATAGTATTCCCCCCTCCCCCAAAAAAAAGGATGAATCTCCCCTTCCTAGGCTGCAAAACAATTAAAAAGACCGAAAAACAAAGCAGAAGAAACCAGTGGAGGGATATGTGTAATATTTTTTAAATGATTTTAAATTGGTTTTGTTGTCGTTCTATCTTAAAGAATAGTTAATTATATTCCATCCGTGTCACCATGCCATTGATGGAGTGCACTTGCCAAGTGCGACCTCCGAAAAGTCCCGCATCGGGCTCTCGCTCAAAGGAAAGTGGGTATTTAAAGAAGAGAGTGAGTGGAAGAGATCACGACCTTACTTGAACAGAGGGGTGTCAAATGGGTGGGTTGAGTCGGGTTTGGATCGGGTCGAAAATGGTCCGACTTACATTGATTTATTTAATCCATTTTGACCCATTTTCATGTAATGTAAATTTGATGACCCATACTCGACCCGACCCATATTACCAACACATATTAATATTTAACTTAATTTAAGAAAATCTACTCCCACTTATTTAGTCCACTTTAAACTTTTCACATATAAATTATTTAAATAAAAATTTCACATCAAATTATAAAGTAAATTAAATAAAAAAAATTAGTAAATAAAAAAATGTGGATACCTCTAATTGAAATAATTTTGGAAAATAATTTTTTTAAAAAAATCGATTTTTTAATTATTTTTTAAAAAATTGAATTTTTTATTTTTATTTTTATTTTTCTTTCTTTTTATTTTCCCTTTCTTTTCTCTTTTCTTCCTTCTTCCTTCTTCTTTTTCCCCCTTTTCCTCTGTTGGTGTCTTCCGACGGCGACTGGCCAAGACGCAGGCCAGTGAGCCCGAACTTGACCAAGGCCGACAAACTCGAGGCTTGGCCGATCTAGGCTCCACCGAGGTCGTTGGCAGTGGTCAAGCTCGGGCTTGCTCGAATCTGGCGAGCCACGAGCTCTGTTGCAGCCAGCGAGTTTGAGGCTTGCCTACCCAGATCCGGGTGAGCCGCAGCTCGGCCAACGCCGGCGACCTCGCGGCTCGCCTGTCCAGATCTAGGCCGAGCTCTAGCCAGTGAGCTTAGGGCTCGCTAGCCCAAGCTCTGTCGCAGCTCGCCTGCCCAAATCTAGGTTGAGCTCCAGCAGGCGACGGCAAGCTCGGGATTGGCGATGGTGATGACAGCGTGATGGCAGAATCGACAACGGAGGTCGAGAATGCATAGAGGAGGGGGATGGAATGAGAGAGATAATGGGTCTACCTAATAACTCACTCAATCCATAATTGATCCATATTTAACTTTCACTTAACCCATATTTGACTTATATTTAACTTTTACTTGATCCATATTTGACCCATTTAACTAAAAGTGAATCATAATATGGGTTTATGACCCATTTTGACACCTCTACTTGAACATGATCTATTCTATAGGCTTGTACCTCTGTGTCATTGAGACTTAAGGAGACAGGAACCAAAGTCTGGTGGATGAACCGTGGCCGTGCGACCAGAGCGTGATTAACGGTTTCGGTGGGTCCCGTTCGGACCCCTCGGAGTCGTAGAGGATCGTTCTCGGTCGGAGTCCTTCGGCTGGGGTGGTCGCACGGCAGTCTGACAGATGCACTCCCCTTATCTTTTTCATCCTTTTTGTCCCTTTTAATTGTGGCATGGAACCGTAAACTAGGGGCGGGCCAAGACCTGGCGGAAAGCGAGTTTAAGAAGCTCGGGAGGTGGAACTCAGTGTCCCAGTCTGAACTCGGTCGCGTCGATGCCGTGCCCGTCCTGCGGCCTCTGGAGATTGGGCAGCATCGGCCCAGGAAAGCCGGATTCAATGCGAAGAACACGTCGGCGGGGACCTGGAGCTCTTTTCCTGCGTCGATCACCATCGCGCAGGACGTGCTGAATACAGCGCAGCGAAAGCACACGATCCACCATTGCCCCCCTTGGGCAATAGCGTCGCCAGGTGCAGTGAACTCGGAGCTAATGTCCTCGTTGAACTTCGAAATTTCTTCACTTAAATATATGTTTTCACGCAAAGAGCCGATAATGTTAGTGGGCTTTTGGTTTTGAACCCAAAATGTTTTACTCCTCGTATTACAGCCACTATTCTATGCACAGATTATAGTTTAAAATTGCCCACAATCAGTTAAAAGAAGGCCCAAGACTAAGAGAAGGAGGGGGTGTGCAACCGGACCACTTCTACTACCCAAAAAACAGGTCAAGGAATTGGTTTCCATTGGACCCGATCTGGGGAAAAGGTTTCAAATTTTTGAAACTAATTATAATTGGTTTGGGAATAGGTTCCGAGTAGCCGCCCTATTTTGGAATTGGGAACCGTTTAAGAATTGATTTTATAAGCTAAAAAAACCAAAACCTCCCTTAAATTTTATTCTAAGCACTCATTTGTCATTTATTTTCCCTTAGAACTTCTCGCCAGTTTTTGCTCTTTCATGTTACGTGTTTGAACTTTTTATTATTTATAAATTGTTCATGATTACGTGTTCATCTTATAAATTATTGTTTTTGGTGAATAGGGATTTTTGTTGTTCATCTTTTACTTTAAGTTTTTTTATTTATTTATAATTTCATATGATTTTGCGTCCCAAATTAGGGCCACGTGGCGATATGCATGCTGAACCACATATGCTCTCGAGGGTGGAGTCCCACCCAAGATGCGACATGAACCCTCCGATGGCTCGGTGGGCCATGATCGCGACCTGAGGGGCTCCTGACCCTAGCCATCCTGTCCAGAGCCCCTCGAGCAAGACATTTGCAGGATCTGCATGATCCTAGGGGGCTTCTAGTTTGACCTTCGCAGGCGACCGCCATAGATACTTCAGGAAGCGACGCCCGCTTCCCTTCAATGCCTAGGCAATCTCTCACTTGTTCCTCGTTGAAGCTTCCAAAGCTCCTGAAGCATAGGAACGCCACCGACGCATTCGACTGCTGGTCGAGCCATTCCAAGATCTTCGAACCGTGAGGTTCTAGCTTGGCGAATGTATTTATCAAAATGCCCTCGGTTTCCCTAAATCTCAAGGCCAGGGTCAAGTGTACCCAGCAGTCTCCTTTCACGTAAACTTCGCAGGGCAAGAATTTGGGGGCGGGCTTTGGGTTCGCGAAGCACGGGAAGTCCAGCTCAGCTCAACGATCATTTGCGCTGAAAATCGCCTGCCTGACAACATCCACTGACGAACATCATCTCGCAAGCGTTGACATGGATGCCGGCCAGCTTTTATCTTCAAGGTTTTAGAGTTTCTTAGCCGGCTGAGACGGTCATCCGGAGCGCGAGCGTATTCTTTTTTCCTTGTTTAATCCGACGCATGAGGTTCTGCACATGGTTGGCGGTGAAATGCATGAATCGTCGGCTTCTTTGCTTTTCTTAGGAGGTCATGCCTATTTTAAGATAATAGATTAGATTTATTTTTGGGGACTCTCATCATCTCATCCTATTTAACGTGTTTGGGACTCGCTTTCTCTCTCCAGCATGGGACAAGAAAGAGAAGTGAATGCACAATCACTTCAATTAAAATACTAGGAATCCCCCCTGCCAAGCTACTAAACAATTAAGAACACAAAAACAAAAGAGAAGAAACCGGTGGAGGGAGGGGTGTAATATTCTTTACATAAAATTTTATATATGGTTCTATTTTCATTTTTCAATAAAAGAATATTTAATTATATTCCATCCATATTACCTTTCCATTGATGGAGTGCGACCTCTGAAAAGTCCCACATCAGAAGCCCGCTCCAAGGAAAATGGGTATTTAAAGAAGGGAGCGATGCGAAAGGGGCACGACCTTACTTGAACAGGATCTGTTCTATAGGCTCGTACCTCTGTGTCCTTGAGACCTAAGGAGACAGGAACCAAAGTCTGGTGGATGAACCGTGGCCGTGTGACCAGTTGTAGAGGATCGTTCTCAGCCAGAGAGTCCAGCTGGGGTGGTCACACGGCGGTCTGACAGACTCCCCCCTTTTTAATCTTTTTTCTTGCGATGATTATTGTTGCTGCGCTCATCCTGCAGCCTCTGGATATGGGGCACATGGGGCACCATCGATCAGCATGGTGCAGAACATCTATTGTGATTTTTGCAAATGACAGACATCATCATTTAATGAACAACAGCTCGTGGCCAAAACCCAAATGATAATGATCTGTTTTCTTTATGACATATTAACATGGATCATAGTCACGAGATCACTAGAACACACATGGAAGATTCAAAACACTTATCTTATGAAAGCAAGTAAAGAGAAGTAGTCAAAACTAGCACTCCAACCGGTCTCCTAGCCAAACGAAGGCTCAGTGTCTCCGGACATCCTCGATGAAGCGAGCCAAAGACAAGTAAGAAGAGCCTCCCTCCATCAAAGCCTTCCTACTCTTCTCGCTCGCCTCCTTCACCTTCTTTCTCCTCTCCCCGGCGTCCTCGCTCTCCATTAACTTCCTTATCCCTCCCTCTATCTCGTTTGCCGTCACGAAGTTGCTCCCCTTGGCAAGATCTCTCCGGTAATCCATCTTGATCTCCACCGCGAGGCTGAGCTCCACAACCAGCTCAAAGGCGTTGAGCTGTTGCTCCGCATACTGGGGCCATGCAGCGACCGGCACGCCGAACCATATGGTCTCTAGGGTGGAGTTCCACCCACAGTGGGACACGAACCCTCCGATGGCTGGGTGGCCTAGGATCGCGACCTGCCGGGCCCAACCGATCACTCTACCGACCCCGGCTGTCCTGTCCAGGAACCCCTCGGGCAGGACCTCTGCCGGATTCGCATAGTCCGAGGGGGCTTCCATCTTGCCCTTCGCAGGTGGCTGACGTAGGGACCACAGGAAGCGGCACCCGCTCTGCTCCAACGCACGAGCAATCTCCTTCGCCTGGTCCTCGTTGAAGCTCCCAAGGCTCCCGAAGCACAGGAACACCACTGACGCGTCCGGCTGCTGGTCGAGCCACTCCAGAATCTCGAAACCCTGTGGACTATTATTACCTTCCGGCCCCTTTTTACTCTCAACCTTGATGTTCACTATGGGGCCCACGGGGTACACGGCCGGCGCTCCGAGGCCTGCCAGGGCCTCCACCGCGTGGGGTTCCAGCTCGGTGAATGTATTTACCAAGATGCCTCTGGTTTTCCTAATCCTTAGGGCGTGGCTCAAGAGTTGCCGGCGGCCTTCATTCATGAATATTTCGGAGGGCAAGAATTTGGCGGCAGGCAGCGGGTTCCTGAAGCCCGGGAAGTCCAGCTCGGCATCTGAGCCCTCAAGCCCGCTCAGGTCCATGTGGTGCTCGTCTTGGAGCGACTGGAGGTGCAGAATCAAGCTGAGAGCTGCAGCACTCGACGTGAAGAACACGTAGGAAGGGACGCTGAGGTCGCTGGCCACTTCGATCATCGTGGTGCAGAACATGTCAACGACGAGCCCGGCGAGCAGTGGGGATCCGCACCTGTGGAGATCAGCCACGGCTTCTCGGACGTCAGCTTTGTGGCTCTCGATGAAGTGAGCGAGGAAGGCTACCCGGGACGTGTCTGGTGAGGCGTTTCGCGAAGGAAGGATCACGAACCGGATACCAGCAGCGACAGAGGCTGCAAGCGACTTGACGCGGGAGTCAACCTCCGAGTCGAAGGGCAACTTCATGATGAGGACGGTGACGGAGAGCCGGTCGTCATGGTCCACAAGGAGCTTGGCGAATTCCACTGTCGACACCAGGTGGCCGAGGCCCGGCGATGGGATGAACACGAGATGAGAAGTACCCATATCACCACGACGACGACGACGATGCCTCCAAAATTTCTTCTTTTCCCTTGCCGAGTTGGCTTGAATGCGAAGGATAAACACCAGGCGAAGGGAGACTCTTATTGCTTTGCTTGCCATTGGTTTACTCCACGAACCAAATTTAAAAATTAGGATGCTTTGGATTCCTTCGATATGCTCGAAAAGTCATACCAAGGAGAGAACATGGGGCGCTTCATATGATGGATGTGACATCATGACATATTCATAAGTTATTGCATGGTCCGTAAGTCAATTGGACTCGATACTTTATAGTATATAGTCTACATAACCAACAATTTAAATGAGGTCAGCTTATATAGTTCATAGACCATACGACGTCTTTTCAATTTAGAAGTTATTGCGTGATGTCTACTCTCGACCAATGAGCTCAGCTTATATAGTTCAAGTCCTCATTGGACCTTGGTCATTGTAGGACTATCTTGGAGATAGCTGGAATTCTTCGGGGTGCAATCTGCTGGTCAAAAGAAAAGTCCTAATTGGACTTTGGTATATGGAGTGTTTCTCGAGCTGTCTCGCATTACCGCCACAGTGCTTCTGCATATCCAATGAGTGGTTTGAGAGTTGCGCCCTTGAATTCCCTACAATTGATATCAGAACAAAGATTGTGCACTCTGTATTCAGTATACGCCCCTAATTATGTAGAATGTGGTTAAACAAAATAAATAACTTTGTATGTGTTGCGACCTTTAAAAACTTATTTCGTGCAATCTTTTTTTATTGGTTTTCATTCTTAAAACATGTATCTAAGTATCCCGCATCAGCTTAAGCAAATAAAAGAATGAACAAATTCATTATACAATGCCTCACTCAAACGGCACACTTAAATATAAGAATGAGAAATTAACTCCAATTATCTAACTATATCTAAAAAATGCCATGAAAGCCAGCTTCTCGTGCACGGGGAATCGAGGGACTACAAGGCATGATAAAATGGGGAAAATGACTTATAGTGGTGATCATTTGAGGACCACTTTTGTAGAAAAATAAAGCGCAAATTTAATATTGAGACTAGCTCATCATTACATGGAAACAAAGATAGAACATAGCATGCTTATTATGACTCATCATCAAGTAAATAAACAAAGACCAGATAGATAAAAGATATTGCCACAAAATATGTAGTATTTTTAATGTTCAAATCGACTCATAGCAATCCAAGAATGGAATGGGATCATGATTTTCTATTATAGTAGTCACGTTAGATGCATCATATAACATATGAGTTAGGATTATAAATGTCCGGCTTTACATTAGAACTTAAGGTGATCATAGCATGATGGCATTCTAATTGGGAGTATGCGGAGTATGCAAAGAACCTGGGGACCGTTAGGACCTTTTGGTTCTCATGGGGACCGGTTAGATTCCCAGTTTTAATTTAGTGGAACCGATGAGTACCGGTCTAATTCCCAGTTTTAGGTGTGGAATCGACTACCCATCCACCGACATGATATATACTTAATTAATTTGTTTCTCAGGTGTGTAATATGATTAACCCCCTACTTTTTTTTCATGATCTTTAAAGAAATTCAGTTCCTAGTTAACGGGTATTGTCTATTTGTTTCGCTCTATAATTTTCAATCCTTAATCAATATCAATGGCTTTAATTTAATTCAAATTTAAAGCCAAAATTTTTTTGGTGCTTTAAATAAAAAACTAGGTTCATCATGATATTTATTGATGAATGCAATTTTGTAGAGATTATGGACTGGTTCCATGGACCCATCTAGAAATGGGATTGGATCGGAAGTTCGGTTCTTAGGTTGATTTAAGGAACCAACGAGTGGTTCCTAATTCCAAATTTTTAGAACTAATCCTTAGTGGGCGATTCCCAATTCTAAGGTGGGAACAGTCCACTTGAGCCATTCTCACCTCTAATTCTAATGATACTTTGAGAGGATGGAAAAACTAATCATTTGTTTTTTTTTTTGTTTTACAGTTTTTTTTTTGTTTTACAGCAATTATAATTTTTTTTGTTGCTCTTCTTTTCGTGATATACTAATCGATTTTTGTTATCTTTTAGAAAACGTTTTTGCTATTTTTAAATTTCAAACTGGCCATTTTTTTCTTCTGAATTATAAATTGTATAGATTAAATGAAGGAACCGTCAAATTTGTGCATAATCCCTCTGATTTTCATAGAATAGCTGACACTTCCATTCTAAGTGCTTCCATTCTAAGTGCAACTTTGTAATTTGTTCTTATGCTTGAAGTAAGCATGTAGATCGACTTTAATAATTTCTATTTTCACTATTTAGTGAAATTCTTTAAATTTTAAGTCTTTAAATTATTAATTAGCTTGGTACTTGTTTAAAATTACTATGTCATGTGTCCAAGTAAGAATAAAAGGCATTAGCCTTTAAAAGTACTATATCTACGTATATAGATAGATTGAAAGATATTATTTTTGCTATTCCAATGTTTGTTTTTCTCTAACTTACGGTAAAATTTTAAATTAAGTTATCTAGCAAACGTTTTCAGCATCATAAATTAATGGAACAACAATTTTCGACTGAACTTCAATTAAATTTTCATTTGAACGTGAATTAAAATTTTTCAACACAGTGAAGAATTGTCATGTAATAATAGTTAAGATAGTTATTTGATATTTCAACAGCTATTTTGAATTTAAAGAGATCAAATTTTCAAACGTCACTATCTTCCTCTATATACTAAACATGTAAGTTTACTTGATGTGATGGGTCACGAATTGTTTGCATCACCATGAGGAAAATCAAATCAAGGATTGAGGAAATCTCTTGGTCCCCAAGTCATGATCTTGACATGTGTGGTAAAACCAGTCCCCCACTTTGATCACAGCTACATGATCATCCCTCCCCGATCTTAATGTAAGCAATGTGTGTGAAAATGCTCTTAATTTTGTCACATCACTACATATTGAACTTGTATGTCAAGACCGATGTTCCCTTTTGTAAAAATGACAATCGGGAGTAACAATCACTGTCATCTGTACAAGTTGTGTCATGTCAAGGGAGATTATGTCCTTCGAATTATTTGTGCACTCTCGAATGTCATGTCCTTAAACTCAAGCCTGTTAGATTTGGCCTTTAGTTTTGTGTTCCATTAATTGGACGAGATGTTGGCCTGTATGGGATTCGCTCTACCGGCCGTTCGATGCAGCCTTCATCGTAAAACCGTCTCTTTTGATGGGCAAGGAGGAAGCGATTAGCACGTCTCACAGCATTCTCCTCGGTCCATGAATATGCGGGTCCTTTGCGTTCCACATGTGGTCAAGTCAAATTTTACATTTCCGACTAAGGTTCAATTTCGCTAAGTTTGCTACTCCGAAATTCTTCATATACTCATCCTCGCCATCGCACGCCAAGCAAGAACAAGAAGGACAACTAACCTTGGGAGGGGAAAGCGAGAGCAAAATGAAATTCATTCGCACTCGGAGATCAAGAAGGTGTAAACAGCACGAAAATCTACCAATTATGGAATTTTACCAATGATGTCCTTTTGATCATTTTCTATATTTGTCGTTACTTTTGCAGATTACATCTGGCGGTCCAAACCCAAATCGACTGGTTCCACATAAAACACATCGAGGGTCGACGAAAATCAAACATGGAATATAGCCACAAAGACGGTAGAATAATCAAACATGAATTATAGCCACACAAACCCTCAATGAAGGCTCATCGACTGCAGACATCCTCAATGAAGCGAGCCAAGGACAAGTAAGAAGAGCCGCCTTCCGTCAAAGCCTTCCTGCTCTTCTCGCTTATCTCCTTCACCTTCTTCCTCTTCTCCCCAGCCTCCTCGCCCTCCATTAACTTCCTTATCCCTCCCTCTATCTCGTCCGCTGTCACGATGCCGTCACTATCTTTGACAAGGTCTCTCCGATAATCCATCTTGATCTCTACCGCGAGGCCGAGCTCCACCACCAGCTGAAATGCGTTGAACTGTTGCTCTGCATACTGAGGCCACGCGGCGATTGGCACGCCGAACCATATGCTTTCTAGGGTGGAGTTCCACCCGCAGTGCGACACGAACCCTCCTATGGCCGGGTGGGCCAGGACTGCGACCTGCGGGGCCACCCGATCACTCTCCCGACCCCGGCCGTCCTAGTGAGGAACCCCTTGGGCAGGACCTCTGCGGGATCTGCGTAGTCACGGGGGGCTTCCAGCTTGCCCTTCCCCGGTGGCTCTCGTAGGGACCACAGGAAGCGGTACCCGCTCCGCTCCAACGCGTGGGCAATCTCTTTTGCCTGGTGCTCGTCGAAGTACCCTTTGCTCCCGAAGCACAGGAACACCACCGACGCATCTGGCTGCTGATCGAGCCAGTCCAGGATCTCGAGACCCTTTTTGCTCTCAACCTTGATGTTCAGCATGGGGCCTACGGGGTACACCGTGGGTGCTCCAAGGCTCGCCAGGGCCTCCACCGCGCGTGGTTCTAGCTCAGCGAATGTATTTACCAAAATGCCCTTGGTTTCCCTATACCTCACGGCGAGGTCCAAGAATATCTGGCAATCTTCTTCCCTTAACATTTCCAAGGGCAAGAACTTGGCGGCCGGCAGCGGGTTGGTGAAGCATGGGAAGTCCAGCTCGACGTCAGAGCCCTTGAGCCTGGTCGGGTCCATGTGTTGCTCGTCTCGGAGAGACTGGAGGTGCAGCATGACTCCAAGGAACGCTGCGCCTGACGTGAAGAACATGTAGGAAGGGACGCCGAACTCGATGGCCACATCGATCATTGAGGTGCAAACCAAGTCATAAACGAGCCCGGTGAGTGGTGGCGAGCCGCGGGCAGAGAGCTCAGCAACAGCTTCTCGAACATCGGCTTTGTGGCTCTCCATGAAGTGATAGACGAAGGCCAGGGGAGACGTCCTCGGGGAGTGGCTTCGCCTAGGGAGGAGGACGAAGCGGATGCGGGCAGCGATGGAGGCGGTGAGCGACTCGATGTGGGAATCAATCTCGGAGTCGAAGGGGAACTTCATGATGAGGACCGTGATGGAGAGCCGATCATCCCGGTCGATGAGGAGCTTGGCCATCTCCACCATCGACACCAGGTGGCCACGGGTCGGAGCTGGGATGAACACGAGCTCGGATGTAGCACTCATGATGAGGATGATGCCTTCGGAAAATTCTTCTTTTCCTAACTGAGTTCACTCCGTTGCGAAGATGATAACGGGGTGGATTAGTGGAAATGAGGGAATCACGCAAAAAGATGCTGATAGATCAATAGGAAGTTGTGGTCTGCGTCGCTTCTATTTTATTCTCGGGCAAAATGGCCGTCTAGTGTGACTTGTGTCGGATTCTAAGTTTGGTCATGGCTCACGTCAACTGATGCCTGCAATTTTTTATGTTTATGGTCGAAAAGATATGTTTGTTCAAGAAACTTCCAAAAAAAGGTCTCAAGTACTCTTAATTTTTCAAATAAAGGCCAAAAGTGGACCCTATTTCAAATATGAGTTCGAAGTGCCTTCATTTTCTCAAATAAGAGTCTGAAGTGATTCTGTCTATTTTAAATAAATGCCTAACTTTCTAGCGATTAAAGACATTTTCGTAATTTACTGTTTCCTCTTTTTTCATTTCCTTTATTTTTCTTATGGCTCATCTTCTTCTTCGTGGCCAATGGCCGGCCAGCCATCGGCGAAGCCCAAAGAAGGTGGGCAAGGGTCACCCACGCCTGATCCAGCGATGGCCACCCTCGCCGGCCACAAGTGGGGGATGGCCTCGCTTGGGCAAGGCGACCATCTCCCTGGCTGAGGACGCCCCTTGCGGCCACATGCAAGGCTAGCCCTTGCCGGCCGTGGGCAAGGGTTGGCCTCGCCTGGGGTTGGCAAGGGTGGGATGATCCTCGCCTCGTGGCCACTTGCGAGGTCAGCCCACGACGGCCCCACGATGAGGCTAGCGAAGGCCGACGGTGGCCGTGAGGCGAGGGTTGTCCCACCCTTGCTAGCCTTAGGAGAGGCCGACCCTTGCCATATCTAGTGAGGTTGGCCTTGCTGCTGTTGGTGAGGGCCAGCTTTGCAGGTGGCCATGAGGGGTGGCCTCCCCAGGGTGAGCAAAAAAAAAAAATGAAAGATAAAAAATGAAAGAAAAAAAAGAAAAACTGGCAAATGGCGAAAATGCTCGTAACCGTTCGGAAAATTTAGCCGGCTAGTGACCGGCGAGGTCAGGCCCTTATTTGAAATAATCATAACTACTTCAGGCCATTATTTGAAACAATCGTGGCCACTTCGAGCCCTTATTTGGAGCAGAGTTCACTTCAGGTCCTTATTTGAAAAATTGATGACATTTGAGGTCATTTTTTGGCATTTTTCCGTTTATTTATGATCCAGAGTTCATGGACAACGTACCCAAAGAAGGGATATCCAAACACAAAAGGTCCTAAAGAGGTTGGGGGCTGGGATAACCAAGAACAAGGAAGCATATTCAATCTTTGACTCTTTGCTATCCAATCAGTTACATGATTTGCTACTCTACCACAATGGACCACGGTGCAGTTGCTGAAATGGGCTAGCTGGGCTCAGGCTTCTAAGATCAGCACCTTCACCTCCATGGCATGTGATCTTCCATCTGTAAGGCTTTAAACAACAGAAGGCTATATGTCTCAAAGTACAGTTCTTCTTCCTCTCTCGAACTGAAGCACTTCAAGGTTTTCACCAAAGCCACGGATTCGACCTGGATGGGCGACGGAATTGGGATTTTTTTAGCAAATCCGTCTAGCAAAACTCCTGAGGCATCTCGAAGGATCCCTGCGATTGTTCCCTCTGAAGAACCTGCTACAAAGGACCCGTCGATGTTGATCTCAAGGGAGCGATTCTTTGGCGGACACAAGTTCGAGGGTAAGTGAGTTCGGTTCAAGTTTCAAACTTTTCACGTTCCACTTACAATAATTTATGATTATCTACTCTGCTGATGCAATTAGGGCTTGTGGGTTGGGGGGTCGTTGTCGGATTACAAGATATCGATACGGAAATAGCAAAAAAAGAAGAATGATAAATAATAAAAAAAATAAAAAATTTACTTAGCTCAATCCAATATTGATACCTACTTTATAGAGAGAGCCAACACTAAATACTTCACCAATCAATTAAAGAATTACAAGTTACAATCACTTATATACTCGAATGTTCCCCACATTTATATTATAGTCAAACCCACGGTATTTAGACTCGCAGAGAATTACCTCACTGCTCGAAACATTTACGTTTCCACAAAGAAAACGATACAACTTGGGAGTAGGATCCTTTGCACAAATAACCGTTCGGAGATCCGTGGCTCCAAAAAGTCCTCCACCGTGCGTCTTTTTATTTTTCTTTTACCTCACATACCCTCCGACCATACTATTCTATTTATGTATGGGTATATATTCTTTTACTGTGCGAAGGATGTCAATCATTGATCGGTCAAAACCTTGGGTCACAAGTCAGCAACAACTTTCCTTGTTCAAGTTCCCTTCTTTATTTGAATCGACCGCCCGAATAAATCCAAGATTGTCATTTGAAAGAAAGGCAGGAAAAATCAAAGTCTAATTAGGACTCTTTCTCTTATGTCTCATCTAACACGGATCAGTCCACATCATCCAATCGGGTTGGGTCTTATACACAATTCAAATTCGAGACATTAATTTAACATTAACAATCTTAGCAAGTTTGATGCTAGACAAATAAGATTTAAGGGATCAGATGTATTGGGTTGACATGCATTTTGATGCACTTGAGAAGCCATTTCACGTTGAAAATATTGAGTGGTTTAAACGGTGTCTCATCGTGATAGAATGGGAAGTTTTTATACAAGCTGTACTCTATTTAGACCAATATCGACAGTAAAAGGAAGATGGGATAAGATAAAGGCACTAAGGATTGGCAAATTGAGTAGACAAGATAGCCTTGTATCCTATATTTTATTACTTGAAGATGTGATCTCTAAGGTTCCGAACAAGGGCTGGTACATTTCATGTGGACAAATTTACCGCGAATTCGAGAAGGCGAGAAAGGTTTGAGAACATTGAGAGGCTGTTGACACTTAATTATCGCTTAAGGATCTCTCATAATTAACCAAAAAAGACATCCACATCGCAGAAAGTAGTTTTCCAGATTTTAGATGCTCATGAGACAGGGTTGGCTGGTAGTTTGAGTGCTGTTGGCATTTTGATGCTATGATTACCTGGAGGGCGAGTGTTTTGGGGTTCCTGTGGCTATAATCCATGTTTGATTATTCTAGCGTTTATGTGGCTATAATCCATGTTTGATTTTCATCGACCCTTGACGTGTTTCATGTGGAGCCAGTCGATTTGGGTTTGGCCCACGAATTGTAATCTGCAAAGGTGACGACAAATATAGAAAGTGTTCGGAAAGACATCATTGATAAAATTCCATAACCGTAGATTTTCATGTCATTATACCTCCTTATTATCAATGATGAAAATATTTTTCATTTAACTAATTTTTTAAAAATAATATAAATAATCATTTTTTGAATTTCTATTTCAAATTTCTCATTTTTCATAAAACAAATATATCCTAAAGTTTAAATTTTTTTTGGGATGCCTATTTTAGGATAATAGATTTTTTTGGGTCAAAAATAACTATTTTTGTTTCTCAAGTAAATGTTTGAAACGACGACATACTGGCTTTAGTACATAGCATCTCCATTAGATAAGTAGGGGCATAAATAACCCAATTAGCCAGTAGACTTCCATTGTGGTGGCTTTCGCGACCCAATTCACAATACAATTGCCTTCTCTTCGGCAATGGGCTATTGTCAAATTTGGGAAAGACTAGGCTTGAGCCCAAGCCTCCATGCTATGTGCATATGCCTCCCAACTCACCTGATCAGTAGCTACACTTATCATTTCCACTAAATTAGTTCGGTCTGGCTCCAAAAGCAATCGGGCATGTGTTTTGTCTTTGAAGTGTTTTAGGGTTTTGCAGATGGCTATCGCTTCCGCCTGAATCAACAAGGAGACTCACACTGATCAAGCAAACCCCTCCATCAAAATGCCGTTGCTATCTTTGCATATGCACGCTATTGATCCTTCCCCTATTTCTACAACAAAAAAGCCGTCGACATTGATTTTTAGCATTCCAAGAGGTGGAGGGTTCTAGATCTGAGGTGAGGTTTTCTTTGATAGCTAGTTTCCTTTTGATTTTTCTGTCCATCAATTGAAGTTCTTCTCTATTGCCATGGCCGAGGTGATTTTTTGGTCGGGGTTTGCTTTATGAGCTCTAAAGATCAATTTGTTCCAAGCTTTCCAGATCTGCCATAATAAGACTATGAGAAATTCGAAGGATATGGAAGTATGGTTGAAACTTTCCACCCATTCCTCAATTCGTATTACTAAATAAGCAACCACTCATATATTAATTGCTGGATTTTGCCAAATTCGTTTAGTCCAAGGGCATAACAGAAAGAGGTGCTTAATAGATTTTGGGTGTTGCTGGCATATTTCACACGTCCTTGCAGTATTATCTTCCTTCAGGCTAGCTTCTCCTTCGTTGATAATGCATAGGAAGAACTTTATTTTAGGCTTTGTATTTGCCTTCCAAATTCGATTCTATAGTTGTCTGGGTGTTTGATACAAAATGGATGCATTGTTTGCCCTCTTTATGCTTTGTTGTGCTCTACAATAATTATAGGCTTTTTTATTTATTTATTGTGAATTGCCTTGTTTTTGTTTGCTTCCAAATCAACTTGTCTTCTGGTAGTTGCGGGTTTATAGGAATAGCTAATATGTCATGAGTTGTTTGAAAGTCGAACAATCCTTCTAGCATCTCCTCATTCCATTTGGCTTCCTCTTGGACCATGAGTTCATAAACTTGAATGGGATCCCCTCTATTTGCAGGACCACCAATTAGTCCTCTCAGTAACCATGGGTCTTCTCTTATATTGATCTTCTCACCATTTCCAACTACCCATCGAATGGATTTTTGAATCACTTTACATCCAATAAGTAAACTCTGCCATCCCTATGAAGGACATGAGCTTTTGTTTGCATGTATCAAATATGTATTAGGATAATACAATCCTTTAAAAACTTTGCTCCATAGAGAATTTGGATTCTAGATTAATCTCCATGCTTGTCTGCTTAGCATAGCCTAATTAAAAGTAATTAAATCACGAAATCCCAATCCACCTTCATGCTTTACTTCTTTCACTATATTCCAGTTTTTCCCAATGTATCCCCTTTTTGTTTCATTATTTTTCCACCAAAAATTTGCATTTTTCTTCTTAATAGCTCGACAAATGGATAGGGGTATTTTGAAAACCAATATTGCATACTGCGGTAGAACCTACACCACTGTTTTGATGAGGATTTCTTTCCCTGCCTTTGACAAAAAACTTTCTTTCTAGCCTTCTAATTTCATGTTGACCCCATCTAGTATCCATGCAAAGATTTGTTTCTTTGAAACACCCTAGCCAGATGGTATTCCCTAGTACTTCCCCATTTTTTCAACTTCAGGAACTCTCATCTCATGTGTCATATTCTCCTTTAATCTACTTGGACAGTTTTTGCTAAAGAACATGCATGATTTGTTCAAATTTATGGCTTGTCTAGAAACAAAATAGTATTGATTTAAAATGGCTGCCACATTCTAGCTTCAGTTACTTTTCCTTCAAGAACTAAAATTTATTCATCTGCGAAAAGTAGGTGAGATAGAGTAGGGCAAAGTCTATTTAACTTAATTCCTTTCATGCTTTCATCCTCCATAACTTTTTATAGCAAAACACATAGCACATTTGCAAAGTGATAAAAACATATAAGGAGATAGAGGGTCACCTTGGTGTATGGCACAAGTAGGTTGGAAATACTCTAGATTTTCTTCATTCATCTTGACATTGTACGACACTGTGGATATACATTCCATAATCTAGGACACCCATTTTGTACAGAACCCCATCTTCAGCATACTAGCCTCCAAGAAGTCTCACTCCACCCTATTGTATGCATTTTTCATGTCTAACTTAAAAAATGCATGAATTTTCTTCTTTCTTTTTTGTGGCTCCCACCTCTATCCCATTTTAATGCGTTTGTGACTCAACCATTGGAGTTGCTTTGGTGGTCACTTTTTTCATATGAGAAGGGGGAGGTGAGGGTTTGAAATCCTCATCTTATCAAGAGGATTGAGGTGAGGACAATTTAATTTCAAGTGTGATTTTCGACTCCCACACCTTCTAAAGAGGTAAGACAAAGTATGAGAGCAAGAGTTAAAGTAAGAACAAAATATGGCTGAAAAAATAAAAAAAATTGTGTTTGTGACTCTCTCTCTCTCTCTCTCTCTCTCTCTCTCTCTCTCTCTCTCTCTCTAGTTTAGGATTTTACTCTTTGTTTGTCACAGTTATACTAGTTTTGGGAAAAAAAACAGCCCAAGTGTCAAAACTTAGTACAATGGGACATTAAAGTGCTAAAAGTTACGAAATGTACATTTAAGTGCTAGTTTTTTTGAAAATTGAATCACTCAAGTGTCAACTTAGGCAAAGGTAGTTAGAAATCCGACATGGCTTATTTTAATGATTTCTAATGCCTGTGAAGCTCCCTGGAATTTCATGTTAGCTTATCTTCACAAAAAAATGATGTCGTTTTGGCTTAAGTTTAATTTTTAATATAAATATTAATTAAATATTTTTAAAAATATTTTTTTTTGGGAAAAAAGGGTAGCGACAACTGTGGCATTCTGAAATTCGAGCCCTTTGATGGATGAATAAACGTGAATTTCATCAATGCATTGTTGGTTGATCTCACTCGGAACTAATCATTCCCGAGATACTAACCTTGAGGGAAAAAGCTAATGAGGACAAAACTTGTGCGACTAAAGAACTTGACCTGGGAAAATGACCCGACTGAAAGACTTGCATAAGGATGATCCTTTAGTTATGTAAGCTGATTTCAGGGACGACTAGAAGTTGATTTGCGGACAGAACATAATGAGACAATGGGTGATTTTGTTTACTGTTATCGAGCTCGCGAACGACCTTATGTCGATCCTTGATAATCGTGTACTTTGAAATAAGAATCTATCATTTGCAATTTCATGTAGTCAATGACGTCCATGTGTCGAGAAGTCTTGAATGTGATTTGATATGAGTTGGTGACGCGTGAATTCTCAAACCGCATGTTAGTTTGAGTTTTATCAAAATGGCATTTGGGTGAAATTGACAAGGCATGAAAATCTAGTGTTGGACTTCAAATTTTTGAGAACGTCCGAGACGGACTTTGGACGATGCCTTTTCGACAGTATCAGATGGGCCAAATTTTTGGAAAAAAGGATTTACGGATCGAGGAAACGAGCCTATGAGGACGTGGGCAGGGCAAGACTAGTGTGAGTCTCACGCCCAAGGTGGGATAGCTACCATGGTAGACTCGAGGCAAGTAAGTGAGCTCGTTGGACCAAATCGACCAATTTACCCTTCCAAGCCCGTTGTCTAACCTTGAGCTATTTCGAGCCCAACAAATTCTCAAGCCCATTCCTATTAATTTTCTAGTCCATTCCTATTAATTTTCTAGCTCGTTTCTTAGGCCCACCCTTCATTTTTAGCCCAAGGGCAGATTGGGAAATGTGCAAGGTGGAATGACCATTTTGCCCCTAGATAATTTGAAGAAAGGATAAAAGAAGAGAGAGAAGATCATGTCATTTGCTTGGGAGTTGGGGCAAGCTTTAATGGCCTTAATAAGGAGTGCATTCAGCTTTCATTTCACTCTCTCTCTCTCCCTTTCAGCTCCTCAAGAAAAAAAAAAAACTACACACCTCTCTCCCCCTGTTTCATTTCCTTCCTTCTGCTTATGCTTCTAATCTTTCTTAAAAAACCTGAGTTATTCATGGTCTTTTCGTATTGATCACTGCCCGTGCCACCCACTACTATGCTTAGGAGAGGAATTTCGTACGGCCTACGTCGGCCATTCGCCGGTTGGAGCCGCCTGCCGGCTAGAAGCCACTGGTGGCCTGACTGCCTACTGCAGCCCTGCACTGCCTGTTTCAGCCTTTTTCCTCCTGTTCTGGCCTGATCTCTGCCCAGCCCAATGACTAGGGGTGAGCGGTTCCAGGTTCCTTACAGGTTCCAAGCGGAACCTGGAACCTACCCTCGGGTACAGGTTCCTCATTTTTTGGAACCTGGAACCTACCCGTCGAAATCTGGAACCTAGAACCTACCCTCTCATAGGTTCTAGGGTCAGTTCCAAGGTCCAATAGGGTTTTTTTTTTTTTCCATTTAAGTAGAACCGGTTCTGGTTCCAAAAAAAGAGGAACCGAGAACCGAGAACCGAGAACCGGGAACCGGAACCTCCCTCCCTAGAATCGGGAACCGTGATCATCCCTTCAAACATAGTCTTTATAATGATAGCGAAGTTGCCAAATATGCAGAAATGACAAGCTAGACAATGCGAGAGCTTCATGTTACCACACAGTGAATCCCCGACTCAAACCGCGTGTCGCTGCCAAAGTGAAACACAGCTTTTCGATCAGCGACACAACCATCACCTTGGGAACGCAGCAAGCAATATTCACTTCTACATTAGTGAAGGCTCGAGTAAATACGAAAGGTAAAGTGGGTGCACTTAGTCAGCAACAGTTCTTCCAAAAGCTCTCTTTGAGCATTCTTTGGAGAGGTGGACTTTCGCCCAAATCCTTACTAAGAATTCCTTGAAACGTGACATAATGTGTCTGGAAAACTAAACATGTGCTGCTACATCCACGAAATGAAATAAGCAGCTCAGGACTTTTGTTGTGATTTATGGCACCAATCTTCTCGAGCTGCCTTTTTCTAAATAAAGATAAAAGGGAGAAAGAGGCTGATTAAATTAGAATTCTCACCAAGAACACAGCGATCTGAAGCGGTCATCGGTTGCGGTTCGCTTGAAAGAGAACAAGAAAGCACCCGCTCCATATCCCCCCAATATGGTAGACGCCAACTTGATATCGAAGATAGGATAGGACCGACTATTGCACTTGAAGCCATAGAGTAGGGAAATGAAAGAGAACGAGAACCCGCTTGCTTGCAGCTCGGAAGAATAAGGAGGAACGAAGCGTAGCACCAATTAGGATCCGAGAATCCTGATTAGAGTATACCAAAAACAAAGTGGTGATGAATTTTCTATGCCACAAAATCTGACATAACACATCAAACCAAATGAATCCATCGACAAGTCACAACTCAGCAACTTCCAATTTCAAAACCAACTCGATTCCACCACCAAGATTTCAAAACTAAGCACGAGACTTATGTTGTTCAAATACAATGTTAACATATTTGAGTCTTCAACTGGATATTAAAATTGATCAAAATATGCTGCTCCTCATAGTGATGACTTTCCACATTGTAAGATGAGCATTCACGTGTTTCGTATGCACACTAACACTGCATTGGTTCAAGCACGATTTCCTGTTGGAAACGAGAAAGAAAAATAAAGTTTTAAGCAGTTGTTAAATTGAAGGCCACCGCAGCACATTGAAACGCTTAGTACTTATTCCTGTCCTTAAATGCTTCATGCAAAAGAGGTCGAAGTTGATTACAGTAGAAACAAAATAAAATTTGGTCAGTCTAAATGTCACAAACAAGAGTGACGCACAACTAAAATCTAAGTAAAATCCAGAAAGAACATCATAGGCCTTATTGTTCCATGGTTTAAGCACACAAAGTCACACATTACTAAGTTTTGCGAATGTTTAGATAGCAGAAATCTTGGTTTCCAAACCTCTTGCAGCGAACATTCTAATCATCCTGAGAAAGATGGTCGATGATTATATCAAGGTCGATAGAATCTCTCATTTTAAAGTCTCTTGTAGATCCCATAACTTTTTTTTTTTTGGCTACAAGAGAAATATGCGCCCGAGCATATAGTGCTAGAGTGTCCACTATCATTTACGATGTACTTTCTTTATTTCTGCCATTAACCTCATATGGATGCCCGGTGCAAATCGGTTCTATTGTGCGAGAACCGGGGCTCGATCCCTTTTATCTTCAACTATCAACCCCTGCCGTGCAAGAAAAGGAAATCTGTATATGGTAGACGCCAACTTGATACCGAAGATAGGACTGACTATTGCACCGAAGCCATAGAGTAGGGAAATGAAAGAGAACAAAACCTGCTTGCTTGCGGCTCGAAATGGCCATAGTCAATTACCTCCATCTACTTGCTCCCCTGCTAATGCTACCTATGGTGAGGCAAATCATGCCGTCGTCTTCTCCTCTTTGCCTCCCACTGCCTTTGCTCTCGATCCAACCCCGAAATCCCCCGATGCAACGGCCCGCACCTTGCGACTCCTGGAGCGAGGGTTGGCGACGGCGAAGAGAGAAACCTGAGGTTGAGAGGGGAGAGGGTGAAGAGAGAAACCTGAGGCTGAGGGCGAGAAGTGAGGTGTCGGGAGAGAGGGAAAGAGAGAAACCTGAAGGCTAAGGTTGAGGGGGAAAAATTAGGTTAGAATTATAAATTGGGGGTTTTTTTGAGAAGGAGAATGCCGGTTCCGGACCGGTTCCAGAAAATGAGGAACCGGGAACCGGAACCGGGCTCCCTAGAACCGGGAACCGAACCGGACCCTCCGGTTCGGTTCTCCGGTTCCCGGTTCTACCCGGGAACCGTGCTCACCCCTACCAATGACTAGCCATTTCCCCTCGACCCCCAAGTGCCACTGGTCGCTGGCCAGCCGCTCGTTGGAGCTCTGATTAGCTTCGTTAAGCCCTTTCCTCCTATTGTGCAGTTCGATTTTCAGAAGTTCAGGGAGAACCGGAGTTGGTTGCTACCGTTTCGGCTTTGGGACCACCTTGGAGTATTGTGGGTGAGGTCCTCGGGTGTCACATTCTTTGCCGCCGCCGCGTCTGTATCGCCAACCCGCTTAACGGCTAAGTTTAGCTCCTAATCCTTTGTTAGTGCCTAAACTTACTTAGGGTTGGGTTAATTAGTAGTAATGCTGAGTTAGGAAGTTTAATTAACTTGCATTAACCCTAAGATAGGTGGTTAGATAGATAGTTAAAATTAGCTTAGCTTAATCTTGCTTAATTGTGCTAATTTGTGCTTAATTATATTTTATGTGATAATTAAGCATATTTAGCTTAAATTGATTGATTAATTGTTTTAATTAATGTTTTGTTTAATTTATGAATTTAATGTTTTAATTATTGAATTCTGAAATTTACTATTCACAATGTACAATTCACGATTACTGTTCACGGTACTGTTCATATGGAAGCTAGAATTTTTAGAATTGGATTTGTTCTTGATTGTTGTGATTTATTGAAGTGCCGGTTGTCAATTATACTTGTGAATAATGATGAAATGTGTGATTGAATGCCGGTTGGAATTGAATTTTTGGAATTGTCGATTGATATTGCATGACATATTGCGTGGGTTATCTGAAATGGCACGTTACATGAGCATGAACAATATTGCATTCATGACAGAGCAAAGATATAAATGAATTGCTTGATGATTTGTTGCATGATCACATTAAATTGAGAACCCGGGGTTGCTGGATGATCATCAATCTTTATAGGGTTGTGCCGTGGCCATTTGGTTGCCTGATTTCGGTTGGATGCCTAACAAGGAGATGTTACTTGTGGGGCTGCGGTAGTGGGCATGTCCTATGCTCCTTTGGAAATGCCGTTTTGGGAAGTGAGCCTTTAACGTCGCCGTGCCTTGAGGTAAAGAGGACGAAGCTGGCTTGGCCAGGAACTACCAACCATAAGTTTATGCCGTGGCTCACGGGAGAGGGGTTGTAATAATCGGAGCATGTGTGGATGTGAGACGTGAGAAAACTGTGTGCAATACTCTAATTATTTGCATGTTCTTAATGTCATGATGATTGCATTATTTATGGCATGCACGCATGAAATGACAGTCGTACAGGGTGTGGCAATAGTCATGTGAGATTGCTTAAGACACGATTCACATGTGATTGATGAATTGTATCTTCTAACGGCATGTGCCTTGTGTGTATTGTGTTGAGATTTAACGTGCAGGGTATGTTATACCAGGTAAGGTTGTATGCGAACCGATTATATGTTTGTTGGTTGACTTTGGCTGTTGTTTGGTTTTGGTTGTTTTTGGTTGTGGGTTGTGTGAGATGTGGTTCTGGAGAGATACCTTAGGTTGAATTGGCGTACTAACCAGGGCTTAAAGGGAGAACTCGCTTAGATTTTATCTCACTGGTTATTATCTAACCACTTTCAAGCCCTTAGACTGGGGTAGTGGAGAATCTTGCCCCCGCTTCTCCAGTGATCGACTCGACGGAGCTTAAGTTCGATGGGTCCGAGTGACCGTGATGCTGAACCCGAGGGTTTATTTTGTATAGTTGTATTAGCCTAGCCTAGTTTCTTTTTGGTATGGCTTAGTGGATGGATCGGACCCTTTGTTGGGCTTATAAATCGGAAAACGATCATCCATTGGTTAATCTAATGAAGTTGTATAAATGAGTAATGGTTGTTATTTTTGCTGTTCATCCCTCTATCCCTATTTGAGTGTCTATTTGGACTGGAGATGGTTCATCTTCCGCTTGTGCATAATGAAAGATTAAAATAAATGGTCGTCGACGAGTCTTAAGACGTCGCTTTCAATTGACTATGATAAGGGGTTGTTGTGTGTTCGGGGTTTGGGGCGTGACAGCAGCATAGGCAAGAGAGGCTCCTCTGCTTGTGACTGTTGCCCCGTTATTGATGGGGCAGCGGCGATGGATGATGAGGATCTCCGGTGCTTAGGCAGGGTCAACGACCCTCGCCAGACGCTAGGAGAAGGCAACAATCCTCTCCTAGATCTACGTGAGGGTTGCCCGCCCTCCTCGCCCTCGCCCTCGCCCAACCTAGGTGAGGGTCGTCGGCCCTTGCGAAGGCGCAGATGGTCCTCACCTAGCGCCGCTACACCTTAGTCTAGCGGCGTTGGGTGAAGGCGAGTGACCTTTGTTGATGACCCTCGCGGCAAGCGTTGCCACCCCATTGGAGATGGAGTAACAGCCACAAGCAAGGGAGCTCCTCCCACTCGTGATGGTGTTTTTTAAAATTAATTTAATTAGTATATATCTAATTTAGCAAAAATGATGTTGTTTTGGGTTTATCTAGCCATGTTAGCACTCAAAATGATGTCATTTTTGATTTATTTGGCCATGTCACAGTCCAAAATGATGCCGTTACGACCTCGACTCGCCAGAAAAGTTTCACGTTAGCATTTTGGCCGGATTTTCTTTCCCTTGGCATTTAACTAACAATTTTTGTTCTAATTTTGACACTTAAATATACATTTTGAACTTTTGGCACTTAAATGTTTTCTCGTGCCAATGTTACCAGTTTTGTGGCATTAATTTAATTTAATGGATGGTATATTTGTCACAAATGTAACAATTTATGATTTTTAGGTTGTCTAAAAATTAGTTTGTGGTAAATTTGTCAAAAGTGCACCAGTTTGAGGTTTTCGTGGCTATTTAGGGTAAGTTTATCCTTTGTGTATTAGTGTGGAGTTTCTTATGGCAAAAATATAAATTTAAAGTAAATTTATCATAAATATATCAATTTGGAGTTTCTCGTGCTACTACCTTTTAATGACAAGTCTCCCCTTCCTAAGCTATGAAACTATTAAAAAGACTGAAAAACAAAAGAGAAGAAACTAGTGGAGGGATAGGTGCAATATTCATTAAATAATTTTAAATTGATTTTGTTTTCGTTCTATCTTAAAAATATTTAATTATATTCCATCCACATCACCATTCCATTTATGAGTGCTCTTGCCAAGTGCGACCTCTGGAAAGTCCCACATTGGGATCTCACTCAAAGGAAAATGGTTATTTAAAGAAGAGAGTGAGGGAAAGGACCAAAGTCTGGTGGATGAACCGTGGCCGTGCGACCAGAGCGTGATTAACAGTTCTGGTGTGACAGACTCACCCCCTTCATCTTGTTCTTCTTTTTCCTTATCTTTTCCCTTTTAACTGGGGCATGGAACTGTAAACTGGGGGCGGACTCCTTGACGAGATGTCGTGACCGTCCTGCGGCCTCTGGAGATGGAGCAGCATCGACCCAGGAAAGCCGGACTCAATGCGAAGAACACGTCGGCGGGGACCCGGAGCTCCCTCACCACGTCGATCATCATTGCGCAGGGCGTGTTGAAACACAGCCCAGCGAAAGCACACGATCCAGTGATCCACCATTGCCCTTAGGCAATGGCAGCGCCAGGTTCGGCGAACGCGGAGCGAGTGTCCTCATTGAACTTCGAAATTTCTTTCAGTTAAATTTATGTTTTCATGCAAAGAACTGATAATGTTAGCAGGCTTTTGGTTTTGAACCCAAAATGTTTTAATCCTTCTATTTCAGCCACTATTCTGATAATGTTAGCGGGCTTCTGGTTTTGAACCCAAAATGTTTTAATCCTTGTATTTCAGCCACTATTCTATGTATAGATTATAGTTCAAATGGCTCAATTAAAAGAAGGCCCAAGACTAAGAGAATTGGGGTGTGCAATTGGATTGATATTATCCAAGAATTGGACCAAACCGCCCAAAAAATAGGTCTAGGAATCGGTTCCTATTGGAATTGGTCTGGGAATAGGTTTCAAAGTTTTGGAACTAGTTGAATTCGGTCTAGGAATAGGTTCCGAGTGAATATCCACTCTGGAATTGGGCCGGACTGCCCTATTTTGGAATTAGGAACCGGTTTCAGAATTGATTTTTTAAGCTAAAAAGTCAAAACCCTCATTTCTTTCACTTAAATTTTATTTTGAGCACTCATTTGTCATTTGTCTTTGCTCAGAACTCTTTGCTAGTCTTTCTTGTTTCCTTAAATTTTTATGGATGAATGGGGAATTGAATTTTATAATTTATATTTTATGTTACGTGTTTGAACTTTTTATAATCTATAAATTGTGCATGATTGCGTGTTCATCTTATGAATTGTTGTTTTTGTCGAATAGGGATTTCTCTTGTTCTTTTTTTACTCTAAACCATTTTATTACTTATAATCTCATATGATTTTGCCCCCTCAAATTAGGGACCACGTGGCGATCTGCATGCTGAACCATATGCTCTCTTGGGTGGAATCCCACCCAACATGTGACATGAACCCTCTAATGGCTTGGTGGGCCATGATAGCAACCTGAGAGGCCCACCTGATCACTCTCCCGACCCTAGCCATCCTGTCCAGGAACCCCTTGCGCAAGACCTCTGCGGGATCTGTGTAATCCTTGGGGGCTTCTAGTTTGCCCTTCGTAGGTGACTGCCATTGATACAGCAAGAAGTGGCGCCCGCTCCGCTCCAATGCCTAGGCAATATCTTTCACTTGTTCCTTGTCGAAGCTCCCAAAGCTCTTGAAGTATAGGAACACCACTGACGCATTCGACTGCTTGTCGAGCCATTCCAAGATCTTCGAATCGGGAGGTACTAGCTTGGCGAATGTATTTACCAAAATGCCCTTAGTTTCCCTAAATCTCAAGGCTTGGTCAAGTATACCCGGCAATCTTCTTTCAATTAAATTTCGCAGGGCAAGAATTTGGCGGCGGGCATTGGGTTCGCGGGAAGTCCAGCTCAGCTCGACGATCATATGCGCTGAAATCTGCCTGTCCAACACCCACCGACCTATGTCGTCTTCCCCACGAGGCATCTCCGACGGACATCATCTCGCGAGCGTCGACATGGATGCCAACCAGCTTTTACTTTTAAGGTTTTAGAGTTTCTTAGTCGGCTAAGATGGTGGTGCGGAGCACAGGTGCATGCATTTTCATAGTTGATCCGAGCATGAGTTGTTGCACTTGATTGTGGTGAAATGTATAATATATCACATTTTCATTTAATAGTTTAAATTTTTAGAACAGTTAATAGTACTCTAATAAAGTCTCATGGGAGGTCACTGAATCAGTCATGAAATAGATGAGAGCTGTCGTCGAAGGATCGAAGGGAGCATTGATGAGCGATCTCTACCTGTCCTGTGATCCTTACATCAGGGGTCGCATGCGGAAGCTCCATTCCACCGCTCAAAGCTCCGTCGCCTCCTTCCGACCTTGTTTGGTGAGCCCCAGTTCGATCCCATTTGAAACAGGACGCATGAGATATCCCTACATTACTTTCTTTTATATCTCAAGAATATAAACAACACTATGAAAAAAAAAAGAACGTCTTCTTCTTTTAATATCTAATTGGATTTTTAATGTTGTCTATAAAACTACCACACGAAATAGATCTAATCCAATTATTGTCATTTGAAATGGCATTTTATCTTTTACTTAAGAGAAATGATTGGATGATAGTATTTAATCTACTATAAGAATATCAATCTGCTGTGAGAATATTAGTTCATTTTGGATCATAAAAAATAAAATAACACATAATTATAAATTGTTGTGAGGTCTACTCATTTAAAAAATTTATGACTCACAACAATTTGTTATTCTAACAGTAGCTTAAAAATTGTTATGCTAGCAAAGCCCTTTACTTAATCTAAATCTTGCAAATTTGCATGTTTTAACTTTTCTAAGAATTACAAAACTCCTGAAACTTTCACAATATTTATACATTGCATGTAGATTCATGCATATTAATTGAAATTATGACGGGCAAGCAAACAAGTACTCCTTATTTTTGTTTATGGGTAAAAGGGTAGGAAAAAGTCAAGGGAAAATTCTCAATAAAGACGTGAAGTGCCCTTATTTTCTCAAATAAGGGCTTGAAGTGGATGTTGTTTTAAATAAGTGTTTGAAGTGCCCTTATTTTCTCAAATGAGGGCCTAAAATGTATCTTGCTTCAAATAAGGGTCTGAAGTGGCCATATTATTATAAAAAGGGCTTGAACTCACTATATATGAAGGGTAATTTGTCTTTTAATTTTTTGATCTTCTTTGTTTTTTCATGTCATAAAAATATTTGACCAAAAAAATACCATTAAAAAGAGAGAGGAAGAACATTCACAGGAGGGGCTCCCTCCCATCGGCGATGAGGTGGCAGCGAAGGTTGGCGAGGTCGTCAGCACCTAGGGAAGGATTGGTGATCCTTGTTGACCAAAGGCAAGGTCGGAATCAAGAGAAGGCAGGGTTCCTCTCCTAGATCTGGGCATGAGTTGCCTATCCTTGCCATGGCTTGGGCGAGCGTTGCCGGCCTTTGCCTAGGGCCTCTAGACTTGGGGCAAGGTCCAAGGGTGCTGGGAGATGATTGCCAAGCCTGCGCGAGGGTCGGCGGTGCTCGCCGAGGCTATGGCGAGGGCAAGTGACTCTTGCCTATATCTAGGAGAGGGTCCCTACCCTCTCTTGGTTCCAGGCCTTTGCCTTTGGTAGGCAAGGGTCATCGGCTCTTGCCCAGGCCTTGGTGACCCCATTGGCCTTCGTTGCTGCCCCATTAGCGATGGGGCGGCGGCGGCCTCCTCCTACTTGCGTTTTTCTCTCTTTTTTTTATAATAAATATTTTAAATTTTTTAATATAATATAATTTAAATTTAATTTATGTTGAGACAAAAATGTCATTGATTAGCTAGAAAATTTTGCTAGCCGGCAAGTAGGGGAGGTTAGGCCCTTGTTTGAAACAATCATAACCATTTTAGGCCATTATTTGAGATTGATATAGTCACTTCAAGCTCTTATTTGAAATAAGGTCACTTCGGACCCTTATTTGAGAAAATGAAAGCAATTCGAACCCTTAATTAGAATTTTCCCAAAAGTCAATATTAGTATTTGAACCGGGCTTAAAATTTGGAGTTTTTTTATAGGGGATTATGCCTATTTTAAGGTAATAGATTGGATTCTTTATTTGGGACTCTCACTGTCTATCTCATTTAATGTGTTTGTCACTCTTTCTCTCCAGCAAAGGGACAAGAAGAGGAGAAAATGCACGATCACTTCAATTAAAATACTAGGAATTTTCCCTTGCTGATTTTTCTTTGGTCAATCCTATTTTACTTGTACACTAATGTTTAGATTTTTGTCTTGTCTCTTTACAGGGTGTGGGAATCGAAATCCATTCCTGAAACTAAATTGTCCCACCTCAACCCCATGAGAATGTGAAGATTTAAACCTCCCACCTCTCCCTTCTTATGTAGAAATGGTGGTCATTGGGACAAACTCTACTTGTTCAAGCTATTAAACAATTAAAAAGATAGAAAAACAAAAGAGAAGAAACCAGCATAGGGAAAGGTGTAATATTCTCTAAATAAATTTTATATTGGTTCCACTTTTGTATTTCCATAAAAAGAATATTTGATTATATTCCATCCATATCACCCTTACCATTGATGGAGTGCGCCTGCGACGTGCGACCTCCGAAAAGTCCCACATGGAAATCTCGCTTAAAGGAAAATGGGTACTTATAAAGAAGGGTGAGGGGATGACACCACGTCCTTACTTGAACAGGATCTGTTCCATAGGCTCGTTCCTGTGTCCTTGAGACCTAAGGAGACAGGAACCAAAGTCTAGTGGATGGGTCATGGCTGTGCAACCAGACCGTGATTAACAGCTCCGGCATGTCCATTGGGGACCCCTCGGGAGCTGTAGAGGATTGTTCTCAGCCGGACCCTCCGGCAGGGGTGGTCACACGGCGGTCTGAAATGCTTCCCCTTTTTATCTTTTTCTTCCGATGATTTTTGACGCAGCGCTCATCCTGCAGCCTCTGGACATGGAGCACCATCGATCAGCATGGTGCAGAACAGCTATTGTGATTTTTGCAAATGACAGACATCACCATATAATGAACAACAGCTCATGGCCAATCCCAAATGATCTGTTTTCTTTATGACATATTAACATGGATTATACTCACACGATCACTAGAACACACGTGGAAGCTTCAAAACACTATCTTATAAAAACAAGTAAAGAGAAGTAGTCAAAAGACTCAAAACTAGTGCTCAAACCAGTCTCCGGACATCCTCGACGAAGCGAGCCAAAGACAAGTAAGAGGAGCCACCCTTCATCAAGGCCTTCCTGCTCTTCTCGCTCACCTCCTTCACCTTCTTCCTCCTCTCCCCAGCCTCATCACCCTCCATTAACTTCCTTATCCCTCCCTCTATCTTGTCTGCCGTCATGAAGTTGCTGCCTTTGGTGAGATCTCTCCGATAATCCATCTTGATGTCCACCGCGAGGCCAAGCTCCACCACCAGCTCGAACGCGTTGAGCTGTTGCTCTGCATACTGGGGCCATGCAGCAACCGGCACGCCGAACCATATGGTCTCTAGGGTGGAGTTCCACCCACAGTGGGACACGAACCCTCCGATGGCTGGGTGGCCTAGGATCGCGACCTGTGGGGCCCAGCCGATCACTCTGCCGACCCCAACTGTCCTGTCCAGGAACCCCTCGGGCAGGACCTCTGCCGGATTCACATAGTCCGAGGGGGCTTCCACCTTGCCCTTCGCAGGTGGCCGACGCAGGGACCACAGGAAGCGGTACCCGCTCTGCTCCAATGCACGAGCAATCTCCTTTGCCTGGTCCTCGTCGAAGCCTCCAAAGCTTCCGAAGCACAGGAACACCACTGACGCGTCCGGCTGCCGGTCGAGCCACTCCACAATCTCGAAATCCTGGGGACTATTATTACCTTCCGGCCCCTTTTTACTCTCAACCTTGATGTTCACTAGGGGGCCCACGGGATACACTGCCAGCGCGCCGAGGCCAGAGAGGGCCTCCACCGCGCGGGGTTCCAGCTCGGTGAACGTATTCACCAAGATGCCTCTGGTTTCCCTAATCCTTAGGTGTGGCTCAAGAGTAGCCGGCGGCCTTCATTTATGAATATTTCGGCGGGCAAGAATTTGGCGGCAGGCAGCGGGTTCCCAAAGCACGGGAAGTCCAGCTCGGCGTCTGAGCCCTCAAGCCCGTTCAGGTCCATGTGGTGCTCGTCTTGGAGCGACTGGAGGTGCAGAATCAAGCCGAGAGCTGCAGCACCCGACGTGAAGAACACATAGGAAGGGACACCAAGCTCGCTGGCCACTTCGATCATCGTGGTGCAGAACATGTCAACGACGAGCCCGGTGAGCCGTGGGGATCCGCACCTGTGGAGGTCAGCCACGGCTTCTCGGACGTCAGCTTTGTGGCTCTCAATAACGTGAGTCAGGAAGGCCACTGGGGACGTATCCGGGGAGGCGTTCTGCCGAGGGAGGATCACGAAGCGGATACCTGCAGCGACGGAAGCTGAGAAAGACTCCACGTGGGAGTCGACCTCCGAGTCGAAGGGCAACTTCATGATGAGAACGGTGACGGAGAGCCGGTCGTCATGGTCCACAAGGAGCTTGGCGATCTCCACCGTCGACACCAGGTGGCCGAGGCCCGGCGATGGGATGAACACGAGATGAGATTTAGTACTCATATCACGACGACGACCACGACGATGCCTCTGAAATTTCTTCTTTTCCCTAGCCGAGTTGGCTCGGATGTGAAGGATAAACCAGGCGAAGGGAGGCTCTTATTGCTTTGCTTGCCACTGGTTTACTCCACGAACCAAATTTAAAAATTAGGATGCTTTGGATTCACATTCATTCGGTATGCTCGAAAAGTTGTTCCAAGGAGAAAACATGGGGCGGTTCATATGATGGATGCCGCATCATGACAAATTCATAAGTTCTTGCATGGTCCGTGAGTCATTTAGACTCAATACTTTATAGTATGTAGTCTACGTAACCAACAATTTAAATGAGCTCAGCTTATGTAGTTTTTATAGACCATACAAGACCTTGTCACTCGAGAAGTTTTTGCATGATGTCTCTCTCTCAATCAATGAGCGCAGCTTATATAGTTTAAGTCCTAATTGGACTTTGGTCCTTATACGACTCTATCTTGGAGACAGCTGGAATCCTTTAAGGTGCAATCTGTTGGTCAAAAGAAAGTCCTAATTGGACTTTGGTATATGGAGCGTGCCCCATGTTACCGTGGCAATGCTTTCGCATATCTAACGAGGGATATGAGAGTCGCTCTTCCGAATTCCCTATAATTGATATCGGAATAAGGTTGTGCACTCTGTATTTAGTGTATGCTCCTAACTACGGAGAATTTGATCAAGCAAAATAAATAACTTTGAATGTGTCGTTACCCTCCAAAACTTATTTCATACAGTCTGTTTTTATTTTTTTCATTCTTAAAACATGGACCTAAGTATCCTGCATCGGTGCTCAAGCAAATAAAAAATTGAACATATCGATTATTGAACAAATAAAATATGGGAAAAGAAAATAACTCGAGCCGGGTCCGTAACATTATACAGCGCCTCATCCGACCAAGCACGCTTGAATCTAAGAATGAGATATTAACTCCAATTATCTAACTAAATCTGAAAATTGCCATGAAAGCCAGCTTCTCGTGCACTGGGAATCGATAGACTGCAAGGCATAACATGATGGGGTAATGACTTTCGTATGGAGATTATTTGAGGATCGCTTTTGTTGGAAACAAAGCGCTAAGTTCATGTTGAGACTAGCTCATCATTACATGGAAACAAAGATAGAACATAGCATGCTTATTATAACTCATCATCAAGTAAATAAGAAAAGACCAAATAGATAAAAGATATTGACACAAAATATAACAATTCTTATGCTCAAATCGACTCATCGCAATCCAAGAATGGAATGTGATCAGGACTTTCTATTCTAGTAGTCACGTTAGATGCATCATATAACATATGAGTTAGGGCTACATGTGACGTTTTGAATTTCGACTTATCTTGGGATTTATTTATGAAATGGTTATTTTATCAATATCCTATTAGTTACGTTTACGTTAAGCTAGCCCTTCATGAATTAACTAGCTAGTCGGAAAGGCAATTAAAGATCGATACACGTACGACCAATGAATTCAATTAGGGATAGGTCGCTCGACCATAAAGATTAAAGAGGGATAATACCACACTGTTGCAGGCTAATTAGCAAATGGAACTAAGTCAATTCGGTAGAAATACAAGGTCGGGTTGCGGGTGATTCCGCACGACTTCGATATTGATTATGAACGACGTTAAACCGATTTCCTTTTGGCTCTGTACTCAGCGTGAGCAATTAGCCTCTTACGATTACATGACAATTGATGATCGCCCTAATTTGAATATGCATGATCGTGAGTTGAAAAACTATCAACCATGGGTCAAACGTGCGAGAATGCTAAATGCTGCCCAATAGTTAGGTCGTACTAAAGTTGCGATTGATCAATTTTAACCATAAATTTCAATCTAGTTTTGGGTATCAAACTTTCAAGGATGTCGATACTAAAATATTGGACGCTACCTAATTGATTCTCGAATTTATTGGAAAAGGATTCAACAAGCCGAAAAATTGGAACCAAGAGGAGATGGGCCAACCAAAGGCCTAATGGGCCTTGCGCTCATTAAGGTTTAGCTAAGTGGGCCCCAAGCCTAGCCCATCAAGCCCAAGTGAGCCCAACTTCAAGCCTTGAGCCTAATTGCATTTTCTAGCCCATTTTTCCACAATTTGAGTCCAAATCAATTTTATTCAAGCCTGTATAAAATCTTGGCCCATATACACGTATAGTACGGTATACTATACTTTGAGAAATTACCATTTTACCCATTCTAGAAGATGCATTGAATTATTGGGGATAAATAGAGAGAAAGTCAAGGGAATTTATGAAGGGAAATGATGTGAAGCAAGGGAAATTGGACTTGGCTTCTTGCTCTCTCTCTCTCCTCATTTCTCTCCCTCCCCAATGTCAATCCACGTTTCTCTCTCTTCCTCCCCACATTCCCCACGTTCTTGTCTCCTTCTTCCCCTTCTCTTTCTCTTGTTTCTTTTCTGTTTTGCTTCCTAAAACAGCACCTTGCGGACTGCTGTTTTTGCCCCAAACCAGCCACCATTTTGCACCATGGCCAGGCGCCATCACTGTCCACAAACCGCTGTCCACCGCCGAAGAGCCGCGCCACTCGTCCGTGAGTTGTTTGCCTATCGTTCTCATCGAATCGGAAACCGCCTCTGCCGAGACCCATTTTTGCGGAGCACCTTCGTGACGTTTTGGACGTAGCCGTGTGTAGCCCTCTCCACCGCCATCGCGCCCGTGTAGTCAAAATCGTTGCTGGGTGAGTTTACGTTCTAATCCCTCAATTAGTCCGTTAAACTTGCTTAGGGTAGATTAATTTATGGTTAATCTTAGTTAGGGGCTTATTTAAGATTAATTAGAGTTAAGATAGGTGGTTGGAAAAATGACCATAGTTAGTTTAGTTACAAAGGTGAACTATGGTTAGTTAATTAACCAAGATTGGGTTAATTAACTAGAGTTGGTTTATGGTAGGGCTAATTAACCATGGTTGAAGTGTGGTTTGATTTGTTAATCATGGTTAGCTTGGATTAAATCATTAATCTTGCTTAGTGCTCATTAATTGTGATTTATATAATAATTTATAATGAAAGGGATTCTAGAAAAAATTAGCACATTGTTGGTATCCAAAATGAATAAGCCTTACATGCCGGTCATGTAAGTGAGATTCACCTCGAAGGCTGATAAGATGACGTATAAAGCCCGTATTACTGACCATTGAGGGGCATCCAGGAGAAAGCTAAGCTGTCAATGATGGGAAAACCACGTGATTGAATATTACAGCGTGAATTTTGGCTGTAAATTATAAAGATTAAAGGCACGAAAGAAAGGTGGGAGGTGGTTAAAAATTCAATTTGGAGGCACAATTAAAGCATTTATGGGATGAACTGATGGGGAAATAGGAAATGTGCTGAAGAATGAAGGCAGTGAATTCAAATTAATAACTGTTTGACCGTTATTTGAGCATCCCTTTAAATACTTTAGGTTCTCCAATCAGATTACCCCCGAACAACACACAAAAAACTCTTTATATTTCCTTAGTAGTCTAGCCTAGCTTAGTTGTAGTGGTAGTTTTAGGCTCTCGTCGTCGATTCAATTTTGGTGAGTGTCATATCCCAGAGTGTTGTTGATTAAATTCCAATACTATTTGATCTTTGTCTAGCGTCGTTGATTAAATTTCGATGTTGTGTCCTTGCGTTTGCCTAGGAGCGGCATCTCCTCAGTGGGGGTAATGATGTGCGGCACAGTCAATTAGATTCCGGTGTTGAATGTTTATATCCATTTTGGGGTAAAAGTTTCTTGGTGACCCATCTTAGTCTAGCGTCGTCGATTAGATTCCGGCAATGTATCAATGTACCCATCTAATAACAATGCCTTCTTAGTAGTATTATCTTCACCTAATGTTATTGATTAGATTTTGAGGTTGTATTTTGATATCTATTTAGGAGTAAAGTCTTTCAGAGGTCCATCTCTGTCCGGCATCATTGATTAGAATCTGGCATTGTGTCCTATGATTTGTATTTGAGCAATATTTGCTAGTGCTATTTTATTAATCTAGTGAGATCGACTAGCTTTAGACATTGGATTTAGATGTTGAACATAAAGAAGTGTACCCTTCATTTAAATTTACTTGTTCAACTTCGTGGACGCCAACATGAAGTTGTGCTCATATATTAGTTTGATGGTGGTGTTTCTTTAGGATCATTTGTCATATCCGGCATTATTGATTTGATCTTGATACCACATTATCAATTGGTTCTTAGATATATTCCTTAGTGCACTTAGATGCATCTATATTGGAATATCAACTGGGATCATATGTGAGATTGGTTGTAAGTAGGTTCTTGAAATAAAATACAAACAATAATGCAATTGATACTCTCTGTCCAATACTAACATTGTATGCAAGTCCTTTCTCATATAATAAAATCGACATGCCTCGTTTAGTGTGTTGTGACCCGCCCTCAGCGATGGTCGGTGTTGTGAGGGATAGAGTTTAGGGGTATTTGGCGAGCTTGTGCTTGAGCCATGTTGATTGAAGGCATCATCACCTTGCCATTTGATCGTGACCCATTGAGCTTGTGGTTTACATGAACGTGGGTTCTCCTAAAGAAAAACAAATCAAACCCTAAGCCCAACCAAATTAGGCCCAAGGAGGCATCATCACGTTGCCATTTGATCGTGACCCATTGAGCTTGTGGTCTACATGATGGAAAAACGAACCACCAAGGCTCAAAATCGCGCCGGGACTCACGACGACCAACGTAAAAAAACACAGGAACAAGACACGGGCAACATGGGCTGAAGCTCGTGTAAATTGGAGGGCCGCAAGCTCCAGCCCAGTATGCCCAACAACAGGCCGAAATAGAGCAACAAAAAACAGAAAGGGAAGGCGAGCTTGCTCGTTAAAGGTAGCCCTACCCAACTCCGTGACAATGAACAGAGGATGAGCTCCAAAAATATCAAACTCAGTCTGGTCGCCTCGCAATGCCTCTGAGCCAAGATCCTTGGGTTAAAATCGGTTCGAGGAGGGGAAACGTTGCACCGTCGACCAAGGCTCAGGCATAGTGGTCGCCGGAGAGGTCCCCTAACTCCTGGCTCTCGCTTCAACTCTCCCCCAATTTCCCCCCTTTTGCCAACTCTCCCTCTCCCGCTTTTAACCACAGGCACGCATGGCCTCTAACATGCCAACCGCCCTTGGCCATGCCTGGCACTACCAACTCCCGATCAACGCCCACTTCGCATCAGCAAGCTTGTGGCCCTCACCAGCCATGGTTGAATTTTCCTACAATGTCCATGTACATTGGACATTGTTATTCCTTTTGATGCCCACACTTCCAAAAAGTTATTGATAAATCACATAAATCAATATCATCTTAATCATTAATTAAGTGAGCCCATTTTTGGGATATACATCAACAGTCAAGACAAACTTGATCTTCATTTTTATTTTTCACACTTCATTTTCACATGCTTTGTGAGGCAATTTTGACACCATGCAAGCAGACTTCACTTTGACTTTTAGAGGATAGAGATTGGGGAATATAAAAAGGAAAGATTAATGGAAGCGCATGAATTTTATTGGGTTGACGCATGGGCAATGGAGACAGAGTCTTTAATAAATCTTTGATGCATGATAATTTTAATTTCGCAGGGAACAACTGTGGACCCTGGGAATCTTTGACTACAGGCATGGAATCTTGACAGGGTGATACTATTGTTTTCACGCAAAAGTACGCGGAATCAATAGCAAGAGCTGTTTGGAAGCCCTGCCAAGCCGGAGCTTGATTTGGAGTTAGTTCTCGGATAGATGGTGTTGGATTTACACTCCTAATGGGGATTATTGTCCAAAAAGTCCTAAACCTATTATATGACAGTCAATTTAATGCCAAAACCTCTTAATTATGCCAGTTCAGTCCTAAACCTTTTGATGATTTATCGATTTAATTATAAACATTACAACTGTGCTAATTTAGTCCTAAACTTTTTGAAGATTTGTCAATTTATTCATTTGACGATTTATTAAAAGGTTTAGGACTAAGTTGGCACAGTTGAAAAATTTAAGACTGAATTTGCCATCATACAATAGATTTAGGATTGAATTGGCATAATTAAAAGGTTTAACACTTAATTGGCCGCCATACAATAAGGTTAGGACTTTTTGGACAATTTTTCCCTCCTAATTGTGTCTAAGCAGGGCCTTACATGGGAACTAGAGGAGTTGGACATAGCCACGTCGACATAGGATGTGAGTGTCATGACATTGATGAGGAAGTGGAGGAAAAGACTAAATCGACATGGAGTGAATGAATAGTCGGATCGAAGTATGCAATAAGTGACATTGCTAGAAAAGTACCATGTGATGAACAATGTTGAATGGAGGTGGAGGTGGAGATGGAGATGGAAATACTAACTGAAAATGAAAACAACTACAGTACTAAATGCAAAAGTGTCAACGGCTGAGCAACAAGTTGCAGGTGTACCCGGATGTACGCCCAGTTATGAAATCCTAGCTCTGATGGCAAGTTGGAAAGCACAAGAAATAGGCAAAGGTGTAAACTTTGTGAATTCTTGAAAAAAGTGTAAGAAAAATCTTAAATCTATTACATTTGTACTGATTCAATCCTATATTTTTTATTTGTGCCAATTAAGTACTAAACATTTTACTTTGGTGTCAATTCAATTCTAAACATTTTAATGGCGTCAATTCAGTCTTAAACTTTTTGAACTAGTGCCAATTTGGTCTTAAAACTTTTGATAGTACTAATTTAGTTCTTTCTGCTAATTTTGGCTAACTACTGAATTGGCGTCAAGATAAAAGGTTTAGGGCTAAATTGACATTAGTTCAAAATATTTAAAACTAAATCAATATCATTAAAACCTTTTCCGGTTTCTTGCTTTCTAATTTCCCATCTCAATCTTCTAGTAGAGCAAACCGTTACCAAAATCAACTTTTGTGTGTGTGTGTATGTCCCTTTTTTAACATGCATAGCACTTAATATGTTTGTGAATATTCTTCCTAAGCCGCGTTTAGTAGTCGCAATAAAATTCAGAATATCTTGTGTATGAAGCCTACTCAAGACAAGATAAAATACGTATAAGAGGGATATAGTGTAGATAAAATTATTCCATGAGGGAGATGGGATAAAGGTGGATAGATTGTCTAATATCAATAATAGGAAATTTATTATTCTTGAATAATAAACTTCTTAAATTAATGAAAATAAAATTATATTTCAATATAAATAATATTTGAATTCTAATGTAAGAAATTCAAAATAACAAAAAAAATAATTTATTTTTAATTTATTCTTATATTTATTTATTTATTCAAAAATTTAATTTTATCTTATAGTATAAATTCAAAATATAAATATAAATATATTTATATTTATAAAATATTTGAGGTATTTTAGTATTTAAGGTATATTATTACAATTTAATAATATAATTTTATTAAGAATTATGGAAGGGGAAAAAGAAAATAATTAAAAAAAGAGAGGGAAAAAAGCAAATAAAATTAAAGTAGGCAAAATCATTACAAGAGATTTTTACCTTCTCGTTTGTGAACTTTTAGGTTCATTTACATTAATATGCAAAATTTATACCGAACCATATACATGAGCAATATGAATATATTCAAGTTTATTACTACGGTTTAGTAAACAAAGTGGATACGATATACCAAAATCCCTGAATTTCATAACCTATCCTATCATATCAAGTCATATCATAATTAAAAATCTAGACAACCAAACATAACCAAGAGGTACATAAAAGGCTTTCAAGCCTAGCAAATTCCAAATAACTGCAGAAAAAAGCAAAAGCCATAAAGCAAATAACAAAGCACATTTTGTAGCTACAAACACATTCTCATCCCTTAAGAACAAATCTGACATAAAAAACGATTGCAGCTCGGTCACCAGATTCAATAATGAGCATATGCTGAGATTCCTTACTCCATTTGCAATGGCTTGCGGATCAACGTCATCATCCGCACATATCTTTTGTTTCCTTTCCTCTTTAAATGCTGGCCAAATCTACTCAGTTTCCTTCTTTACTAAATTTTCCTTTTTTTCCCTCAACAGTGGGAATCAACTTTGCTCTTTCTCTATATTTGTTCTTTTCAAATAGCCATGTGACCAAAATATTTTTATGATATTGCTTCTCAAATTTACATCAGTATCCCCTAATTGGAAGTATCACATGCGCAAAGCACATGTCCATCTCGACCACTTGAGGGGAATAATGGGTTTGGCCGAATTTCTCGCTCCCATGGGCTTAGATCCAAAATCTAATTGAACTCAAAGCCCCCCTACATCAGTCTGTTTAGCTTAGATTTAATGCAATTATATGGGCTTAATGAAAAATGTTCTTAAAATGCAAATTTAAGTTGATAATATTTTTGGTTAGGGTTAAGATTGACTCCTAGTTTTCTTATGCAATAAATGACTAAACAGGTCGTCAAAATTTATGTATCAATAATGACTTGACTCTCCCTTTCTCTTTTTGACAAACAAAGATCAGGAGTGCTTTTGTTAATTCTCATTGTAAACCAACAAAGTCACTAGAGATTTAACAATAAGGGACTCGAGTTCAGGACACAAATTCTATGTCACAACTGTTTTGACTCTATGGTTCTGTTGGTGCATGTGGTACTTGATCAAAGTCCTCCGTAACCAGAAGGGACATCACGTACTTATGTCAAGGCATGCTCAAGTTCCCTTACTTCTAGGATCATGAAAAGGTTCCTTTTTCAGGTTTGCTCGCCAGGATGAGCCCTCACTTTTTCTGAATCCCGCCTTTAATCTCTACAAATGGGGCTATTCAATGGTACATGGGTGGATCCTTTTTTGACGAATTAGGCAATGTTACACTGGTGGTACGCATCTTCTTTGGCTATGTACCTCTTGTCTAGTCAATGGTATCCTAGACGGCAGGCCCATCCCGCATTTTAAGAATTAGATGAGATCAGGATTGCCTTCTATTTGGACTTAAACACGTTACAAATGCGTTCATTATTATAGGTCAAGCTCAAGTCTTGTGTCCATAATTTGTTCAAAGATGCTTGTGTGTATATCCCATGTTGCTCGCGAGAAATACTACTTTAGGACCACCTATGATACAATCATACATAAATATGTTGAGCTTAACCCAGAAAGAAAGAAGATAAGTAGTCCCTCATTATATATTTTCTCAATCTTGACCCTCAATATAGCAAAATTGTCGCTATTTACCAAATGGTGTTGACTACAAACGATTTCTCAGTTGACCTCCAACTGATTACCACATCCATGGATAACCCAACCTCCGATTCACCTTCCCCCAAAACTCAACATGTAATTCCTAATTTCGCAAGATTAGGAATGCAATTAACTAACATTTTCAATGGAGATAGGAGCAACAGAGGACGAAAGCATATTTTTTGTTAGCCAGCAAGTTTGGAACATTCAATGACAAAAAGAAAAGGGAAAATGGATGACGCGATAAAAGAAAAATAGTACAAATTTGCAGACAAAGCTTTATGTTTTACCAAAAAAGAAGATACCCTTTCTGTATTGGAAAAGCTTCTACTACCTTACCATTGGGACACTGTCACAATGGATCTCCGAAAAGGTCACTTCAAAAGAACCCCTTGAGTTGCTCGCCAAAGACTCCTTCAACTCTGCCAATACATGATTTATGTCCGGCCTTTCAATCGCCCTTGGTTGAGTACAAGACATAGCAATCTCCACTACTCTCCAAGCCGAGATGATGTTGGATTCTCCTTGTAACCTTGGATCCATAATCCTCTGTATATCACCACTTTCAATGATAGGAACTAGCCATTGAAGTATGTGCGTGACGTCATTGCCATCCTGGCTTCTCATTATAGCAGCTTGACCGGTGATTAACTCAAAGAGTACAATTCCGAAACTGTAAACATCACTCTTCTTGTCAAAATTTGTAGAGGTTTGAAACCTAGGAAGAGGAACAAAAAACCTCATATAAAAAAAAATCCTAGACAATGTCAATATTTTTATGCAATTAAAGATCTTGAACTAAACATGATCAATAATGTTGGGTTTTAGCTATTACTCAGGGCCGAGGTAGCCAAAAGTGCCGGCAGGATGAGTTGACACATGGGAGTCATTGTCAGTTGCAAAAGCTCTTGACAGGCCAAAATCAGCTATTTTGGCTTGGAAGTCTTCGTTCAACAAGATGTTTGAAGTCTTCAAGTCTCTATGGATGATGGGTGGCTTGCAACCATTATGCAAATAATCCAAACCTGAAATCCTTGCAAAAACAATGTCAACAATACCAAAGCAATGACAACAAAAGACCTACCGATTGTGGATATCTTATCATGTACCTTGTGCTACATCCACAGCTATTTGTAGTCTCTTACTCCATGTCAATACCTTTAGGTGGTCCTCTGTTGGATACATTTTAACATTCCATATAAGCAAGATAGAGTCTTACAGGATTATTTTGCAGAAGAACCAATACAACAGATTAGAAATACGTACCTGATAAATGTTGCCTTAAATTTCCATTAGCCATGTATTCATATATTAATGCCTTGTGCTTGGAATTATTGCAATATCCGAACAGAGAAACCAAATTTCTGTGGTGTGTAATCGCTAAGAGTTGTGCCTGTGGTATTACGAGTGTGCATTATTGTAACAATAACTGACAATAGTCTAAGAGGAAGTTAATGAACAAATTTCTGAAGTATCAGCATAAGTTGATTTCGAAGGAAGAATGGTTGCATCATCCTTTCTAACCTCGGCCTGAAATTCCTTGTACCCTTGCTTTGACAATTTAGAGAGCATCTTCACAGCAACTATGGTGTCATTATCTAGTGTGCCTAGATATACCTTGCCAAATCCACCTTCCCCAATCACTCGCCCAAAGTTTCCAGTGATTTTTGAAATCTCTCCATATTTAAAATGTCGTTTCTTTAATCTCAGCATCCTCTTGCTAGATTCTGTAACAAAAAGGTTCCCATGATTATTGCGATTTCCACTTTGGATAGTGGACTTTAAAGGCAAATAACTCCAATGGCATCCTCAATAATTAAAAATGTACAAAAGGTTCTTCTGATCCCGTTTTAGGATCTGTATTAATGGAGGAAAGGACAAAAATCAAGAGATCTGGGCAGGGATTCTCTGTCACCTACCTTTGATATGCTAACATATAGATTCATTTACTTTGCTTGATATAAATAGATAAGTTCGAGATTGCACAATCCAACTTTCTTTGAGGGACCATTAGAATACTATGGACAAACTTGTCCTCTCAAGTTGCTATAAGTCCTTCCCATGCATAGCATAGTTATTCTTGAAGAAAAAAAAATCAGCAACTTTATTGTGGATAAGTTAAGCTCAATAATGCACATTCCCTTTGTGATGCTGATGCAACAATGCTGTGGGAATCCCGTCTCTCTCTTCTCTCCATGTTCTTGTGATCATTACGTAACTCATATCACTAGCATTGGAAAGTTTTTATTAAAGCCAACTTTCCTTTATTCCTAATCGCAATATCTATGAGAATGTAATATGAGACTCTTAGGGGGGGGGGGGTGAAAAGAGAGAAAGTTGCTAAATTGTATGATCTAATATCCTAGAAAAGACATCAATAGAACTGTACCAAAGGAAAAGCAAAGTCAAGATTGTCGTTAATCGTAATGTAGAACTTACCTGCTATTTGTTTCCATTTAAGTAACCAAATAATAGCCAAAGCACCAAAGAAAACCACGAAGAAGCCTGAAACTGATGTAACGATTGCAACAAGGATGGTGTTTTGTTTCTTCTTATGCGAGCAAGAATCAGCCAGGCAAAGATTCGCGTTTCCTATCAAACTGCCACAAAGAATGAAGGAGTTGAACTGAAATTCCTATCAACAAGTGTCCAGATTGATTCGATAAATGTTGATGGCAAGTTGGCCTTCTTAATTGCTCTTAATCACAATAAATAGAACACTTTGATAGTCTTTCCACCCTATAAAATTCGTATATGAGAGAGAGAGAGAGAGAGAGAGAGAGAGAACCTCATGTATAAAGAACCGCTCTGAACCCTTACATTAAGAGCTTCAGGAACTGATCCAATCAGGTTGTTTCCACTTAAATCTCTGCATATATAGCCATGATAAGAGAGTTGTCCACTTCAAATCCTTTGCTGCTTCAGCTAGAGACATTAACTTACAAAAATCTAAGATTTGGTAATTCAGCCAAAGTTTCCGGTATCTCTCCTGTAAGCTGATTGTTGGACAAATCTCTGCGAAAGAGCAAGTTTAGAACACGTAATATCAAGTTAAACTAGTTTCATAGCCAAAAGCAGGATGTTTCCACACATTAGGGCAGTATTTCCATAGCCTATGTCTCTTAATACACAATTGCAATTATTCAATCATGAGTTGACTGCCAAGTGCTTAATCATGAGTGACACAACTTACAAGTATTCCATTGTTGATAGATGTGAAAATGATGAGACTATGTTGCCCATCAAATTGCTAGAGCTCAATTTCCTGCCATCATAAATCAAAATAGAGGATCATGTCATTGTCATCTTCATAAAGGGAGCATTTTTTGGTACAATAAAGAAAAGTATGTGCAATCAATTTTTCAGAATGAAAATATTTTAGATCCTCCTGGTGTAAATGTTTCAGGTACAAGAAGATCGACCATTCAGAATCGTCAATCTCATTCCTTGCATGGGTCTCATTATCTCGTTATGTAATTTATGGTTATTTTTGGAACTAGAGTACCTAATAACTAGGGAAATTCCAAAAAAGGGCTCAAACTACCCACATTTTTTCAAATAAAGGCCCAACTGGACATTGTTTCAAATAAGGGCATTAAGTGTCATAACTTTCTCAAATAAGGCTTGAAGTGAATCTTGTTTAAAAAAAAAGGCCTGAAGTGGCTTTGTCTATATCAAATAAGAGCCCCGATAGTCAATGGCATTTTTGTCATTTACCATTTTTCTTTTTTTTCCTCCTTTTTTCTTTCCTTTTTTCCGGTGCGTCTTCTTTTTTTGTGCCGGTGGCTGGCCGGTCAACCATCGGCACTACCCACAGAGGGCTGAGCAAGGGTCGCCCTCGCCCGCTCTAGTGAAGGCCACCCTTGCTTGGGCGAGGTGACCCTCGCCCTGGGGGAAACTGCCCTTTGTGGCCATCCACAAGGTTGGCCCTTGCTTGTGGTTGGTGAGGGTCATCGAGTTCTTGCCAACCCTAGGCAAGGACAACCCCTCACCAGATCTAGTGAGAGCTAGCATGCCCTTGCCGGCCATTACAAACGACCAGCAAAGTTGTGAAGCCCTCGACGATCGCGGGTGAGGTCACCCTTGCTAGATCTAGCGAGGCTTGGCCTCACCTAAGGCCTATGAGGGCTGACCTCACTGATGGTCACGAGGGGTAGCCTCCTCTATATGGAGCAATCTCCCTAAAGAAATACTCAAGATGGTGACTTTTTGGGGTGGCTAGTCAACTTAGAGATCAGTTTATGAGCTCTCTCCAATACCATGTAAAGCTTAGGGTGTCAGACACTCTCTCTATTAAAACCCTGAAGTTCCAATCATGCCCCCAAAGAACTTGACAAAAGCATGACAAAATTATCGGTCAATTCGAGAATTCACTTTGGAAGGTTGCATTCATCCTAAATCTTCTTTCTCATGGATACATAAAAGTCTTGCTTTTCATGACGAATGAAAATTCTTCTTAAGTTCATTGAGAAAATGAATATTATCTAAGAAACATTGCCAGGGGACTCACAGGGATGTAATCCTTGGAGGATTTCCAGAGCTACAATTCAGACCGTCCCATATATACTCAGTTGGTACGCATGGATCACCTTGCCAGCTTCCTCTCTTAATGTAATACGTTGCCTTGATGTCATTGATAGCTTTCACTATAGTTTAAATCACAAAAAAGGTCAATTGTTTAAAGAGAAGGATAGAGATACAAAAAGTGGTTGCGATCCCATATGTGTTATGCAGACTCGGTTTTTCAAAAGACTCGTAACATTCAAGGGCTTCAATTTGAAGAGACTCTTCAGCAATTACCAAGCAAAAGTAGCCAAAGCCATGAATGAAGTAGATAGCAGAGTAATACTTAAGCCACATCTATTGATCCCAACCAAGCAACTATCGATTAGAGTTCACAAATAACTTAAGACCCACATTGTAGACTTGTATATTTAGCATTGGCTTACCTAAATCTTGATTATTGACAATGGAATGTCTGTGTATTTAATTATTGATGTCAATCGTAGCATAACTATACAATGCGTAAATAAACAATAAAAAATGTAGAAGAATAAAAGCATACCATCATCTTGTGTTGTGGGTACAGTTGGAAGATCATGAACGTTATAGAACTCCACAGCATTGAGGATCGGTCGAATTCCAGACTTATTCGTTGAATTAATCGAGAGGGTGATGAGCGGCCCTTTAATTGGAGTAGAAACTACAAGCACCGGCTTTAAGTATTCAAGGCTAACCGTCTTCGTGAATTGATTATCATTCATGGAAATTGTGAACTCCCTCTTCAGGCTGCTCAGTCTCTCAATTTCCATGAAATATAAGTACACAATCCATTTCTTTGGCTGTGCCAATGGTAATGATCCCGCATCATTGGTTGGCACAGCATTTGTTGTCCACTCTAAATACAAGGGATAATTAGAACTCATTGTGCTTTGAGCAGTCTGAAGAACTTTCGCAGGAACCTTATACGCATCATTATTGTAAGATAAATCAATTGCAGATGTGGTGTTCAGTATGGACCAATTATCGAAGTTCCAAGGCGTCCACGGCCGATCATAAACATCCTCAAGACGCCTGTGTGAGGCATTTTGACAAATAGTTTACAAGTAAATAGTTAAGCAAGTGACTTAGTGACTAACAAATGCCAATTCATATGGATATGCAATAGAAGTATTGAAGCTACTATATTCAACACATATACTAGCGAAAAACCAATGCGTTTGTTGGCTTATCAAAACTCAAATATCTCGCTGGTGGTTAAATGTAAAACTTGAAAATTGCAATGTGATGGGCAGATTATTGTGTTTGTCAAAGAGAAATTAATTACCATGGACTTGTAATATGTGGAGTGATAACTTGAAAATCGCAATATAATGTCCAGATAGAATGTTTTTGTTTTTTCAAGTAAAAGATGGTTTAAATTGTATTGGAACTTGCATCATCCATTACTGGAATGTTTCGAATTTCGAAATAACATTAAATATTCATCACATATTTTATGTAAAATGAGAATTATCAATAAATTTCAGAGGTCTGTTATTAACAAGTGTTTGGGGGCACTAGTTAAGATAGCTAAAATTAGTAAAAACGCACGCCCATATGTTTTGGAAATTGAAAATTAATATATTTCAAGAAAGTAAAAGTACTTTAAATAGAAATTTTCAGATTTTCAAAGGCATAATTAATAATCATCAACAAATGTCCTAAGAGTACTTCATGAATAGACATTGAGTTCTAGCATATAATAAACATAATTAGCGCTTTGTGCAGATTGTTGTACTGATTTATAATATGTATATATATATATATATATATATATATAGAGAGAGAGAGAGAGAGAGAGAGAGAGAGAGAGAGAGAGAGAGAGAGAGAGAGAGAGAGAGAGAGAGAGAGAGAGAGAGATTTAATCATAACGTTAACATAGCATTAATCATTTTGAGCAACTTAACAATGAAATAGTTAACGTGATATTTTGACCTATAATATTTCATTTGTCAGGTACACGCTCTTTATGTAACTTTTGTCAATATTATGGTAGAAAACTTCTTTGATACAAAAGAGGTACAATTACAATAGAAAAATAACGAAGAGAGAGGTTAGGAGAGGGACAAGAGCAATAAAATAGAAAGCAAAATGAGTGAAAAATTGAAGAAAAGTACTCCTTCGAAGAAGCATGATCAATTCCTTACAGATAAGAATATTATGTGTCAACCTTAAAGGCAACACTTAGGGAAGACACTGTTATCATATATTTACTGGCAAAAGCGTACCCACGTTGCGTGTATGCAAAAGGTATAATTTATAATTATTTGCAAAATCATCTTATCATGACATATTTTAATTATTTTACTAATAGAAATAAATTATTGACACGATTTAAATGAATCAAACACATGTATGGATAGAAGAAAGTATAAGATTGTTTATAAGATAGAAAAAATCTAAATTTAGATTTGAAATACGTGGGAGATAAAAAAAAAAATTATTAATTTACAGAATTGTCTATTTATAGAATTTTTACAAGATTTTGGAGAAGAAAAAAAAAAAGTAGTGCGATGTCTTAAAAGTAAGAAGTTTTATGTTTATGGACTTATACAATATATTTAACGTATTTTCGTTGATTGAGAGAAGCTAAACAATACAGAAACTAGTAGTTGGCAAACCCCATACTATGCAAATTCTACACAGGAAAAAAAATTTTCTCTCAAATTTTGTAGATAATAAATGTACAATGATTACCCTAGAATAGATAAGTAATATTAAGCAATTCTCACTTTATTATCTTAGTAATTCTATTAATTTAATGAATATTTATTAGCAAGGAAAAAAATAAATACGATTTCATACTAATATTTGTGCAAATGTATTGAATTTTTGAAGAAATTCATCAATGAGTTATCTTGTTATGATGGAGTAACTTGGGTGTTTTTGATACATACGCAAAATATTAAGTTTGATTAAGATTAAAACTGCAAGATTCCAAATGATTTTATTTTATTTTTTGCTAGGACCTAATGGCTTTTCTGTTTCTCTTTTTATATTGTGTCATCATTTAGTGACTTTTGTTGTAATCTTTGACATCTAGGATCATTTTCTTCAACTATCTTTGTTGATTATTTTAACAGTTTTCTGTACTGTAATTTGTTGATCTTTTCATGGCCTTTCTCGCCTTTGCCGACTTGTGCCTTCAATGTTTTGCAGAATGGCAAAATTCAATGAGGAAAAACTGAATCTTTCTCTTTACTAATGATTACTATGCATTTGTGTTTCAAAAATGAATTGATCACCTGAATCCATATATCGCCGAGCTTTCTCCCAAGTCGAACCGCCAACGGCATAGCAAGAATTGAGATCCTGGTTGATAGATGTCATTGTCCAAAGCTCTTAGTTCCAATGCCGAAATATAGGGCACTCCAGTGCCAGTGTTCACAAGACACACTTGGATATTATCTTCCTTTGACACATACACGATCTCTTCGCCACCATAATAAACATTGTAGTTCACTGTGCTCCAATAATTAACATCGATGTATAGATCAAATATAGGAGTTTGATCCCTCCCATCATAGTTCCCATACCAAAATGATGCCCTAATATAGTAGGTTCTGTTCTTGCCTTGTTCTGGTCTCAAATTGTAACAATTCCGTGTTCCATCGGGAAATATCCTTACAGTGTTCAAATACTCTACTTTTTCTGGATCTATCAACTCCTTGGATATCTCCATGTTTTTCCCAGAGCTTATGAACCCATCATCCATTTTGTATGTTATATTAAGGATCTCGTCGGTATATTCACTGGGTGCCCCACAATCGATGCTGATAAAACCTTGTAAATTTAAAGAAAAGAAAAGGTCAATGAAATAGAACTGCGGAGAGAGAGAGAGAGAGAGAGAGAGAGAGAGAGAGAGAGAGAGAGAGAGAGAGAGAGAGAGAGAGAGACCTGGACGTTGAGCTTGAACCACAAGGACTAGTGCTGAAGCTAAAGAAGCAAGCAGCGCAAACGAGAAATCTATAATTCTTTCCATTGTCATCAAGGAGTGGAGATTTTCGAAGAGAGAAGTGCAAGCAGGCGTTATATTTGTATCATGAGCTTCCCATACAAACCAACATCATCTTATCAAACGCTCCCTTCAATGGTGATTGGGTCGGCTTGCAGGATCCAATCAAACGCATCCGACACGTGGATGTCAGTCGATCCAGACGATGCAGGCACATGGTTAAGCACATTTAGCCTGATCCGGAGTTCCTATTTAGATATATACTAAACTAAATTCTATGTAGAAAACAAATTGGATTTGACCAGTAAAATGGGGGAAAATGGGGAAAAACTATTAGGAAAAAATCGGAATTATCAACTTTGCTTGATTAATGACCAAAAAAAAAAAACCTTTGCTTGATTGGACGTAAAAGGGGGAGCTACGTTTTTTTCTTCACGGTGAAAATGGGGAATGTCGAATAAGAGTCGATCCTATTGACATTTGGCGAAAAAAGAATAGTCATTTTGGCTCCATTTTGAAGGGATTCAACTGTTTTTTTTTTTTTTTTTTTGCCATACACAAAACGTGTGCACATTTGTTAGTACTATTGATGTCAATACATTGTAAAAATTATTAAAATATCATCAGTCAATGCCATTCCCACATATTTCCTATCAACCAAACACAAGAATCCTTATTCCATTTCATTTCCACATTTTACCATACAAAAACACTGGAATAATCATGCCATGCCATTCCATGATTCCCTTCTACTCCGCCATATCAAATACAATATTACATACGATGGTACATTAGTAAAGTACTTTCAATGCTGACAATTTTCCCAAAGGGCAACTATCAAAATGTCGTGATTGAATTTTTCATGGAATATTTTGACCATTGGAAGAAAAGAAATATCGAGATTAAATTTGGAGAACAAAAGTCACCATTTCCATTGAGATTGTTATTCATTAATAAGTACAGATTATTCAAGAGTTTCAAATAATCTGACATGGACTTTGATGGCATTTATTGGAAGGTATTTTGTCCCAAAAAGCAAATATACACACAAGAGTACTCCAAATTATTTCGTCCATCGAGGAGATTGCAGTGAAAGTTGATCCCACACTTCTCGAGCATGATGATGGTCGTTTCCACTCCATTTCCCGGAAAGCTCTCGCTTGGGACACGGCTTCCTTTGGCCAAAAAGCCTAAAGGCATCATGCCAAAGTTGAAGTTGTTAGAATAATTAGCATTGATTTCACAAACTTTTTAATTGCAAAGTCCCACGTTATCATAATCGAAATTAGATCCTTATTGATATTTAGTCATTTTCCCAAGATATCATTCACTCAAGTCTCTAGTAAGTAGGTACAAATATCTAAGGGTATTACCATATGATATATGGTCTAGTTTCCTGAAAAACCCTCAATTTTAGATCAAGTTCCAAAATTGCCTCAAACCTTTTTTTGTCTCCAAAAAAATCCCTAACTTTATGTCCACTCCCATATATGCACCGAACATTTTTTTGTCTTAAAAAAAAACCCCAAAATTTAATTATATTCTCAAATCTACCTCGAATTTTGTTTTGTCTAAAAAAATCACTAAATTTCAATCTATTTTCATATCTACCCCTGTGATCTAGTCCCAACTTCACGTCGATAACAAATCCACATCAACAAAGTAATGGGGTGATAGGTATAGACTGACGTGTCATTTCCACTTTGATAACAAATTCACCCCAATGAAAATTGTTGAAATTCTCCAAAATAAAATCGTTCTAGGATATGAAAGTTAGGGACAATGACAAGTCCACCCCAACAAAACTATTTTTGGTCTAAAAAAAAAAAACCTAAACTTTAGGTTCAGTCCAAATTTGCCCGAACTTTTCTTTGTCTAAAGAAAACCCCATTACTTTGCTAATGTGAATTTGTTATAGATGTGGAAGTGCCACGTCATGTTGGGATTGGATCATGGGATAGATTTGATAATAAAACAAAATTGGTGAATTTTTTTAGACAAAAAGGGGTAGATTTTGGACTGAATTTAAAGTTTGAGGTTTTTTCCAAGACAAAAAGAAGAAGAAATTTTAGGACAGATTTGGGATTGGACCTAAAGTTTGGGGTTTTTCCTAAAACAGAAAAAAAGCTCGCAACAGATTTGGTAATTGACTTAAAGTTGGCGTTTTTCAGGAAATTAGGCCTATAATATATATCTCGCGATAGATCAGCTTTAGGGTGTGTTATGAAATTTTTTTATACATTACGACGAAAAACCATAATATTGTTAAGGTTGGCAAGTGTTACCAAATAAGTTATTGTTCATGATGATCAATTACTGCAGTGGAAAATAAAATATGCCAGTAATTTGTTGACAACTATGACCACATCAATTAAGTTGGGTGTTGTGATGAGAATACCAGTCTACGTAAACTAAGTATTATTATTATTTGGTGCAAATAGAAATATTTGAATAGGTTGAGAGGAAAATCGCGCTTCATGCAACTTATGATTACTTAAGTGCTTAATGGATTCCATGGGTCCGATTATCATGGGAAGAAAAAACAAATGCATATATAAGTAATGCCTTTTTAGAGGAAAAATTTTCAATTAATTCTAAATTTATTGTATGGATACCGATTTGGAGTTAAACTTTTAATTTTACCAATTTAATCCTAAACAACTTAGCGAAATTCCAATACGCAATCAATTTTTGTCAACAATCGCTGACATGGCGGTTTTTGTCCACCTTGTCCTTCACGCGTTTTGGATTGACTTTCTCCTCCATGAGTGATATGAAGCTACACCTACCCTTGTCCTTCACGCGTTTTGGATTGACTCTCTCCTCCGTGAGTGACTTGAAGCTACACCTACCCAAACATGTGATTTGTCCATGTCTAATGCATGAATCGGGAGTTAATTATCTAATTGGTTGAATCATTTAGTATTTTGACATTAGTTGAGTTACATCCTTAAGTGTTTCAATTTCACAAGTTGTTTGCCCCACCGTTGTCGATGGCCCCACATGAAAGTGGAGGAGGTACCCAAATAATAGAGGTAGAATGGCCCATATATATGTATTAGGTATGAAAAAGTGGAGTGGACTAACAAGTCCATTGTGTACGAAATGATAAAGACGAACAACGAATTCCACAAACGAGTACTGTCACATCTTGAACCCCGAGCACGCAACAACCCCTTCACCTTGGCGAATTGAATGCGATATCCTAGGACGTGTCACCAACCACTCATTTTACTCTTTCATTATGCATAGGCAGAAAACGAACTATCACCCAGTCAACCAATCAATCAATCATAAAAAGGATAGAAGAATAAACAACATAGCAACAACAAACCAACTCTTTTATTTACTTACTGGATTAACCACTAAAGGAACGTTTTCTATTTACAAGCCCGTCAATGGGTCGGTTCCTTTCTCCAAGCCAAACAAAAAGAGACCAAGGCTAGGTTAATCCATTCTCTCCAAAAAGAACCCTTGGGTTCGGTACGTCCATTAGTAGTGTAGGGACCCATCGGACTCAGGCTCTGTCAGGTTGTAGTCGGAAGGGTACGAGTCAGCTACAGGTGGGGTAGGATCAGGATTCACCACAGCTCTATCTGGAGGGTCCAACTCCATAGGATCCCAGTCTACGTCTTCGGGGCCTCTACCAGGTGGCCCATCAAAACCACACAGAGGACCGATCAAGAGATCGTCATTCCTAATATACCACGCCAAAAACCGATAGGAAATCCATAGCCCCGATCCCTCATCCATCTAGATGGTGGAGACGTACTTCTCATACATATACACCTAACTCGGGAAGTGGTGGTGCGTCACAATGGCCTTCTAGTCCATAGGGACCTAAATCACGCTGAAGGGCGCGCCATTCTAAGGACCTGAAATGGTTAATACAATAATGAGATATAATATCAGTGAGTTCTTGCCCTAAACCCCGGTTAGGACATCAACTCATCCTAGGGTACCTATCAAGAATCACCCCTCATGCAGATCAATGGCAATAATACTAATTGCTTTAGCTAAGACGTAAACTATTCCACTTTCCTAGAAATAATAAATAGACAAATAGTCGGCTCGTAGACAACTTTACCTAGTTATGCCATATTCTGCATGATATACACATGCATAATACGACCAATGCATACCACATATAAGTAATACATTCGATCAATCACATTCAAGTCGTATCGCAGGTGATCTCACTTGGCCATTGCCACACCTTGCACATTATCAATTCAGGCATACCACAAATAGTGCAACCAACACATGTATAATCAGAACCAATGACATCATGTTTCTCATGCATTCACACATGTTCCGATTATTAATGCCTATCAAGGCTACGACCGAACTCCCGCCGGTGTCTACTAGCATAGCCAAGCATGCCCTCCCCCATGAAGTGCGGTTACGTCAAGGGCTCCCTCCCAAGACGGCATTCTCGAAGGAGCATGGGCTTGGCCTCTACTGCAACTCCACATCCGGACTCCCGCCAGGATTTCCGACGAGTCGGACTTCATCCCCCGATCTCCCGCTGGGATAATGAGTTCAACTTAATGACCACACAAGCATACCACCACAACCCATTTTGATCTTGAATATTAGCCAATGCATACGTGATACATGTTTGCAAAATTAGTCAAATAAACACATGTGGTCATGCTTTCCCTTTTTATAAATGTCCACGTGATTCATTGAAATGACAATGCATTTAACAATTAGTAATGCGAGTTTTACTATCAAATCCTCATCCATACAAGTAAAATTCGCTTATGCATGAACAATATATCATGACCAGTGCGGATAAATAGTACTTTATGAACAGTAATTGATCATCTCATGCATAATCAGAACCAATGATGTGATATTTCTCATATGCTCTTGTATCCACATGTGTTCCGATTATTACTATCCCTCGGGGTTATATCTTGGGCCAAGGCGCTACGGCACTACGGCGCCTTTCCTTCGCAGATGCGCAACCATGTTCTTTTGTGTAAGCCGATGCACTATGGCGCCCTTCCTTTGTAGAGGCACAACCGTGCTCTTCCGTGCCCTTCCCAAGGCGCTATAGTGCCATTTCTCCACAGAGGTGCAACCGTGCCCTTCCTCACAATTTCCAATAAATCGGACTATCATTCCCTCAACTATAGCCGGGGCGGTGAGTTCAACATAGTGATCACGCAAGCATACCATCATAATCCACGTATTATCTTTGAGTATTAGCCAATGCACACATACTTGAATATAAAAACTCAAATAATTTCTCATAAAAGCGGTCCATTTCCGTGTCCTTCAAACAAATCGTTTTCCCCTTTCTTTTGTGAAAACCATACGATTCAAGCGGATGTTCATGCAATGACACATTCAATTCACATATAAGATCAAGCACATGAAATTATGCACATTTTACTTTCAGATGAACAGTGCACATGAACAATGCACATGAACAGTATTTTGTGAATAGTGCACTATGAACAGTGTAATTTCAGAATTCAATAATTAATAAATTAAATTAAAAAATTAAGAAAATAATTAATTAAAGCAAACAATCAATTAATCAAGGCAAAACATGCTTAATTAAACAAAAACCACAATTAAGCATCAACTAAGCACAATAAGCAAAATTAACCTAAACTAATTTTAACCATCGATCTAACCACCTATCTTAGGGTTAATACAACTTAATTAAACTCCATAAACTAACATTACCACTAACTAACCAAACCCTAAGCAAGTTTATGCACTAACAAAGTATTAGGGGCTAAACTCACCCGTTAAGTAGGCCAGTGACACGAACGCGGTGGCAGCGACACACGGGAACCTCAATTATGACACTCAAAGGCAATTCCAAAGTTGAAATAGCAACAACAAACTCTGCTTCTTCTGCAACTTCTAAAAAATTGACTGCCGGAGGAGGAAAAGGGCTAACCGAAGTTGAATAGGTTGCCTGGAACTTTGGCAAGCGGTTGGTCAGCAACCGGCAGCACTTGGGGGTCGAGGGAGAATGGTTGGTGGTTGGGTTGGGCGGAGATTGGGTCGGAACAAGAGGAAAACAATTGAAACAGGCAAAGGAGTGCTGCAGTAGGCGGTCAGATGAGTAGCGACTTCCGATCAGCTGACAGGTCGGCCGGCGGCTCCGACTGGCGAACGGCCGCAATAGGCCGTACGGACTGGATCTCCTAAGCACTGTGGTGGGTGGCACGGGTGGTGATCAGTACGAGAAGGTCATGAACAACTCAGGCTTTTGGAGGAAGGTCAAAAGGAGAAGTAGAAGGAGTGAAGGGAAACAAGGGAAGAGAGGTGTGTGATTTTGGAGGGGCTGAAGGGGAGAGAGAAAGTAGAGTGAGGGCTGAAAGATAAGCCTCATTAAGGCCATAAATGCTTGCCCCAACTCCCTAAGCAAGTGACATAATCTTCTCTCTCTTTTTGTCATTTCTTCAAAATATCTAGGGGCAAAATGGTCATTTCCACCTTGCACATTTCCCAATCTGCCCTTGGGCTGAAAATGAAGGGTAGGCCTAAGAAATGGGTTAGAAAATGAATTGGAACAGGCTTAGGAATTGGTTGGGCTCGAAACGGCTTAAGGTTAGACAATGAGCTCAAAAGGGTAAATTGGTCGGTTTGGTCCAACAGGCTCACTTGCTTGCCTCGGGCCTACCATGGTGGCCGTCCCATCTTGGGCATGAGGCCCACACTAGTCTTGCTTGGCCCACGTTCTCGTAGGCTCATTTCCTCGGTCCGTAAACCCCTTTTCCAAAAAACTTGGCTTATTGACACTGTTGATTGTCAACGAAGCATTATCCAAAAGTCTGTCCCAAACGTTCCTGAAAATTTGAAGTCCAATACTGGATTCTCATGCCTTGTCAATTTCGCTCGAATGCTATTTTGGTACAACTCAGATTGACAGGCGGTTTCGAGGATTCACGTGTAACCAACTCGTGTCAAATCACATTCAAGACATCTCAACACATGGACGTTATTGATTACATGAAATTGCAAAGGACAAATTCTTATTTCAAAGTACTTGATTACTAAGGATCAACATAGGGTCGTTTGCGGGCTCGATAACAGTAAACGAAATCACCCATTGTCCTATTATGTTCTGTCCACGAATCGATTTTTAGTCGTCCTTGAAATCGGCCTGCATAACTACAGGATCGTCCTTACGCAAGTCTCACGGTCAAGTCGTTTTCCCAGGTAAGTTCTTTAGTTGCATGAGTTCTGTCCTCATTAGCCTTTTCCCTCAAGGTTAGTATCCTAGGAATGATCAATTCCGAGTGAGATCAACAAACAATGTATTGGCGAAATTCACGTTCATTCATCTTTCAAAGGGCTCGAATTTCAAGACGTCATAGGAAAACCCCGAGGTGTCGGGTGTATATGTCAAGTTTTGCAATCAAGATATGGCTGCCATGTTAATATGGTAAGGCCTGTAAAGTTGGATGGGTTTTTAGATATTATGTGACAACGTACAATTATTTTCCTACAATTTTTACATGAAAAATGTGTAGTAGATTATTACGTTGAGTATATACCATGTTTACACTGGTTAATGCATGCAAATAAGTTATTATGGTATGCTCGTTTGATCACATAAATAACTTGTCACCCCAGTAGGAGTTCAAGGGACAAAGTCCGACTTGTCAAAAATCCCGACAGGAGTTTAGATGCGGGTTGTTGTAGAGGCCAGGCCTATACTCGTTTTGGAATGTCGTCTAGGTAGGAGTTCTGGATGTAACCATGCCCGATAGAGCGGGATGATGCCTGGCTAAGCCAAAAGATACTGGCGGGAGTTCATTTGTACACATCGGTAGGAGTTCAATTGTGGCTCATTGAGAACATTAATAATCGGAACACGCATGAATGCTAAGTGCATGGAAAACATGTTGTCCTTGGTTCTGATTATGCTTGTGTTTGTTGCACTGATCATGACATGCTTGAGTTGGTACTGTGCAATGTGTGGCAATGGCTAGGTAAGATCACCTGCGATGTGACTCGATTATGATTGATTAATGCAGTGTTGAGAATGCGGGATGTATTAATTGTAGCATGTATGTATACTTTCCCATGCAGGGTATAGCATGATCAGGTAAGGTTACCTGCGAGTCGATTGCTTGTCGATTGTTATTATGTGGTTACCAAGTAGATTGAGTCGTTGACTAAGGCAAATAAGAGTTGTTTTGCTATTGATCTGCCTGGGAGATTTGATTGTGCGATAGGTATCCTGAGGTGAGTTAATATCCTGACCGAGGCTTAGGGCGATAACTCATTGAGATTATATCTCATTTGTTGTTGTTAAATATTTTTAGGTCTCTAGGATGGCACATCACCTGGTGTGGTTCGGGGTCCTCAAGGATTGAGAGGAAATAATATGTGATCACTTTTTATATGAAAAAGTGCAGTGGATTTTATGTTAAGCATGTACCACGTCTACATTAGTTAATGTATGGAATTATTTATTTGTAGTATTCTTGTGTGATCACATAATATACCCTGTCACCCCGGCAGGAGCTCGAGGGACAAAGTCCGACTTGTTGGAAATCTCGGCGGTAGTCCGGATATGGTTGCGGTAGAGACCAGATCTATGCTCTTTCGGGAATACCATCTGAGCAGGAGTTCTAGATGTAGCCGTGCCCGATGGGGCGGGGCAATGCTTGGCAAAGTCAAAAGACATTGATGGGAGTTCAATTGTGGCTCTTAAGGGCATTAATAATCGTAACACACATGAATGCAATGGTGCATGAGAAACATGTTGTCATTGGTTCTAATTATGCATGTGATGGTTGCACTATTTATAGTATGCCTAAATTGATACCATGTAGGGTGTGGTATTGGCCAAGTGTGATAGCTTGTGATACGACTTGATTGCGGTTGATTAATGCATTACTAAGAGTGCGGTATACATTAATTATGATATACATATGTGTTATCATGCAGGGTATAGCATGATCGGGTAAGGTTGCCTACGAGTCAATTGCTTGTCAATGTTATTTATGAGGTTACCGAGTAGATCAAGTCACTAACTAAAGCAAATGAGTATTGTTTTGCCATTGATTTGCTTGAGGAGTTTGTCTGTACAATAGGTACCCCAAGGCTAGTTGATGTCATAACTGGGGCTTAGGGCGAGAACTCATTTAGATTATATCTCATTTGTTGTGTTAAACAATTTTAGGTCCCTAGGATGGCGAACCACTCGGTGCGGTTTAGGGTCCCCAAGGATTGGGAGACCATCGTTGCGACCCATTGATTCCTGGGTTGGGTGCACCTGTACGAGAAGTATGTTTCCACTATCTAGGTAGATGAAGGACTAGGCATGTGGGTGGCATAAATCATTAGGGAGGGCGAGCTCCTATTTGGCCCTTTGCGTAGTATTGATGGGTCCAATAGGGGCCCTAAGGATGTGGACTGGGATCCCATGGAGTTAGACCCTCCAGATGGGGCAGTGGTGGATCCCAATCCTGCCCCATTAGCAGCTGACCTGTACCCCTCTAACTATGACTCGACAAAGCCTAACTTGGATGGGTCTTTGTATTTTGGTAGTCCCTGATGAATGTATCAGACCCAAGTTTTGAGGGAGTAGATTAACCCGGCCTTGGCATCATTTTGTAGGCTTGGAAAAAGGAACTCACCCACTGACGGCCTTGTATTTAGAGGTGTTCCTTTAAGGGTTAATCTGGTAAATAAATAAATGAATTGGTTTATTACTATGGTGTTTGTTCATTCTTCTATCTCTATTGTGCTTGATTGTTTGACTATGTGATAAATTGTTTTCGTGTGCATAACAGAAAAATAAAAAGAGTGGTCGGCAACAAGTCCTAAGACGTCACATTCATTTGAGCAAAGTGAAAGGGGTTGTCGCATACTTAGGGTTCGGGACATAACATAGCCAGAGGTGAGCAAGGTGAGTGTCAAGCGACGAGCGAGGCAAGGTTGCTCACGAGTGAAGTTGTTTCTTTTGATTTCACTTGGCAAATTGAAGATTTAGAGGATAAAGAAGAAAGAAAAGAACAAGAGCATTGGAGGAGGAGGATGTCGTTTGAGTTAGGGTTTACTCTTTAGAATAGATATAAAATATTATAAATAATATATTAGATATATAATATATAATATATAATATATAATATATAAGGTCAAGGTTGGTCTGGGTTTGACCAACCCAAAACTCCTAGGACCGAGGACCAACCTGCACAGTGTTGGTTCAAGGATCCTAGGATCAAGGACCTACCCAGTCCTCCTGGGAACCGGACCAAGACCAATAGGGTTGGGATGTCTAGGGTCAGTTCGGGTCGACCCTAGACTGATGCTCACTCCTATTGTGGGCATTACCTTCATTGTGGCTCATGCTGAGGAATTCTTATCCATTTTGCAAATGGAAAGCTCTAAAATTATGAATGAGGCAGGCAAATTTCCACTTTGATGTAGTCCATGTAATGATTTGAGGGGGGTATGAGAGCAAGTCAACTCAGACATAGAGAGCAAATGACTGAATAGATCTAGACATAGAGAGGAGAAATGGGGTTGAGGGTGGTGGTGCTGTAGATGTTGGCTGGAGGTGGTAGGACGGCATTTGCCAGGATTTGATGTTGGGTGGTTTGTTTGTGTTAAATGGCTTAGTGTTTGGGAATTGAGAGTTGGAATTAGAGGTTGATGTTTGCAGATGGTGTTGTGTGGCAAGAGCAATATAGGGTTCTTTAGAATGACTTCAGGTAGGAAACAAAAGTCTTCCTGACTTGGACATCTTTCATGAATTCCCCTCAATCTGTATGGTTTGAAATTGGACAATCTTTAGGGTTCCTTTCATCTTGACCATTTTTCGTGCTTTGCCATTCAAAGAATTTAAATATTATTAAAGCTAAAAATGAGGAGTCTTTCATTTTCCCCCCTTTTTTCGTTCAAAACTAGCCTACACGGTTTTTACTTTTCTTGTAAATAAAGAAAGCGGGACAAAGTCTATCATACATTGTGTTTCTCTTCACATCATTTTTCTTCAATGTTCACCTAAAAAAGCGAAAGAATTACTATAGATGCCAATATCTCTAAATTATGATTTAATTTATTTATAATAGACTCGTGTTGTGACGGCCCGGGCGACGGTGCGCGAGGAGGAGGGATGGCGGTGCGTCCGCGCCTCGGTCCTCGGACGTGCGCAAGGAAGGGGGTTCACATGTCTCTTGCCTAGGGGGGAGTCCCACATCGCCTAGGGAGGGAGTCCTGGGATAGTTTATAAGGCTGGGATCCCTCTTCCCTGAGTAACGCGTTTCTCGTACGCTTCCGCTGCGCTAAAAACAAAGCCTTGAGGGGCCCAGGTGGGGGATGGCCATGGAGGTGGGTCCTGCATGCCTGCGGTCGCCAGAGAGGACAATATTGTGAGAGGCCCCTTTCCCTCTACAACGCGTTTTAAAGCCGTGCGGGTCTCGGCCCAAAGCGGACAATATTACTCAGCGAGCCCCAGGTCCTTACAAATGGTATCAGAGCCGACTTCCGACCGCGTGGGGGGCCTCAGCGAGGACGCTGAGTCCGAAGGGGGAGAGAGTATCTCCACTTCAGGGCGGGAGTACCGTGTCCCACATCGCCTAGGAAGGAAGTCCTGGGCTAGTTGATAAGGCTGGAGAACCTTCAACCTGTCATAGGCCTTTTGTGGGGAGTACCCACAAGAACAAAACCGTGCGGGCTTCGGCCCAAAGCGGACAATATATGGCAGGCGGGCTCCAGGCCCTTACAAATGGTATCAGGATGGCGGTGCGTCCGCGCCTCGGTCCTCGGACGTGCGCAAGGAAGGGGGTTCACATGTCTCTTGCCTAGGGGGGAGTCCTACATCGCCTAGGGAGGGAGTCCTGGGATAGTTTATAAGGCTGGGATCCCTCTTCCCTGAGTAACGCGTTTTAAAGCCGTGCGGGTCTCGGCCCAAAGTGGACAATATTACTCAGCGAGCCCCAGGTCCTTCCAAATGGTATCGAGCCGACTCTCGATCCGCGTGTGGGGCCACGGCGAGGACGCCGTGCCCGGCTGGGGGAGAATGTGACAGCTCGAGCGACAGTTCGCGGGGAGGAGGGATGGCGGTGCGTCCGCGTCTCAGTCCTCAGACGTGTGCAAAGGAGGGGTTCACATGTCTCTTGTCCCACATCGCTTAGGAAGGGAGTCCTGGGCTAGTATATAAGGCTGGGATCCCTCTTCCCGAGTAACGCGTTTCTCGACGCTTCCGCCGCGCTAAAAACAAAGCCTTGAGGGGCCCCGGGGGGGATGGCCATGGAGGTGGGTCCCGCATGCATGCCCGCGGTCGCCGAGAGGACAATATTGTGAGAGGCCCCTTTCCCTCTACAACGCGTTTTAAAGCCGTGCAGGTCTCGGCCCAAAGCGGACAATATTACTCAGCGAGCCCCAGGTCCTTACAAATAATGTGACGGCCCGGGCGACGGTGCGCGAGGAGGAGGGATGGCGGTGCGTCCGCGCCTCGGTCCTCGGACGTGCGCAAGGAAGGGGTTCACATGTCTCTTGCCTAGGGGGAGTCGCACATCGCCTGGGGAGGGAGTCTTGGAATAGTTTATAAGGCTGGGATCCCTTCCCTGAGTAACGCGTTTTAAAGCCGTGCGGGTCTCGGCCCAAAACGGACAATATTACTCAGCGAGCTCCAGGTCCTTACAAATGGTATCAGAGCCGACTCTCGACCGCGTGTGGGGCCACAGCGAGGACGCTGTGCCCAAAGGGGGGGAGAATGTGACGGCCCGGGCGACGGTGCGCGAGGAGGAGGGATGGCGGTGCGTCCGCGCCTCGGTCCTCGGACGTGCGCAAGGAAGGGGGTTCACATGTCTCTTGCCTAGGGGGGAGTCCCACATCGCCTAGGGAGGGAGTCCTGGGATAGTTTATAAGGCTGGGATCCCTCTTCCCTGAGTAACGCGTTTCTCGTACGCTTCCGCTGCGCTAAAAACAAAGCCTTGAGGGGCCCAGGTGGGGGATGGCCATGGAGGTGGGTCCCGGCATGCCTGCGGTCGCCAGAGAGGACAATATTGTGAGAGGCCCCTTTCCCTCTACAACGCGTTTTAAAGCCGTGCAGGTCTCGGCCCAAAGCGGACAATATTACTCAGCGAGCCCCAGGTCCTTACAAATAATGTGACGGCCCGGGCGACGGTGCGCGAGGAGGAGGGATGGCGGTGCGTCCGCGCCTCGGTCCTCGGACGTGCGCAAGGAAGGGGGTTCACATGTCTCTTGCCTAGGGGGGAGTCGCACATCGCCTAGGGAGGGAGTCCTGGGATAGTTTATAAGGCTGGGATCCCTCTTCCCTGAGTAACGCGTTTTAAAGCCGTGCGGGTCTCGGCCCAAAGCGGACAATATTACTCAGCGAGCCCCGTGTCCTTACAAATGGTATCGAGCCGACTCGACCGCGTGTGGGGCCACAGCGAGGACGCTGTGCCCAAAGGGGGGGAGAATGTGACGGCCCGGGCGACGGTGCGCGAGGAGGAGGGATGGCGGTGCGTCCGGGCCTCGGTCCTCGGACGTGCGCAAGGAAGGGGGTTCACATGTCTCTTGCCTAGGGGGGAGTCCCACATCGCCTAGGGAGGGAGTCCTGGGATAGTTTATAAGGCTGGGATCCCTCTTCCCTGAGTAACGCGTTTTAAAGCCGTGCGGGTCTCGGCCCAAAGCGGACAATATTACTCAGCGAGCCCCAGGTCCTTACACGCGTATCAAGAGCAGTAGATATGAGGAACGTGTTAATAGCTTCCAAAGTCAACCACTAATCAAAGGACTTTGCCCAAAAAAAAATCTATACAAAAGGATGTTTACCTAATTATTGTATTGCTATTTTACTTTTTGAAATGTGAAAGTAAAAACAGGAATGCATTTTAAAGACAATGAGAGGGAAAAAGGCATTAAGGAAAGAATTCAAATGCTGGATTAAATAAATGGCAACAAAAAGAAAATTTAAAAATGAAATTCAAGTGTCCTAACAATAGATAATGACTAGATTGGGCTAGCACTAAATTAGTCAAATAATTAATTTATTATCATATAAGTTTATAGCTAATTAGGGAAATAAATAGAATACAGCAAGTTTGACCTTACCCAATTAGCCTCGATGAAGAAAAATGAATGCACAAAGATATGTTATGAGGTTTATTGCTAGATACATGTGTCGGTGTATGTGTGAGCAAGTTGTTCCCAAAGTAGACCTATCTAAAATGGGCAAAATAGAGTATATGGTAAAATATCTTTTGTATTTCCCACGAAAAGGTCAATGTATATGATTTCTTGCATCCACATACTTTTCTTTTCATCAATAATTTTATTATTGTGGGATTTCCTTCCACTAAAATTCATGAGGACAAATAACCATCTTCATATGAACCATTGATGATCATTTTATTTCAAAGATTTTTCTTATTCTTTGGCTAAATGAAGTAGAGTTGCCTTTTTTAATTAGTAAGCTATATCTCATCATAATTGAATTACATTTCTTTTGTTTCTAAGTTGAAATTTTGAATAATCACTAAAAAAATGACATTGCATGTCACCAATGTAACAATATTGGCTTCATATACTTAACAATAATGAATAAATTTGACTTGAGAAAATATAAAATAACCATTAACGGTTGCCAACGAGAAAAATATATAAATAAGTAGATGAAAATTAAGGAATTCAAACAAAATGTACGGTCAATTAATAACAAAGTTAGAAGATACATTAGTTGACCATTTTAAGAAGTCAAATTAACAAACATGGATATATCACTTACCAATATGATAACAAGTACATACTTAACTTACAAATCTCACACTAGATTCCGGACCTTCATACCATCTACAGCGGATAAGAAAATTGTTTCTGTTTAGAATGATTGAGATTGACAATCAATATAATGAAAATATTAAGATTATCTAAGATCAAAAATATTGTGGGAGAGGGAGAATAGTAGACCAAGAAAATAATTAATTCAATATAATGAGACTAGTTCAAGAATGAAATACAAATAAAAATGTAAAATGACAATTAGAATTAGAATTAGGATTTTTCAGCAACTAAAAGAGAGATGTCATATTGAGAAAGCTATCCAGTATGGTAAGTTGGAATTTACTCAATTAGACATGAGAAAGGACTATATAAATAGAGACAAGTTTTGCACTGCCGACTTTGTCTTCTTAAAGTTTGTCTTCATTTTGTATCATCTCATCTTTGTCTTAATCTATGCAAGTTACATCAAAATTCTCTTGAACTCTCACATCAGTCTAGATCTTCCAAGTTATTTTTCATGTGCTCTCTAGCTCTTTTTTCCTCTTTCATATCCCTTTTTTTCTACTTAGAATATGCTATGATTGTCGCGACCTTCCCGAAGGTGAATCACTAAAGGAAGACTAATGGATTACTAAGTCCGAAAACTTAGTGCGGACTCTCCCAAGCCCTACCAACCGCAACTTGGTACTCAAAATTTAACCTCGTTAAACATGCAATTTTATTCAATTAGGAGCCGCCACTAATCAATTAGGGTTGATTAGAAACCCAAGTAAAGTATGGGAGAATACTTTACTTCTGCGAACTAGAGATTCAATAGATTCGGGGACATGGTTACGCTAAGTTGAACTAGCGCCCTTTCGGTTCCATTTCTCTTTAAGTTTCAAAAGATTTTTTTTTTTTTGCAAGCAGTCTTGGTTAATTTTAACCTATGCCACTAACATGAAAAGGAGTGGTCATGCGGATCACAATCAATGACATTCAGCAGGTCCAGGAGAATAAACATAGAAATCATGATCAACCTTAAAGAAAAACAAACTATAACTAAAAATGCATGCCCTAAACATCAATTCTAAATGGGATGACATCTAATTTTTTTTTTGAATTTTTTTTTTTGCAAAATTAATTATGTACGACTTTAATCTAGATTTAACATGCATGATTCTTATTCTAACGACATATGATATGCAATTCAAATGTCCTAGCTCTAATGACATGTTAATTGAAAACTATTGTAACATGTGTGCAATCTATATTATATGACACTAAATATGCATGTGCTATATGATATGGGATGGATGATGTATTTTGCCATATGCATATGCATGATCTTTTTTTATATTTTTTTTATCAAAATCCGAAACTAAGCTAATTCTAACTAGAAAATTTCATCTAAAAATATTATGTAAATCTAAGATGTAACATAGCTACCAAACTATCATGCAATCAAACTACTATGCGATGCAATGTAAATTTTTTGTATTTTTATTTTTATTATTGAGAAAATGAGCTAATGTAAAATCAACACAAGCAACAAACATAACCATATGATCATGCAATACATCACGACCCAAGACGGAAAATCATAATAATCAAAAATCTAATCTAACGTCTCTCGGATCAATATTTTTGATTGTTATGATCCTCGACACGACAATCTTCCTAATTAGATAACGCCTAACTAAATCCACAATCACGATCAACATCAAAAAATTGTAAACTACATAACAAAATAACCAAATTAAATTCTATGAAAGAAATTACCTAGTTCAGAAAATCTACTTTTGAACAATGGAATCGGCGAGGAACAATGCGAGGATGACGATGAGTTCATGGACTGATGATCGCTGGTAGATCATTGGCTCAGGGTGCCTCCATTTTTGGTCAACTCAACACAACTCAACAATTTCACAAGGACCAAAAGATGCCGTGGATAATCTGGAAATCTCGACCGTGGCACCAACTCAGCTAGAGCATCAATACTCGTGGAAAATCATTGATCACAAACGACGTCGGAGGGAATCGTCACACGACAAGGATGGTGTGGGAGCAGCAGGCCACGACTAGGCGGGACTCGTGGCAGGAGCTCGACTTGGATCAACAAGCAGCAACTCGTCACGTACAAGACTCAGCTCGGGTCGCGACAATGATCAAAACAGCGAGCTCGGTCGTCGTCGGCTCAAGCAGTGGATCGTGAACAGCAGCTACTTGGGCATGCCATGGCTGGCTGACGACCAGCGAACCTGCAAAAACAGAAACTTCATGGAATCGTCTCAGTTCGGACACAAGCGAGGACAACGGCTGGTGTTGAAGGTTTGGACAGCAGCAGGTCGTTGAAACAGCAGCAGATTCTATCCTGGTCGAGGCAGCAGCAAACGGCGGTGGGGAACGGGATCAGCTCATCATCGGGAGGCCTGGATACAGCGTCAAGCACGGCGAGCAGCAAGGATAGTGTTAAGGTTGACGGATCTCATTGGGAGCGGGGCAGCGGCTCGTCGCAGCAGTAATTCGTCGAAGCAACGTTGGACGTGGTGTGGCTGGATTTGCAGGTGTGGAAAGGATACTCAAAGGAAACGAACACACTCTCTCTCTCACGTTCCTTTCACTTTTCTTGCCAAGACTCCCTCTCTCACTTTTCTCTCGGTGTCCCCTCACTTTTTTTTCAGCATTTTCTCTCAACCTCGCCTTTTCTTTGACTCTTTCTCCCCTCCTTTACGATTTTTTTTTCAGCCTCACCGTTGCACCCCCCTCCCCATCGTCTCACCTCCAGCCTCTATTTATAGAGGAAAAAGAAGATTTGTTATTCAGCAAATATTCCCCTCGATTGTGACATATATTCACTTAACAAATAACGATTTTCCGAAACCGCTCAACCGAAAAATGGCTCCAAAATTTAAAAATCCTTTTCAAAGATCAAAATGAAATGCTTAATATATATATGTGATGAATAATCTAAATTTAGGTGTTAACAATGATATAGGTAGTTTTTTCAACTACTGCGCTATGTTTTTTTTTTCTCTTTATTTCAAATGTGAAGAAGAACTTGAAGAGTATGTATACTACATCCATCGTTCAGATCTCAGATGTGCTTGATAGATGAAGCATATTCCTTAAAGTGTTTTATTTATTTATTTTTCAATCTATATTTTCATTAGGGAATCAATGTTTGTAACAATCCATATGCTTTCTCTTTTTCCGTGCCAAAGCCTTTTTTATTCTCATTTTACAAATTTTGGTTCCACTGATAGAGAAATTATGTGAGAAGTATCAATTTCAAGGGTAAACAATTGCATTCCAAAGCCTAACGAGACGATCTAATAGATCGTTGTATCCCATAGGACGTGGGATATTTTACTAGCAACCATATTATTTGGATGCTATAAACTCATTCTTGTATTTGATTGTCGAGACAGTCATACCTGTAGGTTCAAGTTCCATAATTTATTTGACGTGATTAATTCAATGATCAATCGATGACCTTAGTTCATTTTTATTCTCAATCCATATAACGATGAAGATGTATCTTAGATAATATGAGATATATCTTCTATTATGTTCTCTAATGAATCTATGATTATTTGCTTACATTTTATCTACATAAATAATTTTTACATGTATTTATTATTTTTTTCATGAATGACCATTTTTTTGTAGGCTAATTTTGATCAAGGTTTACTTCTAGCCGGTGCTTCTTAGATCAAGTACATATATTCTCATTTTTTTTCCATTCCATATGGTATTGAATTTATTTAAAAGCCTTAATAAATGGTCATGGGTTGTCTTTGCTTCTATGCTTGTAAAGTTCATTCTAGCCATTTCGTTTGATTATTATTAAGATTCATTCTAGCCATTTTGCCTAGGGTGGGCAATCTTGGGCAAGCCTTGGTAACCCTCACTTAGAGCTAGGGCGAGGGTCATGACCTCCCCTAGATTCAGGCCAATAGGCCCTCGTCAAGGGTCACCAAGGCCTTGCTTGGGACCAGCAAGGGTTGTTGGGCTTCGAGAAGGCCCAAGTAACCTTTGCCGGCCTTTCTCGACAGCTATGATGGTGGCCACAACAAGGGCTTGGCCAAGCCATGTGTGAGTTTGTGCTTTCCTTCTTTTCTTTTCTTTTCTTTTTAATTTTTAGCTTTTCATTTTTTAATCTAATTTGTTTTTTTAAATTTTTAAATTTTTTTTCTAACGTGGCACTTGTTGGGCGCCACTTCATCGTCATGTGTCTTAAGAAAGTAATAAAATAAGACATGTTAGCATTTTTCGTTAGCTAAATGAGACGTAGTTAATGAAAGGACTCGATTGAACCAATTTGACAAGTTTTATGATTTAATTGCATTTTTATAACTTTTAGGACTCAATTGTACTTTCATGACAAGTTTATGACTACTAGGAAACTTATCCCTAATATTTATTCTAATCTTTCATCAAAACTTTGATGCTTTTATTGCCTATGAGTCTTATCAAAATTGTCCGTAGTGACAAATTTTTTTAATCAGTCTTTAGTGACCAATTAGAAAATTATCATTTTATTACAATATAAGGTCAACTGGAATTATTATTTTTTTGCGTACTATTATAAATATGACAATCAGTTTGCTTTGAAAAGTTTTAGATTTGTTTCCAAAAATTTTCAATTTCATCTCACTAAGTAGAAGTTAATTACTTGTCTTACTCATTCTCCAGTGATAAATCGATTAGAAGAGTGAGGAGGCATTGAAAGAAAATTTATAGCATTTGAAATATTTTTCTTATTTTATATCTACTATAATAGCAATTACATCCTGATTTAGCTCCTCCAATACTTCGAGTAGGAATTCGTCCCTTGATAGAAACATACTTTTTCGATGTATATACTTCTAATTTGGATAGCATACGTGCGCCCCCTCTTGTATATTGATTTAAGTTTCATACATAATATTAATACAAATGCTAAATGGTCATTACATAGTCGATCACCCATGACTTAGCATTTTTTTATAATAAGTAAAAGCACCAAAAGAAGGAATTATGTGCACCTAGTGGATTGATTCACCATTTGACGACAAGGGTATGCTTTGGTTCCCATTACATGTTTAATATAAGCATAGAGAAATAATATGAAACACGTTCATTCACTAGAAAATACTTTATATATATTTTTTCCTGAGGTAATCTCATCGTTTTTCCAATGATTTAGTAAATAATATGTTAATATTTCATCAAGAAACATATTGGGTTCATATATTTAGAGGTATTTTGACATAATGAACAAAGTGTACCCACACACACATATATATACAAATATTTTTATTATGATACTCTGACAAAAGAATTTACATTTATAGGTCTCTACAATGAAAAATCAAGAGAACAATGTAGTTGATCAAACTGATATGACAATAGAGAACTCAACAACACTACAAGGCCACAGATCGCTAACTGTGACCCATCAATTTACTTCTGCAACACCTGGAATGCCAGGATGGTTAAGTAGAGGGTTGAGGCGAGCTAGAGCTCATCCTGAGATATCGTCTTCATCACCATGGGCAAACATTCAAATAAGAATGCACAAGGTATGTTTCAAAAATGTAATATTATTTTATCTTTATGTATTCATGTTTTATCCTAGGAACGAGAGGTCATATTTATAGTGATAGACTTGAAAACAATTAGATTTTTGCAAAATTCTCAATTGGTTCCCTAATTAATTATGGTAATCTCATTGGAAATTTCGTTGATATATTTCCTTGAAAAGAGTATTTCAGATTGATAGTTTTAAATCAAGATGGATTTTTACCACCAATTATGTGATGCACTTTCATATATCTCATGCTCTTGATGCCAAAAAGACAGTTGCAATGTATTGTTGACACCCGATTTTTTGGTCTATGTTTTTTTCTTAGGTGCCCATTTATTTTTGCACACATAAATATATAGGAAAAATAAAATTTTAAAAAAAATCGAAAAAAGAAAAAAGAAAAAAAGAAAAATTCGAGTGGGCTGATATAGCTTAGCTCACTCTTTTACTTGCACGGACCTTTTCTTCATTTTCAGCCCATTTTCCCAAAATTCTACTTCCAACACACACCCACACAGGCAAAAAAACAAAAAAAGGGGGGGACGGTGGAGATCTTGGGAGCGAACGGAGGAAGAGAAAAGTGGCCGGCAGCCACGCCTTATCCACCGCCGGCAACCCTCCGCAGTAACTCAGCTCCGGCGTCGGAAACAACATAGTAGAAGAAGAAATCGAGCTCGAGGAAGGCAGATCTGAGACGAAAAAGAGACGCCGATGATGACGTTCGGACGGGAAAGGAGAGCGAGAGTGAAAGCCACATAGAGAGATCTGGATCTGAAGACTGAGAGAGACCCTAGAACGTTGAAGCGAGAACCACGAGTGAGAAAACCTGTCCGGCGACCACTACGCCGGAGTCTTGGCCGGCGGCGCAACGTTCCCCTTCCTCGACATAGCGTTCCAGATCGGTGAGCGCGAGTTGCGGCTATTCGATCTCGCTGGGAGGAGACATCCGGAGGTTGAAGACGACCTGGGAGGGGGGAACAAAAACAGTCGGGGAGACGGCAACGACGCCGCACAGACGCGACCCCCCACCGCGGTGACGTCGGCCGCGTGACGCCAATAAGGGAATCTTCCCTTGCTGTGCGGTCACGCGGCGAAAAGGGGGAGGAGGATATCGACACATGGAGGCTCGACCACCGAAAGGGACCGGAGACGCACGCCCACGAAGGAAAACGGACACAAGAGGCAGAGAAGAAGAGGAGAAACCGACGACACCGTGCGGGCGCGACCCCTCTCCTCCCACAGCGGTGACGTTGGCTGCAGAGGGAAGAATCGGTGAGGGGACGGTGCTGGCGAGAGCAGATCTGGAGAGAAGAGGGCTGTCAAAAGGAAAACGCAGCAGAAGAAAAAGAAAGAAGAAGCCGAGAGAAAGGGCTGGGAGAGAGTTCCGACGAGAGTGAGCTCTCTCGAGAGAAAGGCGACGCAAGACAGCGGCTGACCGTCGGCGGAGGTCCAGTCATCAATCATCGTCTGCCATTGCACTTCGTCGGAACCGGAGCAAGAGCTGGACGGGGAGCAGCAGAGAGAAGAAAAAATCCAGATCTGAGGAGGAAGAGAGCCGCGAGGAGAACAGATCTAAGAGAGAGGGAGGGCCGACACCGCTGCCACTCAACCATCCACGACGACGCCACCACCGCTCCGCCACCCCGACGCCACTGCCGCCCGAAACACCGACGACGAGGACTGCCGGTGGGTCGCGCCGCTGCTGTCGCCACCCGCGCCCGAAGCCGCCCTGACGCACGACGATCCCGCTGCTCACGGGTCCCGCCTAGACCTCACGCCGCCCCTGCCGCCGATTGCCGTCGGGCCGCCCGCCGCTTCGTCGCCCCGGCTGCTGGTCTCACGCCGGTCGCCGCCCGTCGCCGTGGCCTCGCCGGGATACGCCTGGCTGTCCCCATCAACGCCGCGGAGGAGATTGCCGCTATCCGGGTCAAGAACCGGGTCGGATGAGGTATAAGCGGGTAGGGTTTGGTTGCTAGGTTTAGCATAAGTGGACTGGGCCCGGTTTATATTTAATTTGTTCTGTGGGCTTGTTTTTATTTAGATCTCAGCTAAATTGGGGGCTGGGCTTAAGATTTTCGACTGGGCCTAGTATGAATTCGGGCTGATTGTTTGATGTGGGCTGAAAAGTAGTTGGGCCGAATTTTTAGAAATTGGAAATGGGCCATTTTATTCTCTTTGTTAATGGGCTTTTTATTTTATTTTGTTGTTAATGGGCCATTTAGAAGAATTTTCGACCGGGCCATTCGACCAGCCTGGTCACTTGCTCCGGCCCGGACCGATAGAGTCCGAGTCGGTTTAGTAGGGCCGGGTCACCCGACCCGGCCCGAATTACCTTTTAAATAAATTAAAAAAAAACAAAAAATCCAGAAATTCAGAAATTCCAGAAAAATATTAAAAATATTAAAAAATCATAAAAAAATTCGAAAATTCAGAAAATGCATGGAAAATTCAGGAATCTGGAAATTTCATTTTTAAATTTCGAAAATATTAAAATATTCAAAAATTCCAAAAAAAAGAAAAAAAATTAGAAAATGCCAAAAAAACATTTTTAAATTTCAGAAAAGTCAAAAAGAATTTAAAATCTTAAAAGCTTGTTTTCTTTAATTTTGGAAAATTCGAAAATATTTAAAAATATTAAAAAGCATAAAAATTCAGAAAAATTCAGAAAAATCAGTAAAAATTGCAAAAATTCAGAAAACCCTTAGAAACGAAAAAAGATCAAAATTGAATAAGCCTTTAGGGCTCTACAATAGCTTTTTTGAATGTGTTGCCATGTCTTTGGATTAACACACATTAAGTTAGGTGATCGAAAGCGTTAGTCGCATGACTAACGTAATCAAGTCCCCGACCATAGATTCTTTGGTTGCGTAAAGGTGAGACACGCTCCCATGCCTCACTCGGTTCCTAGTCGACCTCAATAGACTAGTGGGAACTCATTGTTTGAAAATTTTGTGAATATCCCAACGTTGCGCGGGGTATGGGCTTGGGAGAGCCCAAGTTAGTGGGCCGTTGGCCCGAAATTAACAATACCCCTAAACCTATTACTATATATATATTTTTTGAAAAAATTTAGGTCGCGACAACTTGGCGACTCCGCTGGGGACTGATTCTAAACCTTAGAGGACTTAGGCCTAATTTGCTTGATTGTGTATTATTTAATGTGTTTCTTTGGCAGCGCATTCGAGAAGGTGAGGTAAGTCCACTAACCTTGTGTTAAATGTTAGTGCAAGATTGGGGTAATAAGGGGTGAAGTGTTTGCTAATACTTTGTTTTGTAGGGTGGCGAATGTGAATGAGTGTATAGTTAAATTTTTGAAGTGTTGGTTGCTATATCAATTGTTGTGCATGTCTCCCTTACATGGCACTACACTATAGCACACACAACCTGCCGCCGGACCTAGGCCGCATAGGATCACTTAGGATGGTGTTGAGATGGATATCACTCCGACTACCACCATGTAGTACGAGTCGCCCATCTCAATTTCGAAATTTTTCTGACGTCGAGAGCTTCCACCCCGGTTGCAACCGCGCAACACGGGTTGATTCTTTGACAAAGCCGGAGTCATGGGAACCCCAACCTAACCGCGACCATGCTGGTTCAGTCCAGTAATCCCGTGACTTCATTTGAGCCGTCTAGAATAGAAATCGACCCACAGTCTCATGTGCATGTCTATGTGATTGAAAAAAGAAAAAATCATCGCCAATGGTAAGAATGATTTCTCCCTTTACTTATTCATTTTTTATTGAAATTTTCATTTTTGAAATTTGTGGAGATTAATCGAATGCCCTCAGTGTAGGCTTCTAATTGGGAAAATTGGCAATTACTCTTCATAAGCAAACATTCAATGTCAATTTAAAAAATCATTAATTTAGCCCTGTACAACGAATGATTTTGTCAAAGTTTCTAATCATGGGCTTAAAATCATATCTTGTCACAAGTTCTTCCAATTCATGGTCATGTTTTGGGGTACAAAAAAAAATTGAAATGACACTTTTAATCAAATTCTTTCCCTCTCACATTTTGAGGTTGAAATTTCAAATCATATTTTATGTATAGATTTCTCAAAATAAAAATCACATCATTTTGGCAACAATGAAAGCACAAATCTATTTTTCAAAATTAATGCCACATTTCCAATATGAAACTTTGGGGAATAAAGTGGACATTCGATTGATAGCCACGGATTGATCTTTTAATGATGTCTTCTCTTACAATCAAATCTTGGCAAAATCCCGAAATCCTGTAATAGGAGTTCTGCGGCATGTACTATCGCCTCTATTGCGTTGTAAGAGGTGACCTCATTGGAAGATCATTTTCTCATTAACATACTGATATTATTTCTTCTTCTTGCAGACGTGTGAAGGCCGCTCTTCAAACCTTTCTTACTTGACTGTGCCTGGAAGTGGACTTTAAATTTAGGATGAGAATTTTTGTTACTCATGGGAGCATTGTATTTCCTTTGTGACTTTATTCTTTTTAAGTATGATGTTTTCAATTCCAAGTCGATTATAAGCCCAATTGACTCATTTTTCTGGGCAAAGAAATTCAAATTTGTAAACATCCTTTGACTTCGAGGGCAATTCGGAAGTTGGTGTATTCTATTGAATTTCCATGAGTTTTAGAAAGTCAATACATTTTGTCTCTCTAACATATTTGTCCTTTGTAGGGAATCTTGGAAAAGATAATCTGGGATGGTAAAATCGTAATCGTTCCAATGGAATCAATTTATTCTGAAATTGATTTGTTTATTTATTTTCCTGCAGGGGAGAACTAAACAATTTTGACGTTGGTATTTGAATTAGATCACGAGCAAATACTCTCACAAGTCTTGATCTTGGAATTCAAAGGAATGAGAGTCCAACTTTGACATTGATTTCTTCGGAAACTCACACTCATGAATTCAAACGACACTTCCGACGCATCGCCTTCCATCATGTTCCAAATCTTTGAAGCTATCAGATATATAGCATTAAGGGTCGGAAAGATCACTAGCTAGATTGCATTTGATCAGCTTCTTGTGACTGGAGTTCACTGCCTCAGAGACTCATAGCTTGTTCAAGCCTCAAGACAACATCGTGCCTCATCAAAGAACAGATCTTTTGAGATGCAATCCAATGTTAATGTCCCCGATGAGAGAAGAATTTTTCTCACTGGTTCTATTTAGAATTTGGATAAAGTCATTGCACGCTAATATACTCGGTATAGCTTGCTGGATTTTTGGGCTTTTATCTTCATGATCTTACACATGATTGTTGGAAAAGTTCCCATGGTTGGGAGAAGATTAGTGCAATTACAAATCCGGTGTCCTCTTGAATGGTAGTTGCCAACAATGATGTCCACTTCTAGAGGGTCAATGTACCGAGACGATCTTTCCATAGATAGAAATGAATATACTCAGATCAGTGCTATCAATTGAGAAGCGACCATTGAAGAATGCGTTACATAGGAGGTTCATGATTTCTCACTCATTGAAATTGAAAATCAATCCTTGATGAGAACCCGAAGTGCCTCAAGCATGTGTTGAAGCTTTGCTGGTGCCAATCTTCCATGGAGGCTAAATGAAGCCAAGTTCTGTTCTAGGAAGTTCCTTTATTTGGAGGTCGGATGCCACCATCACTAGACATTTGACGAGCTTTATCCATCGATGACTCACTTACTCGTGAATTGGCATCACTAACGCATCTATCAGATTTGTGTGTTGCTTCGAACTATGTCATGGGGAAGATTAACCACACGAAGCCACCTTGCTAAGAGACATCGAAGGTCATCCATCGTCAATTGACCGCATCAATCTTAGTTTTGAAAATGCACTGGATGTGTTTTGTTTTGTTTCACTTCACAACCAAGAGCTGTCGAACTTTAGTTATCTCAATTTCGAGTCATGAAAACTTGAAGCATTCCCTATTCAGCTTTGTTGTGTAGTTAAGAAACACGAAATATTTAAATATGGTTTTAAACTCCTTCGGCGTCAACTTTGTTTGGAGACCATCAATGCAACCCTCGTGATTTGTGATGCAAAATGCAGCTTTGTTATATGCTTTTTCGCAAGGAAATGAGGCAAAACCTTCAAATATCAAGCCAGTCCGTCGATCGCTTTGCATGATGAGACAAAGGAAGGGAATTGCTAAGTATTCGAAAAGAAGATAGTTTGGGCACCAAGTTTTATAATGTTCGAACAAGGCAACGAGGCATTCTTAAACTTAGTTTATCATGAGCGATGAAAATTCGAACGAGGCGGAGATTCGCTAATCCAACATGATAGAGCTATGTGTGGCGAAGTTATTCTAACTTCGTAAGGCGCATATTTGAGCATTGGGGCAATATTTCCCCTTTCTCTGCAAAAGATGCATTGGGATGCTGAGCCGTCTGACTTTGAAAAAGGGATAAATTCGAGCAAAACAAAAACCCATCAAACAAGCATGGCAGGGCACAAGGTTTCAACATGTGTCGGAACAAGATATGATGAAGCTTAGTTACTTGTCTTGAAAAAGACATTGAAGCAGTATTTGACTCTGGGGCAATATCTCTTCTTCCTCACCAATGACGCGTGTTGGGGCAAAAATTCATTACAAAAGGATGTATCGTTCCTAAATTGAGCTTAATTAAGTAGGGAGATAACACAATTCATCTTCTTTTATCATAGGGTGATCACCGACACAAGTCACTTAAAGCATAGTAAATCACACCCATGAAGCATGATGAAATGGAGTCAATCAATTCGACGCCAAAAAGGATGTACCGTTCCTAAATTAGTCCAATTCAAGTTTGGAGTGCAAATAACATGTCCCATCTTTTGTAGGAAAATGTGCGCATTGACTGTGGGAGCAGTGCTTTCTACCAAAGAAGCATGTTAAAGCCCAGTTGTCCATTTTGGCGTAAAGGATGTATTTCGTTCCTAAATGATTTCCAATTGAGTGTGGAAATAACATGCTCAATCCTTTCTTCACAGGCGATAAATGGGGCAAAGCATTCGAGAAACAATGCCCTAAAATGTCAAAACATAAATGCTCATACTCGAAGAATAGAAGCACATAAAGGGGAAACATCAAATGCACACAAAAAAGATGCCAAAAAATAGCAAGTGAAGGGCAATTTGGGGTCGCCAAATATCCAAGAGGATGATGTTGATACTTGAGCGATAAATGCGAGTGAAGGGTAATAATGTATCGTTTCCAATTTTTCAATCCTGGAAAATTATAGCACTAACACTTTCCTTCCTATTCTTTACAGGGTTACTAGGTTACCATGTTACAGGTAAGTACCCTTATTCTCAAGATCAAGGGTGATCTAGTTGCGACTTTACTTAGCCCTCGAGCAAGCAAAATTTTTTCGTTACTTGAGTAATAATTTACTTAAGGAGAGGTGATTATGAAGTACTTGGATTTCCCCATATGCTTTCTGATTAAGAATTTGTCTACCTTGACAAACATATTAGAGATGTTTCTAGAGGATTGAGTGAGGAAGCCATCTCCACACATCTAAGGTCGCAGCAATATCAATTCTCCACTTCAGAAGAATCTAATCTCAAAGCTGAATCCTGTTGTATTTGCCTGGTAAGAAGCACTTCATTTATTCAAGAACATATTAAGACTGAATTGAGGAACAATTTTGTTGTACATAAGTAATATCTTCGCTGAATTTAAATTATGAGTATGCATATATGCTAATTGTACCTTGTATCTTGCCGGACTAATAGCAGGATGACTACATTGTTGAAGATAAGCTTGGAAAATTGGATTGTGGGCATTACTTTCACTATGGCTGTATTGAGAAATGGCTCATGAGGAGGAACTTTTGTCCGCTTTGCAAAAGAAATGCTTTAAAACTATGAATGAGGCATATTTCCACTTTGAAGTAGTTCATGTAATGGTTTGTGAGGGGATTGATTGAGTTTCAATTGATTTTAATATATTTAACATTTCTGAATTTCTAATTTCATTGTGTCAAAGTTTTAAGGGACTTAATAGAAAACAATATCATAGCATGCGCAATAACAACGACGTGATATAAATGCCAAATAATTGACTAAAGTAACAAATAACTTGGTATTGAAGAAAACTATAAAACCTAAATAGCTAGTATAGTAACCCATGTTTGTTTTGACAAAGGGAAGAGGTAAACTTGATGATAATCAATGATGTATAATATTAACTAGAATAAATGCCAACTGATTTCTAAGTTACGAGCAAGCACCATCCATCAAGATATTTAGAAAACCGAATAACAAGTTCAGGCTCCATTTGTTTCGCAGCAAATGAGACTATGAAAAATATCTAATTTATAGATGAGAAATAAAATATTTGACTACGTAGGTGATCTAGACAATGAAAGAGGGATATATGGTGATTGGGTAAAGATTATATTAGTTATATCATCAATGAATAATCGTATACAAATTGAAAGTTCCCTTTCATGTTAAGTTAGGTTTGATCAATTCCGCACAAGGAGAGTGTCATGCCCCGAATCCCGAGCATGTGACAACCCTTTCACTTTGGTCAAATGAATGTGACTTTCCAAGACGCGTCGCCGACCATTCTTTTTATCTTGCGATTAAACGCATGTGGAAGCAATTCAATAACATACAATCGATAAACAACAGGGATAGCAAAAAGACCACAAACAACAACAGCAACGTCATTTTTATTCTTGAACTAATTAACCCTGGGAAGTTTATACACATGCCCCTCAATCGGGCGACTTCCTCTATAGTCATCAAAATACTAAACAGAGTTAATCTATTTCCTTCAACCAACGGCACACCAGCCTATTGCCTTTCATGACTTGCTCCAGCACTTCTCAAACCATGGCAATAAAGATGCCATAACTACGGACCTGAAAAATGGTTAACAACGACGACTGAGATATTATCTCAGTGAGTTATCGCCCTAAGCCCTGGTTAGGACGGCAACTCGCCTCGGGGCTCCTAATAGGTACAACCCTCATCACTACGGCAAATCAATTGCAAAGCAACCCTCACTTGCCTTAATTATAAATGTGATCTACCCGGGTAACCCCATAAGAAACAATCATCAATCAATCGACACAAGCATTCTTACTCGGTCGTGCCATACCCTGCACGGTATAAATTCTCATGCGTGCCATAAACAATGCAACCATCATTTTAATCACCTCAGTGATCAATCACAAGCGAGTTGATTTGCAGACAACCTTACTCGATATGCCATACCTTGCACGTTAAACTCCACACAATACACGCAATGCATAAGGCCATCGGCTAATGCAATTCAGCAACCACATACGAGTCACGTTACAGACGATCTCACATGGTCATTGCCACACCTTGCACGTTATTAATTCATGCGTGCCATAAACAATGTGATTAGCTCATGCATAATCGGAACCAATGATGCCATGTTTCTCATGCGTTCTTGCATCCACACGTGTTCCGATTATTACTGCCCCTCAAGGTCACAATTGAACTCCCGTCGGTGTCTACTGGCATAACCAGGCATTACCCTCTCTCATGAGGTGCGGCAACGTCAAGGGTTTTCTCCCAAGACGGCATTCCCGAAGGAGCATGGGCCCGGCCTCTACTGCGACTCCGCATCCGAACCCCCGCCGGGTTTCCTATAAATCAAACTATCATCCCCCGAACTTCAATCGGGGCGGCGGGTTCAACTTAGTGATCATGCAAGTATACCACCACAATCCATTTTTACCTTGAATATTAACCAATGCACACATGCTTGCATATATGATCTCAAATCCCTTATTATAAAAGCGGTCCATTTCCGTGTCCCTCGAACAAATTATTTTCCCTTTTTTTATGAAAACCATACGATTCATGCGGATGTCTATGCATTTACACATCCAATTCACATCATAGGATTAAAGCGCATGAAATAAGACAATTTTTCACTTCTGGATGAATAGTATTGCATGAACAGTGCACATGAACAGTAAAATACAAAATTTAATAATTAATAAATTAAATTCAGAAATCAAGCAAAATATTAATTAAAACAAACGATCACTTAATTAAAGTTAAACAAGCTTAATTACTCGTAAACCATAATTAACAAACACTAAGCAAGATTAATCTAAACTAATCCTAACCATCTAACTAACCACCTATCTTAGGGTTGATACAACTTAATTAAACCCCCTAACCAAGATTAACCATAGCTAAACTACCCTAAGCAAGTTTAACAGACTAATCGAGGGATTAGAATATAAATTCACTCGGCGACAATTCTGACGACACGAGCGCGATGGCAACGGCAAGGGCTACACATAGCTACTTCCAAAACCTTGAGGGGGTGCTCAGCAAAATGGGTCTCGGCGGAGGCGGTTTTCGGTGGAGGTGAGAACCGCAAGAGAGAGGAGGGGCGGCTTGAGCAGCACCACAGCAGCACAACAACTCCAAAACAGCGGCAAAGCGGCCAAGATGGCAGGTGAGGGCGGTTCGGTTGTTCAAAGGGGCATCCAAGGGGAAGAACCATGGAGAAAAAAAGAGGAAAATAGAGAAAAATGAGAGAGAAATGGGAGGAGAGAGGGGCTGAACGCCCAAGGAGAGAGTGTCACACCTCAAACCCCGAGCACGCAACAACCCCGTCCCTTGGTCGATAGAAAGCGACGTCCTAGGACTTGTTGACGACCATCATTTTAATCTTTCATTATGTGCAAGCGGAAGATGAACCATCCCCTAGTCAAATAGACAATTAAGCAATCAAACAGGGATAGAGGAATGAATAGCAAGATAACATCAACTACTCATTTATACATCTTTAATGGATTAACCAACGGAGAATCGTTTCCGATTTACAAACCCAACAAAGGAGTCAGATCCATCCTCTAAGCCGGACCAAAAAGAAACTAAACTGGGCTAATTCATCTATACAAAAAGAACCCTCGGGTTCAGCACCACCATCACTCAGACCCATTGGACTCAGGCTCCGTCGGGTCATAGCTGGAGGCGTTCAGGTCAATCACTGAAAGAGCGGGGGTAGGATTCTCAACTACACCGTTAGGAGGGTCCAGCTCCATAGGATCCCAGTCGGCGTCCTCGGGGCCTCTACTAGGCGGCCCGTCAAAACCTCGTAAAAGACCAATTAGCATATCGTCCTCCCAGATGTACCACGCTAAAAACCAATAGGGTATCTATTGCCCTGGTCCCTCATCTACCCAGATGGTGGAGATATACTTCTTGTAAAGATGCACCCAACCCAGGAAGCGATGGTGCATCACGATAGTCTTCCAATCCTTAGGGATCCCGAATCACATCGGCGGGTGCACCATTCTAAAGGCCTGAAAGTGGTTATACAATAACCAGTAAGATAATATTTCAGCAAGTCCTCCCCCTAAGTCCCAATTAGTACACCAATTTAACACGGGGTATCTTTCTAAAACCACCCTCTCAAACAACCTAACAACAAACAAGCAGCAACCAAACAACATATAGGTCAACCAACAATCAAATAGTCGGTTCGCATGCAATCTTACCCGGTATGCCATACCTTGCACATTATATCTCAGCACGATACACGCAATGCACATGGCCATTAGATGATGCGGTTCATCAATTACATGCGAGCCGCGTCACAAGCGATCTCACTTGGCTATTGACATACCTTGCACATTATCAAATTATGCGTGCCATAAACAATGTGATCAGCTTATGCATAATCGGAACCCATGATGCCATGTTTCTCATGTGCTCCTGCATCCACACATGTTTTGATTATTACTGCCCCTCGAGGTCACAACCGAACCCCCGCCAGTGTCTATTGGCATAACCAAGCATCACCACCCCCATGAGTTGCGGCGACATTAAGGGTTCTCTCCCAAAATGGCATTCCCTAAGAAGCATGGACCTGATCTCTACCACGACTTCACATCTGGACCCCCGTCGAGTTTCTGATAAATCAAACTATCATCCCTTGAACTACAATCGGGGTGGCGGGTTCAACTTAGTGATCACGCAAGCATACTACCACAATCCACTTTTTATCTTTGAGCATTAGTCAATCCACATATGCTTGCATATACGATCCCAAATCCTTTTTTCATAAAAGCAATCCATTTCCAGTATCCCTCGGACAAATTATTTTCCCCTTTTTATGAAAACCATAAGATTCATGCAGATATCCATGCATTTACACATCCAATTCACCTCAAGCAATCAAAACACATGAAACAAGGCAATTTTTCACTTCTATGTGAACATTGCGCGTGAACAGTGCACATGAACAATAATTTGTGAACAGTGCAACGTGAACAGTAAAAACCATAATTTAATAATTAATAAATTAAATTCATCAATCATTAAAAATATTAATTAAAAACAACAATCACTTAATTAAGGCTAAACATGTTTAATCAAACACAAACCACAATTAAGCAACATAAAGCAAGATTAAGCTAAGCTAATATTAACCATCTATCTAACCACCTATCTTAGGGTTAATACAATTTAATTAAACCTCCTAAACTATAATTAACACTAACTAAACCAACCCTAAGCAAGTTTAGGCACTAACAAGGGATTAGAGGCTAAACTCACTCATTAAGCGGGCCGGGGAAACGAACGTGGCGGCGACAACGACGGAGGTGACGCACGGGGACCTCGACCACAATGATCCAAGGCGGTCCCAAGGTCAAAAAAGCAACAAGCAACCCAGACTCACTCTGCAACATTGGAAAACTGAATTGCACAAGTGGGAAAAGAGCTGGGCGGGCTGGCCGGCAACCGGCGGCACCTAGGGGTCAAGGGGGACTGGCTGGTGGCTGGGCTGGGCAGTGGTTGGGTCAGAATAGGAGAAAAATGGTTGAAATGGTCGGAGCAGTGCAAGGACAAGCAAATAGGGAGGTAGCAACTTCCGGTCGGCAAGCGGGTCAACTGGCAGCTCCGTCCAGCAAATGGCCGCTATGGGGGACACGGTTTGGACCTCCTGAGCATGGTGGTGGGTGGCATGGGTGGTGATCAGCATGGGAAAGCAACGAACAACTCAGATTTTTAGAGGAAGGTCTGAAGGAGAAGAAGAATGAAGTGAAGAGAAATAAGGGAGAGAGAGTGTGGAGTTGTGAGGGGCTAAAAGAAAGGAGAGAGAGTGAAGTGAGGGCTGGCTGCACTCCTCATTGAGGCCATTCAATGCTTGCTTCAACTCCTCATGCAACATGACATCATCTTCTCTCTCTTCTTTTGTCTTTTCCTCATAATATCTAGGGGCAAAATGGTCATTTCCATCTTGCACATTTCCCAATCTGCCCTTGGGCTGAAATGAAGGGCGAGCCTAAGAAACGGGCTAGGAAATGAATAAGAACAACTCGGGAATTAGTTGGGCTTGAAACAGCTTAAGGTTAGACAATAGGCTCGGGAGAGTAAATTGGTTGGTTGGGTCCAACGGGCTCACTTGCTTGTCTCGGGTCTACCATGGTGGCTATCCCACCTTGAGTGTGAGGCCCACGTTGGTCTTGCTTGGCCCAATTCCTCGTAGGCTCGTTTCCTCGTTCCGTAAATCCATTTTCCAAATACTCGGCTTAACTAATACTGTTGACTGTTGAAGAAGTATTGTCCAAAAGTCTATCCTGGACGTTCCCAAAAATTCGAAGTCTAATAATGGATTCTCATGCCTTGTCAATTTCGCCAGAATGCCATTTTGGTACATCTCAGACTCACAGGCGGCTTTGAGGATTCACACGTAACCAACTCGTGCCAAACCACGTTCAAGACATCTCGACATATGGACGTCCTTGATTACATGATATTACGGATGATAGATTCTTATTTCAAAGTACACGATTATCGAGAATCGACATAGGGTCGTTCGTGGGCTCAGTAACAGTAAACGGAATCACCCGTCGTCCTGTTATATTATGTCTACGAATCGACTTCTAGTCGTCCCTAAAATCGGCCTGCATATCTACAGGATCGTCCTCATGCAAGTCTCCCGATCAAGTCGTTTTTCTAGATCAAGTTCTTTAGTCGCACGAGTTCTGTCCTCATCAACCTTTCCCCTCATAGTCAGTATCTCGAGAGTGATAAATTCCGAGTGAGATCAACCAACAATACATTGACAAAATTCTTGTTCATTCATTTCTCAAAGGGCCCGAATTTCAAGACGTCATAGAGAGAGAGAGAGAGAGAGAGAGAGAGAGAGAGAGAGAGAGAGAGAGAGAGAGATTTCTCCCCATTTGGCTTCTTGCAAGAAGCCAAGTCCAATTTCCCTTCCTTTACATCATTTCCCTTCATAATTTCCTTGACTTTCTTGCCTTTTGTCCTCCAACATTGAATGCCACTTCTAGAAGGGGTAAAAAGGAAATTCCTCAAAGTATAATATACTGTACAATACGTGTATACGGGCCATGATTTTATATAAGTTTGAATAAAATTGATTTGGGCTCAAATTATGGAGAAATGGGCTAGAAAATACGATTGGGCTCAAGACTTGAAGTTGGGCTCACTTGGGCTTGGTGGGCTTGGCTTGTGGCCCACTCAGCCAAACCTTAATGGGTGCAAGGCCCATTGGGCCTTTGGTTGGTCCATCTCCTCTTGGTTCCAATTTTTCGGCCCGTTGAATCCTTTTCCAATAATTTTCGGACTTATCGATAAATTCGAGAATTAATGAGGCAACGTCCAATATTTTAGTCTCAACATCCTTGAAAGTTCAATACCCGAAACCATATTGAAATTCGTGGTTAATATTGATCAATTGCAACTATAGTACAACCTAACTATCGAGTGGCGTTTAGGGGCTCTCGCACATTTGACCTGTGGTTGATAGCTTTTCAATCCACAATTGTGCCTATTCAAATCAGGGCGATCCTCAGTTGTCATGTAATCATGATGGGTTAATTGCTTACGCTGAGTACAAAGTCAAAAGGAAATCGGTTTAACGTAATTCGTAGTCAAAATCGAAATCGTGCGGAATCACCCACAATTCGACCTCGTATTTTTGCTGAATCGATTTATTTCCATTTGCTAATTGGATTGCAACAACATGGTATCATCTTCCTTTGATCCTTATGGTCGAGCGGCCTATCCCTGATTGAATTAACTAGTTGTACACATATTGATTCTTAATTGCCTTTTCGACTAGTTAGTTAACTCATGAGAGGCCAGCTCAAAATAAACATAACTAACAGTGCATTGATAAAATAGCCATTTCATATATCCCGAGATGGGTCGAAATTCAAAATGTTGCAAAGAGACTCGATTAATGGCTTCAAGGAATAATTTCACTAAAATAGCTCATAAACACAAACACACACAACTTCTTACTTTCTATATTACTCTTCGAGTAATTTTTTCCTTTCTCTGAATTCTTATTAATAACATTGAATTGCTTTCTTATCATTACAAAGGGCCATCTATTTTAAGCTGTGACTTTTTTTGGGATCCTAATTGACGCAACAAGCAATAGGTAAACAAGGAGTCATCGATCAGCAAACATGCACTCAGGTACATGCTCGTTGGGCGCAACAATAAAGAGATAACTCTTTTCCACATGTGCAATATGACAAAAAGCTCCGGATATATTCAATAGGCACCCTGCCAACCCTAAGTGACATTGAAATACCCAAAAGTGAAAAATAAATAAAAGTAAAATAATGTGAAAAAGGACATGCAAATAGAATAATGCCTCGAAGTAGGCCTAGACAATGGAGTTCAAGGTCCAAAATGCATTGTAATTGACTTATGAGAGCCGCTTCATTGTGTAAGAACAGTGAGATAAAAGAAAGAACGGAGAAATTTTGCGTCGCTACATAATATTCAAGATAAATTTAGGCTAATTAGAATTATATACTCTTGTTTATGCTAAAACCATTGGAGGATCCCCATGTTGATCAAGATCGGCTGGGAAAGTTGGATTGTGGCCATTGCTTTCTCTATCGCTGCATTGCAAAATGGCAGAGTGAATGAGACAGATCTCAAACTTAAAGGAGTTCATAGGACAATTTTGAATTTTATGAGGAGATTGATCGACCTTTCTTTTGCCTAAACAATCTAATTTGTAATGAGCGACATCATTATATTCCCTTCCATCTTATTCATTGGGAATCAAACACTTTCCAATAGTAGCAACGGGCTCGCTCTATAAACACTTTTCCAACAGGAAGCTTTATCTCCCTTCAGACCTCGTTGTTCACCTATGGACATCAGTTTTAAAACGAGAATGAGAAAAGCAGGACACTTCCATATGGATTCCAAGCACGAGGTCACATAGTACGGTAGTTGCCGACAATGCCGAGTCTGAAAGAGTTGCTGATAAAATTATAAAACCTTTCTACTTTTCCCCTTTTGATTTTAAACCCTAGCTCTCTCTTCAGTGGAGGAGACAATGAACAGTCCTTTGTTTTTCTTTTCTATTATTCTAGTTTCAAACTACTTTGCAAACGAAAAGTCACTAAACAAATGCTATTTGCCTTCAGCAAAAATTGGTTGCTTGTTTGTACAAATAGTGATTTTCCTTGTCCCACATAAGAAAGATAGGAGGAAGTGGGCCACAATATAAGCGTGAGTATCTTCTATTCGTTCGAAAGAAAACTATGGGTTAAGAGCTAGACCTCACAAAATCCACGAGCTGATGCACAATTTTGGCTTGAATATTAGGTGTACTTAGCACTAGTCCTCTGTTTATTACTATTATTTTTATTTCATGCGGCTATTTTGCTAATCTTTATTAGTCATGTTACAAGCTTTGAAAGGTTGTATTTGTTCAACAGTATTTTCAGAAATTATGAAATTCGGAATTTTTAAAATTAATTTTTAATTATTATTTTATTCCAAATTTTATATACCTTTTCAAGGTAACTTTTGATAACGTACCTATTCACTTTACAACCATTTCCAAAGTGTTGTCTTTCTTCATCAAGATGAAGATTAGTACGTCAGCTTTGGAATGAGTGATGTTTTAAAGTCTTTTCGAAATTTCTTTTAAAAAGTATAGTCATTATTTCAATTGTTTTCCTTGAGAAATCCTAGAGAAATATTAGAATTATTATATAATATTCTTATTGAGTCTACCTTGTATCTTGGAGGATTTTTTATGGTAACCGTTAGCAATGTTATGGGGCAAATAATTTCTTAAAGAAAGTAATATCACGCCTCAAAATTTGACTTTATTATTTTTCCCAATCGTTCATCATATTTTCCCAACACAAAATACACTTGAGCAAAACATTTCCACAAAGCTTAACCAAACCTAGCCTTATTCCTAGATATGTGTTCTATCTCCTCTCCTTCGCCATCAGCTTCTCTTGTGGTCGACGACCTCGTTTGTAGCCAATGAGGGTGTGCCCTCACCAAGATCTGGGAAGAATGCAATGTTACCAGAAGGCACCGACTCAAGCTTTACAGATCGGTGATGGTCAAATATTCAAGGGTTAGGGGATTAACCTTGATTAGATTTATTTTATTAAAAAGAATTATTTTCTTTTAATAAATTGTTGATTTATGGAATTCATAATTTATTTTATTAATTATTAAATTCTGGAAATTACTATTCATAAAGTATTGTTCACGTGCACTGTTCATGCTGTATTGTTCATGCAGAAATGAATTTTGCCTGTATGGATGATGATTTGATCCTAAAACCTGCATTACTAATTGTTAAATGCATTAGCATTTCAATGAATCGCGTGGGCATATAAAAAAACGGAAGAACCCCGAGGTGTCGGGTGTATGTTTATGTCAAATATTGCCATGAACTGGGAAAGGCATGCTCTGCTTGTAAGGCATGTTGAATTGCTGCTTGGATCAATAGAGTATTGATCGTATGATTGAAATAGTCAAGTGCTTAATTGCTCTGATAATTATGTCTTGACGTTTGTGTACTTTTTGCCTGAATCTTGCGATGTTTTCCTACATGTGCCATGCTATTTGATGTTTGCATTGCCTTGAAAAATGTTTGCTTCATGCGAAACCCAAAGTAGTAATTTCTATAAGGGTTTTTATGGACATATAAAAGGGAAACCTTGAGATGTCGGGTGTATATGTCGATTTTCATATTTTAAATGAGGCAAGTATGTTTAAAAAGTAAGGCATGCAAAGTTTGACTGGTTTTCAATAATTATGTGACAACATGTGATTATTTTTCTGCAATTTTTACATGAAAAATGTGTAGTGATTTATTAAGTTGAGCATGTACCACGTTTGCATCAACTAATATGTAAGATTAAAATGGATCATTGTGGTATGCTTGTGTGGTCACATAAATGAACCTGTCACTTCGGTGGGAGATTAGGGGACAAAGTCTAACTTGTCGGAAATCCCGATGGGAGTTTGGATGTGGAGTTGCCATAGAGGCCGGGCCCATGCTCCTTCAGGAATGCCGTCTTAGGAGGGAGCCCTTGATGTAGGGCGATGCTTGGTTATGCCAGTAGACACCGGCGGGAGTTCGGTTGTGGTCTTGAGGAGCGTTAATAATTGGAACACGTGTAAATGCAGGGGTGCATGTAAAACATATTATGACTTGTTCTGATTATGCATGTGCTGATTACACTGACCATGGCATGCGTGAGGTTATATCGTGTAGAGTATGGCAATGGCAAGATAAGATTGCCTATGAATCAACTCGCCTGTGATTAATCACTAAGGTGATTAAAATGCTGGTTGCATTATTTATGGCACGCATGAGAATTTATACCGTGCAGGGTATGGCATGATCGGGTAAGGATACCTGCAAGTCAATTGATTGCTGGTTGTTTCTTATAGGGTTTATCGGCAAGAAATCGGCAAGGACATTCTTGGTCCCTGGAATGTGTTTGACACATTTATAATTAAGGCAAGCGAGGATCGCTTTGCAATTGATCTGCCGTAGTAATGAGGATTTGCATGTTAGGAACCTCGAGGCGAGTTGGCGTCCTAACCGGGGTTTACGGTGAGTGATTATATCTCACTCATCATTGTTAACCAGTTTTTAGGTCTATAGTTATGACATCCATATTGCCATAGATTGGGAAGTGCTGGACCACGTCGTGGAGGGCAACAGGTTGGTGTGCTTGTTGGTTGAAGGAAGTAGATTAACCCTATTTAGTATCTTTGGATGATTATAGAGGAAGTTGCCCGATTGAAGGGTTTGTGTATGAACTTCCTACAGTTAATTAGTTCAAGAACAAAAACGATGTTGCTGCTGTTGTTTGTGGTCTTTCTGTTATCCCTGCTATTTATTGACTGTGAGTTGTTGATTTGCTTCCGCATGCCTTTAATCACAATATAAAAAAAATGGTCAGCGACGCATCTTGGGAAGTCGCATTCATTTGACCAAAGTAAAAGGATTGTCGCATGCTCAGGATTCAGGGCGTGACATTGTACATGTCCGGATATACATTAGAACTTAAGGTGATCCCAGCATGATGGCATTCTAATGATACTTTGAGAGGATGAAAAACTAATTATTTGTTTTTTTTTTGTTTTTACAATAGTTATGCATTCTTTATTGCTCTTCTTTTCGTTATATACTAATTCATTTCTGTTATTTTTTAGATAACATTTTTGCTATTTTTAAGTTTCAAATTGTCTATTTTTTTTCTGAATTACAATTGTATAGATTAAATGAGAGAACCGTCAAATTTGTGCATAATTCCTCTATTTCGCCGAATAGCTGACACTTCCATTCTAAGTGCAATATTGTAACTTGTTCTTATGCTTAAAGTAAGCATGTAGATCGACTTTAATTACTTCTTATTTTCACTATATAGTGAAATTCTTTGAATTCTAAGTCTTTATCTTATTATTTAGCTTGGTACAATTGCCACGTCATTTGTCCAAGTAAGAATAAAAGGCATTAGCCTTTCAAATCACTATATCTACATAAATAGGTAGATTGAAAGACATTATTTTTGCTATTCCAATATTCATTTTTCTCTAACTTACTGTAAAATTTAAAATTGAAGTTATCTGCAAACGTTTTTAGCATCATAAATTAATTGAACAGCAATTTTCTACTGAACTTCTATTAAATTTTCATTCGAAGGCGAATTAAAATTTTGCAACACAGTGAAGAATTGTCATGTAAAAATAGTTAAGATAGTTTGATAATTTCAACAGCTATTCTGAATTTAAAGAGGTTGAATTTTCAAACGTCACTACTTTCGTCTTTATACTAAATATTAAGTTTACTTGATGAGATGGATCACGAGATGTCTGCATCACTATAAGGAAAATCAAATCGAGGATTTAAAGAAATCTCTTGGTCCCCAAGTCACGATCTTGCCATGCGTGCGTAAATCAAGTTCACCACTTTGATCGAAGCTACACGGTCATCCCTCCTCGATCTTAATGTAAAGAACACGTGGGAAAATGCTCTTAATTCCGTCGCATCACTACAAATATTGAACTTTTATATCAAGATTGATGTTCCTTTTTGTGAATATAACAATTGGGAAGTAACAACCACTGTCCTCTATGTATATTGAGTCATGTCAAGAGAGATTATGTTCTTCAAATTATTTGTGCACTCTCAAACCTCATGTCCTTAAACTCGAGCATGTTAGATTTTGCCTTTAGCTTTGTGTTCCATTATGGTATTCGCTCTATCAACCATTCGATGCAGCCTTCCTTGTGAAACCGTCTTGTCCGATGGGCATGAAGGGAGCGATTAGCATGCCTTACAGCATTATCCTCGGTCCATGAATATGCGGGTCCTTTTCTTTCCCCATGGGTTCAAGTCAAATTTTACATTTCCGACTAAAGTTCAATTTCGCTAAATTTGCTACTCCGAAATTCTTCATTCACTCATCCTCGCCATCGCACGCCAAGCAAGAACAAGAGGGCCCTAACTTTCAGAAGCAGCAATGAGAAGAGCAACGGACGCATGGGACAAGAAGGACAACAAACCTTGGGAGGGGAAAGCGAGAGCAAAATGAAATTCATTCATACTCGGAGATCAAGAAGGCGCAAACAGCATGAAAATCTACCAATTAAGGAATTTTACCAAATGATGTCCTTTTGACCACTTTCTATATTTATCGTTACCGTTGCAGATTACAGCTCGTGGGCCAAACCTAAATCGACTGGTTCCACATAAAACACACCGAGGGTCGACGAAAATCAAACATGGAATGTAGCCACAAGGACGGTAGAATAATCAAACATGAATTATAGCCACACAAACCCTAAATGAAGGTTCATTGACTGCAGACATCCTCAATGAAGCCAGCCAAGGACAAGTAAGAAGAGCCGCCTTCCGTCAAAGCCTTCCTGCTCTTCTCGCTTATCTCCTTCACTTTCTTCCTCCTCTCCCGGGCCTCCTCGCCCTCCATTAACTTCCTTATCCCTCTCTCGATCTTGTCCGCCATCACGATGCCATCACTATCTTTGACAAGATCTCTCCGATAATCCATCTTGATCTCTACCGCGAGGCTGAGCTCCACCACCAGCTGGAATGCGTTGAACTGTTGCTCCGCATACTGAGGCCACGCGGCGATCGGCACGCCGAACCATATGCTCTCTAGGGTGGAGTTCCACCCGCAGTGCGACATGAACCCTCCGATGGCTGGGTGGGCCAGGACTGCGACCTGCGGGGCCCACCCGATCACTCTCCCGACCCCGGCTGTCCTATTGAGGAACCCCTCGGGCAGGACCTCTGCGGGATCTGCGTAGTCACGGGGGGCTTCCAGCTTGCCCTTCGCCGGTGGCTGTCGTAGAGACCACAGGAAGCGGTACCCACTCCGCTCCAACGCCTGGGAAATCTCTTTTGCCTGGTGCTCGTCGAAGTACCCTTTGCTCCCGAAGCACAGGAACACCACCGACGCATCTGGTTGCTGATCGAGCCAGTCCAGGATCTCGAAACCCTTTTTGCTCTCAACCTTGATGTTCAGCATGGGGCCCACTTTAAATGGACGGAGGAGGACGACACCGTGGGTGCTCCAAGGCGGGGAGTGCCCGAGTGTCTCGCCAGGGCCTCCACCGCGCGTGGTTCCAGCTCAACGAATGTATTTACCAAAATTCCCTTGGTTTCCCTATACCTCAGGGCGAGGTCCAAGAATATCTGGCCCTCTTCTTCCCTTAACGCTTCCAAGGGCAAGAACTTGGCGGCGGGCAGCGGGTTAGCAAAGCATGGGAAGTCCAGCTCGACATCGGAGCCCTTGAGCCTGGTCGGGTCCATGTGTTGCTCGTGTTGGAGAGACTGGAGGTGCAGCATGACTCAGAGGAACGCTGCGCTTGATGTGAAGAACATGTAGGAAGGGACGCTGAACTCGATGGCCACATCGATCATCGGGGTGCAAAACATGTCAATGACGAGCCCAGTGAGCCATGGCGAGCCGCGGGCAGAGAGCTCAGCGACAGCCTCTCGGACATCGGCCTTGTGGCTCTCCATGAAGTGATGGATGAAGGCCTGGTTAGACGTCCTTGGGGAGTAGCTTCGCCTAGGGATGAGGACGAAGCGGATGCGGGCAGTGATGGAGGCGGTGAGCGAATCTACGTGGGAATCGATCTCGGAGTCGAAGGGGAACTTCATGATGAGGACGGTGATGGAGAGCCGATCGTCGTGGTCGGCGAGGAGCTTGGCCACCTCCACCATCGACACCAGGTGGCCGGCGCCTGGACATGGGATGAACACGAGCTCGGATGTAGCACTCATGATGACGATGATGCCTTCGAAAATTCTTCCTTTCCTATCTGAGTTCACTCGGTTGCGACGATGATAACGAGGTGGAGGCTTTATGGACTCGGCTTGTAGGGATGAAGGAAATGCGTATGGATCAATAGGGCGAGGCGACGACTTTGTGGTTTGCGTCGCTTCAATTTGGTCCTTCGCAAAAATCACTGTTCGGAGATTCGTGGCTTAAAGAAGTCACCTGTCGTGCGTCCTTTTATTTTTCTTTTATCTCACGTATTCTCCGACCATACTACTCTATGTATGTCTGTGTGTGTACTATTCTTTTACTGTACAAAGTATGTCAATCATTGATCGGTAACTCCTTGGGTCGCAGGTCAGCAACATCTTTCCTTATTCAAGTTCGCTTCTTCATTTGAATCAACAACCCAAGTAAATCCAAGATTATCATTTGAAAGATCGGCAAGAAAAATTCTAGTCCGATTAGGACTTCTCTTAGGTCACGTGTAACACGGGTCTACATCCTCCAATAAAAAAAGGATATCATACACAGTTCAAACTCAAGATATTAATTTTAACACGAAAAATCTTAACAGGCTCGATGCGAGACATAAAGGATTTTAGAATGACATGTATTGGACTCACATGTATCCGATGCACTCAAGAATCTATTTCATGTTGAAAATATTGAGTGGTTTAAATGATGTCTCATCATGATAGATCAAGAAGTTTTTATACAATTTATAGACTATTTAGACCAATATTGACTACAAAAGGAAGCTAGAATAAGGCTCCGTTCGCAATATCACGTTTTCGGAAAATATTTTTCTAGAAAATGATGATATTTTTTTATATTCGGCTGAAATCTGAAAATGAAGTGGAAAATTTCCACTGTTTTGTTCTGATTTGATTTTCTGAAAAATTACCAAAATAATTTAATTTTAAATTTATAAAAATAAAAATAAAAATTATGTTTTTTTTTTAAAAATTGAAATTTTATTTTTTTATTTTTCTTTTCCTTCCTCCATCCTTCATCTTCCTGCTCCTTCCTTCGTAGCTTCCTCCTTCTTCATTCTTCGTTCTGCACCTTCCTCCTCCTCTGCCACGTGCCTTGGTGATGGTCGGCTGCTTGATGATTGACCAATACATGGATTGACGAGCTCAAGGCTTGGCTGATTTGCAAGGCACGAGTCTCGTTGCTCTTGGCAACACTTGGGCATTGCAGATTTGTGAGCTGCGGGCCTCGCCACCTTTGGCAATGCTTAGGCATCACCAATTTGGCGAGGCTTGAGCTTGCTCGAGGCCAATCGAATGATCCGACGCTTGGGCCTCTAATACACCCGAATCATCCGTCGCCCTCATGCACTATGCACCACTGTTGCCACCCTAAACCTAGAACCCTAACCTCCTCGTCCCCTCTCTCATTGAACCACTACGCGCGATGGCATTGCTTGCCCCTCCCTCTGATGCTAACATCCCCGTCCTTAGCCTGGTCAACAAGCACCTTTGTGCCCTCCACAAGAAGCTCAACCACATCCACTAGATGGAGTAGTCCATTGAACATCAAGCGAGCCTCGAGCTCATTGGTCTTGAGCCTTGCTAGATTGCCTAGTCAAGGCCTCTCACTCATCGATCAGGTGAGCTTTGAGCTCGCCGGCCTCAAGCCTTGCCATATCGGCAAGCTAGAGGCTCACACTCATCAATTTGGCAAGCGGTGAACTCAAGTTGCGAGCCTCGAGCTCATTAGCGAGCTCTAGCTTGGTGACTAGCTTAAGGCTTGTTTGTGGCTAGTTGCCAAGCTCAAAGCTGAGGCTCATCGACTTGAGCTTGCCGCGTGGCAAGCGGCCGAAAAAGAAGAAAAGCAAAATGAAAGAAAGAAAGAAAATAAATAATAAAAATAATAAAATAAATAATAAAAAAATTCAAATTTTTTAAAAAATAAAAATGTTTTCCCCAACTCTAAAAGTGGAAAATATTTTTCCTCATTTTAGAAGACTTTTTTCTCTTTATGAAAAATGTTTTTCTTAATAAATTTAATTTCTGTGAAACAAATGTTAGAAAATTTGAAAAACATTTTTCTAAAAATTATTTTTCATGAAACGAACAGAGCTTAAGATAAAAGGCACAAAAGATTGGCAGATTGAGCAGAAAAGATAGCCTTGTATCCTATATTTTATTACTTGAAGATGTGATCTATAATATTCCGAACAAGGGCCGTTACATGTGGACAAATTTACTGCGAATTCAAGAAGGCGAGAAAGGTTTGAGGACATTGAGAGGCTGTTGACACTTAATTATCGCTTAAGGATCTCTCATGATTAACAAAAAAAGATATGCACATCGCAGAATTTTGGGGTCATGTTCTATACTGTAGTTTTCCAGATTTTTGATACTCGAGTCATTTTGTTCATGGAAAACATGTCTGCATCGGATAACACAGAAGTCCGGCTGTAAATTGTATTCGAGTCGGTCCGACTCTCTCCCGAGCAGCTCTCTCCTTCTCCTCCTCTCTCTGGCTCACTCTCTGCCAATGCTCTCTTTCTCTCTTCTGTTTTCAGCCAGCCCAAGAAGAAGAACCAGCTCTCCCTCCGTTTTACTCTCGTTCTCTATCCTGGATCCCCCCCTCTCTCTCTCTCTGTTTTTTCTCTCTTTTATTCACCGGCGCATATGGCCTCTGTCGCACCGGCTGTTCCTGCCGGTCTGCCCCCCAACCACCAACTCCGATGAGACGCTCGATTTGCTTCCTTTGTCTCTGACCCTCACGCTTTCACTTTCTTCTGTGGCCGAAGGTCGATGCAGCCCCTCTTGCCCGAGCATGCTCACCATCATGCATTTAAATCTACGCAAAAATAGCTAGAAATATAAGTGAGAAGTACTATAACAAAGATTTACTTAGTTCAATTCAAATATCAATACCTATTTTATGGGAAGAGTCAACGATAAATATTCTACTAATCAATTGCAGAGGTCTAATCACTTGGATGCTTGAATATTCCCCACGGCATTTAGACTCGTAAGAATTACCTCTCTGCTCGAAGCATTTACGTTTCCGCAAAGAAAACGCCACAGTTTGGTCCTTCGCAAAAATCACTGTTCGGAGCTTCGTGGCTTTTATTTTTCTTTTATCTCACGTAGCCTCCGACCATACTATTCTATGTATGTATGTGTGAGTACATATTCTTTTACTGTACAAAGGATGCCAATCATTGATCGGTAACACCTTGGGTCACAGGTCAGCAACATCTTTCCTTATTCAAGTTCGCTTCTTTATTTCAATCCACCGCCCAAGTAAATCCAAGATAATCATTTGAAAGATAGGCAAGAAAAATCAAAGTCCAATTAGGTCTCTCTCTTATGTCTCATGTAACAAGGATTAGTCTACATCCTCCAATCAAAAAGGGTCTCATACAAAGTTCAAATTTGAGACATTAATTTTGACATGAAAAATCTTAGCAAGTTCGATGCGAGACATATAAGATTTTAGAAATGAGATGTATTGGACTCATGTGCATCCGATGCTCTCAAGAATCTATCTCATATTGAAAATATTGAATGGTTAAAATGATGTCTTATCATGATGGATCAAGAAGTTTTTATACAATCTGTAGACTATTTAGACCAATATCCGTAGTAAAAGGAAGCTAGAACAAGGCTTTGTTCATAATATCACATTTCTGAAAAAATTACCAAAACGTTTTAATTTTCAATTTTTATAAAATTAAAATTTTAATTATTTTATTTTTAAAAATCGAATTTTTATTTATTTATCCTTTCCTTTTCCTTCTTCTTCCTGCTTCTTCCTCCATGGCTTCCTCCCTTATTCTTTCTGCTTGTTCCTCCTCTGTTGCTGCATGCCTTAGTGATGGCCGGTTGCTCAATGACCGATCAAGACACGGATCGGTAAACTCAAGGCTTGGCCAATATACAAGGTGCGGGCCTCATCACCTTTTGGCAACACTTGGGTGTTGCCGATTTGTGAGGCGCGGGCCTCGTCACCTTTGGCAGCACGGTGAGGCCCTCACTCAAGGCCAATCAAATCATTCAACGCTTGAGCATCGCCAATCTGTCTTGCGCTCCTCCTCCTCCTCCTTCTTTCATATACTCGAATCATTTGCTGCGCTACCGCCCTAACCCTAGAACCCTAACCTCCTTGTCCCCCCTCTTGTTGGACCACCACGTGCGACGGCATCACCCGCCTTCCCTTCAACGTCACGGCCCCATCCTCAGCCTTGTCAACAAGCGCCTCCACACCCTCTGCAATAAGCTCAACCGCATCCATCGGATGGAGGAGTCCATCGCCCATCGAATGAGCCTCGAGCTTGTTGGCCTCGGGCCTTGCTAGATCGACAAGCCAGGGGCTCTTGCTTGCCAGCCTCGGGCCTAGCCAAATTGGTGAGCTAGAGGCTCATGCTCACCAATTTGGCAAGTGGTGAGCTCAAGTTGATGAGCCTCAAGCTCATAGGTGAGCTCCAAACTTGCCGGCGAGCTTAAGGCTTGCCTTTAGCTAGTGAGCTAGAGGCTCACCAACCTAAGCTTGCCATGCTACGATTGCTGAAAATGAAGAAAAGCAAAAAGAAACAAAGAAAAAATAAAGAAAAATAAAAATTCACATTTTTAAGATATAAATAATAAATAATTCGATTTTTTTAAATAAGAAATTCAAATTTTTAGAAAATAAAAGAGAAAGAAGTGGGGACTAATAGAGTGTGAGATAAGAGAGAGTATGCATGGAAACTATTTTCCCCAACTTGAAAAGTGGAAAATATTTTTCTCATTTTAGAAGATTCTTTTCTTTTTATGAAAAATGTTTTTCCCAATGAATTTCCGTGAAATGAACGTGAAAAATCTGAAAATATTTTCTTGAAAGTTATTTTCCTAAAATGAATGGAGCATAAGATAAAGGCACTAAGGATTGGCGAATTGAGTAGAAAAGATAGCCTTGTATCCTATATTTTATTACTTGAAGATGTGATCTATAAGATTTCGAACATGGCCCGTGACATTTCATGCGGATAGATTTACCGCGAATTCGAGAATGCGAGAAAGGTTTGAGGACATTGAGAGGCTATTGACCCTCAATTATCGCTCAAGGATCTCTCATAATTAACCAAAAAAGATATCCACATCGTAGACTTTTGTGGTCATGTTCTATACTACAGTTTTTGATGGAATTGTGGAGCCTAATAAAGAAAAATATTATTGTGGGTAAACACTTTCCAGTAGGTCACACATCTTGAAATATTAAAGTAGATAATAAAGTTTATATTACTACTAATGGCATACATGTAATTTCCATCTTAATTATATATGTCCTAGACTCCTGTTATAAATAGGGCAATTTTTTTTTTTATAATTGTAATGCTGAAACTTTATAATCCTGAGCTTGTAACGCTAATGTAGATAGTGAAGAGATTGCCTAGTGCAATACCGTGGTTTTTCCCTTCTTGATTTTGGAAGGGTTTTCCATGTAAAAATTCTTGCTTGCCCTATTTTTCTTTCCTACTTGCATATTCGCGTCCCCAATAGTTTTCTAGATTTTTTATACTTGAGTCATTTTTGTTTATGGATAACATGTCTGCATCGGAAAACACAGAAGTCCAGCTGCAAGTTGTATTCAAGCCGGCCCGACTCTCCCTTGAGCAACTCTCTCCTTCTCCTCCTCTCTCTGGCTCGCTCTCCGCCAACGCTCTCTTTCTCTCTTCTGTTTTCAGCCAGCCCAAGAAGAAGAACCAACTCTCTCTCCATTTCACTCTCGCTCTCTCTCCTGGATCCCCTCTCTCTCTCTCTCTCTCTCTCTGTTTTTTCTCTCTTTTATTCACCGGCGCACATGGCCTCTATCGCACCAGCTGTTCCTGCCGGTCTGCCCATCGACCACCAACTTCGGTGAGACGCTCGCCCTGCCTCCTTTTGTTTCTGTACTTCACGCTTTCTCTTTCTTCTGTGGCCGAAGGTTGATGCGACCCCTCTTGCTCGAGCATGCTCCCTGCGCCTCAGCTGAATGGAATCTTTCTACCACGCTCCATGGTCATTCGCCCACCTCTCCTCTAACGATAGCTGGAGTATTCCCCCTGCTTGCTTGCGTGGCATCACTCGCATGTCCTCATTCCTCCTTGCTGGCCACGCGCATGTGTGCGAAGGAGAGAAGATAGGCTGGGCTTCTTGTTTCTTTTTATTTATGATGAGTTGAAGAAAAAGAAGGGAAATGGGAAGCTGGATGTAGGAGGACCGAAAATTCATTAAAAAAAGTGGGCTGGACCTGCTGGCCTGCTGGACTTCATTTTCATTTTTTTTTTATATTTTCGTTTGCATTATATATTTTTATGGTCCTGAATAAATGTTTATTCAATCACTAGGGTTTGCCTCTAAAAGCCACCCTTCCTCTTCCGACATGGGAAGGGGAGGTAGAGAATTCTAATTCCTCACTTTCATCATAAGGTTCCTCTCGTTGTTAAAGTGTTATAAGAGGGGGGTCCTGGTGTTTGGGTCCTAGGCTAGCCTCCCTCGAGGTTTACGTCTAAATAGCGGCTTGTGGCAAGACCTGATGGTGCCACTGGGCATTGGAGGGTCGTGTGATCCTCAAAGGATGATCTCTGACGATTCCTCGGTATAAAAAAAAAAATGATTTAGTTTCACCATGAATTTCAACTCTTATGCCTTCTAAGGAGTCAAGATAAAAGTCTGAGAGTGAAAATTATGGTGGAAATATTAACAAAAAAAAAAATTAGAGTAAGAGTAGATTATGATCGATAAAAAGAAAATAGGACTTTTAATTTCACAATAAATTAAAGATTATCACTCAATCTCTTTTCCATGATTTATAGTCACACAAAACACTAGAACAATCTAAATGGATTGTAGTGGCAGATACCTATTTGTATTTAGATAAATTTCATGTAATGAGCTCTATTATGAATGGTCTCCGGTCTTAACCCTTTGTGGTGAACCGCACTCTTTTGAATTTCATTAAAGACCACCGGAGCACTTTAGAAAAAGCTGGTCTTCTTATGCTGAAAAAATTAGCCAGCAATAATATGAGAGATGCCTGTTTGAAATTGAGGGAATATTACTTCAAGGATGAAAAGGGCATAAAAGGTGTTTGTGTTGGAAGAAGATCTGATTCTGTGCTCAATTATGTGCTTCGATTGCAACCACATAAATCATGGATTGGATTGATTTGTTCATAGAGTATCTTCAATCATAGAATATTTGCAGAATATTCAGAAAATATAATAGGATTTGTAATCTTATTGATTTTATATGATTTTCCTTAGTTCTATAAATGTAGACACGTGCATGTACAAATAGATCAGCACAATACAATTACATTTCCTTTCGATATTTCTCATTTCCTGTCATGGTATCAGAGCGGGTTCTTTAATCCAGCTTCCACAAAAATTTTGAATTGCCTCAGAGTTTTCTCTAGTTTGTTGCTACAATTCTCATCTTGCAAAACAAATTAGCACATCGAATTGGAATTCAGTCTCTTATTCAAGATGTAGAATCCAACTAGCCATGAAGTTGAAGACCAATCCTCACTAGAAAATTCGTCCATTCAAGCTCTAGAGGAAGTGCAACAAATTGCACAAAATTCCTCTGCTCCTTCTGTTCAATTTGTTAAAATCCAATGGCCGTATATGCCATGGATTCTTGTCTAGGGCCCATGGGCTTCTAGGTCAAATCAATGGACTCCCGGGTCCAGTCAACAGTGGGCAAACTACGGCCCATAGCCCTCCACTAGAGATCCAGACCCGATTCCTTAGGGTCACAAACCCAAATTGAATTCGGGCGGGTTGGGAATGAATCCCTACCCGAACTTGCCACCCAGAATGATGCCGCTGCCGTTTCCGACCATCGTTGGCCATCTTGAACCCGACAACCCTCTCTACACTTCACCGGCTAATGGATCGGAGTTGCAGCTAATCACCCTTCAACTCGTCGGATTGGACCACTACTCAACTTGGGCGAGAGAATTCCAGTGAGCCTTTGTCACGAAAGACAAAGATGGATTCCTCGACGGATATGTCCCCTTTTCGACCAACGATCGCATGCAACGTCACTGGCGACGCTACAATTAGCTAGTCTGAACTTGGATCGGAAATTGCATTGCGTTGGAAGTCGCGGTTGGGCTCCCACTGACTGAAGATGCAAAGAATATATGGGAAGACATTAAAGAAATGTATGGAAAACTCAATCGCGTCAAGGTTTTCTCTCTCACGCAAGCTCTCTCGGAGTTGAAGCAAGGGAACCGCTCGGTTACCACTTGCTTCAACTAGTTATCGGCTCTATGGAACGAACTTGAAGCGGTCGAAGAACAACTCAAAGGACCGGAGACAACCCTCAAACGATACAGAGAAATCAAAGAGAGAGAGAGAAAATGACTCGATTTCTCTTAACCCTAAACAACAACTTTGTACCTTTTCGGTCGCAAATCCTCGCCATGGATTCGATTCCAACGCTCAGGAGGATTTTTCAGTTGGCCGTCCAAGAAGAAAGCTAGCAACTTGCGGTCACCGGAGAAGGAAAAGGAACAAAAGCTATGGCCCTTGTTACTCAGATTTCCAGTAGGTCCCATGGCGGACGATAACCACCATAGAGAGCAAGAGGTTTCGGAGGAAACCCTAGAGGAAATGGGGAAGAAGATCCTGAGGCTTCTAGAAGGGATTGGATCAATGGTCCAAATCAAAAGGGGGAATCCGATGGCCCATATCAATTTCGATCCAACGGTGGGGATCTTAAATATGGGCATGGATCCGATGGCCTATATCCTTTCCAAGTCGATGGTAGAGATCAGCTCAACTGGAGCAGATCCGACGGCCACAATAATCACCGATCCAACGGCCTAGATCAGTGGCGAGGGAGAGGATTAGACTGCCCATATTCGATCCTCCCAAGCCCTGAATCAAACAGCCCTTATAATGCCACGTCATTACAGAAAGGGGGAGGCCAAAATTATAAATTTAAGGGTAAGTATTGTGAATATTGTTATCGTCCACACCATACTATTGAAACATGTTGGAAATTGCATGGCAGGCCAATTGACAAAGAAAAGAAAGGGAAAGAATTTTCTGCTTACCAGGTGTCAGCACAAGGAAATGACAACGTCCATCAGCCAATTACTCAAGATCAATATCAAGAAATAATGAAGGCACTCAATCAACTAAAGACGATTGGTAAAGCTGCAAATTTTTCAAGTACTTCATTGTGCAAAAAATACTAATATTACAGTTGATGCATGGATTATTGATTCAGGCGCCAGTGACCACATTGTTTGCAATGAATGCTCACTTTCAAATATCTGCAACAAACCCAATCCATATATCTCTGTCCGTCTTCCAAATGAGAATATTACTAGGGTGCAAAAGATTGGTACTGTTTACCTTAGCCCAAACATTATTCTTAAAAATGTTTTCTATATCCCTAAATTTGAATTCAACCTGATATCTGTTTCCAAAGTCTATGAGGACAATTCTTGTTGAGCCAATTTCAACTCTGAAAATTATTCCTTTCAAGACCTTTCGACTGGGAAACTGATGGGCTTGGGTAGAGTGGAACATGGATTATACTTTTGGATTGAACTTCCTAGTGATTTTGATTTGTCTCCTTTAAATAAAAGCATACATTGTAATACAGTTGTTGGTAATAAAAACTTTCTTTCTCATAAGCGCCTAGGCCATAGCGCCATTTTTCCATGCCCTGATTGTAAAATATGCCCTCTGGCAAAACAATCATGAGCATCATTTCGTACTAGTGATTCTCGAGCCACTAGCATATTCTCATTGATTCACATAGACATTTGGGGTCCATATCATACACCACATCGCGATGGATCTTGTTTTTCCTTACAATTGTAGACGACTATTCCCGTGCCACTTGGGTATTCCTCATGCAATCCAAAAATCAGACTTTTCATATTTGTCAAAATTCTAATCCATGATTAAAAATCAATTTGAGAAAACTGTCCAGAGAATTCGCACCGATAATGGGAGTGAGTTTTTCTCAAATGAGTATCAATCTTTCCTATCCTCTCAAGGAATACTTTATGAGAGTTCTTGTGCCTACACTCCTTAACAAAACAGAATTGTTGAACGTAAACATAGGCATCTTCTAGAGGTTGCTCGCGCACTAAAATATCAAGCCTCTATTCTCGAGTCTTTTTGGGGTGATTGTGTGGTCACGGTGGCCTATTTAATAAATTGCATGCCAACTAGAATATTAGAAGGATGCACACCGTTTGAAATGCTTTTCAAAAAAAGACCAAACATTGGTCATCTTCGAGTATTTGGCTATCTATGCTATGTGACAAATGTGAGATATAGAAGTAAAATGGATCCTCGTGCTCTTCAATGTATTTTCATGGGATACCCCACTCTACAAAAGGGTTATCGAGTTATGGAGATATCCTCAGGACGGTTCTTCGTTAGCCGAGATATTGTCTTCCAAGAAAATGAGTTCCTTTTCAAAGAAATGGCGTCTCCAGAAGATTCAACGATGCATACATCGAATAAACTGAAAATTTTATCATATGATTTCCTTTTTGAGACACCGCAGCACGTGCTAGTTGTGCCCGATCCAAACTTTGATATATGTCCTAAGATAGTATGTCCTGCATCCCACAACACATTAGAAGAAACTTCTAAGTCTTCTACTCCTATATCGCCACAAGACAGCAGTGGCTCTTCATCACACAGCATGGATCCTCATCACCAATGCCGATGGCTCAAACTCGCCGTTCGGGACGACCAGTGCGCCCTCCCGCATGGACCAAGGACTATATATGCTCTTCCTTGAAGACTAAAGGTATACAATATCCAGTCTCTTCCTATGTATCCTTCAGTTGACTGTCACCAGAACACATGTGTTGTATTAGTCGAATTTCTGAAGAACAGAAACCTTATTCTTATGAAGAAGCAGCACGTGACATTCGATGGCAAAGAGCCATGAAAGAAGAATTGGCTGCTCTTACAAAGAATAACACTTGGAATATTGTTTCATTGCCCCCACACAGAAGACCTATTAGCTGCAAATGGGTGTACAAAATAAAATATAAGGCGGATGGTTCAATTGAATGATATAAAGCTCAACTTGTCGCTAAAGGATTTATGCAACAAGAAGGTTTTGATTATCATGAAACCTTCTCTAAAGTTGCTAAGGAAGTAACAATTTGTTCTTTTCTCTTTGTTGCTGCATTTTGAAATTGGGATCTACACCAGATGTACGTCAATAATGCATTTTTTCATGGTGATCTCGATGAAGAAATATACATGGAACTTCCACAGGGATTACGCAAATAGGGAGAGTCACATGAATGTCATCTCTGCAAATCCCTGTATGGGCTCAAGCAGGCTTCTCGACAGTGGTATGCAAAATTTACCACGGCACTTACAAATGCAGGTTTTCGGCACTCCAAGCATGATTATGCACTGTTCACATGGACCAACGGTACTTCATCGATCTACTTGTTAATTTATGTTGATGATATACTTATAATGGGAAATGATGATGTTGCAATTCAGAACCTTAAAAGATATCTACATTTGACCTTCCATATCAAAGATTTGGGACCACCCAAATATTTTCTTGGCATTGAAATAGCTTGATCCAGTGAAGGAATTTGTCTCAATCAACGAAAGTTCATTCTGGAAATCATATCAGAAGTAGGAATGTTAGGATGCAAACTAGCTGCCATACCTATTGAGTAGAATGCCAAATTGACAACGCATGCGTTTGATGAAAGTTCTTCCTCTCCAAATGAAGACTCACTTCTTAAGGATCCATCAGCATATCAGTGACTTGTTGGAAAATTGATCTACCTCACCATGACTAGGCCTAACATTTGTTATGCGGTACAATTCGAAGCAATCACATATGAATGCAACACTAAAAGTGGTAAAGTATTTAAAGGGATGTCCGGGACTTGGGATTCTACTATTGCGAGACTACAACTTGAAGATGATGGCCTATTGTGATACAGATTATGCCACATGTCCCATGACAAAAGATCCATTACTATCTTTTGCATCAAATTTGGAAAGTCCTTGATTTTATGGAAGACAAAAAAGCAATCAACAGTTTCTTTTTCATCAGCTGAATCGGAATATTGAGCTATGGCAAAAACTATTTGTGAGATAATTTGGTTACAATAATTACTTTCAGACCTTGGTGTGCAAGTTGATGGTGCGAGTGAATTATTTTGCGATAACGATGTCACACTCAAGTTAGTAGCAAATCTAGTTTTCCACGAAAGAATAAAGCACATTGAAGTTGATTGCCATTTTACTTGAGAGAAGATTCAAGAAGGGATTATTACAACTTGAGCGATTGGAACTTTAGAACAGCCTACAAACATCTTTACTAAACCTTTATCCTAGAGACAACACAAGTATCTATTAAGCAAGCTAGGCGTCTTCGACATATATAAGCTGCCAGCTTGAGGGAAGTGCTGGAAGAAGATTTGATTTTGTGCTCCGATTGTAACCACATAAATCATGGATTGGATTGATTTTTTCATAAAATATCTTTAGTCATAGAATATTTGTAGAATATTCAGAAGATATAATAGGATTTGTAATATTATTGATTTTATATGATTTTCCTTAGCTCTATAAATGTAGACATGTGCATGTACAAACAAATCAGCACAATACAATTACATTTCCTTTCGATATTTTTCATTTCCTGTCAGTTTGTAAGCTAGACTACTTATTAGCCGAATTTCAAAAGCGTGTGCAGCGTGCTAGGTATGAGGATTTCGTAATCAAACTTGCATCAGCATATGATGGCTATACCTCTTTTATCTTCCAGCTTTTTTGGATTTCTGCGGAAGAATATACTGCGCTGGTATCTTGCATTTTCATGAGTGAGATTTATTGAAAAGTCTTATTCAGTTCGTGTGAAACACACATGCTGATTAATCATGAATCAAAATACCAACAGTACTCAAAATACTAGTCAACCAATCTCATTGACCGCAGACATCCTCGATGAAGCGAGCCAAAGACAAGTAAGAAGAGCCACCCTCCATCAATGCCTTCCTGCTCTTCTCGCTCGCCTCCTTCACCTTCTTCCTCCTCTCCCCGGCCTCCTCACCTTCCATTAACTTCCTTATCCCTCCCTCTATCTCGTTTGCCGTCACCAAGACGTCACTTCTTTTGGTGATATCTTTCCGATAATCCATCTTGATCTCTGCTGTGAGGCCGAGTTCCACCACCAGCTCGAATGCATTGAATTGTTGCTCCGCATACTGGGGCCATGTGGCCACCGGCACACCGAACCATGTGCTCTCTAGGATGGAGTTCCACCCACAGTGCGACACGAACCCTCCGATGGCTCGATGGGCCAGGACAGCGACCTGCGGGGCCCACCCGATCACTCTCCCGATGTCAGCCGTCTTGTCAACGAACCCCTCGGGCAGGACCTCCGTTGGATCCACGAAGTCAGAGGGGACTTTCGACTTGTCCTTTGCCGGTGGCCGCCGTAGGGACAACAAGAAGCGGCGCTTGCTTCGCTCCAGCGCACATGCAATCTCTTTCACCTGCTCCTTGTCAAAGCTCCCGAAGCTCCCGAAGCATAGGAACACCACCGACGCATCCGGTTGCTGGTCGAGCCAGTCCAGGATCTCACAACCCTTTTTGCTCTCGACCTCGATGTTCAGCATGGGCCCCACGGGGTAAACTGTGGGCGCTCCAAGGACCGCCAAGGCCTCCACCGCGCGTGGTTCTAGCTCGGCGAATGTATTTACCAAGATTCCCATGCTTTCCCTAAACCTCCGGGCGTGGCCCAAGTATATCGGGCGTTTTTCTTTCATGAGCACTTCTGAGGGCAAGAATTTGGCGGCTGGCAGTGGGTTAGCGAAGCACGGGAAATCTAGCTCGGCATGAGAGCTGTTGAGCCTTGTCAGGTCCATGCGTTGCTCGTCTTGGAGAGACTGGAGGTACAGCATCAGTCCGAGGTATGCCATGCCGGATGGGATGAACACGTACGAAGGGATGCTGAACTCGATGGCCACATCCATCATCGAGGTGCACATCATGTCAACGACAAGCCCCTTGAGCCGTGGCAAGCTGGAGGAGGAGAGGTCGGTGACTGCTTGTCGGACGTTGGCTTTGTGGCTCTCCACGAACTGATAGAGGAAGGCCGTTGGGGATGTCTCCGGGGAGGGGTTTCGCTGAGGGAGGAGGACGAAGCGGATGCGGGTGGTGACGGAGGCAGTGAACGACTCGAGACTGGAGTCGATCTTGGAGTCAAAGTGAAACTTCATGATGAGGACGGTAACAGAGAGGCGATCATCGCGGTCCACGAGGAGCTTGGCCATCTCAACCATCGACACAAGGTGGCCGATGGCCGGCAATGGGATGAACACGAGCTCGGACGTAGTACTCATGATGACGATGATGCCTTCGAAATTTCTCCTTTTTCCTTACTGAGTTGAATGGTTTGCGGAGAGGATAACAAGGTAGAGGAGTCTCTTGGGGACCTCAATTTATGAGTCTTTAATTGAGGAAGCATACAAAAGGTTGTGGACAGACCAATGGGACAAAGCGGCGATGTCATGCTATATAATTATGCGAGTACTACCGTGGAGTCTACGTGATCAACCTTTTAAATGACCCCATTCTATATAATTCATAGAGTTTAAGTGTGGACCATAAACTCAATTAAATTTTCAAGGCCGAGTCCACATGAGCTCGACCTCCACGCGAAATTCGGCCACTCTCATTTTTATTCTTGCTTGGCCGGATGAGCACATGTACGAGGCAGGTGTGGTGTTAGATTAAACATTAAAAAAACTCACACAAGATAAGATTATTCAGCTAGTTCTTGAATAAGTTTCTAAGTCAAGTTATATTCAGAACTTTTTATCAAAAGAATAAATCTCTAAGTATGATGATTTTTAGAATAAAGTTTGAATCAATTTGCTCCAAGAATATCATTTGGAAATTCTGTCATTAGAAGCATAAATGCTTGTGAAAGATTTTGTCATTCTTCAAAATATATTTGGAGGTTTTCTCAACATTTCATGTGTTGAGGACATCAAGGAGTACAAATCCAATGTAGAAGTTGGATGACAAGTCATGCTCAATGTCCAGTTACTCCGGATGCTAGGCCAATAATTCATTCCTTGATCTCAAATCTATCCATATGACATTTGAGAAAGAAATAGCTGGCCGTACTCCTATGGGAGAATTAATAAAAAAGTTCTAAATTTATTGTAGTCGTGTCAATTTAGTCTTAATTTTTTTTATTGATTTAGTCATAAACCTTTTACATTAGTGACAATTCAATCCATTTAGCCAATTTTGTTCGGTTAACATTGATATAAATAATTTTTAATAATTTTTTATTTTTTTTGAATAATTTTTGTTAATTTTTTTTTTATTAATAATACATCAAATCAAGGATTGAAGAAATTTCTTGGTCCCCAGTTACGATCTTGCACGGCGTATTAAAACTAATCCTCCACTTTGTTTGCGGCACCACATTCACCCCCTTGATGTCCAAGTATTAGTACTTATCCCCCATTCTAAAAAGTCAAAAGAACAAGAAAATATTGATGCATGTCATGTGCCATGCTGGCAAACGGGAAGGGCCTTCAAAGCATGACACATGTCCTGCAGGCCCACCCCTTGTCAATGCAGGCCAAAAAATTTCAAAACCCTTTTGAAACTCCCATGTCATTTCTCTCTCCTGCCCATTTCTCTATCCCCTGCGATATATTCTCGTGGAAACTAAAGGCTCTCTCTCTCTCTCTATGCTTTTCATGCCTTTATCGCACACTGCCCTCCAACTCCAAAAAGCTTCCACCTTTTTTCTTCCCTTAAGAACCCACGGATGCCGGTAGAAACCATGGAATCGACCACCGACCCCGACGCTCAAAACCACCACCATTGTAGCCCCTCCTCCTCCACCCACGGAACCGTAGGAGCGCCATGAAGAAGTCATCGTCGCGAAACTCAGGGATCTACAATATCCCCGACTCCCCCTTCAAATCCGATTTTGGCGAGGCCGTCGATTTGATGCCCTATGCCTCCCTGGCTAGGCGCGATGGTCGTTAATCGAGGCGCGGTGGTGGTTGGTCGAGATCGGAGGGAGAGAGAGTCGGGCACGGTGCGACTAAAGGTGTCAATATGGGTTATAACCCATATTATGACCCATTTTTAGTTAAATGGGTTAAATGTGAATTAAGTGAAAGTTAAATATAGATCAAATATGAGTTAAGTGAAAGTTAAATATGGGTCAAATATGGATAAAGTGAAAGTTAAATATGGGTCAAATATGAGTTGAGTGAGTTATTAAGTAAACACATCATCTCTCTCCTTCCATTCTCCTCCTCTATGTGTTCTCGACCTCCGTTACCGATCTCGCCATCACACCGTTGTCACCATTGCCAATCTCGAGCTTCCTAGAACTTAGCTTGGATTTGGGCAGGTGAGCCGTGACAAAGCTTGGGCTAGTGAGCCGTAAGCTCACTGGTTGGAGCTCGGCCTAGATCTGGACAAGCGAGTCACGAGGTTGCCGACCTTGGCCGAACTATGGCTCGCCCTTTGGGTAGGTAAGCCTCAAACTCGGTGGCCGCAACAGAGTTCTCGGCTCACAAAATTCGGGCAGCCCGAGCTTGACTATTGCCAACGATCTCGATGGAGCCTAGATCGGTCAGCCTCGAGTTCATCGGCCTTGGTCGAGTTTGGGCTCGCTAGCCCGCGTCCTGGCTAGTCGTTGTCGGGCGGCACTAGTAGAGAAAGGGGGAAGAAGAAGGAAGAAGAAAGAAAAGAGAAAATAAAGGGAAAATAAAAAAAAAAAAGAAAAAAATAAAAAAAATAATAAAAATTCAATTTTTAAAAATAATTAAAAATTTTTTTTTTTTAAAAATTACTAATTTTTTATTATCTAATTTACTTTATAAATTTAATGTGAAATTTTTATTCAAATAATTTATATGTGAAAAATTTAAAATGAACTAAATAAGTGGGAATAAACTTTCTTAAATTAAGTTAAATATTAATATGTGTTGGTAATATGGGTCGGGTATGGTTTATCAAATTTACATTGCATGAAAATATATCAAAATGGGTTAAATGGGTAGATGTGGGTTGAACTATCTTTGACCCGACCCAAACTCGACTCGACCCACTTATTTGACACCCTTAGGCACGACAGAGGGAGGGTTGGGAAGGGACCAGGAGAGAGAAATGGGCAAGGGAGAGAAATGGGCAAGGGAGTTTCAAAAGGGTTTTGAAATTTTTTGGCCTGGACTGACAAAGGGTAGGCTCGCAGGACATGTGTCGCACTCTGAAGGCCCTTCCCATTTGCCAACGTGTAACATGGCATGCACCCAATACTTTCTCCAAAAAACACCTGTGCATTGATGAATCAATATTTATTTTTAAAAAGAATTTACTAAACTACAAAGTTAGATCTATTAAGAATAGGGTATACAAATATTATTAATATGTCACAACACCACATAGATTGAACATGTCAATATTGGTTTTCTTTTTTTGTGTTAATAAAACGATTGAAAGGTAACAATTACTAGCATTACATGAACTGTATCATGTTACATGAGCTTATGCTCTTTGAAGTATTTGTGTAGTCTTAAACATCATCCCCTTAAACTTGAGCATATAAGATTTTGCCTTTAGTCCTCTTTATTGCATTCCATTTATCTCACAAGATGTTGACGTGCGTGGGATTCGATCTACCAACCATTAAATGCAGCCTTCCTCGTAAAACCGTCTCATTTGATTAGTAGGGACGGACGAAGCTACAGGCCGCCGGTTTCCTCTTGTAATAAATAGCAATTCTTTTTTGAAACAATTGTGAAAATCCTTTGCATTTCGTGTGGGGTCAAACCAAAGTTACATTCCTCAAGTGAAGGTTCAATTTTGCTAATCCCTAATGGGATAAGTGCGGTTTTTTTTCTTTTTATCAATTGGGATTACTACGTTGGAAGTATCAAAACTTGCGACAAAAGGTAAATTTAGTCCTAAAATTTTTAAAAAGAGCAATTAAGTCTTAAAACTTGTCAGAAAGTACAATTGAATTTTATAACTTTTAAAAAGTGCAATCAAGTCTTAAAACTTGTTAAAATTGTAAAATCAAGTCCTTAAGTTCATTGCACTTTTTGAAACTTTTAGTATTCAATTGCATTTTTGTGATAAATTTTAAGATTTAATTATATTTTTTGAAATTCTTAGGATTCAATCACACTTTTGTGACAAGTTTTAGGATATCTAATGCACTTATCTTATCCCTAATGCTTTACACACTCCACTTTCAAAAGCATGATTGAGAGTAGCACTAGAGGAGAAAGCAAGAGCAAAATGGAATTCATGTATACATGGAGATGAAGGAAGGATGGTTGCCACTCAATTAATTCTGTTAGAACACTTTATATATCTTGTCTTTACTTTTGCATGGTTCCACTTAAAACATGTCAATCAACATGATTTAAGATTTTGCTAGCATAATAGTCTTTAAACTATCGTGAGAATAACAACTTACCATGAGTCACGAATTTTTGAATAGGTGGACCCCATAATAATTTATAATTATTTGCTTTTTGATTTTTTGTAATTTAAAATAGATTGTTATTCTCATAGTAAATTAAAAATTATCACCCAATCATTTCTCCATAGTTTAGAGTCACAAAAAACACTAGAACATTCCAAATGGATAGTAGTCCCACATATGCAGAAACACTCATGCTAAGTAATCACAGAATCAAAATACCAACGGTACTCAAAATACTAGTCAAACAATCTCCTAGCTAACTAGAGGCTCGTCGGCTACAGACATCCTCAATGAAGCGACCCAAAGACAAGTAAGAAGAACCACCCTCCACCAAAGCCTTCTTGCTCTTCTCGCTCGCCTCCTTCACCTTCTTCCTCATTTCCTTCGCCTCCTCGCCCTCCATTAACCTCCTTCTCCCTCCCTCTATTTCGTCCGCAGTCACGATGCTGTCACTTCCTTTCGTCCAATAATCTATCTTGATCTCCGTCGCAAGGCTGAGTTCTATCACCAGCTGGAATGCATTGAACTGCTGCTCCGCATACTGGGGCCATGCAGCAACTGGCATGCCGAACCATACGCTCTCTAGGGTGGAGTTCCACCCGATGGGCTAGGATTGCGACCTGTGGGGCCCACCCGATCACTCTCCCAACACCGGCCGTCTGGTCAATGAAACCCTCAAGCAGGACCTCTGCGGGATCCTGCATCGTCATAACTTGCCCTTTGCCGGTGGGCGGCGTAGGGACCACAAGAAGCGGCACCCGCTTCGCTCCAACGCACAAGCAATCTCTTTCACCTGGTCCTCATCGAAGCTCCCGTGGCTCCTGAAGCATAGGAACACCACCGACGCTTCCGGTTGCTGGTCAAGCCAATCCAGGATCTCAAAGCCCTTTTTGCTCTCAACCTCGATGTTCAGCATGGGCCCCACCGAGTAAACTACAGGCGCTCCAAGGCCCGCCAAGGCCTCCACCGCGCGTTGTTCTAGCTCGGCGAATGTATTTACCAAAATTCCCTTGCTTTCCCTAAACTTCCGGGCGTGGCCCAAGAATATCCGGCAGTCTTCTTTCATGAACATTTCTGCTGGCAAGAATTTAGCGGCCGGCAGCGGGTTAGCGAAGCACGGAAAGTGCAGCTCAGTATCAGAGTACTGAGAGCCTTGTCAGGTCCATGTGTTGCTCGTCTTGAAGAGACTAGAGTTACAACTATTGGGGTTTCATGAATCATGTATAGGCAAATTAATATAAACACAAAGGAAATAAAAATGAAATATTTCTATACATGTATCTCCAAAAACGTTGTTTGTGCATTTTAATCAAAAATCTGAATATAAAAAGGAAGTTAAACGAATTATCTCTTGAAGCGTGCTTTAAACGAATTGGATCAAATGTTTTCAATTCAAGCCCCACAAACGTTGAACCTCTAGTTCAGACACACCACCAATGGACGTTGAACAAAGAGATAACTTGCGGATAATCACCATTATGATTGTGCTAGCAATTTTGTGGAGACAATCCTCCGAATCCTTGATGTTTTTAGCCACGGCCCAAATGAGAGAGAATTTTTTTTTTATCTTTTTCGTTTTCGTACACTCACACAAAAACGCACACTCACGCTTTTTATAAGAACTATTCTACATGCGGGAAACCACCCACGACTAGCAACGGCTGCTGGAACGACCATCATGCCGTATCAATTTTTTTTATTTTATTCAAAATTAAAACTAGGCATATCACATGTGCATTGCACACGGTTAGCAACAATTGTTGACCGTGTACATCTTTTAATTAATAAATAAAAATAAAAATAAAAAGAGGACATAATCTTTATATGCACATTTGGGGTACATTAACATGTATCCACTTTAGGCATGTGTGTGCATCATATGCATGTAGGCTCATGACTATAATACAACATGTCGACTCAATGCAATTGCAATAATTACAAACACATTTGCAAAATTATTTCTCTCTTATTCCACGTTATCCTAATTGGTTATGGTGTGTGACATTCCTAGGCTCATCACTAAGCTGGTAGTAAGACTTGTATTAACATATTAGTACTCCCAAAAGAATTAATTGTCCCGATTAATCTTTGAGTTCTACAAGTCATGATTGACATCTAACAATATGTCATGGCTACCTAGATAGTGTGAATGTTTGAAGAACATAATGAACCTGTCAGTTTTGGCTACAGTGTAATTCAATCCATCTATCTTACTATGCCCCGATTGAACAAAGACCATCGAATATTTGTCAAGTCACCAATTTGATTATATGCACAAATCTAATTGACATACATTTTATTTGAGACATAAACAATTTATTCTCAGTTACAACCCCAGCCGATGATTTCAATACATTGTCATAATCAGATTGTATAAGACATCATTATTATACCTTGTATGTAACAAGGAGACAGATTCCATATTGTGTACGCATGCAACTTCGTATATGAATAAACTATGACCATCAGGTATAAACACAGATCAATGACTCGGCATTATATGCACTCGTGAACCATAGTTGCTTGACACACAAGTTAACAATGTGCCTCAAGTCTAAGGATTATTTACACAAGACCAAAGTATGAATAATTAGACATTGACTACGCTAGAAGCTTCCACGTTGGTAATCATTCCATATGCGTCACGTTCAGTGAATTTGTCTAAAACAAACACATGTGTTCTAACTCAGGTATCACAATGCCTAATGACTTGCGACTCATCATTTTTTTAAGTATTAAATACTTAATGGTGAAATTAAAAACACACCAGTCTCAACAGAATTATAAATATCCATTTAATAATCTATTGACCAAAAACATTTTAAAGATTTAGTTTAATTATAAACCCGTCACATATATTCTAAACATCTTAAGAATAGATCTAGTTGCAACTGATCTTATGGAATCATTCATAAATATAAAATATTGGACAAATGAATGAATACGTCATTGCCATTAAGTAAATAATAATAATAATGATAGTACAACTGAAATCCCTAACATGTAACTATTACATAGTAGCTTTAGGGCACACATCCAACAATCTCCCACTTGCACTAAAGCCACATTGTCCGGTACCTCAAACCCATTTTGTCAATATGCCTTTCAAAAGAAGACTAAGGTAAGGCCTTAGTGAAGGGATCTGCCACATTTTCCACTGAGGCAATTTTCTGCAGGGCAATATTACTTCTCCCAACAATTTCTCTAATGAGATGGAAGCGTCTCTCAATGTGTTTGGACTTCTGGTGGGACCTTAGTTCCTTAGCTTGAGCTATCGCCCCATTATTGTCATAAAACAATGTAATCGGTTGCTCAATTGAAGGAACAACTCCAAATTCAAAAATAAACTTCTTCATCCAAGTGGCTTCCTTTGTTGATTCAAAAGCGGCCACATCCTCTACCTTAGTGGTGGAATCGGTAGTTATATTTTGTTTGGAACTTTTCTAACTAACTACACCACCATTGAATGTAAAGATTAACCCAAACGTAGACTTATAATCATTAGGATCCGATTGAAAATCGGAATATATATAAGCTATAACTTTAAATTTTCATTCTCCATATATCAAGAATAAATCATTAGTCCTTTGCAAGTATTTAAGAATATTCTTAACTATTATCCAATGCTCTTGTCCTAGATCAAACTAATATATGCTAGTAATACTTACAGCATGCGCAATATCAGATTTAGTACATAACATAGCATACATTATGCTTTCAATAGTGGATGCATATGGTATCTTCGCTATCTACTCTCTTTCTCTGGAAGTGTTGGGACACATCTCCTTAGAAAGACGGATCCCTTGCCTAAAAGGAAATAATCATCTCTTGAAATATTGCATGTTAAAACATGTTAACACTTTATCTATGTATGTAGACTGTGAGATGCTAATTAATCGTCTTGATCTATCTCTATAGATCTTGATACTTAAAATGTAGGTTGCCTCTCTTAAATCTTTCATGGAGAATTTCTATGATAAGAATAGTTTTATCGATGATATCATTGGTACATCATTCCCAATCAAAAATATATCATCAACATGCAAAACTAGAAACGCAATTGCACTCGCACTAATCTTCTTGTATACACAAGATTCATCCGGATTTTCGATGAAACCAAACAATTTGACTACCTCATCAAAATGGATGTTCCAACTTCTGGAGGCTTGTTTGAGTCCATAAATGGATCTTTTAAGCCTACACACCTTCCGATTTTCACCATTGGATTCAAAACCCCATGGTTATTCCATATAGATGTTCTCCTCGAAAAAACCATTTAGAAAAGCTGTTTTAACATCCATTTGAAATATCTCATAATCAAGGTGTGCAGCTATAACCAAAATAATCCGAATAGATTTTAGCATGGTCACTGGTGATAAAGTTTTGTCATAATCGATTCATTCTTGATGATATGCTTTTGCCACCAGCCGTACTTTGTAAGTTCTAATTTGACCTTCAGTATTTATCTTCCTCTTAAAGATCCATTTACAACCAATTGGTACAATACCATCAAGCAAGTCAACTAAGGTCCAAACATTATTGGAATACATTGAATTCATTTCAGATTTCATGGCTTCTAGCCATTTACTAGAAACGATGTCCGACATTGCCTCCTCATAAGTTTTAGGATCACTAGGTTGATCACTATCATTCACAATGAATAATGGTTTAATATGATCAACTGAGTGTCTATAATGAGCAGGTGGGTGAGATGTTCTCGCACTTCTCTTAAGAGGTTGTTTATCAGAAGCTCCCACTAATCAAAGATTGTTATTTAAACTCGGTTGTTTTGTGCTTCATTATTTTTTTTCTTGTAAGACTATTTTCTACCCAACACCACATTTTTGGACGAACTAATTCTCCAGAAGAAAAAAAAAGCGTGCCTGCTCACCAAAATTCTTTGGTTTGAGTGAAAATAGAAATAATATCCAAAAGTTTCCTTTGAATATCCAATAATGCAACCTTGTTCAGATCTTGCCTCCAATTTTTCCATTTTTAGATTTTTAACGAAAGTTGGACAACCCTAAATCTTAATATGATTAAGACTTGGTTTCCTACTATGTCATATCTCATAGGGTGTAGTTGGAAGAGATTTGGACGGTATTTTGTTCAGTATATATATAGCTGTCTCAAAGGCATATCCTCAAAGAGATATAGGTAAATTGGTGTAACTCATCATAGATCGAACCATATCAAATAAAATACGATTTCTTCGTTCAGATACACCATTATATTCTGGAGTTCCAAGGGGTATCCATTGTGATAAAATGTTATTCTCTTTAGGATAACCCAAAAATTCAGTACTAAGGTATTCTCTTCTTGATCCGATCGAAGAGCCTTAATATATTTTCCTGTTTGTTTCTCAACTTTAGCCTTGAATTTCTTGAACTTTTCAAAGGATTCAGATTTATACTTCATTAGGTATAAATAACCATACTATGATTGATCATTGGTGAAAGTAATAAAGTAAGAATAACCACCTCTAGTAGTTTCATTAATTGGTCCACATACATCTGTATGTATTAATTCCAATATGTCAGCAGCTTGCACACTATATCCCACAAAGGGAACTTTGGTCATTTTTCCTAGAAGACATGCCTCACAAGTCGAGTATGACTCAAACATTGATGGATCAATGTACCCATTATTACTCAACTTGTTAATTGCATCTTTTCCAATATGACCTGAAGATGCCAAACATACTTTTTATTTGGACTGTCTCTAGGGCGTTTATTAGTTATGGCATTTCTATCAATTCTATTTTACTTATTGACATTGGTAATCGTATTAACGGATATTGTAATGGTATAAAGATCATTGGTTAATAAGCCAGAACCAACACATATTCTATTATGATAAATAGAACATACATCATCAACAAAAAAATTCATAATTCTCTTTACCTAAACGAGGTATAGAGATGATGTTCCTAACAACATTCTTATAATGCAAAAGTTCTTTAAAATTAATATATGTCCATAAGGCAAACATAAACAAAAAGTCTTTATAGCTAATGCAGCAACTCTTGCTCCATTGACAAATGTCAGGATAATCTCATTTCGCCCTAGCATCTTGATTCTACAAAGACATGTTGCAGCAGAATCAAGATTCCATGAGCTGGATTCAGTACTAATTATAAGAGTAGTTTCAATAAACTTAGACACCATACCTTCACAAAGTTGGTCATTGGACTAGACCTTCAAGCTTGCGAGATACTTCTTACAATTTCTCCTCCAGTGCCCCCTTGATACAATAGTAATGACATTTCCCTTTTTCAATCTTGAGTTTTGGTTACACAACAAGTTTGATAGGCCTCTTTCATTTTTTTTCTTCAAAATAGTCTTACTCTTTGAAGAAGAGTAACACCTTGGCACAGGTCAGCAACATCTTTCCTTATTCAAGTTCCGCTTCTTTATTTCAATCCACCGCCCAAGTAAATCCAAGATTATCATTTGAAAGGTAGGCAAGAAAATTCAAAGTCCAATTAGGACTCTCTCTTATGCCTTATGTAACATGGATCAATCTACATCCTCCAATAAAAATGATCTCAGACACAATTCAAATTTGAGACATTAATTTTGAGACGAAAAATCTTAGCAAGTTTGAAGCGAGACATACAAGATTTTAGGGATGAGATGTATTGGGCTCACGTGTATCCGATGCTCTCAAGAATCTATTTCATGTTGAAAATATTGAGTGAAAATGATGTCTCATCATGATGGATTGAGAAGTTTTTATACAATTTGTAGACTATTTAGACCAATATCGATGGTAAAAGGAAGCTAGAATAAGGCTCCATTCACAATATCACATTTCCGAAAAGTATTTTTCAGGAAATTACTTTTCAAGAAAATGATGATATTTTCTGGTATTTGATTGAAATCTGAAAATGAAGGAGAAAATATTTTTCACTGTTTGATATGTGGTTTAATTTTCTAAAAAAATACATTTTTAATTATTTTTGTTTTTAAAAATTGAATTTTTATTTTTTTTCTTTTCCTTTTCCTTCCTCCTTCCTTCTTCTTCCTACTTCTTCCTTCGTGGCTTCCTCCTTCCTTCTTCTTTCTGCTCCTTCCTCCTCTATTACTACATGCCTTGGTGATGGTTGGCTGCTCAATGATCGATCAAGACACGGATCGGTAAGCTCAAGACTTGGCCAATTTGCAAGGCGCGAGCCTCATCACCTTTTGGCGACACTTGGGTGTTGTCGATTTGTGAGGCGTAGACCTCATCACCTCTAGCAACATGCCGAGGCCCTCGCTCGAGGCCAATCAAATCATTCGATGCTCAAGCATCGCCAATTTGTCTTGCGCTCCTCCTCCTCCTTCTTTAATATACCCAAATCATCCTTTGCGCTACCACCCTAACCCTAGAACCCTAACCTCCTTGTCCCCCCTCTTGTTGGACCACCCTGAGTGATGGCATCGCCCGCCCCTCCCTTCGACATCAACGGCCCCATCCTCAGCCTTGTCAACAAGCACCTCCACACCCTCCGCAAGAAGCTCAACCGCATCCACCAAATGGAGGAGTCCATTGCCCATCGAATGAGCCTCGAGCTAGTTGGCCTCAGGCCTTGCTAGATCGACAAGCCGAGGGCTCTTGCTTGCCAGCCTAGGGCCTTGCCAAATCGGTGAGCTAGAGGCTCATGCTCACCAATTTGACAAGTGGCAAGCTCAAGTTGATGAGCCTCGAGCTCATCAGTGAGCTCCAAACTTGCCAAGGCTCACCGGTAGTTGGTCGTTGAGCTCGGAGCTTGCCAGTGAGCTAGAGGCTCACCAAACTAAGCTCACCATGCTACGATTGGTGAAAATGAAGAAAAACAAAAAAATTCACATTTTTTTAAATATAAATAATAAAAAATTCGAATTTTTAAAAAAAATAAAAAATTAATTTTTTTAGAAAATAAAAGAGAAAGAAGTGGGGACAAATAGGGTGTGAGATAAGAGAGAGTAAGTGTGGAAAATATTTTCCTCAACTTGAAAAGTAGAAAATATTTTTCCTCATTTTAGAAGACTTTTTTCTCTTTATGAAAAATGTTTTCCCAAATGAATTTCTGTGAAATGAATGTTGAAAATTCCAGAAAATATTTTATTGAAAGTTATTTTTCTGAAATGAATGGAGGATAAGATAAAGGTATTAAGGATTGGTGAATTAGGTAGAAAAGACAGCCCTGTATCCTATGTTTTATTTCTTTATGATGTGATCTATAAGATTCTGAACAAGGCCCGTTACATTTCATGTGGGCAGATTTACTGCGAATTCGAGAAGGCGAGAAAGGTTTGAGGACATTGAGAGGCTGTTGACACTCAATTATCGCTCATGGATCTTTCACAATTAACCAAAAAAGATATCCACGTCGTAGAATTTTGCGGTCATTTTCTATACTGCAGTTTTCCAGATTTTTGATACTCGATTCATTTTGTTTATGGATAACATGTCTGCATCGGATAACACAGAAGTCGGCTGTAAATTGTATTCAAGTCGGCCCGACTCTCTCCCGAGCAACTCTCTCCTTCTCCTCTTCTCTCTGGCTCACTCTCCGCCAACTCTCTCCTTCTCTCTTCTGTTTTCAGCCAGCCCAAGAAGAAGAACCAGCTCTCTCCGTTTCACTCTCGCTCTCTCTCCTGGATCCCTCTCTCTCTCTCTGTTTTTTCTCTCTTTTATTCACCGGCGCACATGGCCTCTGTCGCACCGGCTGTTCCTGCCAATCTACCCCCGACCACCAACTCCGGTGAGACACTCGCACTGCCTCACGCTTTCTCTTTCTTCTATGGCCGAAGGTCGATGCGACCCCTCTTGCCCGAGCATGCTCCCTGCACCTCAGCCGAATGGAATCTTTTGCAATGCACCATGCTCATTTGCCCACCTCTCCTCTAACGATAGCTGGAGTATTCCCCCTGCTTGCTTGCGTGGCGTCACTCGCAAGTCCTCCTTCCTCCTTGCTGGCCGCGCGCATATGTGCAAAGGAGAGAAAATGGGCAGGGCTTCTTGTTTCGTTTTATTTATGATGGGCTAAAGAAAGAGAAGGGAAATGGGAAGCTTGATGTAGGAGGGCCGGAAATTCATTAAAAAGAGTGGGCCGGACCTGCCGGCCGGGTTGACTTCATTTTCATTTTTTTTTTTGATATTTTCGTTTGCATTATATATAATTTTTCCTTTTTGTAAATTTATAAATTTTTATATTTTTTGTGGTCCTGAGTAGACTTTTATTCAATCACTAGGGTTTACCCCCAAAAGCCACCCTTCCTACATAGGAAGAGGGAGGCGGAGAATTCCAATTCCTCACTTTCTCACGGGATTGAGGTGTGAATGATTTAGTTTCACAATGAGTTTCAATTCCTATGCTTTCTAAGGAGGTAGGACAAAAGTTTGAGAGTAAGAATTATGATAGAAGTACTGACAAAAAAAAAATTTAGGGTAAAAGTAGATTATGATCAATAAAAAAAAAAAAAAAAGACTTTTATTTTCACAATGAATTAAAGATTATCACTCAATCTTTTTTCCATGATTTATAGTCACACAAAACACTAGAACAATCCAAATGGATTGTAGTGCCAGATACCTATTTGTATTTAGATAAATTTCATGTAATGAGCTCTATTATGAATGGTCTCCAGTCTCAACCCTTTGTGGTGAACCGCACTCTTTGAATTTCATTAAAGACCCCTGGAGCACTTTAGAAAAAGCTTGTCTTCTTATGCAGAAAAAATTAGCCGGCATTAATATGAGATGCCTGTTTGAAATTGAGGGAATATTACTTCAAGGATGAAGAGGGCATAAAAGGTGTTTGTAAGCTAGACTACTTATTAGCCGAATTTCAAAAGCGTATGAAGCGTGCTAGGTATGAGGATTTCATAATCAAACTTGCGTAAGCATACGATGGCTATACCTTTTATCTTCCAGCATTTTTGGATTCCCACGGAAGAATATACCGCGCTGGTATCATGCATTTTATAGAGCGAGATTTATCGAAAAGTCTCGTTCAGTTCGTCTGAAACACACGCCAATTAATCATGAATCAAAATACCAAAAGTACTCAAAATACTAGTCAACCAATCTCATTGACCGGAGACATCCTCGAGGAAGCGAGCCAAAGACAAGTAAGAAGAGCCACCCTCCATCAATGCCTTCTTGCTCTTGTCGCTCACCTCCTTCACCTTCTTCCTCCTCTCCCTGGCCTCCTCGCCCTCCATTAACTTCCTTATCCCTCGCTCTATTTCATCTGCCGTCACCAAGACGTCACTTCTTTTGGTGTTATATTTCCGATAATCCATCTTGATCTCTGCTGTGAGGCCGAGCTCCACCACCAGCTCGAATGCGTTGAATTGTTGCTCCGCATACTGGGGCCATGTGGCCACCGGCACACCGAACCATATGCTCTCTAGGGTGGAGTTCCACCCGCAGTGCGACACGAACCTCCGATGGCTCGATGGGCCAGGACCGCGACCTGCGGGGCCCACCCGATCACTCTCCCGACGCCAGCCGTCTTGTCAACGAACCCCTCGGGCAGGACCTCCGTTGGATCGGCGTAGTCAGAGGGGGCTTCCGACTTGCCCTTTGTTGGTGGCTGCCGTAGGGACCACAGGAAGTGGCGCTTGCTTCGCTCCAGCGCACAAGCAGTCTCTTTCACCTGGTCCTCGTCAAAGCTCCCGAAGCTCCCGAAGCATAGGAACACCACTGACGCATCCGGTTGCTGGTCGAGCCATTCCAGGATCTCAAAACCCTTTTTGCTCTCGACCTCGATGTTCAGTATGGGCCCCACGGGGTAAACTGTGGGCGCTCCAAGGCCCGCCAAGGCCTCCACCGCGCGTGGTTCTAGCTCGGCGAATGTATTTACCAAAATTCCCTTGCTTTCCCTAAACCTCCGGGCGTGGCCCAAGAGTATCAGGCGCTCTTCTTTCATGAGCACTTCTGAGGGCAAGAATTTGGCGGCCGGCAGCGGGTTAGCGAAGCACGGGAAGTCTAGCTCAGCATCAGAACCGTTGAGCCTTGTCAGGTCCATGCGTTGCTCGTCTTGGAGAGACTGGAGGTACAGCATCAGCCCGAGGAATGCCGCACCGGACGGGATGAACACGTACGAAGGGATGCCGAACTCGACGGCCACATCAATCATCGAGGTGCACATCATGTCAACGACAAGCCCCTTGAGCCGTGGCAAGCTGCAGGCGGAGAGGTCCGCGACTGCTTGTCGGACATCGGCTTTGTGGCTCTCCACGAACTTATAGAGGAAGCCCAATGGGGACGTCTCCGGGGAGGGGTTTCGCTGAGGGAGGAGGACGAAGCGGATGCGGGTGGCGACCGAGGCAGTGAACGACTCGACACTGGAGTCGATCTTGGTGTCGAAGGGAAGCTTCATGATGAGGACAGTAACAGAGAGCTGATCATCGCGGTCGATGAGGAGCTTGGCCATCTCAACCATCGACACAAGGTGGCCGATGGCCGGCAATGGGATGAACACGAGCTCGGATGTAGTACTCATGATGACGATGATGCCTTCGAAATTTCTCCTGTTTCCTTACTGAGTTGAATGGTTTGCGGAGATGATAACAAGGTAGAGGAGGCTCTTGGTGACCTCAATTTATGAGTCTTTAATTGAGGAAGCAAACAAAAGGTTGCGGACAGACCAATTGGACTAAGCGACGACGTCATGCTATATAATTATGCGAATATTACCGTAGAGTTTACGTGATCAACCTTTGAAATGAGCTCATTCTATATAATTTATAGAGTTTAATGTGGACCATAAACTCAATTAAATTTTCAAGGCCGAGTCCACCACTCTCATTTTTATTCTTGCTTGGCCGGATGAGCACATGTACGAGGCAGGTGTGGCGTTAGATTAAACATAAAAAAAAAATAATAACACAAATTATTCGGCTAGTTCTTGAATAAGTTTCTAAGTCAAGTTATATTCAGAACTTTTTGATCTGACAAATTAATATCTAAGTATGATGATTTTTAGAATAAAGTTTGAATCAATTCACTCCAAGAATATCATCTGGAAATTCTATCATTAGAAGCATAAATTCTTATGAAAGATTTTGTCATTCTTCAAAATATATTTGGAGGTTTTCTCAACATCCTCAAGTGCTAAGGACATCAAGAAGTGCATCAATATACATATCCAATGTAGAAGTTGGATGACAAGTCATGCTCAATGTCTAGTTGCTCCAGACGCTGGGCCAATAATTCATTCCTTGATCTTGAATCTATCTATATGATGTTTGAGAAAGAAATAGTTTGCCATACTCCTACGAGAGAATTATTGAAAAAGTTCTAAATTTATTATAATCGTATCAATTCAATCTTAAACTTTTTTTTTATTGACTTAGTCATAAACCTTTTGCAATTGTGACAATTTAATCCATTTAGCCAATTTTGATCATCTAACTCTGATATAGATAATTTTTAATAATTTTTTTTTTGAATTTTTTGTTAATTTTTTATTTTTATTAATAACACATCGAATCAAGGATTGAAGAAATTTCTTGGTCCCCGGGTTACATCTTGCGCTGCGTATTAAAACTACTCCTCCACTTTGACCGCGGTACCGCATTCATCCCCCCTTGATGTCCAAGTATTACTATTTATTCCCCATTCTAAAAAGTCAAAAGAACACCATGCGCATTGACGAACCAATATTTATTTTTAAAAAGAATTAACTAAACTACAAAGTTAGATCTATTAAGAATAGGGCGTAAAAATATTATTAATATGTCACATCACCACATCCACGTAGATTGAACATGTCAATATTGATTTTCTTTTTTTGTGTGAATAAAACGGTCGAAAAGTAACAACTACTAGCATTACATGAACTGTATCATGTTACAAGAGCTTATGCTCTTTGAAGTATCTTAAACATCATCCCCTTAAACTTGAGCATATAAGATTTTGCCTTTAGTCATCTTTATCTTTATTGCATCCCATTTATCTCATGAGATGTTGACGTGCATGGGATTCGATCTACCAACCATTAAATGCAACCTTCCTCGTAAAACCGTCTCATCTGATTAGTAGGGATGGGCTGTCACACCCCAACCCTCGAGCATGTGGCAACCCCTGTCCTCTTGCAGTCATTTGATTTGCAACTCCCCAAGATTCATCGCCAACCGTTATTTTTATCTTTTAATTAAACGCATACGGAAGCGAATCACAATCCCCAGTCAATTACAAAAGTAGGGATAGTAAGAAAACCCAACAAGAATACATTCAAAAATACTGCTTTATTTATCTACTGATTAACCCTAGGAAGTTTATAAGTACAAGCCCTTACCATGGGCATCATCCTATTGAGCCAATGAAACCAACAAGTCAGGGTTAATCTACTCCCTTAAAAAACGGCCATGAGCCGTTACACACGTCAATCCTCCATTCTACGGACTTGAAAATGGTTATTCAATAACCAGTGAGATAAAATCTCAGTAAGTCAAAATCCTAAGCCTTGATTAGGAATTTCACTCACCTCGAGGGTAGTTTAATCATGCAACCTAGTTCCAGCAAACATGACATACCACACCTCAAGCAGCATTATCAAACGACAGTTCAATAAGTAGATGCAAACACATGTGACCTACCTGGCCTTGGCACACGCAACTTGCAGAAACTGTCAATCACCTCATAACAATAATAAGATGCATGTAAATAATCACAGCATAGCATAACTTTCTCATATTTCAATACCCACACATGCTCCGATTATTACGATTCTCTAGGCCACGGCACAATCTTATGGTGGGCGGTCAACTGGTCGTAGACCAAGCATCGTCCTCACCCATGAGGCACGGCGACGTCATGAGCTCTCCCCCACTAACGGTATTCCCTATGGAGCATAGGGCTCGCTCACTACCACAACCTCCCATCTGACTACTGTTAGGCGACCCAATGGTCACGGCACAACCCCAATGGGATTGGCGGTCATCCGGCTCAACCGGACTATCAACTTTAATCTGACCATGCAACACATCAGCAAACAATTTATTTTTGTATTTGCTTTTGCTTGGTCGTGAATGCAACATAATTCATGCTCATGTGACATGTTATTGCAGTTGACACACATATAATGAATATATTAGTGTCCGGCAGTCACGTATAACAGTAGCATTCCAATCACTCACGAAAGTTGCAATAATCAACAGTTCAAGTCACAGTTTGTCAATCAATTCCAACCAATCAACATCACGATACTTGCACACTTTTCCAAATAATCACGTATTTCAATAACTACTAGTACCCAACCACGTGTCTTAATATTTAATAATAAATAAACGTGTGTCCTCACGACAACAACAATCAACTATTCCCAATAATACTTAATTATCCCAAAATAAGTATAAACTATAATTATACACAAAGATACTCATTTAAGAAGCATATAATACTATAGTTGATTGTTCCGATAAAATAATTTAAGTCCCACAAAATACTTATAATTATTTTCCAATCACATAATTAATTACCCAACCCAAATAATTTCATTTAATAAAAATTTTCTTTAATAAAAAAAAATGTCATTTAATAATGTAGTATATAAATACTATTGACATTAGAAAATTAGACCATAGTAATTTTCCCACAAAATTACTCAATTAAAATCATTTCCCATAAATAATCACAATTAATTATTTTCCCCAAAAATAATTAATTTCAGAAATGAATAGTAATAACAATATTAATAATTCGAAATTATAAAATATTTAATTAATTCCGAAAATAATAATAATATTTATTAATAATAACCATGGTTATTATTCTAACCTAACTACAGTTAATTAACCCAACTATGGTTAACTAACCCAACCACGGTTACTTTAATCTAACATCAGTTACTTTAATCTAATCGCGGTTACTTTAATCTAACCTTAGTTACTTTAATCTAACCGCGGTTACTTTAATCTAACCTCAGTCACTTTAATCTGACCGCGGGTACTTTATTCTAACCATGATTAACACTAAGCAAGATTAATCAATAATATTCTTTTGTTAATTAACCATCATCCAAAGCATTAATCAAAGATTAAACTAATTAAATTACTCCTAAACAAGATTAACCCATAACTAAGGGATTAGGAAATTGACTTACGGTTTAGTGATTCTGACGACACGGGCGCGAGGGCGGAATTTGATTTTCCGTCGGGCTGTCCAATCTAATTCAGGGGCAAGGGCGACGCGCGGCTACTTCTGAAACATCGAGACAAGCGGCGATGAAAATTGGTTTCGACAATGGTGAGACCGAGAAGCAGATGGCGGTGAACGAGCGGCTTGGATGGCTCGAAACGGCTCGGATGGGGACAACGGTGCGCAGTGGCTGGACGGCACAACAACGGTGAGTGATGGTGCGGCAATTTCAGACGATGGATTGTCCGAAGGAAAGAAAAAGAGAGGGGGCGGCTTCGGTTCTGGGGAGGGGGAAATGCGTGCAGAATGAGGGAGGGGAGAGAGAGAAGTCAACGAAAAGGGGGAGGGAAAAGAAAACTTGCGGAGGAAGGAGGGGGGCGGCCAACGTGGGGAGAAAGAAAAGAAAAAGAAAAAGAAAATAGAATAGGACAAAACAAGATTCTAAAAAGGGGTATTTTGGTCTTTTTATCCCTGAAGCACAAATTTCCAAATATTTAGCTCAAAAACTTAGCTTGTTGAATCATTTTCCAATAATTTCGGTCTTACCGATAAATTCGAAAATCAATGAGGCAATGTCCAATATTTTAGTGTTGACATCCTTAAAAGTTTGATACCCGATACCTAATTGAAATTCTTGATTAAAATCGATCAATCGCAACTTTAGTACGACCTAACTTTCGGGCAGTGTTTAGGGGTTCTCGCGCGTTCGACCCGTGGTTGATAGCTTTTCAATCTACGATCATGCATTCAAATTAAGGCGATCTCGATTATCATGTAATCACGAGGGGTTAATTGCTCACACTGAGTATATAACTAAAAGGAAATCGGTTTAATGTCGTTCGTAATTAATATCGAAGTCATGCGGAATCACCCGCAATCCGACCTCATATTTTTGCCGAATCGATTTATTTCCGTTCGCTAATTAGCCTGCAACAATGTAGTATTATTCCTTTTTGATCCTTATGATCGAGCAGCATATCCCTGATTAAATTCATTAGTTGTACGTGTATCGATCCTTAATTGCCTTGCCGAACAGTTAGTTAACTCATGAGGGGCCAACTTAGAGTAAACATAACTAATAATGCATTGATAAAATAACCATTTCATCTATTCCGGAATGGGTTGAAATTCAGGATGTTACACGGGCGATGAGCACTTATGTTGTACTTTTACTCGGTCCATGAAGCTGCAGGCCGCCCGTTTCCTCTTGTAATAAACATAAAGCAATTTTTTTGTTTTTTGAAAAAATATGAAAATCCTTTTGCGTTTCATGTGGGGTCAAACCAAAGTTACATTCCTCAAGTGAAGGTTCAATTTTGCTAATCCCTAATGGGATTTTTTTTTTTTTTTGGTTGGGATTAGTGCGTTGGAAGTATCAAAACTTGCAACAAAGGTGAATCTAGTTTTAAAACTTTAAAAAAAAGTAATTAAGTCTTAAAACTTATCAGAAATTACAATTAAATTTTATAACTTTTAAAAAGTACAATCAAATTTTAAAACTTGTTATCAAGTCCTTAAGTTAAGTGCACTTTTTGAAACATTTAGAATTCAATTGTATTTTTGTGATAAATTTTAAGATTTAATTATATTTTTTGAAAGTTTAGGATTCAATCGCACTTTTGTGACACGTTTTAGAATATCTAATGCATTTATCTCATCCCTAATGCTTTACACACTTCACTTTCAAAAGCAGGATTGAGAATAGCACTGGAGGAGAAAGCAAGAGCAAAATGGAATCCATGTATACTTGGAGATGAAGGAAGGATGGTTGCCGCTCAATTAGTTCTATTTGAACATTTTATATATCGTCTTTATCTTTGCATGGTTCCACTTAAAACATGTCAATCAATATGATTTAGGATTTTGTTAGCATAATAGTCTTTGAACTATCGCGAGAATAACAACTTGTCATGAGTCATGAATTTTTGAAGGAGTGGATTCCACAATAATTTATAATTATTTGTTACTTGGTTTTTTGTAGTCTAAAATAGAATATTATTTTCACAGCAAATTAAAATTATCATCTAATCATTTCTCCATAGTTTAGAGTCACAAAAAACACTAGAACAATCCAAATGGATAGTAGTCCCAGTTATGCAGAAACACTCATGCTAAGAAATCATAGAATCAAAATACTAACGGTACTCAAAATACTAGTCAAACAATCTCCTAGCTAACTAGAGGCTCGTCGGCTACGGACATCCTCAATGAAGCGACCCATAGACAAGTAAGAAGAGCCACCCTCCACCAAAGCCTTCTTGCTCTTGTCGCTCGCCTCCTTCACCTTCTTCCTCATTTCCTTTGCCTCCTCGCGCTCCATTAACCTTCTTATCCCTCCCTCTATTTCGTCCGCAGTCACGATGCTTTCACTTCCTTTCAGGAGATCTCTCCGATAATCCATTCTTGATCTCCGCCGTGAGGCTGAGTTCTATCACCAGCTGGAATGCATTGAACTGCTGCTCCGCATACTGGGGCCATGCAGCAACCGGCATGCCGAACCATATGCTCTCTAGGGTGGAGTTCCACTCGCTGGGGGACATGAACACTAGTGGTGTGCATGGTCCGGGTAGGCGGTTCCTACTCTAGAACCGGAAACCGCCTACTAAGGACTAGTTCCAAAAAATCGGATCCGGGAACCGCGTGTTGGTTCCATGGATCCACTCGATAACCGGACCGCCGGTCCAGTCCGGTTCATGGGTGGATCCATGGAACCGGTCTCACAAGTGGGTGAAGAAAAGAAGCACCACTGGACACATATCGAAAATATGGTCTACTTAGAGATTTTACAAATGTTCTCACGCTTTTTTCTTTACCTCTCTTGATAGGTTGTCTCAAATAGAACAATAAGAATTATAAACATGGGGCTTTAAAATTTTAAATTTTTTTCAACCAAAAAAATTATTTTTTATAATAAAAATTAATATATACTATTATTATAATACCAGGTTCGATCCGGGTGGGCGAGTGGGCGGATCGAACCATGGGCCAAGATCGGACCGGTACCCACCGGTTCCACTTATTGGCAACCGGGAACCGGGCCAGTCTTTTAGGAACCACCGGGTTACAGCCGATTTTGGGTGCCAGGGCGGTTTGGACGGGTCTCGGTTCTTTTGCACACCCCTAATGAACACTCCAATGGCCCGATGGGCTAGGATTGCGACCTGTGGGGCCCAAGAATATCCGGCTTTCCCTAAACTTATGGGCGTGGCCCAACAATATCCGGCAGTCTTCTTTCATGAACATTTCTGCTGGCAAGAATTTAGCGGCCGGCAGCGGGTTAGCGAAGCACGGGAAGTCCAGCTCAGTATCAGAGCACTTAGAGCCTTGTCAGGTCCATGTGTTGCTCGTCTTGAAGAGACTGGAGTTACAGCATCAGTCGGAGGACCGCCACGCCCGACAGGATGAACACGTATGAAGGGATGCCAAACTCGACGGCCACATCAATCATCGAGGTGCAGAACATGTCAATGACGAGCCCCTTGAGCTGTGGCAAGCTGCAGGCGGAGAGGTCGGCGATGGCTCCTCGGACATCGGCTTTGTGGCTCTCCACGGATTGATTGAGGAATACCATCGTGGATGTCTCCGGGGAGGAGGATGAAGCAGATGCGGGTGGCGACGGAGGCAGTGAACGACTTGACAGTGGAGTCAATCTTGGAGTCGAAGGGAAACTTCATGATAAGGACAGTAACAGAGAGCCGATCGTTGCGGTGGACGAGGCGTCTGGCCATCTCCACCATCAACGCCAGGTGGCTGGGGGCCGGAAATGGGATGAACACGAGCTCGGATGTACTACCCATGATGACGATGATGCTTTCGAAATTTCTTCTTTTTCCTTACTGAGTTGAATGGTTTGCGGAGATGATAACAAGATGGAGGAGGGCTCTTGTGGACCTCAATTTGCGATTCTTTAGTCAGTGGTAATTGAAGAAGCGTACAAAAGGATGCGGATGGATCAATAGGACGAGGCCACGACGTCATGCTGATTTGCGGCCTCCGTCGCCGTTTGGATCTTCTTAAGTTTAATTATTGCTCGCAATCCGTTTGCTCCTCGAAAAATTCTAAAATCACCCCGGCGCATGTCAACCAGTGCATCCGAAGATCGCTAACGAGTTCTACGGGAGAGAAGTAAGATCTAAGAGAATAGAAATTGGATTGGCTTACATGCCTTCGATACACTTTAAAAATTATTTCATGCAAAAAGGTTCTAAGATTTATATCAAAATCAGTATATGTAAATACATATGTGAGTATTATCGTGAAATTTACATGATCAATAGTGTAAATGAGCTCATTCTATATGATTTATAGACCATATGATATCCTTTCGATCGAGAAGCTATTGCATGATATTTACCTTTCAATTACTGATTGTCATGACAATATGATCTGGAGCAGCGTTTGATAGCTTGTATTACAAAGTAGAATCGGCGGATTGAGTAGAAAAGATAGCCTTATATCCTACATCTTATATTGTAATCTCAAAGATGATGAACGAGGGTTTGTATTTCATGTGGACAAACTTACCATGAACTTGAAATGGAGGGAGAGATTCAACGATATTCAAGAGCAGTTAACACTTAATTTTCGTGTGAAGATCTCTCATGCACTTCATAAAATGGAGGGTTTCAATTTCCTCTATAACGAGGGAATTTGATCCCTAAAAAAATATCGATATTGTAAAATTTTGCAAATGCATTCTTTATTTCACTTATTTGATTTTAGATATTAAAGATATTTTGTTTATGATTAACATTTGCTCATCGAATAAAATATAGTTCGGCTCCGTCCTTGCTCCATTTTAGGCTCATTGGGCAGAGCTTGTGGCTGGCTAGCTCACACAAGCTTCGGCCCTCGTCGCCATTGCATTTTGTTCCCATATTCCCTGTATGTTGTGCTGTGAGACCCCTAAGGCACATTCAAGTTTCGATTGAGCCGGAAACCTTAGAATTCAGTAGCGCACCTCAACTATTCGATGAATAGCATTGAATCCCAATTCTTTTCATAGAAACCCAAACGTCACTATTCGTTTGGCTTTTGACAGTGTGTCTGGTTTGCGGGTTTACGAACGTTTGATTCGGCTCAGCGGAGAGCAACACCGGTTTCCTTTGAGTTGCTTGCTAATGCACCGGCGATACTAGAAACCATTGGCCGACTAATGTCCAACGGTGACCAGTGTTAGTCAGACTGGACAACCGATGCCGGACAATGGTCTAGCAGTGGCCCGAACATCGACAGAGGCTCACTGCAGTGTTGGTGCTGTTTCTGAAAGAAAAGCCGCAGGGAGTTCCTTCGGGAAGAAGAAGACGTGGAGAAGAGAAAATAAATAAAGACAAAAATTAAAAAGGTAAAAAGATAAATAAAAAATTGAAAAATTGAAATAGTAAACAAAAAAAATAGAAATAGAAAATGGGCTGTGATTTTAGGTTGGCCAGTGGGCTGGTGCGTCAAGAGCTGAGATAAAAGGTTGGGCTGAGAGCAAAAAATTGGGAATTGGCTATTTTTATAAAAGGATTTTTGTGGGCCTTTTTGGTTAATTCTTGATGGACTTAGGGCTGGCCCAATTTGTTTTTAGTCCAACCCGAACCCAACCGATAAGGTCCAAGTCTGTTCAGCAGGGCCGGGTCTCTTGACCCGGTCCGATTTCTTCTTTTAAAAAAAAATTAACAAACGCAAAAATTCAAAAAATATAAAAGAATATTGAAAAATTAAAAAAATCATTAAATTTCAAAATTTCAAAAAATTCATGGAAAATTAAAAAACCTCAGAAATTATAATATATATAAATAAATGTCTATTTTAGAAAAATTCGAAAAATATTAAAAAATATTAAAAATCCTCAAAAATCTTTAAAATTCCAAAAAATTCCAATTTTTTAGAATTAAAATTAGAATTTCCTGAAGAGTTTAAAATAGTTATTGGACAATCTTCTCCTAAGAGGTGTGGGAAAATCATTGGTTTAAAATTGTGCTCAAAATTGAACAAGCCCTTATAACTTCACCTTAGAGTTTTTAATTGTCCTTAGATACAATTGCCATTGATTGCGCGCTTTCGATGTAATGATTATGGTTTCCCCTTAGTCTACTTAGGATTTTCATTTATTTAACTCTTAGTGCCAAGTGCTTATTTTCTTTTGCAATTTATTTAATGTTTCCTCTGGTTGTTGATTGTTATTTGGATGATTGCGCACTTACATGATTACCTGACATATTAGTTGATAAGTTAAAAATCAATTCAAATTGCCTAACAATTTTTTTTTTGAATTGAACAAGATTAGGTACCAAAAGAATACTAATTGGTTAATTAGTGTAATCAAGTCACTGACCCTAGATTTTCTGGTTTTGTAGGAAGTGAGGCACGGTCCATGCCTCGCTTGATTTATACTTGATCCCAATAGGCTAGTGGTGACTTTTTATCAGAAAATTTGTATGAACAATCCAATGTCACACGAGGTATGGGTTTAGGAGAGCCTATGTCTAACTGAGGGTCCTGGATCTATCATTTAGACAATACCCTTAAACCTATATTTCTTTTCTCCTAGAGACGAAAAAAAATAGGCCGCAACACCTATTAGCTAGATTTTACTAGAGAATCAATTAGCAGTTTGTGACTTTTCTCAAGAATGTGTGATCACATCTCTTTGATCTCACATAATCACTCTAAATAACCTTTCAAATATTATAATTTGAGTTCACAGAGACTAGTATGAAAATGTCAAGGCCTTCTTTTAACTTTGGAATTATAGACTTCAAAACTTGTATTTTAATCAGCACCATAATCTCATTTTAAACTCCTCGATTTCCAAACTAATCGTTGGACAATACTTTAAAGATCATTCATTCGATCAGCCCATTGAATTTGAATGATATGAGAAGATTTGATGTTATTTGGATTACAAGACTAGAATTTCCCTTGATTTTGTTACCCATACAATAGAGGTTGTGTTTCCATAAGTAGAGTTCCTAGTTAGGAAAGAATGTCTCGTCTCTAAATAATTGTCAATCCAATCCCACAATCTTGCAACAAGAGGATTACATTAATACTTATCCTTCATGGATAGACAATTAGGTTGCGTATGAAAACACTTTTGTTTCTTTATTTTTTTTGTTTGCGAGAACAACTTTGGAATAAAAATTCATTTGGTAACGTAATTTCATTTTTTTATTTCTGGAAAAAATTTCTACCCCAAAAATATGTTTGGAATAGAAATCATAAATTAAAATATCTAACTTCTCTATTTTTGGAATAAAAGTGAAAAATAATGTTTTTTCTTATTGCCTGCTCTTGTCATTGCTCGAATACCCACCTACCTGCCCCCATTGGCCGACGACCCCCTAAATGTGGCTACTGCTGCTCACCAGTCATTGCCCACCCCCGCCAATCATTGATTGCCTCTTGTCGGCCTCTCGCACACCTCCGCCAGTCGCTAGCCGCCCCTTGCCAATTGTCGGCCAACTTTCATCATTGATTGTCGACCCTCTACATGTCGCCACTAATCGCTAGTCACCATCAGCTGCCACCGATTGTCAGTCGACCACCCACCCGCTTGTCCCTCACCACGTCCTCTGTCAGTCACCAGCCAGTACCCGCTTCTCCATCAATCGTTGGTCGCCATCGCTGGTTGCCCCCGACCCCCGCATGCTAGGCCTCGTCGCCACTCACCACTCATCCCCCACCAATCGTTGCCGTTGCTAGTCACTGCTGATTGCCCCCACCCCCAGCATGCCGCCACCGGTCACCAGTTGCTGCTGTCAATTGTTGTTGGCCCCCCATTGCCACCGGGAATGAGAAATTTTATATTGTTACTAAATAAATTTCTATTCCGATAATAGAAATTTTATATTAGCATCAAATGCCTATTTTACTTCAGAAACTTGTCAAAGGAATAGAAATGGAGAAATCAATTTGTTAGGAAAATCCCTTATGATATTTTGAAGATGACAAAATAAATCAAATGCTACTAACTTATGCTTTTGAGTCTGGATGAAGCAAATGCAGGAACTTCAGTCTAACAGATTTTGAGTCTGTCCGTACTAGACGCAGATTTAAGTCTGACCGTACCAGACTGAGATTTAAGTCTGACCGTACCAGACTAAGGGATTTTCCGTCCCAACGCATACCGGAGGCGAAAATCTAGGCGGACTCGGAATGGAACTACAGGATCAGATCACCAACGGTCATATGATTTTCACTTACCATATTTATATTGATCAACAAGATCAATCATCAGACAACTTCCAAAGAAGGATGAAACACTTATGGAAGCCCGGATTCTGATTGTATGGGCGAGTAGAATCCAAGGGGATCCAATCTACCTCCAACGGTCAAAAAGACTTGCCTTATAAAGTCTGTCCAGGAAAGGGAAGACGGAACTCTCACGGAAAGAGCCAACGGTCGAGTGTGGCTTGGAGAGTATATAAGGATAGGATGAAACCTAGGAGACAAGGGTGGATAAATATATTCCAATTCTTCACTAGTTGTTTGAAAAAGAGCGTAATTGAGTGATCCTAGTGAATTACCAAAAAGAGTGACTTTGTGAGACATATCATCACCAAGTGCTAACACTCAAGAGTGTGTAATCACCTTTGATCACATAGTGAAATCCAGTCTATTGGCTGATCGCCTGGAGAGTGGACGTAGGCTTGACAAAAGCCGAACCACTATAATTGCGTTTGCAATCTTCTCTACTCTCTATTTAATTTCTGTTTGTAGATTGCAAAATATTGTTATTGCTTGCGCATAAAATTCCTCTACACCTATTCACCCCCCCTCTAGGTGTTAATACTAGTTTCTAACAATTGGTATCAGAGCCTCGTGCTCAGTATCTTGAAGTGTTTATTACTTGAGCTAAAGATCTTTCATGGCTAGTATTTTTGCACCAAGTCTGATTGAGGACGAAGCATCACTGACCACCTTACTTTGATGGGAAAGAGTACAATGTCTGGAAAAACAATATGAAGGCATTCCTAAGATCTAAGGATCTGTTGGAATGGGATGTTGTTGAGAAAGGAATCAATCCTAATGTTGTATCGGCATCTACTAGAAAAGAGGATGGCGAAACGCTTCAATCATCTGTTACTCTATCTCAAAAAGAGATAACAAAAGAGAAGCTTTAGATGCAAAGGCTATCTACTCTCTTTACTGTGCTTTATCTCCTAATGAGTATAATCGAATTTCCTCTTGTGAAACAGCGAAGGAAGTATGGGATAGGTTGCACATTACCTATAAAAGGACCGATCGTGTAAAAGAGACCAAAGTAAATATTTTACTTGGTCAATATGAATCATTCAAGATGAAATAGGGGGAGTCCATAGGAGATATGTTTAGCAGATTTACTGATATAGTAAATGGGCTTGCATATCAAGGACAACCTATCCCAGGACCAATGAAGGTCAACAAGCTCTTGAGAGGATTATCGAAGGATTGGAACAACGTCAAGACTTCAATTCGTGAGACGTTGAGGATTTCGCCTTTATCTGTTGATGAACTTATTGGAACTTTGCAATCTTATGAAGCGAAACGTATAAATGATGAAGATCCAGAAGGTAAGAAGTTAATTGCTTTAAAATCTAATGCTGATTTTAATGAGGCAGATTTTGAGGAAGATAAAAAGGATGACGATGAGGAGATGAGGTCGTTGATCAAAAAATCTGAACACCTTGTGAGAAAAAGAAGCAATTCGAAAGGGAAGAAGTCCACAAAGAAAGCCGAAACGTGGAGCGACATCGAGTGTGAATCCAGCGATGATGAGGATTTATGCTTAATGGCGGGCATTGAATTTGAAGAAGACGAGGTAACATGTTCAAATCTTATTCTTGATGATGATGATCCTTTTGAAGAGTTATGCGCAGAACATAAGAAAGCGTTGAAGAATATCTCTAAATTGAGAGAGAAAAATTCTACAAGTGAGATCAATAATGATTTTCCAAAAGTAAAGGAGAGGTTGCGGCACAAACCTTCGATCCACCATTATCGAAGTCATTTTGGTAAGCAATTTGTGAAGCCTATTGGATCTCAATATTTTAATTGCTCGAATTATGGTGATCATAATCACTTTAAGCAACAATGTCTACTTGATTGGAAGAAATCCAAGTCAATCAATTGGAAATTTGATGCTTCCTCTAACCGAAATGGACCCAAATTCATTTGGGTACCGAAGAAAAGATAAATTATTTTCTTGCAGGTAATAAAGGTAAGGAAGTGAGAATTTTTTTTTTTTTTAATGTGCATAATGTTCTTTCTATGCTCCAGTTGATTCATATTTTATAATAATTATAGTTTATAATTGGTTATATTATAGGAAGAATCGTGTGATTAATTTGATATCCTGCTTAGAGATAATCATGATTATTTGATCGGATTTTATGCTCTCTTATTCTATTATATTTTTGCAAAGAAAAAAATTTGTCTTACAAGATATTATACAAGATAGGAAAGCATTATTGAATTTTTATGAAAATTTCCTATTTGTGCTCTAACGTGAAGGACAGATCCAAATTCATGAATACCGAAAAGGAAATGAGTTCATTGCAGGAAATTATACAAGGGAAGTACGTTTGCAGTCTCTGCATATCACGGTATAATCAAAGGACATATTTAGGCGAAGATCAACAAGGATCATCTTTAATTCAATGGTATATTTTAAATATACATACCTTGGGCAAATTTGATCCGCAAATTGAAGGAAGATTAAATTTGAGGCGAGTTTGATTGAAGAAAACAAACTTCTACCTCAAATTTCAAAAGCAAGAGAATAGTGCAATTGTCATTGCTACAAAGGAAATAAAGGGATGCCATTCTATTCAACGTGCACAAGCTATGATAAGTATTATCGTAAATACTGTCATGAGGACAGGGGGAGAAAGTGTATATAAAAGAAAGGGGAGAATTGTGATCATTTCGAAAAGGCAACAAATTGAGGGGGAGCATTGATTAATTATGGCAGATTTTTTTTTTAATTGATCTTGATCATGATTACTATGGAAAGAAAAGGTAAAGTGTGTTCTACATAATTTGGTAAGTATATCATACATTTCTTTCCTTGGCAGATTTTTGTTGATATATATATGAGCTATATTGAATATTCTTTATGTTCATATCAACATGATATCTTTAAAGTTTGTTTTTCATGCCTAATACATTTTTAAAGATATTATGTGAATTTATTCTCCACGTGACACCCTTTTTAATTATTATCGCCTTTTGATTATGACAAAAAGGGGGAGGAAATATGTATATGCATATGTGCTAATTGATTTATATTATTTAGTGCATAATATTGAGCTGCAATTATTTCAATAAATTCTTTTGCTCAATTTTGGAGATTGCATTATGTGTTTATGATGCTTTGATTTATCAATATATTTAAAAGCATAATTGCATATTCAGAGATTGTTTTGTCATCATCAAAAATGGGGAGATTGTTAGGAAAATCCCTTATGATATTTTGAAGATGACAAAATAAATCAAATGCTACTAACTTATGCTTTTGAGTCTGGATGAAGCAAATGCAGGGGAACTTCGATCTAACAGATTTTGAGTCCGTCCGTACTAGACGCAGATTTAAGTCCGACCGTACTGCATCGAGATTTAAGTCGACCGTACCAGACTAAAGGGATTTTCCGTCCGAACGTACTGCATCGAAAATCTGGCGGACTCGAAATGGAACTACGGGATCGGATCACCAACGGTCATATGATTTTCACTTACCATATTTATATTGATCAACAAGATCAATCATCGACAACTTCAAAGAAGGATGAAACACTTATGGAAGCCCGGATTCGATTGTATGGGCGAGTAGAATCCAAGGGGATCCAATCTACCTCCAACGGTCAAAAAGACTTGCCTTATAAAGTCTGTCCAGGAAAGGGAAGACGGAACTCTCACGGAAAGAGCCAACGGTCGAGTGTGGCTTGGAGAGTATATAAGGATAGGATGAGACCTAGGAGACAATGGTGGATAAATATATTCCAAGGCTGATTCAATTCTTCACTAGTTGTCTGAAAAAGAGCGTAATTGAGTGATCCTAGTGAATTACCAAAAAGAGTGACTTTGTGAGACATATCATCACCAAGTGCTAACACTCAAGAGTGTGTAATCACCTTTGATCACATAGTGAAATCCAGCCTATTGGCTGATCGCCGGAGAGTGGACGTAGGCTTGACAAAAGCCGAACCACTATAATTGCGTTTGCAATCTTCTCTACTCTCTATTTAATTTCTGTTTGTAGATTGCAAAATATTGTTATTGCTTGCGCATAAAATTCCTCCACACCTATTCACCCCCCCTCTAGGTGTTAATACTAGTTTCTAACACAATTTATGGCCAAAAATTAATTTCTAGAATAGAAAATCTACTGTGCTTGCCCTCAATTTAAAGAAGGATGGAAATTCGGGCCAATTACTATTGATTGCGCTTCTCATAATCCATGCTGATTATAAAGATCTCAAATGTTTTTGTAACATCTGAAGATATATGTTGTCATGACAAAGCTTGCACAAACTTTACTCTTGTCGTCATATAACTCAATTGTCATGATGCAACAATGTTTTAGACATAGAGAATCACAACTTCTTAAATAAATTTTGAAGTCTGATGATATTCAAAACAAAGTCTAAACCAATTTACTCCAAGAATATCACCTTGAAATTATGTCATCATAATCATAGATGTGTACGAAAGCTTTTGTCATTCTTCAAAATATTTTTGAAGGTTTTCTCAACATCATCAAGTTCTAAGGACACCAAGAAGGGTGTCGATATAAAGGTTGAATGTAGAAGTTGGATGACAAGTCATGGTCAATGTCCAGTTACTTCGGATGTTGCAGGCCAGATCAATAATGCATTCCTTGATCTCGAATCTGCCTTTATGGTGTCTGAGAAAGAGATAGGTTGCCATACTCCTATGGGCTGCCCTTATGGCGTTCGAGAAAGAAATAGGTTGCCATACTCCTATGGGAGACTTAATAAACAAACTGTAAACCTATTATAATTGTGTCAATTTAGTCATAAACTTTTTGCATTTATGACAATTCAATCCATTCGGTCAATTTTGGCTAGTTAGAGTCGGTTGATGTCATATGGACAATTTTTTATAATTTTTTGTTTTATTTTTTCAAATTTTTAATTAATTCTTTATTTTTATTAATGATGCATCCAATCAAGGATTGAGGAAATTTCTTGATCCCCAGTCCAGGTCAAAATCTTGCTGTGCATATCAAAACTACTCCACTTTAACCGCGGCACCGCATTCATCCCTCCTTGATGTCCAAGTGCTAGTATTTATCCCCCATTCTATAAAATCAAAAGAACACCATGTACATTGACGAAGTAATATTTGTTTTAAAAAATAATTTACTACATACAAAGTCAGATTTATTAAGAATGACATATAAAAATATTATTAATATGTCACATCACTACTACATAGATTAGACTTATATCTCGATATTGATATGTTTTTTGTGAATAAAATGGTTGGAATGTAACAGCTACTGTCATTTGTGTGAACTATATCGTTTATGTGATAGTATGTTCTTTGAATTATTGTGCAGTCTCGAACATCATTTCCTTAAACTCGAGCATGTTAGATTTTGCCTTTAGTTCTCTCTATTGCATCTCATTTATCTCACGAACGGTTGACCTACATAGGAATCGATCTACCAACCATTAAATGCAGCTTTCCTTGTAAAACCTTCTCATCTGATGAGTAGCGACGGGGCGATCAGCACTTATTATTTTACTCGGTCCATGAATATGCAAGCCGCTGGTTTCCTCTCATAATAAACAAAAAGATAAAATAAAATAAAATAAAATGTGAAAGTCCTTTGCGTTCCATGTGGGGGTCAAACCAAATCTTACATTCCTCATGTGAAGGATCAATTTTGCTGATCCCTAATGCTTTTCGCACTACACTTCCAAAAGCAGGAATGAGAATAGCCCTGGAGGTGAAAGCAAGAGCAAAATGGACTCCATCTATACTTGGAGATCAAGGAGGGATGGCTGCCGGTTCAATTAATTCTGTTTGAACACTTTCTATACCTTGCCTTTACCTTTGTATGGTTCCACTTAAAACACATCAATCAACATGGTTTAGGGCTTTGCTATATAATAGTTTTTGGTTTACCGTGAGAATAACAACTTGTTTTAAGCCACGGATTCTTGAAGGAATAAGGTTCACAATAATTTATAATTATTTATTATTTGAAATTTGTAATTTAGAATAGATTGTTCTTCTCATAGTGGATTAAAAATGATCATCTTGTCATCTCTTCATGGTTTATAATCACACGAGACACTAGAACAATCCAAATGGATTGTAGTCCTATATATGCTGAAACACACAAGCCCGATAATCGTAGAATCAAAATACCAACTGTTACTCAAAATACTAGTAAACCGGCCTCCACCTTCAAAGCTATTCGGATGCTCATTGACTGGTGACATCCTCGATGAAGCGACCCAAAGACAAGTAAGAAGAGCCACCCTCCATCATAGCTTTCCTGCTCTTCTCGCTCGCCTCTTTCACCTTCTTCCTCCCCTCCTCGGCCTCCATTAACCTTCTTATCCCTCTCTCTATTTCATCTGCCATCACGATGCTGTCGCTACCTTTGATGATATCTTTCCGATAATCCATCTTGATCTCTGCCGCGAGGCCAAGCTCCCCCACCAGTTGGAACGCATTGAACTGTTGCTCCGCATAATGGGGCCACGTGGCGATTGGCACGCCGAACCATATGCTCTCTAGGGTCGAGTTCCACCCGCAGTGTGACACGAACCCTCCAATGGCCTGATGGGCAAGGATCGCAACCTGTGGGGCCCACCCGATCACTCTCCCGACTCCGGCTGTCCTGTCAATGAAACCCTCGGGCAGGACCTCTGCGGGATCCGCGTAGTCACAGGGGGCTTCCAACTTGCCCTTTGCCGGTGGCCGCCGTAGGGACCACAAGAAGCGGCACCTGCTTCGCTCCAACGCACAAGCAATCTCCTTCACCTGGTCCTCATCGAAGCTCCCGTGGCTCCCGAAGCATAGGAACACCACTGACGCATCCGGTTGCTGGTGGAGCCAGTCCAGGATCTCAAAACTCGTTTTGCTTTCAACCTCGATGTTCAGTATGGGCCCCACGGGGTAAGCTACGGGCGCTCCAAGGCCCGCCAAGGCCTCCACCGCGCGTGGTTCTAGCTCGGCGAATGTATTTACCAAAATTCCCTTGCTTTCCCTATACCTCCGGGCGTGGCCCATGCATATCTGGCGGTCTTCTTTCATGAGCAGTTCTAAGGGCAAGAATTTGGCGGCCGGCAGCGGGTTAGCGAAGCACGGGAAGTCCAGCTCAGCATCAGAGCCGTTGAGCGTTGTCAGGTCCATGCGTTGCTCGTCTTGGAGAGACTGGAGGTACAGCATCAGCCCGAGGAATGCCGCGCAGGACGGGATGAACACGTACGAAGGGATGCTGAACTCGATGGCCACATCGATCATCGAGGTGCACATCATGTCAACGACGAGCCCCTTGAGCCGAGGCAAGCTGCAGGCGGAGAGGTTGGCAACTGCTTGTCGGACGTCAGCTTTGTGGCTCTCTACGAACTTATAAATGAAGGCCATTGGGGACATCTCCGGGGAGGGGTTTCGCTGAGGGAGGTGGACGAAGCGGATGCGGGTGGTGACGGAGGCAGTGAAAGACTCGACACTGGAGTCGATCTTGGAGTCGTAGGGAAACTTCATGATGAGGACAGTAACAGAGAGCCGTTCATCGCGGTCGACGAGGAGCTTGGCCATCTCAACCATCGACACAAGGTGGCCTGCGGCCGGCAATGGGATGAACACGAGCTCGGATGTAGCACTCATGATGACGATGATGCCTTCGAAATTTCTCCTGTTTCCTTACTGAGTTGAATGGTTTGTGGAGATGATAGCAAGATAGAGGAGGTTCTTGGGGACCTCAATTTATGAGTCTTTAATTGAGGAAGCATACAAAGGTTGTGGACAGACCAATGGGACTAAGCAATGACGTCATGCTATATAATTTTGCGAGTATTACGGTAGAGTTTACGTGATCAACTTTTAAATGAGCTCATTCTATATAATTAATAGACCATATAATCTTCTTTCAATTGAGAAGCTATTGCATGATATATACCTTTCAATTAATAATTGTCGTGACAATATTATTGAATCCTTGTGACGTGCCCGTGAATTCCCCCATGAAGAATTGTCATGGGTCACCACATGATCTGGAGCAGCGTTTGACTTGTATTACAAAATAGAATCGGCGGATTGAGTAGAAAAGATAGCCTTTATCCTATATATTATTATGTAATCTCTAAGACGGTGAACTAGGGCTTATACATTTCATGTGGACGAATTTACCAAGAATTGGAAATCATGGGAAAGGTTTGAGGTTGTTGAGTTGCTGTCAAGACTTAATTTTTGCCTGAAGACTCGCATGCACTTCATAAAATTTAGGGTTTCGACTTTGTTTATAACGACAGAATTTGATCCTAAACAAAATTTTAATATTGCAAGATTTTGCGGTCGCATTCTTTACTCTCTTTTTTTTTAATCTGGTTTTAGATACTAGAGACATTTTGCTCAGGATTAACATTTCCTCATCGAATAAAATATAGATAATTGTATTCGATTTGGCCTGACGTGCAAAACTAGGTTGAATTTTGAAAGGAAAAAGGGGGGCAATAAACTCAATTGAATTTTCAAGGCCGAGTCCACATGAGCCCGACCTCCACGCGAAATCGGCCACTCTCATTTTTATTCTTGTTTGGCCGGATGAGCACATGTACGAGGCAGGTGTGGTGTTAGATTAAACATTAAAAAAAAAACTCACACAAGATAAGATTATTCAGCTAGTTCTTGAATAAGTTTCTAAGTCAAGTTATATTCAGAACTTTTTATCAAACGAATAAATCTCTAAGTAGGATGATTTTTAGAATAAAGTTTGAATCAATTCGCTTTAAGAATATCATTTGGAAATTTTGTCGTTAAAAGCATAAATGCTTATGAAATATTTTGTCATTCTTCAAAATATATTTGGAGGTTTTCTCAACATCCTCAGGTGCTAAAGACATCAAGAAGTGTGTCGATATACAAATCCAATGTAGAAGTTGGATGACAAGTCATGCTCAATGTCTAGTTACTCTGGACGTTGGGCCAATAATTCATTCATTGATCTCGAATCTACCCATATGACGTTTGATAAAGAAATAGTTGGCCATACTCCTATGAGAGAATTAGTAAAAAAGTTATAAATTTATTATAATAATGTCAATTCAGTTTTAAACTTCTTCTTTTATCGATTTAGTCATAAAATTTTTGCTTTAGTGACACTTCAATCATTTTAGCCAATTTTGGTCAGCTAATGCTGGTGTCAATAATATTTTATTTTTTTGAATTTTTTTGTTATTTTTTATTTTCATTAATAATACATCGAATCAAGGATTGAAGAAATTTCTTGGTCCCCAGGTGACGATATTACTGTGCGCATTAAAACTACTCCTCCACTTTGACTGCGGCACCGCATTCACCCCCTTGATGTCCAAGTATTAGTATTTATCCCCCATTCTATAAAGTCAAAGGAACACAATGCAGATTGACCAACCAATGTTTGTTTTTAAAAAGAATTTACTAATCTACAAAGTTAGATCTATTAAGAATAGGGTATAAAAATATTATGAATATGTCATATCACTACTACATAGATTGAATTTGTCGATATTGATTTTTTTTTTGTGCGTATGTGAATAAAATGGTCGGGAAGTAACAACTACTAGCATCTGCACGAACTGTATCACGCTTTGAAGTATTTGTGTACTCTTAAACATCGTCTCCTTAAACTTGAGCATGTAAGATTTTGCCTTTAGTCCTCTCTATTGCATTCCATTTATCTCACGAGATGTCAACGTGCACCAACCATTAAATGCAGCCTTCCTTGTAAAACCGTCTCATCTATTAGTAGGGAAGGGGCGATCGGCACTTATGTTTAATTTATTCGGTCCATGAATCTGCAGGCCGCCCCTTTCCTCTTGTAATAAACAGAAAGCAAAATTTTTTTATTTAAAAATGTGAAAATCCTTTTGCGTTCAATACGGGGTCAAACCAAAGTTACATTCCTCAAGTGAAGGTTCAATTTTTGTTTTTTTTGTCAGTTGGGAAAAGTGCGTTAGAAGTACTAAAATTAGTGATGAAGATGAATCTAGTTCTAAAACTTTCAAAAAGAACAATTAAGTCTTAAAATTTGTCAGAAAGTACAATTGAGTTTTATAACTTTCAAAAAGTGTGCACTCAAGTCCTAAAACTTATCAAAATTGTAAAATCAAATCCTTAAATTGAGTGCATTTTTTGAAAATTTTAGAATTTAATTGCACATTCGTGATAAGTTTTAGGACTTAATTACATTATTTGAAAGTTTTATGACTCAACCGCACTTTCGTGATAAGTTTTACGATTTTTAATGCACTAATCTTATCCTTAATGCTTTACACGCTACACTTTCAAAAGTAGGATTTACAACAGCACTGGAGGAGAAAGCAAGAGCAAAATGGAATTCATATATACTTGGAGATGAAGGAAGGATGGTTGCCGGTCAATTAATTCTGTTTGAACACTATATATCTTTACCTTTGAATAGTTCCACTTAAAACATGTCAATCAACATGGTTTAGGGTTTTACTAGCACAAAAGCCTTTGGATTATGTGAGAATAACAACTTGCCGTGAGCTACAAATTTTTGAAGGAGTAAATCTCACAATAATTTATAATTATTTGTTATTTATTTTTTTAATCCCTCATAGCAGATTAAAAACTATCACCCAATCATTTCTCCATAGTTTATAGTCACAAAAAACACTAGAACAGTCCAAATGGATTGTAGTCCCAGAATTGCAGAAACACACATCAAAATACCAACGATACTCAAAATATTAGTCAAACAATCTCCTAGCTAACTGGAGGCTCATTGACTGGAGACATCCCCAATGAAGCGACTCAAAGACAAGTGAGAAGAGCCACCCTCCACCAAAGCCTCCCTGCTCTTCTCGCTCGCCTCCTTCTCCTTCTTCCTCCTCTCCTCAGCCTCCTCGCCTCCATTATCCTTCTTATCCCTCCCTTTATTTCATCCGCAGTCACGATGCTTTCACTACCTTTGACAATATCTCTCCGATAATCCATCTTGATCTCCGCCACGAGGCCGAGGTCCACCACTAGTTGGAACGCATTGAATTGTTGCTCCCCATATTTGGGCCACGCAGCGACCGGCATGCCGAACCATATGCTCTCTAGGTTGGAGTTCCACCCGCAGTGCGACACGAACCCTCCAACGGCCGGATGGGCCAGGATCGCAACCTGTGGGGCCCACCTGATCACTCTCCCAACACCGGCCGTCCGGTCAATGAAATCCTCAAGCAGGACCTTCACGGGATCCGCGTAGTCACAGGGGGCTTCCGACTTGCCCTTTGCCGGTGGCCGCCGTAGGGACCACAAGAAGTGGCACCTGCTTCGCTCCAACGCACATGCAATCTGTTTCGTCTGCTCCTCGTCGAAGCTCCCGTAGCTCCCGAAGGATAGGAACACCACTGACGCATCCGGTTGCTGGTGGAGCCAGTCCAGGATCTCAAAGCCCTTTTTGCTCTCAACCTCGATGTTCAGTATGGGCCTAACGGGGTAAACTACGGGCGCTCCAAGGCCCGCCAAGGCCTCCACCGCGCGTGGTTTTAGCTCGGCGAATGTATTTACCAAAATTCCCTTGCTTTCCCTAAACTTCAGGGCGTGGCCCAAGAATATCCGGCAGTCTTCAACATTTCTGCTGGCAGGAATTTAGCGGCCGGCAGCGGGTTAGCGAAGCACGGGAAGTCCAGCTCAGTATCAGAGCACTTGAGCCTTGTCAGGTCCATGTGTTGCTCGTCTTGAAGAGACTGGAGGTACAGCATCAGTCCGAGGACCGCCATGGCCGACGGGATGAACACGTACGAAGGGATGCCGAACTCGACGACCACATCGATCATCGAGGTACAGAACATGTCAACGACGAGCCCCTTGAGCCGTGGCAAGCTGCAGGCAGAGAGGTCGGTGATGGCTCCTTGGACATCGGCTTTGGGGCTCTCCACGGACTGATTGAGGAAGGTCATCGCGGATGTCTCCGGGGAGGGGTTTAGCTGAGGGAGGAGGATGAAGCGGATGCGGGAGGCGACGGAGACGGTGAACTTCTCGACAGTGGAGTCAATCTTGGAGTCGAAGGGAAACTTCATGATGAGGACAGTGACAGAGAGCCGATTGTTGGGATCGACGAGGCGCCTGGCCATCTCCACCATCGACGCCAGGTGGCCGAGGGCCAGAAATGGGATGAACACGAGCTCGGATGTCGCACTCATGATGATGATGATGCCTTCGAAATTTCTTCTTTTTCCTTACTGAGTTGAATGGTTTGCGGAGATGATAACAAGATAGAGGAGGGCTCTTGTGGACCTCAAATTTTCGAGTCTTTAGTCAGTGGTAATTGAAGAAGCATACAAAAGGATGCGGATAGATCAATAGGACGAGGCCACGACGTCATGCTGATTTGCGGTCTCCGTCGCCATCTCGTTCGACTTGCATCTGTTGGATCTTCTTAAGTTTAATTATTGCTCGCAATCCGTTTGCTCCTCGAAAAATCCTAAAATCACCCCGGGGCATATCAACCAATGCATCCGAAGAACGCTAGCGGGTTCTACGGGATAGAAATAAGATCTACGAGGATAGAAATTGGATTGGCTGACATGCATTCGATACACTTTAAAAGCTATTTCAGGCGAAAATGTTCTAAGATTTATATCAAAATCAATATATGTAAATACACATGTGAGTATTATTGTGGAATTTACATGATCGATAGTGTAAATGAGCTCATTCTATATGATTTATAGACCTATGAAATCTTTTTAATCGAGAAGTTATTGCATGATATTTACCTTTCAATTACCAATTATCATGACAATATGATTTGGAGCGGTGTTTGATAGCATGTATTACAAAGTAGAATTGGCGGAGTGAGTAGAAAAGATAGCCTTATGTCCTCTATCTTATGTTGTAATCTCAAAGATGATGAACAGGGCCTCGTATTTCATGTGGACATACTTACCATGAATTTGAAATGGTGGGAAAGATTAAGGATATTCAGAGCAGTTGACACTTAATTTTTGTGTGAAGATCTCTCATGCACCTCATAAAAAAGGAGGGTTTCGATTTCCTTCATAACCATAATATTTGATTCTTAAACAAAAGAGCAAATACCACAAAAACCCTAAACTATGCTATTTGTAACAATTTTACCCCGAATCATTTTTTATATAACTAAAAACCCCAAATTATGCCATTTGTGACAATTTTACCCTAAACTATATCACTTGTGACAATTTTATTCTGAACTTTTTTTTTGTGTCACCAAAAACCAAAAACTATGTTACTTAGGACAAATTTACCCCAAAGTTTTTTGGACTAAAGGGTATTTTCGTCCTTTTAAATTCTTTTTTTTTTCTCATGATAGAAGGAAGCTGGTGAGGTAGCCCTCACTAGCGCGGAGTTGGGTGAGGGCCGCCCGAGCCTCGCTAGCGAGGGCGACCCTCACCTGGGTCGAGCAAGGTGAGGGAGGGCCTCGCCAGTGAGGCTCGAGCGGCCCTTATCGGCATCGGGCGAGGGCCGTCGGAGCCTCACCCGACTCTAACGCTTTGGCTTCCCTCTATCAAGAGAAAAAAAAAGAAAAAAAGAAAAAGGAAAGGACGAATATGCCCATCAGTCAAAAAGTTTGGGATAAATTTGTTATGAATGGTATAGTTTTGGGTTTTTGATAGCACAAAAAAATGTTCAAGGTAAAATTGTCACAAGAAACATAGTTTATGATTTTTGGTGGTATTAACCCTAAATAAAATATTGATATTGTAGAATTTTGAAGTTGCATTCTTGACTTCACTTATTTGATTTTAGATATTACAGACATTTTGTTTATGATTAACATTTCCTCATCGAATAAGATAGTGATCTGATTGTGAATTGTATTCAAATTGACCTGACGTTTTGAATTTAGAAGAAGGGGGCCGGTACTCATTGGAATTTTCAACACCGAGTCCCCAACTCCTCATGAGCCCGACCTTCAAGCGAAATTCGGCCACTCTCATTTTTTAATTCTTGATTTCGAGTCTCCCTTACGGTGTTCGAGAAAGAAATGGCTTGTCATACTCCTATTAGAGAATTACCAAAAAAATTTAAAACCTATTGTAATTATACCAATTAAGTTATAAACTCATTTTTTATTATTAATTTAGCAATAGATCTTTTGGATTTATGCCAATTCAATCAATTTAACCAGTTTTGGTCGATCAGAGTTGATCAATGTTGACATGGATAATTTTTAATAATACTTTATCTTTCTTTTCAATTTTTTTATTAATTCTTTATTTTATTAATAATACATCAAAACAAGGATTGAAGAAATTTCTTGGTCCCCAGGTTACGATCTTGTTGTGCATATTAAAACCTAAGAGTACCGACACTCTTTAGGAACCTTCATGTTGTGTTGGACACTCCAACACGTGTCTAACACTCTTCAACACTTGGTCAATAAGTGTCGGAAATTCGATATCATGTCAACTCTCCCAACACTCTTCAACACTCAAATCTGAAATTTCAACACGTGAGTTTGGAATTTCAACATTTGATTTTGACATATACATGATCAATTTTAAAAATTTCAATAAAGGAGTGGTCAAAATGTAAATATATAAAAAATAAAAAGTAATATAAGTAATAAAGGGAAAAAGAAGTAAAACCTAATATTCTTTTTTCTTCTGACTCTCACTTATCATGATACACAATTCATCCCCAAGTTTATTTTTTCTCTTCTCTTACAACACGCTGACACACAAGTCTAGAATGTGGATTGCTTGTGTTTTTCCTCCAAGTTTTATGGATTATTGGAATGGAGTTTAATTTATCAAATTAAAAAAATGAATGATATTAATTTTTTTAGTGTAAATTCTATCTAGAATCTTATTTATTTATTTATGGATTATTGGAATGGAGTTTAATTTATCAAATTAAAACAATGCTTTCCGATTTGTCGAAGTGGAACGTCCTCTAATGAATTGCAATGCTCGACCTCCAAGATAACTGGAGAGATGGGGAAGGCCAAGAGCAGCATGAAGGAAACGTCTCAGGAAGCTTTTCTTGAGCTACTACGATCCGCATGTTCCAGTTTAATCATGTGTATATGTCTATTACACCTCATTTTTTATTCCTTGCAAATGAAAAGGGAGAGGACGCCATTCCCAAAATCATGCTAGAGATCGAGACATACCCTTTTTTTTAGAAATGAGGTGATTTTTTTATTTGCCCCTATTTTCTTGGAAGGGTGTTCTTGAATCCAATGAATCTAGCTCATTGGAACTTGATTTTTCAATTTCGAATGCCCTTTTCGTCATGTGAAGTCAAGGGATGTTTAGAGACACGAAGGAGTAAACAAAAAAACTGAGTTAAAATTGACACATGCTTTGCAAAAAAAAGTCTTTTATAAAGAAACCCATTTTCATGCTAAAAGATTTATTTCTTCTTCTTCTTTTTTAAATTTTTTATTTTGCACCATTTTTCCTTTTTTAAGGCATGGGAAATTTTTGAAAAAAAAGAAATTCAAAACAAGAAATTCATGGCATGATTCGGGGAAATAAAGGCATGAATCGAACATTTTTTTTTGCAATTTTTTCTTTTAAAAAAACTTTATGAATTAAACTCTTGTTTTTTGCAAAAAAAAAAAAAAATTATCCTCTATTTTTTTAAAAAAGGGATGATCATGGCATTAAAATCATAACTAACCAAAATTAATCATGGACTGACCAAGGCACAAGAGAAAGTAAGTAAATTGCAAAGCACAAGAATAGAAAACTTACTTAATTAGAGAAATCGATAACAATCACACAAATATGCACATGATATGTGTGGTTAGATTTCTAACTAAAAAGACATAATGAGGTTAAGAGGTAATATAACCATCGCAGTCTCGCGTTCGAATCAAATTCTCTCAACCTCGGCTCTACCTAAAATTTCGGGGAAAAGAAAGGCGGCATCTACATTGCAATCTCACGTTCAAGGTGGTATCTTTCTTAACACCATCCTAAAATATCCTATGGCGGCCCAAGTCTGGCGGCAGGGTTGTGTGTGTCACAGTGTAGTGCTAAAACATTTAAAGCATGCACAAAAATTTATACACAAAAACTTATTTCAACAAAATTAGTATACTTGCACAAAATAAAATACCCAAGTTAGGGAAACAATTAAACAAGACAAAATTGCCTAAGTCCAAAAAAAAATTATGTCCCCAGTGGAGTTGCCAAGCTATCGCGACCTTCCTTTCCACGTTCGGAGGCTAATGGCTCGGCTAAACGCCTTTATCAGGGTTTTAGCCTGGGCTCTCTTAAGCCCACCAATTCACGACTTAAAGTTTGAGTTTTTAAACTTGCAATTTAATTTCATTTAAAAAAGGAATCGCCACTAATCAGTTTGGGATTGATCGATTAGAAACCCAAGTAAAATATCGAGATAAATATTTTACTCATGCGCAATCAGAAAAACTAAGATCAGAGACTTAATTACACTAGTTAATCACTAATGCCATTTCGGTACCTAATCTTGTTTAAATCCTCAGGTTTAATATTTTTGAATTTTTCAAAGACTATCCATGCATTGTTGAAACAAACATTTTTTGGCTTTTTCTGTTTTTTTGGAAAATATAAAATATTTCTGAATTTTCTTTTTTTCTAGAAAATGTGAAATATAAAATATTTTTTGATTTTTTGATATTTTTGGAAATTATAAAACATATTTTTCAGATTTCTGATTTTTGGAAAATAAAACATGTTTTTTATTTTTTAATAATATAATTATATTATATTATAAAATAGACGGACCCGGGTCGGACTCTCGGATCCGGCCCGGGTCTGGGCCAACTCGAGTTCCCGTGCCCTGGACCCCTTCTCTGGGCTGAATCCGGTTCATGGGCCTGGTTCGTCTGGCCCAAAGGAATTACCTGAAAATAAAAGAAAAACAGTCAAGCCCAAAAAATCAAGTCCGGCCCAAGAAAACAGAAGGGCCCAACAAGCTTAACCCATTTCAGCCCCAAAAACCAATACCCTAAAGGGTCGATCGGGTCCTCGCGCCCGACCCCGTCGTGACCCGACTCCCCTGCCCCCTCTCTGTCGCATGTTCTCCGCGGCGCCGAGGGGGATGGCCGGAGTGTTCCGGCCTGGCCGCAGCGAGCGGTGGCGACCGTTGAGAGACCAGCCGACAGAATGACCGCCGGCGGGAGCAAGGGCGACGGCTGGCTCGGACGACGAGAGGTTGGGCCTAGATCTGTGAGCGGCGAGGTCGTCGTGGGTTAGAACAGCTCCGGGCGCGGGCGGCGACGGGGGGTGGTTGAGCGGTGGTGGCGTCGGGCCAGGCAGGCAGCTCGGACGCGGCGGCGGGGCTCGATCCCGCGCCTCTCTCCCTTTTCTGCTCGGATTCGCTCGCTCGGCTGGCGGTCGCTCAGCATTCCGGCGTCCCTGGATGTCTCTCCCGGGAAGTCAGAACGCCAAAGCTTCGCTGCCACCGGTTTCTCTCTCTCTCTCAGATCTCACTCTCTGGTTTCACCTCCCCCTCCTCCAGATCTACCTCTTTTTCCTCTCTATTTCGCCGCCCTTGCCTCCTTCGCTCGACCCCCTATTTATAGGCGAGGAGTCCGGTTGACGGAGGTGCTCCGACTGCCGGTATTCAATGCGTCGACCGGGCTCCTCCTCGGCCGAACCGGCGTCGCTTTCGGCTACGCCTGCTCGGCATTGAAGACGTCCGGATCCTTCACCGAATCTCGCTCTGCTCCACTCGACAGCATTAATGGCGCCCGCGAAACGTCCCATCCGTCGCCGGCCGCCCTAGTTCTGCTCTGCTCTCCTGCTTCTCGCGTGCAGGAAGAAGAAGGGAAGAAGAAGAAGAAAAATGGAGAGGGCCGGGCCAAGGAAAATCATAAAAGAAATGGGCCCAAGGCCCGTGGCAGGGAGAAAGGAGAAGCAAGCCCCGTGGGCCTCTTTTTTTTTTTTACTCGAAAATAAGGGAAAATAAGGGAAAATAAAATGAAAATAAACTTAGTAGACAAGCACAAAATCAATACCTAAGTGCTATGAAAATCATTTTTGTTAAGGTCAAATTAGGCCCTAATTTTCTATGCAAATTAAATATAAATATTTAGTCAAAATTTAGGTGTCAATAAAACTATATCATGTTACATGAGGTTATGTTCTTTGAATTATTTGTGCAGTATCAAATATCATCTCCTTAAACTGGAGCCTCACGAGATGTAGACCTACATGGGATTCGATGTACCAACTATTAAATGCAGTCTTCCTTCTAAAATCGTCTCATCTAATGGGTGGGGATAGGGCGATGAGCACTTATCTTACTATTTTACTAGGTCTATGAATCTGCAAGCCACAGGTTTTCTCTCGTAATAAACACAAAGCAAATATAAAAATAAAATAAAAATATTGAAAATCCTTTTGCATTCCCTATAGGGTGAAACCAAAATTACATTCCTCAAGTGAAAGTTCAATTTTGCTAATCCCTAATGCTGACACTACACTTTCAAAAGCGGGAATGAGAATAGCACTGGAGGTGAAAGCAAGAGCAAATGGAATGCATCTATACTTAGAGATCAAGGAGGGATGGGCCAATCAATTAATTTTGTTTAGACACTTTCCATATCTTCCCTTTTAACCTTGCATGGTTCGACATTAAATCTGTCAAAGGGCCGACAAGAATCGAGTTGGTTTATAGTCACAAAAGACGAGATTAGAACACTAGAAGTGCCATAACTTTCATACGGCGTTCACTTTAATGACAAAACTTTTTTTCGCAAATAAGGGAAAATAAGGGAAAATAAAGTGCTATGAAAAAACATTCATTTGAATGACACTCCGCCAAAAAAGCTAACGTGGCCATCAAAAAGCTAACGTGGCATTGGAAAATAATATTTAATATTTTAATTAATTTTTTGATTTTTTTTAGGGCTAGCGAGGGCCACCATTGACCCTTGTCGGCCGCAAAACCCTCACCCAAATTGGGCAAGGGCCCCCTCGCCGTCGGTTGTGAAGGCCTTGGGTGAGGCCGTCGCAGCCTCCCCGTGGTTGCCAAGGGCTATTGCGGCATTGCCCAGGGCCTTTGCGAGTTAGATCTGGGAAAGGGTCGCCTAGCCTTCGCCGTAGCCACCACAAGTGAGGCCGTTGATAGCCTCGCTAGCCTCACCCAAGGCCTTTGCGATTGTCGGCGAGGGGGCCCTCGCCCAATCTAGGCGAGGGGGCCATGACTGGCGAGAGTCAATGGTGGCCCTCGCCGGCCCTAAAAAAGAAGAAAATAAAAAAAAATAAAAAAATTAATTAAAATATTAAAATATTGTTTTCTAGTGCCACATCAACTTTTCCAGTAGGCAAATCGGAAGTGGCACTCAAGTGAAAGTTTTCTCAAATTTATGACACTTAAGTCAGCGAAAAAAAAAGTTTTGGCACCAAAGTGAGCGCCGTACGAAAGTTATGCCACTACTAATGTTCTAACCTTACAAAAGACACTAAAACGGTCCAAATGGATTGGGATCCTAGATAAACTGAAACACACACTCCAAGTAATCATAGAATCAGAACACTGACAATACTCAAAATAGTAGTAGTCAATCGGTCTTCTAATTTAAATGGAGGTTCATCAACCCCAGACATCTTCGATGAAATGAGAGAAAGACAACTAAGAAGAGCCACCCTCCATGAAAGCCTTCTCGCTCTTCTCGCTCACCTCCTTCACCTTCTTCCTCCTCTCCCTTGCCTCTTCGCCCTCCATTAACTTCCTTACCCCTCCCTCTATTTTGTCTGCCTAACGACACCGTCACTACCTTTGACGAGATCTTTCTGCTGATCCATCTTGATCATTGCCGCTAGGCCGAGCTTCACCACTGATTAGAACGCATTGAACTGCAGCTCCGATGTAAAACTGATCAGAACAGGATGTGGCGGTGGTAAAATGGTCGGGTCAACATAAAAAAGGCCAAAGCGACGCCCCTCATGGTATCTCTGCCAGTGCTTGATTTCCGGCAGGTCAGATGTTTCAATGGCAAGTACATATGCACGATGGCAGGAAGGTACCCTTGGTGAAAGGACTGACAGTTTTATTGCAATTCTAGACTCTCCCCCTAATACTGCTTCTTTCAGATCTCTTCCATAGGAATTAGGACCAATAGTTTTGTTGGAAACTCATTTTACGGTAATTTGAGAGGATTAAAAACTAATGACTTATTTATTTAATATTACGACTATTTAAACATTAGTTCTTATTGTATTTATTAAGTTTTGAAAACCTATTTTTTATCTTGAAGTTTTGAATTATCCATTATTCTAAATTACAATAACATAAATTAAAAGAATAAGTGCATTAAAAGTCCTAAAAGTATCTTGAAAATATCATCGAGTCATAAAATTTCTAAAAAGTGTAATCAAGTCTAAAAACTTGCTCAATTGGTGCAATCAAGTCTCAATGTTAATTTTGTCCAATTTGATTAATGGAAAATGATGGCATGACTTTTTCTATTACTTTTTTAAGACATTGATGCCAATATGACACCCCCCAAATGCCGCATAAAAAAAGGCTTTCTTAAAAAAAAGACATAAAAATCAAAAAAAGGAAAAGATGATAAAAGGAAAAAAAGAAGATGAATTTTACAAAAAAAAATTGAAAATAAAAAAAATAAAGAAAAAAGAAAGACATTGCCCATTGGCAGCCTAGCTTGGTGAAGCTCAAGTGGCCACAGCCACAAGCTCCTATCAATCTCCATTTAGGGGTAAGTATTGTCTAGGTTTTGCCAGTCCAGCATTTAACCTGTAGATTAATCCACACAATGTGGTCTCCAATTTTTTGGACAAGGGATCAACCCTGTTGAGCGTGGAATCAAGGATCAAATATGTTATTTTTTTGTGTCATTTATTGTATTTCTTGAAAGGGTGAACATACTCTTTTAAAATACATATCCATCAATAATGTGATATTGAGCAACCATATATAAACAACAATACATATCAAACATAAGTCTAAGATTAGGTGATAACATAAATCTCCATTTGCAATTGTTGAACTATGTTTATGAGGCAGGCCTAGAGAGGTGAGCAATTTCATCAGCTGAGTCGTGCTCATGAGACAAGTGAGGAGAGGCCAGAGGCAAGTGAAGCAAGTTTCTATTCTTTGTGGTTGAATCAAGGCTGGGTCCTACTTTCTAATTTATATGGCAAAACCACATAAGAAAGAGCAAAGGTGAAGGGGTTAGGGTTTAGAGCTGACGAAAATATAAGATATTATATATTATATATAATAAATATGATATGTAAATGATATTCATTATATTTATAAATAAAATATATGATATATATACAGGGTCAATTTAGATTGGACCAACCCTAATGTGTCATGACAAAGGACCAAGCTGCATAGTATAGGGTCCAGGGGTCTCAAGACCAACTACGGCCCAATTTCCCTAAGAATTGAATCAAGACCGGCCGGGTTGGACTAATCCAGGGTTGACCCTAGACCAATGCTGAGCCCTATCTCCATCATTTCCTTGATGCAAAAGTACAATTCCTCTTTCCCGCTAGTTCTTCTTCTTCCATGGTCAGGAGCCTATTTTGCTCGATATGAAAAAGGTATTCTTATAACTAGCAATTCCCCTCAGCTTTTTGTCTTTTTCTTTTGATTTCTCATGATTTCACACACCGGCTTTTCACTGTTCACTGCACATTTCATTATGCTTTCCGTGATGTTTTTCAAAATTATCATTCGACTCTATGTACGATTTATTTATGTCAAGATCTTCGTTTTACTGATGGACCCAATTTGTATTTTAGTTAAGATTTGAACTTAAAAGACACCCCTTTTGGATTTGCCCTCTTTTTTCGTTTTAGGTTTTCGTTCTTGAGGGGATTTATCGCTTCTTTAAGAATCCTGCGTTTTGTTCGAATATTCGCTTGGAATTTCTGGTGGATTCTAGGGTATGGTTTCCAGCAAATGCTCAAGGTGTTATGTGCTAATTCTTCTTCTCCTCTTGTTTTTTTGGTTGGAGTTATGTGCAGTTTCTTCAACAGGTGATGTTATTTATGCTTTGTATTCATGGATTCTGAAAGAAAAGCAGGTTGTTTAGATGATGTTGAGTTTCAATGTACGAATTCAGTGCAAAAGTTAAAGAGTCTTATGAGGTGGCTAGTATTATCACTGAGGGGTTGAATAGGGGAATATGCACAACTAAAGTGAAATTTAATACAACTAAGTTCAATATCACGAAAGAACAACACTTGATGAAAAATTACGCAGTAATTAGTCTTTTTTGTGTGCAATAAACTATCAATACAATAAAAAAGAGATTGAGGAATAGAAAATATTACGCACAACAATTATAGTGGTTTGGCTTATAGTAAACCTATATCCACTCTCTCATGCCGGTAGCCTATTGGCTAAATTTTACTAGAGAATCAATTAGAAGTTTCTAAGTTTTCTCAAGAATGTGTGATCGCATCTTTTGATCTCACACAGTCACTCTAAATAACAACCTCTCAAATATTATAATCTCAGCTCACAGAGACAAGTATTAAAATGTCAAGGCCTTCTTTTAACTTTGGAATTATAGACTTCAAAACTTGTACTTTAATCAGCACCATGATCTCCTTTTATACTCCTTGATATCCAAACTAATTGTTGGATGATACTCTAAAGATCATTCATTCGATTAGCCCATTGGACTTGAATGATATGAGAAGATCTGATGTTATTTGGATTACAAGATTAGAATTTCCCTTGATTCTATTACCCACACAAACGAGGTTGGTTTTCCATAAGTAGAGTTTCTTGTTAGGAAAGAGTGTCTTGTCTCTAAATAACTGTCAATTCAATCCCGCACTCTTGCAACAAGAGGATTACATTGATACTTATCCTTCATGGATAGATAGACAATTAGGCTGCACATGAAAACACTTCTATTTTTGTATTTTTCTATTTACGGGAATAGCTTTAAAATAGAAATCCATTTGGTAACATAATTTCATTTTTCTATTTCTGAAACAAATTTCTACTCTAGAAATAGATTTAGAATAGAAATCATAAATTAAAATATCTAACTTCTCTATTTCTGGAATAAAAGTTAGAAATAAAAACTTTTCTCATCGCTCACTTTTATCATTGCCTGAATGCCTACCTGTTCGCCCCTCATCAGACGATGCCAGTCGTAGCCTGCCCCTACTAATCATTGATTGTCGCTCGCCAGCCCCCCCGTACACCTCCACTGGTCGTCGGCCACCCCTTGCTAGTCGTCAGCCCACTACATACCACCGCTAATCATCAGGCCCTTGCACATTGCCACTGATTGCTACTCCTTGCTAGTTGCTAGTTACTAGTTGCCATTGGTTGCCACCGATTGTTGATTGCCACCCACCTGCCCTCCCTCTACCACATCCTCCGCAGGTCACCAGCCGCCAACTGTCATTCGCTGGTCGCCGGCCACCATCGCTGGTTGCTCCCGGCCCTCCGTCGTCGGCTTCCCCGCCCCGCACATTGCTATCGCCGCCCACCGCCGATTACACCCCCCCTCGGTGCCAATTGCCGTTGGCTCCTCGCCGCCACTGGGAATGAGAAATTTTATGTGATTAATAAAAAAAATTATATTTTGGGAATAGAAATTTTATATCAGGATCAAATTACTATTTTGCCTCAAAAATTTGTCTAGGGAATAAAAATGGAGAAATCAATTTCTAGCCAAAATTGATTTCTAGAACAAAAATTTTACCATACATGCCCTCAATTTAAAGAAGGATGGAAATCCGAGCCAATTACTACTGGTTGTGCTTCACATAATCCAAACTGATTATAAAGATCACAAATACTTTTCGTAGCATCTAAAGATGTGTGTTATCTTGACAAAGCTCATACAAACTTTACTCTTGTCCCCATATAACTCAATTGTCATGATACAACAATGTTTTGGACATAGAGAATCACAACTTCTTAAATAAATTTCTAAGTCTGATGATAGTCAGATGAATAAGTCTCTAAGTCTTATGATATTCAGAATAGAGTCTAAACCACTTTACTCCAAGAATATCGCTTGGAAATTTTGTCATCATAATCAGATGGAAGCTTTTATCATTCTTCAAAATATTTTTGGAGGTTTTCTAAACATCCTCAAGTTCTAAGGACACCAAGAAGGGTGTTGATATAAAGATCCAATGGAGAAGTTGGATGACAAGTCATGGTCAATGTCTAGTTACTCTGGACGTTGGAGGCTAGATCAGTAATGCATTCCTTGATTTCGAATTTGTCTTATGGCGTCTGAGAAAGAGATAGGTTGCCATACTCCTATGGGCTGCCCCTTGTGACGTTAGTGAAAGAATAATTTGCCATACCCCTACAAGAGAATTACTAGACAAATTATAAACCTATTATAATCATGCGAACTTAGTCATAAACCTTTTGCATTTATAACAATTCAGTCCATCCAATTAATTTTGGCTGGCTAGAGCCGGTTGATGCTAATATGGACATTTATAATATTTCATTTTATTTTTTCATAATTTTTAATTAATTATTTTTTTATTAATGATACATCAAATCAAGGATTGAAGAAATTTCTCGGTCCCCAGTCTATGTCACAATCTTGCTGTGCATATCAAAACTACTCCACTTTAACCACGGCACCACATTCATCCCTCCTTGATGTCCAAGTGCTAGTATTTATCCTCCATTCTATAGAGTCAAAAGAACACCATGTACATTGAGGAAGCAATATTTGTTTTAAAAAAGAATTTACTAAATACAAAGTCAGATTTATTAAGAATGACATAAAAATATTATTAATATGTCACATCGCTACATAGATTGGACTTATATGTCGATATTTATACTTTTTTTTGTGAATAAGACAGTTGGAAAATAACAGCTATCGACATCCGTGTGAACTATATCATTTACATAATGTTATGTTTTTTGAATTATTTGTGCAATCTCGAACATCATTTCTTTAAACTCAAGCGTGTCAGATTTTGCCTTTTGCTCTCTCTATTATTTATCTCACGAACTGTTGACCGACATGGGATTCGACCTACCAACCATAAAATGCAGCTTTACTTGTAAAACCGTCTCATCTGACGAGTGGCGACGGGCCGATCAGCACTTATTATATTACTCAGTCCATGAATATGCAGGCCGCCGGTTCCCTCTCATAATAAACAAAAAGCAAATAAAATAAATAAAATAAAAAGTGAAAGTCCTTTGCGTTCCATGTGGGGTCAAACCAAATTTTACATTGCTCAAGTGAAGGATCAATTTTGCTGATCCCTATTGCTTTTCGCACTACACTTACCAAAAGCAGGAATGAGAATAGCCCTGGAGGTGAAAGCAAGAGCAAAATGGACTCCATCTATACTTGGAGATCAAGGAGGGATGGTTGCCGGTTCAATTAATTATGTTTGAACACTTTCTATACCTTGCCTTTACCTTTGCATAGTTCCACTTAAAACATGTCAACCATTATGGTTTAGGACTTTACTAGTATAATAATTTTTTTATCTACTATAATAATAACAACTTATTTCGAGTCACGAATTCTTGAAAGAGTAGACTCCACAATAATTTATTATTTGATGTTTGTTGTCTAGAATAGACTGTCAGTCATCTCTTCATAGTTTATAATCACACAAGACACTAGAACAATCCAAATGGATTGGAGTCCTATACATGCTGAAAAACACAAGCCAGATAATCGTAGAATCAAAATACCAACTGTACTCAAAATACTAGTCAACCGGTCTCCTCCTTCAAAGCTAATCGGAGGCTCATTGACTGGAGACATCCTCGATGAAGCGACCCAAAGACAAGTAAGAAGAGCCACCCTCCATCAAAGCTTTCCTGCTCTTCTCACTCGCCTCCTTCACCTTCTTCCTCCTCTCCTCGGCCCCCTCGCCCTCCATTAACCTTCTTATCCCTCTCTCTATTTCATCCGCCGTCACGATGCTTTCACTACCTTTGACGAGATCTCTCCGATAATCTATCTTGATCTCTACCGCGAGACTGAGCTCCACCACTAGTTGGAATGCGTTGAATTGTTGCTCCGCATACTGGGGCCACGCGGCAATTGGCACGCCGAACCATATGCTCTCTAGGGTGGAATTCCACCCGCAGTGCGACACGAACCCTCCGATGGCCCGATGGGCCAGGATTGCGACCTGTGGGGCCCACCCGATCACTCTCCCAACACCGGCAGTCCTGTCAATGAAATCCTCGGGCAGGACCTCTGTGGGATCCGCGTAGTCACAGGGGGCTTCCAACTTGCCCTTTGCCGGTGGCCGCCGTAGAGACCACAAGAAGCGGCACCTGCTTCGCTCCAACGCACAAGCAATCTGTTTCACCTGCTCCTCGTCGAAGCTCCCGTAGCTCCCGAAGCATAGGAACACCACTGACGCATCCGGTTGCTGATGGAGCCAGTCCAGGATCTCAAAGCCCTTTTTGCTCTCAACCTCGATGTTCAGTATGGGCCCCACGGGGTAAACTACGGGCGCTCCAAGGCCGGCCAAGGCCTCCACCGCGCGTGGTTCTAGCTCGGCGAATGTATTTACCAAAATTCCCTTGCTTTCCCTAAACTTCCGGGCGTGGCCCAAGAATATCCGGGAGTCTTCTTTCATTAACGTTTCTGTTGGCAAGAATTTAGCGGCCGGCAGTGGGTTAGCGAAGCACGGGAAGTCCAGCTCAGCATCAGAGCACTTGAGCTTTGTCAGGTCCATGTGTTGCTCGTCTTGAAGAGACTGGAGGTATAGCATCAGTCCGAGGACCGCCACGCCTGACGGGATGAACACGTACGAAGGGACGCCGAATTCGATGGCCACATCGATTATCGAGGTGCAGAACATGTCAACAACGAGCCCCTTGAGCCGTGGCAAGCTGCAGGTGGAGAGGTCGGCTACGACTCCTCGGACATCAGCTTTGTAACTCTCCACGAACTGATTGAGCAAGGCCATTGGGGATGTCTCTGGGGAGGGGTTTAACTGAGGGAGGAGGACGAAGCGGATGCGGGTGGCGATGGTGCTGGTGAACGACTCCACAGTGGAGTCAATCTTGGAGTCGAAGGGAAACTTCATGATGAGGACAGTGACAGAGAGCCGATCGTTGCGGTATACGAGGCGCCTGGCCATCTCCACCATCGACACCAGGTGGCCGAGGGCCGGAAATGGGATGAACACGAGCTCGGATGTAGTACTCATGATGACGACGATGCCTTCGAAATTTCTTCTTTTTCCTTACTGAGTTGAATGGTTTGCGGAGATGATAACAAGACAGAGGAGGGCTCTTGTGGACCTCAAATTTTCGAATCTTTAGTCAGTGGTGATTGAAGAAGCGTACAAAAGGATGCGGATGGATTAATAGGACGAGGCCACGACGTCGTGCTGATTTGCGGCCTCCGTCGCCGTCTCGTTCGACTTGCATCTGTTGGATCTTCTTAAGTTTAATTATTGCTCGCAATCCGTTTGCTCCCTGAAAAATCTAAAATCACCCTCGGTGCAAGTCAACCAATGCATCTGGATTTTCCGACGTTCGTTTCATAGAAAATAAATTCATTGGAGAAAACATTTTCCATGAAGGAAAAAATGTCTTTTAAAGTAAGGGAAAATGTTTTCCACTCTTCAAGTTGGGGAAAACATTTTCCACACTTACTCTCTCCCATCTCACACCCCATATTAGTCCTTACTTCTTTCTTTTATTTTTTTCATAAATTCGACTTTTTTGTTATTTTTTAATAAAATCGATTTTTTATTTTTTTTATTTTTTTATTTTTGTTGTTTTTCTTTTTCGGCTGGTCACAACAACAACTGGCAACCGGTGATAGGCGAGCCAAGCTTGCTGATCTGGCCTTGCCAGACGGTGGTGAGGCTCGGGCGTCGCAAATCGATAATGCCTAAGAGTTGCCAGATTGCGGTGAGGCTTGGGCATCACTGACCTGCGAGGCCTGAGCCTCGCTGCCGTCTAGCAACGCCCGGGCGTCACTAATCAAGTGAGGCCCAAGCCTCACCATTGTCTAGTGAGGCTCGGGCGTCACCGATCTGGCGAGGCCCGAGCCTCGCCGCCTCGAGCTCGCCTCACCGATGAGCTGATCAGGCGAGCTCGAGGCGTGGCCGGCCGCTGACCGGTCAAGGAAGGACATGACACAAAAAAAATAGAAAAAAATAAAATAATAATCAATTTTAAAAAATAATAAATAACGATTTTAAAAAATAAAATAATAAAAAATCTATTGAAAAGAGTATATAAAGTAAAATATTTTTCCAATTGAATAGCGGAAAGTATTTTCCACTTTAAAATCAAGTTTTATCCAAACATTGGAAAATAATTACGTTTTCCTAGAAAATAGCTTCCTAAAAAATATTTTCTAAAAAAGTAACATTTTCCGTGAAATGAACGGAACCTTAGATCAAAATAAATATATGTAAATACTCATCTGAATATTATCATGGAATTTACATGATCAATAGTGTAAATGAGCTCATTCTATATGATTTATAGACCATATGATATCCTTTCAATCGAGAAGCTATTGCATGATATTGACCTTCCAATTATTGATTGTCATGACAATATGTTTGATAGCTTGTATTACAAAGTAGAATTGGCAGATTGAGTTGAAAAGATAGCCTTATATCCTACATCTTATATTGTAATCTCAAAGACGACGAACGAGGGTTTGTATTTCATGTGGATATATTTACCATGAATTTGAAATGGAGGGAGAGATTTGAGGATATTCAAGAGCAGTTGACAATTAATTGTCGTGTGAAGATCTCTCATGCACTTCATAAAAATGAGGATTTCGATTTCCTCTGTCACGATGGAATTTGATCCCTAAACAAAATATCGATATTGTAGAATTTTGCGGTTGCATTCTTTACTTTGATTTTAGATGTTAAAGACATTTTGTTTATGATTAACATTTCCTCATCGAATAAAATATAGATCTAATTATGAATTGTATTCAAATTGGCCTGACGTGCAAAACGAGGTTGAATTTAGAAGCAGGGGCCTGTATTCATTTGAATTTTCAATACCGAGTCCTTGTGAGCCCGACCTCCATGCGAAATCCGGCCACTCATTTTTACTCTTGATTTCGAGTATGCCCTTAAGGTGTTGGAGAAAGAAATGGCTCGCCATACTCCTATGGCAGAATTACCAAAAAAATTCTAAACTTATTATAATTATATCAATTAAGTCATAAACTCTCTTTTTTATTATCATTTTAGTGTTAATTTTTTTGTATTTTTGTCAATTTAGTCTATTTAGCCAATTTTGATTGGCCAAAGCCGGTCGATATTAACATTGACAACTTTTAATAATACTTTATTTTTCTTTTCAAATTTTTTATTAATTCTTTATATTATTTATAATACATCAAATCAAGGATTGAAGAAATTTCTTGGTCCCCAGGTCACGATCTTGCTGCACATATTAAAACCTATGAAGCACTGACACTCTTCGGGAATCTTCATTTTGTGTGAGATACTCCGACATGTGCCCAAAACTCTTCAATACTCGGTCAATAAGTGTTGGAAATTCGACATTAGGTCAACTCTCCCGACACTCTCCGATACTCAAGTTTGGAATTCCAACACGTGAGTTTTGAAATTTCGACATGTGATTTTGATATGTATGGGGTCAATTATAAAAATTTTCAATAAAGGAGTGGTCAAAATGTAAATATATATAAAAAAAAAAAAAAAAAGGTAATAAAGGCAAAAAGAAGTAAAACATAGTATTCTTTTTTCTTTTAACTCTCACTTATCATGACACACAATTCATCCCCCAAGTTTATTTTTTCTCTTCTCTTCCAACACGCCGACACACAAGTTCAAAATGTGAATTGCTTGCTTTTTTCTCCAAATTTTATGGATTATTGGAATGGAGTTGAATTTGTCAAATTAAAACAATGAATGATATTAACAAATGGTGAATTAATGTTTTTAGTGTCGATTCTTTCTAGATTCTTTTTTTATTATTTATTTAATTGTGAATTTGGATCAAATTAATTTAATTGAAATAATCATAAAAAAAATAATTTATCATGTTTATATAAAAAATAAATTTATCATGTTCATAAAAACAATAATTTATCATGTTTATATGGAAAATAAATTTAATATACAACGTATGAGAATTCTCTATTTCTTGAGAAACAACATGTTGGCGTATCATGTTGTTCACGTATCGCATGTTGGTGTTAGTACTACTTAGAATAAAACTACTCCTCAACTTTGACCGTAGCATCGCATTCATCCCCCGATGATGTCCAAGTACTAGCATTTATTCCCCATTCGAGGTCAGCATGGTTCCAGTTGAGCGAATCTAGTGCCTAACCCAGAGACCAACCTACATAGTGTTAGTCTCCAAGTTTTGGGATCGAGGATCGACCTGGTTGAGCTGAGGACTAAGAAATGAACCGACCTTATAGCTGTGATACCAGGATACTAACCTATGATATGAATAAGGGAGAACGAAAATAGAATTTGTGACAGGTATGCTATTCCACACACACAGCCCTTCTGTAGCATTGGAATAGAGAATGCTTGTTAGCTACCAAATTCCTCTTCATTCTTTAACTCATATCATAGAAAATTTTCAGGGACCATAATTCTAATGCACAGGTTCCACATTGTGGCAAGTGCAAAGTATACTCCCAGGATTGATCGGAATATTCCTAGTATTAAAGAATCATATCAGGCAAAAAGGAAAGGCAAGGAGAGCTTTAGGGATTCATATCAAACCACACAATATTATTTTTCAAGAAGGGTGCGTTCTCTACCCCCTATTGTTACACACCTTACTTTTTATAGGCGCAAAACCATACATAAGACAAATACACAAGAAGATTATTGCTGATAGCCCTAGAGATCACCGATAATTTTTACAAACCCCTCCTTGGCCGATAGTGGCCAATTATTTATACATATTAGGTTTCATACTAACAAACTGAGCTTTCTGTTTTTAAATAGACACGGTTTCAACTTTGTCTATATCACATGAAAAATACCAAATAGTGCTACATAGTGCCAAATAATGCCGCATAGTGCCCCGGCTAAATTTTTTCTATGTTCTTCTTTCCTTCAGCTTTGTCAGACCTCTTGTTCTTCTTTTCTCCTTGTCAAACTTCTTTTGACTTCTTTTCCCCTCATTTCTTGCTTTCTTTCCACAATGATATTTCACAGGTCGTGTTTATGAATATGTTCTTCTGAATTGTCATTTGAGCTATATGATCCATTGCCATCCTTTTGTCTCCTATATTCACATATGAGTCTTTCAGTTTCTAGTTCTTTAAGGTCTTCAGTACCTATGTCATCAATTGGCTAATAAGAACTAGATGGGATGTCAGTAGCAATATCTTGCTGATGTCCAAATAGTTTAAGGAGTTTCTCCATGTCTTCAATTTCCAGAGCACTTATTTCATACGACCTTTGCTTTTTGGTTGATTGATGAAAGCTTGTCAAGATATTAGTGGAATTTTCTATAATGTTGGGTTGGGGTAAATTCTAGAATTGGAGTGATGGACTTTCTTTATTGAGGTTGAGACTAAGTGGAATTTGCAATTCACTATAATCATAAGGATCTTGTGATAATGGGTCTCCCCATGGATCCTATGAAAATGAAGGCATTTGTATTGCAAAATTGTCTTCACTTGCTTGTGCATCAATTCCATAGTATGCCCTTAAACAAGTATCAATACTGGTCAGGTTATTTGGTAGTCATCATAATGGTCCCAAGAGATAGGATCATTGTCATATTTTGGCCATGTTTCTAGTAGGATGACCCGATTATTCTAACACAAAATACTCTGTAATTCCTTATACTGACGAGGGTAAGCTGAGATTTTACAAGGTAGAGTTGCAAAAATCTTATCTAGAACAGGTTGGGATTTATATGTGGATACTCTAACATTTGCTGAGGTTTTGGACAGGTCCCACTAGGCCATATATATAACCATGGCCTAGAGAATAAAATTATTGTATGCAGTTCTGGGTCAGGCCAACATGTTTGGAGTTGTGCTAGAAAAATATTTTTCCATGCTCCTATCGTCTAAACTAACTAAACACATCCCCAAAATATTTGTACTTGCTTTCTCTCTCGATAATCCTACCAATGATGAGAGGCATTTTGGCTATTGGAAACTAAATGGCAATGGTGTAAAGATTGAATAAATGTCAATAAAACCATTTGAGTGTTTTTGTGAATTTCTCGTCTAGGGAGAAAGATAAAGAATGGATGAATGGATGAATGAATATTTTGAGTGCAAACCATCTAGGCAAAGAATAAGACCACCATGCTCACTAAAGATGCGAAAATGGTATTGCCATATAAGTCTTCCAAGATTCTCAAAGAGGACATTATCTTGGATAAGCCTAGGGATTTATGGTGGGTATGAATATGAGGTTCATTGGGGTTTTATCTCTCGAGCTTTGAAACCACCTTGCAGATTTCTTACCACATACATATTTATGATGTTGTGGTCGCAAACTCTTTTTCCTGGGACAAGAAATCAACAAGTATATTCTTTTTTTTCCGCAATATGTTTTGTTTCAAAGGAATACTTTGAAAACCATTCCGCCAACTAGAGGAGTTGAGAATGGGCCATTTGCTTTTACTTGAACTTCAGCATATGACAGACTGAGGTCATGTCAATATCTACAAGGAAATGATCCTATAAGATGAAACTCGAATTTCTTGATACCATATTTTACTGGCAAAATTTCCTTGAATGTAGAGTGATAATGCCTTTCTGCTTGCGTAAATTTTCCATTCTTATGTCCACAAACTCTCTGCTTTCCATTAATTTCTTCAAAGAGGAGAGCAGCCCAATATTCATCACCGGCATCTGTTTGGAGGATTCTTTTTCTTATAGAAGGGATTTGCAATGAAGGGAGATGCTGGAAAATTTCTTTAAGTCTACGTACAGACTTAGTTTACTGTGGTCTCCATGGACGAGCATCTTTCTTGAGCATTTGCTATAGTGGGCTCATGAACTCTGTGATTTTTGGGACAAAGTTCCTCAGATAAGTGATTATCCTAATAAATTGCTAAACTTATTTGTGAGAAAGATGTTCATCAGGGAATTTCTTCAATTCTTTAGCAATATAAGGACCATAATAATACATACCACCTTTGATATGCATCCCAAGAAATTCAATCTCTTTCTGAGCAATAATCATCTTTTTCTAAAATAACATAATTCTATATTTTCGTACCAGCTTTGCAAATTGAGTTAGCAATATATAATGAGAATCCTCATTTGGAATGTAAAGGAGGATATTATCAACGTAAATTTGAGCATTGGCCAAGATGGACTGGAAAATTCTGCACATGGCCTTTTGGAACAATGAAGGGGCTATCTTGAGGCCAAAGGGGAGGACTGTTCACTAGAATTGTTGGTTTTGGATACAAAATCCAGTTTTGCACCTATCTTTAGGATGAATTCCTAATTGCCAAAATCCAACTTTAAGATCAAACTTCGAATAGACTTTGACTTGGGTAAGACCGGAAAATAGAGAATTCCGATGTGGTAGAGGAAATTTATCATCTTGCTAGAATTGGTTGAGAGGCTAGTAATTAATAACCAGTCTCATTTCCCCTCTATTATGCTTAGAGTGCTTATTCACATAGAATGCCTCGCAAGCCCATTGTGAATCTGAGCGCTCAATAAGACCTTGATGGAGCAAATCTAAGCATCCTTTCTGTGCCAAGACCAAATGCTCTAGATTCATGCCTGAATGATTGGTTTTGGTGGAATTGACATCCTCATTTTTCTTGAATAGAAGATGGATGAAAAAGTTAGGATTTTTCCAAAGAGAATGAGGACATTTTTTAACGAAAACCTAAGTGAGATTTAGTGCATGCTTCAAGAAGAGTTTGCAAGATGGAGTCTAATATATTCATTTGGATGGTGAAAAATCTTTGGATGTCTACAAATTCCTTGAATTGTCCATTAAACTATAGTCCATTGGGTAATATTCTGAGTGTAGGAATTTGTGTGAGGATATCCCAATCAATAATGATATCTTTATCTATAGAACTGGAACCAAGGATTTTGGTAGTGATAGTACATTGGGAAAAGAACTGGTTGCTGAAGGGTTTGCTTTGGACTTTTGTTATAAATGTATCTCTAGAAGCAAAATTGAAGTATACGGTGTATGAAGTCCAATACTTTTCTGGAAGTATCCTAGTATCAAGAATAGAAGTACTGGTTCCAATATCAACAAAGGCAATGACAAAAATGGGTTTGTCATATTTGGATGGTAGATTTTAATTGGAAAATATGGGAGAATGGAAGGAGTATATGCATAAAGGTTTTGGATAGTGGGAGAGTTGGATTTTTCAAAGGAACATAAGAAAATTCCATCAGATTCTTCAAATGGCTTTCAATATCATTGGTCTATGCTATGTTTGAATGCACACACAGTATGTTTGGTGGGTTCTTCTTCAAGGGAAAATACTAACTCAACATCATTGTCCTAGATGATACTCTTGTGTCCTTTACTATTTTCTAGATCAAATGAGAATTTTTTCCGCTATCCTTTGGAGAATTTTTTGCAAAATGGCATTTATTATTGCAAATATAGCACTTGTCAGAATTTTTATGCTTCCTAAAAGAATTGCGTTTGGAGTGTCTTTTTCGTAGGAATCACCATTTGCGCCTTCTCCTTTTGTGTCATATTGAGAGTCTTTTGAAGTGTCTTCATTTCTTGCACCTTCTCCACACGAAGAATCATTGCAAGAGTCTTTCTTTGAGCGTTTGATTCTCAATTCAGGTATCTAGCAAGCTTTGATCAAGTTCCCTGTTGCTTTGGAGATAACTCATGAAAGTATTCCTTTGAATGCAAAGATCATCAAGGGCAAAATGGATCTCCTGTTGGAGTTTTCTAATAGGGACATCAGCAATTCTTCTTTGCTTGTTTTGAAGGGATTTTTCCACAAATTATCCAATTTCTATTGGAATAGATCACAAAAATATCTACTTCAAATTTGGGTCAACTCCAAGGGCATAAAATAGCTTAAGCATTTCTTAGAAATGCCTATTCAGATGCTTTTTTTGAAAGGAGTAACATTTTCTTTCAAAAAATTATCTTCTCCTAATCTCAAAACAATCTTCTGGTTTGCCAATAAAGAAATGGTGGATCAAATGGATTGTCTAATGAAAATCCATTTGGAATAAAAACGTCATTTGGCTTCCAGTAAATCTGCTCATAAACTCAATTAGTATATCATATTGACTTTCAACAATAAGTGCTCTAGTATCGAGCCAAGCATGGAACTCTCGAAGAATATGGGATATCATCGAGCGTGAAGTAGTATTTTGAGGTCAAAGACTTATGTCTAAATTTGAATAACGAAGATCCACTACTTCTAACTCAGATAAATTTGACTGCATTTCTGCCTCATGAGGGTTTGCCATAAAGGTAGCAAGCTCAGGGGATTTTGGTATTTTAGGCTCAGAGGTTGAAATGTCTCTAGAAGAAAAGAAATTCATAGTGGGAATGACTATTTTGGTTGATGGAATCAATTGTAGCAATGGTCGGTATTTTTTGTTGAGTTTGTTCTTGCAAAAAAGTTTCAAGTGAATTTGAAACCATATAGGCAAGGGGAGGAGGTTTTTGGAAAGGTTCAGGAACTAGCTTTTTTTTTCTCTAAGCTTCTTTTGCCTTTTCATTTCTTGAATACAGTTTTGAAGTGTAATAGTATCACTTTGTTCTGTCTTTAGGTTTCTTTCAAAGATCGAAGCAATTGACGTGGCCTTGGGAGAGATTGCATCCATAGGAGTTAGGCTCCTTGGCTAGGAAAATAGATCTAAAGGAGGCATGAATTTTCTTTCTTGTAGGAGCTTGATCCGTCTCCTCAATTTTTTCATTTCAGCTATTTAATCTATCTCCTCAGTTTTTCCATTTTAGCCATTAAGCAATTGACGTGGCCTTAGAATCTTCTAGATTCCATTTGCTGTAATCTCTTTTGGAACGTCTCAAGCAATCTGTTTGTGACAAAAACAATTTGGTCAACCTTTTGGTCAACATGGTCAAGGTGAGTTTGGATTGTCTTGAGAACATTATTTTGGGCTAAAGTGTTTTTTGACTATCAATTCAGAACGGCTTCAGCAATGATGAGTTTCTTTTGTCTCCCCAAATCATCAACATCTATGAGATTCAAAATTTTGGGCATATGATGAAACCGATGTTGTGCATCTGTAAATTCTTTTAATGCTAGAAATGGAGCATTAAAATTAAATATTTTCAAAGGTGGAAAGTCTTGGAACATGCATCTAGATGGGAGAACATGTGGTGATTATGGTATTAGGGAGCACGAAGGTTGTGGTGCTTTGGATATCTCCAAAAAAAGAGTTTTTCTTAGGTGAAGCAACTAGTTTGTACAATAGTCTCTTTTTTGATGGGGATTGAGGTGTTGGTGGAGGCTTACATGTTTCAAGGACTAGTGGAAGCGATTGTGATAGTAACGATCCATATGAAACCATAAACTAGTATTTTCCTCCATCTTTATCAAGCGGTCCTACAGTGGGGTCACCATCAAGGTACCTTTGGTAAAATTTGTCTTTTAACCATTTCTTTCACTTGGACAATCTATCCTCTTCCTCATCATCCGGAGGGTTGGTGCAAAGAAAGCGTTAGCAATCAAGATCTTAGAAACAATGTCTTATATGGGGATCCTTATAGTAATGAATGGGCCATCCCTCCTGGTTAAAAAACTCGATCATGGGTTTTGAGTTTGAATGGCCCTTTTCAGCTGGAGCATTTGCTACAAGGTTACATCACAAAATTGGTAGGAAAAATAAAGGAGGTAGTCTCTTCTTTCTCCTTACTAAATTTGATGACAACCGTATCATCTTTTTTCTTAGTAAATTGGAACTCTATGGACTAGATTGGCCTGGAATTCTGGTGAATTTTTTCATAGTTAGTTACCCACATTTCTAGGAGTAACTTAATTAACACATTTCAGGGAATTTGTCCAGCATATGAATACTAGAAGTTTGATCATTATCCATCGAGATAAACAAAGCTTTGTCAACACTGAAATAGTTGAGGTCGATGGCATGATTCTGGACCCGGTAGACCACCCGATAATGTAAGGTAGCGGCAATAGAATCCGGAGTTTGAGGAGCTCTAGTAATCTATAGCTAAACCTTAAGGGCTAAAAGAAGTCATCAGTTCGAAAGAGCCATATTGAAGTTTAGAAACAGTGTAACAAATACTATTCTTGCATTAAGGGTGGTTTGGATAGAACCAATACAAGCATGCTAGTAATCCAAAAATTGAGTGTCTAAAAGAGCCATTCGAGCTACAATGGGTAAGCCTTTCCTTCCATAAAAGGATAAAGTAAATCTAATAGCACCAAAGTGGAGGTGCATATATCCTTGCTATATCCATTATCGTGGAAAATCACAAGGAATTTGAAGTGTAACAAAGTGCTCTTGTTGAGTTGTAGGGATGGGATGTTGGTCAAATTTTGAGGACTGAACGTACTATTTAACTTCTCAAGAAGTAAGTTTAATAAGTTACTTAATAGAACGGATAAGAGAGAAAGATGAAGGTTTAGCATGCAAAATATGGATTTATATGTGGAAGATGGGCCTCCGAAATCTTACATCTTCATTAAGGTGAAAAACCTCATAAAGATAGTCAATTTTAGAGAAATTAGAAGTGCAGAGTTCTAAGGGAGGACTAAGAGAAATGAGAGCATTATAGTAATAAGAGAGATTAGAGGAGGATTCTATCATGCTACAAAATTCCCCCTTTCTACTATGGATATTTGACTCGTAACTAAAATGTTCTAAAAAATGCCATGGGCTCTAATGCCAGGATACTAACCTATGATTCGAGTTGGTTGAACCAATCGATTTACTTGGCAACAAGTGAGGCAAGCAAAGAGAGGCAAACAACGCAAGCATCGAGCGTCAAACAACGAGAGCGTCAAGCCACGAGCAAGGTGAGCGTTGAGTGGGGCAAAGTTACTCATGAGCAAAGTTGTTTCGCTCAATTTTACTTAGCAATTTGAAGAGGACACAAAAATAAAGAAGACAACAAGAGTATTGGAGGTGAAGGAGTAGGACGTTGATTGACATAATTTAAGTCAGTGTTTGCTCTTTATAATTGATAAAAGAATACATAGATGTATAATATATAATTTATCTAAAATATATTAAATATAAATATATAATATACAATAAATATAGTCAGGGTTTGTCCGAACTCCTAGGACCAAAGACCAGCCTGCACAGTGCTGGTCAAGGGATCCCAAGATCAAGGACCAATCTAGTCCCCCTAGAAACTGGATTAGGTCCGACAGGGTTAGGCTGGTCTAGGGTCCATCCAGGGATGCTCATCCCTATGCCTTACTCTATAAAGTCAAAAGAACACCATGCACATTGACGAAGGAATATTTGTTTTTAAAAAGAATTTACAAAAATCCAAAGTTAGATCTATTAAGAATGACTTATAAAAATATTATTAATATGTCACATTGCTACATAAATTGAACTTATACGTCAATATAGATTTTTTTTTATTATGTGAATAAGACGGTCAGGAAGTAACAACTACTAACATCTACGTGAACTATATTATGTTACGTGAGATTATGTTCTTTGAATTATTTGTGCAGTTTCAAATATCATCTCCTTAAACTAGAGCATGTTAGATTTTGCCTTTTAGTTCTCTCCATTGCATTCCATTTCTCTCACGAGATGGAGACCTACATGGGATTCGATCTACCAACCATTAAATGCAATCTTCCTTCTAAAACCGTCTCATCTGATAGGTGGGGATAGGGCGATGGGCACTTATCTTTCTGTTTTACTCGGTCCATGAATCTGCAGGCCGCGGGTTTCCTCTTGTAATAAACAAAAAGCAAATATAAAAAAAATGTGAAAGTCCTTTTGCATTCCATATGGGGTGAAACCAAAATTACATTCCTCAACTGAAGGTTCAATTTTGCTATTCCCTAATGCTTACACTACACTTTCAAAAGCAGGAATGAGAATAGCACTGGAGGTGAAAGCAAGAGCAAAATCGAATGCATCTATACTTGGAGATCAAGGAGGGATGGGCTGATCATTTAATTTTGTTTAAACACTTTCCATATCTTGTCTTTTAACTTTGCACAGTTCGACATAAAACCTGTCAAAGGATCGACAAGAATCAAGTTGGTTTATAGTCACAAAAGACACTAGAACGGTTCAAATGGATTGGGGTCCCAGATAAACTGAAACACACGCCAAGTAATCATAGAATCAGAACACTGACAACACTCAAAATACTAGTCAATCAGTCTCCTAATCTAGATGGAGGTTCATTAAACCCTGACATCCTCGATGAAGCGAGCCAAAGGCAAGTAAGATGAGCCACCCTTCATGAAAGCCTTCTTGCTCTTGTCGTTCACCTCCTTCACCTTCTTCCTCCTTGTTGGAGCTAGTAATAACACTTAGAGGGGGGGTGAATAGGTGTATAGAGATTTTTCGCACAATAATATATGTAACTTGTACAATCTATGAACTGAAATTAAATAGAGAGAGTAGAGAAGATTGCAAACACAATTTACAGTGGTTCGGCTTTAGACAAGCCTACATTCACTCTCCAAGCGATCAGCTAATAGGTTGGATTTCACTATATAATCAAATGTAATTACACACTCTTGAGTGTTAGCATTTGGCAATGATGAGTCTCACAGAGTCACTCTTTTTGGTAATTCACTAGGATCACTCAAATTCGCACTTTAGACAATTGATGAAGAATAGAATCACACTTTGGAATATATTTTATCCTATCTTACTCCTATGTCTCATCTTATCCTTATATACTCTCCAAGCCACATTCAACCGTTGGCTCTTCCCTTGAGAGTTTAGTCTTCCATTTCTTGGACAGACTTTATAAGGCAAGTCTTTTTGACTATTGGAAGTAAATCCGATCCCCTTAGATTCTGCTCGCCCATACAATCAGAATTCGGGCTTCCGTAAGTACTCCATTCTTCTTTGGAAGTTGTCCTTTAATTGATCTTGCCAATCAAATTAATATAACATAATCAATGTAAACAAAGTAAGTGAAATATTTGACCATTGGTAATCTGTTCATGAAGTTTCGTTCTGAGTCTAACTGACTTAAGTTTTGAGTCTGCTTAAAATTTCCATCTGGTACGATTAGACTCAGAATCTATATTTCTTCAAGTCTTCCGTTTGGTACGATCATACTTAGAATCTGTGATTCTTCAAGTCTTCCGTCTAGTACGATCAGACTTAGAATCTGTGTTTCTTCAAGTTTTCGTCTGGTACGATCAGACTCAGAATCTGTGATTCTTCAAGTCTTCTGTCTAGTACGGTCAGACTCAGAAACACTGTATGTTTTCCTTCTGCCACTGGCAGACTCAAAAACATACACCACCTTGTAACTTATTTCTTCTAAAGATATGTATAAATACTTACATAAAATGATTTGTTAATATCAAAACTAGGATTTTTCAACAATCTCCCCATTTTTTATGTTGACACAACTTTTTATGCTTCTTGCTTGTTGTCCCCTACAAAATATGATTGGCAGCGCATACTTCCAAATATAATAGGAGTAATGAAGCTTACATCAAATAATTCATGCATCTATGTTTAACACCGCATCAACTAAAATAATAATTCAGTTTACAAGCACAAGCAACAAACCGCAAAGTTCAGCAAACATCCAATCCAATCCAGGTTTTACTCCCCCTTTTTGTCACAATCAAAAAGACAATATCTTGAAAGATAAGTAAAGTCTGACAGAAAAAAAAAAAGCCTTGACAGAAGTTCAAACCTGAAGATGATTTCATTAAAAAGATTTTTTCTTAGGAGTCCGAACAAGGGTGAAATCCTCCATATCTGTGGCAGTGAAATCCTCTATATCTGTGGCAGACTCTTCAATTCTATGAAGACATTGATGAACTGTTCTCTCTAGAGTCTCCAGTCTGTTGTTGAGAGAGGTTTCCATAGCAGCTTGACAATCTCTTATTTCCATAAGCAAAGCTAACATCTTCTAAGATTCGGCACGATCAGACGAAACTGCAGGAATATCTTTTTCAATAGACTCCCCTTGAGGTGATGCTTCAGTCCATTCTGGCTGTCCCAAATGATTTCGGTCTTCTTCAACATCAGGAATGGTACCCTCATTCATTCTAATTTCTTCTTCCTCTATTCTTCCCCTTCTTCTGGTCCATCTTCGTCAGACTCAATTTCCTCTGGCTCAGACATTTCCACATTCTCATCAGGTTGAGTTGCTGCACTAGGAAGATTTGCTTCTGTCACTTCTAGTGGAGACAATTCTGTTTCGGTTTCTGTCCTCCTTTGTACAGTTTGACCCATTTTCACCAAAATTTCAAAGATAGTCTCCTCTTCATCATCTTCATCATGTAGCAACAGTTATCTTATTTTCTTAGAACTAGGTTCTGCAGCAACCATCTCTTTTCCCTTTCTCTTTGCTGTGGTTGATGCCTTGGCCAGTTCCTTCTCTTTTCGTCTCCATGTCTCTGCAACATCCCTTAGCATCATCTTGTTTATCATCTTAAGATCGATGACCATGGTTGGAAGCTCTTTAGTGCAGCGTCTGCTTAGTATATCGATCTTATGATGTTCAAAAATCCTAATCACCAAAGCTCCATATGGTAACTGTCATTTATCTTTCGAAACTGTTCGATACATGTGCAAAAGAACAGTGTGAGGAAGTGAGAATAGAACTCCCTTCTCAATTGCCCACATTAGTTTGGCCTCAAATCTTGACACATCAGTATTTGATGAAGCCTTGGGACGAATGCAGCTTATGATGATCTTATGCAGAATAATTCTTGCTGAAGTTAAGAAGGGAAAAGTAATAGTAGGCTTAACAGACTTTGTAAGATACTTACAAACAGTCTCATATGTGACTTTTATTGGCTTGAAAGGACTCCTTTCAACTTTCATGATATCAGCCAGAACATCTGTACCAACATCATAAAAAAACCTATCATTCACACTAAACTACATTCTATATGGAGACAGAAATGTCAAATTTGAGTAAAAATATGCTGTTAATTCTGGATAAACAGCACAGAGTCAGTGTAAAATTGGTCCATCTGCAACATTTCAAAATGTTTTTGCAGGTTTACATCAGCAGCATCCAAGAAATCAAAGTCCACAATCCGATGATGCATAACTCCACGTTCCAGTAATCTGTTATAGAAAGTCTTATGTTCTTTTGACCAAAATAATTTCCCTGTGGTATTTCTAGCCACTGCAGCAATTCTCATTTTGATTTCAAAATTCCTATAGATTCGTTCATCATCCTCCTTCTCACCTAGGGCATTGTCCCTTCTTCTGCTCACTTCACTCCCCTGTGTACTTTGTCTAGAAGGTGGTTCTGTAGTTTGAACCACTTGAACCAGCCGAAGTTCATTTGCATACCCTTTTTGTCGCAAAAGGAAGAGTTTCATATCCTCCGTAGCATTTCTTCGCACTAAGTGTTGATACATTCTCATAACAAAATGAGGGTTTTCTGGTTTAGTCAAGGTTAATCCAGACGTACCTCTTCTGGAGACATTTCTCCGCTCAGAATCTGTTGGGAAGTTTCTTTGAAGCTCCATATTTTCATTTGCATCCCTTTGAATCGATGCATTTTGAGAATGTCCTTGGGAATTGTCAGAAGTTTGCGTCAGGTCGAAATGCGTCTATCCTCCCTCTATGTTCATTGGTCCTCTACCAGCAATCCTGTTGGATCTTCTTCTGGGAGATGGAGACACAGACCTTGATCTGGACATGGAGGATCTCGAAGCCATTGTTCGGAGAAGGTTTGGTTTGATTTAGAGAGAAATATTAGTTCTTTAGGGTTTTTGGAAGAAGGTTTCTGAAGAACGTCGTGAAAAACTCGTTCTTTTTGGGGGTTATAGACTTTTCGAAAATGAAAAGATGCAACTTTTGGCTTAAAATAGCAGTTATTTAAAAATTATTAAAAAAAACGAAAATAGATGTAGATAACTTAGGCATGTACCGAAATTATGCAAATCAATTATTTTGCTAATAATAACTTATCAAGATTTATCATTCAAGACAATAACTTAAGCGCCAAAATTAAATTTAAACATACTATCAATTTCTTCTCGGTGCTACCTAGAAGATTGATCCAATTGTTTCTCCCAGACTATATCCCGTCTTCAAGGATTTTATGCAAAAGGATTAATGATATTTAATTTGCTACATATTGAATCAAATGTACCTTTGTCCAGCGGTTTTGTGAAGATATCTGCCAATTAATTTTTCGAATCAATAAATTCCACAAATACATCCCCATTTTGTACGTGGTCTCTAATAAAATGATGCTTGATTTCGATGTGCTTTGCCCTGGAATGTAGGATCGGGTTCTTGGTGAGATTTATGGCACTTGTATTGTCACACCTTATTTCAATACAGGTTTCTTCCTTTCCATAATCCCTCAGTCATTGTTTCATCCATAAAATTTGTGAGCAGCAACTTCCAAGGGCAATGTATTCTGCTTCCGCAGTTGATAGAGCCACGGTATTATGCTTTTTAGAAGACCATGACACTAGCATATGTCCTAGTAGTTGACATGTTCTAGATGTGCTCTTTTTGTCCACTTTACATCCTGCTAAGTCAGTATCTGAGTAGCCAAAGAGAGTAAAGTATGTTCCCTTAGGATACCACAGACCCAAAAATGGATAAGTAGCTATGTACTTAATAATACGTTTTACTGTTGTAAGATGAGATTCTCTAGGGTCTGCTTGGAAACGAGCACATAAACACACACTGTATATAATATCTGGTCTAGATGCAGTAAGTTATAGAAGAGACCCAATTATGCTTCTATAAGTCTTTTGATCAACTTTCTTCCCTAATTCATCCTGATCAAGTTTGATGGATGTTGATATTGGAGTTTCAGTCTTCTTGCAATTCTCCATTCCAAACTTCTTGATCAAGTCTTTGGTATATTTTTTTTTTTATAAATGAAAGTCTCGCGTTTTGATTGGTTAATCTGAAGTCCTAGGAAAAATGTAAGTTCTCCCATCATGCTCATCTCAAATTTCTCCTACATAGACTTTGAGAAATTCTTGCACAATCGTTCATTAGAAGAGCCAAAGATAATATCATCTATATAAATTTGTACTAGAAGAATATCATTACCTTCCTTCTTGATAAATAGAGTTGTATCAACCATACATTTCTTAAATTTGTTGTCTAGTAGGAACTTACTTAGTCGTTCATACCAGGCTCGAGGCACTTGTTTCGGACCATATAGAGCCTTTTTCAGTCTGTATACATGATCTGGTCTTCTTGGTTCCTCGAACCTTGGGGGTTGTTCCACATACACTTCTTTGATAAATCCATTCAGAAAGGCGCTCTTCACATCCATCTGAAATAGCTTGAAGTCTTGATAGCAAGCATAAGCAAGTAATAGTCTGATAGCTTCCAATCTTGCTACTGGTGCATAGGTTTCATCATAGTCTATTCCTTCTGACTATGAATAACCTTTGGCTACAAGTCTTGCTTTGTTTCTGATCACTTTACCATGCTCATTCACTTTATTCCTGAAGACCCACTTAGTACCTATGATTGTCCTTTCTTTGAGTTTGGGAACTAATTCTCACACATCATTCCTTTTAAACTGTTGGAGTTCTTCTTGCATTGCTTCTATCCAGCTTTCATTTGTAAGAGCCTCATCTATTCCTTTGGGTTCAATCTCAGAGATGAGTGCCACAATACTTGTTTCTTTTTTGTTCTTCGATCTGGTTCGAATTCCTTCACTGATATTTCCAATGACTAGGTCTTGAGGGTGGCTTGACTTATGCTTCTAGTTTTTTCTCTGTACTATGCTATCATCAACATCTTCTGGTAATTGAGTAGTGTCCAGTTGAGTGATTCTTTGTTCTTGAGTTCCCTTAGAGTCGAATTTCTATGACGAGTCAGCTTCTTTGTTGAGAGTTGAACTTTCGGGAGCAGCAGTTGGTTCTAGATCTTCAATTTCTGTTCTGCTCTTGTTAGAGGAGTCTTGCTCTAGGAACTTCACATTCATAGATTCTTCCACTGTTTGAGTGTTCTTGTTGAATACTCGATATGCTTTACTTGTGGCTGAATATCCCAGAAATATACCTTCATCTGATCTCTCCTCAAACTTGCTTGGAAGATTGTTAGCATTTTTAAGAATGAAACATTTACAACCAAAAATTTTGAAGTAGGAAACAATTGGTTTTCTTCCTTTGAAAATCTCATAAGGAGTTTTCTCAATAATTGGTCTCAGAAAAACTCTATTAGACAAGACGTGGAAACTGCTTCTACCCAAAAACGAGTTGCCACCTTACTTTCAATAAGCAGAGTTCTAGCCATTTCTTGCAAAGATTTGTTCTTTCTTTCTACAACTCCATTTTGTTCTGGAGTGTAGGGAGAGGAGAACGTATGTTGAATACCATTTTCAATACAAAAATCTGCAAAGTTCTAATTCTCAAACTCTCCTCCATGATATGTTTTAATATTGGAAATAGAATAACTTTTCTCATTTTGAACTATTTTTGCAAATATCGAGAAATAAGAAAACGTTTCACTTTTATTGGCAAGAAAGAATACCCAAGTGAAACGAGAGTAGTCATCTATAATTACCAAACAATATTTCTTACCTCCAATGCTTTGAGTTCTAGTTGGGCCAAATAGATCCATATGAAGCAGCTGTAGTACACGTTTAGTAGAAACTTGTTTTATAGATTTAAAAGAATTTCTAACATGTTTTCCCAGAGTACATGCAAAGCAAAGATCTGTCTTCTTATATGTTAATGAGGGCAAGCCACGAACAAGCTTTTTGCTGTGTAGCTTAGAGATTTGATTCATGCTGACATATCCAAGTTTGCGATGCCAGAGGTTTGCCTCATCATGGACTGATATTAGACATTTGGCAGTGTCTTCATTTATGTCTAGAAGATAGATGTTCCCATGTCTTCGTCCAGTGAATGACTGAGAAGAATCATTGCTAGTTCTAGAACATAGGTTTTCCATGAAGTTAATTCTAAATCCAGCATCACATAGCTAGCTGATGCTAAGAAGGTTGTAGTTTAGTCCTTTAATCAAAGATACATTGTTGATAATTAAACTATCAATCTTGACTGTTCCTAATCCAACAATGTTTCCCTTGGTGTTTTCTCCAAAAGAGACAGTCCCTCCTTTAACCTTTTCTAAAACAACAAACATTCTTGAATCCCAGTCATGTGTCTTGAACATCCACTGTCCAATTACCATTTCTTCTTGCTCTTGAAACTTACCTGCAATCAACATGCATATTTACTTCTTCTTTGGTACCCAAATTTTCTTGGGTCCTTCGGGATTAGTATATGCTTTGTTTACCCATTTCTTCTGAACAGGTCTCCAAACTTTAGGACATTTGTTTTCAAAATGCTCTTTTTCTCCACAATTAGAGCATTTGAGATTATCCCAACCAATAGGATTTGTAAAAATCATTTTGAAATGATTTTTATAGGCTTGTCGAGGAGGTCTCTTTCTAATTCTCTCATTGACTTTAGGAAAATTAATTAATGAATCACTTTCCTTATAAAACCCAAGTCTTGACTTATCATAATAGGGAATCTGAATGGAAAGTATATGCTGCAGGGTTTTCGATCCTTTTGAAAATTTTGTAGTAATGTTTAAAATTTCCTTTCTGAGAGACTCATTTTCATTTTGCAAAGAATTTCTATTTTCTTTTGTCTCCAAGATTTCCTTTTTATGAGATTTGTTTTCATTTAAGAGAAGATCTCGATTTTCCTTTATTACTAAAAATTCCTTTTTGAGATCATCAAATTTTCCATTTAAAGAATGATTCATTTGACTCAACTTGCGATTTTCCTTTTTTAAACTGGAAATTTTTTTCAGAGTAGATTTTAAATTCAAACATAGTTCATTTATATAATTTGAAACTTCGGTAGGAATATCAGAGTGACTTACCTCAAATTCTTTGTCTGAGTCTGAGTCTGAATCTGAGAGTGCCATTAGACATATGTTACCATATTCGTTTTCACTGTCTTCAACCTCAGTATCACTCTAGGTTTCAGCTTTCAAAGCTTTCTTGTACTTTACATATTTCCCTTTGTTTTTCTTGAGTTTAGGGTAGTTCTATTTTATGTGACCTTTCTTTTTGCATTCAAAACAGACAACATCTTTGACATAATCTTCCTCATCCTCTGTCTTTCGTTGTACAATCTGCCTGTTTTGCTTCTTGCTATAGAACTTCTTGCCCTTCTTGTTTAGCTTTTTTACCTTCCTAATTAGCAACGCCAGTTCTTCATCGTCCAGCTTGTCCTCAGAATCTGTATCATTAGAATCAATGTTAGATTTAAGAGCAATGGTTTTCTTACCACTGGATTCCACTTCTTCATTCATTTGTTCTGCTTCATAGGATTGGAGAGTACCAACAAGCTCATCGACTGTCAGTGGTGAAATGTGCAAAGTTTCTCTGATAGAGGTCTTCACATTATTCCATTATTTTGAAAGTCCTCTCAATAACTTGTTGACTTTCATGGGACCATGAACAAACTGTCCTTGATATGCCAGTCCATTTACAATTTCTGTAAACCGACTGAACATGTCTCCTATTGACTCTCCTTGCTTCATCTTGAAAGATTCATATTGACCAAGTAAAATATTTACTTTGGTCTCTTTAACACGATCAGTTCCTTCATAGGTTACGTGCAGTCTATTCCATACTTCCTTTGTTGTATCATAAGAAGATATTCGATTATATTCATTAGGTGATAAAGCACAAGAAAGGGAGTAGATGGCCTTAGTATCAAGAGTTTGTCTCTTGGTCAGTTCTTCTGAAGAGATGGTAGTTCATGTTTCTGTTGCTTTCCCATCATCTTTCTTTGAAGTTTCTTTGATTTCCGCATTTGGATCAATTCCTCGTGCAACTACATCCCATTCCAGTGGATCCTTAGATCTAAGGAATGCCTTCATCTTATTCTTCCATATATTGTACTCTTTGCCATCAAAATAAGGCGGTCGCGTATTGCTCTGTCCCTCAATCAGTCCTGGTGCAAGAATACTAGCCATAGAGGATCTTTAACTCTGAAGTAACAAACACTTCAAAAAACTGAGCACGGGGCTCTGATACCAATTGTTGAAGCTAGTAATAACACCTAGAGGAGGGTGAATAGGTGTAGAGAGATTTTTCGCGCAATAATATATGTAACTTTTACAATCTATGAACTGAAATTAAATAGAGAGAGTAGAGAAGATTGCAAACACAGTTTATAGTGGTTTGGCTTTAGACAAGCCTACGTCCACTCTCCAGGCAATCAGCCTATAGGCTGGATTTCACTATGTGATCAAAGGTGATTACACACTCTTGAGTGTTAGCACTTGGCGATGATGAGTCTCACAGAGTCACTCTTCTTGGTAATTCACTAGGATCACTCAAATTCGCACTTTAAACAACTGATGAAGAACATAATCGCACTTTGGAATATGTTTTATCCTATCTTACTCCTAGGTCTCATCCTATCCTTATATACTCTCCAAGCTACACTCGACCGTTGGCTCTTCCTTAAGAGTTTAGTCTTCCCTTTCCTAGACAGACTTTATAAGGCAAGTCTTTTTGACCATTGGAAGTAGATCCGATCCCCTTGGATTCTGCTCGCCCATACAATCAGAATCCGGGCTTCCATAAGTACTCCATTCTTCTTTGGAAGTTGTCCTCTAATTGATCATGCCAATCAAATTAATATAACAGAATCAATGTAAACAAAGTAAGTGAAATACTTGACCATTGGTGATCTGTTCCTGAAGTTTCATTTTGAGTCTGACTGACTCAAGTTCTGAGTATGCTTAAGATTTCCATCTAGTATGGTCAGACTCAGAATCTGTGTTTCTTCAAGTCTTCCGTCTGGTATGATCAAATTCAGAATAAGTGATTCTTCAAGTTTTCCATCTAGTACGGTCAGATTCAGAATCTGTGTTTCTTCAAGTCTTCCGTCTGGTACGATCAAACTCAAAATCTGTGATTCTTCAAGTCTTCCGTCTGGTATGGTCAGACTCAGAAACATTGTATGTTTTCCTTCTTCCATTGGAAGACTCAAAAACATACACCACCCTGTGGCTTATTCCTTCTGAAGATATGTATAAATACTTATATAAAATGATTTGTTAACATCAAAATTAGGAGTTTTCAACACTCCTCTCCTTGGCCTCCTCACCCTCCATTAACTTCCTCATCCCTCCCTCTATTTTGTCCGCTTAACGACACCATCGCTACCTCTGATGAGATCTCTCTGATAATCCATCTTGATCATTGCCGCTAGGCTAGCTTCATCACCAGTTAGAACGCATTGAATTGTGGCTTCGACGTAAAACTGATCAGAACAGGATGTGGCGGTGGTAGAATGCTCGGGTCAACATAAAAAGGGCCAAAACAACGCCCCTCATAGTATTTCTGCCTGTGCTTGATCTCCCATTCCAGTAGATCAGATGTTTCAATGGTAAGTACCTATGCATGATGGCAGGAAGGTATCATTGGTGAAAGGACTAACGGTTTTATTGCAATTCTAGATTCTCACCCTAATACTACTTTTTTTTAGATCTCTTCAATAGGGAATTAGGACCAATTGTTTTGTTGGAAACTCATTTTACGGTAATTTGAGAGGATTAAAAACTAATGATTTATTTATTTATTTAATATTACGACAATTTAAACATTAGCTCTTCTTGTATTTATTGATTTTCGAAAACCTTTTTTCTATCTTGAAGTTTCCAATTGTTTAGTATTCTAAATTACAATAGCATAAATTAAAGGAATAAGTACATCAGAAGTCCTAAAAGTTATCACGAAAATATAATTAAGTTTTAAAACTTTTAAAAAGTGTAATCAAATCCAAAAACTTGCTAAATTGGTATAATCAAGTCTCAATGTTAATTTTGTCCAATTTGATTAATGGAAAATGATGGCATGACTTTTTCTATCACTATTTTAAGACATTGATGCTAATAAGACACCCACCAAATGCCACATAAAAAAATTGGCTTTCTTAAAAAAGAAAAACATAAAAATCAATAAAAGGAAAAGAGGATAAAAGGAAAAGAGGATAAAAGGAAAAAAAAGATGAAATTTAAAAAAAAATTGAAAATAAAAAACTAAAGAAAAATGAAAGATATTGCCCATTAGTAGTCCAACTTGGCGAAGCTCAAGCAGCCATAGCCACACGCTCCTATCAATCCTCATTTAGGGGTAAGTATGGTCCGGGTTGTGCCAATCCAGCACTTAACTTGCGGATCAATATGCACGGTGTTGGTCTCTAATTTTTTGGACTAGGGATCAATCTTATTGAGCCTAAAACTGAGGATCAAATCTATTATTTTTTTTGTGTCATTTATTGTATTTACTGAAAGGATGAACATACTCTTTTAAATTTCATATCCATTAATAATCCAATATTGAGCAACCAAACATTAACACCAATACATATCAAACATAAGTCTAAGATTAGGTAATAACATAAATCTCAATTTGCAATTGTCGAGCTGTGTTTGTGAGGCGGGCCAAGAGAGGTAAGAGATTTCATTAGCTGAGCCATGCTCATGAGGTGAGTGAGAAGAGGCTAGAGGCAAGCGAAGCAGGTTTCTATTCTTAATGGTTGAATCAGGGCTAGGTTCTACTTTCTAATTTATATGGTATAACTGCACAAGAAAGAATAGAGGTGGAAGGATTAGGATTTAGAGGAGACAAAAATATAAGATATTATATATCATATATAATATAACAATATGTTGTCTTGACAAAGCTCATACAAACTTTACTCTTGTCCTAATATAACTCACCTGTCACGATACAACAGTGTTTTGGACGTAGAGAATCACAACTTCTTGAATAAATTTTTGAGTTTGATGATATTCAGAACTTCTTAGTCAGAGGTTTTCTCAACATCCTCAAGTTCTAAGGACACCAAGAGGGGTGTCAATATAAAGGTCCAATGTAGAAGTTGGATGACAAGTCATGGTCAATCTCTAGTTACTCCGGATGTTGGAGGCTAGATTAGTAATGCATTCCTTGATCTTGAATTTGCCTTTATGGCATATGAGAAAGAGATAGGTTCCAAACTCCTATGGGTTACCCTTATGGCATTTGAGAATGAAATAGGTTGCCATACTCCTACGGAAGAATTACTAAACAAATTATAAACTTATTATAATTGTGCTAATTTAGTCATAAACTTTTTGCATTTATGACAATTCAGTTCATTCGGTCAATTTTGGCCAACCGAGTCGATTAATGCTAATATGGACAATTTTTTATAATTTTTTATTTTATTTTTCAATTTTTGTAATTATTTATTTATTTTTATTAATGATACATCAAATCAAGGATTGAAGGAATTTCTTGGTCCCCAATCCAAGTCACAATCTCGCTGTGCATATCAAAACTACTCAACTTTAACCGCAGCACCACATTCATCCCTCCTTGATGTCCAAGTGCTAGTATTTATCCCCCATTCTATAGAGTCAAAAGAACATGAAGTACATTGATGAAGCAATATTTGTTTTGAAAAAGAATTTACTAAATAGAAAGTCTGTTTAATTAAGAATGATGTATACAAATATTATTAATATGTCACATCACAATATGGATTGGACTTATATGTCAATATTGATACTTTTTTTGTGAATAAGACGGTTGGAAAGTAATAACTACTGGCATCTGCGTGAATTGTATCATTTACGTGATATTATATTCTTTGAATTGTTTGTGCAGTCTTGAATATCATTTCCTTAAATTCAAGCATGTTAGATTATGCCTTTAGTTCTCTCTATTGCATCTCATTTATCTCACGAACTGTTGACCTACATGGGATTCGATCTACCAACCGTCAAATGTAGCTTTCCTTGTAAAACTGTCTCTTCTGATGAGTAGGGACGGGGCGATCAGCACTTATTATTTTAAGCGGTCCACGAATATGCAGGCCGCCGGTTTCCTCGTAATAAACAAAAAGCAAAAAAAAAAAAAAAATGTGAAAGTCCTTTGCGTTTCATGTGGGGTCAAACCAAATTTTACATTCCTCAAGTGAAGGATCAATTTTGCTGATCCCTAATGCTTTCCGCACTCCACTTCCAAAAGCAGGAATGAGAATAGCCCTGGAGTTGAAAGCAAGAGAAAAGTGGAATCCATCTATACTTGGCGATCAAGAAGGATGGTTGCCGGTTCAATCAATTCTATTTGAACACTTTCTATACCTTGTTTTTCCCTTTGCATGGTTCCACTTAAAACTCGTCAGCCAACATGGTTTAGAACTTTGCTAACATAATATTGTTTGGTTTACCGTAAGAATAACAATTTATTTTCAGTTACAAATTCTTGAAAGAATAAGGCCCACAATAATTTATAATTATTTATTATTTGATGTTTGTAATTTAGAAAAGATTGTTCTTTTCACAGTTAATCAAAAATTAATATTCAGTCATCTCTTCATGATTTATAATCACACAAGACACTAGAACAATCCAAATGGATTGTAGTCCTATATATGCTGAAACACACAAGCCAGATAATCGTAGAATCAAAATTTCAAACTGTACTCAAAATACTAGTCAACCGGTCTCCCTCCTTCAAAGATAATCGGAGGCTCATTGACTGGTGACATCCTCGATGAAGCGACCCAAAGACAAGTAAGAAGAGCCACCCTCCATCAAAGCTTTCCTGCTCTTCTCGCTCACCTCTTTCACCTTTTTCCTCCTCTCCTCGGCCTCCTCGCCCTCCATTAACCTTCTTATCCCTCCCTCTATTTCGTCTGCCGTCACGATGCTGTCGCTACCTTTGACAAGATCTCTCCGATAATCCATCTTGATCTCTGCCGCGAGGCCGAGCTCCAACACCAGTTGGAACGCATTGAACTGTTGCTCCGCATATTGGGGCCACGCAGCGATTGGCACGCCGAACCATACACTCTCCAGGGTCGAGTTCCACCCGCAGTGCGACACGAACCCTCCGATGGCCTGATGGGCAAGGATCGCGACCTGTGGGGCCCACCCGATCACTCTCCCGACACCGGCCGTCCTGTCAATGAAACCCTCGGGCAGGACCTCCTTCGGATCCACGTAGTCACAGGGGCCTTCCGACTTGCCCTTTGCCGGTGGCTGCCGTAGGGACCACAAGAAGCGGCACCTGCTTCGCTCCAACGCACAAGCAATCTCTTTCACCTGGTCCTCATCGAAGCTCCCGTGGCTCCCGAAGCATAGGAACACCACTGACGCATCCGGTTGCTGGTGGAGCCAGTCCAGGATCTCAAAACCCTTTTTGCTCTCAACCTCGATGTTCAGTATGGGCCCCACGGGGTAAACTACGGGCGCTCCAAGGCCCGCCAAGGCCTCCACCGCCCGTGGTTCTAGCTCGGCGAATGTATTTACCAAAATTCCCTTGCTTTCCCTAAACTTTCGGGCCTCGTCCGAGAGCATCGGGCAGTATTCTTTCATGAACATTTCTGCTGGCAAGAATTTAGCGGCCGGCAGCGGGTTGGCGAAGCACGGGAAGTCCAGCTCGGCATCAGTGCCCTTGAGCCTTGTCAGGTCCATGTGTTGCTCGTCTTGAAGGGACTGGAGGTACAGCGTCAGTCCGAGGAGCGCCACGCCCGACGGGATGAACACGTACGAAGGGATGCTGAACTCGACGGCCACATCGATCATCGTGGTGCAGAGCATGTCAACGACGAGCCCCTTGAGCCGTGGCAAGCTGCAGGCGGAGAGGCCGGCGACGGCTTCTCGGACATCGGCTTTGTGGCTCTCCACGAACTGATATTGGGAGGCCAACGGGGACTTCTCCTGGCACGGGTTTTGCCGAGGGAGGAGGACGAAGCGGATGCGGCCGGCAATGGAGGCGGCGAATGACTCGACACGGGACTCGACGTTGGAGTTGAAGGGTGACCTCATGACGAGGACCGTAACGGAGAGCCGATCGTTGTGGTTGACGAGGAGCTTGGCCATCTGCAACATCGACACCAGGTGGCCGCGGGCCGGATATGGGATGAACACGAGCTCAGATGTGGGAGTACTCATGACGCCGTTGATGCCTTCGAAATTTCTTCTTTTTCCTCACCGAGTAGAATGATTTGAGGAATAAGATAAGGAGGCCCAGAGGACGAGAGGAGGGCTCTTTCCCCGAGAAAATTTGGATAGGTATCCAAATTTTCAACACATCAGCTTTCACACATTAGCTTTCTCTTAGTTTATTAAATGATTGACAACTGTGAATTTTGGGATCCACTTGTGAGACCCTAGTCTCCTGTCTCTCTCCTGACTACGATAGGGCCTTCGCGTCCACACCGCTGATGGCGGGCAAGAACCGGGACCTGAGTTGACTCTATGAGATCTGCACTGCCGTGTCAAAGCTGTCCACCTGACGGGCCTGGCTTTGTGCAGTGGAGGGAGGGTGACGGAGAGGACAAGCGGGATAGAATAAGAGAAAGAAAAGGAAAAAAAGAAAAAGAAGATAAAAAAGGTAAAAATATGAATTGAAGAGAGAGAGAGGCAAATAGGATCGCTGACAAGTGGGTCCAAGATTGACACGTGTCAATCGTTTAATGGACTGGTAAGAAGCTAATGTGACTATAACTTAGGCACCTAACATTTTTTGGGCCGTACCTCAATTTTTGCGAGTGTTTAGTTTAGTTTTTTTTTGTTTAACACGCTTTAGTTTGGTCATTGCTCGCAATCCGTTTGCTCCTCGTAAAATTCTAAAATGACCCAGGCGCTTGTCACCCAACGTATCTGGAGAACATTAGCAGGTTCTACGGTAGAGAAATAAGATCTAAGAAAATAGAAATAAATTGACTTACTTTTAATTTGTTCAATGTAATCATTGAATATTTTCAAATAGTTCATAGATTATATTGAACATATACTAATAGTTCATGAATTATATTGAATAAATTAAAAATTTAGGAGTCACAACACACATTGAGCTAAAGTTTAAGGACCAAATTGAACGAATTAAAAGTTCATGGACTAAATTTCATATTAAGTTAAAGTTTAGAAAATATTTGTGTCATTATCCTTTTTTTTTTTTTTTAGTTTAAATTTTTGTAATTCTTATTTTTTTTCCTTTTGCCCTCATTTTCTTTTTCTTTTAAATCTTTTTATCCTTTCTTTTTGTTCGTTTTAGATTTTAAATTTTTTTTATTTGGAAACTGGTTGCGCCACATTGGTGTGATGTCATAAGAAAGTAACATATAAAGACAAGTTAGTATTTTTTTTTGTTACCCAAATTGAACAAAATTAACAGAATGATTTAATGGCATCAATTTAAAATGTTTGAAGGGCTTAATTGCACATTATAAAAGTGTAAAATTCAATTATACTCTAACGACAAGTTTCAAGCATTTTAATACATTTCTCATTGGATAAAATGATATACTGTCAAGTTTGTGCCTAGTCTCTCTAATTTTCACATAATAGCTCACTAATATTCATAGAATAGCTCACACTTTCGATCTAAATGCAATATAGCAATTTATTCAGATGTTTCAAGTAAGCATGAAGTTCAATTTAATAATGTATTGTTTTACTATTCAGTGAAGTCCTTGGAACTTGAGTATTGTTTTTATATTAATTAACTTGATACTTGCCTCCAAATTGCTTTGCCATGTGTGCAAATAAAATTTTCGTGAATTTTTTAAGGTGCATAAAAATTTGGCCAAATGATGAAGAATATTGTAACTTAAAAATGGGTAAGAGAGTCGACACATCACATCCTTCCTTTTTATAATAAATAATCACGAGATGCGTCCATCACCATGAGGAAAGAATTGTCGAGGATGAAGAAAGTTTTTGGGCCACTATGACCTCAGCTCCGCCGTCATCCCTCCTTGATCTCCAAGGAATGAAATATTAGATATATTAAAAATGACGTATAAATATTTAATTAATCCTGTCACATCACTACATACATTGAATTTGTATATGGCTACCAATATTATTTTTGTGGGTAAAACGGTCAGGAAGCAACAACCCTTAATATCGCCAACTCTTAAGGGTATATACCTCATAGGTGTTTCGCACTAGGCGTTAAAAAGTTCAATTTTTAGTTATAGCTACCGTTCATTTGAGTCGGCCCGTTTTGAGGCACTGGAGGTCGCTAATTGTAGTAAAGTCAGGGTTTTCCTATGCCCGACACGAACCATTACCATAGGCCAATCGGGATTTCTCATAACCGAGAAATGATCAAGGTTTGATTTGCACTTTTGGGAGAGTAAAACCTTCACCAGGTAGTGAATGAAATGTTTGATCCGTCACGCGGGACGACCACATCGTGATTTCGTATAAATAACCAGGCTGTCCTCCATCACGAACATCTCCACAACCAATCCTGAAGCAACTTCAATCAGGAGACACCAACAAGGAAAACGACCTCCATATCCATCGGAATCATCCAGCATGGTCAGAGCGGAGCTCGTGTTCGTTCCATCGCCGGGCTTGGGCCATCTGGTGTCGACGGTGGAGATGGCGAAGCTCCTGGTCGACCGAGACCCCCGCGTGTCCATCACCCTCCTCATCATGAAGCCGCCGCACGAGTCTCACTCCAGCATCGACGACCGGACGCAATCGCTTGCCAACTCGATGGCTGGCCGCTTCCAGTTCGTTCATCTTCCCGACATCGACCCTATCTTGGAGACCAACCCCAGCAAAATCCGCGACCTGTGCATCGAGAGCTACAAGCCTCACGTGAAAGAAGCCATCGGGCGACTCACCGAGTCTGTCTCAGGCCCAGACTCACCTCGGCTGGCAGGGCTTGTCGTCGACATGTTCTGCACGACGATGATCGATGTGGCGAACGAGCTCGGGGTCCCCTCCTACGTGTTCTTCACATCGAGCGCGGCCTTTCTAGGCCTGATGCTCCATCTCCAGAGTATGCGGGATGAGCACGGAATTGACTCGACGTCGTTCAGGGACTCGGACGCTGAATTGGATTTCCCAAACTTCACGAACCCACTGCCTGCCAAGGTCTTGCCCACCGCATATCTGGTCAAGGAGGCCGCCCCGGCTTACATTGGCCACGCCAGGAGGTTCAGGGAAACCAAGGGAATTTTCGTAAATACGTTCGTTGAGCTCGAAACGCATGTGTTCAAATCCTTGGCCGATGACATGATCCCGCCGGTCTATCCAGTTGGACCCATACTGAACCTCGCGAGGTCGGCCGGTGGCACAGGACCGTCCAATGGTTTGGAGATCATGAAGTGGCTCGACGATCAACCGCATTCGTCTGTGGCGTTCCTGTGCTTTGGAAGTCGGGGTAGCTTCGATGCGGACGCCGTGAGAGAGTTTGCCACCTCGCTCGAGCGCTGTGGGCACCGGTTCCTATGGTCCCTACGCCAGCCGCCGCCCCCCAAGGTCAAGGTAGGACCAACACGCGATTACGCGAATTTCGAGGGGATCCTTCCTGAAGGGTTCCTCGATCGGACAATCGAGAGAGGGAAAGTCATCGGGTGGGCCCCGCAGGTGGACGTCCTGGCCCACCCGGCAATCGGGGGATTTGTGTCCCACTGCGGTTGGAACTCCACGCTGGAGAGTATATGGTTCGGCGTGCCAATTGCGGGACTGCCACTGTATGCGGAGCAACAATTCAATGCGTTCGAGATGGTGGTAGAGTTGGATCTCGCTGTGGAGATTAAGATGGAGTATAGGAGGGATGTTAGGATGAAGAGCGAGACAAGGGTGACTGCTGAAGAGATTGAGAGAGGGATACGACGCGTGATGGAGCCGGATAGCAAACAGAGGAAGAAGGTAAAGGAGATGAGTGAGAAGAGCCGGAAGGCCCTGGATGAGGGCGGTTCATCGTGTTCGTCCCTCCACCGTCTGATCAATGATATCTTCAATAACATGCCCTGCTAAGAGTTGAGTCTCTAGATGGAAATTTCACGTCCGTCGGACGAGAATGCTTGATGTGTCCAGAGGAATTTTTTCTTTAGTTTATATAGCAAATGTATCTCTATCCTCATTTGGATTCAGTGCCACTATAGAATATATTCAAAGGCAGCATTGTATTTGTTGTTCTAGGAGAACATGGCTTCTATAAAGCAGTCCCTTATGTGTATACTCGCAATTTGCAACAAGAAAAGAACCAATTTTGTGAGGCTTTGGTTAATTTTCTGCCACGTAATCAAGTAAAAACCTTCTGGCGACAAAAGTCTAACTTGTCGCTAAATTAATGAACATCAATGTATTTCAAAAAGATATATATTCCTTCATTAGGCAATGAGAGGTGAATAATTAGCACAAAACACAGGCGACAAAAACTTAGAAATTCAAGCCAAATAAGATAGCGCAAGCCAAATCAACGAAAATTTTTCAAGCGAGTTCATAGTTGTCAAGATGATGATAATGACGATGATGATGGTGGCTTGAGACTTCCTTTTTTTTATAAATATTTTCTGAATTAACTCATTTGAATAAGGCTGAGGATTATGCTCGTCACGTGTAATTTCTTTACTCATTGCCATGAAGGATGCAGAGAAAAAAGAGAGGTGAATAATTAGCACAAAGCACAGGCGACAAAAACTTAGAAATTCAAGCCAAACAAGATAGCGCAAGCCAAATCAACGCAAATTATTCAAGCGAGTTCATAGTTGTCAAGATGATGATAATGACGATGATGATGGTGGCTTGAGACTTCCTTTTATTTTTTATAAATATTTTCTGAGTTAACTCGTTTGAATAAGGCTGAGGATTATGCTCGTCATGTGTAATTTCTTTACTCGTTGCCATGAAGGATGCAGAGAAAAAAGTTGCCGAGACGGGAAAAAGTCGCCAATTCCTCGATAAAATGATAAACTGTCAAATTTGTGCCTATTCCCTATAATGTTCACAGAATAGCTCACACTTCCAATCTAAATACAATATTGTTACTCGTTCTTCTGCTTCTTCTTTTTTGTGTGTGGAAAAGGTAAGTACTTCATAATTCAAATCAAGTTTGTTTACATCCGAACATAACATATCTAACAAAGATTGTGGGAGATGGAGCAACCAATTTGAAGGGATTGATTTTTTCCTTTTAGCCTTGGCCACCAATTAGCATGGTTATTTGCTTTTCTTGGACAGAACTTTAGACGAACAAAGCCTCAATCGGGCAAGCCTTACATTCTTTAGCCCAAGGCCTATTATTTCACAAGGTTTCTTCTATTCCCAATACAGCGTTGACCGTCTCTCTACAATCAGCTTCCATCTATACTTCTACCTCACGAAGGGAGCCATTGCAAAAATCTTCTTCTAGAAATTGTAGACTGCTTAAGATTGCTAGAGTTTCATAAGCAATTAGCATCTCCGCATGGACAAGCCTCGCAAACCCTTGGATCAATACTTCACTATAGTCACAGACCACACTAGCAACAGCACCTTTCGGCGAGTCCTCTATTTTCGATTCCAGCGACCTTGATTTTCAAAACGTCCTTTGTCGGTGGCTATCAATTTGGAGATAAGATTTTCTGACTCTCGACTTCTCTTTTCTTTCTCAAGCTTCACCTCTAGAAGCATGTTGTCTCTATAATTGAACGGTCAATGACCAAGTTTAGGTTCGGCCATCGCAACTAGAATATATAAGAGTTGCACTCCTTCCAAATTAGCCATAGAATGGCCCCGAGTACCTCATTTGCCATCAATTTTTTGTCTGTCTCAAAGTATTTTACCACCCATTTGTCCATTCAAGTAATGTGTTTGTCTGAGTTTTGTAGGCTTAGAGATTAGGAATATTTGCTCAAGTGTCTTCGACACTTGGTTGCACAAAGGGCATATGGGATTAGGTATGATATTTATTTTATGAAGGTTCTCTAGTGGATAAAGCATTTTGGCATGCCTTTACCACCCATTTGTCCATTCAAGTAATGTGTTTGCATGAGTTTTGTAGGCTTAGAGATTAGGAATATATGCTCAAGTGTCTTCGACACCTAGTTGCACAAAGGGCATATGGGATTAGGTATGATATTTATTTTATGAAGGTTCTCTTTGGTGGATAAAACATTTTGGCATGCCTTCTGTTGACAGTGTAGTAGAAATCTGATACCTTACATGAGGAGATCTCCAAGAGGGAAATTCAAGCGCGAACTCATCAATATATCTAGTTGGACCCACCTCAACTTAAAATCTTACATTAGTAAGTTATGAGTCAATTAGAATATATTAAATGCTCAACACCATATTAATTCTTCGATGTGGGAGTCTACTTCTCTAACACAACTCACACATATATTCTAATAACCTCCCTCTCATCTGTGAGCTCTAGTGTTAGGTCTACTCCCCCTTAAATCAGATATCCTTTCGGCCTAATATCATCCTTACGGGCCCACGTTGTTACACCTCAAAACCCACCTAGGCCATCCTTACAGGCCCACGTTATTACACCACAACGCCTACCTACCCGAAAACCGTAACCATCAACTCTGATATCAGTTTTGGGAGCACGTAGTAAAAGTCCACTACCTTATATGGGAAGATTTTCAAGGGGGAAATCCAAGCTCGAGCCCGTCAATATATCTAATTAGACCCACCTCACTCAAAAGTTTAAACTAATGAGTTATGGACCAATTATGATATATTAATTGTTTTCGATATAGGACTCTACTTTTTTAACACAACTTATACGTGTATTTTAATACCTTCCAATGGAAAGTTTTGAATTTTTGGAAGTGTATCTAGTTGCCATAGCTTTGTCCAGAAGGATTTCAGTATTTGGAAAGAGGATGATGATCTGGTTGTTTGTTGTAGTAGGCTTGGATGGTTTAGTTTGATGTAGGATATGTTCTTTTGTTTAAAGTAAGCATGAAGTTAAACAATGTCTTGTTACACCATTAAGTGAAATCCTTTGAATCCTTTATGTTAATTAACTTGATACTTGCTTCCAAATTGCTTTGCTCTGTGTCTAAATAAAATCTTTAGGAGAACCGTGTTTTATTTTTAAGGTGAATTAAAATTCTGCCAAACAATTAAGGAAATTGTAATGTAAAAGTTATGTCAGCCAACCCATCTCATCCTTCGTCTTTATTATAAACAACCATGAGACGTCTCCATCAGAAAAACAAATCAATAAGGACGAAATTTGTTGGTCCCCATCTGACGATCCTTCCTGGCGTGGTAGAACTGCTCCACCAACTTTGACCTCAGCCACGCCATCATCCCTCCTTGATCTCCAAGCAATAATATTTTGCCCCCATTTTTTAAGGTCAAAAGAATACAATGTGGCATCAACGAACTTTTTTATTATAAAGAATTCACAAAAAGATAATATTATATCTTAAAACTGACGTATTAAAATATCACTAACTGTCACATTACTACATATATTAAATTTGTATATCGATATCGATACTTCTTTTTTTTTTTGTACAAAATAAAATGGTCGGAAAGCAACAGCCACAATGGATGAAATCTTTATTAACCCTGTGGGCGACCACATTGTGATTCGTCTAAGTAACTAGGTCCTCCTCCATCATGAACATCTCGACAACCAAGCCTGAAGCAACTTTAATCAAAAGACAACTAAGAAGGATAGACCTTCATATCCATCAAGAATCAGAGCTCATGTACGTTCCGTCGCCGGGCTACAGCCATCTGGTATCGAAAGTGGAGATGGCAAAGCTCCTGGTCGACCGAGACCCCAGCGTGCCCATCACCCTCTTGATCATGAAGCTGCCGTATGTGTCTCACCCCGGCATTGATGACTGGACACAATTGCTCACTGATTCGATGGCCGCCCGCTTTTGGTTTGTTCATCTTGTTGATTGTTTGATTGTAAAACAAATAAAATATGCTTTTCTTGTCCCATGTAGGAAAGTTGGGAGAAGATATGTTACTTTATTAGTGTGAGCCATTTCCAATTTGTTCAAAGAAAAGGTTGGAGTGTGGGCTAGACCCCACAATACTCAAGTGTAGGTGTGCAATTATTAGGCGCACTTTGCATGCCCGTTGTTTAATAAGCACTAATTCCCTAAATATTTATTTTATTTTATTTTATTTTATTTCGTTTGTTTTTCTTGCTAATCGTTATTTAGTCGAAAAGGTTGTATTTATTCAATCAGAATTTTCTAAAAATATGATATTCGGATTTATAAAAAAAAATTATTGTTGTTATTATTGCTATTGTTGTTATTATTGTTATATTCCAAATTTTTTATGTGTCTCTTCAAGGTAACCTTTGAAAACGTACTTGTTCATTTTATAACTTTTCCCAAAATGTTGCATTCATTTGCTTTGTAACATTTCCCGAAAGGTTGTTTTTGTTCATTAAGACCGATATAAGTATTTCAGTTTTAGGATAAATGCTCTTTTCAAAAACTACAATCATCATTTCAATTGTTTCCCTTGAGATGTTATGCCCTTTTAAGAGACTAATATAGGCACTTCAGGTTTTTATTTAAAATAAGATCTATTTTAAGCTCTTATTCAAGAAAATATGAGCACTTTAGGCCTTTATTTGGAATTTTCTTTAGAATAATTTCAAAGGCAGCATTGTAATGGATGTTCTAAGAAAACAGGGCTTCTGTAAAGCCGTTTTTTATGTGCATAATTGTAATTTGCAGCAAAGAAAAGAATTAAATTTGCGAGGCTTTGCTTAATTTTCTGACATGTAAATTAGATCAAATAAAAACCTTTTGGTGACAAACCATGGCCTCCATATGGTAATGAAGTAAGGTTATTCGGAGACATCAAGGTGATGTGCTCCATACACGAGGAAGACTTGTCGACCAGAGAGAGAGATTTTCACGTGCAATGCACGAAGTCGGAGAAGAAAGGGACAAAGGGAATCGTTGCATCCACACACCAATGCCACCAGACAATGGACTCTAATTTTAGTCCACAATTTCAATTAAAGAATGATTTTTAAGTGACTTGAGTCATCGCTGAGCTGTCACACGAGAACTTTAGCACCATTAATGGGCTGCGAGGCTTTTTAAGAAATGCAATAGAAACTCCATCATTCAAAGTGACGACGTATTTTAAATGAAATATCATAACATACTCTGTTAAAGTAAATAATACTTTATACACACAGTTTAATCAAACCTTAGATTTCAGGAATTTAACTTAGCAAATCTCTTATTAATCAATTAGATCAAGAGTGAATAAGACTACTTGTGAAAAGTGCATATTACATTAACGGTGTATACTAGAATTCCACAATAAACTCGTTTTTGTGAGTACAAATTGATCTACTACGATGAAAGTCACCTTTTTTCAATTCAATGTGGGCCACCATTGTGGTCACCTTAATCAAGGCATATTATTCAAGATGTCCTCGATCAAACGACCCAAAGACAAGTAAGAAGAGCCACCTTCAACCACTGCCTTCCGGCTCTTCTCACTCACCTCTTTCACCTTCTTCCGCCTCTCACTGCCGACCTCCTCCATTAACTTCTTTATTCCGCCCTCTATTTCCTCTGCCGTCACGACAAATTCGCTTTCCATCCTAAAATCCTTCCTGTAGTCCATCTTGATCTCCACCGCAAGGCCTAGTTCTACCACCAACTCGAACGCATTAAATTGTTGCTCTGCATATAGGGGCCATGCGGCCACTGCCATGCCGAACCAAATGCTCTCGAGGGTGGAGTTCCATCCACAGTGCGACACGAATCCCCCGATCGCCGGGTGGGCCAGGACTGCAGCCTGCGGGGCCCACCCAATCACTTTCCCGATGCCAGCCGTCCGGTCTAGGAACCCCTCCGGCAAGACCTCCGCGGGGTCCGTGTAGTCACGTGGTAAGTCAAACTTGCCCTTTGGCGGTGGCCGTCGTACGGACCATAGGAAGCGGTGCCCGCTCCTCTCCAGCGCCTGGGCAATCTCCTTCACCTGGTCCTCGCGGAAGCTCCCCCCGCTCCCGAAGCACAAGAAAACCACCGACGACGGCGGTTGCTCGTCAAGCCATTCCATGATATCATCGCCTCGGCGGCCACCGTCGGCCTTCTTTTTAGTCTCCCCCTTCAAATTCAGCACAGGCCCCACAGGATACACCGTGGGCGCCCCGAGACCCGCCAAGGACCCTAATGCATGTGGTTCGAGCTCCTCGAACGTGTTAATGATAACTCCCTTGACCGCTCTTATCCTCTTGGCGTGCTCTAGGAATGGTTGGGCCGCCTCCTTCAACAGAACCACGGACGGTAAGACCTTGGCCGGCAACGGGTTCACGAAACTCGGGAAGTCCAGCTCAGCGGCCGAGTCCTTGAATTCGGTTATGTCCATATGCTGCTTGTCTTGGAGCGACTGGAAGTGCAGCATTAGCCCAAGGAATGCTGCGTTCGACGTGAAGAAGATATAGGACGGAACACCAAACTCGTCTGCCACATCGATCATGGTGGTGCAGAACATGTCGATAACGAACCCTGCGAGCCGCCGGGTTGAGCTGGCCGAGCCACCAAGGTCGGCGACGGCCTGCTTGACGTGGGCCTTGTTGCTTTCCACAAAGTGGGTGAGGAAACTGCCGGAGGAGATCTCGGTGTCTGAGTTCACACGAGGGAGGTGGACTAAGCGGATGCGGGCGGCGGCCACAGAGGCGGCGAGCGAGTCTGTGTATGAGTCGACTTCGGAGTCTATGGGAAGCTTCATGATGAGGACGGTGATGGAGAGACGGGAGTCGCGGTCGATGAGGAGCTTAGCCATCTCGACCATCGACACGAGATGGCCCATGCCGGGGGTCGGGACGAGCACGAGCTCGGCGTTGGCCATCGCGACGGCAGAGCTGCGTATCTCTCGGGCTGAAGCGAGAGTGCTTCGAAGGTTTTATGGTTGGAAAAGGCGGTGGTGAAGCTTGAGGCTTTCTTGTGTTGATTATGACTGGTGTTGGGCTTGTGAGGTGGGGAAGACTCCCCATTATATACGTCTTCCCGCGGCACTTTAGTCATTCTTTAATTTGCTTTTGTCTGCTTCTTGTTTAATTCTGCATCGTGAGGCACTTGGCGTTCTCTAAATGCGTGAAACGCACGAAGAAGAGAAAGCAGAGAGATGCTTGGGCAGCAAGAAGGGAGATGACGTCATGGCTTTGCTGGTTGCAGTCAACTCGAGGCCGTGGACTGACTCCAGACAATATACTCCAGACAGAGCTGGCAGGACACGGACATCCGACGAATAAACTACGTTTGGTTTGGGAAATTAATTTGTAAAATGCAATGAAAAGAGACAAAAAGGGCATAAAAGTCGAAGAAGAAAAGTCCCGATTGGACTTTTGTTTCCCGTTCCCAATTGGAGTGGCCTTCTCGAGCGTTCCGGACTTTACGCTTCTTTCGGCGGTGGGATGAGTCACGTATGTCTAGGGGTGTACATGGTCTCACTGGGCGATTCCCACCCTAGAATCGAAAATTGCCCACTAAAGACCGGTTTCAAAAAATTAAATCTGAAAACTACCCATTGATTCCATAGATCCACCCGAGAATCGGACCGCCGGTCTGGTCCGGTTCTCGGGTGGATCCATGGAACCGGTTAAGCGAACACGCCTACTCAATATGTATTGATAAACCAAATTTGATTGCAATTACATTCATAAGCACATAACATTTAAAACTTTTGAAGTCCAACATGCTTTTATAGTTACCTCTAATTAAATTTTTGACCATGAGGTGGTAAAAGAATGATACGAGATTAGAACTAAAATGATGAAGTCTCTCGTGTTACCAAATTGATTTTAATGTCGAAGAAACTTGCAACAAAAGAACAAATTGAAGTGGCATCCATGTTGGGCTAAGCAACAAAGTGTTATAACTTCACTTCTGATTCTTTTAGACCAACCAATTAGCTACACACGAGTTTGTTGAAGTCTCGAAGAGTTGGAAGGAGAAGATGAAACTGAGAGATGCTATGCAAACCGCTTGTTTCTTGACCTTTATTGTGCTCTTCAAGATTTCAACAATAAAAATTGCAAGGGCTATTCAGTGAATAGGAAATTAGGGCTCCAAATAGAATAATAAGAATTCTCAACATGGGGCTTCAAAATTTTAATTTTTTTCAACAAAAAAAAATATTTTTATAATAAAAATTAATTATAATACCGGTTCGGTCTGGGTGGGCAGGTGGGCAGATCCACCCATGGAACTGGGAACCGAGAACCGAACCAGTCCCTTTAGGAACCATTGATTCTAGGCCGGTCTAGTCTAGGTCCGGGTGAGTCCCGGTTCTTTTGCACACCCCTATTGATGTCCTCTTGGTTGACGTAGAGAGCACAAATTTAAGCCATTCTAATAGGGAAAGTAGTAAAAGAAAACATATTGTATTTATACTAATTTAATTATCAACTTTTTAATTAGATCAATTTAATTTTAATCTTTTCAAATTTGTATCAATTAAGTTCATCCGACTAATTTAGTCAGGAAATTGTTGACGTGAACGCCGATTGTCTTATATAACATAGCCGACAATGATCCGAACTTTACACTTCTTTCGGCGATGGGATGACTATACATATTCCCCAGGGTTTGTGACGTATGTCCTCTTGGTTGAGGAATAGGGCACAAATTTAAGCCATTCTTGACAGGGAAAGTAGCAAAACAGTCGAATTTACTTTATTAATACAAACTCAATTCTAAACCTTTTAATTGGACCAATTTAATCCCAAATATTTTCAAATCGATACTAATTGAGTCTATCTAGCTAATTTAGTTTGGAAATTATTGACGTGGACACCAACCGTCTTATATAACACGATCGATGATGATGTGAACAATTTTATGAACTTTTTATAATTTATTTGAATCTTTTTCTTTTTTTGTCTTTTGGGTTGGTCTCGCCTAAGATAGTAGAGTCCCACATGCAAGGGCAGCTCTCACCAAAGGCCAGCAAGGGAAAAGGAAAAAGAAAGAAAAAAGAAGAAGGAAAAGATAAGAAAGGAAATTGAGGAAAAGAAAAGAAAAATAAATATATAAATAATTCATAAAAAATATTACAATATTATTAAGAACTGTTCACATCAACATTAATCGTGCCACGTAGGGCATTCGGCGTTCACATTATCGATTTTATGCCAAAATTTACTGAATAGACTTAATAGACAAAATATGAAAATGTTTAAAATTAAATTGACAAAAGTATAATAAATTTAGAAATTTTTGGATAATTTTCTCATTATACATGCAGTAGAGTTGATGTTATTTCTACATAGGCACGTGCAACATTAGGCTATTTATTTAGAAACCTTAGGTGTGAAAAATTATATATTTAGCGTTTACTTTATCAAAAGTAAGGGTCAATTCTCTACGGCATCACAAAGAATTTTATGAATAACAAGGAGCCCACCGGCAAAATTAATTGCTCTCCTCAAGAAAGAAAGAACGCATATTATGAAGAAACGTGACGGAAATGGACTCAGAAACATCACTAATAGCGACAACGACAGGTATAAGTGCCCAAAAAACAAAGGCTGTGCATTACCATGTCCATCTCTTTCGAATAAGATGAATGTTTTTTTATTATTATGAATCATAAATTCTCAAAAAATATTTTATAATAATTTATAATTTTTTGTTATTTAAAATAGACTGTTATTTTCATTTCATCTTTATTATAAACAATCATGAAACGTCTTCATAACTGTAAGGAAAAACAAATCAAAGGACGAAATTTCTTGGTCCTCATCTCCCGATCCTTCCGGGCGTGGTAGAACTGCTCCACCAACTTTGACCTCAGCCACGCCGTCGTCCCTCCTTGATCTCCAAGCAATAATATTTTGCCCCCATTTTTTAAGGTCAAAAGAATACAAATGTGGCATTGACGAACCATTTTCTTCTTAAAGAATTTACAAAAATATAATATTATATATCAAAAATGACCTAAAATATCATTAACCTGTCACATTACTACATACATTAAATTTGTATATCGATGCCTATATTTCCTTTATGTGTATAAAATAAAATGGTCGGAAAGTAACAACCACAATGGATGAAATGTTTATCCACCCCGTGGGCGACCACATCGTGATTCGTGTAAGTAGCCAGGTCCTCCCTCCATCATGAGCATCACGACAACCAAGCCTGAAGCAACTTTAATCAAAAGACAACGAAGGAGGATAGACCTCCATATCCATCAAGAATCAGCAGCATGGTCAATGCAGAGCTCGTGTACGTTCCGTCGCCGGGCTACGACCATCTGGTATCGAAAGTGGAGATGGCGAAGCTCCTGGTCGACCGAGACCCCAGCGTGTCCATCACCCTCTTGATCATGAAGCTGCCGTACGTGTCTCACCTAGGCATCAACGATTGGACGCAATCGCTCATTGATCCGATGGTCGCCTGCTTCCGGTTTGTTCATCTTGTTGATTGTTTGATTTTAAAACAAATAAAATGTGTTTTTCTTGTCTCATGTAGGAATGTTACGAGAAGATATGTTACTTTATAAGCGTGAGCCATTTCTAATTTGTTCAAAGAAAATATTGGAGTGTGGGCTAGACCCCACAATACCCGAATGTAGGTGCGCGATTATTAGGCACACTTTGCATGCCCGTTGTTTAATAAGCACTAATTCCCTATATATTATTTTATTTTATTTTATTTTATTTCGTTCGATTTTCTTGCTAATCATTATTTAGTCAAAAATGTTGTATTTATTTAATCGAATTTTCTAAAAATATGATATTTGGAATTCATAAAAAAAAATGTTGTTGTTATTGTTGTTGTTATTGTTGTTATCATTGTTATATTCCAAATTTTTTATGTGTCTCTTCAAGGTAACCATCAAAATGTTCTTGTTCATTTTGTAACATTTTCCAAAGGGTCGCATTCATTCACTTTGTAACATTTCCCGAAAGGTTGTCTTTGTTCATTAAGACCGATATATGTATTTTAGTTTTAGGATAAATGCTCTTTTCAAAAACTAAAATCATCATTTCAATTGTTTCCCTTAAGATGTTATGCCCATTTTTGAGATTAATATATGCACTTCAAGCCTTTATTTGAAATAAGATCTACTTTAAACTCTTATTCAAGAAAATGTGAGCACTTCAGATCTTTATTTGGAATTTTCTTAAGAATAATTTCAAAGGCAACACTGTAATGGATGTGCTAGGAGAACATGGCTTCTGTAAAGCCTTTTTTTATGTGCATAATTGTAATTTGCAGCAAAGAAAAGAACTAAATTTGTGAGGCTTTGCTTAATTTTTTGACATGTAAATTAGATCAAATAAAAACCTTTTGGTGACAAACCATGGCCTCCACATGGTCATGAAGTAAGGTTATTCGGAGACATCAAGGTGATGTTCTCCATACATGAGGAAGACTTGTCGACCAGACTCTCTCTCCTCTCTCCTCTCTCCTCTCTCCTTTCTCCTTTCTCTTTCCCGTTGAAAAAAAAATCTCTCTCAATCCTCCGTGAAGCCCTTTGTGCTAGCAAACCATGACACCGGCAGACACACCTCCACCAGTTGCCTCCGCCATCACTTCCCTAAGCCCCACCTCTACTCCGCTCTCTCTCTCCCCTTCGTGAAGCACACCTTGCTCATGAACACCAATGCCAACACCTTCACCGTCGCCTCCCCAAGCTCCATCATTGCGTCTTTCCCTCACTCTTTGCAACCTCCGCTCTGCTCTGTCTCTTTTCTTTGCAAAGTGCCCTCTCTGCTTGTGAACCATGGCCATGTCGTGGTGGAACAGAGCAATTTTTTTTTCATATGCAACCGGATGGAAGATAAACAAAGGTGGGGAGAGAGAGGAGAGAGGAAAGAGAGCGCTCTGCTGCCGTGGGCCCAAATTGATAGAGATAAAGAGAAGAGAGAGGGTTTGTAGTAGGGGTGATCGAGTCCACGATGGGTAGGGTCTAGACCTGGACCCTATACCCAACCATGTTATAACTAGTTCCTTTTTTTGGACACTTATACCCTACCCTTTTTTTATTGGACCCTACTTTGGACCCGACCCTATTTTTCCAGTATGGGAAAAAATCAATCTTGTTTTCATTGGAATCTGTTTTGTAACCATTCAATATCCTATACGACTTTGAATTTTACATTAATTAGCAAAAAACCAACAACACAATCCTCGTAACATTATAAGACAAAGCAAAAATTCTAATAATGCATAAACATTAACAACAAATATGGATATAATATTAGTCTCATTCCCACAAATACTTTTGATATGATCTAACGTGTTTGCTCATATATATGCAACATAGCTCTTATTAAGAAGATAGCTTTTTTGAGTTGGACTGAAAATGCTTTAATTAGCATGAATTTGTGGATATCAAGATTCTATGCCCTTCAACCAATCATGCTGGACCCAATCATCCAAAGTTTACTCTCCGCGACTATAGTTATAGTTGAAGGTGAGACCATTAAAAAAGAAAAACAATGTATGAGAATAGTTATTTCTAACAATTATTTTAAAGCAATTCTCCCTTAACTTGATTTAAAGAGAAGCTTTCTTTTTTTAACAATTCTTCGAAAACAAAGAGACTCAAAGGCACTATACAGAGAAACGATTTAATTTTTTTTTTTAAACGGTAAAAACCGATTCCAAAACAGGTCCGATTTCGGGTGTGTCTTTTCTTAGACCCTATTCCCAGACCGGTTTCAACCGGTTCCCAAAAATTGGAACTGATTCCCGGACTAATTTAACCGAGAACTAGTTCTCGACCCTGTTTTTCGGGTGGTCCGGTGCGGGTTCCGGGTAAACTCGGTCCGATTGCACACCCCTAGTTTGTAGTGCATTAAATTTGGATTGTGGGCCTGGATGGACATGTGTCCATCGCTGAATGGTGAGTTGCATGATCCTACATGGAGTATTCCACTCAACTAATATTTTCTCATTCATGCACTGTAAATCTTGTTTAAGAAATGCAATAAAAAACTCCATCATTCAAAGTGACCGCGTATTTTAAAATGAAATATTAGAGCATACATTGTTAAAGTAAATAATACTTTATACACACAGTCTAATCAAACTTTAGATTTCAGGAATATAACTTAGCAAATCTCTTATTAATCGTCAGATCAAAAGTGGATACGACCACTTGTGAAAAATGCGTATTACACTGACGGTGTATACTAGAATTCCACAATATGTTCACTTTTGTGAGTACAAATAGATCTACTATGATGAAAGTCACCTTTTTTTCAATTCAATGTCGGCAACCATTGTGGTCACCTTAATCAAGGCATATTATTCAAGATGTCCTCGATCAAACGACCCAAAAACAAGTAAGAAGAGCCACCTTCAACCACTGCCTTCCGGCTCTTCTCACTCACCTCTTTCACCTTCTTCCGCCTCTCATTGCCGACCTCCTCCATTAACTTCTTTATGCCGCCCTCTATTTCCTCTGCCGTCATGACAAATTCGTTCTCCATCAAAAAATCCTTCCTGTAGTCCATCTTGATCTCCACCGCAAGGCCTAGTTCTACCACCAACTCGAAAGCATTAAATTGTTGCTCCGCATATAGGGGCCATGCGGCCATTGCCATGCCCAACCAAATGCTCTCGAGGGTGGAGTTCCATCCACAGTGCGACACGAATCCCCCGATCGATGGGTGGGCCAGGATGGCGGCCTGCGGGGCCCACCCAATCACTTTCCCGATGCCAGCCGTCCGGTCTAGGAACCCCTCCGGCAAGACCTCTGCGGGGTCTGTGTAGTCACGTGGTGAGTCAAACTTGCCCTTTGGCGGCGGCCGTCGCAGGGACCATAGGAAGCGGTGCCCGCTCCGCTCCAGTGCGTGAGCAATCTCCTTCACCTGGTCTTCGCGGAAGCTCCCCCGGCTCCCGAAGCACAAGAAAACCACCGACGACGGCGGTTGCTCGTTAAGCCATTCCATGATATCATCGCCTCGGTGGCTACCGTCGGCCTTCTTTTTAGTCTCCCCCTTCAAATTCAGTACAGGCCCCACAGGATACACCGTGGGTGCCCCGAGACCCGCCAAGGACCCTAATGCATGTGGTTCCAGCTCCTCGAACGTGTTAATGATAATTCCTTTGACCGCTCTTATCCTCTTGGCGTGCTCTAGGAATGGTTGGGCCGCCTCCTTCATCAGAACCACGGACGGTAAGACCTTGGCCGGCAACGGGTTCACAAAACTTGGGAAGTCCAGCTCGGCGGCCGAGTCCTTGAATTCGGTTATGTCCATATGCTGCTCGTCTTGGAGCGACTGGAGGTGCAGCATTAGCCCAAGAAATGCTGCGCTCGACGTGAAGAAGACATAGGACGGGACTCCAAACTCGTCTGCAACATCGATCATGGTGGTGCAGAACATGTCGATAACGAAGCCTGCGAGCTGTCCGGGTCGAGCTGGCCAAGCCGGTGAGGTTGGCGACCGCCTGCTTGACGTGGGGCTTTTTGCTTTCCACAAAGTGGGTGAGGAAACAGCCAGAGGAGATCTCGGTGTCTGAGTTCACACGCGGGAGGTGGACTAAGCGGATGGGGGCGGTGACCATGGAGGCAGCGAGCGAGTCCGTGTACGAGTCGACTTCGGAGTCTATGGGAAGCTTCATGATGAGGACGGTGATGGAGAGGCGGGGGTCGCGGTCGACAAGGAGCTTGGCCATCTCGACCATCGACACGAGATGGCCTATGCCAGGGGTCGGGATGAGCACGAGCTCGGCGTTGGCCATTGCGACGGCGGAGCTGAGTATCTCTCGGGCTGAAGCCAGGGTGCTTCGAAGGTTTTGTGGTTGGAAAAGGCGGTGGGGAAGCTTGAGGCTTGCTTGTGTTGATTATGGCTGGTGTTGGGCTTGTGAGGTGGGGAAGACTCCCCGTTAAATACGTCTTCCCGCGGCACTTTAGTCATTCTTTAATTCGCTTTTGTCTGCTTCTTGTTCAATTCTGCATCTCGAGGCGCTTGGCGTTCGCGTTCTCTAAATGCGTGGAGCGCACGAAGATGAGAAAGCAGAGAGACATGCTTGGGCAGAGAGAAGGGAGATGACATGATGGCTTTGCTGGTTGCAGTAAACCCGAGGCCGTGGACTGACTCCAGACAATATTCTCCAGACAGAGTTGGCAGGACACGGACATCCGACGAATAAACTACGTTTGGGTTGGGAAATTAATTTGTAAAATGCAATGAAAAGAGACAAAAAGGGAATAAAAGTCGAAGAAGAAAAGTCCCGATTGGACTTTTGTTTCCCGTTCCCACTTGGGGTGGCCTTCTCGAGCGATCCGGACTTTACGCTTCTTTCGGCGGTGGGATGAGTCACGCGTGTCCTCTTAGTTGAGGAAGAGGGCACAAATTTAAGCCATTCTTGATCGGAAAAGTAGCAAAAAAAAAAGTTATTACATTGATACTAATTTAGTTCTCAATCTTTTAATTAAACTGATTTAGCTTTAATTTTTTCATATTTGTATTAATTGAGTTCATCCAACTAATTTAGTTTGGAAATTGTTGACGTGAATACCGATTGTTTGATATAACATGGCCGATGAAGATTTGAACTTTACTCGTTGACGAGATGACTATACAGGTATTACCTGTGGATTGTCACGTATGTCCTCTTGGTTGAGGAATAGGGCACAAATTTAAGGCATTCTTGATGGGAAAGTAGCAAAAATTAGTATGAATTAAGTTCTAAACCTCTTAATTTGACCAATTTAATTTTAAATATTTTCAAATAAATACTAATTAAGTCTATCCGACTAATTTAGTTTGAAAATAGCTGATATGGATACCAACCGTCCAATATAACACGACCGACAATGATGTGAACAACTTTATGAACCTTTTAATATTTATTTGAATCTTTTTCTTTCTTTTTTCTTTTGGGTTGCTCTTGCCTAAGGTAGTAGATTCCCACGCACAAGGGCAGCTCTCACCAAAGGCCAGCAAGGGAAAAAGGAAAAAAGAAAAAGAAAGAAAAAAGAAGAAGGAAAAGATAAGAAAGGAAATTAAGGAAAAGAAAAGAAAAATAAATATATAAATAATTCAAAAAAATATTATAATATTATTAAAAATTGTCTACGTCAATATTAATCGTGCCACATAGAACATCCGGTGTTCATGTCATCGATTTTCTGTCAAAATTGACTGGATAAACTCAATTAACAAAACATGAAAAGATTTAAAACTAAATTAATAAAAGTGTAATAAATTTAGAAATTTTTGGATAATTTTCTCCATATATGCGCTAGAGTTTATGTTGTTTCTACAGAGGCATATGCAACATTAGGCTATTTATTTAGAAACCTAAGGAGTGAAAAATTATATATTTAGCATTTACTTTATCAAAAGTAAGGGTCAATTCTCTACGGCATCACAATTTTTTTTTATGAATAACAAAGAGCCCACCGGCAAAATTAATTGCTCTCCACAAGAAAGAAAGAACGCATATTATGAAGAAGCGTGACGGAAAGTATAAAATTTTTCGAACCAATGGACACGGAAACATCACTAATAGCGACGGCGACAGGAATAAGTGCCCAAAAAACAATGGCTGTGCATTATCATGTCAATCTCTTTCAAATGAGATGAATATTTTTCGGTTGTTGTGAGTCACAAATTTTCAAATGAGTATCGTATAGTAATTTATAATTTTTTGTTATTTAATTTTTATTATTTAGAACAGACTGTTATTCTCACTATAAATTAAAGAATGTCACCCAATCATTTCTCTAAAATGAACAATAGTCCACATAGCTAAGTGGTTGATCTCACCGCCCAAAAATGGTGTTGTTTGAAATATTTATTAACTTTGAATCTTGATGTGATAGTACAATTTCATTAAATCGTGTTGAAAAATGATCCGGTGTAGATATGAGTTTTAACATCTCTAACATTACTTAAACAATAATAAGAGACTAACAAGGATTCATGTTTATACTTGATATCTTAGCCATTCAATTCATGGAAATTTGAAACGACTCCTTTGCAAACTACACTCACACACGAAATCAGGAAATCTCCTCTGGACGTTTCCGTTGTGTTTGTCTTGGGATACCCAGCTTCGCCAAAACGCTCAAGCTCTGCCAACATGCTGGTCATAGAGTATGACTTAAAGAGCACTCGATGATGTAGCCAAGATAAGCATGGGGCAAAGTCGTTTTCCATCCTTAGCGTTGCATCCGCGGTTACTTTAGTTTACTAAGAACACTCAATGAAATAATCAAGATAAGCACTAAGCAAAGTCGCTTTCATTCCTTGGCATCATATCCTTGGTCACTTGTAGCAGTTTAAAATGTAAGTTCACATCGTACTTTCAAAGGAGAATCAATCCTGACATGCTTCGCGCCTCGAGATGAGAGGGAGGACCAGTGCTCGTGAATGTCAATTTTCATAATACTATATTCATACAAAATTCCAAATTGTCTTTGTTCACAAGTTTAGGCTATTTTTGGATAAAGATTGGGTAACCATCAAATTGGTTTGCTAAAATTGTTGATATTCCCATAAAATAGTTTGGCCTGCCGTCGACATGAAGTAAGATAATTTGGAGACATCAAGGGGAAGTGCTCCATACATGAGGAAGGCTCGTCGTCCAGGGAGAGAGATTTTCACGAGCAATGCACAAAGTGGGAGAAGAAAAAAGGACAACGGGAATAGTTGATCCAGGTAATACCGATACCAACATGTGACATGATATGATATGACACGATATACCGACACGTTACTTCTCATAAAATAGAAAATTTTCATACGTTGGAACACGTTAAATTACATGATAAATTATCATTTTTATGATTATTTCAATCAAATTAATTTGATTTAAATTCACAATTAAATTAAATAATAAAAAGAGCCTATAATGAATTTATACTAAAAACATTAATATGCTATTTGTTAATTATTCATTGTTTCAATTTGACAAATTTAACACCATTTCAATAATACATAAAACTTAAAGGAAAAAGAAGAAGAAGCAATCCACGTTTTACAATCGCCTATACAAGCATGTTGGAAGAGAAGAGAAAAAAAAACTTGGGAGGGTAAAATGCATGTCACAGGGTAAGTAGCACTTACATCAACACGTGACATGACACACCGACATGTTGTTTTTCAAAAAAATAGTTAATTCCAATATGTTGGGACTATTGTATATTAAATTTATATTTTCATATTTACATGATAAATAATCATTTTTATAATTATTCCAATCAAATTAATTTGATTCAAATTCATAAATAAATAAATAAGATACTAGAATGAATTTATACTAAAAACATTAATCCACAATTTGTTAATATCATTCATTTTTTCAATTTTATAAATTCAACTCAATTCCAATAATCCATAAAACTTAAAGAGAAAAAAAGCAATTCACATTTTAGACTTGTATGTAAAAGAGTATTGGAAGAGAAGAGAAATAAACTTGGGATGATGAATTATGTGTTTCGGGAAGTAAGTGTTAGAAGATAAGAGAATACTAGATTTTTCTTCTTTCCCTCTTCATATTTTTATTATTTATTCATTTTCAAATTTATATTTTGACCTCTCATTTATTAAAAAAAATTTAAAGTTAGCTTGTGCGTGTTAGAATCATGTGTTGGAATTCCAAACTCGAATTTCAAGAGAGTTGACTAGGTGTCTAATTTTCCGACACGTATTGATATTATGCCGGAAAGTGTCGGAAACATGTCAGAATGTCCAATGATATGAAGACTCCCGGAGAATGTTGCTACTTCTTACGTTGCATTCATACGCCAATGGGACCAGACAATGGACTCTAATCTGGTCCCCATTTTCATTTAACGAATGACTTTTAAGTGACTTCAAGTCATCGCTAAGATGACACAAAGCCTAGGATAAATTTTAGACCACGATGTACTTGTGAGGCAAACCTTTTGCACAAGAACTTTTGAGCCTTTCAAAGCGACCGCGTACTTTAAAATAAAATATTAGAGTATACACTGTCAAAGTAAATGATAATTTATATAGTATAATCAAATCAAGAGTGGATAAGACCACTTGAAAAAAGATTGTTTACACCGATGGTGTATACTAAATTTTCATAGTAAGCTCGCTTTTATGAGTACAAATTAATGACAAGGTTTCATAGGCTTCTTTCTCTCTCTTTGGGTGTGAATCTCCATGGGGCTTCCAAAAATTGGCCTACTTTCACTTGTCCAAAAATTAGGGTTTAACGTTAATCAACAAGACTAATTATGCATTGTCTAAAAAGATTATCCTTAATTATTCAAAGATCGACATCTGTAACTAGGTTGTGATTTGTGGCTAAAATCAATTGAAAGTGGCTTTGACACAACCTTTATGAATGGGCGGCTTTTAGGGGTTTCGCACATTCGACCCATGGTTGATTCGATATCAATTTATGTTTGTGTCTATTCGATTCATGGACAACCCTCGGATATCATGTAATCGTGAGGGACCAAATATTTACCCCGAAGTACACGGTCATGTCGACCTGGTTTAGGGTCATTTGCAATAAGTATGTAATTGTGCGGAATCATTTACAATCCGGCTATATAGACTTATGCCGAATCAATCTATAATTGTTCACTAATTAACTCATGATGACGTAAGATTGTCCCATATCAATACTTTTGGTTGAGCTGTCTTTTCATGATTGAATTTTTGTTTGAGTGCATTTCAACTCTTAATGGCTTTTCCTGATCAAATAGTTGACTCAAGAACAATCCTTAAATTAAGTCATAGTCTATTTTCACTATCTATGCGTTGATACTTTAGATCATATATTGCGTTCGAGATATGATTTGAATTTAGGATGTCACAAGAATGGCCAATATATGAACCTGCCATATGTTGAAACTGTTATTGCCATCAAACTTCTCAATATCAAATTGTTGAACTTGAAGCCATAACCAAAAGATTGAGAAAAACCTAGAGGCTCTAATTCCAAATAGTTATAGCAAAAGCAGAAACTATAATGAAATTAAAACTAAGAAGAATAAAAAAAAACACCAGATTTATGTGGAAAACCCTTGCAAGAAAAATCATGGGAAGAGGAGAAGAAAAATCCACTCTAAGAATTCAAGGATTACAGAAGATGGCTCTAAAATATTTACTTCTTAAGGATACACTAGGCTTGTCCATTAGGACTCTCTAATGCTTGAGCAAGAAAACAAGGAAACAGAGAGAGACAAACCTAACGATTACCATTTCGAATTTTATATACAACTATCTCAAGTTATGACAAAATTCAACTCCCGAAAATTCCACCCAACATCGTTTTCATTCTATTGGCCGGTGGTGGTAGAACCTGAAAAAGAATTGAGATGAATTTTAGGGGCAAACCCCAGCTCAACTAGTCGTACAAATCTCTTTAAGCAGGTTGGGTATCCATTATGCACATTTATAAACAGTGGAAAAAAATATTTACTGAAATCCTATATATATTCTACATATAAAATCAAACCTAAAGTCATCACTCTAACAAAAATTTGTACGTATTAAAAATACTCATTCGATTAGGAATATCAAAGCAAATATCACTTATTTGGGTTATGAAATGGAATTCAAATTACCAATTGTCAAGCTAAAAATTCAGGTTTGAAATGGCCAAGAAAAACTTATGTCCAAGTGAATGCATTTACTCAAAAGAAACCAGGGGTAGACTCTCTAATTTTCTTCTTTTAATGACAAAAGCAAAAATAAAAATAAAAATTGCAACCCAAATAAAATGAACAATAGTCCAGATAGCTAACTGGCTATACGGTAACATTTCTATTTCTTGATTTTCTGTTCTTTTGTTTCTTGGAATAGAAAAAGAACAGAAATCCATTTGATAATGCCAATTGATTTTTCTATTCTTCGAAATAGAAAGTTGTTCATGGAAATAGATTTGGAGTAAAAATAAGAAGTAGAAAAGAATAGCATCTTGTTCCTGGGAACAATTTTTAGAAACTTATTTCTTGGGAACTACTTGCCGCCCATAGCACATAATTGCCCACCCATCTTCAACCCCCGACCATCGGCCATTGCCATTGCCGTTGTTGGTCATCGGCCACTGGTTGCCACCCACCGGCCACCCCTGCCCGCTCGCCGTTGGTTGCTAGCCTCTCGCCACTACCCTTTGCTTGGTGGCCGGCACGACCGATGACCCAGCTTGACGGGCGACGAAGGGTGGCAACGTGGCTAGCCACCGACAACCAGGCGATCAATGACCAACAACTAGTGCCCCACAACCAACACCCAATGATCGGCGACCGACAACCGACAACTAGCGGCAGCGGCCACGACTGGCGATGGCAGCAAGCGGTGACCGACAGGCTAAAGGCGGTGACTGGCCATTGGCTGCCCCCGTCCGTTGGCTGCCAATTGCCGGTCATGGCCCACAACCCGTTGGTCGTCGCCTGCCACTCGCCAATCTTCGCCTGTTGCCTACCTATCGCCACCCGTCAGTGATTGCCCACGCTCACCGGTCGCTGCCACAATCGGGAAAAATGAAATAAAAATGTTATGTTGGTATCAAACGCATTTTTATTCTTGTTCTATTCCAAGAATAAGAAATTTTTGTAGTTATCAAAATGCCTTATTTTACTCGGAAATTGTTTCAGGAAGTAGAAATAGAAAAGAACTATTTATCAAAAGAAATTATTTTCAGGAGTAGAAATGTTATCAAACATATCCTAAGTAGTTAATCGCATTGCCAAAAAATGGGGTTTGAAATGTTTGTTCACTTTCAAGCTTGAAGTGATAGTACAATTTCATTAAATCGTGTTTAAGAATGACCCGGTCCAGATATGAGTTTTAATATCTCTAACATTACTTAATCGATAAAAAGAGACTAACAAGGATCCCTGTTTATACTTGATATCTCAGCCGTTCAATTCATGGAAATTTGGAATGACTCCTTTGCGAACTACACTCACACACACGAAATCAGGACATCTCCTCCGGACGTTTCGGTTTTGTTTGTCTTGGGATACCAAGCTTCGGCAAAGGCTCAAACTCTGTCAACATCCCGGTCATATAGTATACTTAAGGGACACTCGATGATATAGTCCGGATAAGCATTGGGCAAAGTCGTTGTCCATCCTTAGCATTACAACCACGGTCACTTTAGTATACTGAGGATACTCAATGAAATAGTCAAGATAAGCACTAAGCAAAGTCGCTTTCAATCCTTGGTATTATATCCTAGGTCACTCGTCACAGTTTGTAATGTAAGTTTAGATGATATTTTCAAAGGAGAATCATTCCTGACACACTTCGCACCTCTATAATGAGAACGGGGGACCAGTGCTTGTGAATGTCAATTTCATAATACTATGTTCATACAAAATTCCAAATTGTCTTCGTTCACAAGTTAAGGTTATTGATTGGACAAAGATTGTAATGTAAGTTTAATGTATTTTCAATTTTCTATAATGAGAACTGCTTGTGAATGTCAATTTCATACTAAACAAAATTCCAAATTGTCTTCGTTCACAAGTTAAGGTTATTGATTGGACAAAGATTGGGTAACCGTCAAATTGGTTTGCTGAAATTGTTGATATTCCCATAAAATAATTTAGCCTGTTGACATTTAAAAAAAGAATTCCCAATTTTCTTTTTTATATTAAAAGGAAAATCATGAATGAAGTGTCGGACGGAGGGAATATTCGATTGAAAATGGACTATTCTAGTTCACAATTATGATTAACAAATGATTTTTAAGTGGCTTGAGTCATCACTGAGATCTAACAAAAGATTTAGACAAATTCAACGGTCCACGATGTACTTGTTAGGCAAATCTTTCTCACACAAATATTGGCACTATTCATACACTCTGATTTTAACCGTTGAATTGCTCATAAACCAAGCCCAGGCTAATTGTTATTATTATTATTACTATTTTTTGTATGGCTCTAGAATGAGGCCTGTTTAAGAGATGCAATTGATATTCTCAACCATTAAAGTGAACACGAAATATTAGAGCATACACTAGTATATGAAACTTTATACGAACAGTCTAATGAAAATTTGATTTGTGGGATTCTAACTAGCAAATCTCTTACTAGCCGTCAGATCAAGGGTGGATACGCCCCTCGTGAAAAAAGAAATTTACACTATGCTAGATTTCCACGGTAAGCTGACCTTTTATTCAACGAGCACACACCAGAAATGCCAAAGGTTCCAAACATTATAGTTACCTAAATCAAGGCATGTTACTCAAGATGTCTTCAATCAAACGACCCAAAGACAAGTAAGAAGAGCCGCCCTCAGCCAACGCCTTCCTACTCTTCTCACTCAACTCCTTCACCTTCTTCCGCCTATCACCGCCAGCCTCCTCCATTAACTTCCTTATCCCACCCTCTATTTCATCTGCCGTCACGGTGTCGTCACTCTCCATTTGGAAATTCACCCTGTAATCCATCTTGATCTCCACCGCGAGGCCCAACTCCACCACCAGCTCGAACGCGTTGAACTGTTGCTCCGCGTATATGGGCCATGTGGCCACTGCTGCACCGGACCATACGCTCTCTAGAGTAGAGTTCCATCCGCAGTGAGATACGAACCCCCCCCGATCGCTGGGTGTGCCAAGACCGCAGTCTGCGGAGCCCACCCGATCACTTTCCCAACGCGCGCTGTCCGGTCCAAGAACCCCTCAGGCAAGACCTCTGCAGGGTCCGTGTAGTCGCTCGGTAACTCGAATTTGCCCTTCGGTTGTGGCCGCCTCAGGGACCATAGAAATGGGTGCCCACTTCGCTCGAGCGCGTAGGCGATTTCCTTCACCTGGTCCTCGCGGAAGCTCCCAGCGCTCCCGAAGCACAGGAAAACCACCGATGAAGGCGGTTGCTCGTCGAGCCACTCCATGATGTCATCGCCTTGGCGGCCACCGTCCGCCTTCTTTTTAGTTTTACCATTAAGATTCAGTAAGGGCCCCATAGGATACACCGCGGGCGCCCCGAGGCCTGCCAAGGACACCACCGCATGCGGTTCAAGCTCGTCGAACGTGTTTATGACAATACCCTTGGTCGCTCGCATCCTCCTGGCGAGCTCCAGAAACGTTCGGACCGACTCCTTCATCAGAACAACGGAGGGTAAGACCTTGGCTGGCAACCGGTTCTTGAAACTCGGGAAGTCCAGCTCGGTGGCCGAATCCTTGAACTCGGTTATATCCAAGTGTTGCTCGTCTTGGAGCGACTGGAGGTGCAGCATCAGGCCAAGGAACGCAGCGCTTGACGTGAAGAATACGTAGGAGGGGACACCGATCTCGTCAGCCAGTTCGATCATGGTGGTGCAGAACATGTCCAGAAGGAGTCCCCTGAGCTGCCTGTTCGAGCCAGCTGAGTTGGCGATATCGGCCACAGCCCGCTTGACCTGAGGCTTGTTGCCTTCTACAAAGCTGGTGAGAAACGTGCCAGCGGACAACTCGATGTCTATGTTCACACGCGGGAGGTGGACGAAGCGGATGCGGGCAGTGTCCATGGAGCTGGCGAGCGAGTTTGCGTATGAGTCAACATCGGAATCAAATGGAAGCTTCATGATGAGCACGGTGACAGAGAGTCGGGGTTCGCGGTCGATGAGTAGCTTGGCCATCTCGACCATCGCTATGAGATGACCCATGCCAGGGGATGGGACGAACACGAGCTCGGCATAGGTCATCGCCATGTGCTTCGAAGATTTTGTGGTTGGAGATGGAGGAGATGAAGCTCAAGGCAGCTTATTTTGATCATGACTTCTTAAATACTTCCTTACTCGCGGCATTTTAGTGATTCTTTATTTGCGCTGTTTGATTTTATTAATGATTCCATTTCGTGAGACGTTTGTCGTTCTTTTACGTGCATGGAACAGGAAAGAAGAGAAGGCAGAGAGATGCTTGGACAGCAAGAAAGGGAAATAGCGTTATGGCTTTGCTGGTTGCGTTCATGTTGAGGCGTTTGTTTGACTCCAGGCGGCACTCAGTAAAAGAAGGGGACCAAGTGACCCAACGTCGTTCGGATAATTTTCCGAAAAGTCCTAATTCTATTGTAGATTTATCAATTTAATCATAAATTTTTTAATTTAGCTAATGGCAAGCCTAGAGGCTTTTAAATAGAGGGGCTTGACTTCTTCCAAGCAATGTGAGACTTCCTTTTTGCAAGAGCTTAACATACACCCGATCCACCCAAACCTAACTTCGATAACAAACATTTTCATTTTTATCAATTGAATTCATTCAGCCAATTTTAGTTGGAAATTGTTGATATGGACATTAGTGGTGCCATCTAGGATGACCAGTGCTAACATACATAATTTTTAATAATATTTTAATATTTATTGAACTTTTATTATTTATTGATTTTCTCTTCTTCTTTTTCCCCTCTATTCTTCCTCTTGCCCATGGCCAGCCACTAGCCAAGGCTGGGCTGATTGGCCTCGCTTTTGGAAAGTGAGGCACAGCTAGGTTGGGTGAGCCCCAACTAGGGTTAGCCTCACCTAGGCCAAGGTGGCATCGACTAGGCAAAGGTGATGCCTGGCATGACCATACTAGCCTGGGGAGGGCCGACCTCACCAAATTTGGCGAGGTGCCCTTGCTGAGGCTTGCCCTTGCCCATGCCAAATCTAGAATATGTAATGTTGTGAGATCAATTTTATATAAGTAATGTACAACTCATGCTGCTTGTGAATTTTTGTCAAGACAAGAAGGACATGAAATTGGTTAGTTCTGACGATTTGATCCATCCTTGCTCTGCAATGCTTTTCTCGGCCCTTGACAGATAACCACAATACACCACGAGCAATATTTTAAAAATGCGAAAGTTATGCAATATACAGCAAGGGAAAATAGTTTCTAGCTGGTAAAAGGAACACCTCAAGGCACGCTGAAGATTCCTCCATTATAGTCACCTAAATCATGCCGTATTATTCAAGATGTCCTCAATCAACCGACCCAAAGACATGTAAGAAGAGCCACCCTCGACCAACGCCTTCCTACTCTTCTCACTCGCCTCCTTCACCTTCTTCCTCCTCGTCTCGCCACCCGCCTCCTCCATTAACTTCCTAATTCCGGCCTCTATTTCGTCTGCTGTCACGACGTCGCTCTCCATCCCGAGATCTCTCCTGTAGTCCATTTTGATCTCCACCGCGAGACCCAGCTCCACCACTAGCTCGAATGCGTTGAACTGTTGCTCCGCATATAGGGGCCACGCAGCCATCGCCACACCGAACCATATACTCTCGAGGGTGGAGTTCCATCCGCAGTGCGAGACGAACCCCCGATCGCCTGGTGGGCCAGGACCGCAGCTTGCGGGGCCCACCCAATCACTTTCCCGATGCCGGACGTCCGGTCTAGGAATCCCTTGGGCAAGACCTCTGTGGAGTCCTCGTAGTCACGCAGGTGCCAATTTTCGCCGTCCTGCGGCGGCAGCCGGAGGGACCACAGGAAGCGGTGCCCGCTCCGCTCCAATGCGCAGGCGATCTCCTTCACCTGATCCTCGCCGAAGCTACCCCTGCTCCCGAAGCATAGGAAAACCACGGATGAAGGTGGTTGCTCATCAAGCCACTCCATGACGTCATCGCCGCCACTGCGGCCACCATGATCGCTCTTCAGATTCAGTATGGGCCCCACGGGGTACACTGCGGGCGCCCCAAGGCCCACCAAGGACGTCACTGCATGCGAATGGAGCTCGTCAAACGTATTTACGACAATGCCCTTGGTTGCTCTCATCCTCCGGGCGTGCTCCAGGAACATTCGGACTGCGTCCTTCACCAGAACCAGGGTAGGTAAGACCTTGGCTGGCAATGGATTCGTGAAACTCGGGAAGTCCAGCTCAGAGGCCGAGTCCTTGAATTTGGTTATGTCCACGCTGTGCTCGTCTTGGAGCGACTGGAGGTGCAGCATCAAGCCGAGGAATGCGGCACTCGATGTGAAGAAGACATAGGACGGGACTCCCAACTCATCCGCCAAGTCGATCATGGTGGTGCAGAACATGTCGAGAACGAACCCCGCGAGCCGCCTGGTCGAACCGGCCGATCTGGCGAGCTCTGTGACAATCCGCTTGACATGGGGCTTGTTGCTTTCTATAACGTGTTCGATGAAATTGCCTGAAGAGATCTCGACCTCGGTGTCCTCACGCGGGAGGTGGACAAAGCGGATTCGGGTGGCAGACATGGAGGTGGCCAGTGAGTTTGTGTACGAGTCAACGTCAGAGTCGAATGGAAGCTTCATAACGAGGACAGTGACGGAGAGGCGCAGGTCATGGTTGACGAGGAGCTTGGCCATCTCGATCATCGATACAAGATGGCCCATGCCAGGGGATGGGACGAGCACGAGGTCGGCATGAGTCATCTCGATGTAGCTGACTGTTTCCCGGGCTCAGGGAAGTTTTTTGGAGTTCTGCGGTTGGAAAGACGGGGATGAGGCTCGAGGCTTTGTACGTCGATTGTCGATTTCGTGCTGGGAAGTGGAGAAGATTCGTGGTTGAGAAGAGTCATTCTTTATTTGCTTTGTGGTTAAGTGAATGTGCGCTGTATGCTGCCTGTGACCTTTTCGTCAAGACGAGAAGAATATAAAATTGGTCAAGGACGAAGTAAATGAGGAAGCTCATCGCGGACGTTTCCTGGGCAGCGTTCTACTGAGGAAGGTGGATGAAGCGCACGCGGGCAGCCGATGGATGCGGCGCCATCGACTCGATCCGAGAGTCAATCTCAGAGCCGAACGGGAACTTCATGATGAGGACCGTGACAGGGAGCCGATCGTCGCGGCTGACAAGGAGCTTGGTTGCCTCTGCCGTCGACATGAAGTAAGATAATTTGGAGACATCAAGGGGAAGTGCTCCATACATGAGGAAGGCTCGTCGTCCAGGGGGAGAGATTTTCACGAGCAATGCACAGAGTAGGAGAAGAAAAAAGGACAACGAGAAAAGTTGATCCAGGTAGTACTGATACCAACACGTGACATGATATGATATGACACATAAAAAAATTTCATACGTTGAAACATGCATGATAAATTATCATTTTTATGATTATTTTAATCAAATTAATTCGATTTAAATTCACAATTAAATTAAATAATAAAAAAGAGCCTATAATGAATTTATACTAAAAACATTAATCTGCTATTTGTTAATATATTCATTATTTCAATTTGACAAATTTAACTCCATTTCAATAATCCATAAAACTTAAAGGAAAAAGAAGAAGAAGCAATCCACATTTTACACTTGCCTATGTGAGCATGTTGGAAGAGAAGAGAAAAAAAACTTGGGAGGGAAATTGCATGTCATGGGGTAAGTAGCACGTACACTAACACATAACATGACACGCCGACATGTTATTTCTCAAAAAATAAGGAATTCTAGTACGCATATTAAATTTATATTTTCATATTTACATGATAAATAATCATTTTTATAATTATTCCAATCAAATTAATTTGATTCAAATTCATAAATAAATAAATAAGAGCCTAGAATGAATTTATACTAAAAACATTAATGCACAATTTGTTAATATCATTCATTGTTTCAATTTTATAAATTCAACTCCATTCCAATAATCCATAAAACTTAAAGAAAGAAAAAAAAGCGTAAAAGGGTACTGGAAGAGGAGAAATAAACTTGGGACGGTGAATTATGTGTTTCGGGAAGTAAGTGTTAGAAGAGAAGAGAATACTAGATTTTTCTTCTTTCCCTCTTCATATTTTTATTATTTATTATTTTCACATATTTATATTTTGACCTCTCATTTATTAAAAAAATTTAGAGTTAGCCTCTGCGTGTTAGAATCATGTGTCGAAATTCCAAACTCGAATTTTAAGAGAGTTGACCAGGTGTCTAATTTTCCGACACGTGTTGACCTTAAGTCGGAAAGTGTCTAAAACATATTAGAATGGCAAACGTGATATAAAGACTCCCGGAGAATGTTGGTACTTCTTACGTTGCATTCACATGCCAATGGGACCAGAGAATGGACTTTACTATAGTCCCCATTTTCAATTAACAAATGACTTTTAAGTGACTTAAATTCATCGCTGAGATGACACAAAGCCTAGGACAAATTCTACGGACCACTATGTACTTGTGAGGCAAATCTTTTGCACAAGAACTTTCGAGTCTTTCAAAGTGACCACGTATTTTAAAATAAAATATTAGAGTATACACTGTCAAAGTAAATAATAATTTATAGAGTATAATCAAACCACGATTTTGGGATTTTAACATAGAAATATCTTATTAATAATCAAATCAAGAGTGGATAAGGCCACTTGAAAAAAATCGTTTACGCCGACGGTGTATACAAAATTTCCATAGTAAGCTCACTTTTATGAGTACAAATTAATGACAAGGTTTCATGGGCTTCTTTCTCTCTCTTTGGATGTCAATCTCCATGGGGCTTCCAAAAGTTGGGCTACTTTCACTTGTCCAAAAATTAGGGCTTAATGATAATCAACAAGACTAATTATGCGTTGTCTAAAAAGATTATCTCTTAATCATTCAAAGATTGACATCTATAATCAAGTTGTGATTTGTGGCTAAAATCGATTGAAAGTAGCTTTGACACGACCTATACAAATGGATGGCTTTTAGGGATTTCACACATTCGACCCATGGTTGATTCGATATCAATTTACATTTGTGCTTGTTCAATTCATGGACAACCCTCGATTATCATGTAATTGTGCGGGACCAATTATTTACCTCGAAGTACACGGTCATGTGGAACTAGTTTAGGGTCATTTGCAATAAGTATGTAACTATGCAGAATCATCCACAATCCAGCTATATAGACTTATGCCAAATCAATCTATAATTGTTCATTAATTAACTCGTGATGACTTAAGATTGTCCCATATCAATACTTATGGTTGAGCTGTCTTTTCGTGATTGAATTTTTTGGTTGAGTGCATTTCAACTCTTAATGGCCTTTCCCAATCAGATAGTTGATTCAAGAATGATCCTTAAATTAATTCATAGTCTATTTCCACTATCTACGCATTGATACTCTAGACCATATCTCGCGTTTGAAATAGGATTCGAATTTAGGATGTCACAAGAAGGGCCAACATACAAACTTGACATATGTTGAAACTGTTATTGCCATCAAACTTCTCAATATCAAATTGTTGAACTTGAAGCCATAACCAAAAGATCAAGAAAAACCTCAAGGCTCTAATTCCAAATAGTTATAGCAGAAGCAGAAGCTAAAACAAAATTAAAACTAAGAAGAATAAAAGAACACTGAATTTATATGGAAAACCCTTGCAGAAAAAATCATGGGAAGAGGAGAAGCAAAAATCCACTATAGGAATTCAAGGATTACAAAAGATGGCTCTGAAAAATGAAGACTCTTTCTGCCTTAACTTCTTAAGGATACACTAGGCTTGTCCATTAGGACTCTCTAATGTTGAGCAAGAAAAGAACGAAATAGAGAGAGACAAACCTAACGATTACCATTTCGAATTTTATATACAACTATCTCAAGTTATGCCAAAAGTCAACTCCCGAAAATTCTCCCCAACATCGTTTTCATTCTATTGGCCGGCGGTGGTAGAACCTGAAAAAGTATTGAGATGAATTTTAGGGGCAAATCACAGCTCAACTAGTCGTACAAATCTCTTTAAGCAGGTTGGGTATCCACTATGCATATTTATAAACAGTGGAAAAAAACAATATTTACTGAAATCCTATATATATATATATTCTACATATAAAATCAAACCTAAAGTCATCACTTTAACAAAACTTTGTACGTATTAGAAATACTCATTCGATTAGGAATATCAAAGCAAATATCACTGATTTGGGTTATGAAATGGAATTAAATTTACCAATTGTCAAACTAAAAATTCAGGTTTGAAATGGTCAAGAAAAACTTATGTCCAAGTAAATGCATTTACTCAAAAGAAACCAGGGGTAGACTCTCTAATTTGCTTCTTTTAATGTCAAAAGCAAAAATAAAAATAAAAGTTGCAACCCAAATAAAATGAACAGCAGTCCAGATAGTTAAGGGGATGCATGGTAACATTTCTGTTTTTTGATTTCTCTGTTCTTTTGTTCCTTAGAATAGAAAAAAATAGAAATCTATTTAGTAACGCCAATTAATTTTTCTATTCCCCAAGATAAAAGTTGTTCCCGACAATAGATTTGGAGTAAAAATGAGAAGTAGAAAAAAGTAGCTTATTATTCTTAGGAACAATTTCTAGAAACTTATTTGTTGGGGATTACTTGCCGCCCATAGCACATAATCGCCCACCCATCATAAACCCCCAGCCGTTGGCTGCCGCCGCCACCGCTATTAGTCGCTGGCCACTAGTCGCCACCCACCAGCCACCCCCGCCCACTCGCTAGCCTCTTGCCATCACCCTTTGCCCTCGGCTAGCGAGTTGGCGCGACCAGCGACCCAGCACGACGGGCGACGACCGACGGCGGTGACGGCCACCGACGACCAAGCGATTGACAGCCAACGGCTGGTGCTCGGTGGCCAACACTCGGCAACTGGGCCGATGGTGGCGACTGCAACCAACGACCAACGGCGGCGACAGTGGGCGGCAACCGACATGCTTAGGGTAGTTATTGGCCGCTGGCCGCCCCGCCGCCGATCGTCAATTGCCGGTCACCGCCCACAACCCACCGGTCGTCACCTACCACCCGCTAGTTGCCATCACAATTGGGGAAAAATGAAATAAAATTTTTATGTTGGTATGAAACGCATTTATATTCTTATTCTATTCCAAGAATAATAAATTTATGTGGTTACCAAACCCTTATTTTACTCAAAAATTGTTTTAGGGAGTAGAAATAGAAAAGAACTATTTATCAAAAGAAATTGTTCTTAGGAGTAAAAATGTTACCAAACATACCCTAAGTAGTCAATTGCATTGCCAAAAAATGGGGTTTGAAATGTTTGTTGACTTTCAAGCTTGAAGTGATAGTATAATTTCATTAAATCGTGTTTAAGAATGACCCGGTTTAGATATGAGTTTTAATATCTCTAACATTACTTAATCGATAATAAGAGACTAACAAGGATCCATGTTTATGCTTGATATCTCAGCCGTTCAATTCATGGAAGTTTGAAATGACTCCTTTGCCAACTACATTCACACACACACGAAATCAGGACATCTCCTCCGGACGTTTCGGTTTTGTTTGTCTTGGCATACCAAGCTTCGGCAATGGCTCAAACTCTGTCAACATCCCAGTCATATAGTATACTTAAGGGACACTCGATGATATAGTCCGGATAAGCATTGGGCAAAGTCGTTTTCCATCCTTACCATTATAATCACGGTCACTTTAGTTTACTAAGGATACTCAATGAAATAATCAAGATAAGCACTAAGCAAAGTCGCTTTCAATCCTTGGCATTATATCCTAGGTCACTCGTAGCAGTTCATAATGTAAGTTCAGATGATATTTTCAAAGGAGAATCAATCCCGACACACTTCGCAGCTCGATAATGAGAGGGGGGACCAGTGCTCATGAATGTCAATTTTCATAATACTATGTTCATACAAAATTCCAAATTGTCTTCATTCACAAGTTTAGGTTATCGATTGGATAAAGATTGGGTAACCGTCAAATTGGTTTGCTAAAATTGTTGATATTTCCATAAAATAATTTAGCCTGCTGACATTTAACAAAAAGAATTCCAACTAATTTTTTATATTAAATGGAAAATCATGAATGAAGCGTTGGACGAAGGGAATATTCGATTGAAAATGGGCTATTCTAGTTCACAATTTCGATTAACAAATGATCTTTAAGTGGCTTGAGTCATCACTGAGATCTAACGAAAGACTCAGACAAATTCAACGGTCGACGATATACTGGTTAGGCAAATCTTTCTCACACAAATATTGGCACTATTGATACACTCTGATTTTAACCGTTGAATTGCTCATAAATCAAGCCCATGCTAATCGTTGTTATTATTATTATTTTTCTTATGGCTCTAGAACGAGGCCTGTTTAAGAGATGCAATTGATATTCTCAACCATTAAAGTGACACGAAATATTAGAGCATACACTGAAACTTTATACGAACAGTCTAATGAAAATTTGACTTGTGGGATTCTAACTAGCAAATCTCTTACTAGCCATCAGATCAAGGGTGGATACGGCCCCTAGTGAAAAAAAGAAATTTACACTATGCTAGATTTCCACGATAAGCTGACCTTTTATTCAACGTGCATACACCAGAAATGCCAAAGGTTCCAACCATTATAGTTACCTAAATCAAGGCATGTTACTCAAGATGTCTTCAATCAAACGACCCAAAGACAAGTAAGAAGAGCCACCCTCAGCCAACGCCTTCCTACTCTTCTCACTCAACTCCTTCACCTTCTTCCGCCTATCACCGCCAGCCTCCTCCATTAACTTCCTTATCCCACCCTCTATTTCATCCGCCGTCACGGTGTCGTCACTCTCCATTTGGAAATTCACCCTGTAATCCATCTTGATCTCCACCGCGAGGCCCAACTCCACCACCAGCTCGAACGCGTTGAACTGTTGCTCCGCGTATATGGGCCATGTGGCCACTGCTGCACCGGACCATACGCTCTCTAGAGTAGAGTTCCATCCGCAGTGAGACACGAACCCCCCGATCGCTGGGTGTGCCAAGACCGCAGTCTGCGGAGCCCACCCGATCACTTTCCCAACGCGCGCTGTCCGGTCCAAGAACCCCTCAGGCAAGACCTCTGCAGGGTCCGTGTAGTCGCTTGGTAACTCGAATTTGCCCTTCGGTTGTGGCCGCCTCAGGGACCATAGAAATGGGTGCCCACTTCGCTCGAGCGCGTAGGCGATTTCCTTCACCTGGTCCTCGCGGAAGCTCCCAGCGCTCCCGAAGCACAGGAAAACCACCGATGAAGGCGGTTGCTCGTCGAGCCACTCCATGATGTCATCGCCTTGGTGGCCACCGTCCGCCTTCTTTTTAGTTTTACCATTGAGATTCAGTAAGGGCCCCATAGGATACACCGCAGGCGCCCCGAGGCCTGCCAAGGACGCCACCGCATGCGGTTCAAGCTCGTCGAACGTGTTTATGACAATACCCTTGGTCGCTCGCATCCTCCTGGCGAGCTCCAGAAACGTTCGGACCGACTCCTTCATCAGAACAACGGAGGGTAAGACCTTGGCTGGCAACCGGTTCTTGAAACTCGGGAAGTCCAGCTCGGTGGCCGAATCCTTGAACTCGGTTATATCCAAGTGTTGCTCGTCTTGAAGCGACTGGAGGTGCAGCATCAGGCCAAGGAACGCAGCGCTTGACGTGAAGAATACGTAGGAGGGGACACCGATCTCGTCAGCCAGTTCGATCATGCTGGTGCAGAACATGTCCAGAAAGAGCCCCCTGAGCTGCCTGTTCGATCCAGCTGAGTTGGCGATATCGGCGACAGCCCGCTTGACCTGAGGCTTGTTGCCTTCTACAAAGCTGGTGAGAAACGTGCCAGCGGACAACTCGATGTCTATGTTCACACGCGGGAGGTGGACGAAGCGGATGCGGGCAGTGTCCATGGAGGTGGCGAGCGAGTTTGCGTATGAGTCAACATCGGAATCAAATGGAAGCTTCATGATGAGCACGGTGACAGAGAGTCGGGGTTCGCGGTCGATGAGTAGCTTGGCCATCTCTACCATCGCTATGAGATGACCCATGCCAGGGGATGGGACGAACACGAGCTCAGCATAGGTCATCGCCATGTGCTTCGAAGATTTTGTGGTTGGAAATGGCGGAGATGAAGCTTAAGGCTGCTTATTTTGATCATGACTTCTTAAATACTTCCTTACTTGCGGCATTTTAGTGATTCTTTATTTGCGCTGTTTGATTTTATTAATGATTCCATTTCGTGAGACGTTCGTCGTTCTTTTACATGCATGGAACAGGAAAGAAGAGAAAGCAGAGAGATGCTTGGACAGCAAGAAAGGCAAATAGCGTCATGGCTTTGCTGGCTGCGTTCATGTTGAGGCGTTTGCTCGACTCCAGACGGCACTCAGTAAAAGAAGGGGACCAAGTGACCCAACGTCGTTGGGATAATTTTCCAAAAAGTCCTAATTCTATTGTAGATTTACCAATTTAATCATAAATTTTTCAATTTAGCCAATGGCTAGCCTAGAGGCTTTTAAATAGAGGGGCTTGACTTCTTCCAAGCAACGTGAGACTACCTTTTGTAAGAGCTTAACATGCATCCAAATCCACCCAAACCTGACATTGATAACAAATATTTTCACTTTTTATCAATTGAATTCATTAAGCCAATTTTAGCTGGAAATTATTGATATGGACATTAGTGGTGCCATCTAAGATGACAAGTGCTAATGTAGATAATTTTTAATAATATTTTGATATTTATTGAACTTTTATTATTTTTTGATTTTCTCTTCTTCTTTTTCCCCTTTATTCTTCCACTTGCCCATGGCCAACCACTAGCCAAGGCTGGGCAGATTGGCCTTGCTTTCCACAGGCAAGGCATGACTAGGCGAGGTGAGCCCCAACTAGGGTTAGCCTCGCCTAGGCTAGGATGGTGTTGACTAGGCAAAGGTGATGCCTAGCAAGGCCATATTAGCCAAGTGGGAGGGCTGACCGCCCTCGCTAAGGCTTGCCCTTGCCCAAGCCCAGGGGGCCCCATCGAGCAAAAGTGATGGTCGGTGAAGCCCTTTAGGCTAAGCGATGGTCGGCCTCCCCTCATTAGGGCTCACACTCACTCGGTTGGGCCTTGACAATGGCTAGCCACCAGCAAAAGGAAAAAGAAGAAGAAAGGGAAAAAATAATATAAAAATTAATAAAGATATTTGAAAAATATATTATTAAAAATTGTCCACATTATGCCTAGGTTGTCACATGGCACTGCAGGCATCAACGTTAGCAAATTCTAACCAAAATTGGTTAGTGGGCTCAATAAACAAAAAATGAAAAGATTTATCACTTAATTAACAAAATTGAAAGATTTAAGACTAAATTGATAAAAGTGAAATAAGTTTAGGACTTTTGGACAATTTTCCCAATAGTCATATTGTTGGCAAGACTTGATGTTGAACAAATCAAATGTCTTGATCTTTTCCTCGTCTTCAACACCAAATGCAATCTTTTCCTCATCTTCAACACAAGATGAATGTTACTTGAAGTATTCTCCACTTTTCTTATCATCTCTTTTGATCAAGTCCTCTCTTGAACTCTCAATCTATTGTAGACCAGGTCAATGACTCCAACATCTATGTATATTTTCTCATCAGTGACTACATTAGGTTTAAGAAATTAACTTGGAAGTACTATTATAATTTATTTTTTTAGAATGTGTCACGAGTTTTTGTCTATTTGACGAAATCCAACCCAGTAAGAATGTGCCTTCGGTTGACCACCTAAAAGTGAAAAATAACAAATCGGTGATTTCTTATTAAAATTGACTAAGTGAACTCAACTGACAAAATTATAGAAGATTTAATATTCAATTAGCACACATGAAAGGTTTAGAGATGAATTGACTATGACTTTTTGGACAATTTTACAATTAATTGACATGTGAAGATGAAAATTCTTTTATGAGTGCTCGAATACAAGTTCCATTTATCGTTATATCATCTTAGAATATATCATATCGCGAGATGAATTTTATAAACGAATCCATTTACATCTAATGCTATTTGTGACTTTTTGTCAAGGTAAGAAGAATATAATTAGGTATGACAATTTGTTCCTTTCTCTCTCTGCAATGCTTTTCTCCTCTCTTGACAATTCACCACTATACATCGCAAGCAATATTCTAAGAGTACTGACGCAATAAGTTATAGTCAATAAACAGAACGATTCAAGGTGATTTTACCATGAATTCTATCATAAGGTGTAGATGAACATAGTCAACACTGAGTAGGCCGGATCCTAGGTATCAAAAAATAAAAATAAAAACATAGTCAACACCATATGATCATCATGCATATGCAAGATTACTGTCAATTTAGAAACATTAGGTGTGTAAATTATAAAATTATTAAGCACTAAATTAAAAGTATGGGTCACTTTTCTTCTGCATTAAATAGAATTTTATGAAGCACAAAAAGTCCACGACGAAATGAACTGTCATATCCTCTCTCGAACTCTCAATCTATTATAAACCAGGTCAATAACTCCAACATCTATGTATATTTTCTCATCAGTGACTACATTTGGTTTAAGAAATTAACTTGGAAGTACTATTATAATTTATTTTTTTAGAATGTGTCACGAGTTTTTGTCTATTTGACGAAATCCAACCCAGTAAGAATGTGCGTTCGGTTGACCACCTAAAAGTGAAAAGTAACAAATTGGTGATTTCTTATTAAAATTGACTAAATGAACTCAACTGACAAAACTATAGAAGATTTAATATTCAATTAGCACACATGAAAGGTTTAGAGATGAATTGACTATAACTTTTTGGACAATTTTCCAATTGATTGACATGTGAAGATGAAAATTCTTTTATGAGTACTCGAATACAAGTTCCATTCATGGTTATATCATCTTAGAATATGTCATACCGAAAGATGAATTTTATAAACAAATCCATTTACATCTAATGCTACTTGTGACTTTTTATCAAGGTAAGAAGAATATAGTTAGGTATGACGATTTGTTCCTTTCTCTCTCTATAATGCTTTTCTCGTCTCTTGACAATTCACTGCTATACATCACAAGCAATATTCTAAGAGTACTGACGCGATAAGCTTTAGTCAATAACCAGACCGATTCAAGGTGATTTTACCATGAATTCTATCATAAGGTATAGATGAACATAGTCAGCACTGAGTCAGGCAAGATCCTAGGTATCAAAAAAAATAAAAGAAACATAGTCAACACCATATGATCATCATGCGTATGCAAGATTACTGTCAATTTAGAAACATTAGGTGCGTAAATTATAAAATTATTAAGCACTAAATTAAAAGTATGGGTCACTTCTCTTCTGCATTAAATAGAATTTTATGAAGCACAAAAAGTCCACGACGAAATGAACTGTCATATCCTCTCTCGAACTCTCAATCTATTATAGACCAGGTCAATGACTCCAACATCTATGTATATTTTCTCATCAGTGACTACATTTGGTTTAAGAAATTAACTTGGAAGTACTAGTATAATTTATTTTTTTAGAATGTGTCATGAGTTTCTATCTATTTGACGAAATCCAACCCAGTAAGAATGTGCGTTTGGTTGACCACCTAAAAGTGAAAAGTAACAAATTGGTGATTTCTTATTAAAATTGACTAAATGAACTCAACTGACAAAATTATAAAAGATTTAATATTCACTTAGCACACATGAAAGGTTTAGAGAAGAATTGATTATAACTTTTTGGACAATTTTCCAATTAATTGACATGTGAAGATGAAAATTCTTTTATGAGTGCTTGAATACAAGTTCCATTGATGGTTATATTATCTTAGAATATGTGATATCACGGGATGAATTTTATAAACGAATCCATTTACATCTAATGCTACTTGTGACTTTTTGTCAAGGTAAGAAAAATATAGTTAGGTATGACGATTTGTTCCTTTCTCTCTTTGCAATGCTTTTCTCCTCTCTTGACAATTCACTGCCGTACATCACGAGCAATATTCTAAGAGTAATGACGCAATAAGTTATAGTTAATAAACAGAATGATTCGAGGTGATTTTACAATGAATTCTATCAGAAGGTGTAGATGAACATAGTCAACACTAAGCGAGGCTAGATCCTGGGTATAAAAAAAAAAACATAGTCAACACCATATGATCATATGCATATGCAAGATTATTGTCAATTTAGAAACATTAGGTGTGTAGATTATAAAATTATTAAGCACTAAATTAAAAGTATGGGTCACTTTTCTTCTGCATTATATGGAATTTTATGAAGCATAAAAAGTCCACGACGAAATAAACTGTCATATCCTCTCTCGAACTCTCAATCTATTGTAGACCAGGTCAATGACTCCAACATCTATGTATATTTTCTCATCAATGACTACATTTGGTTTAAGAAATTAACTTGGAAGTACTATTATAATTTATTTTTGGGAAAATGTCACCAAAAACCTTAAACTATATCCTCTGTGACAATTTTACCCTGAACTTATTTTCATTTCACCAAAAACCTTAAGCTATGTCACTCTTGACAATTTTACCTTAAACTTTATTGTGTGCCTTCAAAAACCCCAAACTATGCCACTTGTGACAAATTTACCCCAAACTTTTTTACTAAGGGGCATTTTCGTCATTTTTTTATTTTTTTTCCTTTTTCTTTTATTTTTTCGCTCGACCGAGGGAAGCCGGCGAGGCCGCCCTCGCTAGCGTCAAAGTCGAGTGATGCTCCAATGGCCCTCGCCCAACGTTGCAAAGGCCGCCCACGCTCGGGCGAGCCCCGTCGGCATCGGGCAAGGGCTGCCCAAGCCTAGGCAACCAGATCCAGTGAATGGCCGCCCTCACGACATCTAGCTTGGGCAAACCTCGCCCTCGCTGGATCTCGCCAGGGTGACCTTCGCCTGAGTTGGGCGAGACCGCCCTCGCCGGAAACGAGCGAGAGCTACCTAGGCCAGATCCAGCGAGGGCCACCCGAGCCGAATCTTGCTTAGGCAACCCTCGCCCGACTCCAACGCCGGCGAGGATGGCCTCGCCGACTTCCTCCATTTAATAGAAAAAAAATTAAAAAATATATAATGACGAAAATGCCCTTCCGCCCGAAAAACTTTGGGGTAAATTTGTCATAGGTGATATAGTTCAGGATAAAATTGTCACAAGTGATATAGTTTAGGGTTTTTGGTGACACAAAAAAAAGTTCAGAGTAAATTGTCACAAGTGATATAGTTCAAGGTAAAATTGTCACAAGTGGCATAATTTAGGGTTTTTGGTGACAAAAAAAAAAGGTTCAGAGTAAAATTGTCACAAAGGGTATAGTTTAGGGTTTTTGGTGACATTTTCCCTTTATTTTTTTAGAATGTGTCACGAGTTTATGTCTATTTGATGAAATCCAACCCAGTAAGAATGTGCATTCGGTTGACCACCTAAAAGTGAAAGTAACAAATCAGTGATTTCTTATTAAAATTGACTAAATGAACTCAACTGACAAAATTATAGAAGATTTAATATTCAATTAGCACGCATGAAAGGTTTAGAGATGAATTGACTATAACTTTTTGGACAATTTTCCAATTGATTGACATGTGAAGATGAAAGTTCTTTTATGAGTGCTCAAATACAGCTTTCATTTATGGTTATATCATCTTAGAATATGTCATATCGCGAGATGAATTTTATAAACAAATCCATTTAAATCTAATGCTACTTGTGACTTTTTGTCAAGGTAAGAAGAATATAGTTAGGTATGACGATTTGTTCCTTTCTCTCTCTGCAATACTTTTCTTGTCTCTTGACAATTCATTGCTATACATCACGAGCAATATTCTAAGAGTACTGATGCAATAAGTTATAGTTAATAAACAGAACTATTCAAGATGATTTTACAATGAATTCTATCATAAGGTATAGATGAACATAGTCAACACTAAGCGAGGCCGGATCCTGGGTATAAAAAAAAAAAAAACATAGTCAACACCATATGATCATATGCATATGCAAGATTACTGTCAATTTAGAAACATTAGGTGCGTAAATTATAAAATTATTAAGCACTAAATTAAAAGTATGGGTCACTTTTCTTCTGCACTAAATAGAATTTTATGAAGCACAAAAAGTCCACGACGAAATAAACTGTCATATCCTCTCTCAAACTCTCAATCTATTATAGACTAGGTCAATAACTCCAACATCTATGTATATTTTCTCATCAGTGACTACATTTGGTTTAAGACATTAACTTGGAAGTACTATTATAATTTATTTTTTTAGATTGTGTCACGAGTTTCTGTCTATTTGATGAAATCCAACTTAGTAAGAATGTATGTTCGGTTGACCACCTAAAAGTGAAAAGTAACAAATTGGTGATTTCTTATTAAAATTGACTAAATGAACTCAACTGACAAAATTATAGAAGATTTAACATTCAACTAGCACCCATGAAAGGTTTAGAGATGAATTGACTATAACTTTTTGGACAATTTTCCAATTGATTGACATGTGAAGATGAAAATTCTTTTATGAGTGCTCCAATACAAGTTCCATTCATGGTTATATCATCTTAGAATATGTCATATCGCGAGATGAATTTTATAAACAAATCCATTTACATCTAATGCTACTTGTGACTTTTTGTCAAGGTAAGAAGAATATAGTCAGGTATGACGATTTGTTCCTTTCTCTCTCTGCAATGCTTTTCTCGTCTCTTGACAATTCACTACTATACATCATGAGCAATATTCTAAGAGTATTGACGCAATAACTTATAGTTAATAAATAGAACTATTCAAGGTGATTTTACAATGAATTCTATCAGAAGGTGTAGATGAACATAGTCAACACTGAGCGAGGCCGAATCCTGAGTATAAAAAAAGAAAAGAAAAACATAATCAACACCATATGATCATATGCATATGCAAGATTACTGTCAATTTAGAAACATTAGGTGCATAAATTATAAAATTATTAAGCACTAAATTAAAAGTATGGGTCACTTTTCTTCTGCATTAAATAGAATTTCATGAAGCACAAAAAGTCCACGATGAAATAAACTGTCATGTCCTCTGTCGCACTCTCAATCTATTGTAGACCAGGTCAACGACTCCAACATCTATGTATATTATAATTTATTTTTTTAGAATGTGTCATGAGTTTCTATCTATTTGACGAAATCCAACCCAGTAAGAATGTATGTTCGGTTGACCACCTAAAAGTGAAAAGTAACGAATTGGTGATTTCTTATTAAAATTGACTAAATGAACTCAACTGACAAAATTATAGAAGATTTAACATTCAACTAACACACATGAAAGGTTTATAGATGAATTGACTATAACTTTTTGGACAATTTTCCAATTGATTGACATGTGAAGATGAAAATTCTTTTATGAGTGCTCCAATACAAGTTCCATTCATGGTTATATCATCTTAGAATATGTCATATCGCGAGATGAATTTTATAAACAAATCCATTTACATCTAATGCTACTTGTGACTTTTTGTCAAGGTAAGAAGAATATAGTTAGGTATAACAATTTGTTCCTTTCTCTCTCTGCAATGCTTTTCTCGTCTCTTGACAATTCACTACTATACATCACGAGCAATATTCTAAGAGTACTGACGCAATAAGTTATAGTTAATAAACAGAACAATTCAAGGTGACTTTACCATGAATTCTATCAGAAGGTGTAGATGAACATAGTCAACACCATATGATCATCATGCAGATGCAAGATTACTGTCAATTTAGAAATATTAGGTGCGTAATTTATAAAATTATTAAGCACTAAATTAAAAGCAAGGGTCACTTTTCTTCTGCATTAAATTGAATTTTATGAAGCACAAAAAGTCCACGATGAAATGAACTGTCATATTTTCTATACTCAGAATTTTCCAATAGCGACGAGGACAGCAACAGGTGCACGAATAGAAAGGTTCTGCATTGTCATGTCGATCTCTTTCAAAAGGGTTGAATGTTTTCGGTTGTTTCGGCGTGCTTGTTGATCACTTTCTGTTCCAAATGACCTTATCACTAGCGGGCTTTTTAATGTATAAATTCAAATTGTCAACGGTTGTTGGGCACATTGACAGAAAGGTTGCAGTAATCACCAAATCTCAGTCATTGGATGACACGATAAACAGTATATTGTTCTATCTTCGAAATTTCTCTATTGTAAAAGAGGTGCTAGTAATCAATTTATTTAACCTTCCATGTAACAGTTGCAAAACCGATCTTCAATTAAGTCTATGACCCTTAAACGAGGACCTAAAGGTTGGGTTAAATTGAAATTGATCCGATCTAAATTAACCCATTTTAATACAATACAATTTTAGTGATCCCAACCTGACCTATTAAAACACATCTATATTCAACCCAACTCATGCAAACGTCTACTACTCATTTAATCCACTTTAAGTTTTTCATGTGACTTATTTTACTTCGATAAAATTTTATATCAAATAAAAAAAGTAAATTGACAATATAAAAAGTTATCACTCGCCTCACCCAACTCAACCAACCTAGTCTCGCCTTCGCTTGAGCCCCAAGACACGGTCATTGAGCTCCTAAACCTAGTCGTCGTCATCTCTCTCTCTCTCTCTCTCTCTCTCTCTCTCTCTCTCTCTCTCTCTCTCTCTCTCTCTCTCTCTCTCTCAATCATCTTTTAGGTTATATGCTTACGTTCTTCATCACCTACACTCCACTACTCTCTCTGTCTCTCGCAATCATCTTTTAGGTTATATGCTTACATTCTGCATCACCTATCCTCCACCTCGATACTCTCTCTGTCTCTCTCAATCATCTTTTAGGTTATATGCTTACATTCTGCATCACCTATCCTCCACGTCGATACTCTCTATGTCTCTCTCAATCATCTTTTAGGTTATATGCTTAGGTTCTGCATCACCTCTCCTCCACCTCGATACTTATACACAGGCTTTTAATCATTTGTGGGAAGCTAAAACATTCTTGAGAAACTCTTTCAAGAATCAAAGGAATCAACGCTAAGATCTGTGAACTGTATAATCGAGTTGCTAAAGCTGGAAAATCTTTATCATAATTGATGAAATCATACTGTCACATAAGCCAATAAACATTTCAAACCCCAATTTTGTTGCTTTTGTTGACTCGACCCCGTAATTGGGATTATTGGTTGGATCATTGATGGAGTTCAACTTCTGAATTATTATTGTTTATTTTATTTGTATTTTAAAAGAATTGGACGAGGTCTTTATTTTAATTACTGAAAGAAGCAAATTAGATAGTCTGCCCCATGTTTCTTTTGAGTAAATACAATTAATCGGACATAAATTTTTTTGACTCTTTCAAACTGGAAATATTTTGGTTGCACGCTGCTAGAACTACATTAGAACTACTAATTTTTATGATGGTTTTCGATCGTCTTTAGCCATCTTTCTCTACCCCCTGTTTACCTTGAGTAAATGCAATCAATTGGACTTAAGTTTCTTCGCTTGTCTTCAACCATCTTTTGGGTCGGAGGCAAGTTTACCTCTTAGGTACGTTTGAATCAATTTTCTAATGACTCTGGACCGGCTTGAAATGGGCGTCAATAGAGTTCAAATGAACAGCTTCAAGTTCAGTGCGCGAGTTGCTACAATGAACAACCAGAGTCATTCTGCTTAGACGTGCTTTTGTTGCCGCGTCAAAATCATCTTGTCGCTGAATAAGCTTAGTTTAGTCGGGCCTTAATTTGATTTTGATATCTATTTCTCACTTTATTGATAAGATTTTGAGTTTTTTTTCCCCTTGAGATAGCTTTGGTTGTGTAGTTTCGGATCTTCAAATGAGTAGTGCTTGTCTCTTCTTACGATTTGTGAACTCAAGTCTTGAAAATGATAGTAATAACATATGTTATAAGTTATGGAAGAGGCATTGCACAATTTAATATTTTATGTGGCGTTTAGTGCATTTCTGCTGCATAAAACCAGATCTAACTTTTACTATTCTTTTAGTTATTTGAAATAGTATGGTAAAGCATCTCTTAAACTAGCGAGGAGTTTATTAATTGTGAAATGATTTAGGAAATGTTTAATGAATTCTATTCTTCTTGACAGTAAGAATTGCGAAAGATTATAAATATTTATCTATGAACCTGATTGTGAAATGAATTCAAAAACATTTTTTTATGACTGATTGGAGGATTAAGTGGATAGTTTTATGCTCTTATCGCAATGACTAAGCCCAAAGTCGGAATCCCCGGCTAACCCCATGGTTATCATAGGCCGGCTCGCTTTTGATTTCTGTAACTAATCATGAAGTCCCTTTGTTCGTATCAATAGCCAATGATGTGTTATGTCTTTTGTTGTCCTCTAAACATTCAGTTCCTCCCATCTTCATCGTTCAGTTCAGATTAGAACGCACTCTTTTTTTCCCAAGCGAGTTAAGATTAATTTAATTTTTTTATTTTTCAGATTCATTTTTATTTAATTTATAACAATTTCCAACAAGACTGTACTAAGGTGGTGATTATGAGGGATAAGCAATGACGTTGATCACTTTGTTTATGCATTCAAAATACAAGTTATTTAAGATCCGAGGAAATTTTTAAAAACTTAAGACTGAGGAGCGGACCACTCAGCTAATTCCTGAGTAGACAAAAGCAACTTTGTCACCTTCTGTATTCCCTAGAGGCTGGGAAGAAAACACTACATCTCCAACTAGGGGAACTCGGTTACTGGTCTTGGTCACCTTCGCTGGTTTAAATTACTAGCCGGCTTGTCCCGTCGGTTAGTAGATGCATTTCACGAACAAATGAGAGAAGGAAAGTACAGAGAAAATAGTTGCATCCTCTCTCCAATGCATCTTAACAATGCCTTAATCCATGTTTAACACTGAAAAAATTGTTTTTCATAAAAAAAATTTGAACGCGATTTAAATTGTGACTTGGTAAATTTCACAAAAGATTCACCAAATTCAAAGGTTCCAAATGAATCGGTTCATGACATACATGTTAAGAAATATTTCACACAAATAGTCAGACGCTATTCATGTATTATAATTGATTCTATTCATTGCATTATTCATAAACCAAGTCTGTGCTAAATTTATTTTTTTTACACAAATAGTCAGACGCTATTCTTGTACGGTTTTCTCAAATATACGTTCCATTTATGCTTATATATGATCCATTGACATTTTGTCAAGACAAGGAGAATATAAAATTGATTAGATCTGATGATTTATTCCTTCATTTCTCTGCAATGCTTTGCTTTTCTCGTTCCTTGAAAAATGACTGTTGTATATCGTGACCAAGATATTAAGAACGCGAAGAATCCATTAAAAAGTAATTTATTAACGACCCCATAGGTCATAGTTAATCAACAGAATGATTCAAAGTGATTTTATCATAACCTAATTCAGGAGCACTATTTGTAAGGTCTATATCAAGATAAACTGCATCATCTTTTTTCTCAATCCCGTTTTTCTTTAACATAATAAACATTAATTTTATGACTGTTATTCGATTAATTTAGAGGCCAAAGGTGTGCAAATTTTTTTTTTTGGTTGAAATAGATATATTCATTCATTAAACTCAAGCCCACCTACAAGAATAGGGGGCATCAAAACACAAGATCTCCCAAAAAGGGGAAGGAGGGTTAAAAACCTAATTTAGGGGAGGGTCATGCATCTAGAGGCCTTTACAACCCAATCCACCAATCTATTTGACTTACGAGGACAAAATACCACTTCTAGACTCTCAAAAAAGGCTAAGTGGCTAATACATTAAGTGATATTGGCTCCACATCCCAAGGAGAGAGGGAAGAATCTTTCAGACAACTCACCAAAGTTGAACAGTCAGACTCCAGTATTAGTTTTAGATGAGGTCAATTAGCAAAGTGGAGGAGAGCATAAAGACAAGCAAGGGTTTTAGCTTGAAGGGCAAAAGACACTCAAAGTAGTTACGCAAGGTCTTCCATCAAACTTCCTTCTAAATTGTGGCACATACATGCTATTGCGCCTTGGTTCATGATAGATGAGATCCATCAATGTTTGTCTTCAACAAATCCAGGTTTGGTGGTCCCTAACTTGGTTGTAAGTTTAGCGATATGGCCCCACGCTCTAAGATTCCACTTTGCATGATTGCAATGCATTTCTAAAGTCGAGATGATTATGCCGATCGGGTCCAACTACTTGTGATGGAAGATGAGGAAGTTGTGTGCTAACCAGATTTTCCAGAGGGTAATTACAATGTTCTTGAGTGGCATGATTTTCTAGGTCATATCATTATAATTTAGTAACCACTCCTTAAATCTAGTAGTTTGTTGATGAGAAAACTAGATGTTAAATTTGGGATTTGCCAAACTTGCTTTGTCTTGTCACAAAGGATGAATTGATGCTCAACTATCTCAGGCTCTTTTTGACACAAGGGACAAAATGGCTCAAGTACTACCCTTCTCTAGAACAAGTTTACCCTCGTTGGTAATGCATCTTGGCATGTACTCCATACAAAACGCCTGGCTTTGGGAAGTGTTTTGAGCCTCCAAATTTTACTCCACAAAGAAGGTGTTTGGTAAGAACAAGAGGCATGCCTAGAGTTATGTGTGGTTTCATTCTTTCATAGCTCATTATATCCGCTTTTGCTGGAATAGCACCCGGACTATTTTGGCATTTATGGGATCAGTCTTTTTAAAATCCATCTCGGCTAAAATACGACTAAAGTGTCAAAACTTGAGATAAATGGACACTTTTGTGCCAAAATCGAAGAAAAGTGAGATACTTAAGTGACAACGGTGAAAAAATCCGGCCAAATTGTCGATGTAGTGGTTTTTCAATGAGAGAAGTGTAAAATGACGTCGTTTTGTGAGCTGGCATGGCTATGTAAGCCTAAAACAAGTTGTTTTGGGTGCTGATATGGTAGACTCAACCCAAAACAATGTCGTTCCACATGAATTCGATTTTAAAAAAAATTAATTAAATTAAATTAAAAACTTTAAAAAAAAAAAAAGGAAAACCCTTGGTCACTTTAGTTTACTATTAACACTCAGGAAAAGAACAGCCCAAGTACCAAAACTTAGCACGAGAGGATAATTAAATGTCAAAAGTTACAAAAAGTATACTTAAGTGCTGCTTTTTTTAAAAAATTGGATCACTTAAGTGCCAACTCTGGCGAAAGCTACTGAAAATCTGACATGGCTTATTTTAATAATTTTTAATATCTACGTGGCTCGTCGGAATTCCACGTCACTCATCTTCACCAAAAACGACGTTGTTTTAACCAAAGTTTAATTTTTAATATAAATATTAATTAAATAATATTAAAAATGAAATTTAAAAAAAAAAAAAAAAAAGCAGCAGCATAAGGGGGGAGCCTCTCCCACCTGTGGCTACCACCCCATCACCAGTGGGGCGGCGGTGGCAATGGACAGCGAGGGTCATTGACGCCTAAGCGCAGGTCGATGAGGGTCGCCAACCCTTACCCAGACGCTAGCAACCCTTGTGGCCAACATCACCACCTCGCAATGGGGTAGGGACCACAGGGGAGCCCCTCTCGCATGTCCTCTGTCTTTTCCTTTTTTCTTTAATTTTTTATTTCATTTTTAATATTATTTAATCAATAATTATATAAAAATCTAATTAAAGTCAAAATGACATCATTTTAAACTAATCTAGCCACATCAACACTCAAAATGACATTGTTTTGGGTCCATTTGGCCATGTCAGTGCCTAAAACGATGCTGTTTGGATCTCAACTTGTCGGAAAAGTGCCACATCAGCATTTTAGTCGAATTTTCTTGCCGTTGGCACTTAACTGATCATTTTTGCTCTGATATTTGCACTTAAGTGTACATTTCCAAACTTTTGGCACTTAAGTGTCCCTTGGCCAAGTTTTGGCACTCTAGAGGTCCGCAAGTCATTAACATACAATGGAATCATGAAATTAAGCACTCAGCAAAGCCAGTTTCAATTCTTAGCATTAGATCCTCGTCCCTCCCAAAAGCTCGTAATTATGAATTCGCCTTTTATTTCAAAGGAAAATCAACCACATGCTTTACGAGTCGATGGTGAGAGCGAGGACAACTTTCAGAATACCATATTTGTACCAAATCTCAAATTGTCTTCACTCGCTAACATAAATCATCGAATGGGAAAAAGGCCGGCTAACCATGAGCCCCGTTCACTGAATTTGTTCGTATTCCCATAGGATAGCCCATAATTCTGAAATTTCACAAAAACAATTCCAATTCCCTCGGATAGTGGATAAGTTATTTTCTTGTTTTTTTTTTATTCAGAATACCATAAGTTGACTACAATTGAAATTATCAAATTTTCAATTTTAATGCATGTGGATTTATATATTTCATATGAAATCTGGAACGAAGTGTACCCGACGACAAAACAATTTGGATGAAAAAATCAAAGCATGTTGGATCATCTGGAGATTGATGTAATGTGTTCCACATATGAGGAAGGCTGTCAATAAATGAGACAGAGAGGAAATTTTCAGAGGAGTGTACTTTTATTTATTTATTTTTATCGAAAGAAAATTATATTCATTGATAAAGTGATTCTCAAACACTTCAAGACAAAAACTTTTTGAAATGTAATACTTGAGGGTGTAGGTGAAGTATTTTCACAAACTATGTAAGACAGGACAAAGCAAATAGTGGCATGTACACACATCAATATAATAAAATAAGAATTGTGATTGATTCCATTTATTCATTACGTCACTCATGAATCGAGTCTAATTAAACTTTTTCATATTCCAGAATCACAATCCTAAAGGAGGTCCATTTGATGAAGAGATGCAATTGACATTCTAAACCTTCCAAAATGGTCAGATATTTTAAAATAAAGCATTAGAGCATATGGTATACCTCTTTCATTTGTAGTAGATATAAAGAAAAATGTCATATTGTAGTGACTAAAAGTGAATACGACAATTTGTTGAATTGACAGTGCGTGCTAGGAAATTTCATTTATGTGGTGGAACATTTCATAGAAAATCAAATAGTCACACAAAGACACAAAAGGTTAACGAGGTTTGGCAATGTGCCTACGTTCTTAGACAAAAATTCTTATTCTCTCTTCTTTTTCTTGTTGTGTTGGACCATCTACCATTATTCAACCATATGTATAGAAAAGGTTGCTACAACAAAGGAAACAAGCAACTAGAAAAAGAAAGATAATCGAAAAAGAGAACACAATATTAACAAATCTCCTTTCCTAAGATAGGAGAGAAAATCATGCCAACACTCCCTCTTAAGTTAGGCCAAAGACCTTGTTAGAGGTCAACTTGTTTATCATTTCTTCAAATACTCCCTTGGGCAATGCTTTGGTAAAAATGTCGACCAATTGACCCTCACTCCGAATATACAGGGTCTCCTATCTTGACTACACCTTTTCTCTCACAAAGTGGCTGTCCACCTTTATATGTTTGGTCCTCTTATGAAACACTAGATTTGAAGCCTGATTATCAGAGAATAGTTTCATAGGCTTGCTCATGCAATTGCTACCCAATTCTTGAAGCAATAGTCTTAACCACACAAATTCACTGGCAGTAGTAGCCATGGCCCAATATTCTGCCTATGCACTCAATTGAGCAACCATTGTTTGCTTTTTATTTTTCCAAGTGACAACATTTCCTCCCACAAAAGTACAAAACCCTATATTAGATTTCCTGTCTATAGGGATCCTAGCCTAATATGCATCAGTGTAGCCAACAAATTCTGTTTGACCATTATTTTTCATTAGAATCCCCTTTCTAGGCATGGCCTTCAAATACCATAGCAAATGAATTATTAGCTCCATGTGCCCTCGAGTTGGTTTCCAAATAAATTGACTTACATAACTAATAGTATATGCTATATCAGGCCTCATGATAGTCAGATAAATCAACATCCAACAAGCCGTTGAAATTGTCCAACATCATGTAATGGAGTGTCGCTTGAAATGAACTTACTATTATATTCCATAGAAATGTTGGCAGCCTAACTCCCAACTTCCCAGTCTCCTTCAGCAAATCCGTAACATATTTTCTCTGAGATAAAAATAATTCTTTGTGAGATCTTGCCACCTCAATTTGCCAAGGTCTTTGACATTAAATCCTTGCTCAAATGCGCTTAAGTGCTTCAATTCCAAGTTGATTGCTACCTATAATCAAAATATCATCAACATAAACAAGCACAACAACTATACCTTTGTCATCAGCCTTGGCGAACATTGAAGAATCTATTGCCCCTCTTTTGAATCGAACCTTGATGAGCGCAACACTTAGTCTACCATACCTAGTTCTAGGTGATTGCTTGAGACCATATATGGCCTTCTTAAACCTGCAAACAATTCCATCTTTATTCTACAAGGGATGACCAAGGGGTAACCAAGAGGAAGATCCATATAAACCTCCTCCTCCAAATCTCAACAAAGAAATGTGTTCTTTACATCCATTTGGAACAAAGGCCATCTACATTTCATAGCTACAAACAAAAGAACACGCACAATATTCATTATAACTGTAGGTGCAAAGGTCTCTTTGTAGTTTATACCATAAGTTTGAGTGCATTCTTTTGCAACCAATCTCACTTTATACCTTTCAACTACTCTATCACTATTATATTTGATCTTATAGATCCATCAATAGCTGACTATCTTCTTCCCTCTTTGAAGTTGTACTAGTTCTCAAGTATGATTTCAATCCAAAGCCTAAAGTCCATCCTTCCTTGCACCAACCTAAACAACTTTTTCCCTTGCTTCCTCATAGTTGTAAGGTTCTTGTTGTTCTTCAATGGCAGATAAGAAACTCAAAAACTTGTGAGAAATTTTTTTCATAGCAAACAAATTCTTGAATAGGATATTGAACTAAATAATAAGTAGTAAAATCCTGAATATGAGTTGAGGGTCTAGTGAGACAAGATGACCTTCAAAATGGGATTGCATCCACTACCCTTTCATCTGTCAGCCCCTTAGTGGCAATTCTAACTTCAACTTCTTGAACAACAACTACCTTAATCTCTTGGTCTACTTCTGAAGTTTCTTGATATGCAGATTTGTGACCCAAAGCATTTTGTTCTGTAGATTCTAGGTTCAACTTCTTGAACAGCAACTACCTTAATCTCTTGGTCTAATTCTGAAGTTTCTTGATATGCAGATTCATGACCCAAAGCATTTTGTTCTGTAGATTCTAGGTTCAACTTCTTGAACAGCGACTACCTTAATCTCTTGGTCTACTTCTGAAGTTTCTTGATTTGCAGATTCGTGACCCAAAGCATTAGTTCATAATGTCTTGCCCGGTAATTTTGAAGGAAACCCTAACATGCTTGACCTGTGGATGAGAGCAAGGACAACGCTCATGGTTAAGGCAACTCTCACAATACTATATTTGTACCAAATCTCAAATTGTCTTCATTCGCTAACATAAATCATCGAATGAGAAAAAGGCCGGCTAACCATGAACCCGGTTCACTGAATTTGTTCGTATTCCCATAGGATAGCCCATAATTCTGAAATTTCACAAAAACAATTCCAATTCCTTCGGACAGTGGATAAGCTTTTTTTTATTTTTTTTATTTTCAATCAGAATACCATAAGTTGACTACAATTAAAATTATCAAATCTTCAATTTTAATGCATGTGGATTTATATATTTCATATGAAATCTGAAACGAAGTGTACCCGAGGAAAAACCAATTTGGATGAAAAAATCAAAGCACATTGGATCACCTGGAGATTGATGTAACGTGTTCCACATCTAAGGAAGGCTGTCAATAAATGAGACAGAGAGGAAATTTTCAGAGGAATGCACTTTTATTTATTTATTTTTATCAAAAGAAAATTATATTCATTGATAAAGTGATTCTCAAACACTTCAAGACAAAAACTTCTTTGAAATGTAATACTTGAGGGCGTAAGTGAAGTATTTTCACAAACCGAGTAAGACAGGACAAAGCAAATAGTAGCATCTACATACATCAATATAATAAAATAAGAATTGTGATTGATTCCATTTATTCATTACATCGATCATGAATCGAGTCTAATTAAACCTTTTCATATTCCAGAGGCACAGTCCTAAAAAGAGGTCCATTTGATGAAGAGATGCAATTGACATTCTAAACTTTCCAAAATGGTCATGTATTTTAAAATAAAGCATTAGAGCATATGGTATACCTCTTTCATTTGATAGTAGATAAAAAGAAAAGTTTTGACACTCTAGAGGTCCGCAGGTCATTAACATACAATGGAATCATGAAATCAAGCACTCAACAAAGCCAGTTTCAATTCTTAGCATTAGATTCTCGTCCCTCCCAGAAGCTCGTAATTCTGAATTCGCCTTTTATTTCAAAGGAAAATCAACCACATGCTTTACGAGTCGATGGTGAGAGCGAGGACAACTTTCAGAATACCATATTTGTACCAAATAATAAATTGTCTTCATTCACTAACATAAATCATCGAATGGGAAAAAGGCCGGCTAACCAATGAGCCCGGTTCACTGAATTTGTTCGTATTCCCATAGGATAGCCCATGATTATGAAATTTCACAAAAACAATTCCAATTCCTTCAGACAGTGGATAAGTTTTTTTTTTGTTTTTTTTATTTTTAGTCAGAATACCATAAGTTGACTACAATTAAAATTATCAAATTTTCAATTTTAATGCATGTGGATTTATATATTTCATATGAAATCTGGAACGAAGTGTACCAGATGACAAACCAATTTGGATGAAAAAATCAAAGCATGTTGCATCATCTGGAGATTGATGTAATGTGTTCCACATCTGAGGAAGGCTGTCAATAAATGAGACAGAGAGGAAATTTTCAAAGGAGTGCACTTTTATTTATTTATTTTTATCGAAAGAAAATTATATTCATTAATAAAGTAATTCTCAAACGCTTCAAGACAAAAACTTTTTGAAATGTAATACTTGAGGGTGTAGGTGAAGTATTTTCACAAACTGTATAAGATAGGACAAAGAAAATAGTGGCATGTACACACATCAATATAATAAAATAAGAATTGTGATTGATTCAATTTATTCATTACATCGCTCATGAATCGAGTCTAATTAAACTTTTTCATATTCCAGAATCACGATCCTAAAAGGAGGTCCATTTGATGAAGAGATGCAATTGACATTCTAAACCTTCCAAAATGGTCAGATATTTTAAAATAAAGCATTAGAGCATATGGTATACCTCTTTCATTTGTAGTAGATATAAAGAAAAATGTCATATTGTAGTGACTGAAAGTGAATACGACAATTTGTTGAATTGACAGTGCGTGCTAGGAAATTTCATTTATGTGGTGGAACATTTCGTAGAAAATCAAATAGTCACACAAAGACACAAAGGGTTAACGAGGTTTGGCAATGTGCCTACGTTCTTAGACAAAAATTCTCATTGTCTCTTCTTTTTTTTGTTGTGTTGGACCATCTACCATTATTCAACCTTATGTATAGAAAAGGTTGCTACAACAAAGGAAACAAACAACTAGAAAAAGAAAGATAATCAGAAAAGGGAACACAATATTAACAAATCTCCTTTCCTAAGATAGGAGAGAAAATCATGCCAACACTCCCACTCAAGTTAGGCCAAAGACCTTGTTAGAGGTCAACTTGTTTATCATTTCTTCAAATACTCCCTTGGGCAATGGTTTGGTAAAATTGTTGACCAATTGACCCTCACTCCAAATATACAGGGTCTCCTATCTTGACCTGCACCTTTTCTCTCACAAAGTGGCAATCCACCTTTATATGTTTGGTCCTCTCATGAAACACTAGATTTGAAGCCTGATTATCAGAGAATAGCTTCATAGGCTTGGTCATGCAATTGCTACCCAATTCTTGAAGCAATAGTCTTAACCACACAAATTCACTAGCAGTAGTAGCCATGGACCAATATTCTGCCTATGCACTCAATTGAGCAACCATTGTTTGCTTTTTATTTTTCCAAGTGACAACATTTCCTCCCGCAAAAGTACAAAACCCTATATTAGATTTCCTGTCTATAGGGCTCCTAGCCCAATATGCATCAGTGTAGCCAACAAATTCTGTGTGACCATTATTTTTCATTAGAATTCCCTTTCTAGGCATGGCCTTCAAATACCATAGCAAATGATTTATTAGCTCCATATGTCCTCGAGTTGGTTTCCAAATAAATTGACTTATATAACTAATAGTATATGCTATATCAGGCCTCATGATAGTCAGATAAATCAACATTCAACAAGCCATTGAAATTGTCCAACATCATGTAATGGAGTGTCGCTTGAAATGAACTTACTATTATATTCCATAGAAATGTTGGCAGCCTAACTCCCAACTTCCCAGTCTCCTTCAACAAATTCGTAACATATTTTTTCTAAGATAAAAATAATTCTTTGTGAGATCTTGCCACCTCAATACCCAAAAAATACCTCAATTTGCCAAGGTCTTCGACATCAAATCCTTGCTCAAATGCGCTTAAGTGCCTCAATTCCAAGTTGATTGCTACCTACAATCAAAATATCATCAACATAAACAAGCACAACAACTATACCTTTGTCATCAGCCTTGGTGAACATTGAAGAATCTATTGCCCCTCTTTTGAATTGAACTTTGATGAGTGCAGCACTTAGTCTACCATACCTAGTTCTAGGTGATTGCTTGAGACCATATATGGCCTTCTTAAACCCGCAAACAATTCCATCTTTATTCTACAAGGGATGACCAAGGGGTAACCAAGAGGAAGATCCATATAAACCTCCTCCTCCAAATCTCCACAAAGAAATGTGTTCTTTACATCCATTTGGAACAAAGGCCAACTACATTTCATAGCTACAAACAAAAGAACACGCACAATATTCATTATAACTGTAGGTGCAAAGGTCTCTTTGTAGTTTATACCATAAGTTTGAGTGCATTCTTTTGCAAGCAATCTCACTTTATACCTTTCGACTACTCTATCACTATTATATTTGATCTTATAGATCCATCAATAGCCGACTGTCTTCTTCCCTCTTAGAAGTTGTACTAGTTCCCAAGTATGATTTCAATCCAAAGCCTAAAGTCCATCCTTCCTTGCACCAACCTAAACAACTTTTTCCCTTGCTTCCTCATAGTTGTAAGGTTCTTGTTGTTCTTCAATGGCAGATAAGAAACTCAAAAACTTGTGAGAGATTTTTTCATAGCAAACAAATTCTTGAATAGGATATTGAACTAAATAATAAGTAGTAAAATCCTGAATATGAGTTGAGGGTCTAGTGAGACAAGATGACCTTGAAATGGGATTGCATCCACTGCCCTTTCATCTGTCAGCCCCTTAGTGGCAATTCTAGCTTCAACTTCTTGAACAACAACTACCTTAATCTCTTGGTCTACTTCTGAAGTTTCTTGATATGCGGATTCGTGACCCAAAGCATTTTGTTCTGTAGATTCTAGGTTCAACTTCTTGAACAGCAACTGCCTTAATCTCTTGGTCTACTTCTGAAGTTTCTTGATATGCAGATTCGTGACCCAAAGCATTTTGTTCTGTAGATTCTAGGTTCAACTTCTTGAACAGCAACTACCTCAATCTCTTGGTCTACTTCTGAAGTTTCTTGATTTGCAGATTCGTGACCCAAAGCATTAGTTCATAATGTCTTGCCCGGTAATTTTGAAGGAAACCCTAACATCCTTGACTTGTGGATGAGAGCGAGGACAACGCTCATGGTTAAGGCAACTCTCACAATGCTATATTTGTACCAAATCTCAAATTGTCTTCATTTGCTAACATAAATCATCGAATGAGAAAAAGGCCGGCTAACCATGAACCCAGTTCACTAAATTTGTTCGTATTCCCATAGGATAGCCCATAATTCTGAAATTTCACAAAAACAATTTTAATTCCTTCGGACAGTGGATAAGCTTTATTTTATTTTTTTATTTTCAATCAGAATACCATAAGTTGACTACAATTAAAATTATCAAATTTTCAATTTTAATGCATGTGGATTTATATATTTCATATGAAATCTGAAACGAAGTGTACCCGACGAAAAACCAATTTGGATGAAAAAATCAAAGCACATTGGATCATCTGGAGATTGATGTAATGTGTTCCACATCTGAGGAAGGCTGTCAATAAATGAGACAAAGAGGAAATTTTCAGAGGAATGCACTTTTATTTATTTATTTTTATCAAAAGAAAATTATATTCATTGATAAAGTGATTCTCAAACACTTCAAGACAAAAACTTCTTTGAAATGTAATACTTGAGGGCGTAGGTGAAGTATTTTCACAAACCGAGTAAGACAAGACAAAGCAAATAGTAACATCTACACACATCAATATAATAAAATAAGAATTGTGATTGATTCCATTTATTCATTACATCGATCATGAATCGAGTCTAATTAAACTTTTTCATATTCTAGAGGCACAGTCCTAAAAAGAGGTCCATTTGATGAAGAAATGCAATTGACATTCTAAACCTTCCAAAATGGTCATGTATTTTAAAATAAAGCATTAGAGCATATGGTATACCTCTTTCATTTGATAGTAGATAAAAAGAAAAATGTCATATTGTGGTGACTGTTTATGCCAGAAGATTCCCTCTTTGTAGCGGCACATTTATCAGAAAATTTGCACATAAAGCTGACTTCAATGAGGACAAATTGATCTAGTACAGTGAAAGCAACCTTCTTTTATTCAATGGGCATAAACGACAACTGGCATACCATTACGGTCCCCTATGTCGAAGGCATATTATTGAAGATGTCCTCGATCAAACGGCCCAGGGACAAGTAAGAAGAGCCACCCTCCATCAATGCCTTCCGACTCTTCTCACTCGCCTCCTTCACCTTCTTCCGCCTCTCGCCGCCTACCTCCTCCATTAACTTCCTTATTCCGCCCTCTATTACGTCCGCCGTCATGATGCCGCTTTCCATCCTGAAATCCCTCCTGAAGTCCATCTTGATCTCTGTGGCGAGGCCGAGCTCCACCACCAGCTCAAACGCGTTGAATTGTTGCTCCGCGTACAAGGGCCATGTGGCCACCGGCATGCCAAACCAAATGCTCTCCAGCGTGGAGTTCCATCCGCAGTGCGATACGAACCCCCCAATCGCCGGGTGGGCCAGGATCGCAGTCTGCGGGGCCCACCCAATCACTTTCCCAAGGCCGGCCGTCCGGTGTAGGAACCCCTCCGGCAGGACGTCCGTGGGGTCCCCATAGTCGCGCGGGATCTCAATCTGGACCTTCTGCGGCGGCGGCTGTCGTAGGGACCACAGGAAACGGTGCCCACTCCGCTCCAGCGCGCAGGCCATCTCCTTCACCTGCTCCTCGCCGAAGCTTCCCCTGCTCCCAAAGCACAGAAAAACCACTGATGAAGGTGGTTGCTTTTCGAGCCACTCCATGATGTCATCACCTTGGCAGCTACCGTCAGCCTTCTTCTTAGTCTCGCCATCCAGACTCAGTATGGGCCCCACGGGGTACACCGCCGGCGCCCCAAGGCCGGCCAAGGATCTCACTGCATGCGGTTCGAGCTCGTCAAACGTATTTACAATAATTCCCTTGGTCGCTCTCATCCTCTTGGCGTGCTCCAGGAATGGTCGGACGGACTCCTTCGTCAGAACTATAGAGGGTAAGATCTTGGCTGGCAACGGGTTCGTGAAACCCGGGAAGTCCAGCTCGCCGGCCGAGTCCTTGAATTCTGCTATGTTCACGTGGTGCTCGTCGTGGAGCGACTGGAGGTGCAGCATCAGGCCGAGGAACGCAGCATTCGATGTGAAGAAGACATAGGACGGAACTCCAAACTCGTTCGCCAGGTCGATCATGGTGCTGCAGAACACGTCGAGGACAAGCCCAGCAAGTCGCCTAGTCGAGCCGGCAGAGTCGACGAGCTCGGCGACAGCCCGCTTCACATGGGGCTTGCTGCTTTCGATAAAGTTGGTGAGGAAGCTAGCCGAGGAGATCTCGGCGTCGGTGTTCTCACACGTGAGTTGGACAAAGCGGATGCGGGCAGTGTCCACGGAGGCGGCAAGCGAGCTTGTGTAAGAGTCGACGTCGGAGTCGAACGGGAGCTTCATGATGAGGACGGTAACAGAGAGGCGGGGATCGCGGCCGACGAGGAGCTTGGCCATCTCGACCATCGATACGATATGGCCCCTGCCGAGGATTGGGACGAACACGAGCTCGGCATGGGTCATCTCGATGTAGCCGATCCTTTCCCGGGCTCAAGTTTTTGGGGGGTTGGAAAAGACGGTGATGAGGTTTAGAGGTGAGGAAAATTCTTGCAGGGAGCTAAGATTGGAGAAAAAGCAGAGAGATATGGTTGGACAGGAAGAAGGGAAATGACGTCATTGCTTTGCTGGTTGCGGTCAACGGGACGCCCGCGTAGTTTGACTCCAGATAGTACATGTGCAAGAAGGGAACAATTGAGGGCGCGCACGTGGGAGAGAGAGAGAGAGCGGAGCATTGAAGACGGGGAGAGCGAGGAGAGAGGAGAGGATAGAGAGGGTTTGCTGCTGATGTGGGCCCGGATCTGACACAGAGAGAGGAGGGAGGAGCTAAACAGCATTGATCCGGATGGACACGTGTCCATACCTGAGTGATTTGTTGCTTCGTCCTACTCGGTGGAGTGTTAAACTCAGTCAATATTTTCTCTCGCGGCTGGTCCCCCTGCCGCACGTCCCTTTCTGCTTTTTCTTTACCCCCTCTGCCACCTGCTCTGCCTTGTCCTTTCTCTCCCCCCTTCCCTTTTTGGTTTGACTTTTCAAACTCTCTCTCTGCCGCGAACGACCGCTGCTGCCCCCCCCCCTCGCCTTCTTCTCCTTTTCTTCCTCTTCTTCGGCTTCAACATTCATGGCACCATCTATGTATAAATTCCTTATCAATAGAACGTGATCACATTTGGTTAAATACCATTGATTAAGGATGAAAATTCTTGTACAGTTGCTTGAACATGCGTTCCATATATGCTTACATCTTTTTAAAACCGTTGATCCGATGTACTAAAATCATTCATTTTTCTTCGGATAGTCTTGCATGCTGAAATTTTGCAAAAACAATTCAAACTCACTAGGGCCGTAAATATGTTTAAGGCATGTGAAATTATATATTGCATATGAAATCAAGAACGAAGTGTGCCGGACGACAAAACAATTTGGATGGAGGATCAAAGTACCTTAGATTATTTAGAGATTACTTCTGGTGCAGATGAATCATACCACGAACAGTCAAAGCAAAAGTGAATACGGCCATTCATTGAAAAACATTTTTATATTGACGGTGTGTGCTAGGAAATATCATTTATGTGGGGAAACATTTATCTGAAATTTCCACATGAAGGTGACTTTAAATGAGTACAAAGTGATCTAGGACAACGGCGATAGCCTGGGACTGCTAAACCATTGCAGTCACCTAAATCAAGGCATGTTATTCGAGATGTCCTCAATGAAGCGACCCAAAGACAAGTAAGAAGAGCGACCCTCAACAACCGCCTTCCGACTCTTCTTGCTCGCCTCCTTCACCTTCTTCCACCTCTCCCTGGCCTCCTCGCCCTCCATTAACTCCCTTATTTCACCCTCTATCTCGTCCACCATCATGACAAAATCGCTCCCCATCCCGGAATCCCTCCTGTAGTCCATCCGGATCTCTGCCGCAAGGCCTAGCTCCATCACCAACTCGAACGCGTTAAGCTGTTGCTCTCCATACAAGGGCCATGTGGCCATCGTGACGCCAAACCATATGCTCTCCAGAGTAGAGTTCCATCCACAATGTGACACAAATCCCTCGACCGATGGGTGGGCTAGGATGGCAACCTGCGGGGCGCAACCAATCACTTTCCGGACGGCAGCCGTCCAGTCCACGAACCCCTCAGGCAAAACCTCCACGGGGTCTGCATAATCACTCGATAACCCAACCTTGCCCTTCGGCGATGGCTACTGGAGAAGGAAATTGATATGTTTTTTTATTCACTAAAATTTAACCTTTAACAAAACAATTACTAGACTCCCATATTTAAAGACTTGTTACATGACCTTTGATCTACCAAACATCTCGAAAATGTAAATCTTCTATAAATTCTTCAAAATAATCATCAAATCTCACCATATCTAATCATATCACATAATATCTCAACAAATGTCAAGATATCTCACTAAGCAATCTTATCTCCTAGAGATACGAAAAAGACTACTTTTCATGATGTGGATACTCCTGCTGGCGTGCTCCAGGAACGTTCGGACGGTCTCCTTCGTCAGAACCAAGTGGCTGGCAACGGGTTCTTGAAACTAGGGAAGTCCAGTTCGCAGGTCGAGTCCTTGAATTCGGTTATGTCCACGTGGTGCTCGTCTTGGAGCGATTGGAGGTGCAACATCATCCCGAGGAACGCGGCACTCGACGTGAAGAAGACGTAGGACGGGACTCCGAACTCGTCCGCCTGGTCGACCATGGTGGTGCAGAACACGTCGAGAACGAACCCTGCAAGCTGCCGGTCCAGCCAGCCGGGCCAGCGAGCTCGGTACAGCCCGCTTGACGTGGGTTTTGTTGCTCTCCTAAAAGTGGGTAAGGAAATTGCCCAACGAGATATCTGTGTCGGTGTTTTCACCCGGGTGGTGGACGAAGTGGATGCTGAGGGCGGCTACGGAGGTGGCGAGTGGGTTCATGTACGAGTCGACGTCCGAGTCGAATGGAAACTTCATGATGAGGATGGTGACAGAGAGGTGGGGGTCATCATCAACGAGGAGCTTGTTCATCTCGACCATCGGTGCGAGAGATGGCCCATGCTAGGGAACAGGACGACACGAGCTCGGCCCGAGTCATCGCGATGTAGTGAACTACTTCCAGGGGGCAACTGAGTGTTTTCAAGTTTTGTGGTTGGCCAGAACGGAGATGAAAGTCGAGGCTTTTTATGTTGATTGTTATTTACGTTGTGGTTGTGAGGCGGGCAAGATTCTGGATTGAATACGTCTTTCGTCGCGCATTCTTGTCATTCATTTATTTGCTTTTTGCTTGATTTGATTCATTCTGTTTTGTGAGACATTTGTCACTCTCCTTATGAATCACAAAGACTTTAATGAAAAGCAAAAACCCTACAAACGAAATAAATCGATCTCCACAAAGAGAGAAATGACGCACATTATAAAAGATGCAAGACGGAAATTTTCGCAATTTTTTAACCAATTGACTCAGAAATATTACTAATAGCTGCGACGACAAGAACAAGCGCACAAAATCAAAGGTTGTGAGTATCGTCACGTCAATCTCTTTCAAATGGGTCAAATGCTTTATGTTGTTCTAGCGTTATTTCAAAGTACATGAATAGGTCACGTATTTAACATTTGGTATCTTATGGATATTCCGTTGCATTTTTATTTCTCTCTATTGCAAGTGATCCATCCACAAATGGGCTTCCTGTATACTTACAGCATCAGTGGTCAATCGTTTGATGACACATTGAGAGAAAATGGTCTACTCATTGATAAATCTCAATCGTTGGATAACACAAGAGACGTTCGATTATTCTATCTTAGAAAATTTCCTGACCACCTAAAAAGTAACGGTGATCCATAGATTTGACCTTCCACATGACAGTTACAAAATCGATCTTCAATCAATAAGTTCGCGAGCAAGTAAACAAGGAGAGAGAGAGAGAGATTTATTCGTTAATTAACGTGACGTATATACAATTTTTTAAAACTTCTCTTCCTAATATTGGAATTACGGTCTTCCATTGCAGTCTTATCCTTATTTACAAGATCACAGCGTTTTAAATTCCATCTCAAATACACACACACACAAAATCCAAATTCAAAATATACCCTGTTAATACATCTCTCATTTCATTCGCTCATACCAATAGGACCTAGAAAAGGGTTGAGATTAATGATATTAGTAAACCACCATTCATTAAGTAGTACAATTTATAAATGGTACCAAAAACACATTTTTGCAATTCTTGGGCGTGAATGATAAAATTTTCTAGTCAGAAATTGATTTATAGAATAGAAATAGAAAAACAAAAAACCGTGTTAAAATTTCTATTCCCAAAATAGGAATTTGTTTGATAATGATATAAAATTTCTCTATCTTGAGCGGTGGTAGTGGGGGCAAGGGCGACTGCAATGGCAACGGCAGGGGGAGGGGGCAATGGCAGCCAATGACTGCCAGTGGTGGGCATTGGCGACCACAAGCAATGGAAACGGTGGGCGGTCGACAACTAGCGATGACAAGGGAGGGGGCAATGGCGACGGCAATGGCAAGTAGCCAATAGAAGGAGGGGGCAGTGGCAGCAACGACAGCAAGAGGGAGTGGCTATGGTTGGCGATCGGCAACGACAATGATGGTAGGCAATGACAGCAATGGGTGGCAATTAGCAACAGTGGGGGAGGGAGCGGCGGTGGCAAGCAATCGCGACAACGGTGGTGGAAGGCTAGTAACTACCAGCCGAGGCGACGGCAACAATGGGCAGCCGACAATTGGCGGTGACAAGGGGAAATTTATAAAATACTAAACACACCAAAATTATATATTGAATGGATTTAATTAATGATGCAGCAAATTTCTGTTTGCCAGTGTTTAAACGATTCCTTAACTAACCACTTACCATTAATCACATTATTTAGTAAATCCATTGATATATAAGTTTTAGTATCTTTAGCATTTCACAAATGCTAATAGGTGAATAACAAGTATTCATTTTAATCCTTTTTATCTAATGTGTACACAAGCACAAAATCAAGACGTCTCCACTAGAGGTAACCAAGCTTTGCCAAAGGCTCAAAATATGCTAACACCATGGTCATGGAGTTCATTGGGAAAATTGTCCAAAAAGTCTTAAACTTATTGTATAGCAACCAATTTAGTTTTAAATCTTTAAATTTAACCAATTTAGCCCTAAACATTTTGTTAATTTGTCAATCTAGTCCTTTTTGATGATGTAGGCGGGGACGTGGATGTTGATAATTTTTTCCTTTTCTTTCATTTTTCCTTTTCCATTTTCTTTTTTTTTATTTCCCTCTATCAAATGTCGAGCCTCGACAATGGCCAGCATCAACAAGCAAGGGCTGGGACGCCATCATTAGATCCAGGTGAGGGCTACAATTGATGAGAGCCTTGATGCCATCCCTAGATGTGGGCCAATGAGGGTGTCCCATCCCTCGATTGTGGTTGGCAAAGGTCTAGCCACTACCAATGCAATGAAGATAGTCAAGTTGATTGGATCACCATGTCAGTAGGTTTTGGTCAAAATTAGTCGAGAGGGCTAAATTGACAAATTGTTAAAATATTTAGAATTAAATTGATTAAATTGAAAAGAGAAACAACACTTTTTGGACTGCTATCCTAAATAGTTAAGATAAACTTTGGGCAACGTCGTTTTTAGTCCGCATCAGATATGTGGTCACTCGCATTAGTTCGTAATATATTGCCTGGTAATTTTGAAGGAGAATCAACCCTAACATGCTTCACACGTGGATGGTGAGAGAGAGGACAATGCTCATGGTGAAGGCAACTTTCAGAATACTATATTTGTACAAAATCTTAAATTATCTTCATTCGCAAACATAAATCATCCAGTGGGGAAAAAGGCCGGCTAACCATCAATCCAGTTCATTGAAATTGTTTGTGTTCCCATAGGATAGCCTAGCATGCCGAAATTTGACAAAAACAATTCAAATTTCTTGGCTGTGGATAAGTTTTTTTTATTTTTTATTTTTTGGTCAGAAGACTGTAAAGAAGTTGAATCCAATCAAAATTATCAAGTTTAACATATGTGGAGTTCTATATTTTTCATATGAAATCAGGAATGAAGCGGACTGTACGACAAACCAATTTAGATGAAAAAATCAAAGCACATTAGATTATTTGGAGATTGAGGTGATGTGTAAAGGCACAAATTTACCAATTAAGGAAGAAGAATTCGGACATATTATCAATCAAATCCACAAGCTGATTCTTGAAGATTATGGAATTAAAGGATTGACAACTCTTGTAATATTCTCTTGTACGTCATTTTATAAATGATACTTACACTTCAAACCCAAAAAAACTCTTGTAATATAATAATCTCTTCATTTATTACTTTTCATTATTGTATCGTTTACTTGCAAAAATATAACAATTGTAATATCTTTATGTGATAGAAATCATTTCAATAATTGCACATTTGAGATGTAGAGTCAACACTTTTGTTCTTTTAATGTGTTCCATATCTGAGGAAGGCTGTAAACAAATAAGAGAGGACAATTTTCAAAAGAGGGTAATGCATATGTCAAACCCTTTTAATTTTTTTTATCAAAAGAAAATTTTAGTCGTTGGTAGAATGATTCTTGGATACTTTAAGACAAAAACTTCTTTGAAAAGTAGTGCTTGACAGCGTAGATAAAGTATTTTCCCAAAAATGTAAGAAGAAAAGGACAAAGTGAATAGTGGCATCCACACGTATCAATATAATAAAATAAATATTGTGATTGATTCCATTCATCGATTGCATCGCTCGTAAGCTAAGCCTAAATTAAACTTTTTTATTTATAAGAGTATTGTCTTTGAATGAAGTCTCGTTTGGTGCAAAGATGCGATTGGCATTCTAAACCATTCAAAATGGTCATGTATTTTAAAGTAAATCATTAGAGCATAGGGTATATTCCCTTTTCCATTTGATGGTAGATAATATATATATTAATTGCATATGCTAGAAGATGCCCTTTACGTAGCAGCACATTTATAAGTAATTTTCCCATCGAATTGACTTTAATGAGGACAAATTGATCTAGTAAAATGAAAGCAGCCTTCTTTTATTTAACGGGCATAGACCAGAACTACCAAACAATTGAGGCCACCTAAATTAAGGTTTATCATTGAAGATGTCCTCAATCAAACGGTCCAAAGATAAGTAAGAAGAGCCACCCTCAACCACCGCCTTCCTACTCTTCTCACTCGCCTCCTTCACCTTCTTCCTCCTCTCGCCGTCGACCTCCTCCATTAACTTTTTTATTCCACCCTCTATTTCCTCTGCCGTCACGGTGGGACTGCTCTCCATCCTTGGATCCCTCCTGTAGTCCATTTTGATCTCCACTGCAAGGCCCAGCTCCACCACCAGTTCGAACGCATTAAATTGTTGCTCCCCATAGAGCGGCAATGTAGCCACCGGCACGTCGAACCATATGCTCTCCAGGGTGGAGTTCCATCCACAGTGCGACACAAACCCTCCAATTGCTGGGTGGGCCAGGACGGCAACTTGTGGGGCCAATCCAATCACTTTCCCGACCGCGGCTGTCCGGTCCAAGAAACCCTCGGGCAAGGCCTCCGTAGGGTCCGCTAGGTCACTTGGGAACCAAACCTTGCCCTTTGGCAGTGGCCGTCGGAGGGACCATAGGAAGCGGTGCCCGCTTCGCTCCAACGCGCAGGCCATCTCCTTTACCTGCTCCTCGCCTAAGCTCCCCATGCTCCCAAAGCATAGGAAAACCACCGATGAAGGCGGTTGCTCATCGAGCCACTTCATGATGTCATCGCCTTGGCGGCCGCCACCGTCAGCCTCTGTTTTGGTCTCGCCCTTCAGATTCAGTATGGGCCCCAAGGGGTACACCGCGGGTGCCCCAAGGCCCGCCAAGGACCTCAGTGCACACGGTTCGAGCTCGTCGAACGTATTTACAATAATGCCCTTGGCCGCTCTCATCCTCCTGGCGTGCCCCAGGAACGGTCGGACGGTCTCCTTCGTCAGAACCAGGGGAGGTAAGACCTTGGCTGGCAACGGGTTCGTCAAACTCGGGACGTCCAACTTGGCTGCTGAGTCCTTGTATTCGGTTATGTCCACATGGTGCTCGTCTTGCAGCCACTGGAGGTGCAGCATCGTGCCGAGGAACGCAGCGCTTGATGTAAACAAGACATAGGACGGTACTCCAACCTCGTCCGCCAGGTCGATCATGGCGGTGCAGAACATGTCGAGGACGAACCCCGCAAGACGCCCGGTTGAGCCACCAGAGTCAGCAAGATCGGCCATGGCCCGCTTGACATGGGGCTTTCTGCTTTCCACGAAGTTGGTGAGGAAATGGCCTGAGGAGAACTCGGCTTCGGCGTTCTCACGTGGGAGGTCGACAAAGCGGAGGCGAGGGGCAGTGGTGGAGGTGGCGAGCGAGTTCGTGTATGAGTCGACAGCAGAGTCGAATGGAAACTTCATGACAAGGACGGTGACAGAGAGGCGGGGGTCGCGGTCGATGAGGAGCTTGGCCATCTCGACCATTGCAACGAGATGGCCCATGCCAGGGGTTGGGATGAACAAGAGCTCGGCACGGGCCATGGCGATTATCTCCCGAGCTCAAGCGAGGGTTTTGGAGTTCTGCGAGTGTTTTGAGGTTCAGATGAGATGACTGATGAGGATGCAGGCCTCTTCTGTCTTCTATCTATTGTTATGTTTGTCGCGTTGTGAATAGCGAAAGATTCTTGGTTGAATAAGTCTTTAATTGCCGGCATCTTTGCCACTTTCGGCGAGCAACTCCTGGTTCTTTATTTGCACGGAACTAAAAATATATAAGAGAAAGGAAAGAGATGATTGAAGAGCGAAGAGGGAAATCACGTCGTGGCTTCGCTCGTCGCAAGACACGATCCGTCTTAGATGCAATCGACGGTCATCGTCTCCGTTGCGTGCCGTGCGTGAGTCCCCACTTTCGTCCAATATCTTAAGAGTCGACTTCAACTTGGGACCTACAAAGAGGATTATTGGTTCACAACGAAGCAAAGTTAAGATCGTCTTCTTACTCTATTCCAAAGGCATTTTCACCTCCGAAAGTTGCCGATGGTAGGCTCTTCAACGAGGGCACTCAACTTGACTACGTTTCTTATTTTTACATGTCGGTATCCGCACGCCACGTATCTCCTCATTCCAAATTATATATTTTTCTTCCCCAATAAAATGGCTTAAGTATCCTGATTGTAAGATTTTGCCCGAATTGGCTTGGGATACCAAGCTTTGCCAAAGGCTAAATTATGTTAACCCATGGTCATGCAGCTCACTAGAAACACTTAATGAAATAGTCAAGGAATAATGTCCAAAAAGTTTTAAACTTATTTTACATGGGCTAATTCCGTCATAAATCTTTAAATTTGATCAATTTAGTTTTAAATTTTGTAATTATTTATCAATTTAATCTTTTTGATGATGAAGGCGTCAACGTTGATATTAATAATTTTTTTAGAATTTTTTCTTATTTCCTTCCGCTGGTTGCCAGGCCCTAATAATGACTAGCATGAATAGGCAGGGGCCGAGACGCCATCATCAGATCTAGGTAAGGCTGCAATGTGTACGTCTTCTCTTGGCGTTTTTTGATTCTTTGGTGGATATCCTTTCTTTGTGTTGTGTTTCACTCAAAGGGTTGAAGAAACATAGTGCATCAAGCTGCTCGCAGGCCAACTTGACCCTCTTCCTCAGGATCTCAGATGATGATGACGTGGAAATTATGACATAGATGATGATGATGTGGAAATATGACGTGGCAGCATGATGACATGACATGTGATAATGTGGCAAGTGATGATATAAACCAGGAGAAAGATTTACATTTTTACCATTTTTGTGTACAAATGGTAGCAGCTCTCTTGTATGTTTACTCTGTACCATTGACATAGAATTGCTAGACGATCTTGTTCTTCCTTTAGGGGAGTCAAGATCTGGTGCAGATGAAGTATTTCATAGACAGTGCACGAAGTCATCTCGTCTTTCGATCTCATTCATTGTATTTTGTGAGACATTTGTCATTCTCGCTTGGATGAATCTCAATCATCCATGTTACAGAGCGTGCGTACATCCCACTTCGTCCAATCTCTATGTAAAAATTTATCATCAATCTAAGGTGACTACATTTGGCTTGAATAATTAGTTCGGAAATTATCTTCTTCAGAAGCACATGTCGAGGAATGCCTGTGTGTGTGTGTGCGCGCGCGTGAGTGAGAGAGAGAGAAGATTTCTGGTCTGATTAAAGTATTCCCATTAGCAGAGTTGAGCTTTTACAGTGACCCAAAAAGAATGAAAATCCATCAGCATCATCATATCCCTATATAAACAAAGATAAACTGTCATAGTGATGGCCCAGCCACCACCAGCAAAATTCCCCGTGTACAGAAATCTATCAGAAAAAGGTCACTAATAGTCTTCTCTTGCAGCTGTCCAAGCTTTTAACCTGCAAAAGCACCATCCTTCAAATCCTAATCAATTGTGTAGTATTAATTTCCACAGATTTCACATGAATGGGTCACCAGAAAGTTACATCTGTTTTTCAAACTTCAGTCTCCGAGTGACTCTACTTCAGCAATGAGAGCTATATCTACAAAATCGACACAAAAAAAAAGAGTAAAGATCATTCATCTGTTCAACTTCATTATAAGGAGATATAAGTGACCATCGGAAAAGGTCAAGGGAGAAACCTGATTCATATTTCTCAGCATCCTCAATGCTCTCTTCAAAAGAAGCAGTGGCGGAACCAGATTTCAACCAATCTTGTGCACAAACGAGAGCTTCTGCGACTTTTGGGGTCAAAGAACTACGAAATTGGTCAAGGACCAAGCCTCTCATGCTGAAAGCTGCCTCAGAAGCAACTCTAGATGCTGGCGTAGCTAAGATATCTCTTGCCATTCGGGAGAGAACCTTATATTTTGATTCCCTGTTCTTCCACCACGTCAAGATATCAAAATTGTCAACGCAGTCTTCACAGTGCTTCTCAAGATACAGATCTAACTCAGTTTTCTCAGCCATATTTAGCTCCTCTTTCATATATTCTTCAAATTCATCCACCAGCTTCTTGAGAGGACAACCATCATAAGCATTAAGCTCCCCAGCATTGGAAGTTTGAACATGATAAAACTCAAAAAGTCGGCCCAACTCGACCTTCAAATCCATTAATGTCTCATCAACTATCTCTTCCTCCCAATCATAGATTCTCACATAGAAAAATTTGATAAATTTCAACTTGTATCGTGGATCTAGGACTCCTGCAATCAACACAATCATGTTTGCTTTGTGATTATTTCCATAGTAGGGGACAAAATCTTCCTTTATTTTCTTTGACATGGATCTGAGACATAAATCTGGGTCGTTTGCCCAATCATTCGCAGCAGAAAGTAGGCTAGCCATTTCATAGAAATATAAGTTGGAAGTTGCATGCGAGAAGCCTGATAACCTTTTTGTAGTTTCATAAAACTTCCCCAAGAATTTGGCAAGCACACCGGCGTTTTTCCAATCATCACTTGTGGGCTTTTCATCATGAAGCTCGTCAAGAAATAACTGATCCTTTTCTTCCAACCATTGAAAAGCTGTTCTATACTTGAAAGCCCTATCCAGCATGAGGTAGGTGGTATCCCACCTAGCAGGAATATCAAGACACACAGAGCCCTGGAAAGGAATTTGTTCTTTCTTGACATAAGATAGGAATTGCTGAGCTCTAGATGAGCATCTCCTCACACACCTTACTGCAGATCGAATCCGACTTATTGAATCATCAAACTCATCCAATGTGTCCTTCACAATCAGATTTAAAGCATGAGCAGCACACCTCATATGAAAAAGATCCCCATCTGAGATAAGTAAATTGTTGCCCTTCTCTCTCAAATAACTGACTGCTGCATCATCTGAACTTCCATTACCAACTGTTATCGTTGAAATTCGTCCTTCCAAACCCCATTCCTGGATACATTTCTCCACTAAGCTCCCGACTTCTCGACCATCATCACTCAGCACCTGAACAAAACTCAAGATTTTCTTGTGCAGCTTCCACTTGTCATCGATGAAGTGTGCAGTGAGGCATAAATAATTCAAATTTTGCTCTGAAGTCCATACATCCAAGGAGAGAGCGACTTGCGATCCCAAGGTTCCTAACAACTCTTTCAAATTAAATTTCTCGATCAAGTAAAGCCTGATGCAGTCCTTAGCCACAGTGGAGTGAGAAACATGCTCGAACAAAGGCTGCAGCACACTTATAAACTCTCTAAAGCTCTCGCGCTCGACCAGAGAGAAAGGTTGCGCGTCGACAATGATCATCCTCGCAATCATTACTCGACAACGCCTCTCATCAAAGCTCCAATTGCAATCAATACTAGACTCGGTTTCGTTATCGCCATCCTTGTCTTCCTGGAGCCTTTCGTATGGGGAAAGGGCTTTCTGCTTCTTGTCTATGTTGTAAGAGTACTCACTACATCCATCCAAATGATCCCACATTGAGAACGTACCCCATTCCTCAGTGTAAAACAACAGAGTCTCGCAGTAGCTACATTTAATCCGCTCAATCTTCCCCGTGCTTCCACTCCCCAGCCGAAGAAAATGATCCCACACCAAATAATCCTTACCTCGTTTGCGAGATTCCTTCGATTTGGCCTCGCCGAGCATGGCCTCGCTGATCAGGTTCAGCTTGCTATCCTCGCCGGTCTCACGCACGAAAGACCCACTCCCCATTTCCTGCAAGAACCGGCACAGCGTCATCAGATTAAGTAAAATCTCCCCACAAGACATCATCACCAACAAAAAGGGCTCAAACTCACGAGTTCTCTTGTTCACGAGACTTGCAGTCTGAAGAACAGCGAGGATTAAACCATACATATTCTCTAACATCGACCAAGAACCGAAAACTCAGGAACCCAAAAGTCCAGAGAAAGCAAAACGGACACATAAACAAGACTCCTCTTAGGTTAGTGGCATCAAGGTGGTACCTTTGCTTCTGGAGAAGTCTCCATGGGCGCCGTCGTGATTTCCAGGCTTGTGAAAAAAAAAAAAAGGGTTTTGGGGTTTGAAATTTGCTACGAGAAATGAGGACGGTGGCAGTCAGAGAGCGAAGGGAAGCGTACAAAGGAGAACGATCCGAAAGTACATTGAGGATTCGACGCGCTAGGCGGGAATTAGACATGCTTCTTCCCGGGCTTGCCTGGTGCCAGGCGCCTATAGAAAGTAGAAACAAATGTCATTGTCTTTCTTACCAAAAAAAAAAAGAAAAAAACTTAAGACCTTTCAATGTTGTTGCTTTCAATATTTCGCTTGGATTTTTTGGCGTTCGAGTGGCCTCTATTATAACTAGAGACTTCTTAAGATTTGCCAAGGAAAATTCAATGATAAGTGAAGTTGCATTTCATTAAGATGTGCTTGCTATTTCAATTTGTATAAAGATCCTTTTGAATAATAATTTCAATTATCCTCAAAAATTCTAATTTGCTTAACATTATATGAAGTTAGATTTCAAACTTGAAAAAACATATCCAGAGCTTTTTGTTGAGATCAATTTTGACCGCTCCAAAGTCATTTCATTGCGAGTAATTTTTCATTAGGGTCGTCCCTACATATCATATCTATTGGGAAAAAATTGGAATTTGTAAGGGTATGGATTCACTTACCTACATTGAAAGCAATCCAGTAATGCTTCTTCTCGAAACAATTTTGTTCTTGGACAGTGTAGAACTACCTCCTTTTGCCATATCAACAACAAGATGTCATCTCTTTTCTAGTATTTAGTGTAGTTGTACACACTCAAATTGGAAACCACTTGATTACCAATTGTTAGGAACACTTATTTATTAACGAGTGAAGTACAAAATTACAGCACAAAATATAGCCGAAACTGTACATCTTCAAACCTCATTCCAGAAGAAACCGTTACCCGGAGAATAAAGAAATTCTTTCGGAAAGAGGGAAAACGAGGCAACATGATTGGCAGCAAAGTAAGTTACCAGAAATTCAAGTGTCGAAGTACTGCCCTTCCGAGCAGACGTTGCATCCATAATCCGACCAAGGAACAACAGGGGAATGACGAGGTCCAGAACACCTGAAGTTCCTAGTCCCAAAGTTCTTATACGGCTACTTTGTGGAGCAAACCGGTCTGGCGTTGTTGATTCCAAATAATACAAAACTCATCACAAAACCAGAGTCAAGTCGCAGTTGGGATAGGATGAATTCTCAGAGGATAGATAGGGGATAAAAGATACGAAGTCGAAGGACATTTTCAGTTTTGTCTTGGTTTTTAAGCTCAGTTACCTCCCGAGCTTTTCAAGTATCAAAAACTTAGCTACCGTATCAAAACAATCAGAAAGAGACATGGCAAATGGCAGTAGAAATTCCTTCAATCGGCAATCAATGAACCTCAACTGAGCAATCAGAATAACCAGCACCCATCCATCAGGCGAGTAAAGCTCCTCGGACATCATGAATACGGAGACGTGTGAAGGATGAGTTTTAAGGGACAAATAAAAAGCAAACAAGACGTGGAAGAGAAATCCATTGGCACCATCACAGCTTCTTGTACCCATGCCAACCGCGATAAACGTTCAATATAAGAAACCGGCACGGTTCAAAAGCTGAAAATCTGTCGGCAAAAGCTCCATGTGTCTAAGAACATCAATCCCTCTGAGAACATTTCTGCTTTGTTTATAGCCCTAAAGTCTATCTTATAGACTCTTGAACAATTCAGTCACCCTTACAACCTGGAACATGCCTGCCTCAACACGTTACGGGCGCATTGTCCTCGTGTCTTTTTTTGTCAATTTAAACCAGTTTACAGATAAAACATTCGTCATTCTAATATATTTGCACTTGCACAAACAAAGAAACAACTAATACAATGCGCAATTTGCTCAAAAGCCGCTAAACCTAAACATCCCAAATGATTAAAATCGACCCCCTATAGAAGAGTAAGCAATGAAAATGCCGCAATGAGGTTTTCGAAAATGAGGCACTAAAGAAAGACGTCGTTGAACTCATATCTTTCTCTCACAGCACTTCAAGTTTTAAACCTGTGAAAATAAAATATATCGAATGAGATCCTAATCAGTTCAACTTCACTCATTTTGTAAATTTTCACAGGCATGTCAAGGGAAAGTTACCATAGTCTTTAGAACTTCATCTGCCAGGACACCTTCAGTGATGAAAGTAACCTCTATAAAAACCAAAAGCCATAGCAGCAAACGATAACACGTTAAATCCATACCTAGGAGACGAGTAACGAAGAAGCATGAGACAAAACAGGGTTTACTTAAAATGAGGGTATAAACCTGACACGTATTTTCAGCATTCTCAAGGCTCTCTCTTCAACGTGAATATGAGTGGGATTTGATACGACCAATTTTGGGCAAGAACAAAAGAGTCCAGGACCTTTGGAGTCGAAGAACAACTGATCAAGTACACATCTCAGCTTGCCGAAAGCTGCACCGAAATCAACCGTGTAAGCTGAAATAGAAAAGATACCTCGTCATGGAGGAAAGAATACTAAATGATTCCCTATCGATCTTCCACCAAGTCAAGATGTCAAAACCATCTTCATAAGGTGAGAGTTCCTCCTTAAGATATCGATCTAACTCGGTTTTGGCACGCTTTTTTGCTTCCTCCCTTCTATATTTTCTCCACTTCTTGTCGAACATTGCAAAATCATAATCACAAGCAATGATAGGGCAGTTAGTGTTATATCACGATGGTTCTCCTGATGAAGTGTGTCTAAAAGGTATCTATTGCCTATGATAGGGTGTGTTTTTAGAAGTGTACTATTTGAAGGGATATATATGAAGATCAAAAGAATGAACTTCCTATTGTTTGGATGTTCATTGCTCGGAAATTGCAACATTAATCGTCGAAAATGAAACAAAGATCAAAAGAATGAACTTCGTATCGTTTGGATGTTCATTACTCGGAAATTGCAACTTTATTTTCATAATTGCCTTCACGGCAGAACTTTATCTAACTTGATTTAAATCTCCCATTTATGCCACTCTCTCATATACAAATGAAATGGGTGAATATCATCAGAAGCATCGGGCTGAGAGTTTTGCGTTTGCAGCGTGTCATCAGGATAAAACTCAAAAAGACAACTCAAACCCAACCTTCAATAATTGCCTTCACGGCAGAACTTTGAAAACTCTTACTTGAGCTGAGGGTCTAGTATTACTGCTGTCAACACCGTCGAGTTTGTTTTGTCGATGCTCCCATAGTACATGTCAAACATCTCCTGCATTTCCCATAGACATTGAACTCCACACGTAAATAACTTGAATTTCCCACAGAACTCCACACATCAGTGCTCAGGGCAACTCTAGATTTCAAGGTCATCATAAAAGATCCCAACTTTACCATCCTAATCAAATCAAGTTTCCTGCAATCCTTAGTGACAGTAAACCGTGAAACTCAGCCTGAATGCACGCTGTGATGCGCTCACAAAGTCCCCACTAAAGCCTCCACTTGAATTGAGGATCAAGTACTAGTGCCTTCCCAGTACTAGATCAAGTACTACACTGCTGCCAGCATCATCGAGTTTGTTTCCTCGATGCTCCCTACAGTACTTGTCAAACATCTCCTTCATTTTCCATAGACATCGAACTCCACACATCAGTGCTGAGGGCAACAGCTCTAGATTTCAAGGTTCCCATAAAAGATTCCAACTTTGCCTTCTTAATCAAATCAAGTTCCATGCAATCCTTTGTGACAGTAAAGCATGGAAATTTGGCGCTCACAAAGTCCCTAAACCCTCTGCTCCCCCCGGCCCCTTCCCAAAAAACAAAATCAGGTTTAATCTTTTTGAGCTTTGGGTTTAAGGCAATGCAACATGGACTAAAGAAATCTGAAGTGCAAGGAAATTCAATGATGCGATGACGACATAATTGAACAGCACGTGCAAGTGCAGTGTTTAGGTCGCTTCAAGTCCTCCATGTTCCTCATCAATCTTTCCTTTTAATTAGCAACGCATAATTATAATGACAATAAAGAAATTGCGCATACGCACAACGGTTGGCCCTGAAAAGAGAACAGAGATCTGCATAATCGAAGAATAACGCTACAAGAACTGTCTCCCTAGAGACTTTGTGAATGTCACGAATTTCCTTTCCAACATAAGTTTCAGAATCATCGAATTTCGTGGTCATTTAAAGCCCAAAAGAATAAACGAATCAATAGAGCAGCAAATCCTCCAAGAAAATGAGAAATTCTCAGCCTTTCAAGTAATTGGAGAGCTTCACGTGGGCCGTGGGATCTCTCTTCTTCTTCTTGAAATGCCTGGTCGCCGCCTTCAGCACCTTATCCCAACCCTGAATAACCCCAAAAGCAAACCCTAGAATTGGAAATTCTGACTACAAATTCGCTAACTTGCCCGAAGAAATCGCATGATTCAAGCTTAGATTTTCGTTATATAGAACTAATTTCTGGAGAAAAAAATTGACAAGAACAGAGAGAATCGGATAGTGTAGTACCTTTCTGGCGAAGGGCACACAGGCGACGTCCGTCGGAGTCAGCGACGAATCAGAGACCTTCGCCGGCTTCTTCTTCTTCATCATCTTCTTCTTGTTGCTCATCGAGAGATTGACCTTCTTCCTCTTCCTCGTCGCCGTCCTCTCCTGACCGAACCCGAAGCAGAGCTTCCTCGGAGTGGCGAAGCAGCCAGAGTCGACGGGGAAGTGGGAGCGGGGAAGGAGCGGGGACCAGATCGAGCTCTGCGAGTAGTCGAAGCCCAGGGACGAGTTGTCCGGGAACTTGTGGAGGAGGTCCCGGCACATCCCCGGCTCCAGGTACTCCACCACCTTGCAGCGGGCGTCCGGCAAGAGGCCGAGGGTCTCGTCGTCGTCGGCGGTGGCGCCGCCTCCGTTGTTCATGGCGTCGTTTCTCCTCCGGTGGCGAATCTGCGAACCGTTTTTTCTGCCGTTGAGCGATCGGCGGCGTCTCTGCTCTGGTTTTGTAGAGAGAGAGAGAGAGAGAGAGAGAGTGGGGGAAAAGTTACCGTTGGACATGGGGGAGGGGAAGAGGAGGTACAAGTCAAGGAGTCGCTGGAGCTGCAGCACGCACGTGAACGTACAGTCAAATCCTTTCTTTGTCTTTTTTTTTTTTTTTTTTCCCTTAACAACGTTATAAAACTACTATTGGCCTATAGGACAACCAAATCCAAAAATTGAGAAAGTTCGATTAAATTAAAAAAATAAATTCTACAATGTTAATATTAGGAAAATTTTAAATTGATAAATTTGTGACAATTTTACTTAAAATTAATTTTTTGATCACCAAAAATCTCAAATCAATACACTTATGATAAATTTAACTCGAACTTATTTTTAAGTCACCAAAATCTCCAAATTGAATTGATTTCCAATTCAATAATTTCACAATAAAATTTTACAGAAGCTAATAAAAGTAAATACATCATAAGTGTATCAGTTTGAAATTTTTAATTATCAAAAAATTAATTTTGATTAAATTTGTTATAAATATATTAATTTGAGTTTTTTCCATGATATAACCTCGATCTTAAATATTCTCAATTTATACAATTTTATTTTCACTTGAGTTTCTAATAGTGCCACGTAAGCAGAATTGGCCAACACTCGGAAGGACAAAATTCCACCGTATTCATGGCATTCAAGAGTTGATCATGCTTTCTTAAGATTTGATTATGGCCCAAACATTTAGGAATCTTGGTCTATTTTCTAGAAGCAAAATGTGCTGAAAGTGCAAAATGGTATATATCTAATGAAATCGAATTCCAAATATATCAATGAATCATTTATGAAAAGTGAAATTAAACGTTTCATATGTGCGGCAACCATTAAATTATCAAAACAAACAATTTCCAACTACATAATTCTGGTTTTCGGTTCTAATGATCGAAATTACTTGACTACACTTTCAAAAAGATTTAGGACGTAATGGCCCTATGACCGTGACGTGGTGAACATACTAAGGTTATCAAGAATTGAATCGAAAATTGAACTGAAATTTCATATATTTTTGATTTGGTTCAATTAATCGAAAAATAACAATTATTTTTTTCAATTTGGTTTCGTTTTAGGTTTGTCTAACTAAACAGAAATTTTCAATAAAAATTGAACAATCAATACTTTTTTTCTCACCTCTTATTCACTTTGGTTCCAATAAGCAAGGCAAAAATAAGAAAACCGAAAAATTGAATCAAACCAAACTGGGTTTTTGGTTCGATTTGTATTTGATTCGAGACAAATTTGATTTGGTTCAGAATTACACATTATTGGTTCAATTCGGTTCCGTTTTTTGAAAAATCGAACCGAACCGAACCAACTACACTCTTGGAACATATAAGTGTAGCGTCTTACATTATACTTGATCTCCTAAAATCTATGATGACCAAATATAGGTAAAACCTATGGAGAATTTGGTGTGCATACCATGGAAATAAACTTGGGATAGTCCATATTTTGCCCTTGAACCGTCAACTGTTAGGCAGAGTTCCCAAACTATCCGTTATCTTTTTAGTTTTTTTTTTCCTTTTATCTTTTTAGTTAACATATGGAAAACACGTGACTTTTAAAAGTAATATTCATCTCACTTTTGGAGGAAAACTGTTTTTTATCTTTAATTGCTGTAAGAAAAATATAAGAAATGGGAGAAAAATAAATTAACTGGAATTCTAACAATAAAAAAAATAAGTTTCAGTAATAATATTAGACAAAAATTAGAGCCATTTAATAGAACTAAATAAGATATTTTTAGATACAGAATAAACACAAATTAAGTAAAAATTGAAAAGCCTCAATAACAAAAATTCATCATATCAAAAAAATCGGTTACTCATTATTATAAATGTAAATATAATAGATTAATAAAAAATAAAAAAAAAATATTATAGAAAGAAATTTTGTCCTCACCTTATAAAAGGAAATGATTAACCGAAATTCAAGGTGAATATTTCTAGATATTAGTATTTTCATCAATTGACCATTTAGATACATTTGATGAATAACCATTTTTTTGTGATTTGATCTTTGTATTATTGAGGCCTTTGTCCATTTTACTTAATTGTGTTTCTTTTCCTAAAATATCTTATTAGCTCTTGATCAAATTTTATTATATTTGTTAATATTATCATTCATTCTTCATATTCTGACATTAACTTTTTAGTAATTTATTTTTCTACATTTTCTTTTTTTAATTGTTTATAGAAATTACGAGTGAAAATCAATTTCCTAAAGAAAAATGAGAAATTTTACCCGTAAAACCCATGTGCATTTTACATGCTGACATAAAATATAACAAAATGTTAACAACCGTACCAAATGAAAGTTTATGGGGGTAATGTATAACATTAGAAAGTTCATGGACAAATGTGTACTATCCCATAATTCAAGGGGTTTTTTGTAATTTACCTCTTTTTATATAGTGAGAAGGGTGGGGAGGAGTGACCGATGCTAGTGATCCCCTTTGAATATTATTTATAAAGGTCTTGTACCCATTACGAAATGTTCAATTTAAGTCATAACTACTTAATATTTCTCGCAATTCAAAAGTTCGATATTAGAAAACTCATCACTGGAGCTCCACTAAAATATTAATAACCAAAAAACTCTTTATGCGAGATATGTTACAGTTAGGCAATATAGCATGATCTACACAGAATTTCGATAATGATTTAAATTGAACTTATGACCTTGTGGAAGGATAATGAGCCCTTTACCACTAGGCTAATCACTTTTTTTCTTCATATAGGGTGGTATCCAAATCAGTTTTTCATAAGCTCGACTGGTTCTCATTCTAGGCATTCTTAAAAGTGCACTTCCCCATATCAATCCAATGTATTCAAGACACTTCCTAAGACTTGAATTTCTCGCCTTCCAAGTCGGTGCTTTTTTTGTCTTTTAAGTTTAGGACGAGAGAATGTTACTCCATTTCAAGATCAAGGCATACCACGGGCTTAAAATGTCTCACAGTTCGATTCCAGATCACTTGCCAAAGGTATCTGCTGGCCACGGAATTTGAACCTGGACATGGTGTGCTGTGATTCGAATCTTACTAGCTTAGCCAACCAACTTAGTCGATACTTTGTTTGTTAGGAGCCACCTTGTTTTGCACCAGAAGCTAAGTCCGCACTTCAGTCTATCCTATGCAAGTAGCAAGCGAGAGAGAGAGAGAGAGAGAGAGAGAGAGAGTGAAAACCAAGCAACACAAGAAAGTACACAAAAACTAGTTTCTTGATTTTCTCGACCATCAAGCAAAGCACATATTCCACACAGGAGCAAAGAGCAAAAGGCAAGAAAAAACGACACATCCTAGAACAATCCTAGAATCACTCTGGTATGGCCCTAAAAGCATCATGTCTCCCCCACCTGTAATGCGTCTCCGGATTTCACGTGAATAAAGCAAGCGACAAAAAGAACGATGCTGCCGCCCCTCCTCCTTCCGTTTTAAGTCCTGTATTTATACGTTTGCTTCATCGCATCTATTCACATGAGAAACCAACTGAATCACAACTAGCAACTTGGTTCCTGGCTCTGAGTACGCAGCTGCATTTCGGTGAAATGGTGCTCGGAAGTTTCCGGTCGAGCATTTGGGTCGCGTGCATCGTCATGATGGCCGGTTCCAACTTCATGCTATGCGGTAATTATGCCCGTGCCCTCTCCTCCCATTAGTTAGCTCAGTGGACACTACTTTTGCTGAATTATAACAAGTTTTTTTGCGTATTACAGAAGCAAGATTGTTCGGTACGTTGGAATCATGGGGTGGGGAAATCCCCGACGATTCGGCGATTCAACCGATGGAGGAGCTGAAGATATCATGTGAATACGACGTCGGTGCTCCATTGAACTCTCCCAATTCCCATCCATATGTCACGGTGCCTCATTTCGCTCTACCACCTCTTGATTCCATGGCACCAATTCCTCCTCCACTTCATCGTGTCACTACTCCTCCGTATGGTTCTCTGACTCCACCGCCCAGTGTGCCTTCCAAATTGCCTAGCCCACCGAAGCATAATTCCAGCCCAAGCCCGCCAGAATTTGGTTACGGCCCACCAGGAAGTCTTGGGCCCTGCCCACCCAAGCTCGCGCCCAGCCCGCCCAAGCTCGCCCCCAGCCCGCCCAAGCTCACCCCCGGCCCACCGCTCTATTCTCCTCCAGTCGAGCACTCACCGCCGGCGCCGCCTAAGGGCCACATCTATGCCGTCTGGTGCATGGCCAAGCCGACCGTGCCAGACTCGATAATCCAACTGGCCATGGACTACGCGTGTGGGGCGGGCGCCAACTGCAAGCCCATCCAGCCCAACGGGCCCTGCTACCAGCCGGACACGCTGCTGGCACACGCCTCGTACGCCTTCAACAGCTACTGGCAGAAGAGGAAGCAGGCCGGAGGGACCTGCGACTTTGGGGGGACGGCGATGCTGGTCACCGTGGATCCGAGTAAGTGCAATTACCATTACCGTCTGCTATTTACAAACACAAACCTAAACATGTATCTGAGGAAATGTCCAACATCTGGGTCTTGTCTCTGGTCTCATGTTACATTCACATTGTTTTTGTGGCAGGTTTCAATGGATGTCACTATGAATTCAGCTGAAATCCTCTGTGTTGAAGGCCCTGTGATCCAAGCTTAGCCCTCCTTCCCAATGCGCATGTGCTCATGAGTCTTTACACGAGAGAGTTTTGTAATTAGATACATAAAGGCTTTGTTTGGAAATCATACATAGACATGGTTTACTACGAGGATGATGTAATTAGGAAACCGGTGGGTATACGTAAGTTGATACATAATATGTGCAAGACTCTTTTAATATCGTGAAAAATTTCTTATCGATCGAGAGTATACTATGTGTGGCGACGGCCATTTCTAAATATCACGGGTATAATACAGAGTCATCATTATATGTTTCACAATGAGTTGTGACCTAAATCTATCCGGGTCCGCGCATCGCTTCTCTTGATGCAAGCATCACTCATATAAGGTGAAGAACTTTGAACCAAGTGACTCGATAACCAATGAGTTTGAGGAATTTTTGACAAATCAATAAAAGTAATTTATACATTGAATCCATCACGGGATAATTACACTTAAATTTTTGAAAATGAAAATATCACCAAAAATCCCAAATTATGCCATTTGAAATAATTTTATAATGAATTTTTTTATTATCAAAATTTCCAAACTATGACACTTTTGACAATTTTATCCTAAACTTTTTTTTTTTACTATTAAAAATCCCAAACTATATTACTTGGAACAAATTTACCTTGAATTTTTTTTTGTATCACAAAAAACTTAAAACCATGTTACTTGAGATATATTTACTTCAAACTCTCTGATTGAAGAGCATTTTCATCTTCTTTCTTTTTTTTCTTTTTCTTCTCTTCCCTTTGCCAACCATGGTAGAGGGAAGCCGACGAGGGTCACCCTTGCCCGACACTAGGGAGGGTTGCCCCCGCCAAATCCAACGAGTGACACCCTCCCTAGATCTGGTGAGGGTGACCTCTCCTGGCTCAAGCGAGGTCGTCCTCGCTCGAGTCAAGCAAGGGTTGCCTCGCTTACCCAGGGCGAGGGCCACCTTCACTTAACGTCGGGAAGGGCTACCCTCATCGGCTTCCCTCTACCATGGTTGGCAGATAGAAGAGAGGAAAAAGAAAAAGAAAAAGTAAAATGTAAAAAAAACGAAAATGCTCTTCAGTTAAAGAGTTTGGGATAAATATGTCTTAAATGACATAATTTTGAGTTTTTTTGAGTTCGGGGTAAATTTATCACAAATAGTATAATTTGAGGTTTTAGGTGGCGCAAAAAAGTTTATGGTAAAATTGTCTCAAGTGATATAGTTTGAGATTTTTAATGACACAAGAAAAATTCAAGATAAAATTGTCTAAAAAGTGATATAATTTAGGATTTTTGATAATATTTTTCCTTTTATAATTCAGATGGGTAATTGATCGATTGCTAATTTCGATGTACAAAATATCAACATTTGGCCGGGAAAAAAAGAAACCTAAAACAGTTTAAGCAAGGATTTGTCGAAAATTTTAAGAAGCGGGAGCGGCAGAGGTGAAAATTTTACTGGCATAACTCCCGCGTTTATCATTCGTGCTTTTTTGGAGCTTCTTCTTTCTTCTTGCTTAACTCCGATTCGTCTCAAATGGCGTCGGGAATCGCCATCGTCGCAACTTCAGCACAGTCCCTTCATCTTCTTCTTCTCCGTCGTCTCCTCCTCCTCCTGCGCCGCTCGAACTGAGACAAACCCACGAAAGGAAAATGGAGATGCAGCAGCTCCTCAGCATGGGCTTCTCCGGCGAGTTGGCCGCCGAAGCCCTCGCCGCCACCGGCGGCAAGTCCACCCTCGAGGCCACCGAGTGGATCCTCAGCCGCCGGTCGTCCTCGTCCTCGCCCTCGCCCGCGCCTACCGCCGCCAGCCCTAACCCTAACGCCGGCGCCAATCCCAATCCCAATCCCAATCCCAGCCCGCCCCCGTTTCAGCCCAAGCTCGACCGCTTCTTCCACTTTAACTCCAAGCCCTCCTCCAATAATCCTTCGCCCCCTTCTCCCCCTCCTCCGCCGCCGCCGCCTCGGGTCGAGGCGCGACCGCGGGACGACGGTTCGCCCACCCCGACTCCTCCCGATTCCAAGCGTCCCAGGCTCTTTTTGCCGCAGGACCCGCGACCCCTTGTTCCCAGAGGAGCGCCGGAGAGGAAGAGTTCGCCGCCCCACGAGCCCTTGGCGGAGCGGATGCGGCCCCGGACCGTGGACGACGTCGTCGGGCAGGACCATCTGCTGGGCGGGAGCTCGCTCCTGCGCTCGGCGATCGCGGCCGATCGCCTGCCCTCGATCGTGCTCTGGGGTCCTCCAGGTACGGGCAAGACCTCCATAGCTAAGGCCATTACGAATTCTTCTTCGAGGGGCTCGGTGTATCGGTTCATTTCTCTGTCTGCTGTCACTTGTGGGGTTAAGGAAGTGAGGGACGCGGTCGAGGAGGCGAGGAAGGCGAGGATCAAGAGCAATAGGAGGACCGTGCTGTTTGTGGATGAGGTGCATAGGTTTAACAAGTCACAGCAGGACTCGTTCTTGCCTGTGATCGAAGACGGGAGCATTGTGTTCATGGGTGCCACCACGGAGAACCCCTCTTTCCATTTGATCACGCCCCTGTTGTCTCGCTGCAGGGTCCTCACCCTCAACCCTCTGAAACCCCATCACATAGTATCGCTCCTTAAGCGGGCGATAGGCAATTCGGAGAAGGGGTTGGTAAGGAGTGTCGATATGAATGTTGAGGCAAAGGAGGATGCAGTCGAGTTCTTGTCCAATAATTGTGATGGTGATGCCCGGGTGGCCTTGAATGCCTTGGAGATTTCGGCCATAACTGCCGCTGCGCGGGCGTCCAAGCAGCAGCTGAAATTGAAGGGTGTGAATGAAAGCTCGGATGGCAATTTTTTGGGAGATGTGGAAAATGGGATTGGTCCGCCTGCGGCAATCATTACACTAGATGATGTGAAGGAGGCACTCCAGTGTAAGCACCTAGCTTACGATAAAGCTGGAGATGAGCATTACAATCTAATTAGCGCGCTTCACAAGTCTATGAGGGGAAGTGATGCGAATGCAGCCATCTACTGGTTGGCGAGAATGCTGGAAGGAGGCGAGCAGCCTCTTTACATTGCACGGCGATTGATTAGGTTTGCAAGCGAGGATGTTGGTTTGGCTGACCCGCTGGCTCTTAATCAGGCCGTTTCTTGTTACCAAGCTTGCCATTTCATAGGGATGCCAGAATGCAACGTGGTTCTTGCCCAATGTGTCGCCTACTTGGCTTTGGCTCCAAAATCAATCGCCGTTTATCGAGCGATGGGAGCTGCACAGAAGGCAGTGAGAGAATCTGTGGGGCAAAATGAGGGAGTCCCGCTGCATCTGAGAAATGCGCCTACCAAGCTGATGAAGGAAATCGGATATGGGAAAGACTACATATATACTCCTGACAATCCTCAGGCGGCACAAAGCTACTTGCCACCCTCACTTCAAGGGTACAAATTCTTGGATTGGCCGAGTACTAATGCCCATGAGCAATGAGGACCTCTTAAGCTCCCGCGAAGCAGTCTTTGGAGCTGTAAAATTTGCTCGTTAGGCACTTTCATCCATCCCGAAACTTTGTTTGGTCGGATGAGTTAGTAGCCTCTTTTGCCGTTGTGTTCTTGTTTTGAAGTAGGCTGATAAGAGCACTGTAAAGTATCTTAAGACTGTAATTATTAAGTTTATGATGACGAGCATAGGATGCTGAAGGAGCAGACTCGTTCCTAACTACAGTGAGTGCTCATATACCAGTACTACCCTACTCCTTTTAAGACAGTTTGACAACTAAGACGATCATTTTCTAATACTCTGGCGCCAAGAGATTGTCCTGTTTCTTGCACCTGATGTTTATTGTGTGCTGGAATGAGACAGATGCATACTCAGTGTCCGAGGTGACTATTGGCTTCAGATACTGTTGATGCTGAAACAAGAAGCAATTGAAGCCTAGCATTGGAATTCTAGAGTTTTGAATGATGAGGGTTGCTGCACGCTTGACAGAACCTTCTTCCATTCAAGCGGCGGATTTTTCTGCTGTTTAATCTCGTCATTTCACCTTGTAGTCTTCGGATCATGAGGTGACAATTAGTACAAGTCATGGAGAATTGCTGCATCATGTCTATCGTGTTATTTTCATGATGGATTTGATCTTTTCGTTTAGTAGTTCTCATAAGTTAGTAATCGTATATGACACAATTAACCGTATCTATAGTCCAAGGTTCTCAGTCAGATGGACAATTACTCCGAGCTACCTTACCATTGAATTCGTGCATTCCTATCTTGGAAACACACAAACTTTTCAGCTTCAACAATATCAACGGTTCCATAAGAGAAGGGCATCGCTTGAAATCACTTACTTTCGTTAGAAGTCACGTACTACTCTCAGTACCTACCTTCAAAGATCTTTCAATCTTAACATCCTTCAAATAGAAGTCTCCCTCAGAGACCTCTTTAAGAAAATTCAAGTTTTCCCACTCTGCACTCCCACTAGTCAGATTAGATTGATTAATTTATTTGTCATGCATAATCATTTCTTATTAAGCATAACCGAAGCACACTTATAACCTGATGGGATTTTGATACAAACATGCTTTGACAATAATTGTCCTTTGTTCCTAGTAACTTGACAGACCACAATACCGCTTTCCATGTCTCGAGGATGCAGCACCATGGAAAGACATAGTTTTGTTTGTTATTGATGACGCCGATTGTTGGTTTGACCACCCTTTTCTAGTAATCAAGAAGAATCCCAGAGTCTCATTCTTTTGTCATCCATTCCACCCAGATATTATGCAAGCCAACTTGAAAACATTGATGCTTGTTCTAAAACTTGAATATGAACCGACCCAGCATCTCAAAGGTCTCAGAGAAGGATGGCCGAATAGCTACGGAAAAAGACAGGTGCGCTATTTCATGGAATTCCTGAGTTTGAGATACCAAACCGTTTGGTCAATAACAACAGACCTATTGAAAATTGTCAGATAAAGAGTGCTGATTGAGGAGTCTCTGGTGCCTTATAAGCTCCCGAGCAACTAAGGCAATCAAAAGCAAAAATTACGACTTGACAAAAAGTATCTACTTGTATCATCCAGAGTCCATCCTGATTAAAAGAATGCATAAACTGAAAATCCAACTATCATCCTGATCTTCATTACCTTGGGATATAACTAATTCCATGACGACTGCATCACAATTCACAACCACCTAAATTTCCTACCAGCATCAAACAAAGAGACCCCTGAATGAAAATGTTGGCGCTGTGCAATCTGTGATACAAGGAGGTCCAATTGTTTCTGCTTCTATATAGTAGGGAAGGCACCAAAGGACAGTCAATTCTCCATGCCTTTAAGCATAACGTGATCAAATGGCGACATGTAGAGTGTAAACGATTGAACATTTCCAAATTCGACATCAGACCAACCAAAAGAAGATAGACAAGCATAGATGCACACATAAATGTAGATGATATTGCAGCTGTACACTCAACATCATGTGATCATTTCAAATCAGCACTGAAGCCAACACTAATGAGAATGACCAAAGCAGACCCAGAGGATAGGGAAGTTAAAGAATGGGTGAAAACCTGCAGAACTGGTAACAATCATCCATTGAGAGAGAGAGATAGAAAGAGAGATTTCATTGAATTTGCAACTACTTTCGGCAGTTCAAGAGGACGCAGATACAACGGCAACCACAACTCCTAATAAACAACACACAGCATAGACAGACAATATACACATCCCAGAAAAGTGGACAAACCATGCAATTGGCAACTACTCAACAACCTTCACACCAGAGAGGTAAACTTTACTCTGGATTACATCGCCACCAATCAAAAAACCAGGCATGACCATCAAACCAACCTTAGGTTTTTCATCACCCTCATCCATCACCAAATTCTTCACCACACTTTCCATATACACCTCAGAGAACTCACTCCTGCTCTTGACCTGGAAAACTTTGACGCTAGGATCAAAAGAATAAGCCAGCCTGTGCAAAAGCCATATTGACTTCGCTAGTTTTAGGAATACTTGATAGAATGGAGTCCGAGGATGCCCACCACCAGTTACAAAATTCCGCTGATCCAAGTTCCCAAAGAATGAAGCCTCCATTTTGGGATGAACAACCAAAAGGTACTTGTTCCGACAAAATTTCCCAAAGATCGAGTCCGGGTTCTGGCCTAACATGTCCAGTGGATCCATCTCTTTCGAGGTCAGGAACTGATGGAAAAAGCTTTCCTTATTTACAGCAAGAGTGTCTGACTCTATACCAAAGCTTTCCTGTTGAAAAGCACCAAACATTCTTTGACATATATGGGACTCAAATGCATACTTCTTGTGAGCACGCTTTGCATAAATAACGTCAGGTTCAATGGAGATAGCAGCAGCATCAAGATCCCAACCAGCCGCTTTCATCATATTGATCAAGGGCTTTGAGAAGTCATGAATGGCTTGGTAAGCAGCTTCAACAGTTGAGATGAACAGATCAGGGGTTAGATCAACAGGGAAAAACCCGTTCTCATGGCCTGAATCATCCGATTCTTTGCTTGACAAGCCCCTAAGCTTGAGATTCTTTTCGAGTTTTGCCTTCTTCACATTCGCTTCTTCAATTTGCTGCTGCAATTGATTAATCTCCGAGTCCTTATTATGAATTTCTGACTGGAACTTCTTGACCATGACCTCATACGTTTTCAGGAGGCTCTGCTGTTCTTGGATCTCAGCAGCTAAGCGAGAGTCCTGAGGTGAGACACACACTGGTTTAGGGTTATTCTCCCGATAAGAATGCTTGAGTTCAGACAGGTTCTTCAGCTCTGAAACCACGAGTTTATCGGCAGCTTGGATCTTATCTGGATTGTACGGAGTATGGGCAGATTGGAGCTGTATGTAAGCAGATTTCAAGGAGGAGACATTGGTGAATATGTTAGAAATGATGGCTTCTATGGCTTCTGGGTTCGGACTCCTGGACTCGTCCATGGGTTGAGGATGAACCTTCTGGCTGTTGCTCTCACGGAGTTGATTATCTCGAGCTCCAGTGGGTAGCATAGCTACTTCCAGTGGAGTACTTCAGACAGCTTTAATTCAAAAAGAAAAAGGAAAAACATCAATTTAACTAACATATCAATATGTTCTTGCATCATCATCATCATCATCATCATCATCATCATCATCATAAGTTAGAAAACACAATGACTGTGAATGAGTTGGCCTGTATCATGTTGTTCATATAATGTTTCCAAATTGGTCCTCATTAAGCACAGTTCATTCAAAAGTCTACGCAGCTCTATTATGTGAACAAGCTTCTAATTTGCAATCCAAGGTCTGACAGCTAGGTCAAAATTACTACTTGAAAAGATCATCGACCCAAAAGAATTCAGCACCACAGGGCAAGTGAAGCACGTCAACAAAGCTTACGAAATACCCAGAAAAGGGCGAGTCCGAAAACATCATTAGACCACAAATGTCAGACATACACTTGTTTTCTCTCAGCTCTCCTCTTGATCTGAAAACGAAGCGACGACAACGAAATCAAGCCCAAACCAAGCGAAAAACGCCGCAATCAGATGCTACACATCGACAACGAGCTCGTGCAGAAGCTCGGGGAACGTGGGGAAGCAAGAACAAGCCGATCTGCTGCGACATTGGAGGGGGGCGAAGGAGGAGGAGGGGAAGAGAGAGGAAAGGGCGTACCTTTGCTTGCCGAGAGGAAGACGCGGTGCAGGGACCATGAACGTCTATTACACGGGGGAGAATCCAAAAGGGTGTGCCCTTGCCTTCAGTCTTCATTCAAAAAATAGTGACTGCAGGCTTGACTTTGAGCCCAATAAGCAGGTTGGGCTTTCATACTTCTTCAAGATTCTCCATGTTTTCTTGATTGAGAAAGAGGGATGGAATTTTTAGGGAAACTAGAAGAGAAAGTAGGTGACATAGAGAAAACAAATTTCATGGTATTATTGGCCGGTAACGCCACGTCAACATTTCAGAATGTAATAAGAGATTCTAGAGTTCATCGTAACCCAAAATTTAAAGTTTTGTGAAATTCGAACCGCAAAATTCGATTTTTGAGTTGTGGAGATTTGGAATTTCATGGAAACGGTGGAATAAGGCTTTGTAGAGTCATGGGTTTAATGAGAGTTGATTTGGAATAATGGTTTTGTCGAAGAGAAATTTTGGGGTTTCGTGTGCGAATTTCGCATTATGTTTAAATTTGAATAATTGCTTCAAGTGAGCGATTTGTTAGCGTGTAGAAGTTATTTTGTTAGCGTTTAAGCATAATTTAACTAATTCATCGTTATTGTAATATTTTACTTAGTTTTAACCTCTATTCTCATTTGATAATTAGGATTATGAGAATGTCAACACATATAGTTAGTTGCGTGTATTTCCAAGTGAGTGATGATATATCTTTTATGAATTTGTAAATATATCTTGAATGTGATAGATATTTGACTATAGTATGAGTTATTAAAGTATACTTGTTGCATAAAAATCTAGATCAGACATTTACTACATTTTGGTATTTGAGAATGGTTTGGGAAATGTTTTAGGAAATGTGCTACAAAATGTTATATATATTGAATTGTGAACTTGGTTTATGGGTTGAATTCTTAAATAGTTTGAAAAAACATCTTGTGAAATGTATTTTGTTTGATAAATGAATTGAGAATGATTATATATTTGGTTTGTGAAACCATTTTGTGATTTGATTCCAATGGCTTATGAGTTGTGAAAGGATGTCATTCTAAGTTTGTGTTGGTACTCTATCGTTATGAGCCCATTAAGAGGCTTGTGAGTTATGTATGTTTATTTAGGATATCTTTGTAAGCCAATCATTGGTAATGTAAGTGGGGACCTTGTTAAGGAAGGAGCTTGGTCACCTTGTCACAAGATGTTATATGTGATCATTATTAGATATTTGAATATGAGTTTGGTCAATAGAATGAATCATTGAAATATGATTTGAATTTGGTTAATGGAAAGGACTATTGACATATGATTTGAGATTAATCAGTGGAATAGACCATTAACATGTGATTTGATGAAATTAATCAATGGAATAAATTATTGAGATTTAAATTGATGAAAATGATCAATAGACTAGATCATTGATGTTTATTATGATATTATTGATGTAATGAATATTTTTCTAATATGTATATGGTTTTGTTAAAACTATATAACCCATTTTTATCTTGTATGTATATTATATATTAGAATTAAGATAAATGAGTTTTGATATTGTTTTATAAAAAGCATAGTGGATGCTCGATCTGCTTAAAAAATATACACACAACCCTTTCCTTCCCAAAATTTTCAAGTTCCTTGGTTAGCGGCTAATAATATGAGAGCCCTATTGATGGGAAATTTTGGAAGTTGGACTTTTGGATATAATTTGAGGTTGTGTCCTTCAGGTGGAAAGACGACTGTTCCATTATCCTATTCCTATAGGATTTTTTTTTTTTGGGTCATAAACGGGTGATTTCTTTCATTCATGACTACTAGAGCTACAAGCATAATTTAAAGGTGTGTCCAAGCATAAGATATCCCAAAGGGGCTTGGGGGATTAGAGACCCATTTAGAGTAGAGATTTTTACATCAGTGGGCTTTTGCTAGCCAATCTACAACCTGGTTCGCATCTCTTAAGCAATAGACTACTGTGACATTACCGAGCTAGGTTACGATTTCCTTGGCTTCTATGATTAGGTTCTGCACGGCTCATGGGGCTTCTATTCGGCCCATGACACACTCCATAATGGTTGAGTTGTCACTTTCGCAATCTATTCTTCGATTATGCTTTTGTACTTGCCCCACGTGAGTGACCTCTCTTTCCTTCAGAAATCGTAGACCCACGACAATTGCATGGGCTTTGGCTTGTAGAGGAGATGCAGATTAGGATGACTCCGTGAATCCATCTTCTACCTTTCCACTCGAGTATCGAAGAATTCCTATGATTGAGCAATCCGACTTGCTTCCCACCCACGAGGTGTCAACATTTAGCTTGAGGGTTCGTCCGGTTGGTGGCTTCCATTGTGCAGGTACCCTACGATTTTTAGCCTTTTCTTTCTACAAGTTCCATTTCTGTTGTAAACTGACCTGTATGTGTGCTTTGTCTACTATCCAGGTTGGGGTCGATGGTCTGGTCCCGGAAGGTTCGGTTGTTGTGTGTTTTCCAGATCTGCCATAGGATAGTGGTGACTAATTCGTCTTGAGGTAAGTCCTTTTTTCTCTTCAAATAGCTCCATTATCCATCGATCCATTCTGGTTACTCTGTATGGGTCTCTGTGAATGTTGATACGTTGGTTTGACCATATGTGTTTTGTCCACTCAGAGCAGAAAAATGTGTTATACTATCTCAAGGGTATTGGCATAGATTGGGTATAGGGGATGAGGTATGATATTTCTTTGAAGAGGTTTTCTCGTGTTGGAAGTGCATTTTGACTTAGACTCCATAGGAAGAATTTTAATTTTGGAGGAATGTTCAGATTCCACAATTTTACCCATAGTGATCTGGGAGGCTGAAATGAACTAGTTGCTCTGTTGTGTTCTAGTTATGTGGTTCTTGATTGTTCTTTGTTGTAGCAACTTTTGATAGTGTAGGATCCATTTTTGTTGCCTGTCCAACATAATTCATCCTTTCTAGGGTTGGGGCTTAAGGAAATAGCTAGGATTTCATTAGTCACTCGTTCTTCAAAGCTATTCCGTATCATGGTTTCATTCCATTCCTTCTGGTCATCTTTAATTAAGTCCGCCACCATTACTAGATCATTCTTGTTGGCTAGACCCCCGATAATTCCTATTGAGAGCCATTTGTCTTCATGAATTTTAATGGATTTCCATCTCCTACTATCCTTTTCACCTTAGGTTCTATGGTGTCTCTGCCTGTTAGAATGCTCTACCATCCCCAGGAAGAACACTACCCTTTTGTAGCCTTCCATAGGTCTCCATTAGGGAAATAGATCCCTTTTAGCACTTTACTCCATAAAGCTGTTGGATTTTGTATTAGTCTCCATGCTTGTTTACCTAGCATTACTTTGTTGGAACTTTGTAAATCTCTGAATCCCAAGCCCCCTTCTTCCTTTCTGAATTTCAGCACTTCCCACCTCTTCCAATGTAGCCCCTTTTTTGAATCACTTTGTTTCCACTAGAAGGAAGCGATTCTTTTTTCAATGGCATTACAAATAGATTTGGGAATCTCGAAAATCGACATAGCATATTGCGGGATGGCTTGCACCACACTTTTAATCAGAGTTTCTTTGCCTGCTTTTGATAGAGTTTTTTCTTTCCAGCCTTCTAGTTTCATATTTACCCTTGCTAGTATCCAAGCAAACATTTCTTTCTTTGATTGTCCCCACTTGAATGGGATACCAAGGTACTTCCTTGTTTTTTCAATGATCGAGACTCTTAGTTCTTGCGCCATGTTCCTTTTCAAAGACATAGGACAGCCTTTGCTCAATGTTAAACCTGATTTGTTCAGGTTGATAGCTTGTCCCGTAGCCCAATAGTATTGATTTAGGATTGTTGCTTAGCTTTGGCATTCCCTTCTCATTCCGTCCAGAAAAAATATGGCATCGTCGGCAAAGAGGAGGTGTGACAATGTGGGGCAATACTTGTTCAACTTAATACCCTTTAGGCTACCCACTTTCGTTCCTTTCAATTCAAGTTACTGGTAGTGATGATTGGGAAAACTCAAAATCTTGTGAGGGTTGTGAGGTGAGGCAAGCCTCGAGCGAGTGAGGAGAAGGGTGAGTGATTGCTAGGCTGGAGCAAGCGAGAGAGAAGCAAGCATCGAGCGAGTGGAGAGGATGGGCTAATAGAGAAGAAGGCGGAATTAGGGTTTTATTCAACCGATTCAACATTGGAACCGGGCTTGCAAGGCCGACTCTCAGGTGGTTTTGGCCTCAAAATTGGGAACCGCCGTTTCCAAGAATTTGGAACAGGAAACAAACGGATTCTGGAGACCTGGTAGAATCTTTCTCATTATTAGATACAATTTTTCTTATTCTTTGTCTTTAAATTGTCCCATTATGATGTAATTGTTCCAATTTAATTAGATTTTTTTAAATTCTTGTATTGAACTGTCCATTTTAATATAATTCTTCCAGTTTAACGTACAAACATTTCTTATTTTTTATATAATGTGTGTAAACTCATGTTAACATTATTTTTCGATTCTATAATTATAATAACGAGTTATTTCATGTGCTTTTAAAGAAAATAAAACCATATATTCCTTTTATCTCATATCGTACAATATCAGACATGTGTACTATTGATAGAGTCTTGAATTACACCGTGCAAGTATTAATTACTAATTTAACTCTAGCATGTCGGATTCATTAACGTGCAACTAAATTTGAGGTTTAATTCACTACTTTATATAAAAGCTTAATGATGTTAAATGTATAAGAGAGTTATTCAGCATGCACGATATTACTATAAAAACGATGAATACTTTCTCATCAAATCTTTGCCAATCACATAAACAAATTATTGATTGTGTTAACCTTTTTACCTTTATTAAAAGTCAATAATCATCTCGAAAATTTATTAGTTACTATCTTTTTTATAGGAAAATTTGACACGAATATCAAGAGCCCCTAAATTTAGAAAGGTTGAAATTTTAATTTGTCATTATTATTACATAAAAGATATAACTTGTTACGAATAAACACATATTACGTTTAATATAATAAACACAAAAAAGTGGTAACTTTATATAATTACATGTTTACTTTTACATATTATAAAATTTATCAACTATGTAGATAAGTCATTAGCCACAAGGATGACCACTTCTTCATAATACATTAGAAAATTGATTTTTCCTCTTGAAAAAAATCATAAAAGAATATATAGTCAGGTTTTTCTTTTGTCATAATAAGCAGAGTATTTTAGATAGGCATAAACTTACATTTTTTAACATATCAAGGAATTAATAATAGTGTAAACAATACATCAAGTCCCATTTATTATGTAAACAAGCTTCTAATTTGCAATCCGTGTGAAGGTCAACAAGTAGGTCAAAATTACTACTTGAAAAGACCGTCTACCCTAAAAAAATCAGTATCATGTGGCAAATGAAGCATCAACCAAGCTTAAAAAATGCCCTGAAATAGGCGGGTGCTAGAACATCATTAGATCAACAATGCTAGTAAACAAATTTCATAGTATTTATTGGCTTGCGGTGCGATAAGGGATTGTAAAGAATTCATTGCTTGACAAAAAGAAATCGAAAATCTGACGCAATGGATAGATGAAAATAAATAAATTAGAAACTCGATTGCAAAAAATCAGAAATTTGATAAATCCTATTCATTACCTGCTTTGGATTGATCTTGCATCAACCAATTGCCATCAACATTACATGAATTATTCAATTTCTGAAGTCACAAGCTTTTCATGTGATGCTAATAATCAGGATCTTATGATGGAAACAAATGCCCTTGAACTCAAAAAACTTTTCTTATCAAGCATGCTTCCCCGAGTGCCTCCACCGGTAAATTCGGAAAAGCATCGCAAAAGGAAAGCAGCAAAAATACAGAGCCATTTCCTTCTACTGATAACTTGCAAACTTTAAGTTGAACGATGTAAATCAAAACCAGGTCAAACTATTGACCAGATTCTTAACCAGTACTGCAAATTACAGGAAAATTCTGTGGTGATTCCATGAAGATGTCACGTAAATTAGTGCAAGTAACCAGTAGCTTGCAAATGTATACCTGGCGTTCTCATAGCACAAGGACAAAAAAATTCTCTAATATCCAAACCTAAAACTAGATTTTTGTCAAAAATGAGCTATAGATAGACATGTGTCTTCTGCAGTAGAAAGTTCCGCTACAATTAGCACATTCCACCTCTATATTAACACTCTCAATTATAACCCACAAATATGTTAGGATTAGGCACACAAACATAACAAAATAGAAAATAAAGCAAAAGAAAGAAATCATATATATACGGCACAACAAAAACTTAGACCACTCAATAGTTATTTATAAGCCCAAACACAAATTACTAATAAAATACAGGTCTAATTATAAAAGCCCTCTAACTTTTTGTGCCTTCCTATTAACGAAGAATATAAATCACACCCCCAACAAAATAATGAGAGTGGCCACAGGAAAGTATAGCCCTTTTCAAAATGTGTCATTATGCGTTGTTATTGTTATTAATTATCTTAATGAGAGTGGTTGTGGCATTTGTTAATGGAATTCCTCTAAATTTCGGCTTTTAAGAGATTGTCCCTAGAAGGAAAGAAAAAATGTCTCCAAAACCCTATCATTTATGTAGGGGTGTACAATCGGAACTGGACCGGACCCTCTGAAAAATAGATTTGAGAACCGATTTTTAATAAAACTGGTCTGGAAACTAACTTCAGTTTTTGGGAACCACTTTAGAGTGGAAACCCATCTTTACCAATTTTGGAACTGATTTTTTTGGAAAGAAATAGGAGCAATAACGTACGGCTGCTTTATGACAGCATTTACAGTAGACGGCAGTGGAGGGAATCCGTTGCTATTTTAGCAGAAAATAGCTATCAATCCCAAGAAGCTGAACTGCTGCCGGCGCACAGACGGGCAAGGAAATATGGGGGCAGGGACCTGCTGCGATTGAAAGGAAGGACGGGCGGAAAAAACAGAGGGGGAGCGGTGGATTTTTTGCATGGCTTAGAAAAGGAGGGGCTGGAGACTTAAAAGATAGGGGAGTGTAGAGTGCAAGATAAGGGAAGCTGTGACGGGTGGAAGCTTGAAAGTGAAGAAGCAGTGAGGTCATCCATCTTCATTCTCACCAAATTCAAGGTAGGTCAAATCCAAGGTAGGTTAGGACTTTGAGCCTTGTTTTGTTAAGTTCCGACGCCGCTCGTTGGACCTTGTGAAAGTGCTTGGTCAACTCCTCGTTAGCTCTCGATCTAGATTCATAGTGTTATCACCAATTCATTGTCTGCTTTTGTTACTCTGCCATCCTGGGTTAGTCTCCCGTCATTCAAACCGCTGCCCAACCGACAGTCGCCGCTCGCTTCCGCTCCCCCGACGACGGCCCAACACATAGCCGAGCTCCCTTCTCCGGCGGGAGGAGGTGGCTGGGCAGCCGCCAGAGCAGGTCTGTTTAAACCAGACCAGATCTGGATATTAGATGGGCTCGGGGCTAGACCATATCTGGAAGCCGGGGTTCGGAGGAGGCGGGCGGAGGCGGAGGTGGGATGAGGAGACTGGGCGGAGGAGACGGGAGGAGGGGCAGCGGAAGAGGCGGGCTGAGCAGAGGCAGGCGGGCAGAGGCATGCCGGAGGAGACGGGAGGAGGGGGGAGGGGGGGGGAGGCAGCGGAAGAGGCGGGCTGAGCGGAGGCAGGTGGATGGAGGTGGGAGGCGGATTGAGCTGAGGTGGGCGGGCTACATGATATGGGCTCCTGGTTTACCCAAGCGAGCGTCTTCTCAGCCCCGGCTATTGCTGCTGTTTGCTGTCGCATATGATTGCTTGCTGGTCGTTGCCTCTGCTCGCTGTTCAGCCGCTGTGACCGAGCTTGACCAAGCTCAGACCAGACGCTGCTCACTGCCAGGCCCCTACCGCTCACCGCCGCAGGATAGCTACCCAAGGTTAGACCTTGTTTTCGGACCAGGAAGTCGGGTCTGTGTAAACAGAATAGGATACATGGTCCAAAAAAGGGAACCAACCGATCACCCCTACCATGCAGCCTCATACGTTTACCTCATCGAGCTTGCCAACGTACCTTGGCAATTGGGGCAAATGTCCTCCATTTCTATGTTTCATCTCATTCTAGTCCCATTCGTCCAAAAATCAAAGCCATTTCCTTGTGAACTACGTTTGCCCCTGATGTCGATACATATATTTTTTTTTGGTGTGTTCCTGATGTCGATATTCACTATAGGAGTAGTTGGTCGTCAACCAACACCTGGAGTGTCGTTTCTGGATGCCGGCTACTCCCATTTTGTCCATGTTTCTAGCAAGAAAGTGACTGAATTGATTTTAATTAATATTAGAGAACTTTTCAATTTTTCCCCTTCATGGGATGAAAAACGACTTGTTAGTTACATTAATCATCGCATAAACAACGAGAGCGCTTCACTCCCAGAAGCAATTTCAGTTGCTTCCCATCATTTATCACTTGTGAGGTATGTTCTGATGCTTTATAATCTTTCATTAGTAATAGATCAGAGTATCTGCTTCTTGCTAGCCTCGTGGCGATGAAGGATGCCTTTCGTGCTGCAATACCATGAAAGATCTGAAATTTTTCATTCGATGATTTGTGAATTGTTTCGGGGGTGTGTGTATAGTGGTTGTTCATGACCTTTATGTAGGATGTTTGAGGTTAATTGTCATTTGAACTTGGGCTTTGTTGCCTGATTTAGCTGTCTACTCACAACCAGTCAACCGATTTTCTTGCAGATATCAAGATGAGAAGCTCTGCAATCCAGAATTGGGTTTTCTTTGCCCTTTATTCAATTTGGTTTTCTTTGGCAAGAAGCTACATGCACACGTACACCTATAATGGCCTCATATTTGCCGAAGTAAATTCCTTGACCTCCATCGAAAATTGGCTTCCCTTCAGCTACTATAGTCTCCCATACTGCAAGCCCATAGGTGGGATCCTAGAACATGTTGGCAATGTCGGCTCCGCTCTCATGGGAGACCAAATCGTCAACTCTCCATACCGGTTCCGAGGGAATGTCAATGAGTCCGTCTACCTCTGCACCACTGATCCCCTGAGCGAGCCCGAGGTCAGGCTCTTGAAGCAGCGCACCAGTGATATGTACCAAGTGAACATGATGCTCGATGGTTTGCCAGCAGTAAGGTATGCCAGGTCTGGTGGGATTAACATTCAATGGACTGGCTTCCCGATTGGGTATGTACCACTGACCAGTGATGACGTATACATCATTAATCATCTTAAGTTCACAGTCTTGGTGAATGAGCACAGAGGCCACGGTTACAACATAATGGATTTAGATGCGCCATCAGTCTCTGAGGGTTATGAACCGGCACCGCTGTTCGAGATTGTGGGCTTCACGGTGGTTCCTTGCAGTGTTAAACATGACCAGGAAAACATGAAAAGGCTGAAAATGTACGACAACATAGATTCAATGGAATGTCCCCTTGATCTCGAGACATCGCAGGTTGTGAAGGAGAACAAGAGCATATCCTTCACCTATGAGGTTCAGTTTGTGAAGGGTGACATGAGGTGGCAATCTCGTTGGGACACTTACTCAAAGGAAGGAGATCCTGGAGCCCGTAGGTTCTCAGTACTCTATTCTCTGATGGCTATCCTTCTCTTAACCGGTATTGTCTCTGCCGTATTCCTGAAGACAACATCTAGGAAACTTACAAAACACTGGGGACTCGATAAGCAGGCCGAAGCACAGACCAATGAGGAGCCTTCAGGTTGGAAGCTTCTCGCCGGTGATGCATTCAGAGAGCCAAATCACTCTAGGCTTCTCAGTGTGATGGTTGGAACTGGAGTCCAAATCACACTGACCGGATTTGTAACTGTAACCATTGCAGCCTTTGGCTTCATGCTGCCCGATGCTCGAGGAATGATACTGATGTTGATAGTAACTGTCTACTCTTTTTCAGGCATTGTTGGTGGGTACATTGGTGTCCGTCTGTGGAGAATGCTGAAAGGAAGTACTGATGGTTGGAAGTTGGTTTCATGGTCAATTACATTTCTCTTTCCAGGAACCGTTCTAATCGTACATGTGGCGCTCAACCTTGTAATGTTGGTCAACCATAGCATCACCGCTGTTTCCATCTCCATGTATGTCAGAGTTTTGTTGTTCTGGTTCTGCATTTCAGCGCCGATCACCCTCTTGGGAGGACTCATAGCGACGTGGCCAAGGCTATCCAATATCCTGTGAAAACCAATCAAATTCCAAGGGAAATCCCGGCTAGGACGCTTCCCTCGTGGCTCTTAGTTCTTTGTGCTGGGATGTTCCCATTCAGTGCGCTCCTTATTGAACTCTTCTTCTTTCTGAGTAGCATTTGCCTCAGTAGGTTCTACAGCGTGTCGGGGAGCCTCTGCCTTTGTCTTCTGTCCCTTGTTATTATCTGTGCCGAAACTTCCTTGATCATTACTTATCGCAATCTACAAGCCGAGGACTGGAAATGGTGGTGGAAGTCTTTCTATGCTTCCGGTTCAGCTTCCATCTATGTGTTCATGTACTGCATCAATTACTTGGTCTTTGACCTCATTGGTTTGAGCGGGCCCCCATCGGTCACGGTTTATGTTGGTTACTCGCTCATCATGGCAATAGCAGCCCTGCTATCAACTGGTAGCATCGGTTTTCTCACTTCGTTCTTCTTTGTGAATGCTCTCTTCTCATCAACGGAGATCTAAGAAGGGTCAACTTTTTCTGAATTTCATCCTCCACTTGAGCTCTTTACCTTCGGAAAACTGAAGTCGCCTGGATTGAGTACAGGAATGTTTTACTTCATTATCTATTGCCATGCCTTTGTCATCTTTTGCTGTCGAAATAGGCACAAGATTGTTGTAAATAGCTATTAATGTTTCCAAGTAATGTATTCCCATCTATTGCACACATTTCCACTGTCATTTCTGTATCATCTGACAATCCAGTAAGGAGCTTTATTGTTAACAGTCTTCTTCGAACTGAAGGTGCAAATTAGTTGTTCTGCAGGAATGTCAAGCATCAGACAGCCTTTAGTACTCAGAGTTATATATCCAAACAAGCTATGAGATACGTTGGAGGGTAACACTAGAAGGAGAGGTGGATGATGATGGGCACCATCGGCTATTTAGCAGATAAATAGCACATGTAAGCAACTCAGGACCACACGCACCTTCCTAATAATAACCTATTAATGTTTAGACGAATAAGCAAATAATGCTCGACCAAGTCTCTCAACAAACCTTATAATGCAGTAGTTCAGCAACTGAATATTTGTTAAATCCATGAAGCGCCATTCATTAATAGGCTCGCCATCATTTTTAACAAGAAGGCCATTCTCTTGAAACTACTGGAACTGACCTGAAACGCCATTCTCAACCACAGGACTCCTTGCATCGCCTTGAAAGACTTATCTTCACTGATATTCTTAACCTTCAGGTGGACAGCAACTGAGACAGTGAAACTTCATTCGGTTGTATAATCAATGCTCCATAGCTCCCTGGGGAGCTAGCATTCTTCATAATTTGAGTCACCCATGATTGATCTCAAGAGCTTACAGGTCTTGATCAAAAGATGGTTCCAAGTCGAGAAGACTAACTGGTCGTTCTAGGGGCTTTAAAAAACCATGAGATATCACCGTCCTTGCCTTTTATCCCACTCAGCTAATCTCTTTTTCCCTATCCCAAGTCCCTTATGCCGAGCAAATTGAGAATCTGCGCCTAATGTCCCCCATTTCATTTCATATTCACTCTTTTTCAACTCTGCCATTCTGTAGATACAAGAGCAATGAAAGCTCCATATGAACTTCATTAATTTTGCTTCTTGTGCATCAATCAGCATCAATATCAACTGCGACAAAACTGGAGTCATATAACGTTGGCTTGGCATGTTGTTTCTGGTCGCGGGCAACTCCTATTTGTCCAGACATAAAACCAAGTCTTCCTAGAAAGCGATTCAATGAGTTTGATGTAGATCTTTGGTCGTTTCATCTCCTTCACGCCAAGCAACAAAGAGAAGATAAAATGACGGTGTTAGATTAATCATCACAAAGATAAATAGGAGGGAAAGAGGTGGCAATTCTATTTGCTCAGCATCGTGAGAGTATTGCCATTGTATACAAGGTACTTATCATTACTGCTTCAACATTGTTGTTCGCCATTTTACTTATGGTGTCATCTAACTCCATTATGCATCTTCTTGTGCCTCATAATCTTCCCTTAATAGAATTCCTAATGGAGGCAATCTTAATTTTCGCTTTGATGACTTGCGCTCGTGAAGAAATTTCTGCAGCTAGTCAATTTCAGCATGCAAAAACCAGAAGCTCTATGAAACCATTCTCTATTGTAAACACCAATTATTTTCTACCAAAGAACGATCTACCGGTCCATTTCTCTTCAATCTTCCCGTTTTCACATTCCCACTTGTCGTAGCGTAATAGTTGGGCAGGACAAAGAGTCGGGTTGCCCACATGCCCCGAGTAAATCAACCCTGACAAGAAGAGGAATGAAATAGCTTTAGCCAAAGGTCATTCTCGTGATCAAATTCGTTGAAGCCAAAGGGTGTCGTATTAATGAATGATAATGAAGGATTAGAAAAGGAGGTCATTCTAGTCCAGCCGTATGAATAGCTTCATCCTCATGCTGCTTTTCATGCTATCAAATTAAAAAGTTCATTTGACCAAATGACACGGAATATTGTCATCATATAAAAGAAGAAATGCAACTTCACAAATATAAAGCATTTTTTATCAGCAAAAGAAATACATTTTTCTTTTGTCGAAGTAGTATATTTATTATGAAATATTCCTTTGAGAAAATACATGATTATTAATGTCATTTTTCATTGGAAATTCATCTTATCACTATTAATTCTAGAAAAATGCTAAAGAGTGCCCTAATGACGGCATCAGTTGCCCTATGGAAACTTACTTATCTCCATCTGAAGTGGGTGACTTTCATGTGTGTTCTTGCTCGATTTTCCAAAGGGTCGTGTTTTCCTCCATGGGCATCATCCATATTTGTATTTAATTAATGTCGTAAGCAGATGTGTAACTCGACAATTAAAAATGGTGATGGGAGGAAGATATAACCATTTTCAAAATACGTCGATCTACCTTAAAATCATATGTCGTGGTCTTAACTAGTCTTCTCGAGGCATTTGTGAACTGAATTTCCTGGAGATTGTCCCCGGGATCAACGACAATCGTACACAGCCCGCCGTCGATATTCACTATGGGAGAAAATGGTGTCGTCACCATTGACTTGGATTGTCGTTACTAGTTGAAGGTGACTCCCTCTTGTCCAAGTCATGAAACCAAGTTTCATCCCAGAAAGTGATTATATTGATTATAATTAATATTAAAGAAGTTTTGAAATTTTCCTCTTCATGGGAAACAATGAAGCAGAAGACGAAAATGACTCGTTGATTACATTAGTTACCTGATAAACAACGAGAGCGCTTCACCTCCGGAAGCAATTTCAGTTGCTTCCCATCACCAAGGCCAGCATTATTCATCACTTGTGAGGTACGTTCTACATCATATGATCTTTCTTCACTAATGTTTCCATGATGGATTAGATTCTGATGCTTCATAGAGTTTCATTAGTGATAGATCAAAGGATCTGCTTCTCTTTAGCCTCATGCCGATGAAGGGTGTTTTTCCCGTGCTGCGATATTAAAAACCATGAAAGATCTGAAAATGTTTCATCGCTGATAGGCGGATTGAGTGTATCTTTGTATATATATGCGTACAACTAGAGATTATATGGAGTTCAATTATGATTTGAACTTGGAGTTAATTGCCTAATTTGGTGCTCTACTCACAGCCATTCAGTCGATTCTCTTGCATATATCAAGATGACAAGCCCTGCAATCAAGAATTTGGTTTTGTTTGCACTCTCTTCAATTTGGTTTTCTTTGGCAAGAAGCTACATGCACACATTCGCCAGTAACGACCTCATGTTTGCCCAAGTTAATTCCTTGACCTCCATCGAAACTTTGCTTCCCTTGAGCTACTATAGTCTCCCATACTGCAGACCCACGAGTGGGATCCGAGAACATGTTGGCAGTGTTGGCGCCGCTCCCACAGGAGACCAAATCTTGAACTCGCCGTACCGGTTCCAAGGGCATGTCAATGAGTCCATCTACCTCTGCACCACTAATCGCCTGAGTGAGCACGAGGTAAGGATCTTGAAGCAGCGGATTCGCAACATGTACCAAGTGAACATGATGCTTGACGGTTTGCCAGTAATAAGTTATGTCTATGGTCGGTTTAACATTCAACAGACTGGCTTCCCAATCGGGTACGCAGTGCGGAACAGCAATGATGTTTACATTATCAATCATCTCAAGTTCACAGTCTTGGTGAACGAGCACAGAAGCCGTGGTTATAGCATGATGGTTTCTGATGCGCCATCAAATGGTACAGCCGCTAAGGGTTATGAACCAGCGCCGCCGTTTGAGATTGTGGGCTTCAGGGTGGTTCCCTGCAGTGTTAAACACGACCAGGAAAACATGAAAAAGCTCAAAATGTTCGACAACATAGATTCCATGGAATGTCCCCTTGAGCTCGAGAAATGGCAAGTCGTGAGGGAGAACGAGAGGATATCATTTACTTACGAGGTTCAAGTTTTGGAGAGTGATATCGAGTGGCAATCTCGTTGGGACACTTATTTGGAGAAGGGAGATTCCCAAATCCATTGGTTCTCGGTACTGAATTCTCTGATAACCATCCTTCTTTTAACCAGCATCGTCTTTGCAATATTCCTGAAGACGATGTCTGGGAACTCACAAAATGCCAGGGAATCGATAAGCAGGCCAAAGCACATATTGATGAGGAGCCTTCAGGTTGGAAGCTTCTCACTGGCGATGCATTCAGAGAACCAAATCACTCTAAGCTTCTCAGTGTGATGGTCGGAACTGGGGTCCAAATCACACTGACTGGTATCGTGACTGCAACCATTGCAGCCTTCGGGTTCATACTGCCCAGTGCTTGAGGAATGATACTGACTTTGATGATGACTAGCTACTATTTTTCAGGAATCGTTGGTGGGTATGTTGGCGTGCGTCTGTGGAGAACTTTGAAGGGAAGTACTGATGGTTGGAAGTCGGTTTCATGGTCGATCATATTTCTCTTTCCAGGAATCGTGCTAAGCATACACACAGCGCTTAACCTCATAATGTGGGTTAACCAAAGCACCGCCGCTATTTCCATCTCCATGTACGTCACCGTTTTATTGCTCTGGTTCTGCATTTCAGCGCCACTCACCCTCTTGGGAGGATTCCTAGCAACCCGGGCCGAGGCTATCCAATATCCTGTGAAAACCAATCACATTCCTAGGGAAATCCCTGCTCAGACACTCCCTTCGTGGCTCTTAGTTCTCAGTGTTGGGATGATCCCATTCTGCATGCTTTTTATCGAACTCTTCTTCTTTCTGAGTAGCATATGCCTCAGTAGGTCCTACAGCATGTCGGGGACCCTCTGTCTCTGTCTTCTGTCCCTTGTTATTGTCTGTGCTGAAACTTCCTTGATCGTTACTTATCGCAATCTACAAGCCGAGGACTGGAAGTGGTGGTGGAAGTCTTTCTGTGCTTCGGGTTCAGCTTCCATCTATGTGTTCACGTACTGCATCAATTACTTGGTTTTTGACCTGAACGGTTTAAGCAGGCCGCCATCTGTCACAGTTTATGTTGGTTACTCGCTCATCGTGGCTATAGGCACCCTGCTATCAACTGGAAGCATCGGTTTCCTTGCTTCACTCTACTTTGTGAATGCTCTCTTCTCATCAACAGAGATCTGAGTGAAGTCACTGCTTCTGAAATTCATCCTCTGCTTGAGCTCCTTTTATTCAGAAAACTGAAGTCGCCTGGACTGAGGAATGTGTTACTTTATCGTCTATTGCCTTGCCTTTATCATGTTTTGCTGTCGAAAGAAGCACAAGAATATTTTTAAGTAGCTATGACTCAAAGTAATGTATTCCCATCTATTGCACGCATTTCCACTGCTGTTGCTGTATCATCTGACAATCAAGTACAAATCATTATAGTTAACAGTCTTCTTCGAACTGAAGGTGCAGATCAGAAGTTTTTCAGGAATGGCATGCATCGGATAACCTTCAGAAGTCAAAATAATATATCGAAACAAGCTATGAAATGAATTGGAGGGTAACACTAGAAGGAGAGGTGGACGATGATGGGCACCATCGGATATTATCTGATAGATAGCGCGTGCAAGCAACTCAGCCTGCAGATACCTTCGTGTCAATGGCCTATCAATGTTTAGGTGAATGAGCAAATACTACAGCAACAGCGCTCAAATGCCCTCCTCAGCAACTGAGTATTTGTCCATGAAGCACCATTCATAAATAGGCTTAGCATCACTTTCAACAAGAATGCCGTTCTCTAGACATTACAGGGACAGCCCTGGAATGCTCTTCTCAACAGTAAGACTTCACCAATTTTCTTAACCTTCAGGTGGACGAGAACTGAGATAGCAGAACTCCGTTCAGTTGTAGAATCGATGCTCTGTAGCTCCCTGGTGAGCCAGCGTTCTTCATAATTCGAGTCACACCTTGATCAATCCCAAGAGCTTACGGGTCGTGATCAAAAGATAGCTCAAGTCAGAAGACTGACGGGTTGTGAAAATCTCTAGGGGCTGTCAAAAAACCATGAGATTCAACTATGAGGAAACTGGAGTCCCTTCCAGCGAGCAGATTGAGAATTTGCGCCGAATGTCCTTCCTTGCTTTTCAAATTCATCCCTTTTAAAACGGCAATGAAAGCCTCTTATGAACTGCATAAATTTGCTTCTTGTGCATCAATCGGTGTCGATATCAACCATGAGAAAACTGGTGTCGCAGACGTTCGCTTGGCATGTTGTTTCTCGTTGCGGGCGGCTCCTACATGTCCAGACATGAGACCAAGTCTTCCTAGAAAGCGATTGAATGAGTTTAATGTAGAACTTCGGTCATTTCGTCTCCTTCACGGAAAGCAACACCAAGGGAAGATAATATGACGGTGTTAGATTAATCATCACTAAGATAAATAGGAGGGGAAGAGATAGATTTACCAGAAAAAGTCCCAAGTTGTGTCAATTCAATCCTAACTTTTTTTGTCAATTGAATTCTAAACATTTTAAATTTATGCCGATACAATCTATCTAGCCAATTTTGGCCAAAATCGTTGATATGGAAGTTGAGTTGACCGTCTTAAATAGTGCGATTGGCGCAATATGGACAATTTTTTTAATAATTTTTTTTCCTTCATTCTTTTGTTTCCCTAATGGCTATCAACCACTGGGCGAGGCAGAAACATAAGGATAATTGATGTGAATGTGTATATTGATATTCAAAGGTAAAACTCATTAACTAGGTCCGGATTTGGTATTTTAAAACATAAGAGGTGTGTTTCTGGAATTTTGCTCCTCCACTGGTGGCCACGGAGAAAAAAGAATGAAGGAAAAAAAAAGAAAAATGATAATAAAAAGTTCAAAAATATATTAAAATTTTGTCCACGTTAACATTGACCATGCCACGTAAAATAATCGGTGATCATATTTACAATTTCTACAATTTCTAACATATTTACAATTTCTACAATTTCTAACTAAAATCAGCCAAATGAACTAAATTAGCACGTCACCGTGTGATGTTTTTCTTTAGTAAAGAAACATGAATGATATATGAGTTTGGCTCCACGTCAATGCTACATTAATTTTCTTTTGGTCATCTTTTAGTTGTAATCTCAACAAACTTGAGTCAGTAAAAACATCTCCCTGTCAACCTTCTACTCCTTCTCTGTTTAGGCTGTCAACCAATTGGCATCAACATTACATGGATCATCCAATTTTCAAAGTCCAAGCTTTTACATCCAGAGTTTTATGATGGAAACAAGTGCCCTTATACTCAAAAACTCTTCTTGTTAAGCATGCTTCCCGAAATGTCTCCCCCGCTGAATTTGGAAAGGCTCGCAAGAGGAAACCAGCAAATATGCAAAGCCAAGTCCTACTGATAAGATGCAAACTCTAAATTGGATAATGTAAATCAAAACCAAGTAAATTGTTGAACAGATCCTTAACTAGTACTGCAAGTTACAAAAAAATTCTGTGGTTATTCAATGAAGATGTTGCGTGAACCAGTGCAAGTAACCAGTAGCTTGCAAATAAATACTTGGCATGCTCATAGCACAAGGACAAAAAAATTCTCTGGTGTCTATACGTAAACTAGATTTTCATCCAAACAACCGCGACGGGAATCAACTGGTTGTCATGTCCTTTCGTGACCGAGCACCACATTACCGACTGACCCTGTATCCCTACATTGACAGAGGACAAAATCACACATCGATTTTGAAAAGACTACTGGGTGCATGTCGACCACAGATAAAGTATAAGGAGCTTCAAAAACTAGACCCAAATTACTGCTGTAATCTGAATGGACGGGAAAAAAACATACCTTAACTCTCTTCAGCAGATCCTTCGCATTAGCGTCTTTGTTGAAATGATCACGTACAGGCTGCATAAGTTAAAAGGAATTACTAATTTCACCAAGGAGCAATAGATACACGAGTCCTCCTCCCCCCCTCCCAAACCCCTAAGAGAAGTTCGTGAAAATTTCTGTTGCTGTAATTGCAAAATAAGGTGCACTCCTAAATTTTGTGCATAGAAATGCTCATGCTGTCTTCCATACTTTGAGGAGACCAAATGGTGGGTTCTCAACCAATTGTGCCCGCATAAAAGATGCTCATTAGGATCGAAGGAGAGTTTACCTGAAGTATCTTGTTCAAAGACTTTGAAAGGGCTGGTTTCAGATCACCAGGATGCAAATCTCCACTTTCATAGTCGACAACAAGTTCTTCAAAGCTTTTAAAGGTCCTACACCACAAGATAGCAATAAAGAGAAACAAAGTAATCAAAATACACTAACATTCCATTGGCAAGAGAAAATGGCATGTGAAAAAGCAACAACGTTTCAACATCATAGCAACTCACTTGTCACCGCCATTATCTGCAGGTCGCTCCACTTTGAACTCATTAAACCACGGCAATATGATGTATTTTATGTACTCTAAACATGGGTTGCCTTCAACAATCTTAGGTGGACAGTACGCTTTTTTTATCTTCAGATTGACCTCAGCCTACAGATGCCATAAATATTTTATTCTGCAGAACATAAAATGAAAAAAGGCAGCTCCTCAATACTGCGCAAAAATATGCAGCTCTGTCACAAAATTTTACCTCGGCATCTTCCATAAAGATGGATGATGACGGATCACTTTTTGACATTTTTTCTTGGCCTTGCTGCAGACCAGGAAGCATATCTACATACCGAAACAATCAAGACCAAAATAACCATTCCAACCTTAGAGAAACAACTAACGTTATAAGAAGAAAGAGAGTTGAACCATACGATGAGACAAAATGATAGGCTTATTCTTTCTCTTTATGTCATCACAGTACTCTCTAGCAAGTACATTCACCTTCCGTTGATCCGTTCCCAGTTGACAAATGTCAGCCTGTTCAAATAAAAGCATTGTGATGGAGATTCTCGTAGTGACAAAAAGATACAGCACAACCTTTAAGATACATAGAAAGCAAGGCTACCAGAATACCATCAGCTGTCTCAATCACTATTCCTTCACTGCACTATCAAGTACAACTCAGCATACACATTTTGCAAACAGTCATCTACGTTACTAAAGATCACAATAACATTCACAATTTGCATGCATCTGTGAAGAATGGTGATACCAAAGGTTCTGAGACCCCATATTATCCAACAAAAAGACTCATGCATACAACTCATAATTTCCTGCATGGTACTCATAGTGCTTGCAGTCTTTAAAAGAATTCATACAATTATAAGAATAAACTGCTTAAAAATTATCATGAGGGAAAGTAAAAACCAAGCAAAGATTATCTCTAGGAAGTCGTAGACCAACTAACATACGAATTGACAGAAAACAAGTATTTCAATAAAGTCTGATGAAAAATACTATAAGAACCTTCAAGAAAAATATGTCAGCACATTGCATGCATGGGTAGAAAATTTGGGCTGCGCTGAGCTCATCCTGTTCATTACGACCCATTATCTGTGAGCACCTGGAAACAAGAAAATTTATGAGCCGCAATCTATTATATCAGTCCTGATCGACATAATAACTGCAGGCCTTAGTTATATACCTGATTATCCTAGGGAGCTTGTTTCGGCGGGCAATGTCCATAACCAATGGCCAGTATTCATGTGCCCGGGAGTTAATTTCTTCTGACGACCACAGAAATTCCACTTTATTATCGGCAAGATCCATGCCAACAGCTTTCCATATCTCAATCAAATAGCGTCCAACCGTTTGGATTTTCTTCAAGTCTCCATCCATTTTGTTGTTCAATTGTGCAAACCAATCGGCAATCCATATCTTCACTTTGCATCCAGCAGAAGTCATTTTGTTCACACTTATTGTCTTCATGACTCCCTGCTCCAAAGGAAAATGTAAATATAAAATTCAAAACTGATAAAAGCCAGTCTCAACAAAATTTCAGCAGTAATTTCCAGCTTAAAATTGAAAAAGCAAGTTTTCTTCAGAAGTGTAAGCGAAGCAGCAGAAAACAGTGCACTATATAGCAAAATGTCTCTAAAACTTAAATCAGTCCACTCAATGAACCAGCAGATAAGTCCTTCACATCAAGATATCTTTTCTCTCTGAAAAACAAGGTAAAGAATAGTTGAGCACACCTACAATAAAACAGAGAGAGATTGGATGAAGCACACACAAGAAGCAAAGCTAGCAAACAAATCGACTTATGCACCATGGAATGGCAATATGCAAGCTTATTCTGAACTGAAGTACGACTTGATGTCACAGACTAAACAGACAGCAAAGTACATTTCATCAGCCTCAACTTGCATCAAGTTTATTTTCTTCTCTAGTATTCACTAAATTACAAAACCAAGCATCTTGATGGTGCAGAAAAACCATTGCAATCTGTCATCACAGAGTTTGGACATTTCTGAATGATACTCCATGGAGGACAAACTAAAATTGCAATGTCTTCTTTTACAGGACCATTCTGTCTGTGCCTAAACAACTCGGAGGCAAAAACTAGGCCACTTCGCCCGGATGCAAGATATAAAATATCTCAAGTGCGCATACTTTCCAAATCAAAGGCAGGTAAATTCTTGATTCTGCATCCATGAATCAAAATAGGCAAAGCAGATGTAGACATTACTAATGCCATGAGTAATAACGCCAAACCATGTAGAGCACATTATTAAACCATCATGGGCCAAACGCAACATAATCAGACTCTAACTCGAGGGAAATCAGGGGAAAACAAGACCTGAGCAATGTGCATTCTGCCAGATGGTTCGAACCCGTCGTAGCAAATGGGTTGCGGTTTCTTGGTTAGAAGATTCAGCAGCTCGTCTTCCTGAATGCACTCTTCCCCGATGCTCCTCACAATTCGAAACTTCTCCTCTGGACTCATCCTGACCAAAACAAGCCCCGTCAACCAAAGTCAATGAATTTCACGCTCGACAGTTTCCCAGATCATGACACGAAGTGAGATTTCGAAGAGCTTACTGGGTTTCCGTCGGGCAACTCGAGGAGGAGGAGGAGGAGGCGCCTTCTGCCTGAGTTTTGACGGAGAGAGACTCCAATTCATTGGAAAGTGGGTTCTGCTGATCAGCTTCGTTTTCCATTGAGATGAAGATTTCGCGAGAGCCCAGTTCCCTTCCTTCCGATTCAAGCGACTCTCCGGCCGGCGATGGCCGAGAAAACCCAAAACCCTAGCGAGGCTGCAGCGACCGACAGGAGATAGAACCGAGCGACAGGAAGAATAATAGAGAAGAAGGTGGAACCGGCCTTGCAATCACGATTCTTATTCTTCCAATTTGATGTACAGACATTTCTTTTTTGTTGTTATATAATTGATGTAAACTCATGTCAACATTATTATTCGATCCTATATTAATAATAGGAAATTATTTCATTTGCTTTTAAAGAAAATGACACCTATATATATAATCTCATATTATAAACTATCCGATGCGTGTATTATTGATAGAGTTTTGAAATACACCATACAGATACTTATTACTAAGGGTAATTCTAGCATATTGAATTCATTAACGTGTAATAACTAAACTTGAAGTTTAATTCAAAGCATCATGTAAAAGCTTAATGATATTAATTGTATAAGTAAGTTATTTATCATGTGTGATATTGCTGTAAATATGACGGATACTTTCTTTTTAAATATTTGCTAATCACATAAATAAATGAATTATTAACTGCATCAAACTATTTATCCACATTAAAAGTGGATAACCATCCCAAAATTCTATTAGTTACTAATTCTTTTTTATAGGAAATGAATATCAAGAATTCCTTAAGTTTAGATATGTTGATATTTTCATTTGTCATTGCTATTACATAAAAGATATAACTTGTTACTAATAAAAAAAATTATTTTCAATAAAATAAACATGGAAAAGAAGTAACTCCATATAATTACCCGTTTACTTTTACATATTATAAAAGGTTATTTACTACAGAGATAAGTTGCTACAAGGCTGACCACTTGTTCATAATGCATTAGAATATTGATTTTTCCTATTGGAGAAAAATCACAAAAGAATATATAGTCAGAATGCTTTTCTTTTTAGTCATAATAGTCAGAGTGTTTTAGATAGGCATAAACTTACTTTTTTCAATATACCAAAGCACGAATAATCATGCAGCAAATGAAGCACATCAACCAAGCTTTTACAAATTGCTCTGAAAAAGACGGGTCCCAGAAACATCACTAGCTCAGAAGAAATGTCAAGACATGCCCTCAGTTTTTTTTTTTTTTTTAATCCCTTTAACTCTCCTCCTGATCTCAAAACAAAGCAACGGACATCGAAATCAAGCCCAGAAAAACGCCACATTGAAGGGGGACGAAAGGGGCCGGGGGGGAAGAGGAAAGGGCGTGGCTTGACTTTGAGCCCAATAAGCAGGTTGGGCTTTCATATTTCACCAAAAGTTCTCCATGTCTTCTTGAGAGAGAGAGAGGGTAGGGACTTTTCAGGGAAAAAAGAAGACAAAGCAGGTTAAATAAAGAAAAGGGATATATATACAATGAAAGTCCTAAAAATTGTTTCGAAAGTGCAAATAAATCTTAAAACTTTGAAAAAGTACAATCAAATTTTAAAACTTGTCATAAAAGTAAAATTGGGTCCTAAAACTTATCACAAAAGTGCAATTGGATCTTAAAACTTTTAAAAAGTACAATTAAGTTCTAAAATTTATTATAATATTACAATCAAGTCATAAAACTTTCGAAAAGTGCAACTAACGAAAGGACTTATTTGGACTAATTTGACAAGATTTATGACGATTGTATTTTTTAAAAGTTTTAAAACTTGAATTGCACTTTGGCAACGAGTTTTAGAATTTAATTAGATTTTTGAAAGTTTTGGGACTCAATTACACTTCTTAACAAGTTTTAGGACTCAACCACACATTTTTACAGGTCTTAGAATTTTCAATGCATTTATCCCTAATGAAAAAAAATTCATGGTATTCATCCACCGATGATGCCATGTCAGCTTTTTGCAGTGCGATAAAGTATTGGAGAGAGTTCATTATTTAGAAAAAGAAACCGAAAACCTAGTGCAATACTAGATGAAAAGCAAAATTTTGATAACTCTATTACCAAAAATATAAGAAATTGGATAAATCCTGTTAAAGTCTAAGGAAGAAAAATCAAATGGGGCGCGAAAAATAAGGTGCAACAATTTTGCTCAAAGCAATGTATCTTTCTTTGTCAAAGAGACATGAATAGAATATTAAACAACTCCCGATCCACCTTCTTTTCCTTATCTGTTTTGGCTAGATCTTGGGTCAGCCAATTGCCATCGACATTACATGAATTGTTCAATTTTCAAAGTCACTAGCTTAAGGGTTTTGTGATGGAAAACTACAAAAGCGAGCCTACTAAGCCTCGGTACGTCACTTCTAACGAAGTTATTATAATCTTTTCACTTTTTAAGCATGTAGAAACGAAAAGGGTTGAAACAACTCTGGACAGACACCACATAAAGGAATGCACGCGAAGATAAACGAGCATGGCAATTTCATTTCCTTCTCCTTTATATTTATATACATAGGTGGCGGGTTGGTTGCATTGGGGAAGATCAAAAGGGTCATACTCCTAACATCGTTCGTCATTGCATCACAACCTGATTATGTATAGGGCCACCTATCCCATGCCCCTCTCCATAAAAAATAACCTATCTTCATCCTCAAAAATTCTTGTGCCCTCCTGCCTCCATCCTATTCGACGGTACTACTACTACTATCCCTTGGTCCATCATCATCGTAGAACAGAAGAGGACCTACAAGATGCCCATTCACTCGAGTGCAAAGCGCAACGATGGACTAGAGGACAGTAGTAGATGGCCATCCAAAAATCAGTAGACTTATTTAAATGAACTTTTTTCAATATAAATAGTTACAAAATCTAAAAATAATGTTATTTGTTCACATTTGGATGGCCGATATGTATTTTGAATTAAGTTTTGTAATTGAATCTTTTCATATGTCAATCAATTTTGACATAATTCTTGACAGCGATATATGTTATATATGTAAATCCTAGAATTAAAGATAATAAAATTTGAAAAAATATAAAAAAATTTGAAAAAAATATAATATTATTAAAAATTATTAACATTAACGCCGGTTATATCCTATAAGACAACCAGTGTCTACATCATCAATTTCCGATGAAAATAGTTGGATGGATTCAATTGATATAAGATAAAAAAATGTTTAGAATTAATTAACAATATCAAAAGGTTTAGAGGCTAAATTGGTAAATTTCTAATACATTTAGGATTTTTTTTTGATAATTTCCTCCGTTTAGAATTGATCGACAAAAATCAATGCCATTTCCTTGTGGGACTACGTTCGCCATTAATGTCGACGTACACTATGAGAGAAAATGGGGTCTCAACGTTGCCTCAGGGTGTCCTTTCTGGGTTGCCATCAATTTCCGTTTGTCCATATGTGAAACCAAAGATTCTTCCCAGAAAGTGATTACTGACTTTGAATAATAGAACAAAAAAATCGATTTTTCGTCTTCATGCGAAGCAACAAAGCAGAACGATGGAAATGACTGTTAATTACCTTGTTCATCGCCACAAATAACCAGAGCGCTTCACTCCCAGTAGCAATTTCAGTCGCTTCCCATCACCAAGGCTGGTATCGATCATCACTTGTGAGGTACGCTCTATTATTCTCATAATGGGATAATTTTATGATGCTTTTATAATCTTTCATTAGCGATAGATCAGAGGATCAGCTTATCTCTAGCCTTGTCCCGATGAAGGATGTTTTTCATGCCGCGATGCTATGAAGGATCTGAAAATTTTCATTTGATGATTTGTGAATTTGTTTAGGCGGTGTGCATATATAGTGATGGTTCATGACTTTCATGTTGGATGTTTTTGAGTCTAGCTGCCTAATTCAGCTGTTTACCCACAACTATTCAAACGATTCTCTTGCAGATATCAAGATGACAAGCTCTGCAATCCGGAAATGTGTTCTCTTTGCCTTTTCTTCAATTTGGTTTTCGTTGGCAAGGAGCTACATGCACACGTATACCTATAATGACCTCATATTTGCCAAAGTTAATTCCTTGACCTCCATCAACACTTTGCTTCCCTTGAGCTACTATAGTCTCCCATATTGCAAGCCCATGGGTGGGATCCGAAAAAGCGCCCTCAATGTCGGCGAGGCTTTCATGGGAGACCAAGTAGTCAGCTCTCCATACCGGTTCCGAGGGAATGTCAACGAGTCCGTCTACCTCTGCACCACTGATCCCCTGAGCAAGCACGAGGCTAGGCTTCTGAAGCAGCACATTCACGATCTGTACCAGGTGAACATGATGCTCGATGGTTTGCCAGTAATAAGGTATGCCAGCCACGATGGGATTAACTTTCTATGGACTGGCTTCCCAATTGGGTATGCACCGCCGAACAGCGATGATGTTTACATCATTAATCATCTCAAGTTTATGGTCTTAGTTAACGAGCACAATTACCATGGTCATGGTTATACAGCGGCCCTGGAGTTTGAGCTTGTGGGCTTCAGGGTGGTTCCTTGCAGTGTTAAGTACGTCCCAGAATACATGAGAAGGCTCAGAATGTATGACAACGTAGATTCAGTGAATTGTCCCTCTGATCTTGAGAAATCGCAGATTGTGAGGGAGAACGAGAGGATATCCTTCACTTATGAGGTGCAGTTCGTGAAGAGCGATATCCACTGGCAATCTCGTTGGGACATATATTTAAAGCAGGGAGATTCACGAGTCCGTTGGTTCTCGGTACTTAATTCTCTGATGACCATCCTTCTCTTAACCGGTTCTGTCTCCGTGATATTCCTGAAGACAATATCTAGGGAACTCGCAAAACGTCAGGGACTCGATAAGCAGGCTGAAGCACAGACCGATGAGGAGCCTTCGGGTTGGAAGCTTCTTGCTGGTGATGCATTCAGGGAGCCGAATTACTCGAGGCTTCTCAGTGTGATGGTTGGAACTGGGGTCCAAATCACACTGACCGGATTTGTGACTCTAACCATCGCAGCCTTCCACTTCTTAACGCCTGATGCTCGAGGAATGATACTGTCATTGCTAGTAACTGTCTACTCTTTTTGGGGAATCGTTGGTGGGTACATTGGCGTGCGCATGTGGAGAACGCAGAAAGGAAGTACTGATGGTTGGAAGTTGATTTCGTGGTCGATCACATTTTTCTTTCCAGGAATCGTCCTAAGCATACACACAGCACTCAACCTCGTAATGTGGGTCAACCATAGCACCGCTGCTGTTTCCATCGCCGTATATGTCAGAGTTTTGTCGCTCTGGTTCTGCATTTCAGCGCCAGTCACCCTCTTGGGGGGACTCCTAGCGACCTGGGCCGAGGCTATCCAATATCCTGTGAAAACCAATCACATTCCTAGGGAAACCCCAGCTTGGACGCTCCCCTCGTGGTTCTTAGTTCTTGTTGCTGGGACGATCACGTTCAGCACGCTCTTTACTGAACTCTTCTTCTTTCTGAGTAGCATATGGTTCGGTAGATTCTACAGCGTGTCGGGGACCCTCTGCCTTTGTCTTCTGTCCCTCGTTATTCTCTGTGCTGAAACTTCCTTGATCGTTACTTATCGCAATCTACAAGCTGAGGACTGGAAATGGTGGTGGAAGTCTTTCTGTGTTTCCGGTTCGGCTTCCATCTTTGTGTTCATGTACTGCATCAATTACTTGGTTTCTGACCTGAACGGTTTGAGCGGGCCCCCATCGGTCACAGTTTATGTTGGTTACTCGCTCATCGTGGCGATAGCAGCCCTGCTATCAACTGGTAGCATCGGTTTCCTCGCTTCGTTCTACTTTGTGAAGGCTCTTTTCTCATCAACAGAGATCTGAGTAGAGTTGGCTTTTTCCGAATTTCGTCCTTTGCTTGAGCTCCTTACAATCGGAAATGCTGAAAGTCGTCTCAATCGAATATAGGAACGTCTTACTTTATTATCTATTTCCGTGCCTTTGTCATGCTTTGCTGTCGAAATAAGCAAGAGATTGTGGTAAGTAGCTATTAATGTTTCAAAGTAATGTATTCCCATCCATTGCACGCATTTCCCCTTTCATTGCTGTATCATTTGACAATCAAGTATGGAGCTTTATTTGAACAGTCTTCTTCGATCTGAAGGTGCCAATGAGTAGCTCTGTAGGAATGGCATGCATCATAACCTTTAGAACTCAAAGTCATAAATCCGAACAAGCTATGCGATACGTTGGAGGGTAAAACTAGAAAGAGAGGTGGATGAGGATGCGCACCGTCAGCTATTTAGCAGATAGATAGCATGCGTGAGCTACTTAGAACTGCACATACATTCATAATAACTAGGGGTGATCGGGTCTAGAGTGGGTAGAGTCTAAACCTAGACCCTATACTTAACTCTGTTATAACCGGTTCCCTTTTTTTGGATCATATACCTTACCTTATTTTTATTGAACTCTGTTTTCGATCCAAGAATAGAGTCTACCATGTTTTCATTGAAACCTATTTTACAACCATCGGATATCCTATACTGCTTCGGATTTTACATTAATTCGCAAAAAAACAACAACATATTCCTCTTAACGTTATAAGATAAATCAAAAATCCTAACAATACATAAACATTAGCAACAAATATAGATCTAATATTAGTATTATTTTCATAAATACTACTAATATGATCTAATGCGGCTGCTCATATGTATGTGGCGAAGCTGTTTAAGAGGACATCTTTCTTAAGTTGGATTAAGAATGCTTTAATTAGTGCTACAATAGTTAATAACACTTGTTCCGAGACTATTACTATAGTTGAAGATGGGACCATTAAAAAAAAAAAACAATGCATGAGAACAATTTTTTTAAACAATTCTTTGAAGACAATTTTCCCTTAACTTGATTTAAAGAGATGTTTTTTTTTATAAACAATTTTTCGAAGACAAAGAGACTTAAATACACTACATAGATAGACGATTTTTTTTTTAATAATATAAAAACAAGTTCCAAAACCAGTCCAGTTCCGGGTGGGTCTTTGGTTAGACCCAGTTCTCAGACCAGTTTCAATCGGTTCCCAAAAACTGGAACCAGTTCCCGAATTGGTTTAACTAGGAACCAGTTCCCCACCCTATTTCTTGGGTAGTCCAGTTCAGGTTCCAGATAAACCCAGTCCGGTTGCACACCCCTAATAATAATAACCTATTAATGTTTAGACGAATAAGTAAATAATGATGAACCAAGTCTCTTGACAAACCTTATAATTCAGTAACTCAGCGATTGAGTATTTGTTAAATATACAAAGCACCATTCATAAATAGGCTCAGCAACAATTTAAACCAGAAGGCCATTCTCTAGAAACTACAGAACAGCCTTGGAACGCCCTTAGCAACAATAGGACTCCTTGCATGGCCTTGAAAGGCTTCTCTTCTTCACGGGTCTTCTTAACCTTCAGGTGGACAAGAACTGAAACAGTGAAACTTCATTCGGTTGTAGAATCGATGCTCAGTAGCTCCCTGGAGAACCAACATTATTCATAGTTGGAGCGACACCGTGATTGACCTTCAAGCAGAGGATTGGAAATGGGGGTGAAAGTCTTTCCAGACAAGGAACCGGAAACCGGACCGATTGTTCCTTGTTTTAAATCTTTTTTGATTCTCATTATTAGATACAATTTTGTTCATTCTTATTTATGATTTATCCCGTTATGATGTAATTGTTCCAATTTAATCAGTAATTTATTATTCCTGTATTAAAATTTCTGTTTTAATATAATTCTTCCAATTTAATGTCCATTTGCAATATAATTCCTATTAACATCATTTTTTGATTTTATAATAATAACAGTGAATTATTTCTTGTGCTTTTGAAGAAAATCACACCATATGTTCTTTTTATCTTGTAACATACACTATCCAAGGCGTGTACTATTGACAAAGTTTTGAAATACATCACACAAGTACTGATTACTAAGGGCAACTCTAGCATGTTGGATTCATTAACATGTAATTAAATGCAGGGTTTAATTCTTCTTCTTTTTTTGGGTTGGTCATACTCTGCTCCTATTCTAACGCTCAAACTTTTGCCCCACCTCCTTGTAGGGCATGGAAGTCGAAATCTACTTCTAAATCTAAATCGTTCCCATTCTAATCCTTTGCGAAGGTGAGGATTCGAACCCCCATTATGTAATAGCTTGATATTAAGTGTATGAGAAAGTTGTTAGTCACGTATGGTATTGCTATAGATATGATAAATACTTTCTGATTAAATATTTGCTGATCACATGAATGAATTATTAATTACATTAGACCTTTTACCTATATTAAAAGTTGATAATCATCTCAAAAATCTATTATTTACTTTTTTTTTAGGAAAAAATTGACATGAATATCAAGAATTTCTTAAGTGTAGATAGGTTGATTTTTTTGTTTGTCATTGTCATTACATAAAATATATGACTTGCTACTTATAAGTACATATTATTATCAATCTATAAACACAGAAAAGAAGTAACTTTAAGTAATTACATACTTACTTTTACATATTTTAAAGGTTATTTACTATGTAGATACGTTATAAGCTACAAGGATGATCACTTTTTTCCATAATACATTAGAAAATTAATTTATCCTCTTGGAAAAAATCATAAAAGTATATATATTGGGATAGCTGTAAACTTACTTTTTCAATGTACCAAGACACTAAAAGTAGAGTGAGCAGTAATAACTAGACTTATTCAAAAGAATGGAAAATGCCATTAAAAACCCTAAATTATACCCATTGAGACAATTTTACCATGAACTTTTTTCTATGCCATAAAAAACCACAAACTATGTCACTTGGGATAATTTTACCCTTAACTTTTTTTTGTGCCACCAAAAACATCAAACTAGTCACTTGGGACAATTTTATCCTGAATTTTTTCTTGTGCCACAAAAAATCCTAAAATATGCCACTTGGAACATATTTACCCTAAACTCTTTAACTAAAGGGCATTTTCGTCTTTTTTAATTTAATTTTTTTTTCCTTTCTTCCCCCTCTGCCATGGCCAGAAGAGGGAAGCTGGCAAGGCCCACCCTTGCCAGTGGTGTGCCGAGGAGGGTTGCCCCCAATCAGTTGAGGGTGGCCCTCACCCGACACCAAGGAGGGTAGCCCTAGCCGGATGCTGCCGTCGGTGAGGGTGGCCCTCACTGGCTTCCCTTTGCCAGGGAAGCGGAAGAGAAAAATAGAGTAAAAAGTAAAAAGACAAAAATACCATTCGGTTAAAAAGTTTGGGATAAATGTGTCCCATATGACATAGTTTAAGATTTTTTGTGGCACAAGAAAAAATTTATGATAAAATTATCCCAAATAGCATAGTTTGGGGTTTTTAGTGGCAAAAAAAAAAGGGTAAAATTGTCACAAATAGCATAGTTTGGAGTTTTTGGTGGCACAAAAAAAAATTTATGGTAAAATTGTTCCAAGTGGCATAGTCTAGGGCTTTTAAGGCATGAAAAAAAGTTTAAGGTAAAATTATCCAAAGAAGCATAATTTGGAGTTTTTGGTGACATTTTCTCTTAAAAGAACTTTTTCAATATAAATAGTTAGAAAATCTAAAAATAATATTAAGTGTTCTCTATTGGATGATTGATATGTGTTTTGAATTTAGTTTTGCAATTGACTCTTTTCACATATAAAAATAAAAAATATTAGAAATTTAAATTTTTTTAAAATTTTATTAGAAATTATCAACGTCAATGCCAACCGAACCCTATAAGACGGTCTGTGTCACGTCAAAGCTAGTCGGATGGACTTAATTAGTATAATATAAAAATGTTTAGGAATTAATTGATAAAAATAAAAGGTTTAAGATTGAATTGGTAAAAGTATAATAAATTTAATATTTTTTAGACAATTTTCTCCATTCTAGTCCCATTAGTTAAACCACTGAGTCCAAAAAATGAATGTCATCTCCTTGTGAACTACGTTTGCTATTAATGTTGATAGTCATTATGAGAGAAAACGGTGTCGTGAACGTTGACTTGGAATGCCCTCTATTTGCTGCCGGCCGCTGCCGGCCACTTCCGTTTGTCCATATACAAAACCAAAGTTTCTTCCCAGAAAGTGACTACATAGACTTTAACTAATATTACAAGAAAAATTCGATTTTTCGTCGTCATGCGAAGCAACCAAGCAGAAAGATGAAGATGACTGTTAATTACCTTCATCATCGCATAAATAACCAGAGCGCTCCACTCCCAGAAGTAATTTCAGTTGCTTCCCATCACCAAGGCAGGTATCGATCATCACTTGTGAGGTACGCTCTATTATTCTCATGATGGGATTATGTTCTGACACTTCATAATCTTTCATTAGCAATAGATCAGAGGATCGGCTTCTCTCTAGCCCTGTCCAGATGAAGGATGTTTTTCGTGCTGTGATGCTATAAAGAATCTGAAATTTATCGAATTTCATTTGATGATCTGTGAATTGTTTCGGTGTGTCTATATAGTGATGGTTCATGACTTTCATGTTGGATGGTTGAGCTTAGTTGCTTGATTTAACTGTCTACTCACACCCATTCAACTGATTCTCTAGCAGATATCAAGATGAAAAGCTCTGCTATCCAGAATTGGGTTTTCTTTGCCTTTTCTTTAATTTGGTTTTCGTTGGCAAGGAGCTACATGCACACGTATACCTATAATGACCTCATATTTGCCAAAGTTAATTCCTTCACCTCCATCAACACTTTGCTTCCCTTGAGCTACTATAGTCTCCCATACTGCAAGCCCATGAGTGGGATCCGAAAAAGCGCCTTCAATGTCGGCGAGGCTTTCATGGGAGACCAAGTAGTCAACTCTCCATACCGGTTCCGAGGGAATGTCAACGAGTCCGTCTACCTCTGCACCACTGATCCCCTGAGCAAGCACGAGGCTAGGCTTCTGAAGCAGCACATTCACGATCTGTACCAGGTGAACATGATGCTCGATAGTTTGCCAGTAATAAGGTATGCCAGCCAAAATGGGATTAACTTTCTATGGACCGGCTTCCCAATTGGGTATGCACCGCCGAACAGCGATGATGTTTACATCATTAATCATCTCAAGTTTATGGTCTTAGTTAACGAGCACAGTGACCACGGTCATGGTTATACAGAGGCCCCGGAGTTTGAGCTTGTGGGCTTCAGGGTGGTTCCTTGCAGTGTTAAGTACGACCCAGAATACATGAGAAGGCTCAGAATGTATGACAACGTAGATTCAGTGAATTGTCCCCCTGATCTCGAGAAATCTCAGATTGTGAGGGAGAACGAGAGGATATCCTTCACTTATGAGGTGCAGTTCGTGAAGAGCGATATCCACTGGCAATCTCGTTGGGACATATATTTAAAGCAGGGAGATTCGCGAGTCCGTTGGTTCTCGGTACTTAATTCTCTGATGACCATCCTTCTCTTAACCGGTTCTGTCTCCGTGATATTCCTGAAGACAATATCTAGGGAACTCGCAAAACGTCAGGGACTTGATAAGCAGGCTGAAGCACAGACCGATTGGAAGCTTCTTGCTGGTGATGCATTCAGGGAGCCGAATTACTCGAGGCTTCTCAGTGTGATGGTTGGAACTGGGGTCCAAATCACACTGACCGGATTTGTGACTCTAACCATCGCAGCCTTCCACTTCTTAACGCCTGATGCTCGAGGAATGATACTGTCATTGATAGTAACTGTCTACTCTTTTTTGGGAATCGTTGGTGGGTACATTGGCGTGCGCATGTGGAGAACGCTGAAAGGAAGTACTGATGGTTGGAAGTTGATTTCGTGGTCGATCACATTTTTCTTTCCAGGAATCGTCCTAAGCATACACACAGCACTCAACCTCGTAATGTGGGTCAACCATAGCACCGCTGCTGTTTCCATCGCCGTATATGTCAGAGTTTTGTCGCTCTGGTTCTGCATTTCAGCGCCAGTCACCCTCTTGGGGGGACTCCTAGCGACCTGGGCCGAGGCTATCCAATATCCTGTGAAAACCAATCACATTCCTAGGGAAACCCCAGCTTGGACGCTCCCCTCGTGGTTCTTAGTTCTTGTTGCTGGGACGATCACGTTCAGCACGCTCTTTACTGAACTCTTCTTCTTTCTGAGTAGCATATGGTTCGGTAGATTCTACAGCATGTTGGGGACCCTCTGCCTCTGTCTTCTGTTCCTCGTTATTCTCTGTGCTGAAACTTCCTTGATCGTTACTTATCGCAATCTACAAGCTGAGGACTGGAAATGGTGGTGGAAGTCTTTCTGTGCTTCCGGTTCGGCTTCCATCTTCGTGTTCATGTACTGCATCAACTACTTGGTTTCTGACCTGAACGGTTTGAACGGGCCCCCATCGGTCACAGTTTATGTTGGTTACTCGCTCATCGTGGCGATAGCAGCCCTGCTATCAACTGGTAGCATCGGTTTCCTCGCTTCGTTCTACTTTGTGAAGGCTCTTTTCTCATCAACAGAGATCTGAGTAGAGTTGGCTTTTTCCGAATTTCGTCCTTTGCTTGAGCTCCTTGCAATCGGAAATGCTGAAAGTCGTCTCAATCGAATATAGGAACGTCTTACTTTATTATCTATTTCCGTGCCTTTGTCATGCTTTGCTGTCGAAATAAGCAAGAGATTGTGGTAAGTAGCTATTAATGTTTCAAAGTAATGTATTCCCATCTATTGCACACATTTCCCCTTTCATTGCTGTATCATTTGACAATCAAGTATGGAGCTTTATTTGAACAGTCTTCTTCGATCTGAAGGTGCCAATGAGTAGCTCTGTAGGAATGGCATGCATCATAAGTTCATAACCTTTAGAACTCAAAGTCATAAATCCGAACAAGCTATGCGATACGTTGGAGGGTAAAACTAGAAAGAGAGGTGGATGAGGATGCGCACCGTCAGCTATTTAGCAGATAGATAGCATGCATGAGCTGCTCAGAACTGCACGTACATTCATAATAATTAGGGGTGATGGGTTCATAGTGGGTAGGGTCCAAACCTAGATCATATACTCAACTCTGTTATAACCGGTTCCCCTTTTTTGGATTATGTACCCTACATTGTTTTTATTGGACCCTATTTCCGGTCCAGGAATAGAGTCTACCCCTTTTTCATTGGAACCTATTTTGCAATCGTCCAATATCCTATACAGCTTCGGATTTTACATTAATTCGCAAAAAAACAATAACATAATCCTCTTAACGTTATAAGACAAAGCAAAAATCCTAACAATACATAAACATTAGCAATAAATATGGATCTAATATTACTCTTATTTCCACAAATACTACTAATATGATCTAATGCGCATGCTCATGTGTATGTGGTGAAGCTCTTTAAGAGGACATCTTTCTTGAGTTGAATTGAAAATGCTTCAATTAGTGCTATAATAGTTAATGGCACTTGTTCCATAACGATTACTATAGTTGAAAGCGGGATCATTAAAAAAAAAAATGCATGAGATGAGTTCTTTTTAACAATTCTTTGAAGACAATTCTCCTTTAACTTGATTTAGTAAGATGCTTTCTTTTCTTAACAATTTTTCGAAGACAGAGAGACTTAAAGGCACTACACAAACAAACAATTTTTTTTTAACAAGGTAAAAACAGGTTCCAAAGCCGGTCCGATTTCGGGTGGGTCTTTGCTTGGACCCGTTTCCCGGACTAGTTTCAACTGGTTCCCAAATTCGTTTAACCGGGAATTGGTTCCCCACCCTATTTTTGGGTGGTCCAGTTCGGGTTTCGGATAAACTCGGTCCGGTTGCACACCCCTAATAACAATAACCTATTAATGTTTAGACGAATAAGTAAATAATGCTGAACCAAGTCTGTTGACAAACCTTATGATTCAGTAATTCATCAATTGAGTATTTGTTAAATATACAAAGCACCATTCAGAAATAGGTTCAGCAACAATTTAAACCAGGCGGCCATTCTCTAGAAACTACAGAACAGCCCTGTAACGCCGTTAGCAACAATAGGACTCCTTGCATGGCCTTGAAAGACTTCTCTTCTTAACGGATCTTCTTAACCTTCAGGTGGACAAGAACTGAAACAGTGAAACTTCATTCGGTTGTAGAATCGATGCTCAGTGGCTCCCTAGAGAGCCAACATTCTTCATAGCTGGAGCGACACCGTGATTGATCTTTACATATTGCAACCTCCAAGCAGAGGATTGGAAATGGGGGTGAAAGTCTTTCTGTGCTTCCGGTGTGGGCTTTGATCTATGTATTCATATACGGCATAGCCTCCCTCCGTCGCAGTCTGTCGGTTACTCACTCAGTGGCAATAACAGCCCTGCTACAACCATTAGCACTGGTTCCCTTCTTCTCCCTCATTAATGTTCTCTTCTTGCCAATACATGTTTGATTAAGAATCGGTTTTCCATATTTTATTCTCTGCCTGAAGTCCTTGCATCAGGAAAAACCAAATCTGTCATGGTCAGGCATGTCATGTTTATTGTATCATATAGTGCTGTCATGCTGCACTTCGAAAGTAGGACAAGAAGAATATGCTGACTCTTAATGTATTAAAACGATGGGTTCTCATCTATTTCACATTTTTCAGCTGTCATATCTACATCAGATGACAATCAAAGGGGGAGCTTTGTTAAGAGACATTGATTTTCCCAGTCCATTGAGTCTTCTTTGAACTGACTGGCCGATTAGTCATCCAGGCATAGGGATAATCTTCTGAAGCTTCAGTTTCCAAACAATGGTTGAAGAGGAGCAGTAGCAGAATGCTCTCGTAATAGATGAAGAAGAGAACCGAGTACTTCTGCAGATTCAAAGCATGCTTTTGTGACTAAAATGCACAATGCTCTCATTATAAAGACCGATTAGCATTTAGATGAATAAAAAAATTAATCTTCAACCTAGTTTCTTAATTAATAAATTTTGACACCTTTTAATTTGCAAACCATTATTTTAATCATGAAGCACCCGTTCATGAATAGGATTGACATCAATTTAATAAGAAGGCCATTCTTCGGCACTATAATAACAGTCACGAGATGGCCTTCACAACAATAGGACTCCTCACATGATGTTCAGTATCCGACCATATCAGCTCTCCGAATGAGTAGTCCTTAATCACATTGGCTCCTTTCGCCTTCAGCACAACCTTGAAAGACTTATCTTCGCCAATCTTCTCGAACTTCAGGTAGGCTGGCTTGACAAGAACCGAAACTCCTTTCGGTTCCAGTATTGACGCCCTGTAGGTCCCTGGCAAGCCAACATTCTTCACAGTTCAAGTCATTGTGATTGATCTTGAGAGCTTAGGAACTGTGATCGAAGGATAGTTGAAGTCTAGGAGACTAATGCGTTTCGAACAATTATAGGCACCATCAGAGAACGTTGAGATCTGCGTCGCATTGTAGCCTAGAGAACACAAGAAGTTGAGATAATCTTTGATACCCAGATCATAGACCAGGCCAGGGTCCATAGCTCGGTTGGGTTGGATGTGTCCAGCTCCATAACTGAAAGGAGTCGCCTTGTAGTAGGAGACATTGATGATCAATTCCTTTGCATTGTCTTGTATTGTTGCTGCAAGCAAACAGACGGGGCAAAGATCCATCAGTACATTATGCATCTTGGAAACACCCATTAATATCATTTACTGGTTCGGTTCACATTGTTTTCAGTGGAGATTGCAAGAGAGTCGGGTTTGTCATTTTCACTCCCCTAAGGATCAGTGTGCCCATCAGACATAACAGTTGAGCTCATAATGTAGTGGAAGTATATCATTCATTCATACTCACCACTCGTCATGATTGCCGATCGAATTGCAGCAGGACTCCATTCTGGATGTAGAGTTTTCAGAAGACCAGCAACACCAGAAACATGAGGACATGACATCAAGGTGCCCGACACAATATTAAAAGGAACCCGGTGTTTATCATAATCCTCATCTGTTGGCCCTGCTGCTTCAGTGTAGGCAGCTAGGACACTGACTCCGGGTGCAGTAATATCCAGCTGGTCATAATCATTTCAGTAACTCGACTAGCTATCGTTACAAAAGCAGCGTGAGTAAATTGGCAATAAACCTTCAAAGTACCTTTAGAATTTCAGGTATGATAGTGTTCGGTCCCTTTGAGGAAAAAGCCGCCATGAATGGAGATGGCTTCACACCCAGATTTGTCGCTACACTTGTGATCTGAGCAGCGGGAAACCTGTCACAATAAAAGGTTGCGCCAACACATAAAATCATGCGGACAGAATTTATGCCGGCCTCACAAGCTGGACCAAGAACAACATTGCCTCCCATTATGGAGCAAAAGGGAGCCTGTGTGCACTTACTTAGTTGAGTTGATGTAACTGAAGATGGCAGACCCGTCAGTGTAGTTGACCTGAGACGCTGGAAGGAAATGTGGGTCCTCGTTGAGTTCATTTCCCATGGACAAATTGTTTGCAAGGACCATCCCGACCGCACCGGCCAGTAAGGCCTGCTCTCCCTTGTCGACCCTTGCATTATCTCCCCGAAGGCAAACCAGGATATTTCCCTTCACCTTCCTCGGATCAAGCGTTCCATTCTTGCAGAGTAGCCTGCCTTATGCAACCATAAACACATCACAGTTAGCAATGGAGTATTCATTGAGCTAACCAGAAGAGGTGAATCAATGGATTCAGCTGCGAACGGTAATCGCAAGATGTCAAACAGTGAAGAAATGGTTGCAATCCTTACGCCTCATCAGCCGACACATGGGCCAATCTAGCATCCGCTGCGCTGATCAGCTTGTAGAACTTGCCTCCAGGCAAGGATTTCGTTGATAAGCTCGCACCCTTTGGGGCAAAAAGAGAAACCAAAAGGAGACATTTACAGAATTAGCAGTTTCCTGAAATCGAGATTCGCATTTAACACTGATTCACACAATCAAAATCCCTGAAGCGATGCGACAAACTGTAAAACAGGCTTAATCTCTTGTCCAGATTAGCTTACAAACCGACGCAACGATTAAGGGTCATGCTCGATGAAATATTGCTAATCATCTTGCGGACATTCATCATTTGAAAATGCAATTTCCAGTGCATTCGTATAGTTCTTCAAATTGCTAATGCGTGTCAAACCTTCAAAACAACATCACCGATTGAGCGAGAGAGTCTGACCTTAAACCGCCTTTGATTGCCAATCACCACGTAGTTGGAGAATTCCCGGTCCATGGTGCTTGCTGCCACCGTGATCAGCCAAGGGGAGATGTTCGTAACCGTGCCGTCGTCAGGGCCAGAATTCCCCGCCGAGCAAATCACGACGATCCCATTCTTCACGGCGTGGAAGGACCCGATCGCGATGCTGTCGTTGAACAGCGGCAGGGAGGGGTCTGTGCCGATGGAGACGGAGAGGACGTCCACGCCATCGTGTATGGCGGCATCGAAGCCGGCCAGGATGTCCGCGTCAAAGCACTGGGTGCCGGCGACCAGTGGCCAGCAGACGTTGTAGGCAGCGACCTGGGCCCTCGGGGAGCCGCCCTTGGCAGTGCCACGGCCGTAGCCAAAGAGGCTGGCGCCGGCTATGAAGTTGCCACCGGCGGTGGAGAGGGTGTGGGACCCGTGGCCTTCGTTGTCGCGGGGGGTGTCGAAGGAGGCGTTGAGGGGTCCCACCACGGCGGCGTAGCCTTCGTTGAAGTATCTGGCGCCGATGAGTTTCCTGCAGATTGATGTTTCCGTTGGCGGGAATTACTTTCGCATTTTCTTTTCTCGAAATCTATTTCCAAGTTTTCTTCTTCTAAATATTTATAGAGGAAAAGGAAATTTTGTACAAATAAAAAAAGGAAAACTTTAAAAAAAAAATAGAAAAAGGATTGCCAGATGAATGTGTGAGGAGATTTAGAAAAAATAAAAAATTTGTTTACAAATTCTGATTTTGCTTATTGAAGAAAAACGATGAAAGTTAAATTATCGCAACCATCCCTATTATCCATGTACAAATTTCAATGTTCGATGTTGGAGTCTAGATGCTATCTTCTTCATTACATTTTCAGGCACCGAACTTAATAGACAAATAAACATTGTTCGATCAAAATTAGGTCACTCACTCCATGTCATAGGAAGTAATTTTGTTAAGGCTTCATTTGTTTTACGGGAATAAATTATTTAAAAATATTTTTCTAAAGTTGATTGTTTAAAAAAATGAATTAATAGAAAATACCATTGACGAAATTATTTAAATATAAATTATCGTTAATGAGGAAAATATTTTTATTGGTCAATTATTTTAAACGATGTAATCAATAAATTTTTGGAATATATTTTTTAATTATTTATTTTTTATGAAATGAACAAAACCTCAAGTAAGTAATAAATGAGAAAAAGTACGAGCTATAGATTAGAATTCTTCCTATTTCACCGAACAATATTGTTCACTAGAGTTATCGAGAGTAGTTGAAGCTAGCTTTGAAAAATAACAGAGGGAGAAAATAAAAGGTTCCATATGTCAGAGTCGATTTAAAAGAAAAAAAAGACATGTTTAATTGAATTACATGTTTTTTATTTATTTTTGTTAGCTTGCTATATAGCTCTACGCATATCAAGTATTTACATGGATTGGGATCCTCTTAAATTAGGAGGCAACTCGAAGATAATAGACAAATAGGCAATGCTATTTTCACTCTCATTTTGGTTAAAACACTTCTTTTTTCTAATGAATTTACTGAAATACCCTCCTATTTCCCTCTATTTTCAATTTATTGTTTCTTCTTTTATTAGGCTAATCTATTTATTTTCTTATCAAGCTAACCCACAAAACTGCCTTTATTTTTTATCATATTTCTGATCTTATTAGCTTCATAATATAAATGTCAAAATTTATTCAACAAGATATTATCCTATCCTACCTCTTATTATCACTTTGCCTATAGAAGGTCATTAATTTTAATTTATTATCTCATGTTTTTAGTCACAAAATTTACATAGAATGTTATAAATTTCTAGTATTAATGGCTTTTGAATACACAATTAATTACCTATTTTTTATCAAATAGTTCAAGAGAAACTTTAAATGTTGAAAATTAAAATTCAATCTAATTATCTAGCCGATATTAACATTGTGGGTGTTTTTCTAGAATAAGTTTGTAGGTTTTTAAAGTTGATTATCTCTAGTTTATGCTGTCTTTTAAGCTTTTTATGTTTTAATAAGAATTTCAAGATGAGGGTAGACCAATTATTTACACCTTCTTCACTTTCAAAGTCACATCAAATTTTTTTGGAAAATTTTTTAAGCATATTTTAAAATTTTAATCCACTTTATATAAGATTGAATTTACAATTGATATAAAGGAAGAAGTTTATTCTTTTTTTCCTTTATGTGCTTATCTTTTTTTAATATTTATATATGATCTAAATATAAATATGTTTGACATTTGATCATGCGTCTAACAAATTAACCTTTTCATATTTTGATCGATTTTTCTTTTCCATTTTCGATAAATAATTAAATTAATTTTAATTTTAGACTTTGAAGTATAGTTTTGTTCATACTATTAGATAAAAAAGAAGAAGCAATTAATTGTGTGTTCATAAGCTATCATAAATAGAAATCTCTTGTGATTGAAGATATGAGACCGTATATTACAATTGACAATATTGTCTAAACAAATTGATAATAAGATGTACGGTAAAACGATATTTTATTGGATATAATAAAGCATTTGTATTGTGAAACTATGTAAGAGATAATATAAATAAAAGTAGTTTTGTGAATTAACTTGATAAAAATAGAAACAATAAATTCAAGAGAGAGGGGTATTTCAGTAAATTGATTAGGATAATGAGTGTCTAAGCTAAAATAGGGGTGGAAATAACATCGTCCTAGATAAATTCATCTTTTGAGAAATTTACATGATAGACATGCACCCAAAGAAAATCTTGATTTTCCATAGGTAGGGTAAGTGGTCACGCCACCAAGGGCATTACTAGAGCTAACAAGGTTGAGTTCAAGTTTGGTAACATCGGATATGGCATCGCAAACCCTAACCCAACTCCACAACTAGGCCAATTAGAGGGGGCGAAGTGAGACCGGAGAGAGGGATTGAGGTTGGGGGCCCATGGAGTGGCCAATGACAAGGGCGGTGGGAGTGGACGCGGTCAAGTGAAATTGTGCGACGGAAGTTGTGGCCGGAATTAGTAAGCCAATACAACTTTAAATGAAATTCTACTCTTTTCATTATAGAGATCATAAAAAAGGTAAAAGGGTAATGAAAGATAACATTTTTTTTGTTGATTTAGGAAAGAGATTAAGATGAAAAAATATTCTCAAATTTAGGTAATAGCATAATTATATAAATTTGTGAATAGTGTCAAAGGATTAATTTAACTTTATCATGAAAAATTGATGGCTTGGATCTAATATTCATCAATAGTATAAAAATCACATCGAACACATTAAAAGTTCATGGATGACATTATGTGTAAAGCCAAAGTTAAAAAAACAACTAACATCAGTCATTATCCCTTCTATAATCATGTTGCATGTGTTGTATCGTGTAAGATATTCAAAGAGTGTTTTACCGGTTCGAGTTAAAATAATTTCATAACATGGGCCAAAAAAGACTTCGGACGCTTTCACAACCCACAGTACCAAAAGATAATAATTGGAAAGTATTTTTCACCTTCTTGAAAGGGAGGTTGGTGGAGAAAAGCCAGCATTTTGAAAAGGGCAACCTCCTGAAGTGAGCACGGCACTTACACATGACGGGATGATCATTGACCCTTCCTTTGGTTGACGGGATCAACTTTGCTAATGCTGTAATTTTCTTATGAGAGAGAGAGAGAGAGAGAGAGCTTTTCTGAGAGTATCTGTTGCAGTTATGAGTTATTAACCAAACACTTTCCAAACTATACCAATTCATGCTTATAGTTGTTGTGGAAAAACCATATTAAAAAATCTTGCAGCATAACGATGGGAATCCTCTACAATTGGGAGATATCTGGCTACCTTATTTGCCGAAGTGGCCCTAGATTCAAAGAATTTTACCCCTACAAAGCTATAATAAACCTAAAATATAGATATATATATGCACCCCACCTCGTCCCACTAGTCTTTCAAGAATTGGGTCAATTCCAAAAAAAACCCCAAACTTTAGGTTCAGTCCCAAATATACCCTGAACTTTTTTTTGTCTCAAGAAAAACCCCAAACTTTAGGTTTAGTCCCAAATCTGCCCCAAACTTTTCTTTGTCTCAGAAAAAATCCCAAACTTTAGATTCAGTCCCAAATCTGCCCCAAACTTTTCTTTTGTCTCAGAAAAAACCCCAAACTCTTAGTCTATTCCCAAATCTATCCTAATTTTTTTTTTTCAAAAAAGAAAATCATCAAATTTTACTCTAATCCTAAATTTGCCCTCGTTAGCCTCTGTCCAAAAGCCGTATTAGTAATCCCTAATTTTTTATGTCCTAAAATGGTTTTATTTTGAAAATAATTTTCTATGACATCTTGTTTATGTGTATTTATTATTTATGTGGAAATGCCATGTTAAATTGGGACTAGACCATGGGGTATATTTGATAACATATCAAAAATTGGTGATTTTTTTAGTACAAACGGAGGGTAAAACCCCAAATTAGTATACCCGTTAATTGCGACGTGTTATTTAATTTAGAAATTTAACAGTAAAATTTAACGGAAAATAATATATGGTAATTTGTTTTGGTGGTCAAAAAAATAATTTTGGGTAAATTTGTCATATGTGTACCAATTTGAGATTTTTTTAGACAAAACAAAATTCGGGGTAGATTTGGAACTAAAATTAAAGTTCAGGGTTTTTTTTGAGACAAAAGAAAAGTTCGGGGCAGATTTGGGACTAAACCTAAAGTTTTGGGTTTTTCTTGAGACAAAAAAAAGTTTGGGGTATATTTGGGACTAGACCTAAAGTTTGGGGTTTTTTTTGGAATTGACCCTTCAAGAATTTGTGACTTTTACAACATATTGTTATTCTAATAATAGCCCAAAAATTGTCATTCTAACAAAACCCAAGCAAAAGATAATTATTTTTATCCAAATTGAAACAAACAGTCAAATAGTATGCTGACTGATATTATTTTATCTCCTTCCAAATTAGACTAGACTTAAGACACTATGCATTTCCCTTCTAGTACCTTTGACTAGTACTCAAGATTTGACCCTATCAAATGTGTATCTCTAAACATGTATCACATACACACGCACAATCATGTGCCACGCATTCGCAATTAGATCCACAAGAAGAGGATGGAGAATATGTAGATGATAAGAACCTCAAGAGTAACTTCCCCCATAAATTTTCATTATTATTTCCCCATTGTTGCATGCATTTTTCAAATAGAATTTCGATCATGCAGTTACACAGGGTGTGCTCCTTCTCTAGTGAGCAAGCAAAAGACAACGTCCAACAATTTTTCGATAAAAAATAAAAATTTTCACATGGGTCGAGGAAAATCTTTGATCTCTTTACATGCACACATGTCCATCAATCTTATTATATCTACTAGTTTAGCGAGGATTAGACACATTGGAGTGTGCTCAACTCACTACCTGTTTCTTTAGGCTTTGTTTGGTAACACGCCAATTTTCTTTTCTTTTGTTCTCCATAATAAAAAGAGAATAAAATCCATTTAATAATATCAGTTAACATTTCTATTCTCCGAAATAGAAAATTATTCCGAAGAATAGATTTATAACAAAAATAAAAGTAGAAAAAGTTACTTCTTGTTTATACTTCTTATATGTGGGAACAATTTCTATAATAGGTCATTTTCTTTCTTCTTTTTTCCCTTCTTCCTCTTCTAAATGGTTGCCATTGCCAATCATCGGCCATTGATTGCCCCACCGCTAGTCGCCTAGTGCCACCGCCGGAAGAAGAAGAAGAGGAAAAAAAGAAAAAAAAAAAAAAATTGCATAAATTATAATAATATTAAAAGAAATTTTACATCATAAAAAAATTGGTGGGTCATACCAAACACATTCTTATTCTTTTTCTATTCTAGAAATATAAATTTTATGCAATTACCAAACGCATTCTTTTACTTAGAAATTGTTCTAATGAATAAAAATAAAAAAAAATTATTTTTAAAAGAAATTATTCTCAAGAATAGAGATATTACCAAACATACCCTTAATATCTATCCTCTTATATTATACCACAATCTGTATTATGTGCATGGGACGATGAGTTGACAACACAAAGTCAAAATCTATTGAAAATCATTAGATGTGTATCGATAGTTACAGCTATGATACAGATTGAGACCCGATAAAACGACAATCCGTGTTAGATAGAAGAGAACATGCGCGGCGAAAGCAAGAACCGAACATGGAGTAAACGAAAGTCGGAGATCTTGAAACATTCGCATTTCTTCATGGTAGATAAACGACATGACAGCCTTGCTCTGGTTGTAATGCAAGTCAACGTTTGTGAGTTTTTTGGGGACTTTCATGTTATTTTTTGTCAAGAAAATACGATGCTAAATTATATAAATGAATAAATAGATAGCGGGTCGAAGTCGCTTGCCTGTGTCAAGGTTCCCAATGATGGTATCTTCACCGAATCGAGCCTTCTTCCAAATTGAATCGGAAGAAGTCACGCCGTTCTGCTCGAGGCCTAGAAACTCCCACGATCTTGTTGTGTGTAGTTTCTTGCCCTGGTTCGGAAAAACCGACACCACTCTTGGGTGCTCTGCCAAAGATTAGAAAACCAACAAGCATTAAAGATGTATAAAAACAAGAGCAGAAAAAACGAATTTTGAGCAATTAAAGTTGATTTATTTAGTGATGTGACGGGCTAAGAAGTTTCGTGTTGTGTCGGACACTTTCTGACACTCAGTCAATAAATGTCGAAAAATCCGACGACACCTGATCAACTATTCGGATACCTTTCAACACTCCAGTTCGGAATTCTGACACATAAATCTAGTTCTAATACGTGATTCCGATAAAGCATGAGGTTAAATTTAAAAAAATTTAGTAAATGAGGGTCAAAATGTAAATATGTAAAAATAAAAATAATAAAAATACTAAAAGGGGAAATACCTAATGTTTTTTTCCTTTCTGACTCTCACTTCCTCTAACACACAATTCATTCCCAAGTTTATTTTTTTCTTTTCTCTTCCAACACGCTCTGACACGTGAGTCTTGAATATTGATTGCTTATTTTTTCTCTAAGTTTTACGGATTATTGGAATGAAGTTGAATTTGTCAAATTGAAACAATGAATGATATTAACAAATAAAGCATTAAAGTTTTTATTGTAAATTAATTCGATGCCATTTTTATTATTTATTTATTTTTGAATTTGAATCAAATTAATTTGATTGAAATAATCATAAAATGATAATTTATCATGTATATATAAAATATAAATTTAACATACAACGTATCTCAACGTATTAGAATTCTCTATTTTTTGAGAAACAACATATCGGTGTGTCGTGTCACATCGTGTCGCATGTCGGTATCTGTGCTAAATAGATAACGGGCTAATTTTGCATTTTCGATCGAATATTATTGATACACGTCACGTGCGCATCATCACATCCATCTACTACACTAGTCTTTCCGAAAGTTTCGTAGATTTGTATAGTCATTGCTCTTTTGTTATTGCGCTAAAAAATGCATAGAGTGGAGCAACAAGCATTGTCGTAACCAAGGGTCGTGCGAACTGTCATCAAGAAGTGCAAGTTGCACTCCAAGTTTACGACAGAAGCAAAACAAAAGGACTGTTGTTTTCGGTGGTAAAACTCCAAAGCAAGGGAGAAAAAGAATTGGAGCTTACCAACGACTCGAGCAGCTACTTCATCTTCAAGATTCGTGGCAAAGCCATTGATGTGCCTCGTGTACGAATAGAAGATGGCCTCCTCAGCATCGTCTCGGCTACACAAAACATGGTCATCAATTCATACTGTAAACCAAAAGGAAGAAGAAGTGGTGGTGGTGAGCTTTATCTGCATCGAAATGCAATACCTTCCCAAGAAGGAACCAAGAAACTCATGGTGAGACTCTGTCACTCGACTCAGATCAGCCAATGAAGCATCCGGGCCATGCCAGTGAGATCCCAAGTAAACCACGTACGACTTCGATCCCACACACAAAACGAAAAGGAAAAATTCATGGCGATGATGATGATATCGGCTAAGACACAACCCTCTTCAAACTAGAACAAGATGGAGAGATTCCATTGTTACCGGAACGGCTTCCAAATCCTCACCTTTTTTGCAGCATGAGCGGGTGTATGGTGCTGTGTTAACGAAAGAAGAAAGAGCACGAGAAGGTGAACGGAGAGGCTCATGGCAACTTCTCTCTGGAGGGCGCTCCCGTCACCCCCTTGCAAGAACAGTAGAAAAGAGCGAAGATGGATGTGCCCTTTTTATAGTGTTCGGGAAAGAGGCGGGGGGGAGAGAGAGAGAGAGAGAGAGAGAATGGTCAAAAAGAAAAAAGAAAAACCCTTATAAACTTCCTTAGATAAGGCCCCCATATTGGGACTTTATCTCCTCATAAACCATGAAAGAAAAAAACATCATATGACCATAATAAATCGGAAAAAGCTTAGCCGGCCGTCATGACGGAGGACGGTGGACCACACAGTTTTGAGGCTTCAACCGGTTTCATCTTTTACCCTATTTTTCTTGTTCTTTTCTTTTTTATGTTTTCCTATTGCAAACTTCAGTTAAGAGATAAAATCGTAAGAGAACCCACACAATCAATTTTTATGAATATAATGAAAGGAAATATAAATTAGATGTTGAAATATAAATAATTGCAAGTAAAAAATATCACCACCTACTCAAAAGAAATCGTTAATGTCATTATATAGATCTATGAAATTTAAAAGATGAAAAAACACTTGAAACATTGGCTTCCTCAACCGTTTCATTTTTACTCTATTTTTCTTCTTCTTCTTTTTCCAAGTATTGTATAATTCTTTATTGCAAACTCAAATTGAGAAACAAATCAAAGTAATGATATTCATACTATGAGTAACAAATCCTACAATACTATTCATATAAGAAGAAATATATGACGAACTCAATTGCAACTTTTAACATAGTGGATATTATTCTCTGGCCAAAGAAAAAGATTTTGTAGATATCATTCCCAAATAAAAAAATTTAATAACTTAAAAAAGAGGAACGTAATTTTCTCTTTCTTTTTTTTTTTTGCAAAATGTGTAATTATCTTGTACACTTTGAACTTCCGATTATTGTGCGATTTTGTAATTGAATAAGTCATAATTGTGGAGAAATGTTTGTTAATCTCTACTTTTCTTATTGCAAGAAAGTGAGAGGTATTCATTCTTGTTGAATTTTAGTTTGTATCTATATATTTTAGACATATAATTTTTAATTTTTTCTTCTCATCTCATTAGATGGATAGAGTTCGTACTGAAAGCAACTTCGCAAACGAAAATAATGGTGGTGATCGAAGACAAGATGAACAATGCAACCGAATATCCTAATCATGAAAGCATCACAATACTGGAGAACGTGAAAATTTAACCTTGCATAGGTATGGAGTTTAATTCTCATGATGAGGCTTATGCATTTTACAACAATTATGCTAAAAAAGCGGGATTTGGCATTAGAGTGTTAAACTCGAACAAAAGAAAGGGCAGTGAGGAAAAATGTGGTACAGTACTTTATTACAATCATCAATGATACAAGGAGTCAATTAAGTCAAGATCGGAAAAGGATGCAATTGTCTAGCAATGGTTTGAGTTCTAGTTGGGCCTCATAAGTGGGAAATAACAAAAATTGTACTAGATCATAATCATAATCTCCCAATTTAAGTTTGAAATAAGAAAACATAGAATAAAAAAATAAAAATAAAAAGAATAAAAGATGAAACCAGTTGAAAAAGTCATCGATTTCTTCAAAATCTGTGTAGTCCACGTTTGACCATTACTCCATCGGCTAAGCTTTATCCTAATAAATCATATGATCAACCTGTAAAAAGCTGAGATGCGTAGACGCATGGAGAGAAGCAAGATGATATTCATAGAATGTGGACACCAATGATAATTGATCAGTCTGGATGGCCGATGCCCCAACCTCTTTTGCTCTTGGGCATGGCGTAAGTTGCTTAGTATGCGGGAAGAAGTTCGACCTTATTTTATATGGAAAATTGGAGATGGACAATCCACATCTCTTTGGTCTGATCCTTGGTTGCACATTGGCCTACTTAATTCATACTTTTCTAACAACCAAATCTACCGATCGCCCCTTCAAAGGGAAGCGGTGGTGGCGGACGTATTCTCTATTGATGGCCGCACCACATGGGAAAAATTATTGAGTCTTCAGGTTACGCTTCCTAATCTATCAAGCACCCCCGATTCTTTTCAATGGAAAATGCATACCTTGGGCCGGTTTTCTATTGCATCTGCATGGGCTACAATTAGGTTGAGAGCTTCCTCGGTCCCATGGGCAGCATTTATATGGGACAAGGCGATGGCCCCTCGTCATCAATTTCTTCTTTGGCTCATCTCCCGAAGACGACTTCCGACCCAGGTACTCCTCATGTCTTATGGTAGACTATCAGAGGCCCGGTGTGCCTTTTGCAAAGTGAGACCTGATTCCATTGACCATTTATTTTTTGAATGTCACGTTCCCAAGTCTCTTGCTACTTTTTGGGCGGCAAAATGCAACCTCCCTTGGTCCAACCGACCTTGGGTTCAAAATATCCAGTGGCTTAGCAATTCTCTACCTGGCCATGGCTTTTATGTAGACATTGTCAAGTTCTCTTTTGGTGCATTGTGTTATGCTATATGGAAATTCAGGAATGATCTCATTTTCCGCACCACCAACCTCTTTGTGCCATCTATACAAAGACACCTCATCAAGGCGGTCCAAGACAAAGCGTTGGCCTTCAAAAAGGTTGCTGATACTGCAACGAACAGAAATATTCAACGTAGTTGGGATATTGATCCTACAATTTTTGAGTAATCCTTGTAAAGGGTTACATTTCTAGCTTTGTGATGTATTCTGTATATTTGCGGTGAACCCGCCCCCACCCTAGTGGCATGTTGGCCCTTTGGGTGGCGAGGGTGCTGAGTTTTTCACCCCTTGTACATTCTTGGCCGTCTATCTCATATATAATGCTTACCTTTACCCAAAAAAAAAAAATGATAATTGATCGGTTACACAATGTCATTGCCATCTTGCAATGTATCCATCACATAAAATGCATTTCCCTGACTTTAAGACCTGTTTTCAAGATACCCCATCTTCACAGTTCCTATAAAATACCAAATAAGGAGGATATGGAGTTATGGTCCGCTGGACCCTCCTCCTTAAATTCTCATGATGAGGCTTATGCAACTTATAACAATTATGCTAATGAAGTGGGATTTGGAATTAGAGTGTTGAACTCATACAAAAGAAAAGGCAGTGAGGAATAATGTGCTGCGGTGCTTTATTGCAATCGTCAAGGGTACAAGATTGGAAAGTAGTCGGTTAAGTCAGGACCAAGAAAAACATGCGGTTGTCTAGCAATGGTTAGAGACATCTAGTTGGGCCTGGTAAGTGGGAAATAACAAAAGTTGTACTAGATCATAATCATAATCTCTGAATGTAAGCTTGCAATGAGAAAACATAAAAAGAGTAAAAGATGAAACCAGTTGAAAAAGCAAACTGATTTCCTCAAAACCTGTGTGGTCCACTTTGACTGTCACTTCGCTATTCGAAGGAGGACGGTCAGCTAAGCTTTTCCTAATAAATCATATGACCTACCTGTAAATATATATAAGATATGTAGATGAATGGAGACAAGCAAAGATGATATTCACAGTACACGGACATTGATGATTGAATGGTTACGCGATGTCATTAACATCTCGTAGTGTATCCATTACATAAAATGCTTTTCCCCGACTTTGAGACCTGTTTTGAGATGTCCCATCTTCACATTTCCTATAAAATACTAAACGATATTCATTTAGAACGCAAATGATATTCATAGAACGCAAACACTGATGATTGACTGGTAATGCGACATCTTCGCCATCTTGTAATAATATTCATAGAATGCAAACACTAATGATATTCAAAGAAGCAAGATGATATTCATAGAACACGGACATTGATGATGGACCGGTTATGCAACGTCATTGCCATCTCGTAGTGAATCCTTTTCCCCAACTTTATGACTTGTTTTTGAAAAGGCCCAACTCCACATTTCCTATAAAATACTAAATGAGGAGGCTTCTTGTCTTTTTTAGGAAATTTGACAGTGAAGATATGGAGTTGTGGTCCGCTGGACCCTCCTTACAAGGTCAGCTGTAATGCCATTGTATTCATTGGAGTGCAGAGGAAGCTGTCCAACTGTGTCTATATACTTTCTTATTGGGTTAATGAAAGAACTTAAATTATAATTTGATTTGATCAAGGTGGCGACGCAAAAGGAACTGGGAAGTGGGCACTAGGGAATCTTCGAGACTCGGACACTCCAAGTGCTAACACTTGACACGGGAGACAAGTGCCAAAAGTTTGAAAATATACATTTAAGTGTCAAAATTGAAAAAAAATAGATCACTTAATGCAAATGGTGAGAAATTCCGGCAAACATGCTGAAGTGGCATTTTCCTAGTGAGTTGAGGTCAAAAAGGCATCGTTTTGAGTGCTGACATGACTAAATCAGCCCAAAACGACGTTATTTTGGCTGATTCTGCATTTCAGCGCCAGTTAAGAGGATTCCCTGCGACCTGGGCTGAAGCTATCCAATATCCTGCAGAACCCAATCACATTACTAGGGAAATTCCTTCTCGGACACTTCCCTCAAGGCTCTTAGTTTTTTGTGCTGGGGCGATCCCGTTCAGCACGCTCTTCATTCTTTATTCTGACTAGCATATGCTTCGGTAAGTTCCGTAGCGCATCAGGGACCCTCTGCCTTTGTCTTCTGTCCCTTGTTATTCTCTGCGCTGAAATTTCCTTGATCATTACTTATCGCAATCCACAAGCCGAGGACTGGAAATAGTGACGGAAGTTTCCTGTGCTTCTGGTCTCGGCTTCCATCTATGTGTTCATTTACTGTATCAGTTACTTGGTTTTTGACCTAAACGGTCACAGTTTATGTTAGGTACTCGCTCATCTTAGCGATAGCAGCCCTGCAATCCACGGTTTCATAAGATATGTATTATAAAGCAGCACAAATTCTGGAAAGAACCAAAGGTTTAGATTTGATATGGGACGACTTAGTATTTCTTCATTCATTCCCATCCAATCAAAAAGGTCTTTTTTTTTGTTGGATGCCGTAATTCTTCCATTTTGGGAAATTTTAAGATAAAAAAGACCTTTTTGATCCATTTTATCAATTATTTGATAATTATTAACCCCAGTCTTAGTATTATCAACTGGTAGCATCGGTTTCCCAGTTCGTTCTACTTTCTGAATGCTCTCTTCCCATCAACAGAGATCTGAGTAGAGTCACTTTTTTTCTGACTTAATGCTCTGCTTGAGCTCCTTGGTTTACTTTATTATTTATTGCCTTGCCTTCGTGATGTTTTGGTGTCAAAAGAAGCACGAGGATAGTATTCTGGCTATCAATGTTTCAAAAATGCATCCCCGTCTATTGCACACATTTCCACCGGTATTTCTGTATCATCTGACGAGTATGAAGCTTTATTGTTAACAGTCCTCTTCAACCTGAAGGTACCAAGCAGTAGTTTTGCAGAAATGGAATGCATCAGATAATCTTTTTAGAAGTCAAAGTCATACATCCAAACAAGCAATGAGATAAATTGGAGGGTAACACTAAAGGAGAGGTGGACGACAATCGGCACTGTTGGATATTTAACTGATAAGTAGCACATGCGAGCAATTCAGGAACGCACATACCTTCCTAATAACAACCTCTTAATGTTTAGATGAATAAGCAGATAATGCTTAACCAAGTCTCTCGACAAACCTTATCGTTCAGCAATACAGCAACAAAGTGTTTGTTAAATCCATGAAGCACCATCATAAATAAGCTCACCATCATTTTAACAGTTCTCTAGAAACTACAGGAACAGTCCTGGAATGCCCTTCTCAATCATAGGACTCCTTGCATGGCCTTGAAAGGCTTGTCTTCACCAATCTTCTTAACCTTCAGGTGGACAAGAACTTAAACAGTGAAATTCGGTTGTAGAATTGGTGCTCTGTAGCTCCCTGGAGAGCCAACAATTATCATAGTTTGAGCGTCGCTGTGATTGATCTTTACGTATGGCAACTTTCAAGCAGAGGATTGGAAATGGTCGTGAAAGTCTTTCTATGCTTCTGGCGCAGGCTTTGATCTATGTAATCATGTACTGCATAGCCTCCCTCCGTCGCTGTTTATTTTGGTTACTCATAAAGCGGCAATAGCAGCCCTGATACGACCGATAGCATTGGTTCCTCTATTTTTTTCTACCTCTTTAATGTTCTCTTCTTATCTATAGATATTTAATTAAGAATCACTTTTCCATATTTGTTCTCTGCTTGCAATCCTTGTATTAGGAAAAACAAGTCTGTCTTTGGTCGGGCATGTAGTGTTCATTGTGTCATGTATGCCTTTGTCATGTTGCACTGTCGAAAACGGGACAAGAAGTATATGCCGATCTTAATGTATTAAAGCAATGTGTTCTCATCTATGTTACATATTTCGGCTGTCATATCTACATCAGATGACAATCAAAGGGGTGGCTTTGTCAAGAGACGTTGATTTATTGCAGTCCATCGATTCTTCTTTGAACTGACCGGCCGATGAGTCAACCAGGCATAGGGATAATCTTCTGAAACTTCAGTTTTCCAAACAACGGATGAAGAAGAGCAGTAGCAGGATGCTCTCACAATAGATGAAGAAGCAAAGCATGCTTTTGTGACTAAAATGCACAATGCTTTCATTATAAAGACCGATTAGCGTTTAGATTAATAAAAAAAATTAATCTTCAACCTAGTTTCTGAATTAATAAATTTTGACACCTTATAATTTGCAGACCATTATTTTAAATTCATGAAGCACCGTTCCTGAATAGGATTTGACATCAATTTAATAAGGACATTCTTTGGCATTATAATAACACTCATGAGATGGCCTTCACAACAATAGGACTCCTCACATGATGTTCAGTGTCCGACCATATCAGCTGTCCAAACGAGTAGTCCTTAGTGGCATTGGCTGCCTTTCGCCTTCAACACGACCTTGAAAGACTTCTTTTCGTTGATCTTCTTGAACTTCAGGTAGGCTGGCTTGACAAGAACCGAAACTCCTTTCGGTTCCAATATCAATGCCCTGTAGGTCCCTGGCAAGCCAACATTCTTCACAGTTCGAGTCACCGTGATTGATCTTGAGAGCTTAGGAACCGTGATTGAAGGATAGTTGAAGTCTAGGAGACTAATGCGTTTCGAACAATTATAGGCACTGTCAGAGAACGCCGAGATCTGTGTTGCATTGTAGCCTAGAGAACACAAGAAGTTGAGATAATCTTTGATACCCAGATCATAGACCAGGCCAGGATCCATAGCACGGGTGGGTTGGATGTGTCCAGCTCCGTAATTGAAAGGAGTTGCCTTGTAGTAGGAGGCATTGATGATTGATTCCTTCGCATTGTCTTGCATTGTTGCTGCAAGCAAACAGACCGGGGGCAAAGATCTATCAATACATTACGCATCTTGGAAACACATCAATATTATTTACTAGTTCGGTTCACATTGTTTTCAGTGGAGATTGCAAGAGAGGCAGGTTTGTCATTTTCACTCCCCTAAGGCTCAGTGTGCCCATCAGACATAACAGTTGAGCTCATAATGTAGTGGAAGTATATCATTCACTAATACTCACCACTTGTCATGATTGCCGATCGAATTGCAGCAGGACTCCATTCTGGATGTAGAGTTTTGAGAAGACCAGCAACACCAGAAACATGAGGACATGACATTGAGGTGCCCGACACAACATTAAAAGGAACTCGGCGTTTATCGAAATCCTCATTTGTCGGCCCCGCTGCTTCAGTGTAGGCAGCTATGACACTGACTCCAGGTGCAGTAATATCCGGCTGGTCATAATCATTTCAGCGACTCAGCTAGCTATCATTACAAAAGCAGCGTGACTAAATGGGCGATAAAACTTCAAAGTACCTTTAGAATCTCAGGTGTGATGGTGTTCGGCCCCATCGAGGAAAAAGCTGCCATGAATGGAGACGGCTTCACACCCAAATTTGTCTCTACTCGTGTGATCTGAGCAGTGGGAAACCTGGCGCAATGAAATGTTGCACAAACACATCAAATCATGCGGACACAATTTATGCTCGCCTCATGAGCTGGACCAAGAATAACATTGTGTTGCAACGGAATCTGTCATTAGGGACAAACGGGAGCCTGTGTGCACTTACTTAGTTGAGTTGATGTAACTGAAGATGGCAACCCCGTCGGAGTAGTTGATGTGAGACGCAGGAAGGACATGTGGGTCCGGGATGATTTCGTTTCCCGAGACCAAATTGTTGGCAAGGACCATCCCGACCGCACCGGCCAGGAAGGCCTGCTCTCCCTTGTCAACCCTCGCGTTATCTCCCCGAAGGCAAACCAGGATGTTCCCCTTCACCTTTATCGGATCAAGCGTTCCCTTCTTGCAGAGTAGCCTGTCTTATGCAACCATAAAAGAATCACAGTTAGCAAGAGAGCATTTATCGAGCTAACCCAAAGAGGTAAATCAACGGGTTCAGCTGCAAACAGTAATTGCAAGATATCAACAGCGCGGAAATGGTCGTGATCCTTACGCTTCATCGACTGACACATGGGACAATCTAGCATCCGCTGCACTGATCAGCTTGTAGAACTTGCCTCGAGGCAAGTATTTCGATGACAAGCTCGCACCCTTTGGGGGCAAAAAGAGAAAGCAAAAGGAGACATTTTTACAGAATTAGCAGTTTACCGAAATCAGGATTTGCATTTAACACTGATTCACACAATCAAAATCCCAAAGCGATACCACAAACTGTAAAACATTGAACCGCCAATTGAGCATTCGTATAGTTTTTCAAATTGGTGATGCGTGTCAAACCCTAAGAACAGCTTCACCAATTTGAGCGAGAGAGTCTGACCTTGAATCGCTTCTGATTGCCAATCACCACGTAGTTGGAGAATTCCCGGTCCATGGTGCTTGCCGCCACCGTGATCAGCCAAGGCGAGATGTTCGAGACCGTGCCGTCGCTGGGCCCGGAATTCCCCGCCGAGCAAATCACGACTATGCCATTCTTCACGGCGTGGAAGGACCCGATCGCGATGCTGTCGTTGAACAGCGGGGTGGGGTCGCCGCCGAGGGAGACGGAGAGGACGTCGACGCCGTCGTGTATGGCGGCGTCGAAGCCGGCCAGGATGTCCGCGTCGAAGCACTCGTTGCCGGCGATCGGCGGCCAGCAGACCTTGTAGGCGGCGACCCGGGCCCTCGGGGAGCCGCCCTTGGCGGTGCCGCGGCCGTAGCCGAAGACGCTGGCGCCGGCGACGAAGTTGCCGCCGGCGGTGGAGAGGGTGTGGGACCCGTGGCCCTCTTTGTCGCGGGGGGTGTCGAAGGAGACATTGAGGGGCCCCACCACGGCGGCGTAGCCATCGCTGAAGTATCTGGCGCCGATGAGTTTCCTGCGGATCGATGTTCATTGGCGGGAGTTACTTTTGTATTTTCTTTTTTAAAAATCTATTTCCAATTTTTCTTTCTAAATATTTAATGAAAGAAAAGGAAATGTTTACAAATAAAAGAAAAGAAAATATAAAAAAAAAAGGGTTGCCAAATGAATGTGTGTGAGGAGATTTAGGATAAAAGGAAATTGTTTATTTACAAATTCTGATTTTCTCTTTTTGAAGAAAAATGATGAAAAGTTAAAACGTCAAGAATGATCCCTACTCTCTATGTACAAATTTCGGTATCGGGTGTTGGAGTCCAAATGGTATTGTCTTGATTACATTTTCAGGCACCAAACTAGATAGACAATTTCATTAGAATTAGATCACTCACACCGTGTCATAAAAAATAATTTCATTAGCTTCATTTATTTCGTAGAAAATAAATAATTTAAAAAATATTTCTTAAAAATGATCGTTTAAAAAATGAATCGATGAAAATATTTTAATCATTCGTGAAAATGTTTAAATATAAATTGTTATCAATAAAAAAATATTTTTCATTAGTTTATTATTTTAAGATATGTAATTGATAATTTTTTGAAAAATATTTTTTACTTATTTATTTTTTATGAAAATAAATCAAATAATAATTGAGAAAAAGTACGTGGTGCAGACTAGAAGTCTTCCTATTTCACCGAACAATATTGTCCACTAGGGTTATGGAGAGTACTTGAAGCTAGCTTTGAATGTGAATCACACGTGTGGGCCGCCAAAAAGATTAGTCAACGGAAACAAAAGTCAACAATTATGGGTTTTTGTTATCTTTTACCTAACTTGATTATTCCAGACGAAAACAGAAGTCGGAAAAGAAGAAAGCGAAGATTGTTCGGACCCTAGTGACTGGTCAAAGCCAATTAGCGGAGCGAACTGCGATTTGTCCGTTTTGAAGGAAGACAAAATGTTGGAGCAACAACCACGGTGACAATGGAGATAGTTTGTTTTCTTTCTGAAAGTCAGCCAATTCTTGAGAAAAATGATGGAGGGAGAAAAGGAAAAGGTTCCATATGTCAAATCGATTTAAAAGAAAAACGGGCATGTTTAATTGACTAACATTTATTCCTTATGTTAACTTGCTATATAGCTATATACACATCTAACACATTTATATGGATTGGGATCCTCTTAAATTAGGAGGTAATTCGAAGATAAGAAATAAATTCATCATTTTTGAGAAATTTACATGATAGTCATACATCTGAAGAAAAACTTGATTGCTTGGAGAAAGGGTGAGTGGTCGTGCCACCCTTACTTGAGCCCGACAAGGTCGAGTTTAGGCTTGGCCAAGTTTGGACTTAGTAACACCGGATATGGCATCACGAACCCTGACCCAACTCCATGGCTAGGCTGAATGGAGGGGGCGAAGCAAGACCGAGAGAGGGATTAAGGTTGGAGGCTTGTGGAGTGGCCACGTGACAAGGGTGGTGGAAGGGGATGGTCAAGCGACATTGTGCTAGAAAGTCGCAATTGACAATTGACAAGTCGATATAACTTTAAATGAAGTTATACTTTTTCCATTATAGATATTATTAGAAAAAGTGCAAAAAGATAATAAAAGATGGCATAATTTTTTGTTGGTTAGGGAGACGGATTGAAATGGAAGATATACTAAAATCTAAGACATTATGTAATTATATATAAATTTATTTGTGAATAGTGTTGAAGGATCAATTTAACTTTATCATGGAAAGTTGATAGTTTAGATCGAACATTCATCAATAGTTCAAGAGTCACATCAAACACATTAAAAATTCAAAAATGACATTTCATATGAGGCCAAAGTTAAGAAATGACTAAGGTCTTGTTTCTAGAATAGAGTTTATAACCAAGGCCTAATTGGAATTAGAATAGTTTCATTACATGGTCCGACTCTATTAGACCTAGAAAGAGAAGGAAAAATAATTGTGTGACAATTTTTGATCAACTTTGAAAATAACAAGCTAAATCATAAAAAAATAATAAGTTATTGTGAGACTATTTTTTCAAGAATTTATGGCATGCCAACAAAAAAAGCCTTCGGATGCTTCCACAATCCACGGTACCAAAAGATAATAATTGGAAAGTAAGTAAAATATCATCTCGAAAGGGTAGTGGGTGGGGAAAAGTCAGCGTTTTGAAAACGGCAACTTCTCCATTTCTGTCTTTTTCCTTTTGGGGTTTGAGCGAGTGAATTATATAGGATAAGAAAGTGGGAGAGTGGGAGCAAAGCAAAAGAAGAAGAACCTGTTGCAGCGAAAGCGAGGATCCTTGTCGTTTTGGCAGATTCCTTTCCACTTTGGAGGTATCGGTCCATACCCATGGTCGCTAAAGCTCTTGGATTCCGGCCACGCCCCTGCATGCGCCAAACACTCCCCCAATCGATTACGCCTTCCCCATTTTCGCACCGAAGCTTGTTTTTGTCCTTGACGTTTTAATCATGAGGGTGTGCTTCACCTACTCCCGAAAGGAGGTTCTGTATGGGGGGCAGCTTATGCGGGGATTGTTCTCTGTGTATTTTGAGGGTTTTGGCCCACCAATGTGTGCTCTTTGCAAATACCAAATTCAAACTCCTGAAGTGAACACGGCACTTACGCATGACAGGATGATCGTTATCCCTTTCCTTTGGCCCGCAGGATCAACTATGCTAATGCTGTAATTTTCATTGGAATGAGAGGGAGAGAAAGAGAGAGAGAGACCTAGCTTCTGAGAGTATCCGTTGCAGTTATGATTTATTAGCCAAACTCTTTCCAAACTATACTAGACAATCTTGCAGCATAAGGATGGGAATCCCCTATGATTGGGGGGATAACTGGCTACTTCAGATATCGAAATGGCCCTAGATTCAAAGAATCTTTGCCGAAAAAGCTATACCTAAAGCTAAAATATAGATATATATGCACCCCACCTTGCCCCCATGCGCCGAGCAAATTCCACTAGCTTCGGCAGCCATAATAATTATCATCCTTTCGCTGCCTATCACTCAGTCTCTCTCCATCTCTCTATGATCGAAAGTAGAGGGAGCACCCGTGATAGCCGAGACCACTAAGATGTCAATTTAGGCTCTATGTCCATCCCTAGCATGGCATCACGTAAGGAGTTTTAGGGTCATGGTTCACCAGACGTACAAAAATGTATTCGACTTGACTTTTACTCTCCATCCCTCTATAATCGAAAGTAGAGGGAGCACGCGTGATGGCCGAGACCACCAAGATGTCAACTTACGCTCTATCTCATCCTTAGCATATCATTGCATTAGGAGTTTCAAGCATATGACTCACCAGACACACAAAGATGTGTTTGAATTGACTTTTACTTTTCATCCCTCTATGATCAAAAGTAGAGAGAGCACGCGTGATGGCTGAGACCACTAAGATGTCAACTTAGGCTCTATCTCCATCCCTAGCATAGCACCACATTAGGAGTTTTAGACATATAGTTCACCAGATGAACAAAGACGTATTCGAATTGATTTTTACTCTTTACTATAAAAAAGAAGAAGTCATCTTTACATGTGGCTTTTGTAATTTGACTTTCATTAAACGTTGAATATCGAAGGTTCTTCTGAAAGTACATTGGAATTGTGACATGAAGAGCTAATATTTATAATTTCTTTCCATATCTTTCTCGAACAGTAAATTACTTCCGTTCGCTTTAAATCTTTGACTGAAAGCAGAAGATACTCATTTTTCCAAATTAAAACAACCGATCTAACAAAATGCTGACTGATATTCTTTTATCTCCTTCCAAATTAGACTAGTCTTAAGATACTATGCTTCCTTCTAGTACCTTTGACTAACAATTTTTCGATGTAATAAAATTTTCCACATGGATCGAGGAAAATCTTTGATCTCTTTACATGCACACATGTCCATCATTAAAGGCAGAATCTTATTATATCTACTAGTTTACTGAGGATCAGGCACATTGGAGTGTGCTTAACTCGCTACCTGTTTCTTTAATATCTACCCTCTTATATTATACCCCAATCTGTATTGCGTGCATGGGACCATGAGTCGACGACACAAAGCCGATAGCTTTTGAAAATCATTAGATGGGTATCGATATTTACAGCTATGATACAGATTGAGACACGATTAGATAGAAGAGAACATGCACAGGCGAGAGCAAGAACCGAACATGGAGCAAACGAAAGTCGGAGATCTTGAAACATTCGCATTTCTTTATGGTAGATAAACGACATGACAGCCTTGCTCTGGTTGTAATGCAAGTCAACGTTTGTGGGTTTGTTTTGGGGACGCTTATGTTATTTTTTGTCAAGAAAATACAATGCTAAATTAGATAGATGAATAAATAAAAAAATGGGTCGAAGTCGCTTGCCTGTGTCCAGGTTCCCAATGATGGTGTCTTCACCGAATCGAGCCTTCTTCCAAAATGAATCGGAAGAATTCACGCCGTTCTGCTCGAGGCCTAGAAACTCCCACGATCTTGTTGTGTGTAGTTTCTTGCCCTGGTTCGGAAAAACCGACACCACTCTTGGGTGCTCTGCCAAAGATTAGAAAACCGACAACTAGCATTAAAGATGAAAAAAAAAAAGTGCCTCCTTGGCGGAAAAATGAAATTCAAGCAATTAAAATTGATTTATTTAGTGATGTGACAGATTAATATTAAATTTTCAATCAAATATTATTGATAGACGTGACATACACGTCGTCGCGTCTGTCTACTACCGCAGTATTCTTCCTTAAAGTCTGGTAGATTTGTAGAGACATTGCTCTTTTGTTACTTATTTGGAGGTTTGCGCTACGAAAGTGCATAGAATGGCGACAAGCATTGTGGTGACCAAGGGTTGTGCGAGCTGTCATCGACAAGTGCAAGTTGCGCTCCAAGTTTATGACAGAAGCAGAACAAAAAGGACTGTCGTTTTCGGTGTTCGAACTTAAAACGAAGGGAGGAAAAAGGGTTGGGGCTTACGGGCGATTTGGGCAGCTACTTCATCATCGAGAGTCGCGGCGAAGCCGTTGATGTGCCTCGTGTACGAATAGAAGATGGCCTCCTCGGCATCGTCTCGGCTACACAAACATATTAATCAATGCATACTAGAATGAGAAGAAAAAGAACAAGTGGTGGCGGTGAACTTCATCTGCGTTGAAATGCGATACCTTCCCAGGAAAGAGCCGAGAAACTCATGGTGAGACTCCGTCGCTCGACTCAGATCAGCCAATGAAGCATCCGGGCCATGCGAGTGTGATCCCAAGTAAACCACGTAGGACTTCGATCCGACACACACCCAGACAAGCAACACAAAAAGGAATGATTCGTGATGATGACGATGATATCAGCTAGTAAGAAACTATTCTCTCCACACCAAGACAAGAATGGAGAGATTCCATTGCTAACGGAACGGCGCGAGGGCTTAGGCTTCGAATGCTCACCTTTTTCGCTGCATGAGTGGGCGTCTGGTGCTGCGTTAACGAGAGAAGAAAGAGCACGAGAAGGTGAACGGATAGGCCCATGGCAACTTCCCTTTGGAGGGCGCTCGCATCACCCCCTTGCAGGAACAGTAGAAAAGAAGCAAAGATTGGCGCGTCCTCTTTATAATGTTCGGGAAAGAGGAAGGAGAGAGACAGAGACAGAGTCCCACTTCTGAAGCCCAGCCACACAAAGGGTTTCGATCCTCTCAAGTGGAACCGATAAAGAGGCTGAGGACACAATGGTCAAAAGGACCCTAATAAACTTCCTTAGACAAGCCTCCATCTTGGGAGTTGGGATTCTTAATTTCCTCGTATACCATGAGAGGAAAACATCGTATAACAAGAACAAGTCATATGACCGACCAGTACCCATAGAGATGTGTAAACGCATGGAGAGAAGCAAGATGATATTCATAAAACACAGATACTAATGATGACTGATCGGTTACACTTCGGCATCATCTACTGATAGTGTATTCATCTCATAAAATACTTTGCTCAACTTCATGACCTGTTCTCGAGACGCCCAATCTTTGTATTTCCTATAAAATACCAAATGACCAGGTTTCTTGTCCGTTTTAGGAACTTCGGCAGTGAGGATATGGAGTTGCGGTCCCCAGGACCCTCCTTCTTCTTACAAGATCAGCTGTACAGCTATTTTTATTCATTGGAGTACAGACGAAACTATCCAACTGCGTGGATATTCTTTCTTATTGGGTTAATGGAAAAAACTTAAATTATAATTTGATTTGATCAAGCTGGTGGCGATGCAAAAGCAACTGGGGGAAGTGGGGACTGGGGAATCTTCTCATTTGACCTTTCTAGTTCATTAAAGTCCCAGATGACCCATACCGGCACCAAAGTTGAAATATTCTAAAGGGACAGAAAAAAAAATAAAGAAGAAGAAGAAGGCCTGGGGTACATTTCCTGGCTATCAATGTCATTTTTGCCCTCTCTGAATGTAAGTTTTCCAGGGTAGTATGCAATTCATGGATGGTATGTAGCAAAAAGAAGTGTCGTAAAAGCCCCGAGTTGCTCTAAAACACAGGTTTTCAACAAGCTTTATATTCGCTAGTCGTGAGATGGACTGTACGAACTTGTTCATGCTCCCTCTTTTATCTAATAATTGACATATTTTCTCCAAATAGGCACCTTTTTAGCAGAACCCTTAGCAAAGAAGATGCTGAAAGCGATGATAAGAAAGAAGAGAAAATATTGGGTAGGTTAAATAGTTAATGTCGATAGTGCAGCTCATCATTCAAAATCGGACACGTGGCGTCCATGCCGATAGTGGGCCCACACGGGGTTGAACTCCTCTCTCCTCTGTCTCTCGTACCTGCTTTGTCCTATCTCTCCTGTCTCTCTCCTTTGTAGAGGAGAGAGAGAGCAGCTTGACTCTGCTCTAGGCGCCTGGGGGGGAACACGACGATGGAGGCAGAGGCGGCGTCGGCGTCGGCATCAGTAACGGAGACGGAGCCAAAGGCGTTCAGGACGGCGAGGCCCATGCGCCGCCTGAGCGCGAAGGACGAGGGCATTGACGATGTCGGAGCCGGTGGAGATCTCAAGGATGACGGGTCTCATGGCGGAGGAGGAGTAAGAGTCGGAGGAGTCTTTGGCGTTGGCAACGACGACGGGTGGTTTGGGACCCAGACGCCGACGCCGCCTCTACCTCCATCATCGTGTTCCCCCCCCCCAGGCGCCTAGAGCAAAGTCAAGTTGCTCTCTCTCTCCTCTACAAAGGAGAGAGAGGACAACAGGTACGGAGACAGAGGAGAGAGGAGTTCGGCCCCATGTGGGCCCACCGCCAATGTGGACGTCACGTGTCCGATTTTGAATGGTGAGCTGCACTATCTACGTGAACCATTTAACCTACCCAATATTTTCTCCCGAAAGAAAGTAGCGTATGAGAAATGGTACAAAAGTGGGGTCCCCTATTAGTGATTGGTTTGGATAGACGGAACGTCGTGATGAGCGGGAACCTCTAGAGATCTTGTGAGGACATCCTAGTGTTGACTTTGAAAGTTCTGATGGAAGGAGGGACGATCGACTAAAAGTGCTCTCTTAATCCCAGCCCGATCCAGAAAGAACTTCGATTGCAGAAATGGGCTTCAACACGTGCTATTGTGACTACTTTCGTCCAATGGAGCCCAAGTCACCTACCATTTTTTTTTTTCTATTAGTGCAATCTTTTTAAAGGTCTTTCGCCAACTCCCGTTGCCAATGCATTGAATTGATGATGCGACTTTGTCATTACGGGCCAAATTCGAAGAAAGTGCGGCGTTGCATCAGCATGTGTCAACATGAACTTTCGAGGGCACTAATTTTCAACGGACTACAGAAAAATTTGCAAATGTAGAGAATCACAATATAGTGTGGAATTACAGAGATATCATATAATTAAAGCTCAGGATACCAAAAGAAACGCAATTTGACACTTTAGAATGTCTCGTTCGTCAAGTGAATGTGGATTATGTGGTTAATGACGGCTTATTGTTTGACACGTCATCTAGTAAACACGTTTAATTTATCAGTGTTAGTATTTCTAGCATTCTTCTCTTTTGTTTAGCTGATAAATTCAGTTTATTTTTTCTCATTAGGCTGTTGGTTTTTTAATCGTTGTGTTCTCCGATATTCTAATCGCGAGTTAAATTTGACCCACGGGCATAGTGTAATTTTCACTTTCAATTTGCAACATCAATTTTGATAAATTTCATTGACCAATCTAAACACCCTCACCATCTTCCAAAGGCTTAAACGTAAGGCAAAAAGAAAATGGTAATCAGGAAACCATTCCAAAAATATCACATGGTGTAGCAAGACAGACAGAGCATTACATGATGGTGCAACCAGTCGGTTGGGGTTCCATGACAACGTACGACGGATACGACAAGAAAACTGGCAGCTCCGGCAGCTCCGGCGGCTTGGGCTTCTTTTCTTCTTGTTTCTTCTCCTCTTTGACTTCACTCACCGTCTCCAAATTCGCGTAACCCACCTTCTTGCGAAGCTTCTTGGTGAGCTCGACCGCATCGACTCCGTCCCCCGTCACTTCGATCACATCTCGGTCCGCTCCTTTTAGACTCAGCGACTGGAACCCTGCACGCATCGATCGAGCAAAGAAACCACAGAACAGTTAACCCATTCTCATCAAAAACATGTTTCAATACACTATCATGGTCCAATTGATTTTCATGAGAATTTCTTTTCCAATATCTCTCGTGGACAGCCCTGAAAATAAACTGGTTATTTTGTTAAATAAATGTGAAAGTAGAAGAGAGTATTATAATTTATATTGCAAGTATTACCAGGGACAGCCGTCGCAATTTCAAGAGCCTTCTGGCGATTATCTTGCCTTCTAAAATTTGGGAAAAATGAGAACTTCCGATTCTTGCCGTTCATGGACACCTTGACCACCACCTTTTTCTGCGATCATAATGATATTAACAGTAATAATTATAATAATATATGTCTATGTATACATTTAAAATTTTCTTGTAAAAATAATTATGTTTATTGTTTTGTTATTCTATGTTACGTACCTTAGTCATAGTCTTGTTTTGCTGATGATGCTGCAGGTAATTACTCCGAATTTTGAGAACGAGAGATGGACTGAGCTGAGTTAGGGAATGATGCTTGAATCGCGATGGCCATTTTGGACGGTGTCTTTCATATTTATAGCCATTTTCTCTGGAGAAGATGAGTCGTATCGAGTCTTGACTGGAGTATCCTACGAGGGAAAAGGGAAATTTTCCCGGCAAATTCATCGTAAAGGGCAAAAAAGGTAAAAAAAGGTTGGAAAGAAACATGTTGGCTTTTCCTGGGAAATCTATGGTGCTCAATCATCAAAGAATCATGTAGAGACACGATAGATGCAACATGACCCAGCTTACCGTTTTGACCCGCATGGTATGCGTTCCACACTGGGGACAAATTTTCAAATTCATCAATGGTAAGAGGAAAATTAGATTTGAAAAAAATGGTTGCCTCAGGGCACCAAGAGGATTCGAACCGTCGCCTCTTCAGGATGCGAGCAGCCGGTACTTTCAGGCAAATTCCACAAACTAAACGTATGTATTATCTGAAAACTATTGATTTTCATGCAGCTGGTGGGCGAATTAATACTCTGACCCCGAAGCAGCCCTCCTCTTTGTATACCACTACAAAGTAGTAGATGATGCCGAGGCAAAGCTTCATGCAAGACATATCAATATGTATCGAACTTTATGTTAGCTTGCGTATATTTAGATGCCTATGAGACAGTATCTTTTCCATCCTCAAAAGCTGATACCTTTGTCATGATAAATTGAAAACTGCCTATCATTCACTGAATAAACAGGATCCCGATATCATGATGTGCAAGTGTGCGGTCCGCGTGAATATACGTGTGACTTATCCATGAGATTGATTAAAGGTCGTTCATGTTTTTTCAAGCCCACCTCTCTCTCTCTCTCTAGGATGTGCATCACGTGTGGTGATGCTTGTGGTGGCGTAAAAAATGTGCCAAGCTAGACATTGACTAGATGAATAGAACAAACTCCCAAGACCAAGACAAATGAAATTTCAACCTTCGAGAAACCTACGACCAATCAGTTGACAGTTAACTGCTCTACCACTGAGCAGCCAAGAACAAAGAGTATGGGGAGAGGGACTTTTCCTTCAGGTCTCGACGAAACAGAACGTGAAGAAAGTCCAAATGGAAAATTGATGGATTTGATCGATCTTGGATAGTGTATGTTTCCGAGTGAATGAAACCGTAGCGAAGACACAAGTTTGGTTTTTAAGATAAAGTTTGGATTTATTTTGCGGTCATAGGATATAAAATGCACAAAATAGGGCAAGGCTACAAACTCACCCCATATACAAACCCTAGCTGCTCAATCATCAAAGAAACATCTAGAGACTCGATAGAAAGATGTGGTATAACCGACTTGTCAATATGGAACGCATGATATGCATTTCATGTTGGGGACAAATTTTTGGATTCGTCAAAAGGAAAAGGAAAATGAATTTTTTTATATAAAAAAAAATGGTACACTCGAGGTACTGAGAGAATTCAAATCGTCGCCTCCTCCATAACGAGAGCAGCTTGTACTTTCAGGCTGATTCTTCAAACTAAAAGTACATATCACCTTAAGAATTGATTTTTCATGGAGATGGTGGGTGAATTAATACTCGACGGAAAAGTACTAAAAAAATTATAAACTTATTATATTAATGTTAATTCAGTCTTCAACATTTTAATTGGACTGATTTAATCTTAAACATTTTCATATTAATATCAATTAAGTCTATCCGACCACTTTAAGCAAAAAATTGTTAACATAAATGATGGTCCTCTTACATGGCATGATTAGCTCTGATGTGGATATTTTGTGTTTTATTTTTAAATATTTGTTGAATTTTTTATTAATATTTCTGATCTTTTTCTTTTTCTTTTTTTCTTTTTTTCTTTTTTTCTTTTTTTTTTTTTCCTTTCTTTTTTTTTCCTTTTTTCCTTATTTCCCTTTGCGTCGCCAACTTCCATGATGGCCGGCGGAGGTCACCTTGGTTGTTGCTGTTGTTGTCATAGCGGTCTCCTTCATGTCCAGCTTGTTTAGTGTTCTCTTTTGAGGTTCAAATAAAGAAACCCTAACGTGGAGCTTTAATCTTCAAGATTCAAAGGACCAAACCCTCACTTAGTCCTTGCCAGCCTCTAGCAATGGCAAGGGGCCTCGCCCAAGCGAGGGTTCCCTCGTCGGATATGGGGAGGAGTGGCCTTGCCTAGCCATTGTCAAAGGCTAGCGAGGGTTGGCCTCGCCGATGGCCAATGACCTCTACCGGTCATCTCGGAAGTTGGTGACTCAGAGGGATATAAGGGGGAAAAAAAAGAAATGAAAGGGGAAAAAAGGAAGGAAAGAAAAGAAGGAAAAGAGAAGAAAAAAAAGATTAATAATATATTCAAAAAATATTTAAAAATTAAACAAAAATGTCAACGTCAGCACTAGCCGTGCCACGTAGGACGTCTAGTGTCCGTCAGCAATTTTAGACATAAATTCACTAGATAGATTAAATTGATATGCATTTTAGAAAGTTTAGAACTAAATTAATAGTAATATAATAGGTTTATGATTTTTTTTCATACTTTTCCCAATGCTCGACTCATGGTGTACTCAAAGTAGCTGTTGACACCTGAATTTTGGCAATTTGTTTAAGTGTTTATTAATTGCATTAAAAAATTAGGGATTAATTTCTAACCCCTTAACAAAAAATATTTTTCATTAAAATCGCATCGCATATAGACATTAGGATCATTTGCATCACTAGTTTTGAAATTTATCAAAATAAAAAAAAAATTAATTAAAAAAATTAATTAATTAAAAAAAAAAAAGTGGGTCCGGGCCAGGGCTAGGCCTGCCCGGCCCCCTTTGTCTTCTTCTTTCCCTTCCCCGCGCGGGCCTGGCCCGCTTTTCCTTTTCTCTTCTTTCGCAGCCCGACCCGTTTGGTTTTCTCTCCTTCCTCCCTTCTCCTTCTCGTGCGACAACAGCCACCTGCAGAAGGGAAATAAAAAAAAATGGAAAGCAAGCAGCAGCAGAGGTCAGCAGGAAGCAAAGCAGGAGAAGGTCACACGGCAGGGGTTAGGTCGGCGAAGTCAGATGGCAGAGGGAGGTCAGACGGCAGCAGCGTATTGCCGAGGATAAGGGTTGGTTTCGGAGACTGACAAGGCAAAGAAGACACGCCTGCTGTGAAGAAAAAGGGAGACCGACGGAGAGAGTTTTGAGGTTGGAGAGAGAGGACGGACAGAAAGAAACTGGAGAGAGAAGAGAGCGAGACCGTCGGCAGCCGCACCTGACTCGCGGCCGACGACTCATTGCTGTGCCTCCGCTCCTGCGCCTGCAGCCGCCCGGCAGAAAAAGAAACCAGAACTCGAGCGGGCACGAGGAGAGCATCCGAGAAGGAAGGAACCCGAGAGAAAGGAGGACTGAGAACCGGAGGAAGAAAAACCTCGAGGAGCAGCTTGCTGTTGTCGGAAGCCCGTCCGCCGCCGTCGTCCGCCACAGCCCGTCCCCGAACGAGGTAGGTCTCCCCGAACCTCGGTCGTTCTACTTTTCTGCAGAATACCGGGCCGGAGCTCGCGGCCGACTGGCTCGCGCAAGCTCCGGCCCTCGTCACCCTTGCATTTTCCTCCCATGCTCCTTTTATTTCTTGTCCGAAGATCCCTAGATCAGGTTCGAGGTCCGGTTGAGCCGGAAACCTTAGGATTCGATAGCGCACCCCAACTGTTCGACAAAATGCCTCAGAGAGATCCGAAAATTCAGTCCGCGTTTTAACTTGGGACCGATCCGTGTTTGCGTCCATGGTTGCCGAATCATGCTTGCTGTTTGTATGGTTATCGTTTTTTTGGCGTGGTTTTCGCAAAATAGTCATGCGTCGTCGGAAGAGTGAGGTCTCCGTTGTTCCGGTGAGAATGGATTAGTGATCGCCGGAAAATGCTTTAGCCTTCGCCGGACTGAGGTGGCCAGTCGCTCTCCGAGCAGGTCGGAGTGGGCAACCAGCGGACGGGGCTGGAAGGTGCGCCGGTTGCTCCGGCCGGCGTTGTCGTTCGGGTGTATTTCGGAGAAAAAAAGAAGAAGAAAAAAAAAAAGCAGAAGAGAAGATGGAGGGGGGGTCGGGCGTGCATGGGAAAGCATGCAGGTGTGAAGCAGAAGGGGAACAGGAGGAAGAAGACCAGAAATTAAAAAAAAAAGATTAAAGAAAAGCGAAAAAGGCCAAAAAAATAAAATAAGGGGGCAAGGAGATGGGCTTCGCCGCGGGCCCGCTTCCGTTGGGCTGAATTTGTCGCGGGCCGGGTTTTGGTCCGGGTCAGTTTAGTAGGGCCGGGTCTCATGACCCGGTCCGAATTATCTTTTTTTAAATATAAAAAATCCAAAAAAAATCAAAAATTCAGAAAATCATAAAAAACATAAAAAAAAATCATAAAAAAAATCATAAATTTTTTTTCGGAATTTCAGAAAATTCATGGAAAATTCAGAAACCTAAAAAGTTATGAAAATTTTCGAAAAAAAAAATTTTTTTCTTATTATTTATTTATTAAAAATCAAAAAAATATTAAAATATTGAAAATTCCAAAAAAATTTCAAAAAAATCCCAAAAACCCCAAGTTGATTTAGAGCTTCATAAAAAGCTCTAAAATAATTCTTGGATCAATTTTCTCTTAAAAAGTGTTGGAAAATCATTGGCTGATTGTCTTAAAATCGAAGCAAGCTGCACTTACGCTTCACCTTAGGGTTTAAATTATCTTCGGATACAATTGCCCTTGAATGCACGCTTATGATGCGATGATTATGGTTTCCTCCTTAGTTTAATTAGGATTGTCATTTATTTATCTCCTAATGCTATGTGTTTATTTTTTCCTGCAATTTATTTAATGCTTTCTTGAATTGCTGATTGTCATATTTTGATGATTGCGCACCCGCATGATCACCTCACATGTTAGTGGTTAATTCTAAAATCAATCCGAACTGCGACAAAAGTCTTTTGAAATGAACAAGATTAGGTACCGAAAGGGCACTAATTGGTTAATTAGTGTAATCAAGTCCCCGACCCTAGAATCTCTTTGCGTGAAAGTGAGGCACACTCCCATGCCTCGCTTGGTTTCTAGCCGACCCCAATAGGCTAGTGGCGACTCCTCATTTGAAGATTTTCATGAACACCCAACGTCACGCGGGGTATGGGCTTGGGAGAGCCCATGTCTAATGAGGGTCTTGGACCCGCCATTTGGACAATACCTCTAAACCTATTTATTCAGACATTCCATTTCCCCCATCCGGGACGGAAAAATAGGTCGCGACAGTAGCCCCTTCTTTGTATGATGCATTTACGTAGTAGATAATGTGGAGGCAAAGCTTTGTGCAAGATATATTACCAGCCTGCCTATCCCCAATAATTAATTCTAACCGACACGTCGTATAAAAGGATATAGGTAACTCTATGTACCACACACATTACACCAAGCAAGCAATGGGATCTTCTATACATTAGTACTTTCTATTTACTCTATTGAATTTTGCCAACACCACATCCAAATATCCAATAGATGTGAATTGAAAGAGTTAGTTACTTTCTTGAAGAAAAAATTTTCAATATATATCTAAAATCAAACTCTATATGATTATGTATAATTTTAGATGCGTATTGAGACGGTATCCTCTTCATCCTCCAAAGATGATATCTTATTCATGACAAATTGGAAAGTGCCGATTGTTCACTGAATGGATAAGATTCCAATTCTATCATGCAGTTCATCCTCCAAAGATGATATCTTATTCATGACAAATTGGAAAGTGCCGATTGTTCACTGAATGGATAAGATTCCAATTCTATCATGCAGGAGTGTGTGGTTCGTGTGTATATATGGGCATGTTATCGATGCGATCAATTAAAGGTCATTCATGCAGTTCATCCTCCAAAGATGATATCTTATTCATGACAAATTGGAAAGTGCCGATTGTTTACTGAATGGATAAGATGCCAATTCTATCATGCAGGAGTGTGTGGTTTGTGTGTATATATGGGCATGTTATCGATGCGATCAATTAAAGGTCATTCATGTTTTTCAAACCTCTCTCTCTCTCTCTCTCTCTCTCTCTCTCTCTCTCTCTCTCTCTCTCTCTCTCTCTCTCTCTCTCTCTCTCTCTCTCTCTCTCTCTCTCTCTCTCTCTCTCTCTCTCTCTCTCTCTCTCTCTCTATGTGGCACGTGTGGTGATGCTTGTAGTGATGTTACAAATTCTCTCTCCTCTATGTGGCACGTGTGGTGATGCTTGTAGTGATGTTACAAATTCTCTCTCTCTCTCTCTCTCTCTCTCTCTCTCTCTATGTGGCACGTGTGGTGATGCTTGTAATGTTACAAATTCTCTCTCTCTCTCTCTCTCTCTCTCTCTCTCTCTCTCTCTCTCTCTCTCTCTCTCTCTCTCTCTCTCTCTCTCTCTCTCTCTCTCTCTCTATGTGGCACGTGTGGTGATGCTTGTAGTGATGTTACAAATGGTCTAAGCAAGATATTGACATGATGAGTGGAGCAAACTCCCAAGACCAAGACCTGTAACTCGCAACTCATGGCAGGTTAGAAATTCATTAGCTTAGCAAGTCACAGTTACATATTCCTTACTAGCCTCCCTTCCTTCTCAGGCTATTTCCAACTTACGAGGGTCGCCTATGGTAATCCTTCAATGAGGCGTCTTACTAGGTTTGCATTCTTTACATTAACGTATTGGTGCTCAAACGCCTCACATCCCTTGTTGGCTAATTGATATTTTTTCTTCCCCACCAACTAGATAATATGGAATGTGACATTGCAGGACCTTCCATCTTAGGACGGATCTCTCGCCTATTTATTCTCCATTGAGTCTTTTAAGAATATGCTCGGGCCTGAATCTAAACAAAATATTTACATAATGAATAGAACAAACTCCCAAGACCAAGACCGGGACCCGTCACTTCCAAGTTTCTAGCCAAGAGCAGAGCGTAGGGAGAGGGGCGTTTCCTTCAGGTCTCGACAAAACAGAACGCGAAGTCAGTCCAAAATGGAAATTGATAGATTTAATCGAGAGCTTAGAATGTGAATGTGTCGGAGTGAACGAGACCGTAGCGAAGATTTTCCTCTTTCACTTCGATTATTGGTCAACCCCATGGGAAATCAAGAAAAATAGTCGCTTTTAGGTAAAGCGAGACCTAGAGAATTTCATGGCTCTAACTGAAAAGAGTTAGCAAATGTTGGGGGGTACTCCTGATTCCTAGAGTAAGATTTTCTTAATATAGGAAGAGCAATCGCGACCGTCAATCGGCAATACCCAGATCCGTTAGAATCAGCTTATGGATCAAAATAGATGGTTCATAAGTACCGAGAAGAAAGTTCTGCAATGTTTGTACTTGGAAATAAGAAAGCGTCCAATTTGCCTAGCAACGTCGTAACGACTCGCCGTGGGTGGAAAAAATGAGCTTTGTCCAAAAGCCCTACACCAATGATCGTTGCCTTGGCGATGGATATTTGCCGGATATGGCTGTGGTTTCTGTGTCCGTTCTGCAATTGCTGCAGTCGTGCTGTGAATTGCCGTAACTTGTGAGAGATGACAAATTGAGTCTAGAATTCATATTTTAACCCATATTTAATTATATATGTTATAAATGAGTTGTGTTGAATTTTAAATACCTGACAACTTAATAGGCCTTAAAAGGATTACGAACTAACCCAATGTAGACCCATATGAAAAACAGAAAACCTTTTTTTCCGGTCTTTTAGTAGTAAATAAAGCTCTCAATACATCAGGTGGTGTTGGAGATACAATTTTATATATATTATGAATTTTCTTAATTTTTTATAATTGTTTACCTTATTTTATTTTTCCTTTTCTTTCTTTCTTTCTTTTCCTTTTTATAAGAATATAAGAATTTTTATAAAAATTGTCCCATCAGCGCTAGCTATGTCACGTAGGACAACCGGCATCCACGTTAACAATTGCTGGTCAAAATTGATTAAAATGACTAAATTAACAAATCATCAAGATATTTAGAACTCAATTAACAAAATTGAAATATTTAAAACTAAATCGGCATAAGTATAATAAGTTTAGTACTTTTTTGGCAATTTCCATGTATTTTTGGTGACTTTTCTAGTTTTCATATGCATTTCAATCTTTAGGTTTTTTTATTTTATTTTTATTTAGTTATTTTAACTTTTTTTCATTTGATAAAAAAAAAATCTATCCAAGTCACATAATATTCTTATAAAAAGCTTAAAGTAGGTTAAATGTTATGGTATAAATATGCATGTGTTTTAGCAATATGAGTTAAGTTGGATTTCGGTTGCTAAAATTGGATTACATAAAAATAATTAATTTGGGTTAAATCATTTTTGACCCGATTCGTCTCTTTGACAAGCCTATTTGTACATACAACAATACATGTTTCACAATTGGAGCACTTGAAGACTGGATGAAGACACATTCCGAAAGGTGAAAGCCGATGTGACTGCTAAGGATTTGTCGAATGACTCACCAAAAGATGAAATACTGTTTTCGCACCCGAAACTGCCACGAGAAAGTTAGACTAAGCATGCTCAGTGTGAAGAGATTGTCACCTAAGGGGGAGCATTAAGTTGGTTTGGGAAACCATCGCTGAGTGGATAGCTAGATAGATGGGCCTGTAAATGGTCATGGGCTATGGCATCTTGACCATGGAGTAAAATTTTCCAGTTGATTTACGCAGCTATTGAGAAATTTATATATTAATTTTTCGATTTTAGAGTATATTGATTAGCCTTCTCATTGTTTATACGCATGCTGGTATAAGCGCCAGACGTTTGCTAAGACATGCAAAATGTTAAACAAAAATTTAATCAACAAATTAAGGGAAGTTAATCAATACCACACCATCTCCAAATGTTATCTTACCGTATATCATAGTCCTTTGTAAATTTGCATGTGTATATATATTATCAACGGAGAGAAAAAGCGACACCAACCTTACACTGCAATACCATCTTATGTTAATCTTGATGAAATTACAACCAAAGCTGAAAGCTAGTCGTTCGAGTTGAAGAGCCCAAAACCATAAACCAAGTCTTGTGCATGGAGTTTTTGTGTGATGGTGCCGTTGAATCTTAACATATTGGTATGAATGGATAGTTGGAACCAACAACATGATGGCAACTTTTAGAAAATTTGGAACGAGGCACAAATGAAGACCAGAGGGAGAAGTAACTGAAATGCAAAAGTTTTTTGCTTCGGTATAATTACTACAAATCTGAAGTCCACAACATTTTAAAGTCGTTAGATGTGTACATGGCTTGACAAGCATTAAATGAGGAAAACAAGAAGGTCCATAAAGTGATACAAGCACAAAAACAAAGTCAAATGAAAAAATACACAATAAATACATGAAGACAAGCATGGAGAACTCTTCGAGCGTTTCTAGCTTTCTTTATCTTCATGTCGCATAAGGTTTTCTTCATTAAATGCTTGTAGCATTTTTGTCTTCATTCTGCTTCAAGCGCGTGGTACGAATCATGCTTCACCGATTCGTTTTCTTTTTCTTCTGACACCCACCATAAATCAAGGTATTTTGAAGAATATTATCAAACAAATTTTGGAGCTTAGTAACCAATTCGCTCAAATTTTCAACAATCAACTTTATTTTATTCTAACATGAACGGATGATTAAGGTGTGCCGCCTTATTTCTCTAGTGCAAGAATGGAATAACTCACCATAAGCAACGAATATCTCCAACAAAGAGCAGCAGGAACAAGCCCTGAAGTTTCATGCAGCATAAGCACTTCGATGCCCTCTCCCCCGACTACGTCTTCAACTCCCCGGTCATCCATTTCGTTTCTGGTTCTCTATCTTACCGTGCTGCTCACATTGACCTCGGTCGGTCTATCGACTCTGGCCGTCGATGGGTCCTCTTCTCGGCTCGAGCTTTCCTAGCCCGTGGAAGTTGAAAGTTGTTTTCGTTGGCTCGAAGCCCCCAACTGCTTCTCTCAGCACCGAGACCCCAGGATTTGTACCATGTCATCGAATCTCCATCGCCTTGGAATCACTCGTAAGCAAATCGAGTAGCTTTTGCCCCTGCTGGGGATGAAATGCAGCTCTCCGCAAAATTTTCTTTTTTTTTTTTTCCTTTTGTTTTCAGACATCATGAATGGCCATTCTCTGATACTCCTAGATCTTTCGCGTGTCTTTTCCATAAGGTTTCCAGCAAATCCTTGCCAAGGAGCACGTCTCTCGTCACTTGCTATGCAAGGTTTCATGATCCTCGCCAGGGTATAAAAAGGACTTGATTGCTCAATAAAAAGGTTTTACAGCACCAACATGCATAAGTACTTGGAGTTAAGAGAACTAAAAATTGTACTTAACTCAATAAAAACAGGTTTATCTAGTTATTAGTGATTGTGAAGTCCGAATTAGGATTAGCAGGCGGATCTAACACGTTGTGCCCGTTAAGTGGATTTGACCTAGAGGGGATCGGTCATGCATTTCAATAAATTGATCTCCGCATTTAATCATATCAAAGTTAGACAAACTAAGATTGATATACTAAATGTATAGACTAAACAATGTGTCAAATTTCTATCCCGTGCTTTGATGGAGCAACTAACTTAAATGGCTTTTTGCCATCTTATTTGGTAAAACCATACAGTAAATTGGAGTTAGTGTTTAGCGTTGCTCTATTTTGTTTTACCCATAAATTTAGTTGCTTCTCATAATGTAATTTGTTTGTTGGTCATCCGAGTGAAAATTGGCTATTATTGCCATTAGGGAAAATGATAGAAGCGGTCCTTAAACTTTGGTTCAATGTGCAATTTGGTCCCTAACTATTAATTTATTCAATTTGATCCCTGAAATTTAGCTCAAAGTACAATGTAATCCTTAAACTTTTAATTTATTCAGTGTAAACCTTGAACTTTTGGTACATGTTCAATGTAGTCCCTAAATTATATGAAAATGTTCAATATAGTCTATTTATATTAATTCAAGATCAAGAACTACATTGAACATTTTCATATAATTCATGTATTGAACATGTATCAAAAGTTTATGGACTACATTGAACAAATTAAAAGTTTAGTGACCACATTACACATTGGGCTAAAGTTCAAAAACCACATTGAACAAATTAAAAGTTTATGGACTAAATTACATATTGGGCCAAAGTTCAATGACTATTTGTATCATTATCCTTTGCCATTAGGTGGAGTTGCTGATTTTAAGATGTTCATATGGGCACGACATTCTGAAACTGCCCTCAAAGCGTGTTTAATCGGCTGGTCTCATCTTTTCAAAAAACCTGGGTGAACCTCGAAATTGGTTGTTAAGCAGAAGTTGTTCACGCCCTCCATTTTATAAGGTTGACATTAAGGAGAAATTTCAATGATGGCATACGCCCTAGACCTTGGAAGAATGGAAATAGAAGTTTGACGTCTCTTCGGGATCTACCATGAAATTTCATGACATTGCTTACAAATGCTCTGGAGAATTGTTGGGTAAATCAAGACCCATTTTAGAAAGATGTGTTACACAAGTCAAGACCCTTGTTCGAATTGCATGTTGAAATGTGGTCCGTATTGTCGCGACCTATTTTTTCCGTCCCGATGGGGGAAAGGGAATATCGAAATAAATAAATAGGTTTAGGGGTATTGTCCAAAAGATGGGTCCAAGACCCTCATTGGATATAGGCTCTCCCAAGCCCATACCCCGCGTGACATTGGGTGTTCATGAAAATCTTCAAATATGGAGTCACCACTAGCCTTTATTGGGGTCGGTAAAACCAAGCGAGGATGCGTGGGAGTGTGTCTCACTTTCTACGCAAACTGCAGAGTCTAGGGTCGGGGACTTGATTACACTAATTAGTCAATTAGTGCCCTTTCGGTACCTAATCTTGTTCATTTCAAAAGATTTTCTTTGTCGTGCAATTTGGATTGATTTTAGACTTAACCACTAACATGTGAGGTGATCATGCAGGTGCGCAACTATCAAAATAACAATCAACAATTAAAGAAAACATTAAATAAATTGCAGGCGAAAGATAAACACCTAGCATTAAGAGATAAATAAACGACAATTCTAATTACACTAAAGGGGAAACCATAATCATTGCATCCTAAGAGTGCACTCAAGGGCAATTGCATCCGAAGATAATTAAAACCCTAAGGTGAAGCCGTAAATGCTTGTTCAATTTCAAGCACAATCTTAGGCCGATGATTTTCCGCCACTTTTTAAGAGAAAATTGCTCAAGAATTATTTTAGAGCTTTTTAAGGAACTCTAAAACAAACTTGGAATTTTTGGGATTTTTGAAAACTTTTTCTTTTTTTGGAATTTCTAAATATTCTCGATTTTTTTAAAAAAATAATTTTTTTCGAAAATTTTCATAAATTTTCAAGATTCTGAATTTCCCATGCATTTTCTGAATTTTCTGAAATTTTTTATGATTTTTTTTATACTAGATTTTGTTTTCTTTAATAAATAATTCGGACCGGGTCAAAGGACCCGGCCCTACTAGACTGACCCGGGCCCTGTCGGTCCGAATTGGGCCACAGAAGACCGTGCCGACCCAACCCACTAAAAAAACAAAAGAAGGCCCACATGCTTGGGCCAAAAAACGAAATTAAAAGCCCACAAAATAGAGACAGAGCCCACTTCTAATTTCTGTCTCTCGGCCCATCCATCTCAGCCCGCGACGAACCCGGCCCAACGCACGCGGGCCCAAGGCAAAGCCCATCTCCTTGCTTGATTTTCATCTTTGGCCTTTTCTTTGTTTTTTGTTTCTTCTTTTTTTTTATTTGTTTTTTTTTTTAATCTTTTTCTTTTTTGGTCTTCTTCCCTGCAGGTTTCTTTCCCCCCATGCACCCATGCACGCCCGGCACTTCTCTCCCTGCAGTTCTTCCTGCAGCTCCTCCCGTCCGACGATTTCCTCCACCAAACCGGCGCCAACAAACGTCATCTTCGGTGAAGGCTCACCGGTGCTTGGACCACCATCGCTCGTCGGTCATACCGCTCGACAGGCGGCGTCCGCCGCCGGCCACCCTTTTCCGACGAACGATAATCCGTCCACCGGAACAAAGCAAACCCCCACTCTTCCGACGACGCACGAATATTTCGCGAAAACCACGCCAAGATACAATAACCACCCAAACAGCAAGCATGATTCGGTGGCCATGGACGCAAACACGGATCGATCCCAAGTCAAAACACGGACGGAATTTTCGGATCTCTCTGAGGCATTTTGTCGAACACTAGGGGTGCGCTATCGAATCCTAAGGTTTCCGGTTCAACCGGGACACGAGACCGACGCCGGCATTCTCATCGATGAATCAGGACCATATAACAATCTAAAAAAGGGACGGATGGGGCCAGAGTTCGCGGCCGCGAACTCCGGCCCGGCGTACCCGAAGAGCAACGCAAAAAATGAGGGGTAGGACTTACCCGAGCTTTGGCACGGGAAAGGAGGCGTCGCTGCGGGTCGTCAGCCGCGATTCGAGAACGGTGGCCGGCGGCTTCTCTCTTGCTCTTTCGATCTCCCTCTCGGATCCGCCTGAAACCAGCCGAGGAAAACCCTCCCGAAGAAGCTGCTCCCTCTCTCTCAGATCTGGGTTTTTTTTTAGTTTTTCCGCCCGAGTTCCTGCTTCTCTCCCCGTTCTCCTCCTCTCGGTTTCTCGGAGGTTCCTCCTGTCCCTCCTCGTTCTCCTCCGATTTTGCTTCTTTTATCCTTTGCTGCTACTGACCTCTGCTCTGAGTGGCTGCCCTCCTGCTGTTGCTGCTGTTCTGACTCGCTGCGGCTGCGTTTTCTCTCTTTCGGCCCTGACTGCTTCATCATCATCATTTTTTTCGTCCCTGCTGTTGCTGCTCTCTGTTTTGCTCCGTCTTGTCTTCTCTGCTCTTTCTTTCTTCTCTGCTTCGGCTGCTGAGTTGCTGCTCTTTTTCTGCAGGCTTGCTGCTGCTTCTGCTTTGCTTTCATTGCTGGTGCACGGTTCTGCGCGGGGGGAAGAAGGAGAGAAGATGGATGGGCCGGGCCAGGAAAAGAAGAAAAAAAACAAATGGGCCGAGCCCGTGCGAGGAAAGGGAAAGGGCTGCATGGGTGCCGGGCGGGCCAAGCCCAAGCCCGGCCTCTTTTCGATTTTTTTTTTTAAAAATTAATTAATTATTTTTTATTATTTTTTATTATTTTTTATTTTTTTAATTTTAAAACCAGTGATGCAAATGCTCCTAATGTCTATATGCAATGCAATTATAATGAAAGAAATTTTTGTTAAGGGATTAGAAACTAATCTCTAATTTTCCAATGCAATTAATACATACTAAAAAAAATGTCAAAATTTAGGTGTCAACACGTATGCATGGTACAATTTTCTCTTTCGAAACTATGTAGCATCACTTGGTACAAACTTTATCGGCCAATGTAAACACACTTACCATTATTCAAAGGCTCAAATACAAGGCAAAAAGAAAACGGTAGTCGGGAAATTGTTGGGAAGCAGCATGGTGTAGAGAAAGAGAGAGGGAGCGCTTTACATGATAGTACAACAAGCTGGTTCGGGTTCGGTTTCCATTATGATGACTTAAAAATATGTTTCAGGGAAGAAAATTTTTATTCACTTTTCCCTATGTCTCATCGTGTTGCAAATACAATGTACATGAAGAACTCTAACAGATAAGATATTCTGTTAACAGAATAATAAATATTCAGTAAATATTTGCTGAATGTTTTCTTCTCTTAACAGATAAAATACAATAAATCACAAATATTTCCTAAATATTTGCTGAATATTTTCTTCCTTTAACATGATGTACTGCGGATATGCCGAGAAAACCCGCGGCTCCGCTGCCTTGGGCGGCTGCTGCTCTTGCTTGGTCTTTTTATCTTCTTTCTTCTGCACTTGACTTCGTCCACCGTCTCCAACTTCACCTGACCCGCGCTCTTGCGAAGCTTATTGGTAAGCTTGACTGCATCGACTCCATCCGCCGTTACTTCAATCACATCTCGGTCTGCTCCTTTCAAACTCAACGATTGGAACCCTACATGCATTGATCGAGCTGAGAAATTGTGGACCAATTAAACTCGTTCTACTAGAAAGTCGCATGAAAACGCGCTTCAATATACTATCAAAATCTTATATCTGTTCAATCAATTAGTACAATAATTTGGCAATCTAATTTATCACCTTTAAGGAATTAGAACTCAATGAAAATCAGAGTCCTCAGATATCTACAAGCTACTATCAGTTGAATTTTCTGCTGTGTGATTCTGCAGAAGGAAAAGAAGAGAAATTGGCTTCTGAGGAAATGGAAATAGTTCAGGTTCCATGCTTGCTTCTCAACCTTCTCCATCACACATGGCAAAGAAAGGTTCTCTTTTCTTGTAAAAACTTCTTGTATGCTACTGTCAATCCTTGAAACCAATTCATTCCTTCATGCAACAAGTTTCTTTTTGGACAAGGGCCTCCTCAGTGTCTGCTTCACATTCTTAAATAGTATTACAACTAAAAATTTTTGCTTCAGGAGCTCTTTTTATCTTTCTTGTGGACAACCCTAAAAATAAACTGCTTATGCTATTCTTGTTTTTGATTATTACCAGGGACAGTCACCGCAATTTTAAGAGCCTTCGAGCGATTATCTTGCCTTCTTAAATTCGGGAAGAGCCAGCACTTCGGATTCCTACCGTTCATGTTGGACACCTTGAACACCACCTTTTTCTGCAAGCATACTGATCCGGGATTATATAAATCGACATTTTCTTATGAACTGATCAAACGTTAGTACCATAATAGGTTACACACCTTCACCATCGTCTTTGTTTGTTCACAATGCTCTTCAACAGACCTGCAGACAATTTTACAACGTTGAGTATTATAAGAGATGGACTGAGTGGAGTTAGGGTATGAATCTTATTGTGAAGACGAGAGAGAGAGATTGCATGTTTGCGTGCGTCTATAGCCATTTTCTTGAAGAACGGTGGATTCATATCGAGCATTTTATTTTTTTGGGGTCAAAGATTCATATTGAGTATTGACTGGAGTCTTTTGATTGGAAAAAGGGAAGAAAATGTGGAAAGAAGCTAGACAGAGCTGGGGGAGATTCGTGTGAGGAAATTTCCACGCGACCTGTCTCCAGGGCAAGTCCACATACGTTGCTATCCCAACATATGGCGAGCAGATTAGGGCAAGGGTAGCGGCGACAGTAAACTCGCCCTAATCACAAACCCTAGCTGCTCAATCATTAAGGAGAACATATAGAAAAAAGCCGGTTTAGAGGAATTTAAATGTACCACTAGTCGAGAGCATGGACATACACAAACCCTAGCAGCTCAATCGTTAAGGAGAACGTGGAATCTGTCTTTACTTGTGTTGGACACAATGATACTCTAAATTTATTATTTACCGCTCGAGAAAGTATTTTAGCTGCTCGATTGCTGAAGAAATATAGAGAAAATCGGGTCTGAAGAATTTAGATGTACCGTAAATTGAGAATACAGCATCCAACATGGGATTTGCCTTTGCTTGCATCCAACACAATGATACTCTATACTTACTATTTAGTTCTCGAGAAAGTATTTTACGTAGTGGTTATACAATAGATATGATGTGACTAACTAATTGCTTTGCCGCATGATGCATCCCAGGTTGGGGACATTCATTATCTAATGTGTAATTCCTGCTCGTCTCTACACCTGTCAAAATGAGTCATAAATGGGTCAAGCTTTCTTTTAATGAGTATAAAATTAAAAAAACTAAAAGAAAGCCTGACCCATTTTAAGGAAAATGGTGGAGGATGATGAATCCTTCTCATGGTAAAAAGAAAGGAAATGCTTTGACCACTCAGGCCTCACAACTTCGGCATTCAATCGCAACAATTGAACACTCTGGCCGAGCTGCCAACTAATGTCTAGAAGCTAGACGTGGTTCTGCCATTGTACCCAGGCAGCTGACCCCACGATGTGGTCCCAATCCAGACTTAATAAAATCCTATGTTCAAAACTCATATTCTATTGGAAATTTGTGAAAACTCTAGAGAGCTTTTGAGAGCCGTCATCTAAGTGAGCCGAGAGCAGGAGAATACTTACTCTATTTTGACATAAACATTGGCCATACTATATGGCGTGGCCTATGTTGATGTAAATAATTTTTAATAATATTTTAGTATTTTTTAATTATATTATTTATTTATTCTTTTCTTTTCTTTTCTTTCTTTTCTTTTTTTTCTTTTTTTCTTTTTTCCTTTCATTTTTTTCTTCTCTTCTACCTTCTCCAGTCGATCGCAAACCTTGGAGACTAGCCAAAGGCAAAGGCTAGTGAGGTCGACCTCGCCGGCCTTGGGAATCTCACCCCCCGCCGCACTAGCGAGGGTGAGCCTCACCTACCCCTAGTGAGGCTCGACTAAGGTCAACCTCGCTAAACCTCACCTTTGGCTAGTTGTCGGCCATCATCGAGACCCAGCGACCAGCTAGAGGAGGAAGAAAGGGGAAAAAAAGGAAAAAAGGGAAATTAAATAAAAATAAAAATAAATTCGAAAAATATTAAAATATTATTAAAAATTATCCACGTTAACGTCATCTATCCATGCCACATAGGATGGTTGGCATCTATGTCAGTGATTTCCAGTCAAAATTGGCTTAATGGACTCAATTGATAAAATGTGAAAAGGTTTACAACTCAATTAACACAATCCAAAGATTTAGAGCTTTAAATCACAAAAGTGCATAAAGTTTAGGACTTTTTGGACAATTTTCTCATACACAAACCCTTGCTACTTGATCATCATTGAAACATCTAGAGACACGATGACATGGCATGATCAACTTGTCATTTTGCTTGTACAGCATGCATTTCATGTTGAGGAAAATTTTAGCATTAGTCAAAAGGAAAATGAAATTTAAAAAGATGTTTGCTTCAAGGTATTAAGAGGATTCGAACCGTTACCTCCTTCAAGATGTAAGTAGTCGATACTTTCAAGTAAATTCTTCAAACTAAATGTATATATTTGATTTTCGTAGAGCTAGTGGGTAAATTAATAACCGACGCATGGCACAGTCCTTGTTTTTATGTAGCGCAATAAGGTAGTAGTAGATCATGTGAAGGCAAAGCTTTATTCAAGACATGGAAAGATATAGGAAAAAGAATAGCTCATATACCAAAACTTGACACAAGAAGACATTTAAATGTTAAAAGTTAGGAAAGGTACTTAAGTACCACTTTCTTATTGAAAATTAGATCACTTAAGTGACAAATTTGATAAAGGCCATAAAAAATCCGACATAATAATTTCTATCATCTATGTGGCTCGCCAGAGATCCACATCAGCTTCCCCTCACCAAAAAACGATGCCGTTTGAACCCTAAATTTAATTTTTAATATAAATATTAATTAAAAACAAAATTTTAAAAAAGCAGGCAAGATGGGACCCCACCGCTTGTGGCCATTGACCCCATCGCCGGTGGGGTGGCGGCAATGGACAGCGAGGGTCGCCTACACCTAAGCGAGAGCCAATGACCCTCACTGACCGGAGACGAGGGTTGGCAGGCTCTCGCCAGACACTAAGAGAAGGCAACGACCCTCTCATAGATTTGGGCAAGGGTCACTTAGGTCCAACGGTGCTAGGCGTGGGCTCTCGACGCTTGCACGAGTGCCGATAACCCTCCTTCAAATCTGGAGAGGTTCACCGGCCTGTACCAGATTTGGGCTAGGGTCATCCACCCTCTCTCGGTGTCTAGCAAGGGCCTACAGGCCCTCACCCAAGCACTAGCAACCCTCACGACCATCATTGCCACCCCCACCGACAATGGGGCATCGGCCACAGATAGAGGAGCCCCGCCTGTGCTATGCCGTTACTTCAATTTTTTTATTTTTTTAATATTATTTAATTTATGTTTATAAAAAAATTGAATTAAAGCTAAAACGACATCATTTTGTGCTGATCTAGCCACGTCAACGTCCAAAACGATGACATTTTTTGCTTATTTGGCCACTTCAATGCCCAAAATGACACCGTTTCAATCTCAGCTTATTGAAAAAGTATTATGTCAGTATTTTGGCCGGATTTTTTTGCCATTGGCATTTAACTGATCAATTTTGTTCCGATTTTGATACTTAAGTGTACATTTTGTAATTTTTGACATTTAAGTGTCTCCCCATACCAAATTTTGACTCTATTTGTGGATCTAAAAAAAAAAAGATTTATGTGACTCCATGTACCACAAGCATAACAACAATGCTTGAAAAGAATGTACTTTATATTTATTCTATTGGAATTTACCAACACCGCATCCGAAATATCCAATAGATTCAAATTGAAAGAGTTAGTTACTTTTTTGAAGAAACCACAGACCAGTTAACCCATTCTCATCAAAAACATGTTTCAATATACTATCATGGTCCAATTGATTTTAATGAGAATTTCTTTTTCAATGTCTCTCGTGGACAGCCCTGAAAATAAACTGGTTATTTTGTTAAATAAATGTGAAAGTAGAAGAGAATATTATAATTCATATTGCAAGTATTACCAGGGACAGTCGTCGCGATTTCAAGAGCCTTCTGCCGATTATCTTGCCTTCTAAAATTTGGGAAAAATGAGAACTTCTGATTCTTGCCGTTCATGGACACCTTGACCACCACTTTTTCTGCAATCATAATAATATTAACAGTAATGATTATAATAACATATGTCTATATATACATTTAAAAATTTCTTGTAAAAATAATTATGTTTATTGTTTTGTTATTCTATGTTACGTACCTTAGTCATAGTCTTGTTTTGCTGATGATGCCGCAGGTAATTACTCCGAATTTTGAGAACGAGAGATGGACTGAGCTGAGTTAGGGCATGATGCTTGAATCGCGACGACCATTTTGGACGGTGTCTTTCATAGTTATAGCCATTTTCTCTGGAGAAGATGAATCATATCGAGTCTTGACTGGAGTATCCTGCGTGGGAAAAGGGAAATTTCCCGGCAAATTCATCGTAAAGGGAAAAATAAAAGAAAAAAAGTTGGAAAGAAACATGTTGGTTTTTCCTGGGAAATCTATGGTGCTCAATCATCAAAGAATCGAGTAGAGACACGATAGATGCAACCTGACCCAGCCTACCGTTTTGACCTGCATGGTATGCGTTCCACACTGGGGACCAATTTTCATATTTATCAATCGGGAAAAGGAAAATTAGATTTGAAAAAAATGGTTGTCTCAGGGCACCAAGAGGATTCGAACCGTCGCCTCCTCCAGGATACGAGCAGCCGGTACTTTCAGGCAAATTCCACAAACTAAACGTACGTATTATCTGAAAACTATAGATTTTCATGCAGCTCCTCTTTGTATACCACTACAGAGTAGTAGATGATGCGGAGGCAAAGCTTTATGCAAGACATATAAATATGTATCGAGCTTTATGTTAGCTTGTGTATATTTAGATGCCTATGAGACTGTATCATTTCCATCCTCAAAAGATGATATCTTTTTCATGATAAATTGACAACTGCCTATCATTCACTGAATGAACAGGATCTCAATCCCATGATGTGCAAGTGTGCGGTCCGCGTGTATATACGTGTACAAACGTGGATGATGTGTGGTGATGCTTGTGGTGGCGTAAAAAATGTGCCAAGCTAGACATTGGCTAGATGAATAGAATAAACTCCCAAGACCAAGACAAATGAAATTTCAACCTTCGAGTTCGAACCTACGATCAATCAATCAACAGCCGACCGCTCTACCAATGAGCAGCCAACAGTGAAGAGTATGGGGAGGGGGACTTTTCCTTCAGGTCTCGACGAATCAGAACGTGAAGAAAGTCCAAATGGAAAATTGATGGATTTGATCGATCTTGGATAGTGTATGTTTCCGAGTGAAGGAGACCGTAGTGAAGACGCAAGCTTGGTTTTTAAGATAAAGTTTGGATTTGTTTTGCGATCATAGGATGTAAAATGCACAAAACAGCGCAAGGCTACAAACTCACCCCATATACAAACCCTAGCTGCTCAATCATCAAAGCAACATCTAGAGACTCGACAGAAAGATGTGGGATGACCGACTTGTCAATATGGAACGCATGATATGCGTTTCATGTTGGGGACAAATTTTGGATTCGTCAAAAGGAAAAGGAAAATGAATTTAAAAAAAAAAAATGGTACACTCGAGGTACTAAGAGAATTCAAATTGTCGCCTCCTCCATAACGAGAGTAGCTTGTACTTTCAGGCTGATTCTTCAAACTAAAAGTACATATCATTTTAAAAATCGATTTTTCATGGAGATGGTGGGCGAATTAATACTCGACGGTATATATATATATGCATGTATTTTAGCAATATGAGTTAGGTGAGATTTGAGTTGCTAAAATTGTACTACTTAAAAATATATTAATTTGATTCAACCTGATTCGTCTATTTGACAAGCCTAGTTGTACATGCAACGATACATGTTTCCCAATTGGAGCACTTCAAAACTGGATGAAGACACATTCCGAAAGGTAAAAGCCGACGTGACTGCTGAGGATTTGTCGAATGACTCACCAAAAGATGAAATACTGTTTTCGCAGCTGAAACTGCTACGAGAAAGTTAGACTCAGCATGCTCCATGTGAAGAGAGCTTGTCACCTAAGGGGGAGCATTAAGTAGATTTGGGAAACCATCGTTGAGTGGATAGCTAGATAGATGGGCCTGTAAATGGTCATGGGCTATGGCCTCTTGACCATGGAGTAAAATTTTCCAGTTGATTTAGGCAGCTATTTTGAGAAATTTATATATTAATTTTTCGATTTTAGAGTATATTGATTAGCCTTCTCATTGTTTATACGTATGCTGGTATAAGCGCCAGACGTTTGCTAAGACATGCAAAATGTTAAATAAAAATTTAATCGACAAATTAAGTGAAGTTAATCAATTACCACATTATCTCCAAATGTTATCTTACCGTATATCATAGTCCTGTATAAATTTGCATGTGTATATATATTATCAACAGAGAGAAAAAGTGACACCAACCTTACACTGCAATACCATCTTATGTTAATCTCAATGAAATTACAACCAAAGCTGAAAGCTAGTCGTTCGAGTTGAAGAGCCCGAAACCATAAACCAAGTCTTGTGCATGGAGTTTTTGTGTGATGGTGTCGTTGAATCTTAACATATTGATATGAATGGATAGTTGGAACCAACAACATAATGGTAACTTTTGGAAATTTGGAACGAGGCACAAATGAAAACCAGAGGAAGAAGTAACTGAAATGCAAAAGTTTTTTGTTTTTGTATAACTACTACAAATCTAAAGTCCACAACCTTTTAAAGCCGTTAGATGTGCACATGGCTTGACAAGCATTAAATGAGGAAAACAAGATGGTCCATAAAGTGATACAAGCACACAAACAAAGTCAAATGAAAAAATACGCAATAAATACATGAAGACAGGCATGGAGAACTCTTCGAGCTTTTCTAGCTTTCTTTATCTTCATGTCGCATAAGGTTTTCTTCATTAAATGCTTGTAGCATTTTTGTCTTCAATCTGCTTCAAGCACGTGGTACAAATCATGCTTCACCGATTCGTTTTCTTCAGATCGATGCTCCTAAGAACTGGACCAAACCCGCCAGTCCAGTCTTGTCCAGGCAATTCTCGATTTCGACGATCCATCGTGGTCACCCCTAAAACAAACCCCCAAGACCAAGACCTGTCACTTCCTAGTTTCAAACCACGAGCAGAGTTTAGGGAGAGGGGCCTCTCCTTCACGTCTCGACAAAACAAAAGGTGAAGAAAGTCCAAATGAAAATTGATTGATTTGATCGAGAGCGTCGAAAGTTAAATGTTTCGGAGTGGATGAGACCGAAGCCAAGACGTGCCTCTTCCTCTTCAACCGTTGGTCAACTGCATGGGAATCTAGAAGAGTGGTCGCCTTTAGGTAAAGCGAGACCAAGAGAATTCCATGGCTCTAGATTGAAAAGTACTAACAAATGTTGGCAGTACTCCTGATTCCTGAAATAAGATCTTTCTTAATGTACTTCGGCGGCTATCGAAACAATCAATTTTGGAAGAAACTACGATGCCCAGATCCTTTTGAATCTGCTCATGGATCAAAATAGATGGTTCAGGCACGTTTATGAGTATCGAGAAGAAAGTTCTGCAATGAATGTACCTAGAAATATTTTCCATCAAGAAAACATCTCATTTGCCTAGCAATGCAATAAACTACTCACTATCGATGGAAAAAATCCCAAAAATTCCAAGTTTTTTTTAGAGTTCACTAAAAAGCTTTAAAATAATTCTTGGACAATTTTCTCTTAAAATGTGTGGGAAAATCATCGGCCTAAAATTGTACTTAAAATTGAATAAGTCATCACGGCTTTATCTTATGGTCTCAATTATCCTCATATACAATTGCCCTTAATTGCATGCTTATGATGCGATGATTATAATTCCCCCTTAGTCTAATAAGGACCGTCATTTATTCATCTCTTAATGATGCTAGGCATTTATTCTCTCTTGCAATTTATTTACTGCTCATGAAAAACCGTGGTGAAATTAGGAATTGATCAGTAAGCAGAAGTTCTTGTTCATGCCCTCCATTTTCTAAGGTCGACGTTAAGGAGAAATTTCAATGATGACGTATGCCCTAGACCTTGTAAGAATGGAAATAGAAGTTTGACGTCTCTCTCGGATCTACCATGAAATTTCATGCCATTGCTTGAAAGTGCTCTGGAGAATTGTCTGGTAAATCACGATTAGAAAAATGTGTTACACGAGTCAAGACCCCATGTTCGAATTGCATGTTGAATGTAGACCGTTTGCATGGTACGATTTTTACTTTCGAATATGTAGCATCACTTAGTAAAAACTTTGTCGACAAATGTAAACACGCTTACCATTATTCAAAGGCTCGAATACAAGGCAAAAAGAAAAACGGTAGTCGGGAAATTGTTGGGAAGTCCCGCATGGTGTAGAGAAAGAGAGAGGAAGCGCTTTACATGATAGTACAACAAGCTTGTTCGGGTTCCATTACGATGTATGGCAGACCTGGCGGGTACACCGCGACAGGTGGTGGCGCCGGTGGCTTGGGCTTTTCTTCTCCTTTCTTCTCCTCCTTGACGTCACCCACCGTCTCCAACATCGCACGACCCACGCTCTTGCGAAGCTTCTGGGCAAGCTCGACTGCATCGACTCCCTCCCCAGTTAATTCGATCACGTCTTGGTCCGGACCTTTCAAACTCAATGATTGGAACCCTACATGCATTGATCGAGCTGAGAAATTGTGGATCGATTAAACTCGTTCAACTAGAAAGTCGCATGAAAACAAGCTTATATATACTATCATAGTCTTATTAATATCTGTCCAATAAATTTGGCAATCTAATTTACTACCTTTAGGGAAAAAGCTGCTAAAACTCAATGAAATCACAGTCCTCTGATTTCTACAGGCTACTAGTGGCTGAATCTTTTCTACAGTGTGATTCTGCAGTAGGAAAAGAAGAGAAATTCGCACCGGAGGAAATGGAAATGGTTCAGGTTTTATGCTTGCTTCTCAGCCTTCTCCAGTAGACGTGGCAAAGAAAGGTTTTCTTTTCTCGTAAAAACTTATTGTATGCTTCTGTCAATCCTTGAAATTCATTCTTTCGTGCAAAAAGTTTCTTTTTGGACAAGGACCTCTTCAGTGTCTGCTTCTCATTCTTAACAAGTGATACAACTAAATTTCTCTCTTTAAGAACTTTTTTATCTTTCTTGCGGAGAACCCTAAAATGAACTGCTCATGTTATTTTCGTTTTCGATTATTACCAGGGGTAGCCGTTGCAATCTGAAGAGCCTTCGAGCGATTATTTTGCCTTCTAATATTTGGGCAGAGCCAGCACTTTGAATTCCTATCATTCATGTTGGACACTTTGATCACCACCTTTTTCTGCAAGCATAACGAACGAGGATCATATAAATCGATTTTTTTCTTGCGAACTGATCAAACATTAGTACAATACTAGGTTACGCACCTTTGCCATCGTCTTGGTTTGTTCACAATGCTCTTCGACGGACCTGCAGATAATTTTACAATGTTGAGTATTATAAGAGATGGACTGAGTGGAGTTAGGGCATAACTTGTATTGTGAAGACTAGAGACAGAGAGTGTTTATAGCCGTTGTCTTGAAGAACGGTGGATTCATATTGGGTATTGACTGGAGTCTTTCACGTGGAGAAAGGACAATTTGTGCGACAAATTTCAACAAGAAAATGTGATAAGAAGCTAGACGGAGCTGGGGGAGATCTTAGTGGGGAAATTTCGACGCGACCTGTCTCCATGACAAGTTCGTACACATCGCTATCCTTGTATGGAAGGGATACCACCAACCACATAGATCAACGGTGTTGAAGCTTTACAATGGACTTTTGTCTTTTCTTCTAAGGATAAAATAAAAGGAAAAGGAACATAAAATTGACGAATTTCTGAATTTGTGCAAGATATGGAATGATACATATAGCTAACTTCATATACCACACATGTGACACCAATGCTTCAATGGATCCTCTCAATTTCTAAACTGGTATTTTGTATTTACTCTATTGCAAGATGCCGACAATGCATCGCAAATATCCATTGAATATAAATAGAGAGAGCCATAATTAAGAATGAGTTTTTCTTTCATAAATACCTAAGATTGAACTCTATGTAATTTTGTATAGATTTCGATGCCTATTGAGGTAATATCCTTTCCATCCTCAAAATATGGTACCATCCCGTGGTAAACGAAAAGCCACGAATCATTCACTAAGCATAGGGTCACAATCCAACCACATGAGAGATGGCATGTTTATGTTATGTGCACATGTACATATGTACGTGCTATCGACGTAATTATTTGAAAATCATTGTCACTTTTGGGTTTAGGCTATGCTCTCTCTCTACGAGGAATGTGCTAGATGATCATTTTGTTACGCACTCAGTGATGTAACCATGATAATTTTGTTACGCACTCAATGATGTAACCAAGATATTGACATGATTAATTAAAAAATATCCCAAGACCAAGACCTGTAACTTTAGCCGCCTTTACCCAACGAAAACGAAGAAAGTGCCATGGAAGTATACCGATTGAACGACCTAAAGTTTGATGGAGCATTAAACCAATGTATGTTCCGGAGTGTAGGAGACGGTACACAAAAATTTTGCCACCACTGGCTGGTCAAATTATCTGGAAAATACAAGCATGGCCGCTGTAGGTAAAGAAAAAGAGAAAATATCCATCTCGTCCGGCAACATGGCAAATTGCTATCGGAGGCGAAAATGATCTTTGTCCGAAAGGTCGCACATCAAAGGGTTATGCCTGCGATGGATTATCATCTGGTATGTGTAGTTGCGGCTGTGCTGCAATTGCAGTGACTTGTGCGCACGAGAATACATGTCTTAAAACGCGAAATGATTATGTGGCAATTTTTAATATATTGTGAAAATAATAGTATGTTTTTAATAGTAAAAAATAAAATAAAAATAATTATTAATTATTATGGAGTTACTTTTTTAAGAATTTATACTTCATAACAAATTATTATTCTTACGGTAATTCAAAGATATATTAACAAAACTCTTTTAAAATCTCCTTTTTTTGGCTCTTATTGGGTCAACCCCATGCCAGCAAAAAACAGGTGGTCCCCCGACAAGAAAAGAAAGGAAGATCTTTTTTTTTAAGGAAGATAAAAAATAAATAAATAAAAAGGTGAAGGAAACCCGCAACCAAAAAAGTTGAAGGGAAAAGGAAAATTGGGGAGCTGCTACTAAGTGAACCTGCGATCATTGGAAGGGAGATTGAAATTAAATCCATTGTTCCTTGGTCGAATATAAGTGACTTAGCGAACTCAAGAATACCTTTGTCAAAAAGTAGCTACTTTGAAACGTGCCAAATACGCCAAGCGCCGGCATCTTTGAAAGTTATTATCGCAATATATGGATCAAGCAAATGTGCTCAGATGCACAACAAGTATTCAATTTCCTCCATCACATCATTTACCTTGCACAGTATGAGAGCTAACTAGTTCTTTTCTTTCCATCATTACCTTTTGTGCTATAGGAGCTATCAAATTGACTTAGAAAATCTTCCCACCTACTCCTGTCATTACTAATGGGAAATCAGTTTAAAATAAGTGAATTACTTGGGACTTTGGTATGCTCCAGGCTGACATTTTGTACAGTCCTATCAATAGGGGAAATCTTTGGCTCTATTAAACATATAAGGAATTGGAGGTATCATTCGACCGATATTAAATCTACTGGTTTCTTCAGCCCTTTTTCTATGTGTTTTCTATATGACCTACATGAGGCTCGCCATAGCACTTCAAAATTGGATGAAGAAACATTTTCAAAGGGTAAAAGTAAATGCCCTCCAGATGCAATACCTGTTTTCAAAGCTATGATTGCTACGAGAAAGCTAGACCAAGCAAGCTCGAGGTGAAGAGAACTCGTGACCGAAGCGGAAGCATTAAGTTAGGTTTGGGAAGGCCTGGGATCAAAACCATTTGTAGACCAAGCAGGGGCCTATAGGCCCTTAGGCAAACTATCGTTGAGTGGATTACTAGATACGGATAGATAGGCCTGTGAATGGTGTCGCGACCTAATTTTTTTTAGAGAGAGGTTTTGTTGGGGAACCTTTGAGATAGGATTTTCACTTTCAACAAGGTATACTGACATGACTTCAGCTATGAAGAAAGATTTCTCAAATAATTACTGGCTAAACTAGATTTTATCTTAGGTTTAGAGATATTGCTAACTTTGGACCGACGACTCTTCATTAACTCAGGCTCTCCCAAGTCCATGCCCCGCGCGACATTGGGTATTTAAAATTGTAATTGGTTTAGCCTATGCAAATTTAAACAAAGGAGTCGCCACTAACCTTTTTAAGGTTGGCTAAAAACCCAGTAAGATACAGGAGAATATCTTACTATTTGCGCAACTAAAATTCTAAATTCGAGGATTTGGTTACGTTAATCATACGATTAACGCCATTTTGATACCTAACTCAATTGTGTATTAATTAAGGTCATAGCAACTTATTCAAGAAATCTAAGGCTTATCATAACCATTTTAAAGCAAGAAAATAAAATCCAAAATATTCAAGTGCGCAATTAATTATCATCACAAAATAAAGCATGAGAGTATCCCAATATTGTACCTAAAAAAAGAAAAATATAATGTAAACAAAGAACCCTATTGTAGAGCCCTAAAGGCTTGTTCAATTTTGGGTCTTTTCCCTTTTTTAAAGGGTTTTCTAAATTTTTGCAATTTTCTCTGATTTTTCTGAATTTTTATGAAATTTTTATATTTTTTATGTTTTTAAATAATTTTAATATTTTTCGTATTTCAGAAATTAAATAAAAATTTTAAAAAATGAGCTTTCAAGATTTTTGATATTTTTAGGCTTTTCTGAATTTTTTAAAATTTATTAAATTTTTCAAATTTTTTTTTTGGAATTTTTGAATATTTCGGATTTTTTTATCTTTTTAGTGAATTCCGAAATTTTTCGATTTTTTAATGATTTTCACAATTTTTCTAAAAAATTATTAATGTTAATTTTTTTATCATTTTTCCGAATTTTTAACATTTTTTTAAAAATTTTTTAAAATGATTTTTAGGGGATTTGGACCGGGTCAAGACCCGACTCGAATGAACCGACCTGGACCCTAACGGGCCGGATTAGACTAAAAAAAATGCTAGGGCCCGTCTTGAATTAATCCTAATTAGCCCACGAAAATAAATTTAGAAAAAATAACCCATTCTAATTTTAGTCCTTAGCCCATTCATATTCGGCCCATGCCTAAGGTAGGCCCACTCGACATCTTCTTAGCCCCGCCCCTATTTTATTTTTATTATTTTTGGCCCTCTTCTTTTCTTCTTTTCTATTTGGCTTCTCTTTTTTATTCCTTCTTTTTGTCTTTTTCTTACCCCCATGCACGTACGTCCCTCAAGCCTGCAAACTTCTTAAAACCCAGAAAATCTGCAACTTCTTCTTTCTCTTTTTTTTTTTTTTTTTTTTTAATATCAAACCAACGACTCTCGACGCGGCCAACACTCCAGCCAATGACCGCCACCCACCGGTCATCCACTCCAGTCGGCGCCAACCACCTCCGACCGTGAACTCCGATGACCATTTTCGTTGCCAAAAAAAAAAACTTCGTCGATTCGATAACACACGAACATTCAACATAAATTATCCAGAAACACAGCATAAATATCAAAGACTAACATGATTTAACAAAGAAAATAGCAAGCACTAGTCGATTTTGAGTTAAAAGCAGAAACTGCATTCCAGCTCTCTTTGGGGCATTTCGGTGTGAATGCATAAAACGAAGGGTTTCTGACTCGAGCCGAACTCAGAACGGGCCTAAGCTTCTAACTAGACATACCAGCATGTATGTAAACATTAATGGAAACACGACAGGGGCCGGAGCTCGCACTGATCACCGGGACTTGTGCGAACTGGTCGATGCGAGCTCCGGCCTGACACTTTGCAAAAACAAGGTATTTCAGTAGAAAGAAAAGAGACTAACCTGGTTCGTTCGGAGGCTGCGACTGGCAGGGGCTATTAGGCTGTCCTCTGGCAACAACAGAAGACTCTCTCGAGCCTCACTCTCACTCTCAGGTTTTTCTGCAACTCTCGGTTCTCTCTCCTTCTCTACAATGCGGCCAAACTCTCCAAGGTCGAAAAACCGAAAACCAGCTTCCCTTTCAGCCCCAAAAACCAGCCTCCATCTCTCCCTTTTCCTCCTCCAAAACCCAGAAAACAGCTCCCTTCCCTCTACGTTTTCTTTCTTTGTTTCCCCTTCTAACCGAAAACGGTCCCCTTTTCTCACGCCTCTCCTGCTCGCCTCTCCTTCTTCCTTCACGTGACAGCACAACAAGGGAAGATTCCCTTGTTGGCGTCACAGTACTGACGTCGTGGCTGCGGCGTCATCGTCCGAGGAATCAAAACGGCGTCATCAGTGCCGCGTGTGTGTGTGAGGGAAAGGTGAAGGGAAGGGAAAAACGGTGATGGGTCGGGGTACGCTAGCTAGGGGTGAGCATGGTCCGGGTTGGGCCAATTCACCCCCTAATCAAAGGACCAATCCGCACAGTGTTGGTCCTCAATTTTTGAGGCCAAGTACCGACCCTATTGAGCTTAGGACCGAGGACCGGACCAACTCAATGGGTTCGGTCCTGTCCAAAGTTAACCCGGGACCAATCGATATTTTTTTTTCATTTTTTTTATTCCTAAAAAGGAAAACTTACTATTTCAAATTACATATCTATCGATAATGTGGTTTTAAACAACAAAACTATAAATACCAATACATATTCAACAAATTTAAGATAATGCAACAATAAAAATTTTACATTTGCTAAAAGCAAGAAACCATAAAAGCGATTAAGATTGCTCATGAGCAACACTTGCCTTGTGGCTCTATGAGCAATCTTAAGGTTTTGTTTCCTTCTAATTTACTTAGCGACGAGCAAGATTAGCGAAGAGAGGTGAAGGGCACAAGTGTCGAGCGACGAGCGAGGTGAGCACGACAAGCAAGACAAGCATCAAGTGGTGAGGGGCGAGCGGTGAATGACCAGAGGTGAGCAAGGTGAATGATAAGCAGCAAACGGGGTGAGCACAACAAGCAAGGTGAGCATCGAGCAACCGGATGTGAGCGTCAAGCGGCAAGCAGGGCAAAATTACTTACAAATGAAATTATTTCTATTGATTTTACTTGGCAAATTGAATACTAAGAGGATAAATAAAAGAAAAGAGAACAATAGTATTGAAGGATGAGGACGCCGTTTGAGTTATGATTTGCTCTTTAAAATAGATAAAAAAAATATTTATAAGATATATATAATATATCTATAATATATTATATAATATATAAGGTCGGGGTCGGTCAGGGTAGGGCCACCCGAAACTCTGGGATCGAAGACCAACCTACACAATACTTGGTCCAGGGGATCCTAGGACCAAGGACCGACCCAATCCCCCTAGTAACCAGACTAGGACCAGTAGGGTTGGGTCGATCCAAGGTTGACCCTAGACTGATGCTCACCCCTAATGCCAGCCCACCCGAAATTTTTTTTTTCGATTTTTCTTTCGGATTTTTTTATCAAAATTTTTTTTATCTTTTCTATAGATTTATACATATACATATATATATATATATATATATATATATATATATTTACAAAACTAATGGGTATTTAAAACGTGTCGACAAAATTTGGGTGTTAACAAATGGTCATGGGCTATGGACTCTTGACCATGTAGTAAAATTTTCCAACTTCATTGAGTCAGCTATTTTTGAGAAATGCATACTAATTTTTTTCGATTTTAAAGGTTAGGGATTAGCCTTCTCATTGTTTAGACGTATAGGAGTGTCAAGCTACACATCACTTGTTTTGCCAAGAAATGCAAAATGTTAGAAAAAATATTGATTGACAAAACTAATTGATTAATCGATTTTCACGTCATCCAAACGTAAGTTCACAATTTATTATCTTTCTTTTTAAATCTATCTTTCATGTTATAACATTAAAGAAGAGATAAAATGACACAAACCACATCCCAAAAATTACCTTCGGAACAAAGCGCTACAATACCATCTTATATGAATTCTGAGAAAGCCACACCCAAACCTAAAAGCAAAGCAAAAGAGCCGGGAATCACAACCCCAACATGCATTGATCGAGCTGAGAAATCGTGGACCAATTAAACTCGTTGAACTAGAAAGTCGCATGAAAACAAGCTTATATATACTATCATAGTCTTATTAATATCCGTCCAATAAATTTGGCAATCTAATTTACTACCGTTAGGGAAAAAGCTGCTAGAACTCAAATGAAATCACAGTCCTCAGATTTCTACAGGCTACTAGTGGCTGAATCTTTTCTATAGTGTGATTCTGCAGTAGGAAAAGAAGAGAAATTCGCACCCGAGGAAATGGAAATGGTTCGGGTTTTATGCTTGCTTCTCAGCCTTCTCCAATAGACGTGGCAAAGAAAGGTTTTCTTTTCTCGTAAAAACTTCTTGTATGCTTCTGTCAATCCTTGAAATTCATTCTTTCGTGCAAAAAGTTTCTTTTTGGACAAGGACCTCTTCAGTGTCTGCTTCTCATTCTTAACAAGTGATACAACTAAATTTCTCTCTTTAACAACTTTTTTATCTTTCTTGCGGAGAACCCTAAAATGAACTGCTCATGTTATTTTCGTTTTCGATTATCACCGGGGGTAGCGGTTGCGATCTGAAGAGCCTTCGAGCGATTATTTTGCCTTCTAATATTTGGGAAGAGCCAGCACTCTGTATTCCTACCGTTCATGTTGGACACCTTGACCACCACCTTTTTCTGCAAGCAAAATGAACCGGGATCATATAATTCGACTTTTCTTCTTGTGAACCGATCAAACATTAGTACCATACTAGGTTACGCGCCTTCGTCATCGTCTTCGTTTGTTCACAGTGCTGTTCGACGGACCCGCTGAGTATTATGAGAGATGGACTGAATGGAGTTAGGGTATGATCTGTATTGTGAAGACGAGAGAGGGAGAGTGAATCTGTGTGTTTATAGCCATTTTCTTGAAGAACGGTGAATTTATATCGAGTTTTTTTTGGAGTCTTTTACGTGGAAAAAGGGAAGAAAATGTGGAAAGAAGCTAGACGGAGCTGGGGGAGGTCTTTGTGGGGAAATTTCGACGTGACCTGCCTCCAGGGCAAGATCGCACACGTCGCTATCTTAACGTACGACGTGCAAATTAGGGCCAGGCCCAACAACAAACTCTCCCTAAATACAAGCCCTAGCTGCTCACTCATTAAGGAAATGCTTAGACCGGTCGGGCCTCACAACTTCGGCATTCGATGGCAACAATTAAAAACTACGGCCCAGCTGCCAGCCAATGTCCAGAAGCTGGAGTGTTTCCTGCAAGGTTTCCGAGCAGCCGACCCCACGATGCATTTTTGATCCAGACTTGGTAAAATCCTATTTTCAATACTCACTCTACTAGAAACTTGTGAAAACTTTAGAGAGTTTTTGAAAGCCGTCATATGAGAGAGACGAGAGCGCGAGAGTACTCCTCTTTCGTGATTGATTCCTGTGGGTATGGACATACCTAGAATCAAGAAACACTCAAGTGTGAGTATTTCGAGCGAGTAATATTCTTTTAGCTGGTTAGAAAGGAACCACCCCATCAATTTCCCCTTGTACAATAGGCACATTCAAAACTCATATTTTATCGGACCCTTGTTAAAACTCTAGAGCGCTATTGAGAACTGTCACCCAAGAGAGACAAAAGCATGGGAATAGTCCTCTTTTGTGATTGATTCTTGTGGGTTTGGATGTTCCTATGATGAGTGTGAGTATTTCAAGCAATTGTAATATTCTCTTAGTCGATTATGAAGGAACCATCCCATCGATCTCTCCTTCTATGGAAGGGACACTGCCAACCACATAGATCAATTGTGTTCGAGCTTTACTTTTGCAATATATTCCTTGCTCGAATAGTCTCGTTTGTTCATGCTTCCAAGTTACTCGTGAAAATATCATGTTTACAATGGACATGTGGCTTTTCTTCTAAGGATAAAATAAAAGGAAAAGGAAAGTAAATTTGACAAATTTCTGAATTTGTGCAAGATATGGAATGATATATATAGCTAACATCGTATACCACACATGCGACACCAATGCTTCAATGGATCCTCTCAATGCATCGCACATATCCATTGGATGTAAATTGAGAGAGTTATAGTTCAAAATTATTTTTTTGTCATAAATACCTAAAATTGAACTCTATGTAATCCCATACAGATTTCAATACCTGTTAAGGTAATATCCTTTCCATCCTCAAAGATGATATCATCTTATGGTAAACAATAAGCCACGAATCATTCACTAAGCATAGGATCCCAATTTGAATAGGTGAGAGAGGGAGTATTTATGTTATGTGCACATGTACGTAAGTATGTGCTATCGATGTAATTATTTAAAAATCATTGTCGCTTTTGGGTTTTCCTCTCTCTCTCTGCGAGGTCAGGTCGATATTGAATCGAATAAAAAATGGTCAAATTGGATCCATATTAACCCATTTAGCCAATTTTAACCTATTTTCATATAATGTAAATTTAATAATCCATACCCGACCCGACTCATATTACGAAATACATTAATATTTAACTTAATTTAAGAAAATCAACTTTCACCCATTTAATTCACTTTAAGCTTTTAACCTATAAGTTACTTGAATAAAAACTCTACGTCAAATTTAAAAGGTAAATTAAATAAATAAATTATTAAATAAAACAGAAAATGAGAATACGTTAAAATTAAAATAATTTTGGAAAATAATGTTTTAAAAAATTCGAATTTGTATTTATTTTATACTTTTTTAAAATCGAATTTTAATTATTTTTCTTTTTCTTTTTTAAAAATATAATTGTTAAATTTTTCTTTTTCTCTTTTCTTTTTCTTCTTTTTCGACCAATCGCCAACCATGACGACGGCCAGCAACCGACCGCAGGCGAGCTCAAGAGTGAGCTCAAACCTAGCCAGAAGTTGACGAGACCTCAGCCTCACCAAATCCGATGAGCTGGAGTCTCACCTGACACCGTCGGTGAGCTCAAGTCTCGCCCGACACCATCAGCAAGTTTGAACCTCGCCCGGCCGAGCACTAGCCATCGCCATGCCAACCAACTAAGGAAAGAGGAAGAAGAAAGGAAAAAAAAAATGAAATATAACAAAATAATTGTAATTTCAAATTTTTATAAAAAAATATTTTTATAAATTTAGAGAGAGAAAGAGAAAGTGTATGGCTTGGGTTGGAAATGAGTTTTAATTCCAACCCATTTAAGACCCACTTATATTTTTACTTTATTTTTTAAAACTCATTTATGATCCATAGTTAATTTTCACTTGACCCAACCCATTTAACTAAAAGTGAATCATAATATAAGTTTATGATCTATTTCGACACCTTTACAAACTAGAGGTATCTATCAACTGATGTTAAATCATGGACCAGTTTCTTCAGCCTTTTTGTATGTGCCTGAATTCTGTATAACATACATAAGGCTCATTGCAGCACTTCAAAACTGGATGAAGGAATATTTTCAAAAGGTAAGTGCCGATGCACAGCAAATGCCCTCAAGACGCAATACCTATTTTCACAGCTGTAACTCTTACGAGACAACTCGACCAATCAAGCTCAGAGTGTGAGCAAAACTTGTGACCGAAGCAGGAGCATTAAGTCGGTTTGGGAGGGCTAGGGATCAAAATTATTTGTGGGCCAAGGAGGGGCCCATGGGCCCTTAGGCGAACTATTGTTGAGTGGATTACTAGATAGATGGACTTGTGAATGGTCTCTTGACTATGGAGTAAAATTTTCCAACTTGAATTAGGCAGCTATTTTTTAGAAATATATATTAATTTTTTTCGATTTTAGAGCTTGTGGCTTAGCCTTCTCATGGTTAATACGTGCGCTAGTATCAAGCTATACACATCGCATGTGTTGCCAAGAAATGCAAAATGTTAGAAAAATGATTAACCCACAAAACTAATAAAAAGTTTATTAATTTTCACATCATCCAAACGTAAGCTTACAATTTATCATATTTCTTTCTAATTCTTTCTTTTGTGTGTATATAACACCAAAGGAGAGACGGAATGACACCAACCACACACTAAAAATTAAATCCGAGATGAAACGCTAGAGTACCATCTTATATGAATCCCGAGAAAGTCACACCCGAACCCAAAAGCAAAGTAGAAGAGTGCAGAATCAAGACCCAAATCACATGCCCATAATCTCCTCCACCGCGTGGCCGGCAGTACTGTTGAATCGCCGTTGGTACCGTCCTGTCGTAGGTGAAACGAAGAAGGCACGATGCAACGTGTTGATGTAGATGGGGACGAATGATTTTAAGACCGTGCCAGGACCGAGACCTCGGATCTGAAGCAGCGCTTGGACGGGGACCGATGGCGGCTCGTGCGAGGGAGTCCGTGGCCGAGACGCACCGGAGGCTCGTGCTGCATCAATTGCTCGACCCACTGACTCATGGGGAGTCTCGTCCCCTTGTGATAACTTCCCAAAAACCGATGCCTTTTCAGATCTCTTCACGTTGAACTTCTCTACCCCGACGAGGTAACAGTCAAAAAAAGGCATTTTTTATCGTATAAGTTATTGAATAAACGCCAGTTTTACACGTTATGGTCAACCCCATTTGTGTAAAAAAATGTCCATACAATGTATATAATCACATGAATATTCAATCCCATTTGTGTAAAAAAATTGTCCATACAATGGATATAATCACATGAATGTGCTTGAAACCAAATCGGTCATATGATATTCATGAGTATAGCTACAAAATAATCTGTAAGTTTATTGTCTAAGACAATATGTAATAGGGCCTAACACCCTAAAAATCTCTAATTTTAGCTCAAATCTCAATTATATATTAAAAAAACCACATTTTTTTTGGTCTCATAAAAAATCCTTGATTTTTAGTCCAGTTTTAATTCTACTCCTAAACTTTATTTTCATAAACCCTCCGTACAAAATAGCCTCTCTTAGTGAAGTGGCATTTCCATATCATTGCTCTAGGTTTTTTTTTCCCAAATTTCATATGCAAGAAGACGTTTTTAAGAGATGGATTTCCATCTCCGCTCAAACGATATCTTATTGGATCCAAAATTTGGGGAAAAATTGGAGCAATTAGGGTTGATTTTCTTCAATTGTTCTTACTCTTAACAGAGTTTTCCTTCCATCTCACTTGGGGATCTTTGATTTTGCGTTTCATCTTCAATCTCTTGTACTTAAGAGTCATCCATCTCTTATGGTCGAAGAGCTCACTCTCAAGACACTCAACGAGGGATGCTTTAATGACTTGTGCTCAAGAGGAGTTCTTTGTCTTCGTTGTCAAGAGAAATTTTAGATAGAGGGTGAACAAGGGCAAATTTTGGGATTCAAGTAAAAGTTTATAATTTCTTATAAGACAAAAAAAAGGTTTAGGATAGAATTGGGATTAGACCAAGAGTCGAGTGGTTTTTATGGAATAAAAAAAAATTTATGATAGAATGGAGACTAAACCTAAAATTGGGAGTTTTTTTTAGTGTATCAGGCCTTTGTATTAGACATACTTGAGAAATTACTTTTATTTTTTCGATAAAACTCCTCGTCACCTAGGAAGGCGAAGGAGAAAACTCAATATGCCCCAAATATTCCATGAAAACTTAGGATACAGTGGACGGTCTAAAATAATTCAATTAAGTCCAATCAATCACTTATAGAAAAAACACGGATTTCCCATGTCAAATTTTCCCTAATCCTCTCATTTCCAATCTCGAATCTTTCCTTTTTCACAATTTTTTAATTTGTGGAAACCTTCCTTTTGGCACGCGAATGACGGCGTACTCCGGGAAAAAGTTAGCCTATCAACTTAGGCTTGAAAAGGGCTTGGCGAGTCCGCAGGAGACGTCAACTCTAAGAAAGCATTTTGCATGGGCGGAACGGCACATCCAACGCTTGCCGAAACGCCTTGTTCCGTCCTTATTTATATCTGTCAAAATGCCAAGCGAGAAGCGAAGCAGAACCCGCCTGAAATCTGTCCTGCAAGTATGGAATAACTTGCCATGAAGCAATGAATCCTATCCCTTTGCGGCCCTCAAGAGAAGCAGAAGCAGGCCCTGGAAGAGTGTTATGCAACATGAGCACCTCGAAGTCCTCGCCGCCTTGCCTCCATCGCCCCCCCGGTCGGTCAATTCGGTTCTGGTTCTCTTCCTTGGCGTGCTGCTCACGTTGATCTCGGTCGGCCTGTTCGCTCTGGTCGGTAATGGGCCGTCTTCTCAGGTCGAACTCGCCTCACCGTGGAAGCTGAGAGTCGCTTTCGTTGGCTCAAGAGCAGCTGCTGCCCTGTCTGCGCTCAGGCCCAGTGATTTGCCTCGCGCCATCGAATCTCCATGGCCTTCAAGTTACTCGGAAGAAAAACAAGTAGCTTTCGCTCCTGAAAGTGTAAGGATGAAATGTGTACCTTCGTGCAAAATTTCCTCTTTCTTCCTCTTCTTTTTCCAACACCCTGAATGGCCATTCTCTAATAATCCTTGCATCTTTCGCTCGTCCTTTCTATTAGGCGGCCGAGAACGAGATGCTGACGGAGCAACCGGAACCGGATGAACCAGAACCTGATGAAATGGTCGCCGTCAAAGAGCATGTCAAGGTTGTCAAAAGATATAGCAGGTTAGAGAGACTGGAGGCCAGCCTGTCCCAGGCACGCTCCGCCATCAGGGAAGCCGCTCTGGTTCGGAACCTGACCTCGGTCCATGCCGACGCCGACTACGTCCCCTGGGGACCGATTTACAGGAACGCCAACGCCTTTCACAGGTACCATGTCATTCTCCGCACGCCGCCTCTCTATCTTCCTCACAATTCCCGATCAATCCCACGTCGCCGGACCCCGTGACCGGGAGAAAAAAATATGTGCAGGAGTTATCTGGAGATGGAGAAGCTGTTCAAGATATATGTGTACCAGGAAGGGGAGCCGCCCATGTTCCACGACGGGCCGTGCAAGAACATCTACTCCACGGAGGGCAGGTTTATCCACGAGATGGAGAGAGGTGGCAACCCGTACCGGACCACCGACCCGGAGGAGGCCCTCGTCTACTTCCTCCCCTTCAGCGTCGTCATGCTGGTCCAGTACCTGTACGAGCCCGGGTCCCATGAGACGCACGCCATCGGCGGGCCGTGGTCGACTACATTGACGTGGTCGCCGCCAAGCACCCATTCTGGAACCGGAGCCTCGGGGCCGATCACTTCATGCTCTCTTGCCACGATTGGGTAATGATGCTGACATCGCCATTTCAAGACCAGTCGAAAGCATGTCGATTTTTGCCATGTCGAGCTTTTCACGTCGATCGACTTCGGCGACAAGTCACAGAATTTTCGTCCGGACTAAAGTTTTTTCAAAACCATAATACGAAGTAACTTAATACATTACTCAAAGTCGCTACCTGTTTGGCCTACTTTACACTCAAAGGCTGGATTCTTGATATAGAATTATATCGTGTTAGCATGTCATGTCTTGGTTTCGCTAGCATCTTCGATCCTGCTGACACCGCATTGCGTGGTCCGTTTCGACTCTCCACAGGGGCCACGCACGTCTTCCTACGTGCCTAACCTGTTCAGCAAGTCCATTAGGGTCCTGTGCAACGCCAACACCTCGGAAGGGTTCGACCCCTTCAAGGACGCGTCGCTCCCGGAGATCAACCTCAAGACCGGGGAGATCTCAGGCCTCCTCGGCGGCCCCTCCCCGTCGCAGCGCAGCATCCTGGCCTTCTTTGCAGGCCGCCTTCACGGCCACATCAGGTACCTACTGCTGCGGGAGTGGAAGGACAGGAAGGACCCGGACGTGCGAGTCTACGACCAGCTCCCACGCGGGACGAGCTACGAGTCGATGCTGAGGCAGAGCAGGTACTGCCTGTGCCCAAGCGGGTACGAAGTGGCGAGCCCCCGGATCGTGGAGGCCATCTATGCAGAGTGCGTGCCGGTGCTGATCTCCGATGGCTACGTGCCGCCGTTCAGCGACGTCCTGAACTGGAAGGCCTTCTCCGTGCAAGTGCAGGTGAAGGACATACCCAACATCAAGAGGATACTGATGGGCATTTCGCAGTCACAGTACCTGAGGATGCAGAGGAGAGTGAAGCAAGTGCAGCGGCATTTCGTGGCCAACGGGCCACCGAGGCGATACGATGTCTTCCACATGACTGTGCACTCCATCTGGCTCCGCCGCCTGAACATCCGGATCACCGACTCGGCTTAAACCGGCAAGCATGCCAAGCATGTGGTTGGAAGGAGGAGACTGCTGCAAGCTTTTCTTTGTATGTCTAGCATTGCAACTAGGGAAGAAGTTAGTTAGTCTCATGCTTGTGAAACAAATTTTTGTGAATCATGTTCTTGGATAGACCACTTTCGGAACTTTGGTGGCAGCCCAAACAGAGGGCAAAGAAACCTCATAGGTTGGATTTTGTGTTGTCAAAATGGATACAATCAAAAAGTTCTGAACAATGCTAAAGTAAGATTTTACCACAAAGTTCATAAAAAAAATTGTCCTATTCCAAGTCTGTTGATGGATTCATATTCAATTATAACTTTTCAATTTTACCAATTTAGCTCTAAACCTTTACGTGAGATTCCAATCTTGTCATTTGGGCCCATGTTCGGCTTCCTCTGGATCCTTGGTGTTTTTAAGAGGGAATCTCGTGGAAAGCTTATGGGGCCTATTCGTTTGATATCCAAGGATGGCGGACTCACAAATGTGCACCTCATTTTAAAGAGTCGGTGCCCGTACACCTAATACCCCCAATTTTTCATGACTTTTTTTCTTCCCAAGATGTGGGAATACCCTCTCGAGATTTTACATCCCGGTAATCCTAAGGTTAGAACGAGAATCAAAGTGAAGCAATATAAGATCCAAAGATTACGTCACAAAATCCATGGGAAAGTCCATCCTAAATTCATTGTGTGGATTCAAATTTAGTTCTAAACTTTTCGATTTTACCAATTTAGTTCTAAATCTTTACATGAGATTACAATATAATCATTTAGGCCAATGTTCATTGGAAATTACCAACGTGACGATGTGTCATGTAAGATGGCCGACAATGATTAAATAGCTACTTCAGAAATTTTACAGCGAAATTTGGTCAGGAGGACTTTATTAAAATTTTTGCATAAAGGTTTAGGACTAAATTCTTAAAATTAAAAAGATTAGCACTAAATTAAGTTTCATACGATAAATTTAGGACCAATTGGTTAATCTTCTCCCAAAATTGACAACCCAAGAGAACAACAAAGTATCTTTGGATCAAGAAAGAAGCATCCAACTGGTAACGCTTTTATGAAGGCTTTTCAAGTGGAGTTTTTAACAAAATAAAAATTTTGCATTAAAACTTAATAGAAAAAAAAAAGAGTGTATGGAAATCATATTATGCGTTGAGAAATTACTAAACCGGAAATAACATTTACGCAAAAATGAGAATTGGGGCGGGGATTTACCTAAAATTCATAAATGATCCTTTATAATACAAAAGATGAAATAGAAAGGAAAAGTAAAATTTTAAATAAGTTAATTCTCAAATAAGGGTATGAAGTAAACATTATCTCAAATAAGTGTCTATAGTGTTATCATTTTTTTAAATAAGAGTCTGCTACAATTGTTTCCAAGCTGGTCAATGATATTTTTGTCATTTACCTTTTTTATTTTTTTTCCTTTTTTCTTTCTTTTTTGGTTTTTCTTCCTTATTCACGATGGCTACCAGCAATGCTCGAAGAGCATAGGGTGAGGGCCCCCTCACCCTCAAGGAGGCCATCTTCACGATCATTGGAAAGGTCAACTCTTGCCAAATTTGGGCGAGAGTGACCTCACCCGTAGTCAAGGCAAGGGTTGCCTCGCCAATGGTCAATAGGGGATAGCCTCACCATATGTGTAGCCACCCTTGCCAACAAAGACCGATAAGGGTCTTGAGCCCTCACCAACTCTAGGCAAGGCCAACCCGATTTGGCAAGAGTGGCCTCACCCACAGCCAACGATAGCTCACATGCCCTTGTTGGCCCTTACAAGCACTCAGCAAGGGTCATCGAGGCCTCATTGGCCCTTACCAACAATCACTGGCTCTTGCCAAGCCCTTGTTGAAAATGGAAAAAGGAAAGAAAATAACAAAAAATAATTTAAAATTAAAATTATATATGGATGAAAACATCTTAACCAAAATATTTTAGTCAATTAGTCATATTAAGGCCCTTATTTAAAATAATCATAACTACTTTAAGTTCTTATTTAAAATAATTATGATTATTTCATATCTTTATTTGATACCAAGTCCACTTCAGATTTTTATTCGAGAAAATTATGGCAGCTCTGATCTTTATTTAGAATTTTTCCAAAGGGAAATTAACTGATTTTCCTTTTTTTTATTTTGTTTTTGGGTTTCGAGTAGGTTCCCGCCAAAAAAAACTCTCGCTTTCCCGTCGACACGCGTCTCTCGTGATTCCTCTCGCTGCCTGCCACCTCAACTCCCCACCCGGCGTTCCCACCTCCTCTCTTCATCACCTCCCATCTCCTTCGCGAATCTCTCTCTCTCTCTCTCTCTCTATCTCTATCTCTATCTGCGCTTCTTCGGGAGAGCCGGCGATGGAGGTCCCCGCAGGGTTCCTGGCCAAGCTGTGGAGCTTCGTCACCTTCCTCCCCTTCTTCTCCTCCCTCTTCCTCCTCGGCCTCGTCAAAGGTAACGCTTCACACCGCTAACGCCCTCTCCTCCTCCTCCTCCTCCGTGCTGTCGTGATTCGCTGTTGTTTTCGGCAGCGGCGATGGTCGGTCCGGTCGCGGCGTGCGTCGTCGGGATAGGGAACTCGACCGTGATCGTGGGGCTGTGGATTGCGCATTTCGCCTGGACTTACTACTGCGTGGCGAGGTAAATGTTGCCGGCGATTCCGGCCGCTTCGCCGTCGCGGGATTTCCGGCTCCTCTGTTTTTGTAATGCTTTGCGCTGATGATTTCAGAGCCAGGAGGCTGGGGCTGATACTGAAGATTCTGGTGTTGATGGTGCTGCCGGTGCCTCTCGTCCTTTGGCCTGTAGTCGGGATTGCGGGAAGCCTGCTGGGTGGAGCCGCGTACGGGGTCTTTGCTCCCTTGATAGCAACCTTTGAAGCGGTTGGAGAGAATGTGACGGACAAGCTCTATCATTGCTGTCTTGTAAGTACCCACTTTGGCTCCGAGACTGGTTTGCTTTTGGATGGTCGGGCTTCTTCTTTTGAGGAATGAATCTCCGAAACGACAGCAGCAATTCGAAACGCGTGACCAGGAACAGTGTCTTTGTGCTGAATTCCAGCACCAGAGATATTCTGAAATGTAGTGTATCTCCAATAGGATATGTAGGAAAATTGTCAGCTGTTTCAAGGAATATAAAGATTTTCTCAATTACCAGTCGAAGACGTGTTAGGGGCGCACCGAGCAATGTTTCTGAATAGTGGCCTTACAGAAGGTTGACAGCTAAAGCATGCAATTTTGTAGAAGTTTTGCTTTGGGTGATGTCTGGCTAGTCACTGATAGGATATGGGATCTCTGGTTATCATGGGATCAACTTATGACCACAACACTTGTCCTAAGCAAAAGTTCTTTTTTTTTTTTTTGTGGGGGGGGTTGGGGGTGTGAAGGAATAGGTGGCTGAAAAAAGAATTCAGAGAGCAGCTTGCATATTCTGTCATTGACCATTTAGCAGTTCTCTCCCAATTCCATAGCTTCCTTTAGTCAAAAAGCCCTGCAACTTTAGACTTAAGTTTTGACAGTAAAATCATGAACAGTAAAAACTTTATTGGCTAGATGGAACTTAATTGTGAACTGTTTTTGACTTGAACAAGGCTATCATCTTTGTTAATGTTTTGCTTTCATTCTGAATAATATATTGAAAGCAACAAGAAAGCAAAAACTCATAAGATCCCTAGTAGTTTTTGGATGATTTTTTACATCTCCAATCATAAGTGAGCAACCACTCCATGTAAGGGTAATATGTTACCCATAAGCAAGGGATGTGCGGCGCTTTTTGTTCAGGTCTTACATGCTCTTAAACTCTTTCCCTCTAATAGCCCTGTCCTTTAATCTCAAATGCAGTCTTTTATAGTCTGGTTTGCACGGAAGGAAGTGTTAAATTATCCCAAATAGCTTGTTTACTGGGTTCATATGGGACTTGTTTACATGGAATGGCTTGAATATTACTAGGTAATGGTATTAGATAGTATGCAACAGCAAATGTAACTGACTCCATTGAGTTGGAAAAAGCTTGGTGGTGGTTGTATTTTTCTTAAGTAGTTAGTGCTCTCTTTTAATCTTTGCATGGCAACTGGGAGTCCTTTCTTTCCAGTTATTTACTTTCACAACAATATGCAGCGACTGTGTCCCAATTATAAGTAATGTTTTTGTGTTAACAGGATGGTCTTTGGTCCACAGTAGAAGGAAGTTACACTGTGGTACAGGACTTCACGGATTTCTGCTTCCACTCCTACTTTGCCTTTATGGATGAATTGAGAGAGAAAATACAACCAGATGAAACGCCCATGGACATCAAGTAAATCCTACCTTTCTATCTTGTAACAATACGCAATATGGCAACTACCAGGCATTCACATGGTGATGTTATCTTTAGGTTATCAAAGTTGCCTGCTTCTTTGTTGGTGAGTCTGATGGGGGTGGTGGTAGATGTTCCTTCGATCACGGCTGTTGCCCTGGTGAAAAGTCCATATATGTTGTTCAGAGGGTGGAAGAGACTGCTGGAAGACTTGATTGGCCGAGAAGGACCATTTTTAGAGACGGTTTGTGTCCCATTTGCGGGGCTTGCCATAATTTTGTGGCCTCTTGCCGTTATTGGAGCTGTGTCAGCAGCTTTCCTTTCTAGCTTTTTTCTGGGGTTATATAGTGGAGTAGTTGCCTATCAGGTACTAAAAATCTGCCACCTTCTGAAACATCCTTGTATTTGAACAATTCTGCATCAGTGCTTTGATAGCTTTTCGTTATCCTCAAGTTTGATCTGAACAGAGATACCTAATTCCAGGAGGATTCGCTTCAAATGGGAGTGGCATACATTGTGTCGGTTGTCTCATTGTTCGATGAGTATGTTAATGATTTACTTTACCTGCAAGAAGGGTCTTGTCTGCCGAGGTGCATTTACGATCTTCTTTCATTTAATCATTCATGCTTGATAATCTGTGAGGAAGTATTCTACTTCACATTGATGTTTAAGTTTGAGCCACCAATTGACAGCCAGGCCCAAATATCGTCAAAACATGAAAGCTAGCCTTGAGAGAAAGAATTCCAGCGTCAACAATGGATCAAGGGATGGCAAAGGAGGTCCATACATTTCAATATATTCACAACAGTCGAGAACATTGAAGCGGACTATCCAACAGTATAGACCAGTGCAAGTAAGATTAATAGACATACCACCTCAATCATCTTCTCAATATGATGTTCACCAACAAAAATCTTATCTCTGCAGGTGTGGGATTGGCTCTTTAAATCATGTGAGGTTAATGGTAGGATACTCCTGCGTGAAGGTTTGATCAATGTTAAAGACATTGAGGATTGCATATTGAAAGGAAATTGCAAGAAGTTAGGCATCAAGCTTCCTGCTTGGTCAATCTTACAGTGTCTGCTAGCTTCAGCTAAGTCAGAGACTGACGGTTTGCTCATCTGTACGTCTATCAAATCTGAGGATTTCGTTTGTGGAATATGTATAGTTTTATGTTATTTTAGTGACTTCTCACAGATGTTTCGAATGGATTGACAGCCGTTGATGATGTGGAGCTTACAATGATGAACGGTCCGAGGGACAGGATGTTTGAGTGGTTTATTGGGCCTTTGTTGATTATCAAAGAACAAATCAAGCGCCTCCAGTTAACTGAAGATGAAGAGGCATGCCTTAGGAAGCTAGTCATGAGGTGCAAAAATGAAAAACCTGAGGAGTGGGACAATACTACTTTTCCATCAGATGACAGAGTGAGAAAGGCACAATTGCAAGCCATAATTAGAAGGTATTAGTATGCGCTCAATCTCTTGCCCCTAGGATAATAGGTAATACAAAAATGTACGCTATCAAACTGAATGTGCCGTGTCTTATTAGCTTCGGCCCATGCAGTCCCTCCTTCGCCTACTTGAATTGGAAGGCTGATGGAATCCCTTTCTTTCGTGCAATTACTTAATGGTTGCAGGTTGCAGGGGATCGTAGCTTCCATGTCCCGACTACCGACTTTCAGACGCCGGTTCAGAAACTTGGTGAAGGTGTTGTATGTAGAGGCTGTCCGCGCTGCTTCCTCAGCGAACCACGTGGGAGGCATAGACATATTGAAATCTGGATATGGTAGGGATAGCTCCACGGGAACTGCTGATGGGGAGGAGAGAGAAGCAGGGCATGCCGACGGGATCGTCCCCGTCTAGTGACCTTTTGTCGCTGCACACGATTTACACTATATGGAGGTGGTCATACACTGTTAATAGTTTCACGGCATTTATGAACGGGTTTTGGATTGAAGCAGGAAATCAATTTACCAAGATATGTGCAAAAGTATTTGCGGCGGTTAATGTTTTGGGTTACTTTTCTCCGGCTTCAGCGGAAAACCTGCAGTCAGAGTGTCGACTTCTCAGCTGATCTCGGGATTTGCATATAGCTGCGGAGATGCTCTTCAAGCCTATCTTTCTTTATGTCGGATAGCTACGGACAGAAATGCTAGTCTCCTATAAGGTTGCATTTGGAGACCGGGTCATCGATTCCCAATCTGATCTGGTTTAAAAGTAAAATTGGGAATCGGGGACCGGGGACCGGAACAGACCATCAGTTCTAGTTTGATTCGGTCTTGTTCGACATAATCAATCACACTTTTGAGTGGTTGTGCTCCGGATTAATTAAAGCTATTCAGTACTTGGGTGGTCTTAATAAAATTAATCACATATATTCTGGCGTGCTAAAAAGTCAACTCTACTTAAGTTTATATATATGTGTTGAAGAAAAAAAAAATTATTGGAGGATTTATTGTTATTTAAAAAAAATTAAAAATATATTTTAAAAAAAAGTCAGTTTGGTCCGTTGGTTCAATTCTGTCCAGTTTCCCTTTCCCTTGAATCGGGAATTGGATCGAAAATTATTGATTCTATTTTTATAAAATCGAGAATTAGATTGATGCTTTTTGGAATCGAATCAAACTAGTCAATCCGGTCTTGATTTGAGCAATCCAATATGCTTGTCTTGATTTGAGCAATCCAATATGCTTGCCTGTTATTGGGGAATAAGATGAATCTTATTCTATATATATTATGCTTGCCCATGATGAAATACAGTTAAGAGTTTTTTTTTTAAATTTTATGAAGAAATTCTGATAAATGGGTGTATTTTTGTGGAAATTATTTTATGGAAAATTCTTTATTTCTCTTTATTTATTAATTTAGGAAAATCTGTTTTATTTTTAGTAAAAGGAAATTATCATTTTCCTCTAATTTAGTTCTGTTGTTTTTACTCTACGAAACCCGTTCTTTGTAAATATATTAATTTGAGAAAGTCAAAAAATAATTTTTTTTCTTTAAATAAATGGACCTTAAAAATCTGATAGAAGAATACTAGGCAATTTCTCGTAAGGTTAATCATTTTTCTTTTGCTGAGAAAAAAAGAAGAAGATGGAACTACCATTGCACAATACCTCAGCTGCGTTGGCAAATTTATTAAGAGAAAAATAAGATGGATTTTATTAATATGAGCTTTGTTTATTTGAATTTAAGCAAAAGTAAAAACTTTTTTTTCTGCCATCTTGTCAAAATTTATTTTCTTAAAAAATCATAAAAGATTATAACAAGGTTTATATATAAGCATAGATATTCCATTATGTGATTGTATCAGCTTTTAAAATGTTGAAAGAAATGAATTGTGAGATTTTGATAAGAAAAAGGTAAAAAGGAAGATGTTTCAAACAAATTAGTCATGTTATTACTTTAGAGAATAATATTAAGTGTTCATGTTGCCATTTCTAATTTAGTATTCAAATCATGTAAACATATTAAGACGTGAGAAGTTGAAGTTAATCCTAATGCATGACCATTAATGTGCATGAATTGCTAGTACCAACTGTCAGATTATCAAAATATCATTTTTATTTTTTTGTGGTAAGTAAATATCATTTAATTCGTAAATTATAATTATAAATAGATTACGTTTTTTTCAGAAAATTCCGGAACACTAATTTATTTATTTTTTTTAAATGGGAAATTGTTTTCGAAAGTAAAGGAAAAGTTCTGATCGGTTTCCCCCCTTTTCAAACGCACGTCGAATTCGTCATTTCCCTCGCAGTCCCCAGCGCCTCCTCGTCTCCTCCGCTCCCTTCACTCTCTCTCTCTCTCTCTCGGGGCTCTGATCGAGCTCGGAACTCCGCCGGCGATGGCGTCGAAGGACCTCCCCGACGACGCCGCCGCCAACTCCGAGACCGAGGACGCGACCGTCGCCGCCCGGCGGAAGCGTTCCCGCCGCGTCAGCTTCGCCGACGTGGAGATCACCTCCGTCCACATCTTCAAGCGGGACGAGGACTACTACGACAGCACCCCTCCCTCCGACCCCAAGCCCGATGGCCCGGACTCCGGCGGGGGTTCCGGCGGTGACGACGCCGGGTTGCGGCCGCTGTTTAGGGATTTGGGGGACCACAGCGACGACTCGAGGGAGCTCACGCCGAGCGGGGATTACGGTAAGGAGGATGGGGAGGAGGACGTCGACGGGGTCGTGGTCGGCAGGAAGTCGTTTCTCAGGCCGCTTGGGTCGCCGTCTCCGGGGAGCAGCACGTTTGGCTCTGCAACTTTTAATGACGGTGAGTTCATTTGGGTTTGCATTTCTAGTGCGATTTTTAGCTTACCGAAGCTTTGGCTTTACCAAAAACATAGTAGGGCAGAATTCGGTGCACAGTGAGCAGACTTGGAGAAAATTGGTGGGAAAGATGTCTGGGCTGCGAAGCAAATGCGGCTATGCTTCAAATTTTGGACTAGAACCACCTATTCCTTCTAAGATCTGATTTCACGTCTCTCTCTGTCTGTCTCACTGTGGCGTGATTTCTGATGAGATTGTTTTCTTCTCACCCATGAAGCACTATGTTTCTTTTGTTCTTTTGAGGATAAGTGTACTTCGTCAAGGCTGAAAAAATACAAAGGAGACAATGGGTTAATCATCTCTCGTAATGCTATGCTGCATGTTTCTCTTTTTGGCCCCCATGTTGGCCATGAAGTTTTGTTGTCCTGACTGGTGTGTTGTTTGCTGTTGCTATTTCCCAGAAGACAATTTTTTTGGTCCCGTCTCAGCGAGCTTTATTAGACCTGGGAGGCTCTCTGACTCTGCTGCTTCAGATGAAAATCATGATGTAACAATGGACTCTACAGCATTCTCAATGCATTTTCGCAGCCTTGCAACATCAGACTCTGGCATGGAGAAGACGCCAACGGGCATTCACCTGACCTTTGATGAGAAAACACCGTCTGAGAAAAATACCTCTGCTAACGCTGGAAGTTTTATGATGCTAACAAATGCTAGGAAGCTGACTCCAGAATCTGCTAGTCCTATGCGTATTGTTCAGAGTGATGGCAAAGATTCCAATGAAATGAGCCTTATTGGGAATAATCCAAATAGGTATGACTATGGTAGACTTTCTCCTTCCTTGGACGCCCTCCTGGCGGAAGGCAGCCAGGATTTGCAAGCTCTTCCTGGTTCTGATGTTGACAGTGCACATGCATCAGCTACTTTTGAAGTTTCCAATGCTGATGAGAGCGGAAGCATTAAGGAGAATGTTAAGGGCTCTGCAGATAACATAATGAGCTCTATGGGCACTGATGGAACCAATCAGATAAATGTTGCAGCTAATCATGAATTACACAAGGCAAATAATGCTTCTGAAGGATTGCGCATTCAAAATGTTATGAGTGATTCATCCGATATGGTCGACAGCTTCATTCTCGATGCACCAGTTTATCAGCATATTCATACTCCTAATCAGACACTAAAAGTAAGAACACTGTTCTCATCTATATTTTATTTGTTTATTTCCAGATTTGGTTTTTGAGTTTTACATTTTGACTAGCCCGAACCACTCAAACTTTATCAGGGCATCTAGAATATGTGCACCTCCCTGGTAATTTTGTGTTTGAATGCTCTTAGAAACTAACGGTAGAATTGAAGTGTCTTTGGTTGCATGTAGCAGTCATCTTCTGCAGTTATATGTATTATATGCTTTTACGAGATGATAAAATGCATGTAGTGGATGATGGATGTCTGTTCTTAGATGGTTTTTTATGAACAATGATGTATAATCCCACAATTGACTGGTTGATGTGAATTATGCGTCTGTTTCTCATGCATGTTGGCAAGGCTATCTGGCTGTCTGCTTCACTTTCTTTATTTTATTTTTCTGGTCTTCTGCCTAAAATTCAGTGAATGCTATGCTGGGATTTTGCCAGATGAATTTTCAGCTTCTGGTTTCTCATACTTGCTCTCTATATAATATTCTTCACATTTTATGGGAATAAATGGACCATATTTTGGGGCGAAGCTTTTAATTCTCCTCTCTTTGCAGCTTGGGTCTGTATTTCAACATATGACTGAAGTATCCATCAAAGAAAATTCCCCGTGGAATGGAAGTCAGAATCTTGATTCTACTGAACAGGACCCCAACGGATTGCACACATCTCATTTGAAAGGCTCTATATCGTCTTTAGCAGCTAAAAGGCGGCAATTGTTTTTGGATGCAGTTAGTTCACCTGCAAACTTTTCCATTGCATCTCCTTCAGCCAAAATGTCTGGATCACTGCTAAGTAAGGAAAGAACTCAGCATGGTTTGAGTCTGTCATCTATTTGGAAGAACATTCCTAAGTTTGGAAATCTTGATTCATCTCCTTCTTCTACTCGTTTAAAGGAAATCAAAGCATTAAAACTCAAGTTATCTGGTTATCTATCTAGTTCTCCTTCCAGTACCAGTCAGGCACAGACTAGCAAAGATGTTATAGGCAAACTTACAGAGAACCCTGTTGCTGTTCATGATAGCAGTCCAATGAAGACCAATAATAATTTCAGCCAAGCTGAGAAAACTCTAGCTCTTGCCAGGAATGGAGAATCTCCAGGTCGCACAGCTTTGCACATTATTCATAATGATCAATCTATTACAGTAGCGACAGAAATGGCCTATCCCAACAACTTCAGCACGTCAGGAAGTGGGGTGATGCAACCACGATTGATGTCCGAGAGTTCTGAAAACACAGCCTTGGTCTCTTTGAAAGCTGAGCCTTTATTGGATGAAATAGTGGTTGCTCATAGAAAGGATTATGAGGAACCTGTTGTAAGTCGTAGGTTGTCAGCTTCCCCAGTGCAAAGGTTAAATCATGAGTCATTACCATCAGGAAATGATCAAAGTACACATGGTGTCTCTATGCAAAAAAACTGGTATGGAAATTCCATAGGCATTGACTCAAACCAATTCGGAAGTCCTTTACTATCTGTAGCCTCTGGTGGCTATCTAATTGAAGATGTTAACAAGATAAAGTCCCATTTCCTTGAGAGGATATCTCCAAGGGGCGGGAATATGTCAGATTTCCGGAGTTTAAAGCGGCTCCAGGACCTCCAGACTGAAGCAGATGGAGCTAGCTCCATAGAGAAAGTTTCTTCTCTTATGCCTGATTCCACATATCCGAACAGAAGTACTGATGCGCCTTTGCCTAAAAAGGTCATATCATGAAACTGATGAGACCTCAAGTTCATAATTTTCTGTGGACGCTGATGAGTCTGTTTTTGTTATTTGTCTTTATTAATTCTTTCGGTTGCTTATGCAGAACCTCTTTGAGGAACTAGCGCAGAATGACAACAAAGAAATCCACAACATGCGCCATTATGAGAACATGCAGTTCATTGTTGAGGAAAGCATATCTACTTCCAAGTCTGATGCTGTGGGCATTCTTAGTAATGACAATCAGCAGGAGCCTTGTCATTCGGAAAGTGTTTTGTCAGCACAGGAGATGAAGGAACGTCACCATCAAAAGAGGAAAGGAGATGTTCTTGAGGATGGAGATCCTATCGGCAAGGTCGCCAGGACAGTGGGGAGTTCAGAAATCAAAAGAAGTGAGGGTTATGATGTCAATTCCTCTCTTGAGCATCGCAAACATTCTTTTGTGGGAAGAGAGAATTGTGGCGATAGCATACCACCACAAAGAAACTGGAAAGATGTATGTAGAATGTTGATAGTTTTATATTTTCCCTTTTTATGGTGCTCTTCACAATAAGTAGTCCACTACCCCATGCTTCTCTTTCATATTGGAGGTTAACTTGCAGGTTTTTACAAAGTTCTTGGATGATAGCAGAAAAATACCATCACCCTCGGTTGACAAGCTAGATATGAGAATGGTATTTATTTATTTTTCTCTCTTTCTATTTTGAGGTTATGCAAAATTTCTATCATCCTCTTGATGTTCTACATAGTCATTGGCATCTTTTTTCCTTTTTTCGGTGATGTATAGATCGGTGTGCTCGATGAGATGTTAGTTTACCTTCAGAAAGTCAAAAACTACGAGCTGCTTAGCTCTGACATGTGGACTAAGGTTAGCTGGGCTATTGACAAATGCCTGCCCCTAACGCCTTTCTTTTATATAAAGAAAATTTATGAAGTAGCAATGTAATGGTTTTCACTTCGCAATTTTACAGAAGGTAGATCAATCTCGTGGTGCTTCTGAGAAAAGGTAGGGTCCATTTTAACTTTGTGAGAGTCAAGACTCATTGATGTGTGACATGTTGGGTATATAAAATGGGCCTTTTTCATCGTTGAGTTGTTGCAGATTATATGAGATCATTTCTCTGCTGTATAAAGCGTTGCATGGAAAGGAGAGATTGCACTTAAATTGTGTGAAGCGCGAGAGGCTGCAGGTATAGAGCAACTCACTTCTATGATCTCTAGATTCATGGACTACATGCTGATGTTGTTTTGAGCAGAAAACAGAACAAATCTTGAGGTCTTTGATTCAAGAGTCTCAAGCATTAAAGTTGATAATGAAGAAGACTTCACTGCATGCTGGTGAGGGTGGCAGTTGTAAGGATCATCAATGTTCAACTCAATCTGAGAACGAATACGAGGTAGGTGATTTGTTTGGTTGTTGTTGTATCATTCACTCCTAGCAAGTGCAATCCAGTGTATACAACTGCATCCCGTCTCCTCCACCCCAAACTACCCACATGAAGGATGGAAAGGAAAAAAATGACAAAAAAAAAGTGAATGGAAAGAAAGGGCATGACTGTCATATTCCGAGACTGATGTGACAGTTAACATTAAGTTCTATGGGATTTAATCTGCTTTTCCATCACTGCAGAAGTATCATTGCTTCTTTCTCAATGGTTACATGTCAACTTCATAGCCTTCTCAAATCCACAGATTTTTGAAATTTCAGATGGTAACCCTGCATGTGACTAAATTTGTCCAATATTAATTTCAGATGTATGATTGTTATCGTTAACATTGTTGAAAGTACTTAAGATTGTATGAATCTGGATTTCCTGTTACAGAAATGGAAAGTCCTTTTCAGTTTTTTATCCATATTTAATTTTCAGGAGTGCCCGAGGCACAATGGCTTATGGTGTCATATTCTTTCACTCTTCTACATTTAATAAGTAATAGGAAAGAAAACCTCCTCATCTGGTTTTTGAGTCCTCATTGTTACTGCTAAAGAGTTGAGGAGTTGTGTCTAGACATTTATATTTGTTCTTATGCAGGTTTTTTGTGATGTGATCATGTATGGTTACCATATACAGTCCAGACATAGAATGTTAGTTGCATTACAGTGTAGTTTGAATAATGAATGTTGTCTGAAATGCAGGAAGCCTCTGAAATTCATTGAAGGCTTTTCTTTCCTGCCCTGCAACTAATGATGTTGTTGTTGCAAATAAAAGAAGAAATAGAAGCTAGTATCTCTGAAGTCTTAAGACCAAACTGTCGAAACTATGGCAGGAATTCTCATTATACTCAGGGATGCAGGGATGTCCAAGTTCAAAGCATAAAATTGGAATCCCTGCTATGTTTTGGTTTCACTTTCAAAGTTTATGGACGACATCACATGCTTAGAGCTGTACAAGTCCATGTACCAATCACTTGAATTGATAAAAACTATGAATAAAGTGAGAGGTCTAAGATTGTGCCATTGAAGGTAAAAGCAATTAGGACCTTGTGTTAAAATCCACGTCACAGGGCTTAAAACTTGTCTCTTATACCTTTTTATGGGGTTTTAAAAAGAAAAGATTTTTTATTTGTCCTATGCTTTTTCTAATTCTCGAGGTGAGGTATGCAGCCAATGACTTTGATATTTTTTAAGTGATGTATATGTTCAAAATGCAAGCTCATGGTCAGATAATTCTAACATGCAAGTGTTCTTTAAGTTCTGCACAAAAAGGATGCATTACTTCCTATCAGCATTGTCTGCATTATACATTAGATTGTGCATGGTAGTGAAAATTCTTGTGTGATGTGTAACATTTGTGACTTCATACTTCTGGGACAATTGTTGCTATCCTGCAATCATGTGTTTGCTACTTCTCAGCGTGGTATGTAGTGTAGTAACCTGCAGGTTGATATATCTTTATTATTCGTGAAACCTCACGTAATCGTATTATATGACTAGACCTTTTTGTTTTTAGTTAGTCACAATGTCGAAGCCCTTGCATGATGTTATTGCATATCTTAGCAAAAGTTATTGATCTCTGTGGGTTCTCTGTTAAAAGAGATGCTATTTCTGCAGGTTGCTCATAACTCAATGACATCAATGAAGCAGGAGATTGAAATCTTAGAGAAGAAAATAGAGAACTTGACCAAATCTTTAAACAGATTTTGCAAGATGAAGGGAGAATTAGATTGTGTAGAGACAATAGGACTAGTAAATAACTTCATGAAGAAAAGGCTGTGTTGCAGATTCATTCGCCTGGATTTGCAGGTTTTCTAATTTATCGTTTGTTCATCCCATACAATGAGAATATTAATTTGTCTTACAGTTCCACCTCTCTACTGTTTGCTCAGCTGTGGAAAGTGAGTTCCTTTGAGAGTAAAAGTGGCCATCATGATATCACTCTTGACTATCTTGGATTAATTTACCAAAGGTTGCTTCTTCAATTCCAATATTCGTGCTATAGAAAAGTTCACTTTACATTTCTAAAGCAGTGTATGAATTGTAAATGCCATTTTAATTTTTAGCTTTGCCATTTCCTTGAATCAATGCAGGCTCAGCTTGACTGCTCATCTGGTTACAAGTTTAAAAGTTTCCAACAAATTGATTGATACAAAGATAGAACAGGTAGTGGCTTTTCACTAATATGGGATAATAAATACTACAGTTTTTTATGGTATCTTGTAGCTTATTTGTTGGTGTTTTGCAACTAGACCAAATGATGTATTTCTCTTTTGTTAGAATTATCCAAATATGGCAGCTCGCACGGCATTTGCTTTTGCTTTCAACAGCGAGACAATTAAGAAGCATGCCACTTCAAAATGTTTGGCAAAGGAAACGCAAGTAAGTTTCATTCATAACCTTTTGATGCATTAGTCTAGATGAAATGCTTATCCCTTTATTCTCCAGTAATCTTGTCATGGAAGACCATATGAGGTTATCAGCAAAGGCCGTGCTCTCTTCAGCTGTATGTTGGCCAACTTTTCTTACTTCTCTTTTTATGGCTTTGCAGATGACAAATCTGGTGCTTAGAAATCTCTTGGATGTACTTGAGGAATTACTCCTAGCACGACTAGAAATTAGGAGTCTAACACACACAAGTTTTTTCTCTCCAAGAGGTAACGAAAATTTTTGTGCTTGGACTCTGTTTCCTTTTTTTTTTTTTTTTTTGGTACTTGTACATTTTAGTACCACCTTCTCATGTGATCTGCACCCTTCCACACAAAATTCTGCTTTCATGATGCATTCATCTTCACTCACATGTAAACTTGATGATGAATTTTGAAACAAGAAAGCCTACTTAAAGAATTGTTGTGATGATGCTGATGTTACATTTTGAGATTCTAACTGGTAACTCATTGTGGCCTGCAAATGAACTTAGGTTTTGATTTTGAAAGCATCGTGTTTAGTTGCTTTTCTTGGTGAAGGTGCTTTGTCCCTTACTCATAATTTACCATCATCATCCAAATGCTAATTGCACTTTAGCCATCAAACTAAATTATAATTGTTGTTTTGGACCTTGAATTTGTTGCTTTTTCTCAATGTGGTCCTACAGCTGAATTCTTTTCAAAGGCGGTTCTTGAACTTAAAGACTAAATACGTTTCCAGGCACTTGTTAATGTGCATGGTGGAGGCAGTTACTGGGTCCTTGTTTTCATTTTTAGCAATAAGTGGTCAATTTTGTGTTCATATTTACAGGAAGTCAATTTTTGGGAAAGTTCAGTTTCAAATGTCATGGTGCTGTAATATAGGTGGGTTTGGTTGTTGATTAGGTTCTTTGCTAACTAGAGACATAATAACCACAGCAACAAGTGGTGGAGAATTGCTGAGTGAGAACTTTTCGGGAAAAAAAAAAAAAAAAAGAGTCGATAAGTTTCAGAATTGAGCAGAAAATTTTAGAGGATGAAATTCCTAGAAGCAATGACAAGTCTAGGAACTTAAATGGCATTAAATTGATCACGTTCTTATTTTGGACAGCAGATGACAATTGCCAACTGTCACATTGTTGACCCTTTTAGTGTTGGAAATTTCGATTGTAGGACACAAGTATGGCAATTTTTCCCCTCCTTTTCTAATATATGTTCCATCTCAATAGCTCAGTCTTAGGCCACCTTTTTGCGTTGATGATGCGCATGGGTGGCCTGCTTTTACTTCATTCTTGCTAAAACAAGACTTTCCATATATAGACCTACATTCTTACCATGTGCGCTGATTGTGATTCATGTATTTTACAGAGGGGCAACTTGATCTGCTGCTTTCCTTCATTGACTTCCACAGTGATCAGAAGGTGGCATTAAGCTTTGACATGACATGTCTGAATTGGTAAATTTCTTTGAGTTCTTTTAATATGTACCGGTTCTTAACATTTGAAGGTTCCTCAAGCTTCTTTGCAGCTTTAAAAAGTTGTGCATTTACTTGCAGACAGTTTTACAAGAGAAACTAGCGTGCTTTTTCAATGTTTCGATTTATGCTTCTCTGGACAGGTCCCCCAACTTAGAAATGCGACTTGGAATTAGATTACTGCAATTCACTTCTCTTTTATACTTGACCAATCATGTGAAGTACTTGCCTGGGTTTTCCTTCTTGCAGGCCTGTCTAATTGATTACCTAACCATATGATGTCCTTTTGTTTTGCTCAAATTCACTTTGGCTTTTGGCATCTAATCTGTGAATTTGACATTTGCCGTTTCAGAAATGAGCAACAATATGCTCCATTCATGAGTTTTCTCAGATTATTGGGTTTGACATTGGCATCTACTCTACTTTCCTGTCTCCTATTTGGAATTCTAATAGTGTCAATTGGATTAGCTAAGTACTGCTATGATTTAGGAAGAGTATTTTTTATTTTTTTAACATCTGGACCAGTATATATTTTCATACAAATCCTGTTCTCTTTTAAGATTACTGTTTTGTTTTTTTTTGGCACCAATCTTTGACATGACCTTTGACTAATTCATACTGAACCCTCTTTTTGGGCTTCTTAGTTCGAAGCTTAATACAGATTGTGTGCTTCTATTCAAATTGTATTCACACATAGTGGGTTGAATCTATAGACCTGTTTCGATCTTTTGAAATAAAATGAAGATGACTCATAGTGATGATGTCCATTGGACAGTGGGCTTTATCCATCAGAGGCTCTCCCATATCGTGTCGAAGCTTCCATGGAGAAAATTTCTCACTCGCTGCCTCAGTCACTTTCAAAGGAGATTACAACCTCTATAGAGCGTCTACCAGTGGGATACTCAAGAATTTTGAGGCTCTGCCGATGTGTCTCCGAGGAATTGCGAGGTTAAAGTATATTGTAATGAATCAGAGGAAAAAGAAAAGTTGGATTCCAATAGTTTGTTGGTGTCTGTATGCATATATTTGTTTTTGAACGTGCTGAATCTCATCAATATATGTACTTTGCAACATGTTGGACATGATCTTTAACAGATTGTAAATATAGGTTGTCATTGACACCAATCTTGCTGAAGCCCATTTGGATTAGAATCCTGTCGGCTTTGCGGAAGAAATATCATATCTATAATGTATTTGATCTTCCCTATGTAGTCAGAACTTGTGCCTTGACTAAAAATGCAGATTTCATTATGCAACTATAGTGCTTTTGCTGTGCCGGAGATCAAGGTTGTCTTTTTTGGGAATTGCGCCAGGGGTAAGCTTGAGGATGCATTGGCATCGCTGATTTTACATAAAGTTGCAACCGGTACAAGGAGATTGTGGATCTAATTCTGGCCTTGCGTAACAAGTTGAGGAATCAGCATGCTGCAAAAAGTGGGGATCGACTTATAATCTACAAAAGTCGAGGGGCTTTTCCTCTCAGCACTTGGGGAGATTCTGCACTTGTAGTTGTGCACATTTTATGCTCCATTCTCTGTATCGTTTGGGAGTATCAAGCGTATTATGGAAACTTTCGTGTCAAGCATTTGGCATCTTCCATAAGAACCACTGTATTTTGCTGTGATAATTTGATAAAATGCTATTTTGGCTGCTTTTCTGGTTCTGACCATTTTGGCAGTTTTTCAGAAGAACCGCTTACGAGCTATGGATCCTGTGATGATATAAGCGGAAATGATTTCTTGTTTCATTAGGGGTCGATACATGGCTGAATCGGAGAGGAGTCTTGCAAGGTATAAACCGTTTTGTGTGTCAAAGAAGATTGGAAAAAACAATGCCGAAAGGTCATATGGGGTCCTGGACTGATGTGTACATAGCATTTTACATTCATAGGACCGCTGACAATCAGTACCTCCATCTTTGCAATGACTTCAATGCACTTAGCCAATGACCATGTCTTGCAGTCGACATGCTATGACAGATCTTCTGGGAGGTGAATGAGGATTTTGAGCAGATTGTATTCTCCATTTCCATTCTAAAGGGGCCTTTCTTGGAGTCCCATTTGTGGGGGGTGTCGAATTCGCCCGATCTCCTTCCTCACATTTCAATCTCGTCTAGATGTCGCTGTGGTTCCGTGGTTATTCCGTGGTTAGGGTTTACGAAGGGGGTTGTCTATATTTCACCCGGAATGGGACGTTGCGAGGAGGGGGTCGCATGGTGGCCGATGGAGAGTCTCTTCTACTTTTTTGATGCTTAGGTCCGAGTAAGAATCAGAATAAGAATCGGATCTCGACAAGGAGATCCTATTTCTTTGAGCACAATAAGACCGACCGACCAACCAATGGTGGTCACTAGAGTAATCAATACGAGAGCGACATCTGACAATGCAGTTGGACAATGCATTTTTATGTCTGACCATACCGCATCGATTGGGAGTAAATAGAGTCGGTCGACCATTTTGAATGTGATGGCAGCTATTTCAACAGCAATTCACCCCAACGTGGTTGGTCTTATCCGGAAAATTCTAACTCTGTGGACAATGTTGACTCACTTTCGGTTTGCGGGGACAAAAAGAAGGTGTCTTTTTCATTCGATGAAAACAAGACTAGCCGGGTTTTGCAAATATCTAATCGTGTCGTTGTCGTCGTCCTCCACTCACAACCCATTTGAACTGAAAATATCTTTATCATGCTCGCCGTCCTATTTTCTTATCTAATATTTTTACAAATATCTAATTCGCATTGTTGTCGTCGTTCTCCACCCACAATCCATTTGAATGGAAAATATCTTTATCGTACTCACCGTCCTATTTTCTTATTTAATTATATTTTTATTATTATTTTTTTGTCCATTATTTTTTACATGCATTCCATCTTGCACAACACTACCATGGCCTGTCCCAAAAAAGGTTGCTCCCGGCAAGAAATAAGCTTTGAAAATCTCATGCTTCATAAAGCATGAAATCTCATTATTTTATCAAGCGGCCCAATGAGACAATAAAATAAATAAATAAGTGGAGAATAGACATACTGGCATAGGATCAAGGCACTACAAAAAAAAGAACAATTTCTCTTGGCGTGAAGTGCGAGAATGTGGAATTACATAATTAATGAGATTTCGAATGCAAAATTTTTTATTAATTGAGTGCAAAAAGATATTTTATAAGATATGAAATTGAGCGTGAAAGGTATGACGTTGAGCCCAATTCTAGAAGAAATTTTCAATTGCACTCGCAATTTCACATGTTTTATTATATTTATCCTTTAAATCCAATACATGCGGAGCGCTAATCAAATTATGTTTGTTTCATATAAAATGAATAATTTGAACAATATTTTTTTTAAATAATCATTCATATCGCTTACAAAAATAAATAAATGAAATATATTGTTTATTATCCACAAAAAATACTTAGATTTAAATTATTATCGATAATGAAGATTTTATTAACTAATTATTTCAAATGGTATAAATGATTATTTTCTACAATGCGACACTAGAAATTTAGCTAAAATTAATCGAGAAATCATCCAGATAATTGCCTTAGTGGGACTATCATGTCACTTTAATCTCAAGTCAACGAGTTTGAATATAATTTCATAAAGGTTTTATGTTTTCCAAAAGGCTAACCCCACAGACTTCTTCGAAACGTTGGGATCGGTTCTTGATCTAAGAGGAAACTCCGTGATCAACCCTTTATCTCAGTGATTTTGAATAAATATGTTAGATCACCGACCAAAGATAAAACTAATCCACAAGGTGGAAAATTAAAAAACCTGCAAACATCGGCGAACGTAGAATCCAATATAATGACTATGTAATTGTTAGAGTATAGAATTTGTTAGACAATCGATCTTGGGACGATACAAACACGAAATACAAAGAGAAAATCCGAATAAAAAGCACAACTCCACACACTAAACTCATTGTAATACTGTTGGCTCACAAAGCGATATCATACTTCACGCCGGTCCTGAAACGGTAAAAAGTTTCATAGCTAACGGCACATAAGATATTCCTCTTACAATGAGATATGAATAGCCGTAGATCATGTTCTCGAGTAAAACAACCAGCCGGTAGTGCAAGGTCTTCAATGTTGCTAGACAGAATCAACATGACCATAGATGTGAAAGGTGCTTGCCTTTTTGACATTCCAAGACACAATTGATCGCGATCTCCTGCATCTGTTTTGCTATTTCTTCCATAGGCAACAGAGCATCTACAATCTGCAAACAAATGGAAGGAACCCATATGATCGGCAGCCACATAAAATACAGCCCTTTCAGTCATCTAAGGGTCAAGAAACCAGAAAAAGAAAAAAGGAGAAAGGATAGAACTGCAACATCAACCCCATCATGATAAGAAAACAAAGCATTCTTCCATGGCATGCTAAGGGCAGAAAGAAATGAATCGCCAACATGCCAAATTGTATAAGATCAAATGGGAAAGGAATTCACACAGTTGTAAAATCTAATGGGAGATGTCAGTGTGGAAAACTGTGTACAGCAGTCATCTAAAAGCTAGAAATCAGAACTGTAACTTCTCTAGTATTAAGCTGATAACCACGGTGAAGTAAAAACACCAGTGGAACCAAGTACACTGTAAGAAAAAATCCTTATTTGAGTGCTTTAAACACTAATGACAATACGAGAAATGATGGATCTTTTGAGGATTGCAAATACAGCCTACAAAGATTCCCAAAACCACAGCAACCGGAGTGGGAATGTTCCAGATGATAACATGCAAGGTATATTAAAATGAACGACCAAACACATAGTCGAGTCATATTGCCAAATTCAGTAGATGAAGTGTTGACCTACCTTCCAGGAGGCATCGCGCAGAGCCTGGTAGCTTTTACCAACCTTCCTTTGAAACTCAAGTTTCTCATATCTCTCATTTCCATATCCTCCTCTCTCCGCGGCTTTCTGAAATTTGAAATTGTTACGTGGAGTCAGGAAGTGCTAGTTCCAGTATATTACAATAAAGCAATAGTACAGCATCAAACATTCAACAATTTAAAAAATCCTTGCTGTTCTTTTCATCTACAAGCAAAGAGTTTCAGTGATAATTTTGTTCCAGCATAACAATTCCCAGAGTTCTCCCAAAGTTGTGAATATGAGGTTGGTCCCTCCCTCCCTCCCTCTCTAAAATTTCGTATGACAAGATTACCTCAGGTGGTATGTCCAGATAGAAGACCAAATCTGGGGCCAACAGACCAATCTCTGGTGCCTGAGAAGAGGGAAAAAGATATCATCTCCAAAGTACAGCATAATATTATCTCCAAAATAGAACATAAAGAAGATTGAGTCTTCTGCTGAAATATGCTCTAGCAGTGCTAACCTTGCACCATTCAAAATCAAGTCCTTTGGCAGATGAAAAAGCAATGCCAGAGTACGAATATCGGTCAACAATGAGGGTGGTCCCAGATCTCAGCTTTTTTTCCATCAAAGATCTGCAAACATGGGAGAGGTAATTGGCCAATAAAATGGGAAATCGTCCTGGTTTGCCATATACTTTGTACAAGACTAGCATGACATAACAAAAAAGGGAAAAAAGTGGAAGGATAAGGCATGCTAATTAGCAGCAGAAAGTTTTTTCTAATTTGAGAGCAAGAATACTTAATCATGTGCCATACGACAACCCTGTCAAAAAGACTATTCGACAATAACTTGCTCCAAAGATATTGACTTTGCCATATATTGATAATGATAATATCATAGTGAGCCATCCTATCTAGAAAGTATTATATAAGTCCACCATACCATTTAATATTCACATGTGGTATTATATCATAATATTCTTGATTTGTCTTACTTCTCCACACTAGTTGTGTAATGGATGCAACAATACCCAACCAAATCACATGTTAGAATTTTTGACCTCATAGTGATCCTGGATACTTTCATCCTCAAGCTACCAATCATCTGAACTGAACACCAATTCAATTATTTTTCACCGTCTTATCTTCCAGAAATTTCTAACTGTTATCATCATTGCTGATACCTTCTTACAAAGACAAGGGTAAGCATGTAAACATGACCAGCTAAAACAGATGGTCAATGAATAATAGGTGTCAACCTTCCGCCTTGTTAAGTTTAACAAGAACCATAGACTCATTAGCCATCCCGGTACTGTAAGATGAAGAAGGCATCGTGTCCACCAGCTCACTAAAGAAAGGTGAGAACCACTTAGTTGGCAAACAGAGCAAGATATATTGCTAAGCTTGTCTGTGCATATAGATGACCAGGGTGTGCAGATTTTAGCAAGGAAAGTGCAGGCTGCTTACAAGAAAGAGGACATACCTCTTCTCCCATCTGTTAGCACTAAATAGTAGATGTGTCGTGCAGTCATCTAACTGCGATTCATTAGAAAGGTAGGATGATATCATCTGACCAATGCTTGTAGTTCTGTCTGGAAACCGCCATAGTTCTGTCAAATGCCCCTGTCCCTCCAAGAAAGAAAGCAGCCTCATCGACTGCGAACTCTTACCACTACGATCCAATCCTTCTAGAACAATAAGAGCACCTCTTGACTCACTGCTGCCACCATTTAGGCAGTTATTTTGAGCCCTCTCCATTCTAATCTCCCGAATGCAAGACTGCCGAGAAAACTTTGGTGAAAAAATGAATGACTTCTTGGCAGCTAGAGCACCAAAGTTTCTGTAGAAAAGCCCACAGCACAAAAGCAATGTACTTAGGGAAGGCTTAAAACATCTATCAATGACAAGGCTCTTTCCAGCAACATATCAGAGCTTCACATCAACACAGGGAAAAGTACACAAGACGTTCTAAACATTGTTACTGATCGCAATCGAGTCTTAAAAGTTTGTGAAAAAGTGCAAAAAGTCCTCCATTCATCATCGGTTTCTCTTGCGTATAAATCTCTGACTTTAGGGATTCCATTTCACTATTTTGAAACAATTCAAAACCCAATTGCGCCAATCGAAAGATCCAACACCAAATTGTATCATGAGAATTGAGACTTCCAGTGAACTCCTCCATTGGTATGCATCCACAATTCACTTTTTCTTTACATATATATAGATCACTTGAAGTTGAAAAGCTAGAGTTCCCAAAAAAATTTACTGGATGTTTACTTTGTTCTTTCCATTGAAAAAGAAAACCATTCAACACATACTCAAAACCTTAAAAACAATCAACAAAGAGAGAAACTTGGACCCCAAAGTCACAGCCAAGCAACTAAATCCAAATTTATCTCAAAACAGGATTAATCCGAGGAGCCTCACATGGACTTTGTAGCTATGAAATGGCAAGCATGGTTCATACCCTCCAAACCCCCACGGAAGCTAAAGCTGCAAGAACCAGGAAAAACAAATCAAAACTCACTCATCATGCGTCCCATTCAACGAATTAACCATAAATCACAAGCAACCGACCAAAGTTCTCCTTTTTCGTCGCGGGCATGGAATTTCAAGAGGGACAAAAAAACGAAAGAGGCCAAAAGCGGGCTACGCTGAATTCGAAAGAATGAAGAGCTCCGGAAAGCAAAGTCCCCCCCCAAAGGCAGGAACTTGACGGTAATCGGCCGAAATGCTAAGTCGCGAGTTAATCCCTTCCCCTACCCGGCCCGAAGACGGCGACCACGGGGCGAGTTCGCGGCGAGTCGAACAACGGCCGGCCGCATCGGGGAAAGAGAGAACGCAACGACTAAAGGAACTCACCGAGAAGGCTGGCGATCGGTAAAGCGAGGCCGGGAGAGGTGAGGATGCCGGCCGGAGATCGCCGGACGGCGACGGCGGGGGCGACTGGTCGGGTGCCGATCGAGAAGACGGAGTGCTGGGTCGGAACGCTGCTGGGTCTGCCAGAGAGTGTGAGGGAAAGATTCTAATTTCTCTTTCGGTCACCTTTTTGGCGCCCTAAACTGAAAATTTTTTAATTTATCATTTTGATTTGATATTACGGAATATGAGGGCCCGAGGAATCGCCCCGCCCCTGCCGCTGCCCCACTCCCCGGCGGGGCGGGCCGGGGCCGGGGTGGGCCTCTCTCGTGGTCCCCCCGAGGCAAAGTGAGAAAGTGCCCAGCGCGGGCAAAGCTTGAATAATTTAGGGGGTGTATTGAATATTCAATTCAATTCGAAAATCATGTTAAATTGATTTGAATAATCAATTCTACTTTTTTTTTTTAAATGTTACTTTTGGTCCGTTGAGAATTGGACCATACTTAACGTGGGATAATAAAACCCCTTAACAAACCTACCAGCAAAATGGTACAGTATAAGGAATCAGTTGATTTTCTAACCAACTCCGAAATAAGATCAGGCCAGCGGTTCGAGTCCAAGGTCTATATCAATTTCAAAATCTGAAAACCAATCTTATATGAATAGGTCCTAGATTTTTGGGTTGGATCCACCTAGCCACTCACCCTAATTTAATAAGCTTTTCGGAAGGTCGTGAGAAAATCGTGCGATGGTGATGGAACTCTTTTAAGTGGGCAAAAAGGTATCATTAGAATCCTAAAGTAGGACGTCCAAATTGCAAAAGCAATTTTCCCTTTTCTTTGTCGTCTTTTAAATTTCATATCTCAATTAGTCGGTTTTCATTGAGAAACAAAAAAACTAAACCTAAAGAGTTGAAATGATATTCTCTCAAACATTTATTTGTTTATTTTTACATAAATGAGAAAATTTCATAAAATTAATATCACTAAAAAATTCAAACCGATATAATTATAATAAATTTATCTCAAATTAATATTTTGACCATAAAAACTCCAAAATGATGCATCTATAACAATTTTAACCTAAACTAATATTTTAACCATCACAAACTCCAAAATTATACATTCGTAACAAATTTATTCTCTATTAAAATATGATAAATTAAACTAATATCACAAACTGGTCTATTTGTGATAAACGGAGGATAAAATCTGAAATTGATATATTCATCGATTATCATATGTCATTTGACTTAGTAATTTGACGGTAAAATTTAACGAAAACTAACGAAAGGCAAATTTGTCATGAATATATCAATTTTGGATTGTTGATGATATTAGCTTAATTTCACAATACCCATCCCAACCCTGGGGATATTCACACAACTTTGCCCCTATACTTTCCAATGTCACACATCAGAACCTCGAAAATTCCAAAATGTCCTCGCACTTCTATTCCTGCATTTACATCTTCATTTTCGGTACGTGAAGAAGATTTATCTCCTCGAGCCTCTTCTTGTAGCTCAAAGGATTCGCCTGCTCGTCTTCGTTATGCTCGACGGTGCTCAGGCTCCTATTTTCAAGCTCGGAACAGAGCTTAAATGCAAATTGATTTATAAAACGACGATGCGTTTTCCCAAGTTTATCCTTTAAGAAAGTAGAGTGCAGGTTCGTATTGATGACATCCCAAACAATCAAGAGCTTGCATGGCAGCGTTTCTCTTTCTCAATTTTTCTATTCTTTTGTTTATCGGAATAAAGAAAAATATAAATCCGTTTGGTAACGCCAATTAAATTTTCTATTCCTCAGAATAAAAAGTTATTCCTAGGAATAAATTTAGAGTAGAATTAAAAAAATAGAAAAAAGTAATTTTTTATTCTTGGAACAATTTTTATAAACTATTTTTTGAGTTATTACTCGTCCGCCTACCATGGCCCACCTACCTCCCATGGCCACCGACCTCCGCTCGCCGGCCACCACCCTTCACCCGGCATCCGATCGCCATCTACAACGGCAGGTGGCGACCGACTATTGGTGTCAATGTCCGCTACCACCATCTAGGAAAAAAGAAATAAATAAATTTTGTTGATACCAAATGCATTTCTATTCTTTTTTTATTTTGAAAATAAGAAATGTAGTTACTAAACGTTTTGTTTTACTCAAAAATTATTCAAGAGAATAGAAATAGAAAAAAAACTATTTCTCAAAAAAATCGCTTCCAAGAGTAGAAATGTTACCGAACGCAACCCAATTCTCCCGGCACGTCTCTTGACAATTGAATCGGTCCTCCTTTCATGGACAGGTGTGGGGACCAAACTAGTTTTTTTTCAAGAAATTTAAAAACAAAATATATATAGAAATAAACAAAAATATCTTTACATAATTGCTTACCAAATCGACGTAGACTTTGAAGTTGGCCCAGATTAGCTCTGTGTGGTCCAATTAGGTCCGGTTCCCACGATAGATGGTTCAATCTTTTGTCCCAGCGAATGGGAATTGGCATCGTGCGATCCGGTTCCAAGGCAAACGTATCGAACTAGACATGTTTCTTGTCCTTAGACCAACCCATTTCCACCATGTTTGTTTTTGATGTGATTATAATTTGGAGCAATCTTTTACGGATGAATAAGAGATGAAATTTTATAATTCATTTTTTATATTATACTTTTCAAACTTTCTATTGTTTATTTTATTTTACAAGTTCATTTTTCATGAGTTATTACTTTTGACAGACGGACAATTCTACTGTTGCCTTAGATTTCTATCTGTCTTTTATAGTAAGCTCGTCCTTTCGAATAATACCAAAAAAACCAAAAACTAGACACCAAAAGAAAAAAAAGAAATGACCTCGGAGTTGAATATAAACCAATAATTTGATTCTAAATCCCAGTCCAAGATTCAAGACCTAAAATCCGACCGGCTCCAGAACCACTCGTTCCGATTTAACAAGGATTTGAGAAGGTGGTGAGAAAACCATGCGGTGGCAAACGATACTCTTTATGTTAAGTGGGCGGAAAGACGAGTCATTAGAAATCCCCCGAAGTGGGAAGCCAAATTTCCCCAAAAAAAAAAAAAAAGAAAAAAGAAAAAGCCCTCCTGCTCATCAGATGAGTGGAGGAGAGAGAGAAAAAAAAAAAAGGGGGAGGATTTTCTCTCTCTAATTACTACCGAGTACGGAGGGGGTTGCTCGGCGGGAACTGGGAGGGCCACGTGTCGCTGCACTTTCTGCGATCTTTCGGATCTTCAACGCGGGCCCCCACGCAACTTTTGTGTGTGTGTGGGGTGGGGCCCAACCCCCTTCGAGGGTGATGCGGATGCTGATGCGGGGTGGGGGAAGGGCGTCGCTGTCCGCCTTTTGCCAGCTCCCCTTCCCTGCCTCCACTTGCCGTGGCAATTTGGGATTTTTGGGTTCCCCCGGTTTGTTTCTACTTCATTTTTTTACAAATTATTATATTCCCTCTCTCGTTTTATATTTATATTTTTTATTGTTTTTTTAATGAATAGTTGGATTCGGCGTTCCAAGTTGTCATTCTTTTTACGATTTTTAGTTTCGAGGAGGAGTTGGTACAGATTTTTTGGATTTTTACCGTAGTTTGTCCCTTTATTGAGAGTAGACACCTGGTTAGATTTCTTATTTATTGTCGGGCCATTGTTGAACCCAGTCTCCTCAATCACCTCTCGTAAACTCTTCTCTCTCGGAGAGGTAGGGATACTGGAGAGACTCATGGGACAAGCTCTTGCTCTCGGTTAGGATTTTTTAAGGACGCGCACAAGTCCATCTTATGGGAATATCTCTGGTCGCTATATCTATTGAAGCGTGAGAGCTACCTCTATCTTCTTAATTTAATGTCGGGGGACATCTCAATCAAAGGCCGACATCAATCAAATTACTCAGTCCCACCTCAAGAGCGAGCTTCATCATTTTGCAATGGGCATCAAGGGTCACCTTCCTGTGGAGGGTTCTTCCCTTTATTTCCTTTAAACCTTTTAAGGACCTGTCTAAGTCCTGCTCTCTTTCTTTTATCATTTGGATTGGGTAGAGAGTTCTCATTTATATTTATTCATTTAATTATTTTTAATGAATCGTTTGATTTGGTGTCTCGAGTTATCATTCTTCTTACAAATATTAGTTTCGTTACACCGATAAAAGCCTAGGTTTTGGTTGGTCACGATTCCTTTGTCTTTGATGGGATCACGACGAATGAGATTCCCATCAGAAATCGGAATTTTGCCAAAGCTCTTGTCCTTGTGTCGACAATCGATCCTCGGATGCTGTAACCCTCTTGTCTTGATGCTTGCTTTTCGAGCCCCTTGTCAAATCGGCTAGGGTCCCGATTTTGTCGCAAGCCCATGCTAAAAAGGGGGTTGTGCTCTAATTTCCTCGGTTTGATAATTTAGAAGCCTGTTTATTTGTTATCCAAGTTTTCAAATGATTACTCAGTTATGGCCATTTGGGAGTTAATTCTTACTTGTGAATGACATTGCAATTAGTCCTCCTCTTTTACCTAGTCCAAGACTTGGGTTGCCACATAATTAATTGCATCAATGCTCACTTTTCCTGTACTAACTATAAAAAAATACGACTTTATGGAAGAAAATTTCAAAGAAACAACTTAATGTGTGACATCATTGATCGTGACCCGTTAGGAACATCAATCAAGTAAGTGGCACTTCCTTACCCTTGAGGATCTTCCTCAACACTTTTCTAGAAAAAGCAGATCTTCACTTAATAGATTAAATTAAACGATGGTATAGTATCTACTCTACTTAATTCTAATGGTGGCTTAATTAACACTTGATTCCCAAAGAGGAGTGCCTCATCAGAACACGAAGCAAGACAAGAAGAAATTTCGAGGGTTGTCGATTGTTCCTATGATTATTAACTCCAAAAATTTGATTAATTTTTTTATTATCTTAATTAATTAGCCGCCAAAAGCTTAAGAAGGGCGTGTGATGCACAACTAACATCCAAGTAAAGAAAGGACAGGTGTCCAGTAGATTGCGTGGGGCTTAGAAAGTGTGATTTGTTGGGGGCTTTTCAAGAGATTTTCCATTAGAATTTTGCCTTTTTATATGCAGTGAAAACTTTCCTTTAAAGATGGGACACGTAAGTGATTTTAAATTTTACGAAATATTGAAAGTTCGATATTAAATACGAGCGTAACTTCAAATACCCTTAAAAAAATTACAGCCTCATCAAACAACTGAAACTAAAAGTCACAGAAAAATACAAAATCATATGATTTATATGCACATATATCGATGGTTTTGAAAATTTGAGATGCTTGATTTCATTATTAACGGTAGATCATAATTGATTATTGAATACTAATTGAATATCTCTTTCTTGAAAATACAAAAAATTCTACCAATTAGTTCTGCTTATTGTTACCTTCGAAAATTAAAATGAATAAAAATAAATTAATTTTAAACAACATATATATAATTCCATGCGGCAATTCAGCTCAAATAAAAATTAAAATACGTGACCCTCTAAATTCGCAAAAGACAAACTTCAAAATGACCCGCATAAAATTCATCACAAAAGCTGAAAATTAAAGTAAAGATTTATTCTAAATACGAAACAACCTCAAAAAGAATAAAAAAACGAAAAGACTAGTCAGGACAGGGGGGTATTTCATCTCATTAAAAAGGGCAAGAAGTCAAACGATGTTCACGGAAAAAAAAGAGAAGAAAAAGAAGAAAAACAGAAAAAGCAACTTTTGGTTTAAGTTCGGAAAAGGACGCGGGCCCACCCGCAATTGCCCCACTTTTCCCCAATTCTTTAATTCCGATCCCAATTTTTATTAATTTTCTCTTTCAATTCGCCCGATGGGGCCAAAAACGACATTAAATGCACTGCTCGATTGATATTTATCAAATAAATATACCGACCAATAAAAAATAATGATATTATAATATGATTATTTAATAATTTTTCTTTCTCTCTCCTGCGCGCTTTTTATCGTCTTATGTCACGTTTCCTGCTCTGCTCATTACATTCACACATGCACTCCCCAGCAGCCCACCACCATCTCTCTCTCTCTGTCTCTGAAGGATTTGTTCTTGCAGAGCGAGATTCTGCGAAGCTCCCCCCCTGCTCTTCCGTTCCTCCGAGGGTTTTCTGATCCTTCTTCTTCTTCTTCTTCTTCCTCTCGCGTGCCGCCGCCGTCCTCCTCCGCCTGATAGCGGCCGGACGCCGGAGCTGGGTTGCGGATCTCGCCTCCTTTCGGACAAGGTGAGGGCTCTTTTGTTGTTGTGGGGTTTTGGGGGGGTTTTGTTGGCTCGGCTTCGGGAGGGGTTCTTGCCGGCGCTTTCCGAGATCAGCCGCGCGAGGTGCTGAGGATCGAGGAGTGGTGGATGATGGGGGTTTGGTGTTTGGGGAGTGGGGAGCTCCGTGCTTCTTTTTGTGTTCGGATCGCGGAGTTCCGTGTTGAATTCGCCAGGGGGACTGAGTTGTTGGTGTTGTTTGGAGTCCGTTTTTATCGATCGTTCTTCGTGATGTGGGAAGAGAGGGGGATAAGGTTTGTGTGGTGGTTATGATGTTTGTCACTGACAGTTTGTTTAATGTGAAGTTGAATGCTTTTTTTTTTTTTTTCAGTTGGACAAAGGATAAATAGTTCGTTGGTTCTACATAGGCTGATTGATGAAGTTAGAAATCTGCTTAAATTTTTGGTTAATCTACACACTCCTTTCGGACGAAGCTGTCCTTTTTCATCAATCTTGGGTTGCTTTAAGTTTCCCTTTTCCTCTTGACATTCTCTCTAAGTAAAGGCATCTTATAATTTTTGTTGCTCTTAATCTTGAAATTGGGGGCTTCTATTATCTTTATGAAGTTTGATATTTTTTCGGTTGCATTTCTCGTTAGTGTTTTTCACTGAGCAAACTACTGCTTTGAGAATAATAACGCGAGAATTTCTTTGTTGAGATTACTTCTTCTTTGCCTGGCCTGGCCATGGAATCGAAGCTTGATCTCTGAAGCTACATCTGACTGACTAATATTCTATCTTGGTGACAGAAAGGAAACTGTGTGACTGAGGATCGAGAAGGGGCCTGGTGGAATCTCAGAGATCGAAGAAGCTGTTCTTGCTGTTTAAGTTTGAGATCAAGTATTGTGTTTCGAGTTGAAGAAGCATTGCAGTTCCTCTTAATTCAGTTCCAGTCTCAACTGGGAACTACTGCTTGAAAATGGGTTACATATGTGAATTCTGTGGAGAGCAGAGGTCTATGGTGTATTGCCGATCTGATGCGGCATGCTTGTGCTTATCATGTGATCGGAATGTTCATTCTGCCAACGCTCTTTCGAGGCGCCATTCAAGAACGCTGTTATGTGAGAGGTGTAATTCACAACCTGCTGTTGTTAGATGTGCAGAAGAGAGGGTCTCCCTTTGTCAGAATTGTGATTGGATCGGTCATGGGGCCTCTACCTCGGCATCAGCACATAAGAGGCAAACATTAAACTGTTATTCTGGTTGTCCCTCAGCAGCAGAGCTTTCTTCTATCTGGTCTTTTGTGCTAGACTTCCCCTCTGGAGGTGAATCTGCATGTGAGAAAGGAATGGGGTTGATGAGCATAGCAGAGGGTAATGAAAACGCAGCTTGCATTCTGGCAAAAGACAGCAGTAGCCCAGATGTTTCTGCTTGTGATGATGTTGAGGCTGGGAAGGCAAATGCTTGCGGGTCATCTTCATTGCCGGAACTGAGATCAGCATCTCTGAATGTGGGTCAGCCAGCTGCATCTGCAAGCACGGCGACTCCTAAGGTAAGCAACCAGTTCACTTTATTTGCATCTGCTTTGAGGAAAGGAAGTCATTGAGAAGAACAGGAAGTAACCAATAAATTTGTTTCCAAGGCTGACTGCGGTTGTTGCAACATAGTTTGGTGCATGATGGTGTGAAAAAGGAAATTTATTTGGTCAAAAGGTATCTGATTCCCTGAGATCAGAGCTGTTTGCTTGACCAGCATTATTCAAAGATAAAACTATTTTCTGATTGCTCCTCCTTTTCCTTGATTGTTCTTGCCACCATTTAGTGACTGATTAAAACCATTTCCTCTATTTGACTGACTCTTTCTTTGCTAAATGCCATGCACTCATTAGCTCCATCTGCTATTTCTAGAGTGCTTTCACCTTTTTTAACCCATCCTACCATGCTTAAATTTTAGCAACAGTCCGATGAATGTGATAAGTCTATTGCTGTATTTCTGGTTTTGCCATCTGTAAAAATCATTCTGATTTACGTTAGTCTCTGAAGCAAATCAACAGTTCATTTCTTTTCAGGAATTTAACAGCATTTGTAAAATCCTTCTAACATGCATATTGTGTGGATGTGAGTTCTACTTTTGTGTTACAGATGTCATGAATTGGACTTTGTTTGGGCAACTGCTTGTCTAATCACTGGATTGTGGCGTGGTAATGAATTTGATTTTTACCCATAAAATAATCTGTCATGGATTTAAAGTTAAAACTTCTACATGAGCATTGACAAAGTATGCGCTGTTCACTTCCAGTAACATTGACCTTTTGCTTTAAGAGGCCCTCTTGTGTATTGTAAGTTAAACAGGCATCTATGTTCTCCGCTCTAGTGCTGATCCTTTCCCCAGTTAAACTTCATTCTCAGAGGGCATCCTGGTGCTGAGGCTCTAGGAGTAGTCCTATTTTCTTTTATTTAAGAGGAAAATAATTTGATAGCAGCATTTCCGTTAGGTTTGTAGATATTATGATATGTGGGTTCTGTTGTGGGAAACATTGCCCTGAAACACCACCAAAATCAATCATTTTATTTGTCTTTGGGATTTGTTTTCCTAGAACTGTTTGCATTAAGCTCCTCTATTATGCATTTTCTACTAGTGCATATTGATGCATTACATCCTTAACTGACTTCTGAAGCTTCCTATGCATCTTCATTTAGGTGTGCAATCCTATTACAAAAAGTCCTGGGCTTTTTGACGATGATAGGTTCTATGAGGATTTCAACATGGATGAAGTGGATTTGGATCTTGAAAATTATGATGAGCTTTTTGGTGTTGCCCTAACTAACTCAGAATTGCTGTTTGAGAATGGTGGGATTGACAGCTTATTTGGAGCAAAGGAAATGTCTGCTGCTGATTCCAACTGTCAGGGTCCAGTAGTTGCTGAGGTACCTTGTTATTTAAGGAAGCATATTTGGTCTTTCTGAATATTTTGCCGCAAAATCTATCCTATGAATCTGATAGAAGAGACATGATCTCTCTACCACTCAATTGTGCATCATGTGTTTTTCTGTTTGTTCCTCTTTTCTTTCTGTGTTCTGTTTGGTGGAAGAAGAGTGGAGTTTGGTTAAGTTGCTATTTCAGTAGTTGAATCCTATTGACATGTTTCCAAGTTTGTTTTTCAGAAAGGATAACTATTAGGCCTATGATTGTTTGCATTGTTTCTTGGGATGAATTGTGGGTTCATCAGGAGAAGTCCTTAGGCATTGTTACATTGAGATGAAATGATGTAAAGTATTCTAGGTTGATAAAATTGGAGGCTGGGTATCCCTGTAAACATATTTAAGTTTTAATATCTTTCACTTGTTTGTTGTACACAGAAAACATTTTTGAGCAGTAAAATATTACCATGAATACAAGAGTTTCAGCATGTCCATGGTTGGCTATAGATTAAAGTAGCAAGAGATTGTTATCAAAGTCAAGCTACTTCTGGTTCACACTGATTTGAGAAATAGTGGGCTATGTTTGAGAAGATACATACAAGAAGGGAGGTTAGTGGGATGTTGAAAAAAGTTGTTGTCTCCTTAAAAGCAGGGCATATGATTCTCCTTCAGACCAGACTAGCAGAGACATGGAGATGAAGAATAGTGCCACATAGGCTTATTAGACAAAAAGGCATACTTTCAAAGCAAAAATGAAGAAAAGAACATGGGGTGGGACAATATGTCAAACACCGTGTGATTTTACTGCAATTTAATAGAAGCTTGATGTTTGATGTCCCCTTTTGTTTATCTCGACTCGGTTGATTATTGATTCGATGACGGTGGACTGATCTTGGCTTGCTTTCTTGATAAGTTGACAGTTTTTGTCTAACGAGGAAATAACTACTAATTTTGTGGGATAAGGCTTGGTGGTGGTGGTGGTGGTTGTTGTTTTTGTTGTTTGTGTTTCCCTTTTCGTGTTGCAGGGAAAGATTTCCCTCTCATTCAAATGTCTAGGAGGATGAGGTTAGTCCTTTCCCATATTGAAAAATGGGTGGCTCTGCTGGTTGGAAGCTGTATGTGTATCTGAAAGTTGTTTTAACTCTACTATATGAATGCTCTTGGGTTGTGTCTACTCATGGATCAATGATCTTGTTCTAATTCCCCTTCAAATGTTGGCGACCATCATTATATGGTCGAGGCATACTGAATTTTTTGCTGGTATTTTAAGTTCCTTTCTTCTGGCTGTTATATACTATCATTCTTTTCCAAACTCAGGAGAGTTTTGTTCGGTGGTATTTGGAATTCCCTTGGAGTCTATTGAATTTCATATGCAATCTGGTTGGGTTAAGGTTGTATGTAACCTGCTTAGTTTGATTCATAGCAGGTTAAGTTCATAGTCTGTTGCAGCGATGGTATGGTTCACTGGATTTATCTCACAAATTTCAACACAATGCCATTACCTCTTTTTTTATATCTTCCTAGCTGTCAGGCGTTAATGGCATTGCTATTACTGCTTGGCTTGTAGAACTTCTCTTGCATTCTTATTCTTTCTTAGTTTGATTATTGCTGGCATAGTTGGTTTTTATGTAGACATATGACTGAACAAAGATAGTTCATGAATTTTTCCACAGGGATCATCTTCTGGACATGCAATACAGCCTGCATGCAGTGTTGCCTCAGCTGAGTCTATGATGAGCTCTAAAACCGAGCCTGTTATTTGTTTTTCAACAAGACAACCCCCTTCCAATCTCTCATTCTCTGGTCTTATTGGAGAGAATAGCACTGGTGATTATCAAGATTGTGGGGCTTCCTCAATGCTTCTTATGGGAGAGCCTCCATGGTGTACCCCTGGCCCTGAGAATTCATTCACTTCAGCAAACAGGAGCAATGCTGTGATGCGTTACAAGGAAAAGAAGAAGACACGCAAGTAAGCATGAGTTTAATTCTTTACATCAATTCACAGTAAGCATGATAAATCAGATCCTGTATGTTGATCCGCTGTGTTGTGACATGTTTCCTCAGCTTTATTAGAATTCTCTTGAATAAAATAGTTAGGAGTGGGATTGCAGTTTTGGTCTGAGTCCGCTAGCATAACTTTGGGCAATGTATGTTAATGTTTATCTGTACACTTTTATGGACGTGTGATGTTCCTGTTTTGAAGTGCCAAAATAAAATATGCACTTGTCATATTTGGATGGGCTTGTAGCTCTATCTGATAAATTTGTGATGCAACTGTATTTGAGCCTCACCTCTTTGGCCAACTTACAAATTATTAATAAAAAACCATTCTTACGTTTTCTTAATCAATGCCTGCTTGTATAAGCTATCCAACAAATTTTGGAAGGTTATTATATCGATATAAGAATTTGGGCCTGTGTCCTTGTTTCATGTCAGCAGACAAGCTTGTCTACACTCTATTACCATTTTGGCTTTCTTGCTCTTTGATGCACTTGCTTGTGATCTGAGGCATTGAAGCCTGTGCTATTGATTTTATAGTTATTTTCTTTCAATATTTGTCTCTGTTCAGAGCTGCCAAGATCAATTGTCAACAATCAAGCACATCAACTTTTGTCATTGAGCAGTGGCAGTTGATGGCGCGAAATCTTCAGTGCATGATTGTTTGACATTTGTAGTGTGCTGGTATGTGTTTTTGGTTACTGAGAAATAGATGGATGACTAGTTGAGGTGCTTTTTGTTTAAGCAAAGTAAATTGATCAAACAGTTAATGCGTGAATTTACTGTGACACTACTTTAGCAGATATGGTTCTGTTTTCTTGAGCCAAAGATACTAGAAACGAGTAATGGTGGCTCCATTCAACACTCTAAGCAAAGTAACTGACTCTTATTCCATCATTTCAGAGTAAAATCGGTTGATATAATCATCTTTTACATAGATCTACAGCTCTGTTTGCTTGTTTTGTGCATTCATAGTAGTGGAAGCTTCACGTGTAAAGTGCTGTTCGTATGCTTCATTGCCCATCCAACCACCTTTCTGCTGCCTGTTCTGCAAGCTCCATGAAAATTATGCATTTATGTGCATTTACAAGAACCTTGTAATCAACAACTACTCAATGCAGACATGTGTTTCATGTGTCTGCATTTACTAAGGGTAGTTTTGTTTAATTACAACCCCCCCCCAAAAAAAAAAAAACCACAAGGCGGGGGGGAGTTGTTTGTTTTGTACCTTGATTTTTTTTTATTAATCTCCATTAGTATCTTATGTGTAGGTTTGACAAGAAGGTGAGATATGCCTCTCGTAAAGCAAGAGCTGATGTGCGAAGGCGAGTGAAGGGCCGCTTTGTCAAGGCTGGCGATGCTTATGACTATGACCCATTGAGCCAAACCAGAAGCTACTGAGTTGACATATATATGCCCAGAGAGGGAAGGAACCCTCACCTACTATTAGCAAATAGTTGGTTCAATGGGAAGTGGATGGAGCAGGTGCAATTCTATTGAGTGCCTTGATGATCTGCATGATGGTGATATTGGAGCCCTGGTTATAGCCAAGAGAGCTGAATACGAAAGGGATGGTGGGATGGAATTACTGAAATGCGGGAGCTGACCTTAGGCCTCGTCGCCATAAAGAATTAACTGATCACGAAATTCTTCTCGCCAAACTGTACAAATATCAATTGCTTGGGAGTTTCTGTTGCCTTGCCATCCTCTGGGCTCTTCTCTGTGGTATGAGGGGGGAAATCGTAATTGATGCCAGCTAGACATAGCTAGGCACGTCATAAATGATAATATGGGGCGGGCTTTTGTCTACCTCTTTCTCTGAAGCTCTTCCTGCATTTGGCTGCTCCTCTTCATGATTAGTCAAATTTACAGTTTCAACTGAAGCTCAGGTTAGTGCTTTTATTGTTCCTATAGCAATTCATGTATAAGACGAGCTGGGAAAAGAAAATCACACTAATGTATAGGCAGGGTATGAAAATATGTAGAATAGAGAAGGACCAAGTCTGGCTAAGGTCAGTAAAGTTATTGTAGCATTTTCATTCAGTACACATTTCTGTATAGCACAGGGATATCCTGTACGTTGTTGCAGGGAATAATCTGTACTTATTTCATGTGAGATTCATTTTTGTCCGCTGTGGAGTATATGAACACTCTGAATGCAGTATGATTTCTCGTGTAAAAACATGTCGCCATAGAAGGTATCACTTTTTCTATGGAATTTGAATTATCGATGGATGGCTCGAGTGAGGTGGTGGAACTCCTCATGGAGGCTATTTCCTGTTGAGCCTCTTCACTTAGGCTACTGAGATATTGAGTTCTATTCTTGTTTTAGGTTATCAAGATATTGAGTTCTGTTCTGGATTAGCATTGCGTTGCTGGTTTTCAGTGTCGAAAACGTAGAATGTGGTTGCATATTTTTCAAGAGCTTTCACACTGTAGGATCAACTGATTACCTTAAATTTTGACAGATAACAGTAGTTGTACTGCATTTAGAAACTTAGATCTACATTTCGTTTTTACGAGGAAAAGAGGAAAAAAGTTGCTTAACATATAGTTAAATGGGCACAGATCTGTTTCCTCGTTCTCTGGTAGAACCCGGCGGTTGAGCTCAGAGTGGTTAAAGGCTGCTTTTGTGCGCTCTGGGTTTCAAACCGATGTGGAACTTGTGGCGTGGCAAGCACTTGGCGTGGGTGTGGTCTGAGAACGTTCGAGGTGCATGATCTCTGATGAAAACTTGCTCGGCTGTGTCCATTGTCGACTCGGGCTGTGGATGCAAAGTAGTTGAGTTCATGTGCCTGATTTGTTGCCTTCAGACAGCCATTGTGTGCCATATCGTGACCTCGCGGCGCTAGCTTCTCGAGGAATGGAAAGTATTGCGGTTGTCTGTTCTTGAGTCGGATTCTTGTATCTGCTTTTTGAGTCGGATTCTTGTATCTACTGCATTTATCCACGGACCCCACGGACTCATGTTCTTGCAGCTGACTTTTTCGAGAACGAATTGTGTATAGAAGATGCTTTTTATTCAGCTGAATTACTGTATCATGGGTCGGGAAATTGGGATTGAGAACGTATCTCCTTTGTTTTCGCAAGCGAACTCCGAAGACTGTTTTTCGATTTTATTTAAAATGAAATAAGCACTGGAAAAGATTTTTGAACAAAAGCAAAAATAAAAAATAAAAACGACAGATTTATTTTAAAACAAATTGCAAGTGTTCTGCTCATCTTTGCATCATCTAAGGACTGGAGCCATTTTCAAATGATGACTCGAGCCTCATGGTTCTTGGGCATGCCCATTACCGTCACTTCCATGCAAATCACTTCTCAAAGAGTATTGGTATGTTTCCTTCGCCATTTCCACGAATTCTCTATACCGCTAGTTTATAGGTGCGTTCGTCCCATGAAAAATTTTACCTTTCGAAAGGCATTAAACGCGATTGAAGGAAAGTATTCTTATCATTAGCAACAATTCTTTTCCTAAACATTGGGCTTTTATCGGATTCAATTTTCCATTGGATGAGCGAAACGTGTATTAATGAATAATTCTTGTAATCGAATTCATCCACTCTAACTATGAAAGTGGTAAAAGATTTTGTGTTGACAATGGATGTACTAGGATGGTAAAAAAGTAATTTCTCAAACCAATGCAAGATATTATTTAATAAAAAAATATTTTCAAATTACTAGTCATATCGGTTCGTTCAATTTATATATAGGAGATAGCACATATGAATAACTCAAAAAAGACTATATTTGGAATGAAAATAAGAACAAATAGGTTTCGCACTCGATAAAAAAGGCAGATTTTGGTTGATTCGGTTTTAATCATTCGAACCACTTTTTCCTTTTCCTTAAAATTTATTGTCCGCCATAAGTCGTGTCAAACAACTCTTTTTCTATTTTTATTTATTTATTTTGCCATACCAGTATAATTATGGATTACAATTATTACGTTTTTTTTTTCACGCATTTACGGTTGGATGTGAAAATGAGCATGGCCATGGGCTTAATATGAATATTAAAGTATTTCCTTCTTCTTTTTTTTTGGGCCTGCTGTTGGACGCGTTTCGGCGATTACGAATGCTTTTCCCGCGATCACCATCAACCTCTCATTTCTTCTTCTTCTTGCGTCTCTCAGATAAGGCCCTTCTCTCTCTCTCTCTCTCTCTCTCTCTCTCTCTCTACACCTCTGATCGGCCATGGCGGAAGCTGCTTCGAGAATCTTCCAGACCTCACTCCTCCCGCCCTTCTCTCCACTCCACTGCAAAGCCTACAAGCCCCGCCCTCGCTTCCCGCCCTCTCCCTCGCTCTCGACGGCGACGGCGACAGTGGTTTGCTCGGTGCCGGCCACCGCGGCTGCCGCGGCCAAGGCGTCGGAGGCGCAGCGGATCCCCTGGGGATGCGACGTCGACTCCCTGGAGAACGCGTCGGCGCTGCAGGGGTGGCTGTCGGACTCCGGCCTCCCCCCGCAGAAGATGGCGATCCAGAGAGTCGATGTCGGGGAGAGAGGGCTCGTCGCGTTGAAGAACATAAGGAAGGGCGAGAAGTTGCTGTTCGTGCCTCCTTCGCTCGTGATCACCGCGGACTCGGTAAGATTAACTCTCGCCGTTACCTTTGGCTTTGAGAAAAATATAACAAGGTACAGTGAGGTATGACTCAGCTGGTAAGTTTTGATTGTTGTTTGACGTAGCCTAGCAGATCGCCAGCTGAGCGATTTCTTGTGAATACCATAATTTTGGCATGAATGGCTTGCCTTTCATGCATCGAAGAGATGAATATAATGTGATACGGGAAAGCTGGTTTCCCCCAAACATTACATAATAAAGGAAGTAAATGGCTTACTCTGTCTAGAAAGGTATTTGTTGGATGCTCTTTAACATGGTATTAGATCAGGTTCGGTTGCTGGATCCGATTTATTTGACTGTTGTGTCCTTTTCGAGTAATGAATTAGGCACCAATTTGGCAGAGGCTGTCCAAAATTCTTGTTTGGAAATTTGCGTTGGTCACTCACTACTTGCTAGATTCATTAATCAAGAATTCTTTTTCTCTCTGCCTGATTGCTTTGATGATGGTAGGAGTGGGGCTGCGCAGAGGCTGGTGAAGTTTTAAAAAGAAATTCAGTGCCAGATTGGCCGTTGCTTGCGACATACTTGATTAGCGAAGCAAGTTTAATGGGGTCTTCTAGGTGGAGCAATTATATCTCGGCCCTGCCCAGACAGCCCTATTCACTTTTATACTGGTAGTTCCACCGCACTTGTGTACCCACTTACAAGTTCAATAACTTTTGTTTCTATTTTCATGTTTCAATATATTTGATTAAGGATCTACTCTCAGTTTTTCATTTCAGGACGCGTGCAGAACTGGACAGATACTTAGAAGCATCACAAATCAGACAACGAGCAATTGAAAGGATTACTAATGTCATTGGAACGTAAGCTGGCCCTTTGCTTTGCCATTAACGTTCCCATGTTTCACGATGATGTTATTCTACTTGATTTCTGAGATCATGATTTTCAAAGGGTGGACTCTGATATCAATCTCCTGTGCAGATATAATGACTTAAGGTCCAGGATATTTTCCAAGCATCCTGAATTATTTCCTGAAGAGGTATTTAGTTTAATAAGTGTTGATATCCTAGAATGCTTAAGATTATTTTAGAAATATTTGGTAGCAGTAAACCTGCATTTAGTAATCTTTTGCCATGACTTTTAGACATCCATATGTAATGTTAGGATTTGTTGACATTCAATATTGTAACTAGCATCTAAGTTCTGTTTCTCAAGTTATTTATTTGGTCCTGGATTCTCTTTTGTAGAGATTCCAAACTTGCTGAAAACACGTTTCTCTCTTACCCTATAATCATTCAATTACAGGTATTTAATTTGGAGACATTCAAGTGGTCATTTGGCATCCTTTTCTCCCGATTGGTGAGGAACTCTCAAATCACAGCTCTAAGACGTGCATCACCAAAATCACTTTTCCAGTTAATTTAGTGATCAGAATTGGATAAATGTCTGTTAGCTTGTCTATCACAGATGTAAGAAAAGTCTGTAAGTAAAAGAATTAAATCTGTAAATGCCATCTAGATGAAAGTTATCCAATGAATAACAAATTACTGTTGCCTTTGGAGAATTATGTATGCCTGTGATTCCTAATGCTGATGCATTGTTCATAACCAACTGTTAATGAAGAACTGCAGTTCATTTATGTAGGAAGAGGACAGAAGGATTGTAGAAAGTAGTAACGTCCTATATAAAGAAATGACGTGTCATCTATTTTCCAATGTATGTTTTGGAAAAAAAATAAAAATAGTCAAGCCATTATTATATAATCTGTCCCAGTGCATATTTGGCTATTGAGTGTTTTTAACTGTTTCTGGGATGGGGTGGTTAAATCAATGATATTTGATTTTAAACAGGTCCGTCTACCCTCAATGGATGGAAGGGTTGCGTTGGTTCCATGGGCAGATATGTTGAATCACAGTTGTGAGGTGTGTTGATCACTCTCATGTCAAACTATATGTTTTCTTTAGTGGTTGATGCTTACATGGCAATCTCTAACTGGCCTAGGTCGAAACATTTCTGGACTATGATAGTGCATCACAGGGAGTTGTCTTCACAACTGACCGCCCCTATCAACTGGGCGAGCAGGTAACTCTCTACAACTCAAAACTGTTTTAAGAATGGATGTGGAAGTCTTCTGATTTCTTGGATTGGCTTTTGCAGGTTTTCATATCATATGGCAGGAAGTCTAATGGAGAACTCCTACTGTCTTATGGGTTTGTTCCTAAAGAGGGCACAAACCCAAGTGACTCCGTAGAGGTATTATTGTCACTCAAGAAATCCGACAATAGTTACAGCAAAAAGCTAGAAGCTCTAAGGAAGCATGGCTTGTCTGTGTAAGTAATCTAATTTTGCTGCATCAATTTAATTTGCTCAACATCAACATCTGGTTGCAACCCCTGAACCATCTGTGACTAATATTTTTTAGCAACATCCTGTTTGAAGCAATTTATGCACTAACAGCCACATCCGATTGATGCATTAAGGTTGATTAACCATTAGTCTCGATGTAATAGCTCATCTATATCCATTGGCATTGTGTAATCCAAATCTTGGTCCTTGATATTTATTGCTTACATCTTGTTTTGAGAAGCAAGTTATTTCTGTCTTGGCAGCTCCCAGTGTTTTCCCGTACAAATAACCGGCTGGCCTGTAGAGTTAATGGCATATGCCTATCTAGCTGTTAGCCCCCCCAGCATGAGCAGTCAATTTGAGGAGGTAGTTAAGTTTTGTTTTGAGAAGTATAATTGTCATATTGTTATTTTATCATTATACAGCTAGTATTTCTTTGCAGTTGGCAGCTGCAGCTTCAAATAAAACAACAACAAAGAAGGACATCAGATTCCCTGAAATAGAGGAACAAGCATTGCAATACATACTGGACAGCTGTGAATCGAGTATATCTAAGTACTCCAAATTCTTGCAGGTGAATCTGCCTTCAGGACAGAACATGTGCAGTTTTTTAACTTACATCAACTTTTAAAATGCACTAATCTATAATTTCCTCGTCCTGGGAGAGTCAAATCCCACCTTGATCAGAAGTGATAATGTGACTATTGATCCTGTTGTTTCTTTCTCAACTAATGTTTCAGGAGAGTGGGTCGATGGATTTGGATGTGACTTCTCCGAAACAACTCAACCGAAGATTGTTTCTAAAACAGTTAGCGGTAGACTTGTGCACTAGTGAGAGAAGGATACTTTTCCGAAGCCAATATGTAAGGAGTCTAAGCTGATTAGTTGCATCTATTCTGTGTGATATATTCTTATGGCAGCATTGTCTGATTTGCCAACAGTCATCTTGGTCACTGTTCTGAGCAGATAATTTGGCATATGAATATCTGCAGCCAAAAATATCTACTTTTTGTGCTTACCCAGTGTGACTATTTGTTTCAGATTCTGAGAAGAAGATTGAGAGATCTAAGAAGTGGCGAGCTGCGAGCTTTGAGACTATTTGATGGGCTCAGAAAGCTCTTCAAATGAGTATGTGGGAGCATGGTGATACTTCAGAAGGCGAACTCTCGGATCTGTTGAGATCTCAATGTGACCTCAGATTGAAATCTGACTTTGGCGTCAATGGAGGTACGAGGACTTCAGCACCAATTGAGGTCAGGCAGGCATACGATCATCTTCCCGTCCCACTATAAACTTTGATCATACTTTTAGATTGCAGAGTATGGTGAGGATAGCAGATCGGGTGTCTCAGAATGTCATACTGTAACTGACGATGCCCGCTCTGTTCCTAAATCTTTTTTGCTTTTGAAATTCTAGATGAGACAGAAACGCACGATCGCCAGTTTATGTTTACTTTTGTTTCTGAAGAGATCATCATCCGACACCTATTTGGAGTACATTGATTTTGAATATATCCCACTCTTATTTGGTTCAGTGAGGATGACAGGAGGATAAATTTTTATTTTGCGTTGTTATTTAATCTAGCAAATCTCCACTTTTGAGGTCGAAAACTGCTTGAGCAGAGTGTTCTGAAATGAAACTATGAACTCCCCCAACGATTCCATCCGGATGAACATATAAAGACCATGTGAAGTTGAGATGTGAAAACAACTAAGGTTTACCTTAGTGGTCACATTTCCCATACGGGGAGAGGGAGGTGAGGATTCAAATCCCTACTTTTTTGAGAGTTGGAGTGGGAATGTGATCGATAAAAAAGGAGGCTGAGGCACGAGCAATTGACGAAATTTATAGGTAGTTGTCGATAAAGCTCCTTGAGGTAACCTTTACAAATTATTGAAATAGTTCGACATTTTTTAAACAATTAAATAACCGTTGGCAATGTTGATAAATTATTGGAATAATTGGCGATTTTAAAACAATCAAATGAACGTTGCTAACTGAATCAAATATCAGTTCGTAGTTTCATTTAAGGGTTATACAATTAAAGTTATGAAATAAATGTCGGTAGAATATTAATGTAGTCAACAATTATAAAAATAATTGATAAATTTGTATAAGAATTGTTAATTTTAACAGGCGTCTAATTGCAACAAATAAATGTGGATAAATTATGGGGAGTAATGATATTGTCAAAACAATGTAATATACGTAAGTGGACTCATATAACAGTTGGTAAATATTAAGAAGAGTTAGTTTTCGAACAAAAAATAAATTAAGAAGAGGTAGTAGCATGAACAAGTTGGCAAATGCTGCACAATAACAAATCAATTGAAGTGGTTGGTAATTTCAACCAATCAAATAAATATTAGCAAAAAGATTTGAATAGGAGTTAGTAAATTTAGCATGTTGATAAGCCAGCACATAAATGTCGGTAATACAATAAAAAAAGAGCTAGTGGAGTATAAACTAATTAGTATACTAACACGCGAAAAGCGGGTAATCACCCAAATCAAGGCTTGTAATTGTTAAAATCAGTTAGTAAACTCTATTGCATCGATAACTGTAACAAATAAATATTGATAAATTATCGAATTGTTTAGTGATTTTGGAACAATCAAATAAATATTATTAAGTGGACTCAAAAACTGGCAATTCTCTTTAAAATCTACTAGCCTTGACATTGGTAAATTATTGAAACGATTGGGAATTTAAATGGGATAATTTTACAAGTGATTTTTGAATTTTGGCCTAATTTATAATGTTATTCATGAACTTTTAAAATATTTAATATGGTCTATGAACTTTGGTACATGTTCAATGTTCAATATTGTCCTCTAACTTAAATTAATAAAATGATTGTATTGAACATTTTTATATAATGTAAGAATTAAATTGAACACGTAAAAAAGTTCAAAACCATGTTAAATAAATTAAAAATGTTAAGGACGACTTCGCATCTTAGACTAAAGTTTATGACCCACATTGGATAATTTAAAAGCTCAAGGATAACATTATACATTGGATAAAAGTTCATGAATCATTTATATTATTCCCTAATTTAAAACAATCCAGTCCCATGTGTTAAGACACATTGGCATTTCTGCGTGTTTTTTTCCTTTTGGGATAGGTATACTTTGAAGTTCTAAAACTAGTCACGAAAGTGCAATTAAGTTATAAAGTTTTTAAAAAGTGCAATTAAGTTTTAAAAATTATTATGAAAGTGTGTTTGAGTCCTAAAATTTTCAAAAAGTGTTATCAATAGAAAAGCTTAATCTAATCAATTTGACAAATTTTATGATTTAATTGTATTTTCGTTACAAATTTTAATACTTAATTATACTTGTTGAAAGTTATTGTTGAAAGTTTGAGAATTAAATTATACTTTGTTATTAATGTTTTTATGGCTTTCAGTACATTTATTTTTAATTTTTAATTTTTTTAGAAAAGAGAATGATTTCTCTAGAGACTTTGCGAAGGAAGGTTTCACGGAACGGAAGCCGACAAAAACAACGGAGGGAAAGCGAAGAAACCTAAAATAACTGCCGCCAAAGCAACGCTTGGAAACTGGGAAGTCTGTACTCGAGGGAAGCGTCTCCTAGTCCTGCGAAGGTACTACAGCGACCCGAGTACGAGGATTCTTCTCTGAACCCAACTCGGTCGGAACTTGTAATCCAGGAAGAGAGCGAAGCGAAACCGGGCATTGAATCGGTATGGCTCTCTGGATGGAGAACGGGTCGCAGCCCCAAACCGAGAGCGAGATCGCCGACCTCGACGCCATTGCCGCTCTCAAAGAATCCGCCGCACTCGAGCTGAAGGTAATAATCGATGCGTGTGGCGGTTGCCCTTTTCAAGTTCTTGTTTTGTTTCGCACCCATGGCTCGACTTCGACACCTGTCGCCGTCGACATGCCGTGTCATGTAAAAGCTACGAGTTTTGTTGAAGTGGATTGATTGGAGTGCGAATGGTATGATTCCAGTTGTCAATTCGAACGAAAGTTCAGAACTTGACCGAGTTTTTTTTTTTTTTTTAATATTGGCGTGCTTTGGGGGTAGGAGACTGTACATTGTGGCAACATAAATTGCTTTGTCAGTTGGTAACCATGTGAATTTCTTTTACATCGAGTTTAATTGTCTGTGATATTACAATCTCCTTGATCGGAATAATGGTTGGATTTGTCGATATGATATGCTGTAATCAACAGATAGTATTGGTCAAGCTACTAGGTAGTAGGAACAGGAACTGGTACTACATCCCTTATTGGGACACACTACATGAATGTTGTGCTATGTTGGTGTGCCTATTCAGTTTGTAAGGACTGGGTTCTTTATATTGACGCAGAGTGACTTCTTTATCCATGTAAATTTGCCTGTCCAGATACAGGAGTTTAACAGGAACTGTTTTACTGATAGGTTAGCGGCACCTTTGGACCACTAAAACATTGTCATTAAATTGATGCATTCAACCATAGACTCTGTTGCTACTACCGCTTTTGAAATGCAGTTTCTTTGTGTCTGTTCAACTTGTCCTTTTGCTTTGCAGGAGAAAGGTAATGAGTTTGTCAAGTTGGGCAAGAAACACTATTTGGAGGCTATTGATTGTTACACAAGGGCGATTAATCAGAAAGTGCTGAGTGACTCGGAGAATTCAGTTCTTTTTGCAAATAGAGCACATGTCAATCTGCTTCTTGGAAATTATAGGCGTGCTCTAACAGATGCCGAGGAGGCAATTAATCTGTGCCCAACAAATGTTAAGGTAACTCATCTACAGTTATAGTCCAGTTATGTTTACTTTGTGGATCTTAAGGCATGATTGTGCATGCCATAGGCTTTTTATCGAGCTGCCAAAGCATCTTTGTCGCTGAATCTGTTGAATGAAGCCAAAATGTATTGTGAAAATGGACTCGAGAAGGATCCAAATAATGAAGAACTAAAAAAACTTGCAAGGAAAGTTGAGTCCAACATAATGGAGCACCAAAGCCATGAAGCTGAAGTTTCCAATGCGGTAACAGTAGCTAAGGTAGGCATCTATAATATCTTCATCTGCACTTGTTTCGGGAAAATCTTCATTTTTTTCTGTGTTTTTTACGTCATGTCCTTAACCTCAATGTCTTGGTCTTGGAGAAATTCTTAGGGCCTTGTTTCTGCAATTGAGGCACGCAAATTAAAGATGGGGAAGGCGATGTATCGAGAGCTTACTGGCCTGAAAAAGCCTGTACTGGATAAAGATAACATTCTTCACTGGCCAGTTCTCCTTTTGTATGCGGAGGTCATGTCCAGTGATTTCATCGAGGACTTCTGCGAGACTGACATGTTCTCAGCTCATCTTGACTTAATATCCTTATCTTTTACATGCTTTTTTACTTGTCAGTTTGCTAACTCAATTTGCCATCATGTGGCTAAGTCTATAGCCATGGTCAGTTGCATGTTTGAGATAACTGTGTTTTATTTCCATCACATGATTTCCATCTGGATTCTTATGCTAACATGTGCAACCACCTCCCAACTTCCCACATCTGTTTTTTTGGTCTTCTGGAATATTTTTGGTAATGGGTCCTCAAAGAGAATTTTTGCATAGGATTGAGGAGTTATGATTCCTCCATTGACTCTTGATTAAGGGACAGTATTGTTTAGAACACTTAAAAACTTGATAAGAATGGGTTATGAGATGGAGAAAAGACTTTGCAAAAGGCAGTCATACTACTGTTGTGATGATTTTACTTTGGAATACAACCTTAAATGTAATAGACAATGATGTACCATTACACTAGATTCTTAGAAATAGCAATTTAAAATGGTCAGTAGTTGATACAGGCATCAAATGCTTAAGGGTATTATTGATCTCATAAACCTTAGGATATAGCTTACAGTGTATTGAGATCAGGTACCTTTCCTAGCTGAACTTGTCATGAAGTCTTGTGAGATCAGGTACCTCTTCAGTGCCCTTCATATCATTTTCTCCTGAGACAGTGTTCCTTGTAATTAATTTTGCTTTGCTGATACTGATTAGGGAAGAGGGTAAAGAAAGATGAAGAGAGACGGCTGCTCTCAGCCCTTTTGTGTTAGAATAAGTGCTTTACCTTCTTACCAAAAATTCCATCAAATTCAAAGAAAAAACTGGAGAATTTGTCATGGATTGGACAGTAGTCTGAGTCAAGTTACACTGGTGACAAATGTCTTAGTCGTGACTGATCTATAACCAGTTCTTAATGTACAACTAGCATAATGAGATTACAACGTGGGAGATTTTGTTGGTGCAACCGTCCTGTTACAATCAGAGGGTTCTTTTCCCCTTATCACCCCTATTTGACAATTAGAATTTTGGGATGCGAGCACCTCCTTCATTGAATGTTTCCTTAACGTTTGAACATCTTCTCAGAGGATTCTCCACCATTGCCCTGGGATACAGAAAATAAATACACCCGTGATGCTATTGAGTTGTACTATGAGGTGAGCTGCTGAGATCTTATGGTTAAGGTTGATACTTGTTCATCTTGTGTCTCTCGTGATTAATCTTGCCATCTAGGTCAATATGCTTTTTTCATTGTTTACATAGATTGATTCTCTACTTCCCTGATACTTTATGTCAGTCATGTTCTTGGTGGATTACTTCCATTTTAGAGGCTTGATCTTAGGAAGATGCTGGGAGACAGCAAATTTTCCAATGTACTGTATCTACACTCTTGAGCAGAAGTATTGGCAATAGTATATTGCAGACGCACTGGAGGAGATTCTTCCATCAGTATCTTTTCCTTGAGAAACAACATGCTGCTTCTAACTTTATTTTGGAAGTTTAATACAAGAGACTAACTCTGGTCTGCAGGCTTGTTCTGGAACATGTCTGTCAACTGCCAAACTCCTCCAATATTTTTTAGAAGGTACTGCGGGTGCTAATGTGGAACTTCCATGTGAAGATGAAAACGCTACAGGCATTTCTTCTAGTACCACTATCTCTGCTGGTAAAGCTTCTCTCACTGAAACTTTCCTGTAGTGGTGCTATTATTTTTCCTATTAGATTAGTTGCTTTGCAATACTTGACTTGAACATTCTCTTGCTATTGGAGACTAGTCTTTTAGGTGTAATCATTTACCCTAAGGAAATAATAGGTACAAAATTACAAAACAACCTCGCTGAAACTTTCCTGTAGTGGTGCTATTATTTTTCCTATTAGTTGCTTTGCAACACTTGACTTGAACATTCTCTTACTTTTGGGCTAGTCTTTTAAGTGTAATTGTTTTTCCTAAGGAAATATTAGGTACAAAATAACAAAACAACCTCAAATGGGGTTTTCAGACGCTTGGTTAGTGTGAAAGGTTTTCATCAAAGAATAATTTGAGGGTTTTCTTCTTAACATCTTAAAGGCCAGGGTCTACTGATTGTGTGGACCACTCCATTGGTTATGTTGACTATGATCGATCATCAATAATTTAGGATAACTTGCAAAGATGAAGCCATAGTTGCTGGCTCCTTTGGTATTTCCTAAATTCTCTTCTTTTAAGAGATACTTGATTGGCTCCTGGCTATTAAGTAGAATGTAACTAACTTGGATTGATATGAGGTTTTGAGATGAAAATGAAGTGCTTTATGATCTTTGGGAGGATGATTTGAAAGACACCTATGATTATCTAAAATGTGAGGAGATCAGTTTGAAGCTTCAATGTGAGATTGAGGGTCATCATGAAGCATATGTTTAAGCTGGGAAAACATCTGATAGGAGAGAATTAGCAGTACGGAGCCTTCAGAAGCTGGTTAAGTGAAATAAAGCTTCAATGGCTGCCTGTAGAATTTATCTGGAGAGATGGAGGTTCTGGGGGAGGCCAGAGGGAGGTTTTTGGTGCACTGCTGAAGCAAACAGAAAACGGGTGGACAACTTGTGTTATTTATCATATTGGACTTCGTTTGGTGATAGTTGAAGTGGTTAAATCTCATTATTTTCACACTTGTTGGTTCATTGAAGGGTGAAGCTTGTATAGACAGATGAACTTTAACTGAACTCGTTTGGGTCATTTACTCTTATTATTGAAGTTATATTTGCTCCTGAACCTTTATGACTTAATGGTAATAGTCTGTTAGCAGAATATATTATCTGAAAATCTGAAGTTGGTAGCTATCATTCATATTTGAAATGATCTTTTCTCATGATTTGAGTGCCATATAGGAATGTAGTCTCAAGTTCATCTTTCTTAATGGAAAGCTTTAGATAGTTCATTCTTTTCTCTCATGTTCCTTTTGTCGAGAAAACCTCAGTTGAAAGAAGTACAGCAATTTTATGCATTTTATGTAACGCTCAGTCCCCATATAATCTCTGGACATATTTTCAGGTGATGACTCTGCCAGTAAGTGGATCAGAGTTAATGAGAGGAGAACACTCCATGATGTTTTGAGAGAGTCTAGATTTATTATTCCAGAAATTCCAGGTGCATATTTACGACCTGTTTGTTTCAAAGAGTGAATTGTACTTCGGTTTTCTGATAGAAACGGGATTAAACATGAAAAGAATCTAGATGGCATAAAATGAGTTGTAATGTTTGTAATATTTCTACCATTATCTGTACTTCACCTTCCATAATGTGAAATCTTTCATTTGATTACATTGTTATTGCTTCCTGATTAAATGTGGTGGTGACAATGCAGTGTTCTTCGTCGTTTCCAGAAGGTCCAGCTTCTATCAAGTGTTCAAATCTGGAAAGTGGAGTCCACAATGATGTTAGGTGACCATGCTTGTTGTATCTTCATGGAAATGTTCTTTATCCCCTCTTTTTTTTTTTTTTTGGGAAATGAGTGTGAGCGCTGCAATTTCTCATTTAATTTATTCATAGAGAAGAGGAACATGTTTAATATACTAGCAGGAGCAAAAAAGATCACATAAATGTTTTTAACGTTACCTATAATTTGCCTTATGTAAACTTTGGATGACCTTTTACCCTTTTGTAACTACCTACTTCCGAAAGAGTGAATAATTTCTCTGGAAATGTGCGAAGGATAAAAAAATTTAGACAACGATGGCAAATTGTCGGCTCTTGTATACCTATGCGTCAAATTGAGCCTGGCACAAACAATGCTACAAGATGGAGTGTATCTATGTTGCCACTTACTGTTCTTGAGCCATACTTTTTTTTTTTCGCTACTGTGTTTGTGTTTGGAATGGCTGTGCATACTCCAACATCAGTGTCTGCCGTGTCAGGAGACTGTATCCCAAAAATATGGAGGGCGTTCTATTTTGGACATAAAATGGGCGGGGGCGGTAGCTTATGCAACCCTCGATTCTTGCTGTATTATCTGAAGCGCTTGTATAATTGGTGATTTAGCAATCAGTGACTTAGGATGATATACGTTAGAAGCATTGTACAGTGTAAATTCTTCGTAAGAAGGTAGGAGCCAGTGTAATTTCTATCCCTCAACGGTAGGCAACCTAGGCAAATTTTGTGAAGCATTCAGGAGAGAGTACAGAATGCGAAAACACCGTGCTCGTGTACTCGTGGACAAGATGCTCAACATGGAGGAAAAGCTATCATACAAATGGTAGATATATATTGGCAAAATTGCATTCAACGCAAGCGAGAGGTTCCCAGTCTATCAAATGTAAACAATCACATAGTTTTTATTATGGTGAAGTTGGACCTAAGATTACAAGATGTCATCTCCTATCATCAGATGTTTGAGTACGACACTCTCCTCCAGTTCTTTGCAAATTAGGAAGCTTGATAATGACATGCTGATGCATTAAACTGCATCCATGGCACGTTAGCTCTACTCTAACTTGCTCTGAGCTCACAAGGAGATGTCCTTCCCAAAAAGTCCTGCAATTCCTTTCCCAGGATCACTTTGCTTCACAATCGACTCCCCAACCAACACCTGCAAAAGTAAGATGAAAGTCCATTAAATCACCTGCAACTCATCTGAGCACATCTATTGGTTAACATGTTCCCCAATGATGAAGTTAATCTCATCATCCTCCCTTCAATAAAATACAAGCAGGTTTAACTCTTAGTACCATCAGATTGATAGTGATCCAGCAAAAGCACAACCCAAATAAGATGGTAGACCAAATGGAAAAAAAGAAGAGAAAATTATCACTTGGGATTGGGGAAACAAATGATAGACTGTCTTGCTTAAACTGCAAAACACGCATTTTGGGCATGAATGAAGAAAATGCAGAGCAGATGCAGTGCTTACCGCCTTAACACCAGCTTCTTGTACATAGGCAATGTCATCAGGAGTAAACAGTCCAGATTCCCCAACAACCTTTCATGATTATTGAAAAAGAGGATAGAGAGATTTAAGATCAGGCAAGAACCATTATGATATACAATAATTCCACCAATATAAAAGGAGACCAGAGGGGATCTACTCTTTCTGCTTTGTAGCATGAAAGAAGATTTAGTAGGGGATGCCTTACAATTATATCCTTCTGACGGATTAATTGGCCACGCTCTCCAAGAAGAAGCTTCTTTGTGTTGCTAATATCCACCTCAAATGTTTCTGCAAACAAAGAGGTTAAATCAGTCATAAATACTACAACATGCAGGTCGTCTCATCAAATTCTACACCCCTCCAACATGATCTCATCAAATTTAACACTATCCATCTCTGGCGATATCTCTAAATCCTAATTCACTTCTCATGGTGAATACACATTACATTCAAGAGGAAATATAAAAGTGCATCTGAAGGACATCGCTTTCTGTCAGAATTTCAACAGTGTAATCACCTCCTTCTTCTTTCTACTTGCTAGAATCATTTACTTCGTATTTTCTTTTTTTGTGGCATAGGCTGTCCTTAAAATTCCAAGCTTATTCATTGGTTTTGCCATCAATGATTTAGCTGGAAATGACAAAGTTCTACCCTGATACTCACATCACATAAAATTGACCAACTAGTTAAAAAGCTATGTTATCAAATATAAGAAAAACCTACCCAGATTGCGGTTGTTGATGCCAATAAGCTCAACTCCCTCTATTCCAAGGACGCGATCCATTTCCCGCTCATCATGCACCTGGAAATAAATGCAATTCTCATCAGAAAATTAATTTGACCACACCAGAGCTGAACTGAACCACCTGAATTATAAGTCCTAGGGCGACGACCATACTTATGCCTGCGTTACCAGGTATGGGACAAAAATCATGAAGGACTCTAATAAAAAGAACATCACAAAAGTTCCAATCACAATGAAAAAAGATGACTAAAACAAGGGATAGGCCTTATGGCTACATTATATGTCACAGATTTTCAAAAGAGCTTCGCAAACTTTTGAAGGATTTGGTACAACACAAAGTAGAAATTTAATTTACAAAAGACATCATGAATTTTCCTAAGCTAACTTGCAACCAGGGGAGCAAAACTAGTTTCAAATGAGATAAACCAACTCTGAACCAGAAGAGAAAAACCAGCTTGAAATGAGATAAGCCAACTCTTAACCGAGACAGCAAAACAAGCTTGAAATGAGAAAAAATACAAATGGTGAAAAGGCATACAAGAAAGGCAGATATTCAAACCTCAACAAGAGCCGCCAAGCCAAGCATCTTACAAATCTTAATCATGTATTTGATGTCAAGGTCAGGCAGCACAGCGGCAATTAAAAGAACGGCGTCTGCACCTTTTACTCGAGCATAGTAAATCTGCCATGCATCTACTATAAACTCTTTGCACAGTAGAGGGCACTGCAAAATTTCATTTCGTTAAGAGAATAAGCAAAAATGAACTTGATACTGATGTACCCATTCAAGAAGATAGCTTATCTTTAGGGGCATACCTTTATTCCTGCACTCCTTATTGCTTCTAAATTATCAAAGCTCCCCTGCATTGGCCAAATTAAAATGAACGGGCATATATCAGCCACTGCTGTCGGTTGACATATCTATAATTTGCTATTCAAATTGCTAATAATTATGGCCATTAAAATGCTACATCCAAAGAGATTTGCCAACATTTTTACCTGAAAATACTTCTCATCAGTCAAAACACTTAGACATGCTGCCCCTCCTTTTTCATAAGCCTGAGCGATTTCAACCTGAAAACATTTGCCAACAATAAATCGTTTCAAGAGATACTAACAGCCACTACTAATCATATTTCAGAGCTAGATCGCTGCCACAGCTTACTATACACCATCAACATCAACAACAATCAAATCCTTTCTCATTAAGTGGGAGCCCAAATCCTAAATAGGTGATAGATGTCTGTAAATGGAAATGTGACATTCTCCTATAAAGAAATGAGGACATATTTATTGTCACCTAGCATGCATTGTTACATCGGTAAGATTTTAAGTAGGGTTACTTACAATACCCTAAGTAGGATAAGGATGTCCTTAATACAAAAGAATATACAACTTACTGGATCAAAATCTTCCCTCAGTACTCCTCTACTTGGAGAAGCCTTTTTAACTTCAGCAATTAAACCTGGAAGTCCTGTACGCTCATGAGCAGCTTTAAGTGCTCCAACAAAGTCTCTAGTCTCAGAAGCATTTTCAAGGGCTTTCTTAAGCACCACCAGGGGTTGCTTTCCCTTCAACTGAATTTAAAAGCATAAGAAACAACCAATCACAATGAATTAAAAATATTGCCTGCTCGAAATACTACAAGAAAAATTATAGTGAATTACCTGAAAGACTTGCTTTTCCTTATGCCATATTATCTCCTCCAGAATATTTCGAGGAGTGTTGCCTTCATTTTGCAATCGAAACTCAAAGGGCCCAACATAGTGCAAGGGAGGTCCAGTTGGTGGCCTTCTTCTAATCCTGATCCCTTGGCTAGCAGCTACTTCATCTTGGTACATCCCTAATTCCCAGTCCTTGGCATTAAGAGAATTTTCTTGTGATTCATTAGCAGATACAACTGTAGCAAATATATCACTGGTCTCTGACTGCAAAGAAAAACAGTATATGCCTTCACTGATGAATGTTATCATAGAAGTTAATAAGATCAATGATTTTGGAAAGATGATGAAACGAGCTTATAGCTTCCAAATCAAGACGCCGATCTTGAATAGTACTGCAAATTACATAAAACTGAAGCATGAGTTCAGCGAAGATCTTCAATCTTTGTTGCTTCTATTATGAACACAGGCTAGCATATGAGATAGGTGGTAAATATGGTACTTTCAATAAACAGTTGATGATCACAAGGCAGAAAAGGTTATAGCCTTTAAAGGAAATATGTCAGGCTTGCTATTTAAGTCAAACAGTCATAATCTTTCTCATAGCAGTTCATTACTAAATCAAATGCTTGATATGTATCATAGTGCCGACATGAATGAGATTCTGTAATGTCAATTCAACAAGACAAGATGATGATGCACAACACTCTACCAACAGCAATTTTTTTCTCAAACCATGCCCACATTGGCTTTCCCCAGATTCGAGAAATTGAAAAAATAAGTTCTCGATGCATATTATGAAGATGAGTTGTTCTAATTCCTAAGCCATGTTGAAGATACTGGTTATGTAATTTTAGCAATGGAAACAACAGAGTTGGAAATTGGCAACCTGTTGAGCTCGAATGCAGCTGACAGAGAGCTTTCTTTCCTTGGCATGAAGGTCCATTGCAGCAACTGGAAGAGATTTACAGATTGATGACTTCACGGGCCTGTGCATGAGGGAAGGTACACCATGAAATGGAACCTTAGCCGTCGCTCGAAAAGAAACTAACCCCTCCATCTCCTTCTTGATTTGGCTTTCTACCTTAACTTTCCGATGACTTTATTGTTTGATTTTGGGCCTCGGCAAAACTAACTTCTGCCATACAGAAATGAAGAGAAAATAGAAAACTTAATTCTATCTACACAACCAAATAGTAGGAAGGACCTAAATTATAGTACAATATTGAACTTCTGGCATAGAACGTGATTTCCTTTCCATGCATAGGTTTAATGTATGACATGTAAATTCAGTTCATACCCGAGCACACATGCAACTAAATTTTTTTTTTTCACAGGTTTGGGTATGAGATCAAACAGTATTAGACTGAGCTGCAACATCTTGGATTCTATTTAATATGAGCTAAGTAGTATACATTGGCACAATAAAATTTTTGACATAATAGGGCAATTTATGAGTTACATGATAAAAGAACTTCCAGCGAATGCAAGGCTCATACCCACTTAGAAGGTTCCCTGTGTTGGCAAATGGGTAGGTCCTATAAATGACCCATTTTACCCACATCTACATCTTCTCAAGCAAATACAACCTGCAGATCCCTATCAGAAACAACCTGATCCAACCCAAAGCTACCTGATTCGTTCACATTTTAAGCATTTGAGCATATCAGCATGCCAGCCTATTCTGCTATTGCACTGTCTCACAGATTATGAGTGCAGAAATTATATCTGGGAAACCACCTCTCTATTGGAGCTTAAAGCAAACATTTGGCATGCACATTCAATGTTCTTGCACTCGCAGCATGTGTTCTTTTATTTTGGAAAAACATTCGCGGCACATATCAACAAACACATCTCCACATCTGCAGGTACAATACTTAAAAGTCACCCTCTTATCCAATGAGCAACTCACACATTATCAACTGACATTAAATTCACTTAAGCTCACCCAATCAATTGTCAACCAGCAACGGTCACGGAATACTAATTCGACGGCTAAATGCACTTTAGATATGAAAGAGCCATTTCTACCACCGCTTTTGTCCTGCTCATAGCTAAACGGCAATTACCAGCCGCTATTGCCATCAAAGTTCTGAACATTAATCATGCCCAGGAGATTCCGACTAATTACACACGCAGAGGATAAGCTCACGTACTTCAATCAGAATCTCTGCTTTCAAGAAACCCAAAAGAGAGAACAAAAAGAAAAGCCAATTGGAATGAAAACAATAGACTCACCCTTAAGAAAAATTGCAGATTCTGCAATTCAAGCAAGATTGCCAAGCCTCAACAATTGACGCAGATCTTCACGAGACGAGCAAGCGCTTGGAGCGCTGGGTTGCGCTCTTCAATGCAGAAGATGGGTGGTCTTCGGCGACGGCAGGAGAGTTTCGGACCGTATGCCGCACAAGTGAGGGGAGGGGAGAGAGCTGCAAGATTATTACACGAATTCGTCTCTTGTAGCTCTCATCCTATATCATAACAGACATTAATCTTCGCATGGAGATTACAAGGGAAGAAAAATAATGAGAAATTAGCAAAATGGGAAACGAGAATCCTGCAATAAATGAAACGGATAAATTACCAGAAAAAGAGAGTCTTAAACGTAATTATTTCAAAACATCTCAATTATACCAATTTAATCCTAACTTTTCAAAATTTTCCAATTGAGCCTATTAAGCTAATTTTGGCAAAAAAACACTAACGTGGGCATAATTATCTTATATGGCATAGCTAATATTAATGTATACAATTTTTAAAAAATATTTTTTTGAAATTTTTATTAAAATTTTCTTTTCTTCTCTTTTTATTATTTTCTTTTGTTTTAATTGGTGTTGATGAGGGTCACTGGAGCTTGCTTGCCATTAGATAAGTGTCATTGGAGCTTGCCTTTTGTTGACAAGGGTTGTGACTCTCTCCTGGCCTCACCAAAATCTAGGCAAGGCCATTGCGATCATAGGTAAGGTTGCCTTCACTAGTGGTTGGCGATGCTGGTCTCGCCCCTAGCTGAGGGGCATGACCCTTACCAAAGGCTAGCAAGGGCTTTGTGACCCTCACCTGCCACCCATGAAAGGAAAAAAAAATATAAGGAAGAGAGAAGGAAAAAAAATTAATAAAAAGTTTGAAAATTTTGAAAAATTGTTAACGTCAGTGCTAACCATACCAAAAAAGACAAAATGGAAACAAGAATATTGTAATAAATGAAACAGATAATTACTTAAAAAAAGTCTTGAACTTAATATGTTTGTGTCAATTTAATCATTAATATTTTAATTATACCAATTTAGTTTCAATCTTTTCAAATTTTGCCAATTAAGTCCATCTGGCTAATTTTGATTGGAAAATACTAATATAGACACCAGACATCCTAAGTGGCATGATCGATACTTTTTTTTTTTTGGTCATGGCACAACCAATACTAAAGTGGATAATTTTTAAAATTTTTAAGAAATATTTTTTGAATTTTTATTAAAATTTTCTTATCTTATCTTATCTTTTTCTTATTTTATTTTAACTATGATTGACAAGGGTTACCGAAACTTGCTGATAACTCTATTTTTAATAGAGTATTCTTGATTATTTATACTTGATATTTGCTAAATTTTAAGGAATTTTTGGGTGAATTTAATTGCTACTCACGTAATTTTATTTTGTATGAAATATTTTCAGATCTTTCAAAATATTGCAATATCTTTTAAATATTTCATCTTGAAGAAAAAAAGGCAAATCAAATCGATATTTGGAGAATTTGACCATGATTGAAGATAAAGTTCAAAGAAAATCAAGGATGAATCTTTTCCAAATCCTAGTAAGAGTCAACCTAGGGCAGATTTTTGGAGGCTATATAAACTGCTTCTTGTCTTGCAAAAGAGAGGGGAGAGTCTTGGGAGCCACCATCTTTGCAAAAAAATTTGAGTTTTCTTAGTTAGATTTTGTTCTTCAATTTTAGTAGAGTTGGTCTTTGTCAAGGAGAGAAGGAGGAGAGACAAACCCGAAGCTCCTCAGTATCTCAATTCGTGAAATTGTTTTTATTTAGTATTATGTTTGCTTTAATTCTTGTCGGTTTAATTTTTACTATGTTCTAAATTTCTTTTGTTAGAGCTACAATGGATCTTAATCATGATTGATTAATTTTCAAAGACTTTCATGCAATAGAATTGTTTTGATTGTATCGTTTTTATCATGATTTTAATGCTTTTAAAGCCCCACCAACTTTTGAATGATTTTTGATGTATGCATGATACTTGGGTGGAGATTGTGTGCATGTGCAATAGTGATATTGAACCATAAATTAAGTTTAGGTTAAGGTACACTAGGTTATTTATGTGGCTACGGTAGTAGATCTAGGTTGGGACTACTTAGATTAAATCCGGGAATTTCCACAAGAACTTAATGCTTTTAGGTAGTTTAAATTCACCTAAGGTTAGTGTGGGTTAACATACCTAATTAGGGATTATTAGACCAATGTCGGCTTTTAATTCATCTTAGGGAAATTTCGCCAACACAATTGGAAATTAATTTGTTGCATGAAAAATTAAGAAAATTAATTATGAATGGTTAAGTGAAGTTGGATGCTCTAACACTTTGTGATCTTGAATTTGCTTTAAATTAATTTTACTTAGCTTTTAATTCTTTAAGTTTTGACATTTTCTATATTTTAGTATTTTAATTAGTTTAGTTCACTTTTTACACGTCTTTTGATTTGGTTAGCTAAATTTTTGGATTGATCACCTTTGGTAAGTAATTGGATAAAATAAAATTAAAACAATCTTCGTGGGAACGATACTCACTCATCACTTTATTACTTGTTGATATTGTGCACTTGCAATTCACCTAACACTTGCCTGTCACTAGGTAGGGGGTCTTGCCTTGGATGTATAACTAGATCAGTTCTACTTGAAAATTGGACCAGACTGCCTAGAAAACAAGTCTGAAAACCGGTTCTAAAATTTTGAAATTGGTTGAAACCGATTTGGGAATAAGTTCTAAGTGAATACATACTTGAGAACTGTTAGGTGAATTGCAAGTGCATAATATTGGCAAGTAATAAAGTGATGAGTGAGTGTTGTTTCTACCATGATTTTTTTTTAATTATCCAATTACTTACTAAAAGTGATCAATCTAAAAATCTAACTAACCAAATCGAAAAGATGAATAAAAAGTGAACTAAACCAATTAAAAGACTAAAATATAAAAGTGTCAAAATTTAAAGGATTCAAAAGCTAATTAAAGTTGCAAAGTAAAAATAATCTAAAGCAAATTAAAAATTAACAAAGCTAATTATCAAGATTTTAACCAAATCACAAAGCGTTAGAGCATCCAACTTCACTTAACCATTCATAATCATGTAATAAATTAATTTCCAATTGTGTTGGCTAGGAGTGTGCAACCGGACCGGGTTTACCTGGGAACCAGATCGGACCACTCAAAAAATCGGTCCGGGAACTGGTTCCAAGTGAAACCCATTTGGCCTGGACCGTTTTTTATTTTTTTAAAGAAAGAAAGAAAGAAAGAATTGAAAGTTGAAAAATAGAAAGGTTGTGCAGAACCTGCAGATGCAGAATAGAACCAATCGACAAAGCATGGAACCCTAACTCTCTCTCTCAAATCTCAATTGCAACACCCTCGCCAATCAATCAACTTGTTTTGTCGTTGCTCGACCAACAAGGCGATGAACATTGCTTGTTTCTTCTCCCCGATAACGACGAGTGTTGGGTTTGCAAGAACGTTGCTCGCTTCTTCTCCCCGATCGACTTGCTCTATTGTTGCTCAACCGACGAGTTGGCGATTGCTGGTCGCCTATTCTCCCCCAACGACGAGTGTTGGCTCCGCAAGAGGTTGGATGATTATTGCTTGCTTCTTCTCCCTCGATCGACTTGCTCTATCGTTGCTTGACTGACAAGGTGACGATTGTTGCTTGCTTCTTATCCCCTGACGACAAGTGTTGGGTCTGTAAGAGCTTGGACGATTGTTGCTCACTTCTTCCTCACTTGCCGACATAGTGCCGAGCTCTCGTGAAGCCGTCATGATCATACCTCTTGCTAGTGAAGCTGCTGCCTCTATTTTGCAACAGAAAGCTACTGCATCACAAGCCATTGCCTCGTTGTTTTGGCGACAAACGACCTGTGCCCGACTTTGCTATCATCTACTGCCCTCCGTTGTCAAAGCATCTTAATATAGTTGATCCGCTAAAAGAGAACAACAACCTTGGTCGTGTACTGTAAGCAAAGGTATTGGTCTTACAGGCTCTTGTCAAGACTGATCGATTGGCTTTTTTTTTTTTTTATCTCTCTCTCCCTCTCCCTCTCCCTCTCCCTCTCTGTCCTTATGTGTGCATTTGTGTTTGTTTGTGTTTGTTTGAAATTTCTTGCCATCGGTTTTCTTCATCAGTTTCATGAAAGGATTCCTCTTGCTTTGAGAAACATTGATGGGTACTCATGCTATGTGGTTTCTAGGGATCTTGGCGTTCTCTTTTACTTCATTTTAAGGCTAGCTATATGTCCATACAGTAAAATGTGTCCTGCTAAAATGTCTTGAAAATCTTGTTTCCTTTTCTTATATCATATGGATAGATCAGATTCCATTTTCTTGAAATTTGAATTTCCACCAGTGTTTTGCCTCCTTCTATTATTGCAAGGGCTCGAAAATTTTCATCTCCTTTGTGAATTTTGTGAAGAGCAAGGACCCAAGTGACGGCACTGAGCATGCATTGCTTGATGAATTGAAAGTATTGGAAGAACATCTCAAGGCTCATGTAAAATACATAGTCACAATCAACTGCACATAATGGTAGCTTGAAAATTTTGTATTTTCTTCTATGATGAGCAAAGGAATTAAAAAACGGATTGATTGTTTAATTTGTCAACTAAAATGATAACCTTAAATCCGAGCTCCCTAACCCTCATTGCACTTATTAATCTACTTTAGTCTTGAAACTTAATTTCAACCTAACGAAAAGGTGCTAGAGCACATATTGCCCACATACAATCCTGCTACTTTGTCTGTCCACAAGAATTGAGATGATCATGACATCTTCTTGATAAAATGTTGCCCCCAAAGCATTTGTGTTATTTGAATATGGAGTAAATGACGACAAGGACATCAGTCAAATTGTCATGGTAAATTATTATTAAACTATTATTGCGTTTCTTGCTAGGACTGTTTCATTTTGGGAGTTGATCTTGAGTTGGAATTAGCTAATAAAATCCAAATTATAAATATAGTGACCAACATGAAACCTTGGGAATAGAGATAAATATATGAGCGTCTTTCATTTTTCATCTCAAGAATGAAAACCAACATTGTCATACTTCTACTAATGTAGTAATCGAATTGGAAACTTCACTCTGAACCATTATATATTGCGCATGTTGGTTGTTTGGTCCCATAATAGGAATTGATACATTGAAGATGTAATTAGAAGTTTCTGAGTTTTAGACTACTCAAGTTTTGCTGGACACACAAGAAAGAAAACTTACATGCATTAGGAAAGGGGGCAAGAGAGATATTTCAAATTTACATTTTGTAGAGAGATGATAAAACATGTTGACTTTTTGACTAGAAGGTTGATGATAAATGTTGATATCTTGGGGATAAACTGCAGACTAATGTCTTTTACTTGTTCTTTAATGTCTTGTTGATTGTATGTATTTCTAATGTGATTGCAAATCTGCACAGTTTATGTTTTATCCCTTGGTATAACTGTCTAAAGTTGGGAAGAATGGTTCTTAACTGGATATATGCTTCAAAATTGTTGATAAGCAGTAGTATATTGCAATGCATTTTGTAAATTGGCACAGGTTTATATTTCTGATTTAATAGAATCTTGATATTATTTTATAATTTGTTTTCAGTCGATGGATAAAAAAAAAATATATCAAAAGAAGTGGATTGACAAAATGAAATGAGTCAACTCATGGAATTGTCATTCCATGGAGTTAATGAAGTGAAATTCACGATTGTGAGTGCGACAAACAAGGTGAGGGTACCTAACTTTTGTCATCCTCTAGATAAAAAGCGAGCTAATCAAAAAGAGGTTTGGGATAATTATTCGAGAATTATAGATGAGAAAATACAGAAAACAAGTAAAGTGAAGTGTATTCATTGTGGGATTGAGTATGTATATAATGTTGATCATGGAACGTCTATTATGTGGAAGCACTTGAAACAATGTAAAAAATATTCTCATACCGACAAGAAACAAATGTTGTTTGCACTACATAACAAAGATGTAGTTAGTGAGGTGAGGGAAAATACTACTGGTGATATTAGTGTCTTAATAACGCGTTGTAGATACATACTTGCTCAAATGATTATTATTGATGAACAACTCTTTTTTATGGTCGATCGTGTTGGTTTTTATGATTTTATTACTAAATTACAGCCTTTTTTCCAACATTTTCATGATTTATAGTGGCTAAAAATTGTATGAAATTGTATCTGAGTGAAATAACTTGTTTGAAAGGTTACTTTGATAAGCTCGATTCTAGGATTGCATTGACGATTGACATGTAGAGTTCCATTCAAAATTTGAATTATTTATGCCTTACTACATATTTTATTGATGAAAATTAGAAGTTACATAAAAGAATTATCAATTTTGTGGTGATATATAGTCATAAGGGTATGGAGATTGAAAAAATGGTCGAGAAATGCATTTATGACTGGGAATAAAAAAGAAGGTGTTCATAATAACCGTGGACAATACTAGTTCAAATTATGTGGCCTTAAAGGAAAAGTTTTGAAATGAAGGGTTTTTGATTTTGAATGGCAATGCTTTACATATAAGATGTACTGCTCATATACTTAACTTGATAGTAAGAGATGTATTGAATGAGGTGCGTGATTCTATTGCAAGTATCTAAAACGTAGTTAGGCATGTGAGGAGCTCTCCTATGAGAGCTAAAATATTCTAATCTTGTATTGAGAGTGAGATGATTACATATAAATGTTCGGTCTGTCTTGATGTTGCCACTAGATGAAACTCCACTTATATGATATTAGACACCACCATAAAGTTCAAGAAAGCTTTTTAAAGAATGTAAGGAGATGATTTATTTTTCTTAAGAGAAATTGACTATAATGTTCCTTAAGATGAAGATTGGGAAAATGCCACCATTCTTTGTAAATTTTTGAAACGGTTTTATGACGCGATTAAAAGGATGTTAGGGAGCTCATATGTAATTTCAAAGGAATATTTTGAAGGGATGGCTATGTTGTATAAATATTTGAATAATGCGGTGAATTTTTTGGACCCAAAGCTTCAAGCCATGAGTATAAAATTGAAAGTGAAGTTTGACAAGTATTATGAGAGTTTGGATAAAATAAATATGATGGTGTTGATTGCAATTGCATTGAAGTTAACTTATGTGAGGTTTTGTTTTGAACAGATTTATGATGATGAAGCAATAGTTGATGAAATAAATGATAAGGTTAAGGTTGCCTTGGAGCGTTTGTTTAAATTTTATGAGCAATTTTTTGTTGGTTCTTCTACTGAAATAAATGATGGTGGTTCAAATGTAAGTACTAGTAATAATGCTTCCAATGCCAATACTGATGACAACGAGTGTGAAATCGATGCTTGGCATAAAAGCTTTTTCCATGCAAAAAAGAGAGTATTCGATGAAAAAAATTTGAGCTTGATTGGTATCTTGAAGCCGAAAGTGAAAATGTCCTTAAACTTGACATTTTAATGTGGTGGAAGAGTAGTGGGTCAAAATATAAAATCTTATCTTTGATAGCCCGGGATATTTTATCTATCCCAGTAACTATTGCTGTTTCGGAGTTGACTTTTAGTATATTGGGATGTGTACTTGACAGCTTTCGAAGTTTTTTAACTCATAGAGTAGTGGAAGGTTTGATTTGTACTTAAGATTGGTTGAGAGCTGTTCGCATGCCGATTAATGTTGAAGAGTGCATTGAGAATGCAGAAAAGTTTGAGGCAGGTAAGTCGCATATATTTCTTTTTATCTTGTAATTCATTCACATAAGTATTTATTGAGTAAATGCTTTATTTGATCTCCTTTTTGATTTTTAAATTTGGATTGTCTTATCAAGGACATTATCATTGGAAAATAAACCATTTTGTGGAAACTCCTATTTTGTGGTAAGTAAATGGACTTCATTAAACTATAACTTTGCACATGTCTTTAAAGTATGGTTTCTTGTTGATTTTTCTTTGTATATAAATTGTATGTTTTTGTTAGAGATTTTGCACAAGTGTTGTGGGTGACCGATTTGCTTGCCAAATGGAGGAAAGGAGTTGGAGTGGGTGTCGGAGCAAATGAGGAAAAAAATGGTTCTATGTCCAAGCATATTTAATTTAACCACGTCGCCACCTCGCTATCCAAGCAAATTAAATTGCTTATTTTTGATGTAAATTAGTTGTGTTTGGTGGAATATTGAATGAAAAGCAAAGTTAAATTAGTAGTTGTGGGAATGAGTCTAATGTTAGACCATGTTTGTTTATAATGTTTATGCACTGTTATGATTTTTGCACTTTCTTGTCGGTCAAATTAGGAGGATAATGTTATTGTTTTATCTCGAATTAATGTAAAATTTGAAGTCGTATATGATATCAAGTGGTTGCAAAATAGGCTCTAATAAAAATAGGATAAACCCTATTCTTAGACCGAAAAACAGGGTTGGGTCCAAAACATGGTCCAATGCAAACATGGTCGGGTATAAGGTCCAAAAAATGGGAACCGGTTATAACATGGTCGGGTATAGGGTTAAGGTCTGAATCCTACCCACCCTGGGCCTAATCCCCTAGTGTTGGCGAAATTTTGCTTAGTTGAATTATAAGCCGATCTCGGTCTAATAATCCTTAATTAGGTATGTTAACCTACACTAACTTTAGATGAATTTAAACTACCTAAAAGCATTAATTAAGTTTTTGTGAAAATTTCCGGATTCAATCTAAGTAGTTCTAATTTAGATCTACTACTGTAGCCACATAAATAACCTAATGTACCTTAATCTAGATTTAATTTATGGTTAAATATCACTAATGCGCATGCACACAATCTCCACTCGGTATCATGCATACGTAAAAAATCATTCAAAAGTTGGCCAAATTTCTAAATGTATTAAGATCACGATAGAGAATGTTACAATTAAAACAATTCGATTGTATGAAAAAGTCTTTGAAAATCAATCAATCATGATTAAGATTTATTATAGCTCTAACAAAATAAATTTAGAACATAGTAAAAGCTAAATTGACAAAAATTAAAGAAAAAATAATACTAAATTAAAATAAATTCATCAATTTGAGATATAAGGAGTTTCGGGTTTGTCTCCTCCTTCTCTTCTTGACACATACCAACTTCACTAATAAAATAGAAAAATAAAAACTAACTAAGAAAACCCAAAATCTTTTGCAAAGATGGTGTCTCCAAGGATTCTCTTCTCTCCTTATATGTGGTACAAAAGCAATTTATATAATCTCCAAAAATCTGCCATAGGTCAACTCACATTAGAATTTGAAAAAGATTCCTCCTTATCTCCTTGATTTTTTTGAACCTTATTTTCAATTATGGTCAAATTCTCCAAATATCTGATTTGGGTTAGCCTTTTTTTTTTCAAGATAAAATATTCTGAAAGATATTATAGTATTATGAAAGATCTGAAAATATTTCCTACAAAATAAAATTACATGAGTAGCAATTAAATTCACCCAAAATTAATCAAAATTTAGCAAATATCAGGTCTAAATTAGCAAAATACATTATTAAAAATAGAGTTATCAGGAATTGATCGGACTGTCCTATTTTGGAACTAGTTTCGAATCGCTTTATAAGCTGAAAAGTCAAAGTCCTAATTTCCTTTTCTTTTAAATTCTAACTTGAACACTCCTTTGTCTTTCATTCTTCTTTCAAACTCCTTGCTAGTCTTTCCTCTATCCCTAAATTTTTATGGATGCATAGAGAATGGAGTTTTATAATATATGTTTGAAATTTTTATTGTTTATAATTGTTCATTTTATGAATTTTTTTTGTGGATAGAGATTTCTATTGTTCATCTTTTATTTTGAACCGTTTTGTTACTCATAACATTATATGCTTTTGCAGCAAAAAATGAACGAAAAAAAAGAAAAAAAGAAAAAAGAAAAGGTTCATGGGTAGATTATGAAATCGGACAAAAAAAAAGGGTCCAAAACTGGTTTCGAATCAGTTTCAAGAAAACATGGTAGGTTTTGGGGTCCAACAATTAGAAATAAGTTATGATAAGATAGGTTTTTGATTCCAACTTTAGAATTAGCCCACCTTGGAACCGTTCGCCCCTAATCTTCTCAAAGCTTGTCTTTTGTTGACAAGGGTCATGACCCTTGCTTGGCCTCACCAAAATTTGGGCAAGGCCATTATGGATGCAGGTAAGCCCACCTTCACTAGAGGCTCGCCTAGATTTGAGCAAGGGCCATGATCCTTGCTAGAGGCTAACAAGGGCTTGGTGGTCCTCATTGGTCACTGGTCAAAAGAAAAGAAAAGAAAAGAAGGAAAAGAGAAGATAAATATTAATAATTTTTTTTATAAAATTGTTCATGTCATTATCGATCATGTCACAAGATATGACTGTTGTTTGCATTAGCATTTTTCTGTCAAATTTGGCTCATTTGATAAAACTTGAAAATATTTATGGTTAAATTGGTATAATTAAAAGGCTTTGGATTAAATTAACGCAAATGCAATAAATTTATAACTTTTTTTTTTTGTAATAATCCCATAAATGAAGAGTGAGGGAATTTGTGGATATATTTTTCAATTCTAGTTGATATTTTAATTTGTAATTTTTTTTTTGGGTGAAATTGAGGATGCGACATTTTTCTTTTGTTATGTGAAATAGAAATTTAACAATAGAAGTTACAATTTCGAAAAATTGGATCATCATGTTGTAGGATCAAAAGGTAATTTTTACTTATTTGTTGCTTATTTTCATGGAACATGCTTATGTTACAGTTCATGATTCTCTTGTAGTAGCAACACTTGTGAGTGCAGTTTGGGGTTATCAAGTGAAGAACGAGTGACATAGATGAGATGAATACAACTGGACCATGAGAGTGGTGTCGGGACGGTTGGTGCTAAGAGTTATAGGATAGAAATATTAAATTATTTAGAAGTTTTCAAGACAAGGTTGACTTTCTGTGAATAAACTGGTCGGAAGTTAATGCCGCTCTCTTGAAATTAGTTGTCAATCCTAAAGTAATCTGCCATCTTGCTTGATGGATTAGACGTCTAAGCTAAGTTAAGCGTGGTACGACCTTATATAAGGAGGCTAGTTAGCTCACCAGGTGCCACATGGCTATTCTGTGGCCAAGAAACTACATGCTCATGACATATGGTACTAGAGTAGGATCCCTCTAGTAAGTGGGTAAAGTCGAAGAAAACTTGTGGTCTACTAGTTCTACAAAGGTGGAGAGTGAATCATCGAGGAAAAATGTGCTCGGACAAAGCGTGGCTCTCAACCAGCTTCTAGGATGGCTACACATGAAAAAGATATGATTCCTCACTGAATAGGGAAAATATTCCTAAATTAATTGATAAATCTTAAGAAGAGGTCCGTTGGCATGTTTTTGATAAGGAAAGAATCTCTATTGGTCTGCCAAGATAGAGATGCTTAGTAAGCAAAATAGGGTGTTGCAAAAAAGTGCAATTGGCAAATAATGCCATGTTTGCCAAGGAAAGCGCAAGTGATCAAAGGAACTTGAACAATTACGATCAATAAAAGCTAACAATGGAGCGGCTTGTTTTGTTATTGAGTGTTGTCATTTAATGTATAATCCAAAAGAGGCGCATCAATGGTTAAGGAAACTCAGGGAATCAACAAAGCAGCCTGAAATGAGGGCGTTGCGGAATTGAATAGGAGAGAATGTTACCGTCCGTGATTCTTTCGTATTCGTGACACTTGTTAGTGGAGCTCGGGGTTGTCAAGTGAAGAGCAAGTGATGTAGAGAGAATGAATATAAGTGGTCTGTAGGAGTAATGTCGGGAAATTGATGTTAGGAGTTCTATGATAGAAATATTATATTACTTAGGAGTTTTGAAGGTGAGATTCATCTCTTATTTATAAATTGGTTGGGAGTTGATGCTACTATTATGATGAGATCACGATAGGCCAAAAAGCTATAGTGATTTGCTATTTCATTTAATGGACTAGACACTCGAGCTAAACTGGGTGTGATATGATGTTATATAAGGAAGCTACTAGAGCAACTATAAAATGAATGTTGGTCTAGTGTTGTTTGCTCACTAGGTGCCCCACAGCCCATAACTACCAGTTACGCAATCAAGAAACTACTAGTTACATGACCAAGAAACTATGAGTTCGTGACACTTTAATCATTTTTTTGTCTCTTTTCATTTTAAAATCGTAAAGAAAATATATCACTGAATATAATTCAATAAGATGTTTTCTCACTTTAATTGGGATAAAAAAGGCAAATTTTTTTTAGTGAATTGAGTTCGTAATGAAGGAATTACCTCGCGCAACTCTCTTAGTCAATATTTTGAATTGAATGAAGCGTGTCATGTCCGATTTGCATGCATATTTTTCGAATTTAATCTCAATGAGAAGTGGGATTCGCGAGACTTCTCATATAAAATTTAATATTTCTATTTCTTTCAGATTTTTGTAGATTACATTTGACATGATAGATGGAGCATAATGAACTAGGAGAATGTGCAAATGGAACATGACAACTGAAAATTTCATCGATTGCTTAGGAAATGATTGGTACTTTATAGAACGAGAATAATTTCTCTTGATGGGAATAAAAACATGGGATATAACTATTCTTTTATACATAATTTACAATATAATTGCATCACTAGTACATAAAAAAATTATAACAACTACAGAGGACATTAATTACTTCATTAAGTGTTAAAATTACTAGGGGATTAAAAGTCTAATTTGTTAAGGAGGCTTGGACACGGAGGCACGCGTGGCAATTACCAGTGCCAAGCCAACTTGGCAATTTCAGCAATTTTGGAATGGAAAACCACTGAAAGGACTTAGATTTTATCAGAAGAATAATATGACGGGTAAAAATGTAATTAAACCAAGCATAGAGGACTGAAAGTGAACTCTCGCATAGTTACGGGGCCGAAAATGCAAATTCCGACAATCTTAAATCCCATCATCTTCTTCGCCTTGTCGCAGTCTGTCTGTCTGTCTGTCTCTCTCTACTGTGATTCTATCCATTGCAGTCTATCCTCAGAGAGGGAAACCTCAGTCAAGCTTTCTCTTCAGAGTCGACACTCGAGTTCGGCAAATGGCGGGTTCGAGTCGTCCAGACGCTTCGCACCGTCGTGGCGGGCTCAGCGTTTCGGCTTCCTTCGCTCAGCTGTGAACCGTGAAGTTCGAACTTTCCTCCGGCCGGCGGCGGCGGCGGCAGCCATGGACGTCTCTGAAGCTCTGCCTCGCCCCAATCTTCGCCACCTCTTCGCTCCCAACCCGTCTCCCCTGCTCTGCTCGTAAGTGTCGAAGTTCGTCTTGAGTTTCTCGTGCGAACGCCACTGGGTGGAGTGTGAATGGCGCGAGAGGTCATCCATCTCGTTGTCCTGTATTTTGGGGGATGGAATCTATGGCTTGTTAATTGTTTAGTCCAAATTCAATTGGGCCTTCTACCGTGACATGTTTAAGCCTTTTGCTGATGCTCTCTAAAATGTGTATGCCTTTGGCCAATCTGGATATTTAAGAAGCCGCACAATTGAGAACAGAGCGACCTATTTTTTCTTGTTCGTTGAATGAGGAATTTTTATGCTCAAGCTTCTGATATGAGGAGCCTTTAGTTCTGTCCACGGTTGCCACTATATATTTCTACGGCTTTGACTGACGTTGCAAAGAAGTACATTATGAGGAGCCAGCAATGGTTCCTTCAGAAGATGACTTTGGAATGCTTTCATGGGGAACGTCCTTGAGATCATTCGTTTTTTGATTTTAACCATGGAATAAGCTTGGGATTTGTATGAGATGGTAGTTGGAAGGACCATGGCAAAGTGTTTTGTTTGCTAAAACCATATCCTTTTCTCGCAAAATGTGAATTTGCAGTAATACGCTTGACTTTTTGACAAGTGCTCTGTGTGCGTCTGCGTGTGCACGCAGGCACTTGTTAACAGTACGAAAGCTGTTGATGTCGTATTTATGCTGAATCAGGTCTATGTGCTGGCATCTGCAATACGAGAATGTTTTGGGACATACTATCCGCACAGGAAATAACAATCTCTGCATGAGATCAGCTATAATGCATACAAGGAGAGGTAAAGTGCCACTCACATTCTTTGTCTTTTGGTGCTCGATATTTGTAACTCTAATCTAACAAATATATGTCTGAGTGTTAGCAATCTATTAGATACAAGTGCTGTCATTCTTCTCTTTTTCATTATGATGGTTGCTTATGGCTAAGTATTTGGTGTTCTCCAGTGTCTATAAAGAAGAACCTCATGAACAGTATATTTGGAAGGATGACCTCTTGTTCTTTTCCAAGTGGTGTCAGTTTTGCTCACTAGAGACATGGAAGAAATTCGGGTGTTAGCATCCTTGATTCTGTGTCATGGATAAATTATGATCTCAAAACTGTTTATCAATCGAAGCAATTTAAAGGAGCTTTGCCCCATTATACCACCTTCTAAACTTCAAATTTTCTTGATCTGGCGTTTGGGGTCTATGTAGGATCTCATGATTTACTGTCTGCTCTAAAAGATGCTACCTGGGTAATTAGAGTTACTAGCCCTAAGTTACTTTACATATTGAAAAAATTACTACCACGCGAAGATAGTGTTATTGGATACTTGGGCATGTTTGCTTGTGTTCATCTTAGTGGACTAATTTATCCTTCGAGAGCCTTGTTTACTTGGAAACACTTATAAATAAGAATTGCAGGTGAAAAACTTGCTGTTAGCTATATAGTTTCCAAGATGACGTAAATGGACTTCATTTTCAATTCATATAGATACACCTTTCCCAATCATTTTATTTAGCTGTTTGGGATGAACACTTTGGAGACTAAGGCGTGTCTATCTTATTCCAAAATCCAGGGAAGTCCTCTGTTACTTCTGAGAGCTACTGCAAGGTGGTTTGGACTGTTGAAGCAGAAGTAGCAGATGATCAACTTTTGTATCTAGCTGGTGATCTTATGGAACTAGGCTGCTGGGAACCCCAAATGGCCATACCAATGTCTCCAACTCAACACGCAAACTTATGGAAGGTTGAAGTCAAGGTAGTACTCACTAGATTGGAAACAATAAATTTTGTTGGCAAGTATCGAAATTAGAGTGTTGCCTGCTTAACACAATATAGAATCATAATTTTCTTTCTAAGTGTCTTAAGTGATTGCCTTCATTTTTCAAGTTTACATCTGGTGAGTTAATAGATACTTTGATGGCTGACAATTGGATTTAAACAGCAAACTTTCTATCTGTCAAAATCATTAGCTCGGACTTTTCTAAGTAATAACAATCAAATCTTTTTTTGTCAGATTGCCTGTGGGGTTAGTTTTAAATATAACTATTTCAAGAAAGGAGCATCATGGCCTCCTTATGATACCGTTTGGCGGCCTGGGCCTAAATTTTCCCTTGTCGTCCCTCAACATTATGAACAACATAAGAATATTGTTGTGAGGGATTCATGGAAGGAGCTCCGAACTGGAAGTAGAATACCCTCAGCTTATTTATGGGGCTCATGGATAGAGGAAATTTTCCTGCCAATTGAGCCTTTGACATCAACAGTACCAAGAGGTATTATCTTTTTCTTGAATGGATTGTTACTGTAATACTTCCTTATGATGCTTCTGAACACTCAAATGCTTACAGTGGCTTATCAGATGAAGATGAAATTGCCAGATGCCTGGGAACCAATCTACTAGAGGCAGAAAGATCCTTAGATGCAGAGGTCAACCGTGAGAGTTACTCCAATAATAAAAACATGATAAGTGATACGCAGAAGGATTATGTTTCTGCTATTTTTATGTCTGAAAGACAGCAAGCTATTGAGGAGCCCTGGCTCACCTCAACTCTTCCTAATCGTATATTGAAGGATATGGATTTTGATATACCTACAGAGAGTGGCAGCGGGGAAGATGAGTTTACTCAAACAGAGTCCGAAAATCAGCATTATCAAGATGCTGGTGAGTTGTTGGCAGAAGAAGGAAAGCATCTAGTTTCAGTTGAGGATTCTATTTCTACTATTATAGTAATCAATTCCTCAATATGCACAATGCAAAGAATAGCAGTATTGGAAGGTGGGAAGCTAGTGGAGTTACTTCTGGAGCCTGTTAAAACTGATGTACAATGTGATAGTGTGTATCTAGGTATCGTCATGAAACTTGTTCCACATATGGGTGGTGCTTTTGTCAACATTGGCAACTCGAGACACTCCCTTATGGATATCAGGCATAACAGAGAACCTTTTGTATTTCCTCCATTTCATCAACAAACGAGGAAAACTAAACCAAATGGCTCAGAGCATGAAGCCTTTGAAGGTCATCCACTTAATCATGGAGATGTCCATGCACTAGATAATTTTGAAAGTATTGATGGTGTCACAGAGATTTTCTCCCAGGACGCTTCAGGAAAAGCTGTGCATGATGACTATGAGGAAAATGAATACGAGGATGATTTTGATGCTACAGAATCCTTGAAAGGATTTTCGAATGGTAGTCTGTTGCATATAGATGAAGTTGGCATCGCTGCTGGTATAGAGGACGATGTTGGTGGAATCAACAAACATCAACAAGGCGAGTCTCTTGAAGGTTTTCTTCCTATTGAAACAGCAGTTGCCACTAACTCTGAGAGATCTAATCTTCAAGATGCAAAGGACGCTGCTCTTACATCCACTGGGGATAATAAGTGGAGTAAGGTCCGGAAGGGCACCAAAATTATTGTTCAAGTAGTCAAAGAAGGTCTAGGCACAAAAGGTCCCATGTTGACTGCATATCCTAAACTGAGGAGTAGATTCTGGGTGGGTTCTCCATCATAATTCTTCTAGTCTTAATAGACTCCGTTGGCTATTTCTTGCAATATCTAATTTGCTTTAACCTCTATCGGTTTGCAGATATTGATGACTCGGTGCGATAGGATTGGAGTGTCAAAAAAGATTAGTGGGATGGAACGTACTCGATTAAAAGTTATAGCAAAGACTTTGCAGCCCCAAGGTTTCGGTTTGACTGTGAGGACTGTTGCTGCTGGTCATACTTTAGAGGAATTGCAGAAGGATTTGGAAGGTTTGCTTTCAACCTGGAAAAACATAAGGGAACATGCAAAATCCGCTGCTCTTGCTTCAGATGAAGGTGTTGAAGGAGCTGTTCCTTCTATTTTGCATAGGGCTATGGGTCAAACACTCTCAGTTGTCCAGGACTATTTTAACAAGAAGGTCACTGCCCTCTGCACCTGTGTTGTTTAAGTTATGATTTGTAAATGTGATTTTTAAACTAATTGCATAAATCATATGATTATGACAATGTTTCTGATCCACTTCTAGGTGACAAAAATGGTGGTCGACTCTCCAAGGACTTTTCATGAGGTATTGCTGAGTAGTTGCGAAGCATGTGTGAATAACGCATACTTTTTTTATTTATTGGGCTGCTATTTGGATGGAATAGCATGGTATTTTCCCCTGTTTCTGTGAGGTTCTGGATATGGGGAAAATATAGGTGCTTGCTCCTTCATATATTGATCAAGCACATCTCCTGATATCATTTAGAAGCAACCTGTCCACATTGATCCTGTTATGAACATATTAGTGGCTAAGATATCTCTATGCTATGAGATTTTATATGATGAATTACTGAGTGAAACACTGTTTCTGTACTGCTGTTTTATGTGGAACTGAGATGATAGGTTGAAAAGCAATATGTGGAAGCGATTTTGTCTAAATCGCTTCATACTGCTTTGTTTATCTGGTTGAATCTAATTTTATCAGTTGGTCCTCACAATGAGGATATTCTTTGCTATCCAATAAGGAGCATGGACTTTTTCTAACCTAAAAAGATAAGCTGTCTCTTGTAATTTCAGGTTACCAACTATCTTCAAGAAATAGCTCCGGATCTTTGTGACCGAGTTGAGTTATATGATAAAAGAATTCCTCTTTTTGATGAATTCAACATTGAAGGGGAGATTGATAATATCCTGAATAAAAGGTGAGGTCCATCCCGATACTACCTGGTGTAGGATTTTACTGTACCTTTTTCCTTTTTAGATTTATTACTTTAAGTGGTTGATGTCTAGTATAACCAAAGATGGTGCTGTAAGGCAGTATAAATTTGTTGCATGAGTGGAACTTCTGCATATAGATTATTCTCCAACTATTTGGTAGGAGAGAGACAATTGCATTTTTGGATTATTTGGAGGATTGCAATTTGGTAAAAAGTAGGAAAAGAGGAAGATGCTATCAGCTATATCTATTACATTTCTATGGGATAATTGGTGGGAGGGAAATTTAGGGCTTTTGAGAATCAAGAATATGAGTTTTCTAGTTCAATTAAAATTAGATGCTATATTATCTATGTGTGTTACCTTACAACATATATATGTTCAAAAGTATAAAATCCAACTACTCCATTGGATTCAGGAGCTGCTTGAGTCAAGTATTGTCAGCATGTGAGCTCAATTTGGTTTGGTACTCAAGGCACTTTGATCATGATGACAAATTGAGTCAAACTCAGTTTTTCTGTGTCAATGAGTTGAGCTCTGGCTCATTTGCACTGTAGATGCAGCGGCCTTCCTCAATCACATCTTGCATGGCCACTATATGATATATCTTCATAAAGAGGTTATTGATCAGCTAAGGTGTAAGGACACTTGTAGTGCCATCACTTTTGTACAATGCTCACTTTGGTGTCATAAATTTTTCCTAGTGATTATTTAAGTGTCATAACTTTTTAAAGCAGATCAATTAAGTTATGTTGGCAATTTTCTTCTCATAATTTTACGGGGCCACATCATATGATTTAATATTAGATTAATGCCATGTAGGATAGCCAAACAAAACTGCCTATATAATTTAAGTGATTGATTTATTAAAGTCATGATGCTTAAATGATCACTTGAAAAGTAATGGCACCAAAGTAAGCTCCAGATGAAAGTTACAGCTGTTAGTGTTCTTTTCCCATCAGTTCACTGATGAGGGGAAGAACTAGGAATTGGCAGTGGACTAGGTTTCAAACTCAAATAAGATGTTGGGGGTCCATTAAAAATACAAGCTTAGAGTATTAGGAAAGCAAACAATAAATGTATATTGAAAATCCACTGGTGGAGTCGAAGGATAGGAAAGAAAGACCAAAGATGGATGCTCAGAGTGTCATTATTTCACATCAAATACATTTATACCATGAGCAATCTATTGGATCAAGGAGAGAAAAATTACTTGTGATAATGTTCCTCTATTATGTTTCATTATCATGTCTATTAGTTACAGCCTTAAAGATAATAATCTCATGCTCATGTTTGGTTAAACTTGCTGCACTTTCATATAATCTCAGGGTTCCACTTGCTAATGGAGGTTCCCTGGTGATTGAACAAACCGAGGCTTTAGTCTCTATTGATGTGAATGGCGGTCATGGGATGTTTGGACAGGGAAACTCACAAGAAAAAGCAATTCTTGATGTAAACCTTGCAGCAGCTAGACAGGTGCTTTGGATACTCCACTCTCGTTGCAAGTGTTCGTGTACATAATGTTTGATAAAATGAAACATTTTCAATTTTCTTTTGCCTATACTTCATTACAGTTATTTCGTAGTACCCTTTTTATTTAAAAGCAAAACAAACTTCTTATAGAGTATCCTTAAAGAAATTGAAGAGGAAAAGATAGGGTGCTTCGAAACGACTTTTTCCAATGCAGTTAAAATGTTTGAAGAACATGCAATTTCACAAGTTTTATCTCCTTAAACATAGTATAACTATAGAGAAGGATAGAGAGTACAAAACACGATGTAAAGTTGGTTGGCTTCTATTCAGTCCTATGTCGACCATCAGGAGCTGTCAGATTCAAGATCCACTGTCTCGATCTTTCCTAGAGACAGCACAAAACCTATCATGCTTGACTTGAGTGCAAAGCAATGTCTCATCATACATCAATAGGAAGCCGCAAGAATCAGAATGGTATCTCTCCAAAGTAGAGCAAATGAAAGTACTAGAGAGTGAGACTGATATCGGAGTGGATGTAATGCAGGAGTTAGTATTCATATGATGTTTTTTCCATCTACAAATCTGCTTTTCTTCTAGATACTAGTTATTCTGAGAAGTTAGTCTTCATTTATGCAATCTTTATTAAGAGGCCAAAGTATGTTAGATGTCAGGGATAGGGGTTTGGTCAAGACAAATTTATTCAAGATCGCTCTAGATTGGATTTTACCAAAGTATATGTTACACACCAGGACATGCCTCATGGATCCTGCTCATAAGTATGACACTGTCAAGTAGATACAAGCTAAAGTGATTTGGCATTCCTGTTAATGTTCACATGTAGTTCTCTTGACATGACTCATCATTTCATTTGACTTGTCATTAGTGTCTGGACTTTCAGTACTATAATGATAATTATTGTCATCTTCCTCCTGTCGTCATCATCTTTTCTTTATCATCATCAGCACAGTAAGATTTCTTACTATGGTCATACGTATCTAAGCTTTAGTCCCAGCTCTGATATCTAAGAGGCATATGCATTGTTGGTCTGATAATATTTTTCTTTGTCCTAGTTCCTAAATCAACTACCGAAGTCATGGGCGATTATCTATGCATAAGAAAGGAACTGTGTTTAATTTTGGCGAAAGCTAATGCCATAGCTTTTCTTGGTACATTTCAGATTGCTAGGGAGCTAAGACTTCGGGATATTGGTGGCATTATTGTGGTAGACTTCATTGATATGGCAGATGAATGTAAGCTCGCTCTCTCTCTCTCTCTCTCTCTCTTGCTCACTCAAGCGTGCCCCCAATGATGTTTCAATAGTCCATTTTTTTTTTCTAAATTTAGCTCCATATACTGAAACTAGCAGAACTTGACTTGCAATTTCTCCTGAATGACTTAGCTTTGGGAATACTGTGTCTACATATGGTTTACTTCATAATATTTTATAATATGTGCTTACCATGAAGCTATTGAAGTCTTATTAGTGATTTACCATGGAAAGATGCTTTTGGTAAGGCGATTTATTGAGGGGACAGTAGAAAATTCTACACAGAGAAAAAAATATTTATGTTGCCGGGGTGAAAGAACTCATTTTTCTATGCTCATTTGTCTATGGAACTGAATATCAGATTAAGAACAAACTAATTTTCTATTACCGACTTGGTGCACCTGTGTATTATCAGGAGTGAAGATTGGGTCATGTTTAAGGTGCATTGAGTCTCCTGTTTCCGTTGAAAGAGTACTAGTATTTTATTGGTCATGGCTGTTCTAATTGTTTCTTATTGAGAACAATTGCTTTCTTCAGCAAATAAAAGGCTAGTGTATGAAGAAGTGAAGAAGGCTGTGGAGAGAGACCGTTCTATGGTGAAAGTATCTGAATTGTCCAAGCATGGACTCATGGAAATAACCAGAAAGAGGGTAGGTTGCTTCACTGATGCTTGCAATTTTACTAACATGCTTTTGGAAAGAAGTGCTTTAAGTATCTTCAGTATGGTCCTCTTGATCACAGGGTAGATTTATCATTTGGTTTTTGTAAGTTGCTGTCCTACAACATTTATTAGTTGATCATCCAAACATTAACCACAGTTTTATAATTGCATACATTATTGGGTTTCAGCATCCACAAATTTGTCTTGCTGATGTGTGTATAACATGGGCAGGTTCGACCTAGTGTCACTTTTATGATTAGTGAGCCATGTACTTGTTGTCATGCTACTGGGAGAGTTGAAGCTCTTGAGACTTCATTCTCAAAGATCGAGCAGGAAATTTGCCGTTTGGTGGTGAGTAAAATGTCATGCCTCATGTTCATTTCTTTTTACTTTTGAAGCACGATAAACTAAAAATCTGCTGTAAGACTCTGCTGCCCGGAAAAAGAAAAGTAACTTACCAGATTGAGTGCTTCCAGGGCTTTAATATGTTAAGGAATGGAACCATTTGGGTGTACTCAACCTGTATCCTGATTTGTGACTTCATCAGATTTTTGACTGGTGATCCTTGCGTTTTGAATTTTTTTGGGTACAGGCTGTCGTGGAGCCAAAAGCTGATCCTGAGGACCCCAAGTCCTGGCCAAGACTTGTATTAAGGGTTGACAATCACATGTGTGACTACTTGACCTCTGGAAAGAAGACACGGCTTGCAATTTTGAGCAGTTCTCTTAAAGTTTGGATTCTTCTGAAGGTATGCGCTGTCTTTAAGTGTTCTTTCAACCATAATGCAATTCTGAGTCAAAGGTAGAAAAGATTGTCGCGGTGGAACTTCTTTATCTTTTAGCTGGAACAATGAATCACATCTACTCGGACTTCCTTTCAAACCAAGCACTTGTCATATGGTTCACTGAGTAGTCATTTTAGCAATCAAAAGTTGCCAATGAAATGGGGGAAATGGAGAAGTTTGAAAATTAATGGACGCTTTTTGTTGCTGTAGAGATTTAAATGATTTGCGACCATGTCTTTTTCTTGTATATATAGGCCTTTAATTGTCTTCTGATGCTATAATACAAGGAAACAATAATCTAACTCTTTAACATGATGTTGGCCACTTTGACTTGGCCGTTGCTCTGGATATTCAGAACTTAAGTTTTATCGATGTATTCAAGATTCTTAAACCTTTATCTTTCAAAGAATCCTTGGAAGCCTTTTGACTTTAATCACTACCGAAAAGGCACTCTAATGGAGTGCCCAAAGTCCATCATTAAGAGTGTCCAAATCAGCCAACCTAGTTATGGATTGAAAGGGCATTGATCCCATCTATGTTGGTTGGGGAGAAAATTCCATGGCTCAACATGGTAACAATTGATCCTAGGACTGCCAAAAAAACATCATGTCTTTCTGTTACAACACCTTTGCTGCATGCTAGAAACAGATTCCGTCTCTTATAGGTTGTGACCAGAACACTTACATCTGCCAAAATATATTTGATATGATTATTGAAGGTTATGAAAGATACATGAAAAAAGTTTTTAACTTTTACGCTAATCAATGGCTCAGGTTGCTAGAGGTTTCACCCGAGGTGAATTTGAAGTGAAGCCATTCGGCAACGACAACAAGGTGAATAAGAATCGGCATCAGGCTACCATTCCGATTCTACGGTCAAAGGAAAGAAGAGCCAAAGATTCAGGGAAACAGGTGACTATAATTCCAGTGAAGAAATGGAAAACTCGTCGATAGCACTTGCCTGGAGAAAATTTCTATCTTATGCAGACAGAAGTCAAGAGTCTTCCTGGGTGCATAAGCGCGGAGGAAAAAAAATCCATGATTAATTCATTCTTTTGGAGGATGCTTTGTATGGCAAGCCAATGATGCTTAGAGCAGCCGATGAGATCAACATGTTGAATGTTCAAGCTTGTGGCCATACCATGATGCCAGATGTCAAGTGCGTTGGTTGGCGGAATCGACACGGAAAAGGGTCAGAATCATAAGTTAAAAATGTATATATTTTGATGGGATTTTTTTTTAGCAATGTTGCTTGTCAGAGCGTTGTATTTTTCACTGGTGCAAAAACAGTATTAATGAGCAAAATTTATGAATGAGAATGGTTTCCACAAACATCAATTTACATTTGTTGTCATTAGAAAAAGGAGAATTACGTTTTCAGCTAAAAACATAGGAGAGATGAGTTCCTTAGATATAAAGATTCAGCGCAAATCAAATTATTTTGCTTGGATTGGTATTGAACGAAAGGAATAGCTAAAACTGAGTAAAGAATTGGAGACATCTCCCTTTTTATTCATTACAAAAAGTTAAAAGCTAACAGACATTAGCTACGGTTATAGAAACCTTCTGACGCCTTTCCCTCGGGCCTATGCAGCTATCCTAATCAGGGCTCAATGCCTATACCTGGATCCTGTTGTAAGGTACATATTGGCGCACTGCCAAGCGCAAACACTAGTACGATATACAGCAGCCGTTGCCGAAGAGAAAATCAAGGGATCACTCGGATGAACAAATGGAATTTTATCCAGGCCTCAAATGTGGCCTTCCTCGTGCAGCATATGAAAGAAGTCTTCTCTAGCGGCAATTAGAAAGAATCCATCCAGAGCATACCAGACGGTATGAGCTGGCTGAGAATATCAACCGACAAAAACCTGCGGATGCAAAAGACGGCTAAGAAAACAGCACCCGAGCTCATGACAAATGGAAGATCCTTGAATGAACTGACACTAAGACAATACGAGTTAAGCTACATCCTTTCACTCTTTAATGCTACCCACTTACTAATGTTAGGTTTTCAAGATCAAGAAACAGAGATACACCAAGAAAGCAAAACATATCTGAGACAGTCAAAAGAAGTGGGCGGGGAACACAAGAAGCTAAATTTGAAATCCATAAACCTGGATGATTATCCGCCACCAGATGGATTGTTATTATAAGCTGACTGCCACAGAGGTCTAGTAGCGTGCAATAACCATAGGAACATCATATCTCTCAATCTAAAGTGGTAAGGGAGGATATGAAGGATGGTACCTCTTATCTACACATAATGCCATAGAAGATCTGAGGAAGAATTCTTTAGTCTACAGCTCTGCCCAAGATGAACGTCCCCAAAAACATACCTGCACCACCATGAGCCCAAGATGATGAATATTTGTAAGGACAAAAGAAGAAAACCATGCTCAATAAGGCGTAGTGCTTTAATAAAAAAGACACCTGTATTCACAATACTCGGACCATGCACACCGAGCTTTCCCATAGTCCCAGTAACAGTCATTGTCCCTTAGAGGTCCCCGCTTAGCTGCCAGAATCTTCTTTTGTAAGTGTACATTCCTATATGTAGCCTAGATAAGACAAATGCATTCAAATCTGGTCGAAGGAGAGAAAATACCCTTCGTAACAAATTTTGTTTTTGCTTCAGGATGGATATCGTGCCACATCTGAAGCCAAACTTCCCTCATTAATACAGGGGACCTCACAATATTCCTGTGATTTGCTACACTAATATAGTGTCAATTTACTATTAACTGAATTGCCCAGATGAGATGACATATACAGTTGATATAAAATGACTTACACTGATTCAACATACATATACAATGCTTCAACCAATTCTTATAATTTAATTATGCATGAAATAGAATTTTTCACTGACAAATGTATAAGAACATACTACAGCACACTGTATGTACTCTAAATTATTCCAAATAGAAAGTAAATCAAAGGCTAACACCCCATGATTTAATGATTACATGAAAGCCATGCACCTCGACGACATCTTATTTAGCTAGGTAACAGAAAACAGAGTAAATGAATCAGTGAGATCAAAATCCAAGTCTAAAGCTTTGAGAAGGATGATTTGCCAGTTGGGCCACCCACAAGGCAAGGTTTAGTAACCTCTTTCATGAAGTTTATAGCTTCTCAATCAACTGACATCCAAACTTAACCAGAGCTCATCTATCTTCTAGAAAAGAGAAACATCAAATTTATCATAAAAAGTGGAATCTAGTTGGTATGGTCATGTCCTCTACTTCAGCTGAAACTAAACTAAGAGTCCATGTAATTTAAATCCTGATTTCTAAAGGAAAGGAATATCCTTTTCTCTTCAGTTGATCTTGTTAAAAACTATAATGATAAATTTACCAGAAATAATCATCAAATTTTTATTCATTATCTTTTTCATGAAAAAGTACCAATTATACATTCTTCAGGTGGTAGCTGGTGACCGGCCAAAAATAAAGTGCTCCAATGCGTTATGCATTGAAAGACCTATTCTGAAGCCAGATATCCCTAGTCAACTCATCAATCAGTCAAACTCAAAAGGACATATCATTATGTTAAGCACCTTTATCAAGCTCCCAGACTGCTGTTGTCCTTCCTGGAATACTTTCACCATCTTCATAATAGGTTATGTATTTAACCCTAGGAGATCTTGTCATGTTTGGAACAATATCTTCATCATAGTGATGCTCCACATTCAACTCCACTTGTACATCTGAACCATCATGCTCAGACTGCAAATTCAGGATCAGAGCTAAAAATTCAGCGAGGCACATCAAATTAGCTTTGACTACTTTATCAAGCTCTAGCATGCGAAAATGAAAAGCTCCAATGTATATTAGTCTAGCCAGGCTGCATGATGACTATTCCTGTGAAATCTAACTTATGAGTGTACATTGAGTCCACGGAATAAATCAAACTCCAGAGACATGGACCACAAACTTAATATTTCACTTCAGTGTCCATCAGGTTCATGCTAACAGAATTTGAAGCAATCAAATGCAATTAAAAAATATTGCGTATTACAACTAATATCACTATGATCTGTCAAATTGTTCGACATTCCTTGTTCAAACAAATAATTAGGGTTATCTTCATTCTAATATTCAAATGCACCAAAAGTAGGATCATCTAGTAAAATTACCAATCTTATGAAACTTGAACACTACAGACATGAATATTGGTCTAATTCCCAAAAAAAGCCCAAACTTCAGGTGAGTCCCCATTCTGTCCAAAAGTTTTTTTGTCTAAAAAAAAAAACCAACTTTATGTCTAGTCTCGAATCTGCCCTTATCGGCCCTGCGTCCAAAAATCTTCACTAGTCATCCCTAATTTTCTCAATTTTCACATCAAGAACGGTTTCACTTTTGAGACAATTTTCTATGTCACCTTGTTGATGTGTATTTGTTACTGACGTGGAAATGCCATGTCAAGCAACTAATAGCTATTTTAGGACGGAGGATTAATGGGGCAGATTTAAAACTAACTGAAAGTTGGTGATTTTTTTTAGACAAAAAGAAAAAGGTTTCCCTAATGTCAAGCAACAAATGGCGATTTTTGGATGGAGGGTTAACAGTGGCAGATTAAAGACTAGCTTGAAAATTGGTGATTTTTTTCAGATAAAAGAAAAGTTTGAAGCAGATATGGGACTAGAGTTAAAGTTGGTGATTTTTTCAGACAAAAAAAGTTTGGCGCAGATTTAGGACTGACCTAAAGTTTGGGGTTTTTTTGGACCTAAAAAAAGAAGGTTTGAGGCAGAACTAGGACTGGACCTAGAGTTGGGGTTTTCTTAGACAAAAAAAAGTTTGGGACAGAATTGGGAGTGGACCTAAAGTTGAGGGTTTTTTAAAGAATTAGGCCCGTGAATTTATGTATGAAAGAAACTATAAACAGAAGTAAAAATTTCCATGTACACTAGTCACTGTAGATGGTACCTGAGGTGCTCTTGTAATGTTTATTGTGTGACCAAGCCAATTCTTACACCAAGAGAGAGAATGGTATGATACCTGCAAATGAATCGCTAAATCATTTGCATCAAAAAAATGTTTTTTAACTTGATGAAAACTAAGAAAAAGGCTTACCGTTTCATCACCACTCATAGCTCCTGGATTCCCCTCGACCAGATTCCCTGACCTATACAAATGGTAAAAAGTGCATCAAAAGCACAAATAAAAGCATCACTAATGAAATTCAAGTGTAATAGAGTTGGGCTCATCATGCAAATGATACAAATTACTATCCTAGATTTGGATGTGACTGGTGTGTCTGCATACAATAGCAAAATGTCTCCAACACAGGCATGCAAAAGGTATGGATGCAAATAGTATAATAAGATCTAGTTCTAAGATTCGATTGGGAAAATCCTTAATTGCCCACAAAGAACGCTAGTTCAATTTAGGCCCTTCAAGGCTTAGTGGAAATCCCTGTTCTCATTTTGGGATAATAGTTCTGCAACTATAGAGGACATGCTAAATTTGGATATAATGTTTAGATCTAACTCAAGTGCTAATATTCTTTTTAACAGCAAGTACTTATATGTTGCCAAGTACTCTTCCTGTTAGACAAGGTGACTTTCTTCCACAGAAATAGATCTTTGAGAAGTAAACTCTCTATCAAACATCATAATTTATACTGTCAGCAGGGGCCAGGATAAAACTTTAAAGGAAAACCAACTGGAGATTCCTGTGAGTTGGAACACAGCCAGTAGATGCTCTTGAGTAGAATCATCACTAGTCAGAATAGTAACACTCACCTCGACAGCAGTGATCCTTCAAATTCATAAATGACATCAGTGATGATCCAATTATCAGGGTAAGGTTTTCCACTTGGTGCAAAATAGTAACCAACCTGAGTACCATTATCAAGATATGTGTTGGCACTAAATCCAAGTTACTATAATAGGAAGTCACTTAACCAAATAAAAATTGTCGGCATTAAGATAACTCATAAGCACTGTTTAATCCGATGCATCATAAATCCTTATGTTGAGAATGCTTCATACCTCAGTCTTGGAATCTATGCCATAGATACAAAAGACATTCTTTATAGGTGGCCTCTCCCAAGGTGTAAATGGATTTAAAATAGGATCACCGTGATATGACCTGAAACAGCGAGCATCTGAAATTTTATTGAAGGGACAGAAATAACATAGAAGTTGTTCAGTCACTAACAAAGCAATAAAGCGACCAGTTAAGAGATTCATTTTCAACCTAAAATGTCGGTATGTCGGTTATAGTGAATCGTATCCCACAATAGATCAATGAAGTGACAGCTAAGAAGTCCATATGCACTTTCAGGGGAATGAAAACAACCCAGGGAGGCAGAACATGAAGGCCGAAGCAATTAATTAACAAATTTATGGTGTGAAAGTTGCATGCTCTTATGTCGAAGTTGAGCCTCTGTCAAGGATCACAACAAGACCAGGGGTTGTATAGGGCAAGCGTAGTATGATGGCAATGTACAACCTATACAGAAGCTGCAATAATTAAAGGTATACCGGCATTTACACCTTCAAAGGAAAAAAGTCTTCTCAAAGTGGAAAAGGCATTCCCCCAAGTACACTAAGGAACATTTCAGGTTCTAGAGCATAACACAGAAGGACAAAGATACTGACTGCATACATGACTATGAAGCATTTGAGGGGCGACCTTGAGAAAGTAATGTCACAAGGTAAGCAACAAGACAAAGGAACAGAAGGGTTGTTGCTTCTAAATTTAATCTTAAAGGGGAAATGTGTATATCGGAATAGACCAAGGGAATTTACTCACTTTTATTATGTTAAAGCCATAAAAGAATGTTTGTTTATGCTTAAGCAAAAGTAAAAACTACTTTTTTGTTTTCCTGTGAAATTCCAAAATATTATTCAAATCTCAGAATATTATGAAAAATTTATATGTGAATTACATGTCGACAAAGTGTTACGAAAACTTCAGAAGTTTCAGCTTTAAAAAAGAAAGTTCATAAGTCACAATATTTAGATTAATCAAAAAGCAAAAAGGTAAATGTCAATTGGATAGGAGGGTGGCAGTTGAATAAACAAATCAAACTTGTCTTTCAATGAATCTAACATAAACAACACGCCATTTATCCTTGTTGAGTTTCATTTCATTGGACAATAAAAGAATACTTACTTTTGCAATTGGTGCAAAAGTCTCTTGCTATCTGGATCATAATCCTCAATTGCTTTGAAGAAGGTCCCATCTGATATTTCCCTGGCTGAAAAGGATAACTGAGTAGGAAGGCCACACTCCATATTTGGCAAATTGACATCAGCAATGTCTGAAACTGATGGGTAGGCATCAACTCCTGCCAAAGAAGAAAAAAAAGCATAAGAGCCTGTGCAGTTTCACCATACCATTAAAACAAGACTTTCAGCTCGTACCATGGTTAGAGGGTATTTCAATGTTTATTATATTTGTTGGCCATCCGGAATAGTTTGATCGATATTCTTGTTCATCACATTGATATACATGATGACCTCTGCTGCTTCCCAAAGAAAAATGCTTCCAGTATGCCTCATCTGTCCGACAATACTTTGAAAATGGCATCATCCATAGAGAAGAAGCAAATGAATTGAACAACAATCTGACCGTCCCCTGACATCTTGCATGAGAATAAAATTATAAGAATTTAAGATATATAACAAAAGCTACCATGATACAAATCCTTACATGTCTAGTTGTTCTAGTTTTAGCTTTAGTTAAGCATATGAGCAACTTTGTATAATATGATGATAGGATATATCTTATAGACATTTCAAGTTTGAAAGGTTTACGAAGCTAAGAACTACCAATGCAATACAAGCATTATCATGACTTATAAATTTCAATTTTAAACTTCATGAATTATTTTGAGATAATTGGGTTGAATTCAAGACATATGCATTAGCATATAAACACAAAATACAAAGAACCAGAGAAGGGCAAGGGCTGTATGTACCTAGGTAGTCATAATACAAAGTGCAAAGAAAATGAACGAGAAACGACAGGGTCCTTATTGAAAAGTATAAATCCAAATCAATGAAGCACTCTATACTTGATGGGAACAAAAATCTAATTTACAAACATGTAGAAAAGAAGATCTGGGAACACAAATATTATGGTTACATTTCTGTTAAACTTGCATCATAGAAAGGAATCAATGCTTAATAACCTGGCATTCCATCATTATAGGCTGAACCAAATTAAAAGGTGTCAAACACACAATAATTATGAAAAGACAGACATATAAAGGAAAGGCTAACAAGAACTTTTAAATGAATACAGAAACATGTTGTTTGTATGATAGTCTCACTGACTAAAAGAAAAATGAAGGCTGACCTCAGAAATAGGAAGACCGAATGTATATCCCGAAAGTGTTGCCTCAATTGTCTGAGTTGAGCCAAGAAGTGGAGCCGCTGCAATGGAGCACAAAATAAAGCCAAAGATGTAGTCTTCTCTGCTCTCAGACTGCTATTTAGACAGATAATCAGATTTCTGTGAGTTGACCATACCGACAGCAAAATAGGCATGTATGTGTTTATCAAGCCACTGAAGATACTGTTTTGGAGCAATTTCTAGCTTTAACCATTCCAGGAAGTAGCGGAAAACATTATTGCCCAAGGAATGTGCAAACACTAATGAGGGCCCTCCACGAAGTTTTAGTGCAGTCTCAAATGTCAACCTGTCACAGCAACAAAACATTATCAAAGGCATTTTTATGTTGGTAGGCGTCCGTCTAGCGTAGCCACAGCTGTGCTGGCTGTAACATTGTCCACGTGTTTGACAACCCATTGTAAAAAGGCAACAACTCAAAGTTGGGTGAAACAGCAAGTTAGAAACAGCTCTGAGCTATTGCAGTTGTGGAGGTGCTGCTGTGAGGCCAGCAAGGCTCTTTGCAAAAGCTATAGCAGCTGTGCAACACTTCTACTAAACACTATCTAGGAGTTTTTCTTAAGTGCTGTATTTGCATTAAAAACAGCATTTATATATAATAGCATTGGAGAAACTTAGTATTTACTAAAAAAGAAAAAGGAAAATGAAGAGTTTGCCAAAGCTAGTCAAAATAATCTTTCGTGATATCATCATAACTGTACATACTTCAGCTTGTGAAAGTAGAGATCTCTCTCCTCAAGCATTGATGGTGACAATCTCCAATCATATGGAACAGCAATGATAGCATTCGCCTCAATCCCAAATTCAATGCACCACTTTACCCAGTCCTTCCATACCGATGAAAGAGGACCTATAAAGGAAAAAAAAAACTTTTGCAATACCGTTCTTTACTACCAAAAGCACATAACTAACATAATGAGAAAGTTAATAGGCACAAGGATAAGGCAAGTTGTCCAAGCACAAAACAAAAGGTCCAGCAAAATACCTGTAATATAACCAGGATCAAGTTCTGTAATTGCAGAAAGACCACTATCCGGCCGTGATTTACATTCAGGATGATCTGTTTGATTGTAAGGGTCTAGAAGCATGCACTTAAGCCAACAGTTTACAGCAGAAAGAAGCTGCAAAAAATGTGTCAAATTAACTTCAGCTTAACAGCCTTTCTGCACTAGCATATGGAGAATATCCCAAGTATAAGCGTTAAGAGGTCAAGAGCTTTGGTACAAGATTTAGTTTTGTGTCCAACAACTAATTCATGACAGAACAGCACCAAGCAAGAACGTGGGAATAACAGAACATATCAATTTAAGAGGACAGGCGACCGAAAAACAGAATTGCCTGATTCCACTTACACACAACCAAGTTTGACAAGGAGAAATTGGTCTTAGAGGAGAAAAGAGACAGATTTCACAAGGAAAGAGAGAGAAAGCATCATCATGCAACTGAATAAAGCTGCAACAGGAAACTCATTGAGATGATATTTTCAAGCTAATAGTAATGCAGGAACCACAAAGCATTACACCAAGGCTCGTGTTAGCTGCTTGGCCTATCCTTGGATGCCCATTGCAGCAATTTGAGACTAACTGCATGGAAGAGGGGGAGAAGAGGAACAGACAGGGAAGCAAATTTGGCTAGCTTGGCAGTTAGCACAGGAGAGTTTGTTAGTCTATGAAGCAAAGAAGACAAGACAAAGCCCATCAATCAGATGAGTAATGACATCTATTATTCTCATCCCAGTCACTTCCAAATTGTGTCCACTGTCCTAATGCCTATATTAATCCATGGAACACGATTGATAGGTTTTTCAAAAGAATTCCACCACGTACTGAACAAAAGCCTCGTTCAAAAATCGAGTGCATGCTCAATTGATGCATAATAGAAGCCTAACCTCGCTCATTCCGGTTCTGGCAATTCTAACAAGGACCAGGAGATTAATATTCTATCCAAATATTCTAGCCAAAAAACAATTGTCCCAGCCAAACTTGTCTCAACAACACCGAGACACACTAAAAACAATACTAGTAAACCCCGAGCAAAGTAACAATCAGTGAAAGGATAGAGCAACATTAAAACGTCGAAAGTTACGAAAGTTACGTGCTCAGAACAGAAACGCTTGAAGACAGCAAATGACCTTCGTGGTGTCGAGCCAGACCAAGTCGAGCGGGTTGAAATCCAGCGGCGAGTATGGACAGTCGAGGATGGACCAAGCCCGGAGCTGAGTGGAGGCGAAACCCGGAATGATGATCCCGGAGAGCCTCTGCCTCTGCTTCGACCGTATCTCCTCCTCCGTCGACGCGTCCGCCGCGACCACGATGATTGCCTGCAGCAGAATCGATGCGGCGAGGAGGAAGCGGACCCGAGCCGCCGCCGCCCCTCTCATCTGGCCGCACGCGAAGCCGAACCGGCCAAGTCCGCCGCGCCGGAGATCGTCCGCAGGTGCCGAGATTGGACGAGCGAGAGAGAGAGAGAGAGGAATCGTCGGAGTTTAGAGTGGTTGGTTGGTTGGTTTTTAACTGAGAATCACTGGCAGGTTCCAGCTGACTTTTTGACCTTCGCTCGCCTTATTTTCATTTTCAGTTCGCCGACGCTTCGGATTGGCGTTCGAATGCTCGTGACTTCCTTTTGTGACGTAAGCAAACGACGCCGTATAGGTGTGTATATTATACATGTTTTTCTTTTGGAATAATATCATGTATATCACTGAACTTTGCTCATCTGAATTTTTGGTCCAATCTATAACGAGTCATTTACTTTGAATTTATTTAATGTCGATTCTGAATTTTAACCTAATATGTAACGCCATCCTCAAATTTTTAATTTATTTAGTATAATTCTTGAGTTATTAGTAAATGTTCACTTAATCCTTAACTTGTGTGAAATGATGCAAATCGAAAGATTACATTGAATGTTTATTAATAATTTATGAATCATTAGTTGAGTGACAATATTGCACATTAAATCAAAATTTAGGAATATTTGCATTAGTATATCTTTTCTTTTTGCCTTATTAGAATTAAGATGAGAGGCAACTTGGACCGTAATGATAAGCAGTAACTTCTCAATTTGATGAGTAACTCTCCAATAGAAAAGCAACAAGCTACAAATGATTATTAGTTAGAGCATTGCTAGCCTAATAGTACTGTTAACCAATAATGCAATTAATTTCAAAGCATTGGTTCTTATTTTAAGAAACAAATTTGCTCATATCGTTTTATGAACAAAAAACGGTGGAGAAGCCACCGTTCCATTTGGAAGACTTACGGCACCGTCACCTCACCATTTCCTTATTAATAAGTATGCGACATTAATTTGCACATAGAAGTAATTATGAGTACTTTTTCAGGACTGAAAAAGATCGACCTCGACTCTTCTGCACTCGATCCTACCTTTAAGCGTGATCGGAGAATCCTTAATCGTTGCATGATCTTTGTGTGCGATAGGCGTCTCGCTCATCCGTCATCACGGAGGTGGAGGCAACACCTGGAGGAGGAGAGCACTGGCGCTCCCCTCGAAAGGGCAACAAACTCGAATCTCCCTGCCTCAACGGCGGCGAACCACCGTGATGAAAGTATGAGCATCATGGTTAAGGAAGAGAGGGGTTGAAAGTGCATTGACATCAGTCTCGCTTGGTTCTCTCCTTAAATGTGCCTAAATCTGCTGTAATTCCTTTGATGGCACTTTTGAATAGTCGCCCACTCTGGACAGAAATAGTCGATGGAACTCCTCCTCGACTTCTCCTTTATGTCTGCTAAGTAAGCAACTCGCGGAATCTCATGATTGTCAATTCTTTCGGGTGTCGTTTCTCTTCGTGGGTCCGGATTGGAAGAGAGATCTGTGGCTATGCGCTATAGGTCGAGTTCCTGGAAATTGGAATACTGAACTTCACTGGATCAAGCAGTCCGCTAAAGATGGGATAGCATAAGGTCTTCTGGACTTTTTTCATCGGACAGAAGTTTGGTTTGATAGGATATAGGTTGGACTAGATAAAGATGAGAGTTCTAATATCTTCTACGATGTTTGGTCAATTTACGAATATCCAAGTGAGATTGAATGTCGACTTCCTCCTCGGACTAGATAAAGATGCTAGATGGAATGTTGACTATTTAGATCTCCAGGTCCTCGCGGATGTCCAAGCTACCTGAGCATCACTATCGTGTGAAATCTATGGCAACCACTAGTCCCTCCTTCGTCTTCATCTCCGGCCTACAATCTTCAGCAACTACCAATGCGGTTGCCACCTCTACCCTCGCTGCCAATGCTGAGGTTGGGGCCCGGTAGAAGAAGGTGCAGCGAATGAAGGTAAGGCTGCTTGTGCGATGAAGGCATGTGAGACACAGGGAACGACGACAGTTGCTCTAGATCTGTCTTTGGAGGGGGACGACGACAAAGGAGGATGACAACTGGTGCTCTAGATCTGGCCACTGTGACCGAGGTCATGATGAGCTCCCACTTGGCTGAGGTCCAGTCAAGCTCCGTCGAGTTGAGCTCAGCCGTGGAGGAGCTCCAGATCTGGCCATGAAGCCCTCTGTGGCTGAGATCTAGTCAAGCTTGTCACTACGACAAGCCTCATCGTTGGAGACGAGACGAAGCTTGGTGGGAGCCTACGGGTGGCGGCCATGGGTGGGTAGAGGAGACAGAGAAGAGAGAGGAATAAGAGATAAATTTTATCCCCTTTTATCCTAACCTTGCATGAGATTATTTTATTCTGATTATATCTCTTTTATATCTGATCCTATCCTATTTTGGTAATAAGATATTGGATATGATGAAATTTATCCCATTCCGATATTTATCCTCACTACCAAACGTAGGGGACAATACTTGGGTTGATGCTGAAACTCGAATTGAATGGATCCCTCCACAATATATACAAGTTATTCCAGTCCCTTACCTTTGCAATAAGATTTAGTTTGCTAGTAATATGTCTTGTGCTCAGTTGGGAGTGATGGTTTGATCACTTTTGATGTGGCTTGCAGAGGCTTGAGCCTTTCCTCTCAGTTTGATCAAGACAAGAACCAAGCTTTACCCAATTGTCATGTGAAGACACGTTCTTTCTTCCTCTCTTCCTCTCTGCAATATGTAAGCACGACCTCGTAATAACCAAGAAAGAAAATCAAAGTCGGCATCACCAAGACCTAAGTTGAGTATGGAGGCCAGCGTTGGCACCTATTAGCAAAAGGACAAGGGAACGAGCCTTATTTAAACAGTAGAATCAGTCGAAACGACATAAGACCACGATCGTTCAGCGACAAGACCAATGCTTCGAAAAGAATGGCACAACATGACAAATGGGTAGTCCCCAAAAGAAGCATCCTCTGGTCCATCTTTTGTAAAGACCATGTAAAGATGTCTTAAAACTCTTTTAGCCATCCATTGACAAGGATAATCTCCACAATGGAGTCTACTTCCAGGTTCCTGTTCAGAGATCACCAAGACATGGACGATTCCATGCTCTCCGACGTGAGCACCAGCATCTCTTCAAGTGAACAGTATGATGATGACGACGACGATCAGCTGCAGTCCATGACTGCCAAGGTACGCATGCGTTTCTCATCTCGCGGCAAAACATCATGGATTGTGTGAAACTGTATGTTGGTTATATGTTTGAATGAATTTCCTCAATCTCAATTTTTCTTCGATGCTAGGGTATCAAACATCTCCACTTGGAGCTTCTCGAGCTAAAGGTGGCATCAGATGAAGAGTTTCACCAGAACATCTATTCTAATTATTCAACCTTTGTTAGGTAATTTGTTTTGAACAAACTTGCCTGGATGTACTCAACCAAAGAAGCTTTAACAATGTTCATTTAATTAATCTAGAGTAATAACTTTCTTTCTTTTATATATATACACATAAGATACCATACTCATGAGATATGCTCATAAGAAAATTCTCGATTATGATCATTCATTATTTCGAGCCATGTAATCGCAACTGTAGTCATGCTTATGTAGAATGTTTTCATTGCACATGTTGAGAACATTGAATCATCACTTTGCGAACGTAATGATATTCCAACATGGTTTGACCTTTTATATCCGTCATGAAAGTTAAATTTAGGTTACTTTCTGTGCTATCAGATTTGCCATATGAGAGTTGAAAGATTGCCTCAAATTCAAAATAACTTTAGCCCTTGACACGAAGGAAGAACCTTCAAAACAAGAAGTTACAACAATTGACGTCTCAACTCTCATTCTCATGTAATCGTGGGACAATTTACTAGTTTTATATATTGTGCAGAGTATTTGAGGAAGTCGAAGGGATAGAGAGGGAACTGGTTCAATTAAAAGGTCACGCTTCAAATCAAAAGAAACTTGCGGAGGAGTTCGTGGATCGGTTGGATCTAGATTTGTCAATAGAAGACATAATGCAGCCGATAGCTGTAGCCAAGGAATCGTTCCCATGGAACAAGCTACAGGCTCGCGCCATTGATGTCCTAGAGACTCTCGATGTTCTTATGATAGAAAATAGAGTTGATGAAGCAATCGACATTCTCGAATTAGAGGACAAAAATTGTGCGATGTTGGACGGCGAAGTGCCCTCTTCACTGAACGATGTACACTCATATAAGTCTATGATCTCTGAGAGGAAAGTCAAGCTCGTGCTGCATCTGACACAATTGGCTCAGAATCAAAGAATAACTGCACCGGAACTTCACAAGGCATTGGTTGGTCTTCGAAGACTTGGCAACAGAAATCTCGCAATCCAGTTGTCACTTCAATATCACCATTCGCGTATCGCGGCTGGAATGCGCAATCTGCGACGATCAAAATCATTGTTGAATGAAGTATACATACGAGAACTCTCGAAGCTCACCTTCTCTTTGATCTCTCAAGCAGCAAGGAGCTTTGTGATGTTGCAAGGAGACTTATCGGGATACGGTCTCGAATTCATCCGATGGGCGCATCAAGAAGTGGAAACTTTCGTCGCTTATTTCGATGAATACATAAAATCAGCTTCTGAAATAAGTGGTGGCCTGTCCATCGCAATACAATCGATACAATTCGCTTTATCCTATTGCTCTTTGCTAGAGTCGGATCAACAGTTAGTACTGAGGCCATACTTGATTGAGCAAATACAACCTCACGTGGAGGAGGTTTTAGCAATTCATGTAAACCATTTCAAGAAGGTGGTGGACATAATAACGGCTACCGATACTTGGATTCTCGGTAAGTACCTTGTTTCGGGGATTTTGGCTGAAGGATATTCGTCAATGGAAGTCGGTCATCTGCCTGAATATTGTTTCCTCACGAACAGTGGTCGTAAATTAATAACACTATTACAGGTATGATTATTTGGGTCGATTACTCTATGCTTATTTCTTGGTGATCAGTAATACCACTTTGTTGTGTTTTTCGGATTCAGAAAATCGATTTCATTTGGTTGCTGGACTAAATCTGCATCCTAAAAGATGGAAAAGTGCACTGGCAGATTATAAAGTAATCTAGCCATTATAATGCTCTTATTGAACTTACGTTGATTCATATGACATTTAATGTTAGATTGATGTACCTTCTGATCATGGTAATAGTCTATATCCTGTACTAGTTACAATGTTTCTTTTTTCTCTTCAAGGCTGTTGCAGAAGAACTTTCACCTTTAGTTGCAGCTCAGATGGAAATTTCAATCATTAGAGGACTCACAGATCTATTCATACACTATACTGCGATGCTCGAAAAAATTGTGATTGGCGATCGTCCAAGTTCTGTCGAGATATTGACTGGACAAGTATCTGCTTTGGCGAGTCTCTCGACTTTGGTAGGCCTTTTCTCCAGAATACTCAGGAGCAGTTTCCGAACTGATGGTAAAATAGCTTGTCGAAGCGAAGGTGATGAGTACGACGCGTGTTTGTCATCTACTGAAGAGGCGTATAACTGGCTTCGAGCCTGTTTTTGTCAGGTTTTCACATCTACAGTCGCGTCTCAGCAAAGCAACGAGCAAACTATTTCAGAAATCAATGCCCAAGAAGAGAATCACTCCATCGATGATCTGATGCCTTCGGTTTTGTTTCAGGTATCCTATGTATGAATCTTTTTTGCTGGCTATGAGGTTACCCACATTTTTATCATTCTGCAAAACCGAATGGAGAGTTCTGATGTTCATCATCTTATCTTGAATCCCCAGATGCTGTTCTTGGAGCTTAGGAAAATAGAAGAATTTACTCAACAAGATACATTCGAGCATAGTTGGGTAATGGAGCTCTTGAGGGAGTTGACAGAAGCCATATTTTCTTGGATGTCGAATGAAAAAATGAACTCCGACGTTGGCGACGATGACGACGCGACGATCGAACGTACGAAAAGTTCAACACAGGTATGCCTGTTCCTCATCTTGAGAACCCTTTTAGAAGAAAGATTTATAGTGGAAAGATTCTTCTGTTTCACTAAAAGAAAGCTGGTAAGTGGGAAAAAGATATTGGTTAAAAAAGATCGATTTTTCGGTGACTTGATGGTAATTTACTGACATTTTTGTAAAATTACTAACCTTTTTTTATTTTTCATAGCTCACAAAGTACAAACAGTTTTTATCTTCTACTATCTTTCATTTGTCTCTTATCAATGCTTTAAAATTTCCAATTCTCACATGAATTTACTGATCTTTATCTCAGTGAGTTACCCAACTCTTTCTTAATTTCATTAACATTTAGTTTTGAGTAGTTTATCAATATTTGTTTGGTTTTTCTAGTTTATCAGCTTTTGTTATGGTATACCCACTTGCATTTGTCTCTCTTAAAAACGCTTTAAATTTTTCTACTTCTATGTTTATTGACCAGCATTTATTTGGTAACTTATCAATTATTCTCAAAAAAGTAACAAAAGAGAAAAGTTGCCGGTGGCCATCCTTTCCACATGGGAAGGGGAGGAGAGGGTTCGAATCTCTACATTTTCAAAAGTTGGGGTGGAGACAATTTAATTTTAGGTGTAAATTTTAACTCTTACACTCTCTACAAGGAGGCAAAACAAAAATCTGAGAGTAAGAGTTTGAGTAGGAATAAAGTATGACTAACAAAAAAAAAAAAAATGAGAAAAGTTGGTAAACTAAGAAAAAGACCAAATAAGTGTTAGTAATTAACTCAAATGAGAATAACTAAGCCAAAACTAGTTGATAACTTAATCGGAGAAAAGTTGACAAATCACTTTAATTAAAGTTAGTAATTTCATATAAAGGTTAATAAATTTAAGGCATGACTAAGCAAGGTAAACAAGTTTAGTAAAAAATAATAGAAGTTTAATTTTTCAAAGAAAACTAAACTTGGCAAGTAACTCAGCCACGATTAGAAACCTAAAACTAATGGGCAAGTATAGAAAAAAAGGAAAATTGTCTAAAAATTCTCAAACCAATTGTATGACGGCCAATTTAGTCAATTTGGTTCTAGACTCTTTGACGGTTTTCCAAGATGGATGGCCTCGTTAAAGATTTTTGGCCAAAATTGGCCAAAAAGAGTAAATAAGAAAATTGTCAAAAGAGTTAGATCTAAATTGGTCAAGTAAAAGCTTAAATTATTCATTGTTCAATAAATTTAGAATTTTTTGGACAATTATCACTCAAAAAATTATTGGTAAAAAAAAGTTACCGATCACCTGATTTTTCAATAACTTGTTGGCAACTTGTCGATGTTTTTATAAAATTACTGATTTTTTTTTAACGGTTTATAGATTATGAGCGATTTTCATCTTTTACTAATTTTCGTTTGTCTCTTATGAACGCCCTACATTTAACGACCTGATGTAACAATATGGTAGCTCTTAGAGAGAGCATACGAGGTCTGTTTGGCTTTTTATACTTAAAGCTTCGCATGAGCGTTCATCAACAGTCACTTGTGTCTACTATTATGAGTTATATTCATCTCTAATACTGACTCTGCCTTGGTGTTATCATAATCTGCTTGAAGCAGCTATTTATCTTGGACGTGCAATTTGTAGCCGAAATAGCGAGACGAGGTGGATACTTTTCTCAGAATCCCTCGGCTCTGATAGATCTCTTGACGTCTGCGTATCTCTCAGCTGGATTGGATCCTCAAAGGTGATGCTCGATCACGAGATCGATTGGCACTAATTAAAAGTGTCATTGGCGAAGTTGTTGATTTCATATTAAGCTATACATTAAGAAATCCATCAGGAGGGCATGCGTCTTAGTTATCATGAATTTATTTTTATTCCATCGTGTTTCTTTTAAATAGGGATCCGACCAATGATTCTCGGCCATCATGGCCGCTGGTAAAGCAGTTGAAAAACTAATAGAGATGAAGAAAAATGATGATTTCATGAGACAATGCGAGGATGCTGTTGAAGAGGGTGATGATCACCTTCCCGAGGACCAATTAGCGAACAAGAGCAGCCCCAGGCTCGATGACTCTACATGCGTCATGGCAGATGATAGTTCAATGTTGGAAGAAAGTTCGAGCGTCGGAGATGCCTCGGAAGTTCCGATTAGCATGCCAACTAATGAGTTGGAAGCAGACGCTGACCCACTGAACGAGTGTGCTCCTTTCAGCAAGGAGCGTGCATTGGGTAATGAGGAATCTAATGTGTCGTCTCATGAAGTATTAAGCCCTGGGAAAGGTATGAACACAAAGGATCTCGAGGGCGTGGAGGACGATGAGCTTAAGCCACAACAGCGTTTTTGAGGTAGAGACCTCTGATCAACATGATGGCCTTGATGAGAAGGAAGAGGCAGACTGGAGAGATAATGTTTCCGCAGGATCAGGACTACTGGAGCAATGATATAATAGGAGAATGAATCTGCGTATATGTTGAATTCTTGAGGTAGAAATTGATTTAAATTCACCGGAATGCATATATACATTTGAAATTTACCATATCTTGTATCATTAATCTGAGAAGTTACACAAAACAGAAAATCAATAAAACCCTGACGAACTTTGTGGGGATCTGTACTGAGTTGTCCGTTTTTATTTTGTCCAAAACATTGGTCATATAATGCATACTGATTCTACGATTGTGGATGGAACGTAAGCCTCTTGGGCAAAGGTATTCTTGTATTGATACTTGGAGGATCCATAATGTTTTGCTATCATACAGATCTATTCACATATGCTTATGTTAGTCCAAAGATTAAGTCTCTTTAATAGTCTCCTGTAATGTAAAACAGCTTACTATCATCCATGGCCTCTTTTCTTCCCATACGGTATCCATTGTGATGCCTCAACGATCTTTTAATTTTCCATAAACCTTAATTTGCAAGATTCAAATGACTCTAGGGGATTTCATGTACTTGTGCTGCTAGTCCAAGGTTTCATACTATCGGTAACAGAAGATTATAGTACAATCACGTGTTAAAAATTACCAGGAATCGCAGTTTTCATGAGTTTTGGTGCAACTAAATCATTGACAAACATGATAATCATAGGGGAATGAAGAGGATAATGTCCATCAACTATCTGTTATATAGTATCAAGCTTACAAATCATTATGTGTATGGCATTTCATCATGCTTTCATCCGACGGTCATTGCCTCATGATTATCTGAATTCGCTGGCAAAGCCTCCTTCTCTTTATCAAAAGTTACTTCCTCGTTGTAGACATAAAACTTGGCCACGACAAGGAACACGAGAAAATTGAGAAACGTGAGGACCGCCAAGAATGCATAGTAGTAGTCGAGGTGGGAGATGTTAAGGTTGTCCAAGATCCAACCCTTGTGGCCGTGCTCCTTGGTGGTTCGTGCGACCGTCTTGAGAAGAAAACTACTTAGGAAGTTCCCGATCCCTAAACTACTAGTGCAGTAAGATGTTCCTAGACTTTTCATGCCTTGGGGAGCTTGGTCGTAGAAGAACTCGAGCTTCGCCACTTCAACGAAGGTGTCAGCGATTCCCATGAGGGCAAATTGTGGCAGGAGGATGAAAATGGTGAGAGGGACTATTTGGAGCTTACCGTCAATGCCATTCTCTCTGGCGACGCTCAGCCTCCGCCTCTCAGCGAGACAAGCGGTGATCATTATGATTATGTGGAGGATGAGGCCTACCCCCATTCTCTGCAGCAATGTGATGCCTCTAGGGTTCTTGGTATAGCGCCTGATGGCAGGGACGAAGAACCGGTCGTAGATGACGATGCTTACGAGCATGAAGATCGTGACGAACGCAGTGAGGCACGCGGGAGGGATCTCGAAGTGCGGGCCCATGTGTCGGTTCAGGGTTGCGCCCTGCTTGATGAAGAGCGTTAGCACCTGCGCATACATGGTGCTTGGGATGAACGTCACCGCTAGGATCGGGAGCATTTTGACCATCTGCTTGGTTTCCTCTACTTGGGTCACCGGACATAGCACCCACGGCGAGCTCGAATCAACCTTCACCGCGGCTTTGTCAAGAAATCTACAAATGCGGTGTGAAACTGTCATGATTAATTTTGAGGAAACTATGTCATGTCTATTAGGGATGTGTGAACCTCAAAGAAGCAGAGTGATCGATCCGGAAATTCTTGGATTCTGCGTATTGTTCAAGGCTCAATTCATAAAGCTCCTTCGGATCATTCGGAACAGGCAACTTCCACTTCCTGATCGACGCCACCAGCACTTGAGCAATCCTTGTGATGGGGCTTCCCGAGGGCACCTTGTGCCTATAAAATCGAGTGCCCACCAAGAACACTAGTACTGATAATGCAAGCCCTAGTGTGGGAAGGCCATAGCCTAATGCCCAACCCACGTTATCTTGTATATAGATCAAGACTGTGGTTGCGAATAATGTCCCAAAGAAGATGCTGAACATCCACCAGTTGAAGAACGAGAGCTTTTGGGCCCTTTCCTTGGGCTCGAAGTCGTCGAACTGGTCTGCGCCCATGGTCGAGATGTTGGGCTTGGTCCCACCAGTCCCGGCTGCGATTATGTAGAGGGCGAGGTAGAAGATGCCTATCTGGAGGGTCGAGGCATGTTTGTCGCATTCCTCTTCTTTGATCCCTTGGCCGCATGACGGAGGCCTCAGCGACCGCACCGACACTGCCAGCGTTAGGAGGGACATGCCCTGTGCATTTATTAATCGTGTTACAGATTGAATTTGTACGTGCACCTACATAATTGAATCCAAATGCATCTGCAATACCGTGAGATAAAGGACGGATGCGAAAATGAAAGTCCAGAAACGTCCAAGGTATGCATCGGCAATGTAAGCACCGAGGATGGGCGTCATCCAAACCGTCCCGACCCAGTTCGTGACGTTGTTGGAGGATGTCACGGTGCCTTCATGGAGCTTCTTCATCAAGTACACCACTAGGTTTGATGCAATCCCATAGAACGCCATTCTCTCAAATGCCTCGTATCCTGCATACACACCACCAGAATGAATTAACTTGGATCAAATCACCCCTTTCTCTGCCCCCCACCTGGTAATGAAATTACATGCGTTTACAAAAGCAAATTTGAGTGTATCAAGAAGTGATACATCTTAAAATTAACTCTCTCTGCCATAAACATGAAATGACACTTTTCTAGAATGAACTACTTATCTAGCTTCTCTGGCTAACATACATCAAAGCGAAAACTTATGAACTTGAAGCATTACGGCGTTCTGCTAACCAAGACTCGATTCCATATAGAAAGGCTGTGCCACTGGCTTTGCCCTTACCTACGATGAAGGAGCAAGCGTTCCATCGCCCTGTCTTGGATCTTAGGATGGGTCTTCCTTTGAGATCCACAGTGCCATCTTGTGTGTAATCATCTTTATCTGCACTTCCTCTCTCTTCAAACTTCCCTGCCATCATGTTTTGAAGGGAAAGAAAGGAAGAGCACTAAGACTTTCCTCTATAAATTGTGTTTGTTCAACTTGCTATGCTCTTTATAAGGTTGGCTAATCATGGTGGTTTGATAATTACTCTTATCACTTTAATAATCATCTTTAAGAGATCCTAGGTCTAAACTCTTACCGAGGGAATGTACATATACTAAGTTTCCTAGGGTTCCTCCAGGCTGACAAATTATTGGTTACTTTTTACTCTTTTTCAGGTTTAAAATGACATTATATGATAGGATATTGATCTTTTAAGATGACCCTCACGATTGGATTGACGATATCGCGTCACGTCATTTCAAATAAAAAAGATTCTTTTTCTTGAAATGTGAATAGATTCTATCTCCATTTTTTGGTTGTACTAATCGTTTAGGTGTCTCCCTTTGGCGAAATTGCGTACGAATAATCAACCAAGTCTTGGGCATTCTCAATGACATTGACAACATGAACGAAGCTAGCAATGAGCAACAAACATGAGGCGCTTTTTTCTAAGTATTTAACCCTTGTTTTCTGCGCGTCTTCTAGCAATCATATACATTAATTAAGAGATGGATTTTGCCGTCTTTGCCTTTTAATAAAGAGACTCATTGTCTCCGTCGCTGTTCTTGCCAGAAGCATGCGTGACAGGTAGCGATAAATGACTTTATCATATTGTTTCACCATGAAAAAATTTCCAAGGGTAGTCTTGGGGTCGAATCAAGATTTTGCAGTTTCCATTTGTTTGAACAATTCCTTCCTAAATGACAAAATTGATGTTTGGAACTTCAGCTTGAGACATGGAGAAGAGACAATCTTAAAGCGACCTGCCTGATTGTTTATTTTTAGTGGTGAAACCTCCCTAACTTCAAAAAGATACACTGATAGGTCAATTATTGGTGATTCACACCATAGGCATAGTAAGCATCACATCAACGGCCCACAAGATGGGATTTACATAAACATCGCTGGTTTTATATACAAGAAGATCAAATGAATAAAGATCGAAATGCTCTTTTCTTTTCGTCTTATTTGTCATCTCCCAGCCGGATTGGTACCATCGTTTCTCAAGATATGACCGTAAGCGATGCAAAGAGCTTTGAAAATAACGAGGATGTAATTGCTTGGGTCATCTCTAGAATCCTATAAGCATAGTTCGATGGTCATGCGAGTCGGTGTTGGTGAGCGAGTGCTATTAGCACTCTAACGCCCAAAGTAAGGTGGGAGAGTTTTCGTAATTAATTTTGCAGTGAAGGAAATGAAAAGGCCACCATAGGTCCACGAAGGAATTGCTATTCTAGGGTTTGATCCCAAATCTATGCTGGATATGTATTAGGAAATGGGCTGGAAGGGCCATTCCTTGGGTCGATTTCAATGCTTCCCGATGACAGAATATGCTACCAGCCCATTTGGTTATGGTAATAGAAAAAGGTTGTAATGTAATAATTATTATGCGGTAGTGTAATAAGAGATTGTACTGTTGGATTTAATGTAATCCTAATTTTTTTCTCGGAGTACACCAATATCCCAAACTTTAGTTTTTTTTTCCCTTTTCGCGTCACAATACTCTAAAATTGTATCAATGACCCAAAAGTGCCTTCCATTAGACTTCCGTCCATAGTGGCCTTAAAAGATCCGACGTGGCATTGTTCACGTATGTTGCCATGTCAGTTTTTACAATTATGGAATGAAACTGTGATGGAAAATATACCGGGTAATGGTGTCCCATAGAAAAAGGTTTAAGAATTCTAATGGGATTTTCTCTTACATAAAAATACATGTATACAATAAGGGTTATATATTTCCATCCACATGTGCTTATATTAATCCTTTTATCAAGTCTCTTGAACATTCTGTAATGTAACATAGAGTATCCACTTTGATGACTTCATCCACCTTTTAATCCTCCATAAACCTCACTTTCGATGATTTCACATGTCTCTAGGGAATTCCATCTACTTTTATTGTGTGTCCAAAGTTTCATGCTGCCACAAACAGAAGATAATGTACAATCAAGTGTAAAAACTTACCAGGAATGTCTTTTTTTTTACACTTTCGACACGACCAGATAACGGACCAACTGATCATCATAGGGGAATGAAGAGGATGATGTCCGTCAAGTATTTGTAATGAGCTTACACTGCATCGATCCTACGACGAATTATTATATGTGGATACGATGTTTTATCGTGTCTTCATCCGACAGTCATGGCCTCGTGATTAGCTGAATTAGCAGGCAAAGCTTCCATCTCTTTATCAAAGGTTACCTCCTCGTTGTAGACAAAAGACTTGGCCACGACGAGGAACACGAGAAAATTGAGAAACGTGAGGACCGCCAAGAAGGCGTAGTAGTAGTCGAGGTGGGAGATGTTAAGGTTGTCCAAGATCCAACTCTTGTGGCCGTGTTCCTTGGTGATTCGCGAGACCGTCTTGAGAAGAAAACTACTCAAGAAGTTCCCGATACCTAAACTACTAGTGAAGTAAGATGTTCCTAGACTTTTCATGCCTTCAGGCGCTTGGTCATAGAAGAACTCGATCTTTGCCACTTCGACAAAGGTGTCGGCGACTCCCATGAGGGCGAATTGTGGCAGGAGGATGAAGATGGTGAGAGGGACTGTTTGGTCCTGACCGTAAATACCGTTCTCTCTGGCGACGCTCAGCCTCCGCCTTTCGGCCAGACAAGCAGCGACCATAATTACTATATGGAGGACAAGACCTACCCCCATTCTCTGCAGCAATGTGATGCCTCTAGGGTTCTTGGTATAGCGCCTGACGGCAGGGACGAAGGACCGGTCGTAGATGAGGAGGCTTGTGAGCATGAAGATCGTGACAAATGCGGTAAGGCTCGCGGGAGGGATCTCGAAGTGCGGGCCCATGCTTCGTTCCAGGGTTGCGCCCTGCTTAATGAAGAGTGTGTGCACCTGCGCATACATGGTGCTTGGGATGAACGTCATCGCTAGGATCGGGAGCATTTTGACCATCTGCTTGGTTTCCTCTACTTGGGTCACCGGACATAGCATCCATGGCGAGCTGGAATCAATCTTCACTGCGGCTTTGTCAAGATATCTACAAATGCGATGTGAAACATTCATGGTTAATTTCAAGGAAACAATCTGATTACAATCCACAGAATTAGGGAAGTGTGAACCTCATAGAAGTAGAGTGATCGATCCGGAATTTCTTCAGCTCTGCGTATCGTTCAAGGCTCAATTCATAAAGCTCCTTCGGATCACTCGGAACAGGCAACTTCCTCTTCCTGATCGACGCCACCAAAACTTGAGCAATCCTTGTAAACGGGCTTCCTAAGGGCACCTTATGCCTATAAAACGGAGTGCCCACCAGGAAGACTATGACTGATAATGCTAGCCCTAGCGTGGGAAGGCCATAGCCCAAGCCCCAACCCACATTGTCTTGTACATAGATCAGGAATGTGTTTGCGAATAGCGTCCCAAAGAAGATGCTGAACATCCACCAGTTGAAGAATGAGAGCTTTTGGGCCCTCTCCTTGGGCTCGAAGTCATCGAACTGGTCCGCGCCCATGGTCGAGATGTTGGGCTTGGTCCCGCCTGTCCCAGCCGCAATTATGTAGAGGGCGCAGTAGAAGATACCTATCTGGAGGGCCGAGGCATGCTTGTTGCATTCCTCTTCTTTGGTCCCTGAGGTGCATGAAGGAGGCCTCAGCGACGGCAGCGACACCACCAGTGTTAGGAGGGATATGCCCTGTGTATTCGTTAATCATGTCAGGACCGACTTTGTATGTGAACCAACATAAATGAATCCTAATGCATGCGCAATACCATGAAATAAATAACGGATGCAGCAATGAAAGTCCAGTAACGTCCGAGATAAGCATCGGCAATATATGCACCGAGGATCGGCATCATCCAAACCGTCCCAACCCAGTTTGTGACGTTGTTTGAGGATGTCACAGTGCCTTCGTGGAGCTTGTTCGTCAAGTACATCACTAGGTTTGATGCAATACCATAGTACGCCATCCTCTCAAATATCTCGTATCCTACATACACAACGCCAGAATGAATATATGTGGATCAAATCATAGACTCCTTTCTCTTTCCTTCACGTGATTAGGAAGCCACAAACTTTTGAGGATTCAGAAAACAAGAATTGCAGAAGCAAAATTTGAGTATGGCATAACTTGATATATCTGAAAGTTAAACTCTTTCTTTTCTGCCCAAAATATGAAACGGCACTTTTTAGAATTTACTACTTATCTAACAGCTTTGGCTAATATATATGGAAGCGACAAAATTATGAACCCTAAACATGGCTGCGTCCTGCTAACCAAGCCTCGATTCCATATAGAAAGGCCACGCTGCGGGCTTTGCCCTTACCGACGATGAAGGAACAAGCGTTCCATCGGCCGGTCTTGGACCTTAGGATGGGTCTTCCTTTGAGGTCCACAGTGCCATCTTGTGTGTAATCATCTTTATCTGCACTTCCTTTCTCTTCAACCTTTCCCGTCATCTTGTTTTGAAGAGAGAGAGAGAGGAAGAGCACCTACTCTATAAATTGTGTCTATTCAACTTGCTATGCTCTTTACCAGGTTGGCTAATCATGGTCGATTGACTAAGTACTCTTTCCCTTTTATAATTTTCCTTGAGAGATCCTTATTCTTGACTCTTACCGAGGGGAATATATAATTACTGAGTTTCCTAGGGTTCCCCTAGGCCGACTAAATGGTTTTTACTTGTTACCTGTTATCAACTTTTAAGACGAGACTTGCGATTGAATTAACGTTATTACCTTGTGCTGGAAAAATGATTTTTTTTCTTGGAACTAGAGAAGATTCTCTCTTTTCCTTTTTGGTTGTACTAATCGTTTAGTCATATCTCCCTTGACAAATCTGCATACAAATAATCGACTGCGTCTTAGTTTTTGTCGATGACTGCAGCCATTAAAGCAGGCAATAAGCAAAAAAGATTAGGCACATTGTTGTAAGAATTTAACCCTTGTTTTATTAATAAAAGACGGCCCTTAAGGGGGAAAAATTAATGGAAATTCAATGAATTTAATATAGGCATTAATTATGAGATGATCCCGCCGGCTTTGTCTTTAATAAGGAGACTCATTGTCCGCATTGTTGTTTTCGCAAGAAGCATCCGTGATACGATAGAGATAAATGACATCATAAGATTTTCTCACCATGGAAAGAATGATGTCGCTCTTGGAGTCGAATCACGTTCTTGCAATTTCCATTTACTTGAGACATGGAGAAGTAAAGCTCCCTGCCCGATTATCATCAATTTTTCGATAAAACCTACCTGATTTTAAAAGACATACACAAATAGGTCAATTATAGGCGATACGTGCCATGGACATTGCGGCATCACTATCTTACAAGATGGGATTCACATATACATCATGTGAAAAGCAGGTTTAACTCTAGTTAAATATGTAATGACCTGGTCCTGCGAGGGATGGAAGTGCATCTCCGCCTTGAAGATGATGAAGGGGGTAGGAATGAACCAAATTTGACATTGCCTAGGGATGGTGAAGTGATGTGCTATATAAGGCATGGCACTAGTTTTAACTTGTAATAAAGCATTTTCTGGACAAAGTCCAAAAAAATAAAACCATGAGAAGGGGTGAGCATGTGAGCACTGTACTTCAAAGCAAACAATATCATTGCGAGTGGGGCTAGAGGTTAGCCCTCTCAAAAATGAAATGTTTCTCGATAATTTTGTCCTATTCTTCTTCTTATTAGTAACCTCCGAGCTAGGTCGGTCTGAATATTTCTTAAGACGTGACCACGGATGATATGAAAAACCTAAAAATAATGAGTTTGTAATTGCTTTGGACACCATTATTAGGAGTATGATCATGGATTAATGAAAATGGTCGCATCTTAGAGCTGCAGGGATCATCTCTAGAATCCTAATTAAATTAGTGTGGTGGTTCGATGCTTGCACGGGTTAGTATTAGTAAGCAAGTGATTGCTAATAGCACTCTAAAATGCAAAGTAAGATTGGAGAGTTTTCGTAATCAAATCTTAAGTGAGAGAAACTCATTCAAAAAGGTTAGATAGGCCCACAAAGGAATTGCTATACTAGGGTTTGATGCCAAATCGATGTTGGGTATGTATTGGAATAGGGCTAGCGTGGCCATTTCTTGGGTCAAGATAATTGTCAAAAAAATTATAGACTTATTGTACGGTGACTAATTTAATACTAAATCTTTATTTTGGTCAATTTTAGTTATAAACATTTTGATGTTTTCCTAATGTAGTCCTTCTGGCCAATATTGATTGGAAATCGTCAATGTTGACATCAGTCGTCCTATGTGCTATAGCCGGCGGATGATTAGTTTTGAAGTGGATAATGTTTGCAATTTTTTTGAAACTTTTTACAATTTTGTATAATTAATTTTTTCTTTTTATTTCTAGCCCTTCTAGGAAGATGTGCAGGGGGGAGTAAACAATATAAAAAATGAGAAAACTTTTAAAAATTTATAAAAATTATTCATATCAGTGTTGATTGTCCTTGTAGTCTTACCATCGTGTTGTGTAGAACGACTAGCATTCACATTAGTAATTTTTGACCATAATTGGTCAGAAAAACTACATTAGTAAATTATCAAAAAGTTTAAGATTAAATTAGCTAAATTGAAATATTTAGAATTGAATTGAATGTTGTACAATAAGTTTAGGACTTTTTTAACAATTTTCCTCTTGGGTCTATTTTATTCCTTTCTAATGACAAAATATGCTATTGGTCCATTCGGTTATAGTAATAGAATTATTCTACAATAAAATAACTATTATGGTGTAGTGTAATAGAGCTATAATAATGATTGCGCTCTTGGTTTAAGTAATGTGATCCTAAACTTTTTCGTGGGACACTAATCCTTCATACTTTTTCATCTTATAAATACCCCAACATTGTATTTATGACCCAAAAACACATTTCATTAGATTTACTATCCATAATAGCAATTAAAAATATGACGCGGCATTGTCCACATTTTGCCATGTTAGTTTTTAAAGACTATAATAGACAAAATTATGATAGGAGGTATTTTTGTGTTCCTAGTACAATTTGGGGTATTGGTGTCTCATGGGAAAAAAGTTTAGGATTTATCGTGACATATTCTCTCATTATGAAATACATGTGTTCTGCGACAAAAAGAAGAAGAAGTCTGTGATGAGGATTATACAGTCTTATCCACATATGCTCATATTGATCTTGTCAACCTCGAATCCTACAAGGATGTGGGAGTGACATGGCCATCTTTCCACCTAAAGGAGGTAGTTTCAAACTATACCAAAAAATCTAGCTCCTAAAGGTCCCATTTGATAATGTTTTTGCTCTAATGGTCACTAACCGAGGGACTTAGAAAACATGAAAGATGAATAAAATGAGCAACCATAACTCATGAATAGTGCATCTCTTCTAAGCACATCCGACAATTGTTATGCATGTATATAAAGTAATATTAGAAACTCGTACTCCAAACTGAAGGTATAAAATATGGATCGAATCACATATGAATTGTTCAATTTCAACAAAGCTTTGTACAAGTAAAAAAATATTCATTTAAATCTATTATCACAATTTAAATATCAATGGTCAAATCCATTTATCAATCTTTATTAAAAACTATGTCAATGGTCCATTCTATTAACTAATTATTGCTCAATATTTTACCATGGTTACGACATAATGTAAGGTGACAAGGCAACCGAGATTCCCCCTAGTAAGGTTTCCACTATAAAATTGATGGCTTGGGAGAAGGATATCTTAAACTGGTATACGTCGAAAACCTCATTGGGTTCACAATCATATTGATTAAACAATCCTCTTTCAATATCAAAAATTCAATCGATAATACATTCCATAAACCAAATAAATAACCCTTTCGCAACATAATTGCTCCATTATAAATACTTTTCGTAAAGCCTTTCTCGAATTATTTCTAAACTCATTTCAAAAACCAATTTGTAATGTAGTAAATATATGTATCCTTTCACAATACATTTCTTAAACCAATTCTCAAATTATTCACAAATACTAAAATCTAGTAAATGCTCGATCCAAACTCTTATGCAACAAAATGCCGTTTCATAACTCATATTATAGTTAATCTGTATCACTTTCAAAATATGAGCTTATAAACTCAAAGAAGAGAGTGTGATTTACCTCGGAACACCTTCATCTAAACAATAAACGTTACAACTTGCGATCTTATCAAATAAGGGAGAAACAACATCAAAATTGAGAAAAATGCTACCTCAACAACCAATCGGCTAAACTAAACTTAAATGCTAACACGGCGATGCATCAACAAATTGTTCATCCAAAATGATTATTCAAACCTAAACGGAATGCGAAACTTGCACGAGAAATCATAAAAATTCTCACTCCGAGCAAACCGTTACTTTGAAATGACTCCCATCAAAACCTACAACACTACAACAATATAATCTACCATTTCCGTAAAATTACATAACTCAACAACTCAGAAATTGGATTTCAAGGATCAAATTTCACAAAATTTCAAAGTTAAACCATAATTCCAAATACTTCTTCAATGGAGGAACGAAGGGCGGAACACTCATTGAGTTTTGTGAATCAAAGTTACTCTAGCTTGGCGAAGCTCCCATGACGTGTATGCATGAAATCTCTCTTCTTTCTTACTCTTTCTTTCCCTTCCTCTTTCCCTTCCTCTTTTCCTTTTCTCTCCTTCCTTTTCATTCTCTTTCCCGTGCGCTACTCGTGGCCTGTAAAAGAGTTGAAGTTATTGTTCAAGAAGTGCCGACACTCTCTAAGAGTCTTCCTATTGTGTCGGACACTTTAACACATGTCCGACACTCAATCAATATGTGTCGAAAAATTTGACATCTGATCAATTCTTTCGACACTCTTCAACACATGAATTCGCAATTCCGACACATACAAGTCAATTTTAAAATTTTTCAATAAATGAGGGGTCAAATGTATACGTTAAATAAATAAAAAATAATAAAAATAATAAAGGGTAAAAAAGAAAAACCTAGTCTTCTTTTCTCTTTTGACTTTCACGTCCCGTGACATACAATTTACTTCTTAATTTTTTTTTCTCCTCTTTAGACATGCTCTAACACGCCATGCAAGTTAGTTTTTTTTCCTCCAAATTTTATAGATTATTGTAATGAAGTTGAATTTGTCAAATCAAAACAATGGATGACATTAACAAATGGTCGATTTATGTTTTAAATATAAATTCATTGTAAGCTCTTTTTAATATTTATTTATTTGTAAATTTGAATTATATTAATTTGATTGAAATAATTATAAAAATGATAATCTATCATGTATATATGAAAATATACATTTGATATGCAATGTGTCCCAATGTGCCAAAATTTATTTTTTTTGCTTTTCCCATTTTTCTTCCCATATGTGATGGGATCCCATATAGTACCCATGATTCATCTTTTAGGTCTCCATAAACCTCAATTTTCCTTATTTAAAGTGTTTCTATGGAATTCCGTGTGCTTCTGCTGTTTATCTAAAGTTTCATACTGTCTCTAACAGGAGAAGTGTGCAATCATGTGAGAAAAATTATTGGGAACTTTGGTTTTTATGAGTTTCTGCGCGACTAAATCGTTGACGAACTGATAATCACTAGGGGTGTGCATGGCCTGGGTGGGCGGTTGCCACCCTAGAACCGTGAACTGCCCACTAAGAACTGGTTCCGAAAAATTGGATCCGGGAACCGCCCGTTGGTTCCAAGGATCCACTTGGGAACCGGCCCACCGGTCCGGTCCGGTTCCCGGGTGGATCCATGGAACCGGTCTCACGAGCGATCACACCTAATAACGAGAGAACCGTGCCAAGCCACTCTTTTTAGGCGTGCTAGTTTATTCTAACGGTGTGGTGATAGAATCTCAGAGGATGCAAATTTAGGCATAAAAGAATGATTCAAATGTAGTTATATTTCAGAAATTTAAGAGTTGACAAAAAGATTGCATTGGTGGGAATGTCTTTGTGATGGTGATGGTTTTTTTTTCTATCTCCCCTATTGAGACTTCATTGCCTCTCGCATTTTCTTTGCCTCTCGATCTCTCGTGGTGCGATGGCAATTGGCTCCGCTCATACTCACTATGGTAAGATTTTGATGGATGCAATATGTTATGTACTCAGATAAATGAGTTTAAATGAAGTAGGAAGCAAGTAGTTTGAATTTTCAAGTCAATTTTGCTCACAAATTACAAGCTTGTCAATCATTCTTGCTTGAGTAAAATATGCACATCAATAAAACCCCATTCTCTCTATTCTTTCTAATCTCATCCTTTGAACCCACCTCTTGAACTTATTCAATTTTACCCCTCAAATCAACAGAGTGACAAAAGTAAAAAGGAACTCAAAAGTGGAGAGAAAGAAAAGTTCATGCACACAAGAATAGATAAAGAAAGGCGGAACTAATTCAAAATATGGGGCTTTAGAATTTTAATTTTTTTTATAATAATAATAAATATATTATTATAATACCGGTCCGGTCCGGTCCGGGTGGGTGGATCCTCCTATGGAACAGGAAACCGGACCGGTACCCACCGGTTCCAATAAATTGGAATTGGGAACCAAACCGGTCCCCTTAAGAACCATTGGTTCCGTTCCGGTCCAGTCCGATTCCGGGCGGTCCGGACGGGTTCCGATCTTTTGCACATCCCTAATAATCACAAGAAAATAAAGTTTCCATCAACTATATGTAATAAAGCTTACTCTTTATCGATCTTACAAACCATTAAATGTTTATACAATGTTTCATGTTTTCATCCGACAGTCATGGCCTCATGATTAGCTGAATTAGCAAGCAAAGTTTCCTTCTCTTTATCCAAGGTGACTTCGTCGTTGTAGATGAACAGCTTGGCCACAACGAGGAACGCGAGAAAATTGGCAAACGTGAGGACCGCCAAAAATGCGTAGTAGTAGTCGAGGTGCGAGATGTTAAGGTTGTCCAAGATCCAACCCTTGTGGCCGTGTTCCTCGGTAATTCGTGAGACGGTCTTGAGAATAAAACTACTTAGGAAGCTCCCGATACCAAAACTAGTGGTGAAGTAAGATGCTCCCAGACTTTTCATGCCCTCTGGCGCTTGGTCGTATAAGAACTCCATCTTCGCCACTTCAACAAAGGTGTCGGGGACTCCCACGAGAGCGAATTGTGGCAGGAGGATGAAGATGGTGAGAGGGACTGTTTGGCTCTGACCGTAAATACTGTTCTCCCTGGCAACGGTCAGCCTCCGCCTCACGGCGAGACAAGCGGTGGTCATTATGATTGTGTGGAGGACGAGGCCTACCCCCATTCTCTGCAGCAGTGTGATGCCTCTAGGGTTCTTGGTATAGCGCCTGATGGCAGGGACGAAGAACCGGTCATAGATGACGACGCTTACGATCGTGAAGATCGTAACAAACGCGGTGAGGCACGCTGGAGGGATCTCAAAGTGGGGGCCCATGTGTCGGTCCAGGGTCGTGCCCTGCTTGATGAAGAGCGTTAGCACCTGCGCATACACGGTGCTCGGGATGAACGTCACCGCTAGGATCGGGAGCATTTTGACCATCTGCTTCGTTTCCTCTACTTGGGTCACCGGACATAGCATCCACGGCGAGCTGGAATCAATCTTCACCGCTGCTTTGTCAAGAAATCTACAAATACGACATGAAACTTTCATGATTAATTTTGCGGAAACTATGTAATGACAATCCATAGAATTAGGGAAGTGGGAACCTCAAAGAAGTAGAGTGATTGATTGGGAATTTCTTCAACTCTGCGTATTGTTCGAGGCTCAAATCATAAAGCTCCTTCGGATCGCTCAGAACAGGCAACTTCTGCTTCCTGATCGACGCCACCAACACTTGAGCAATCCTTGTGAGCGGGCTTCCTGAGGGCGCTTTGTGCCTATAAGACGGAGTGCCCACCAGGAAGACTAGGACTGATAATGCAAGCCCTAGCGTGGGAAGGCCATAGCCTAATGCCCAACCCACATTGTCTTGTACATAGATCAGGAATGTGTTTGCGAATAGTATCCCAAAGAAGGTGCTGAACATCCACCAGATGAAGAATGAGAGCTTTTGATTCCTCTCCTTGGGCTCGAAGTTGTCAAACTGGTCCGCGCCCATGGTCGAGATGTTGGGCTTGGTCGCGCCCGTCCCTACCGCGATCATGTAGAGTGCGCAGTAGAAGATGCCAATCTGGAGGGCCGAGGCATGTTTGTTGCATTCCTCTTCTTTGATCCCCGGGCCGCACGATGGAGGCCTCCGCGATGGCACCGACACCGCCAGCGTTAGGAGGGACATGCCCTGTGCATTTGTTAATCGTGTTAAAGGCCGAATTTATATGCAGACCTACACGAATGGATCCGAATGCATGCGTTTTACCATGAGGTAAATCACAGATCCGAAAATGAGAGTCCAGTAACGTCCGAGATAAGCATCGGCAATGTAAGCGCCAAGGATGGGTGTCATCGAAAGTGTGCCGTCCCAGTTCGTAACGTTGGTCGAAGATGTCACGGTTCCTTCGTGGAGCTTGTTCGTCAAGTAGATCACTCGGTTCCTTACAATCCCAAAGAATGCCATTCTCTCAAATGCCTCATATCCTACATAAGCAATGCCAAAATGAATCAACGTTGATCAAATGATATATTCTTTTCTTTTTCCCTTTCCTAGTTACGAAACTATCGCACGATTGAGGACTCGAGAACATGAATCACAGAAACAAAATTTGTGTATGACACAACCCGATATATCTGAAAGTTCGTTTTCTGCCATAACTATGATTTAGTAACTAGATGAAATGGCACTTTTCTAGAATGTAATACTTAGCTAGCAGCTTTGGCTAATATGTGTCAAAGCGAAAACTTATGGACTCAAAACAGGACCACGTTCTGATAACCTAGCCTCGATTCCATATAGATTGGCTGGGCCACCGGCTTTTCCCTTACCAAGGATGAAGGAACAAGCCTTCCATCGACCGGTTTTGGATCGCAGGATGGGTCTTCCTTTGAGGTCCCCAGTGCCATCTTGTGTGTAATCATCTTTATCTGCACTTCCTTTCTCGTCAACCTTTCCCGTCATCTTGTTTTGAAGGGAAAGAGAGGAAAAACAACTAGAGTTTCCTCTATAAATTGTGTCTATTCAACTTGTTATGTCTTTTTATGACCAAAAAAAAAAAAAACTCGTTATGTCTTTTATAAGCTTGGTTAATCATGGTCGCTTAATTTATGACTCTTTCACTTTCATAATTATCATTAAGATATCCTAGGTCTTAACTCTTTAACTAGTCTTGACTTTGTACCCATTTTCAGGCATAATTGACGCCGAAAAATATGATATCGATTTTTTAAGATGAGACTCAAGATTCAATGGATGATAATATTATGTCATGTTATTAAAATAAGATTCTTTTTCGCAAAAGGTGAGTTGATTTCCCCCCCTCTCTCTCTCTCTCTCTCTCTCTCTCTCTCTCTCTCTCTCTCTCTCTCTCTCTATATATATATATATTTTGTCGTTGTTGTACTAATCGTTTTGGTGCATCTCCCTTGGCCAACCCGGGTACAAATAATCGACCAAACCGTACTAATCGTTGTTGTACTAATCGTTGGTCGACGGCTCTGAAGTCAAGAAAGATGATAGTAATTTGCAAGAAACACTAGGCAAATTTTTTTAAGCTTTTAACCCTCGATTTAATTAGTGGAAAACGACCACTTAGGGGGAAAAACTAATGAAAGTTCTGCGTGTCTCTAGTGAATGATACATCAATTAAGAGATGATTATGCCTCTTTGTCTTCTAATAAATAAAGAGACTTCATCGTCTCCATCGTTGGTTTTGCGGGAAGAAAGATTGAACGTTGGTGTTGGAGTTGGATCAAGCTTTTGCAGTTTCCCTAAATTTGAACGAGTCCTTTCTAAATGACGAAATTGATGTTCAGCACATTAGCTCGAGACATGAACCTGCTTAATTTTGAAAAGATAACACAAATTAGGTAAACCATTGGTGATTCATGCCAGAGACATAGTAAGCATCGCATCCACGTATACTATTTACTACTTATCTAACAACTTCGGCTAATATATATCGAAGCAGAAACTAATGAACCCTAAGCATGACTACATCCTACTAACCAAGCCTTGATTTGCCCTTACCAACAATGAAGGAACAAACGTTTTGTTGAAACATGTCTCGAGTTTGAATTTGGTGAATAAAATTAGACTGACGAGGATATGTGAACTCGATCACGTGCGGATCAAAAATTGACGTATGAGAATAATTAGCCATAATTCAACATGCGTGAAGAAGGATTAATTGTACGTGATCTTGTTGCCTTTTGCATGCGTGTCTATGTTGAAAGAAGATCTACAAAGTAATTAAAGAATGCGGCTTGAAGGAAGCGTGCGGCCAGAAGAAAGCATGAGGGAAAGTCCAAAAGTTGCTGCTTTCATTCAATGCAGGGGGAATTCTTCTCATGGGAACCATAAGAGGAACAAAAGTCAAAGAAAGAAAGAATGGCTCTGACGTTCATCTTCTTCTCCACCTTATTCATGCATGGTCATGGAAATTGATAGGTGCTTCTTCAGAAGCCTATCTTGTAGGTGCTGAATACCTTCTCCTCCTTTGTCATATTTTGTGGGCTATGTTTGTCTTTTTCTATTAAATGAAGAAAAGTGGGAAGACAGAAGCTTTGTTCCTTCGGTGGATGATGGCCATGCACACCCAACATCATTAATTGCATAGAGACGCATGACTTCTGAAGATGGGCGCCATTTGTTTCATAAAAGGAGGGCTTCGGTAGCTATGAGAAAGTAGAGAGCGAGGAGTGCGAGGAGTAAGCTTTCCTGAAAGCGTAAGAGCTCTCAGCAGGGAAGGAAATTATCTCGTTATTAGTAGAATTTGATTAATTTCTTGAGTGAGGATTTTATTAGGAATTGTGAAGGCCTAAACACTGTGTGAGTTATTAGGTGTAATTGGATGTTGGGAAACACTAAAAGAGTGTTTGAGTGTTCAAGTGATTGTAATCTCCATCGTATCGCTTTGTTTCTATAGTGGAATTCCGTGCTGCTCTCCTCGTGGAGTAGGTTTCGATATTCAGATCAAACCATGTAAATTTAGTGTCTGATTTCCTTTCTTTCCTTCCGATTAATTTTATCCGGTTCCACTTAATCCATATCCATAAAAAATTCAACAAGTTCCATTGACCGGTCTTGGATCTTAGGATGGGTCTTCCTTTGAGGTCCACAGTGCCATCTTGCATGTAATCATCTTTATCTACACTTCCTTTCTCTTCAACCTTTTCCGTCATCTTGTTTTGAAGGGAGAGAGAGGAAGAGCACCTACTTTATAAATTATGTACATTCAACTTGCTATGCTCTTTATAAGGTTGGGTAATCATGGTCGATGAACTAAGCACTCTTTCCCTTTTATAATTTTCCATAAGAGATCCTTTCTCTTAACTCTTACTGAGGGGAATATATAATTACTAAGTTTCCTAGGGTTCCTCTAGGCTGACTAAAAGGATTTTACTTATTACCCGTTATCGACTTTTGAGATGAGAGTCGCGATTGAATTTAAGATATTACCTTGCACAAAAATGATTATTTTTTCCCAGAGCTAGAGAAGATTCTCTCTCTCTCTTTTATTGGTTCTACTAATCGTTCAGTCATATCTCCCCTGACAAATCCGCTTATAAATAATCGATCGAGGCTTAGTGTTTGTCGATGACCGCCGTCATGAAAGAAGCTGGCAATGAGTAAAAAAAATGGGTACATTTTTGCAAGAATTTAACCCTTGTTTTATTAGTAAAAGACGGCCCTTAAGGGGAAAATTAATGGAAGTTCAATGAATTTAATATATACATTAATAAAGAGATGATTACGCCGGTTCTGTCTTTAATAATGAGACTCGTTGTCTACATCGTTGGTTTCGATAGAAGCATCCGTGATGCGATAGAGATAAATGACATTAGAAGATTTTCTCACCATGGATAGAATAATGTTGCTCTTGGAGTTGAATCAAGTTCTTGTAGCTTCCATTTATTTGAGACATGGAGAGAAGGGACAGTCTTAGAGCTTCCTACCCGATTATCGGTTTTTGGCAAAACCTACCTGATTTTAAAGAAGATACACAGAGGTCAATTAAAGGCGATTCATGCCATAGACATTGCAGCATCACAACCCCATCAACGAACCACAAGATGTGACCACGAACGATATGAATATTTAAATTAGGATGCGAAAAGCAGGTTTAACTCAAGTAAAGGATGAAAAGTTTTTAGATCATATTGTCCTGTTCTTCTTCTTATCAGTAATCTCCAAGCTGGGTTGGTATGAATATTTTTTAAGATGTGATCACGAACGATATGAAAAACCTAAAAATAATGAGTATGTAATTGCGTTGGACACCATTATTAGGAATATAATCATGGATTAACGAAAATTGTCGCATCTTAGAGCTGCGGGAATCGTCTCTAGAATCCTATTTAAACTAGCGTTGTGGTTCGATGCTTGCACGGGTCAGTATTGGTGAGCAAGTGATCGCTAATAGCAGTCTGTTAAGCAAAGTATGATTGCCGCCAAATTTGAATTTTAATATAATTATTAATTAAAATAAATTTAAAAACTAAATTATAAAAAAAGAGATCTCTGGTTTTTTTTATATATTAGTTATTTTAATTAATATTTACATTAAAATTCAATTTTGGGGGTAAAACGACGTTGTTTTGTACCTTCATTGCTAAGTCAATTTTTCAGTGTGCCATGTAAACCATTTATATTATTAAAAATAAGTCACGTCAAATTTCCGACTACCTTCGTTGGACTTACCACTTAAATGTCTCAATTTTCAAAAAAAGTGGCACTTGAGTGTACATTTTGAAAGTTTTGGCATTTAAGTGTCTACTTGTGCCAAGTTTTGGTACTTAAGCTGTACTTTAGTTGAGAGAAAAGGGAAGAAACAAGAGGGTTTTGTACGTGCTCACCATGGATGCCTCACGCTCCTCATTCATCCAATTGAGGTAGTTTTCAGAAATAGGGCTTAAATTTGAAGTCATGTGGAAATCGAGTTGCGAAGTCCGATTTTTAAGTTACGAAGCTTTGTGATTTCATGAAAATGGTGGATTATGGTGTTATGGAGCCATGGGTTTGGCGGGAATCAATTTAGAGCAACAATTTGTAAGAGCGAGGTTTTAGGGTTTTGCATGCAAGTTTCGCGTTGCGTTTAGATTCAAATAATTACTTCAGATAAGTGATTTATTGATGCGTAGAAGTTATTTTGTTAGCATTTAAGTTTAATTTAGCTGAGCCGTAGTTGAGATATTGTTTTACTTGATTTTGATGTTATTTCTTGCATTTATGATAAGAATGGGAATTTTCGTTAATTCAAGTGAGCCTTATTGTCTAGTTTGGGGCACATCTAGAGCAGTGCCGTATGAGTATCAAAGACATGACACGGCATTTTATTTATAAATTGGATGAAGTCATGTTTAAAGCATAACTGTTGCATAAATTAGGATCAGGCAATTACTACCCTATCAATCATTTGTATGGTATAAAAATAGTTATCGTAAAATGGATGGAGACAATTATTTATGAAAAGACTTGTTTTGTTACATGTTATATTTTTTGATTCGTGAGGAATTGAAAAAGGCATTATTTGAAAGAGCTTGAAATGATTATTTGTAAACGCCTTCATCAAATGCTTTGTGAAGGAATTGTCAAGAGCTATAGGTATGGATTTGTGAAATGCTTTATGAAACACATTCTATTTGATAAATTGAGTTGTGAAAGTTGATTCAATTTCGATTGCGAAACCGTTCATGAGATGATTATGGTTTTGATTGTGGGATTATTAGAGAATGATGTTCATGTTCAATGTCTTTGTGAGCTTATTGAGGGACTTGTGGGTATGCATACTTGGTTTAGGATATTCTTATGGGCCGAGCCACTGACTTTATAAGTAAAGACCTTGCCAATGGGGAATCTTGATCGCCTTGTCATCGAGCGTAGTGTCATGACCATGGTTTGATATTGAGTCAAAGATTGGTTGAGGGATAAACCATCGATGTGTACTTTGATATGATATGGATTAATGAAATGGACCATTCGTGTTGTTATGAATGAGATTAATCAATGAACTTGACCATTGATACTTGAATTGTAAGGATGATTTAAATGAGTTTTTTTGATTAGTTTAAAACATTCTTAATAAGAAACATTTCATATATGATTTGATATGTATATTAAAAAGTTGGATTATGAATTTTTGGTAGTGCTTTATACTTATATATATGCATAGTAGCTGCTTGATCTTCTTAAAAGAAATATACTACTCACTAAGTTTGTGGTTGCTTATCACTCTCTTTTCAAACCTTTTTAGGTTCTTGGTTAGTGGGTAATAGAGCAAGAGAAATATCAATAGGGACTTTTGGGAGTTGGAGTTGGTGGTTTGAGATTGCGTCATTCGGGTGGAAGGACGATTATGTCATTTCCTATTTTGATGGTTTTGGAGTGTGGTTTTTTCTCTCATATTGAAATACACGTTTGTTGCAAAAAAAAGGGGTGGTGCTATTTCCACTCCCATTTTGGTTAAGTCACTTCTTTTGTCAACTTATTGGCTGAAATATCCTTCTCTCTCTCTTCAATTTATTGTTTCTCTTTTTGTATCAACCTAATTAATAAAATTACCTTTATTTTTATAGTCTCTCTTATTTTATCAGTTTCACAATATAAATGTGAAATTACACCCAACAAGGCATGTTATTGCTTAGCAAAAAATCATTAATTTTAATTTATGGTCTTATAGTTTTAATCACAAAAGTTACATATAAGGTTTGAAAATTCTAATTACGATAATTTATGAACACACAATAAATTGCCCTTTTTTGTCAATTGGTTTCCGGGAGACTTTATTTCAAAGTTGACAACTAAAATTCAATCTAATTATTCAGCCAATTTTGATCTTGTGAGTGTTTCTATAGAACAATTATCCTTCAATATCACAAATCCAATGTAGATTACATTTCACAAATCGAACAAATTACATTTTTGCAACATAGTTGATCCATCGGAAATACTTTTCATAAAGCATTTCTCAAATAATTTTTTAACATATTTCATAAATAAGTTCGTAATGCAATAAGGATATATATTCTTTCACAATACATTTCTTAAAACAATCCTCACATCATTCACAAGTATTGGAAGGTAGTAAATGCTCGATCAAAATTTTTATGGAACAAAATGCTATTTCATAACTCATTATAGTCAATCCATATCACTTTCAAAATATGAAAATTAAAAGAAGAGATAGTACAACTCATTTCGGAATGCCTACAACTAACAACAAATGTTACTCGAATCGTCGAACTTGTGATCTTATCAAATAAGTGAGAAACAATGTCAAAATCAAGTAAAACATCACCTCAATGACCAATTAAATAATATAAACTTAAATGATAATAAAATGACTCTTTCGTGCTAATAAATTGCCTATTCAAAATGATTATTCAATTCTAAACACAATGTGGAACTCGTACGCGAAACCCTAAAATTCTTACTCTGACCATATCATTGGTCTAGAATGACTTCCATCAATCCCGACGGCTTTACAATGACATGATCTACCATTTTGATGAAATCTCATAACTCAACAACTTAAAAATCGGATTTCAAAGCTTGAATTTCGTGAAATTTTGAAGCTAAGCCCTAATTCCAAAAACTACTCCGATTGGAAGAATAAAGGGCGTGAACACTTATGGGGTGTTGCGGATTGAAGTAACTCCAACTTGATGAGGCTCACGTGATGAGTACTATGAAACTCCTCTTCTATTTTTTCCTTTCTTTCTTTTCTTTCCCTCTCTCTTTTCCTTTTCTCTCCTTTCTTTTCCTTCTCTTTCCTGTGCGTTGCTCTCGGCCTTTAAAAGATCTGAAGTCACTCTTCCCTCTTCATTGATATTTTCATATTTCTCTTTGTCTTTATTTTTTTCACATTTCTCCTTTTTGACTTGATCAAATTGACTTCATCGTCCTCTCCTACTCTCGGGCTATTTCCATTTACGAGGGTCGCCAATGGTAGTTTCTTAAATGAGGGAGCCAAACTTAGTTGTGTTCCTTAATTTAACGTATTGGTGCTCGCACGCCTTGCACCTCTTGTCCCAAGTTGTTTATTTTTCTTCTTTAACAAGGTGAGAATACCCCCGGATTTTATGTCCCAGAATTCAGATGAAGCAACTATGGACTTACCCAAGTCGATTCCCTCTTTGTTGATTCTTTCATGTTTATCTTTGTTTTTATGTTTAAGAGTTCAGCCAAAATAGTTAAAGTGTATTCCAATAAGGTGGGAATACTCCCGAATTTTTTGTCTTAGAGTTCAGATGAAGTAGTTAAGGACTTACTCAAGTTGATTCCCTCTTGATTTTTTTCATGTTTCTCTTTATTTTTATGTCTCAGAGTTCACATGAAACAATTAAAATATCTCTATGGAATTCCTTGTACTCTTGCTGTTTGTCTAAAGTTTCATACTGCCCCTAGTAGGAGAAGTGTGCAACCATGTGAGAAAAATTACTAGGAATTTCGGTTTTCATGAGTCTCCACGCGACTAAATCGTTGACAAACTGATAATCACATGAAAATAAAGTTTCCATCTACTATATGCAGTAAAGCTTACACTGCATCGATCTTACTAACCATTATATGTGCATACAATGTTATATGTTTTCATCCGACAGTCATGGCCTCATGATTAGCTGAATTAGCAGGCAAAGCTTCCTTCTCTTTATCCAAGGTGACTTCGTCGTTGTAGACGAACAGCTTGGCCACGACTAGGAACACGAGAAAATTGAGAAACGCGAGGACCGCCAAGAACGCGTAGTAGTAGTCGAGGTGGGAGATGTTAAGGTTGTCCAAGATCCAACTATTGTGCCCGTGGTCCTCGGTAATCCGTGAGACCGTCTTGAGAAGAAAACTACTCACGAAGTTCCCGATACCTAAACTACTAGTGTAGTAAGAAGCTCCCAGACTTTTCATGCCCTCTGGCGCTTGGTCGTAGAAGAACTCTAACTTCGCCACTTCAATGAAGGTTTCAGCGACTCCCGTGAGGGCGTATTGTGGCAGGAGGAAGAAGATGGTGAGAGGGACTGTTTGGTTCTGACCATTAATACCGTTCTCTCTGGCGATGGTCAGCCTCCGCCTCTCGACGAGACAAGCAGTGACCATTGTGATTATGTGAAGGACGATGCCTACCCCCATTCTCTGCAGCAATGTGATGCCTCTAGGGTTCTTGGTATAGCTCCTGACAGCAGGGACGAAGAACCGTTCGTAGATGATGATGCTTATGATCATGAAGATCGTGACAAACGCGGTGAGGCATGCCGGAGGGATCTGGAAGTGGGGCCCCATGTTTCGGTCCAGGGTCGTGCCCTGCTTGATGAAAAGCGTTAGCAGCTGCGCATACATGGTGCTCGGGATGAACGTCACCACTAGGATCGGGAGCATTTTGACCATCTGCTTGGTTTCCTCTACTTGGGTCACGGGACAAAGCATCCACGACGAGCTTGAATCAATCTTCACCGCGGCTTTGTCAAGAAATCTACAAACGTGACCCTAGGCTGTCATGATTAATTTCAAGGAAGCTATCTAATTATAAACCGTAGAATTAGGGAAGTGTGAACCTCAAAGAAGTGGAGTGATCGATCGGAAATTTCTTCAACTCTGCGTATTGTTCGAGGCTCAATTCATAAAGCTCCTTCGGATCACTCGGAACAGGCAACTTCCGCTTCCTGATCGACGCCACAAGCACTTGAGCAATCCTTGTGAGCGGGCTTCCTGAGGACACCTTGTGCCTATAAGACGGAGTGCCCACCAAGAACACTAGTACTGATAATGCAAGCCCTAGCGTGGGAAGGCCATAGCCTATTGCCCAACCCACCTTATCTTGTACATAGACCAAGACTGTAGTTGCGAATAGTGTCCCGAAGACTATGCTGAACATCCACCAGTTGAAGAATGAGAGCTTTTGGGCCTTTTCCTTGGGCTCGAAGTTGTCGAACTGGTCTGCGCCCATGGTCGAGATGTTGGGCTTGGTCCCGCCTGTCCCAGCCGCGATTATGTAGAGGGCAAGGTAGAAGATGCCAATCTGGAGGGCCGAGGCATGTTTGTTGCATTCCACTTCTTTGATCCCCGGGCCGCACGACGGAGGCCTCAGCGATGGCAACGAAACTGCCAGCGTTAGGAGGGACATGCCCTGTGCATTTATTAATCGTGTTAAAGGCCGAATTATATGCATACCTACATAAATGAATTTGAATGCATGCGCAATACCATGATGTAAATCACGGATCCAAAAATAAAAGTCCAGTAACGTCCGAGATAAGCATCGGCAATGTAAGCGCCAAGGATGGGCGTCATCCAAACTGTGCCAGACCAGTTTGTAACGTTGTTCGAAGATGTCACAGTTCCTTCGTGGAGCTTGTTCGTCAAGTAAATCTCTAGGTTCGTTGCAATCCCATAGTATGCCATTCTCTCAAATGCCTCGTATCCTACATAAGCCATGCCATAATGAATCAAAGTTGATCAAATTATATATTCCTTTCTCTTTTCCCCTCCTAGTTACGAAACTGCATACGTTTGAGGTCTTGAGAACATGAATCACAGAAGCAAAATTTGTGTATGACGCAACCTGATATATCTGAAAGTTTCTCTTCTGTCAAAACTATGATCTAGTACCTAGATGAAATGGCACTATACTAGAATAAAATACTTAGCTAGCGGCTTTGGCTAATACGTGTCAAAGCGAAAACTTATGAACTCAAACCATGACCGCATTCTGGTAACCTAGCCTGGATTCCATATAGATTGGCTGCGCCACTGGCTTTTCCCTTACCAACGATGAAGGAACAAGCCTTCCATCGACCGGTCTTGGATCTCAGGATGGGTCTTCCTTTAAGGTCCACAGTGCCATCTTGTGTGTAATCATCTTTATCTGCACTTCCTTTCTCTTCAACCTTTCCCGTCATTTTGTCTTGAGGGGAAAGAGAGGAAGAGCATGTCCTTTATAAGGTTGGCTAATCATGGTTGATTAATTTATTACTCTTTCACTTTCATAATTATCTTTAAGGGATCCTAGCTCTTAACTCTTAACTGGTTTTGACTTTGTACTCATTTTCAGGTATATCTGACGCCGAATGATATTATATTGATTTTTTAAGGTGAGACTCTAAGATTGAATAGATGACATTATGTCTGGTATTTTAAAGAAGATTATTTTCCGCGAAAGGTGAGTAAATTTCCTCTCTCTCTGTTTTTATTTTTTCATTTTTGTACTAATCATTTAGGTGCATCTCCCTCGGCGAATCCGGGAACAAATAATCGACCGAACCTTAGTGGAAAACGACCTTTAGCGGGGAAAACTAATGGAAGTTCTGCATGTCTCTAGTGAATAATACATTAATTAAGAGATGATTATGCCTCTTTGTCTTCTAAAGAGATTCATCGTCTCCATTGTTGTTTTTGCCGGAAGAAAGATTGAATGTTGGTGTTGGAGTTGAATCAAGCTTTTGCAATTTTCCTAAATTTGAACGAGTCCTTTCTAAATTGTTCAAAAAGTCCTAAACCTATTGAACTTTTGCCAATTGAGTTCTAAACCTTTCAATTTTGGCAATTGAGTCCTAAACTTTTTTACTTTTTGCCAATTAAATTCATCTAGCCAAATTTTGACTGGAATTCACTGACGTAGATGCCGACCGTTTTACATGGTATGTTACGTGGCATGACTGGCGCTAACGTTGACAAATTTTATTATTATAAAATATTTTTTTCTGTTTTTTCTGTCTTTTTTTCCCCCTCTCTCTTCTATCTTTGCCAGTTGCCTAGCCTCCGGCAACCGGCCAAAGGTTGCGACCGGTAAGGGTTAGCTTCACCGGCCTTAGGTGAGGTCGCCCTCTTTGGGACCTAGCAAGGGCCAACCTTGCCAAAGGCCAATGAGGATCAGCCTTCTCAGCTTCTTGCGAGGTTGTTCGCCAAATCTTGGCGAGGGACAACCTCATAGGCCTTGGGTGAGGGGTGAAGGCAAGCCTCGCTCAAGATTGGCAAGGCTAACCCTCACCCTAACTTGAGCAAGCGATGGGCGACCTTGCTGGTTGCAAGCAAGGCTCAACCTCGCCAAATTCGGTGAAGGTGAGCCTTGCTGAAGGCCCACGAGGTCATCCCTTGCTAGATCCTGATGAGAGTGGATTTGCTGAAGGCTGGCGAGGCTCACCCTCGCCGGTCGCAACCTCTAGCTAGTCACTGAAGGTTGAGCAATCGATAGAGATAGAAGAGAGAGGTGAAAAAGAGAAATATTAAAATATTGGAAAAAATTTTAAAAATTTGTCCACATCAACATCGGCCATGCAATGTAGGATGGTTGGTATTCACATCAGTGAATTCTAGCTAAAATTGATCGGATGGACTCAATTGGTAAAAAGTGAAAATGTTTATGATTCGATTCACAAAATTGAAATGTTTATGACTGAATTTGTAAAAATATAATAGGTTTATGACTTTTTGAATAATTTTCCAATCAACTTGCCGAATTTAAAAAAGATAACACAAATTGGGTCAACTAGTGGTGATTCCTGCCGCAGACATAGTGAGTACCACATCCACGAATCACAAGATGGGTTCACGTAAACATCACGTGGAAAGCAGGTTTTATCCTATAAAAAAAGAAGAAGAAATGTTGCAAGGTCACCATTATGAGTGTATTTGATTTAACTTTTCCAAAGGGCCGTCAATCTTCAATGCCCTTGGAAATATGTTGGAGTGTTTGGCCAACATTGTGAAATAGCCTTTGATCAATGCTAGCATTGAAAATGTTGAAAGCGTAATGCTACTCCCATCTAGCATTCCGAAGTAGCATTTGCCAAATGCTGAAACTATGATTAAAATATTTTTTTCCTTTTAAAACTACCCTTACTAATTCTTTAGTTTTTGGTTTTGCCCATCTTTGTAATTGTTCATTTTTTTTTTCATGTGACGGCGGTGACAAAGGGTTGGCGAGGGTTATGTGACCCAAGCGTCCTCCACTAGAAGTCGCACAACCTCAGGCATTCTTGCCTAAGTCACGCAACCTCTGCCAATCCTTGCCAAAGGTCACGTGACCTCTACCAATCCTTGCCCAAGGTTGTGTGACCTCAAGCATCTCTCACTTAAGTCTCGGGCGACCCTTAAAACTCAAGTGCTGGTTGCCTAGGTTGCACAGCCTTTGCTAGAGTTGTGCAACCCTTGCTGAAGGTTGCTTGAGGTCGAGTGACCTCAGCCGACGGCCACTAATGCAAAATTTGACTTACCAGTGACTGTAGCTCTTTGCCAGCTCTAGTAAAAGGTTTGAGTTCTTTTTTAATAAAAGATATAGCCAAAGGCCATCGTAAAATTTTTTTTGGTCAAATAATACTTGAATCCAAAGTCCCTTTACAGAGAGTTTTTATCAGACATAATTTGCATTTCCCCAAAATTTTTTGGCTTTTAGTATTTATATTACACTCAAAATTCATTTGCAAAGTTAAATTAAAGTCATCCAATGTCCTATTCTCCTTTTTATTAGTGATCACCAACTCGGGTTGACATTAGTCAGTATCACATCCACGAATTGATTGATGTAAACATCATGCGAAAAGCAAGTTTAATCCTATAAAAAAATGAAACGTTTCTAGATCACAATGTCCTTTTCTCCGTGTAAGTGATCGCCAACTCTGGTTGATGTTAGTTAGCATCACATCCACGAAGCATAAGATGAGATTCACACAACACCATGCGAAAAGCAAGTTTAACCCTATAAAAAAAATGAAACATTTCTAAGTCACAATTTCCTCTTCCCATTCTTATTAGTAATTTACAGCCTGGTTCAATATTAATCAACATCACATCAACAAGTCACAAGATGTGATTCACGTAAACATCATGTGAAAGGCAAGTTTAATCCTATGAAAAATATGAAACATTTCTAGATCACAATGTCCTTTTCTCATTATTAGTAATCTCCAGCCGGCCTGGTATTACTATTTCTTAATATCTAATCATGAGCGGTATGACGAAACCTGAAAATGAGTCTTATTAGCAAGGTATACGTTGATGCGATCAATATGCGGGTTCACGAGTCTTGTGGAAGAGCTGCACGGATCATCTCTAGAATACTATTTGGTTAGCATGATTCGATGTTTACGTATTGGTGAGCCAGGGAGTGCTTTTAGCACGCAAGACGGGAGATTTTTGTAAATAAATTAAATAAGCTCATTCAATACAGAGGAATTGCTATTGGGAATGCATCGAAAAGGGCTGGAATGGCCATTTCTTGGTCCACTCCATTTCTTCCCGACAACAAGATATGCTAAGATTTTGTTTATTTCGGGAAAAATTAATCATTTTAAAAATATTTTTCTAAAAGTTATAACTTATATCACTCATAAAAATAATTAAATAAAAATTATTTTAATTGTTCATGAAAATATTTAGAGATAAAATGTTGTTGATAATAAAAGCATTTTCATTAGCTAAATATTTTTAGCGATACAAGTGAACTTATTTAGAAAAATATTTTTCAAATCATTCATTTTCTGTGAAACAAACGAAACCTAATAGTCCATTTGATTGCAATAATAAAGTGAGGCTGTAATGTCATGGTCATTACGTTGTAACGTAATAGAGCTGTTATGTTTATTTTTATTGCTTGATTTAAGTAATAAAATACTTATTTCACTGTTTGTTTCATGAATCACATAGGTATTAAAGTAAGAATAGCATCAAAACTCTCAAAAAACGCCTAAAATCATAATAAGATTGAATTCAAACAGTTAAGACTTTAAAAGTAAATAATGATCCATGAGTTTAAAGCCCCATATACATATATAATACGTTATATCAAATATTTACATCTATTTTAAGAATTTGGCACGTAAGGGATGATTATATTAAATTGAAAATAATACTGTAGTAATTTTCACTTTAATAGCCCTTCATGAGTGCAATATCCGAAAAAGAATATTAAGATATTACCTATAATGTGTAATGATTAATTTCTAATTTAAAATTAATCATATAATATGTAATTATATAATATGACTATTATTTGTAGCATATTTCGTATGATTGAAAATAACAAGTATGGGATAAATTTGAGAATCAAGACATGTAATTAACAATTAAGTTAATCATGGATACTATAAAATTTAATTATGAAAATTCAGATAATGGTACCTAGTAAGCAACCGATATTATGCTAATTATTATATCATGTATTATTACAATATATATTTGTATATTATTATTATTATTATTATTATTATTATAGCATGATTATAATTACATCACTTATTTACTTATTATTTAATATTTTTCGTTATTAGTATAATATGTAATTATCTGGAAATAATTATAGTTAGTGTTATCATTACATAAATAATATGAATAAGTTTAGATATGATTATTAGAAATTTTCGTTATAACTGATAATCTAACGTTGCTAAAGTGAATGGGAGAAATGAAAGGGGCATTTTGGGAGTAGTCATTATAGCCAGCCTGTAATGGTTATTACCAAGGAGGGCCATGTTATAGGTATTACTGCAAAAAGAAAGATTATAGAAGTCAACTTGTAATAGGCCTGTAATATAATAGCCATTGCTGCCGAGCGTCCTGTGAAAAGATTGTGTTGTATTCCACTTATTATTGGTTACTTTTGTTAGGAAGACAATTATACTGTACAGGAAAAGGTTGGATATATTATTATTTTTCTTAAAAGTACGTGAAAAAAAAAATCCAAGGCTCTTACAGTATAATTCTAAATTGGCCTTGTATGCTATGAAAAATCAAAAGAATATAGAATTTACTTGTGAAAATGATGTTTTATAACCAATTTTTTCAAATATAAACAATACTTGACATGTTATATCATTTTTTAACCACTGGAAACGGTATGAAATAAGTTCAAAATTCAAGTATATGACGATTCGTTTTATAATTGCATAATCATCTTTATATTGAAAGAATGAACATTTAATCGTAAGTTCAGCAAATGTGAGAGAAGCAGAAGCTTTACAGAAAATTAGGTACATCTATACTAGCAATTTACAATTACTAGGGAGGTTGATACAGCATGGCGTTTGCAAATTGTACTTTCCTTTATAGACTTTACCAATGTGGTCTCGAGAATAATATTAGGCACTAAGCTTTACTTTGTCCATTTGAAAAGTTACTAATTTGAAAATAAAGCTTATGGAGAACGTAAAAAAACGCATATCTAAGGATGATCATGGTTTGGGTGGGCGGTTCTCAAGTGGACAACTCTCACCTTGAAACTAGGAATTGCCCCTATAGATTGGTTTCGAAAAATTGAAATTAGGAACTATCTATTAGTTTCATAGATCTACTTGGGAATTGGACCATCGGTCTAGTTTGGTCCAATTCGTGGATAATTCCTTGATACAAAATTGTATTCATTAATCAATATCATGGTGAACTTACTTTGCAATATAATATGCCAGTTTATATCTAAGATTGGTGTAAATCGGTTTGTTTGGTCTTTAATTGATTAAGGACAAACAAAGGACAAACAAACTTACCTATTGATGGCTATAACGCAAATCTCACATGTGCCTAAACAATGTATGCTCACAAAATGATTTCCTTTGTCCTTCAAATGAAGTCAACATTGGCTAAGAAATGAAAGTCTACTTGTTTGATAGACACATGAATGACGAGTTAATTGTTCAAATGATGAGTAGTTGTGTATTTCAATTGACATTTGATACTCTTCTGATTTTATTAATTTATAAATCCAAAAGTATACACTAGAGAATGCCTTTCAATTGACACAAGTTCTTGTTGAATCTTCTAGGAAGCTATAGTTGAGGGTGGAATTTTTTTAAAATAAAAATAAATAAATAAATAAATAAATAAATAAATAAATATATATATTTGGGTATATATGGATATATATATATATATATATATATATATATTTATATATATATATATATATATAGACACACACACAAACACACTACTTCAGGTGAGTGGATAAGTAATTCCACACTTGAAACTTGAAATCAGACCAGTACCTATCAATTCCAGTAAATTGGAATTGAGAACTAAACTCCATGGGAACCACCGGTTCATTTCGGTTCTAGTGGTTTTCAGTTTTTTTGTACACCCCTACACATTTATCTAGTGAAAACAACATTGAAATTACTTATTTCTATTGTGCCATTGAAAGTATTAAAGATGTTCGCCGGGAAAGGGATTTTCTCGACAAAGATTTTTCACTGAAGGGGTAAAGTTCTGGCTTTATTGTTTAAATCAGGTTTTGTGTTGTTTTGGAAAAGGAAGTGACTGATTCTACACTACGGGCAATGAGGTAAAAGGATAAACATGAGAAAAATAAATGTGTGATAAAATGTACAATGTACAATAAAAGATAATCGAAAGATAGTTGTCTGATTGTCAAAGGGTCCCTTATTAGTGTGCCTTTTCGGTTGTTTATAGTAGATCCTTACAGAAAACTGTATCACCTTATCCATGATGTCGTTGACACCGATTCTTCGAAACTATCTTCATGCTCATCATCTCTCTCGAGTGGTTATCAATATTGAGCCTCTTGGTATCCCTTTATTTGGTTTCCTCCTAGCCCATTGTTTGCCTATTTCCGCATGGGCCGGATCCAATGGGTCTAATTCCGTCTGGAGCTCAATAACCCAATTTTGGCGCCAATAGCCATAAACAAATGAGAGCATTCCAAATAAGCTTTGCGCTAAATATCCTGTTAAGAAGGATTGCTCCCAAAATTCCTTAGCCTTGCGGAAGGTTCCCCATCGCATAACAGTGACATCTTGGGGGAGATGAAGTGGAGAGGGCATCAAAGGAGAAGTCAACAATTCCACTGGACTTAGGTGCTGGGCAGCGGGCAAAGAATATCAATCCACTTGTTGTGGTGAATATTCTAGTGTTTTGCGGCTGTAGTCCAAATAAGTCCTCTAAAGGAATAAAGTGATGTGGTATTTATAACGAGAGGATAAAAATGCTGGTTTTATAATGTAAATGTGGCGGTCCTAGTGTGAGGATTGACAATGAATATCTCTATTGAGAATGGTTTAGATATATAAGGTAGATTTTAGGTTTTAAAAATTAAAAATTTTATTTCAATGAGTTAGTTTCAAATTTTAGATATAATTTAGATGGAATTTGAGAATCTTTCATCCTAAATGTTTATTTAGGAATATGGATTAATCATGAATTGTCGGACAGCATAGGCGGATATCAACCCCACTAGAAAAGTTAGAGAATAGGTCAGGTCATTCCTAGTTAGCCCCATTCCGAACTCACAAAATTGAAACTCTCAAAAAATAAATAAATTCCAAACGGTTTAACCTGTTATTGGAAATTTAAACCCAAAAAATTTCTAAACCTCAGCTCACCAGTTCCCTGGTTCACTACGTCACAGCCCTAACCTGCCCTTATCACTTCCTCGGAGTCCTCGAATCACCCTTTCTCCCTCCATCTCTCTCTCTCTTCAATCTCCGATTGCAGGATTTTCAGGAACAGATTTTTCATGGCTCGCTGCTGATTCTCGCACCCATTTCCGGAAAGCCCCTCCAGACGATGCTCTCCAGGAGCTGCTGCTCCGCCGTCGCGAAACCCGCCTCCTTCCTCGTCCACCAGGAGCTCCCCGCCCGCCTCCCATGGCGACCGAACCTCCCCCTGCGGAGCCACCGCGACCGCCGCGTCTGGCAGATCTCGCGGTCCCAGACCTCCGTCTCGGACCGGAATTCGCCCTCCGCCCCGGACGGCCCGAACAGGGTTCGGCTCGGCCGGCGGGATAGGGGCTCCTCCTCCTCCTCGTCCTCCCTGTACAGCCGCCCCAGCTTGGCGGAGATGAAGAGCGCGCGGATGGAGAACCGCGCTAGGGTCTACGAGTTCCTCCGCGGGATCGGGATCGTCCCCGACGAGCTCGAGGGGCTGGACCTTCCCGTCACGGTCGAGGTCATGAGGGAGCGAATCGATTTTCTCCACAATCTGGGGCTCACGATCGAGGACATCAATAACTATCCTCTGGTCCTGGGCTGCAGCGTCAAGAAGAACATGATTCCGGTGCTCGATTACCTCGGCAAGTTGGGCGTCCGGAAGTCGACCTTGGTCGAGTTTCTGAGGAGGTATCCCCAGGTTCTTCATGCAAGTGTTGTGGTCGACCTAGCTCCGGTGGTTAAGTACCTTCAAGGTATGGACATTAAGCCGAACGACGTTCCCCGCGTTCTCGAAAAGTACCCGGAGGTTCTGGGGTTTAAGCTTGAGGGGACTATGAGTACTTCGGTTGCTTACTTGATTGGGATTGGGGTAGGTAGAAGAGAGATTGGGGGAGTTTTGACTAGATATCCGGAGATTTTGGGTATGCGAGTCGGTCGCGTGATAAAGCCCTTTGTCGAGTATCTTGAATACTTGGGTGTTCCGAGATTAGCTGTGGCTAGATTGATAGAGAAGAGTCCTCACATTCTCGGGTTCGGATTAGATGACACAGTGATCCCCAATGTGGAATCACTATTAGAATTTCATGTCAGGCGAACACAGGTTCCCTCGATTGTAGTGCAGTATCCTGAGATTATAGGGATCGATTTGAAGCCTAAGCTTCTGAATCAGCGGTCTTTGCTTGGTTCAATTACCGAGTTGAGTGATGAAGAATTTGGCAGAGTTGTCGAGAGGATGCCGCAGGTTGTCAGCCTCAGTAATACTGCTACGGTGAAGCATGTGGACTTCCTCAAGGATTGTGGATTTTCATCGCTACAAGTTAAGGATATGGTTGTTGGGTGTCCTCAGCTGCTAGCCTTGAATATAGATATAATGAAGCTCAGTTTTGATTACTTTAGAAAAGAAATGGGAAGGCCTTTGGAGGACTTGGTTGCTTTCCCATCGTTTTTCACTTATGGTCTCGAATCCACTGTAAAACCACGGCACAGAAGGATTGCTAAGAAGGGTTTGAAATGTTCTCTTGCCTGGCTTCTCAACTGTTCTGATGAGAAGTTCAAGGAAAGGATGGATTATGACAGTATTGATCTGGAAGAAATGGATGCATTGCCATCGTTTGATATGAATAGGTTTATGAAACCTGGGAGTGATGATGAATCAGAGTCTGACTATGATGACGAGGATGATGAGGAGTTTGTCTGATATAATGTTAAATTCAGGCGGTTATCTGCATGAAAAAGCATGAAAAAGCCGGAGGTCTTCTCCTCCTTAACTCTTCTGAGGTAAATCATTCTGGTCCCATCATTGGATTATTCGAAAGCTTGATGAATCATGTGCTCAGAGCATAGCGTGTAGAAAATGCGGATATGTCAGGACCACCTCCTGATCTTCCTTTGCTAGTTACATTCATTCATTTTGGTCACCTAGGAAAAAATCAGTAAGTACAGTTTCTCACTGGTCTGCCTGACAACAATGACAAGCACCACATTGCTGATGTCATCCTTCTGGACATCAAACTCAAATAGCCTTAAAACATATATATGTATAGCTACCTTCAAAAAGACCAGTTTTAAAGTTATATGTACGTTGTCTGATCTCTGGTAGGGCTATCAGGCAAACTTTTATTGTCTCTATATGGCCTCCCTGATGGTTGGGAGCTGGAAACCTTTCTTTATCAGTTGATTTTAAGCTTCAAAGTATACTCTTTAGAAAAACCTGCAATCTGTGAGTGTGTGTGTGTAACTTGAAAACTTATATGTTGAAGAAAGAGATCCATAAGCAGTAAGTTTTCTGAATCTGAAATCAGATTTGGGGGTTAGGATTATATGATGAGAGGATTCCATAAAGATTTAGCGACATCTACATTTTTAACGCCTGTTGTAAAAGTTCTGTCTTGATTCTTGAGTGTAGGTAGGAGAGAGGACATATGTAGCTGGTACTTCAGTCTATTTTCCGATGGAAGGTCAAAAGGAATGGTGTCTGATAGTTCTCCAGTAGCAAAAATGCGGTAAACTCATTCATGCCTTAACATTCAGTAGCTCTTTGACGCTATGAACTTACTGAAAAGTAAAAGGAACTGTAAACTGAAGATGCCTCTTTGACCCACGATAAATGCCCTTGTTCAAGTCTTTTGGTAGATCCGACCAAAAAATAAGGAAGTCTTTTAGTAGTTGTACATCTTGGAAAGTGGGAAAATTGCGGCGATGATTTACTGATTCTATTCATGACCCACTTCATGCCCTATGTCATCTTCATTTTACTGCTACTCTTTAAGGCTTGGTCCTGATTCAAAAATGTCACTTCAAAGGTCTTTTCATTTCCCATGCTTACTGACCAAGAACTATACCATTGTCTACTTTTCCAGTTGGACCTGTTCAAGCAAGATACAGCTAACCCAATCCTCGTTGGCATTTTTGGTTTCGCTATGACAAGTGAAGATATTGCAGCAGCAAAAATGGACACCACAGATCAAAAGACGCGCGCACAATATTCACTTTCAGCCTATGTTGGTCATTGTAGAGATGAGCATTGTAACTGTTTTTCTTGTGATATTGTCGGCTACTTTGATGGTACTACTGCTTAAGAGGCCCTTGGCTTTTCAGACTTCAAAGGACATATTGTAGCATTTCTTTAATGCTCAATTTTGCCACAGTTCCAAGTGCTAAATGTCGTCTTGAGGAGCTAACTGTTGGCTGTTTTACATGTACACAACGTATCTGAATGTAGACACTGGTTCTTCAGGGGGTTCTGCGCAGATTTAAACTACTGATTTTCTGCCGATAATTATAAACTTTTCTTTACTTGGGTTGGTTGCCGTCTAGGAAGTTGTCCTATCATATGTGATGATTGAACGCAACTCCCAGCGTCAACCCATTCCGCCATGGGATCGATATCCGTCACGCCCGGCACTAGGCAGTGCAGAACAGGCCGAAGCTCGTCTTGTGTCTCAGGCGTTCATCTCAAACGGTATGCCCCGGACAGTCCAAGCTTGTTAATCTGCACCCATGAGAAAAGCGTAGTCACCACACCCTTACCGTTTGCAGCAGCGATAAGGGTCGTTAGTCTCTGTGCTATTCTCAAGGGATACCCAGTCGGGGTCTTGAACTGGAACTCGCGAAACCGGGTGCCTTCACAGGTCCATCGTTCCAACCCGACGATCACAGAACGGCGAGCGCGCTCTTGATTCGTTTAAACATGGGGCGGGGCCATTGGACAGCGCATTGGCGGCCGTCATCGGAATTGCTTTAGGCCATCGAGATGCTTTGCTTTTTGAGAAGGTTACGCGGGGGATGGGACCCGGTTTGAACGTAACGGTCCGATTCGGGTCCCTCGGCGCCCCAATAGATAAAATAGGACGGAGATTATTTAATTTATTTTATTGATTTAATTTCACGCCATGTCGAAGCGCTCGTCAGCTCCAACGGTCACTTGCCTTTTTTCGCAACGAGTAGCGATCGGCGAGAAGAAAGATTATTATAGCAATTGCTGAATAAAACCCTAGAAATCCCCCACCCCCAACACTCCCGAAGAGTTCTTCAAATCGCTCGTCGCGGCTCTCCTCCACTGTCCGAGTCGATCGATCGATCTCTGTGCTCGTGCTCGGCGAGGAAGCCATGGATGCTGCTGCTGCTGCTCCTTGATCAGGGAGCCGTCTCTCCTTCGCCGGAGGACTTGAAAGCCTTTTGAGAGAGAGAGAGAGAGAGAGAGAGAGAGAGAGAGAGAGAGAGAGAGAGAGAGGGAGGGAGAGGGTCGGCGGCGATGGGTTGCTTCCTCGCGTGCTTCGGCTCGTCGAAAGATGGGAAGCGGCGGAAGCAGAGGAGGAAAGTCCAGCCACGCGATCACCAAGTAAGCCTTGACTCCCCGTCGAGCTGCGGCTCCCGCCTCTCTTGTTCATCGTTGGCCTTTCCATTCTTGCTCTTGTTTGCTGGATCTTTGAACTGGTTTTTGTTTCCGAGACGGGGAAAAAAGAAAGGGGACGTTTTTCCCCCCAGGAAGGGCAAGTGATGGGAAGTTTTCTATGCCGGAATTCTTTGATTTTGCTTTCGTTGATTTTCAATGGTTCGTTCTATTTATTGTTGCAGCGGAGTTCGGGTGGCCGGCTGGTTGAGTGTGCCGTTTCATCCAGGCAAGAAATCCTGGCGAAACCAGTTGCTTCAGTTTCCGATTTGCTGTGAGTGAATTCTTTTCCCTTATTTGTCATAATTTAGACCTGTTCTTCGATCTTTATAAATATCTAGTACCTGAATCAATTGTGTATTGGTAATTTTCGGTAGTGAGATAAGTTGTGTTTGTTAATCTAGTGATAAGCCTGAGGAGTCATTGAGCTGCAGTACCCGGAAGAAAGTAACTTTTGATTCGAATGTTAAAACCTATGAGCATGTTTTGCCTCCCGATGATGATGGCGATGCTGGAGAAGAAACTTTGCGGGAGAGTCCAGATGTGGTCGAATCGGATGATAATTATGAAAAGTTTAGTCAGGCTCAGTGTGCTTCTGAGGATAGCTCGGTTGCATCTAGCGTCAGGTCTTACCCTCCAAACCACAGGTACCAGAACTGTAGAGACAGCGATGATGAAGATGGGGACTTGGATTGCAATGTGAGTGATATTACTGATGATGATTTTGATAACGACCGTGACAATGAGGATGAAGGTCGGGACTCTAATGAGATATATGAGGGTGACGACGAGATTGAAGAAATGAGGGCAGTTTGCCCAACTCCTAGTGAGGCTTGCAATCCTGAACATATGCGCCGCGAACCTCCTTTAGCAGAAGTGAACCCGACTAAGTTGAATGTGAATGCTCGAGATAGGAGCGTGTACATACAGTCAGTGTTGAATCCTGTCGAAAATCTAACTCAATGGAAGGCTGTAAAAGCAAAAGGGACGCCGCTGCCGAAGCACCGAAAGGAGAATTTGAGCTTCGACCAAGAAGCTAGGATGTCATTCGACAATGCACCAGCTTTGAAGGAAGTATCATTCAGTTTCAGGACAAAACCGAATGAGATAAAGAAATCTACCCAAGAAGTACCTGTTGATGCTAGCCTTTCAAATTGGTTGCCTTCCTCAATAACTACGCCGATTGAAAAGAAGAGCACAATGACTTTGGACTCTGCCCAAGTCGAGACAACAGTGGTTAAAGGATATATGAGCTCACCGAGGAGCCAAGAAGATAGACCAATTTTGGGTGCATTGACTGTTGAAGAATTAAGACAGTTTTCAGTCAAATCTTCACCAAGGAAGTCGCCAAGCAGAAGTCCCGATGAGATGCCCATAATTGGGACAGTTGGAACATACTGGAGCCAGTCAGATTCGGTGGGCAATTCTTGCTCAACTGCTTCTTCCTTCAAAGGAATACCAAACACTACCAGCAGATACAGAGAGGTATTGGGTGATCACAGATGTGCAAATGGTTTTTCATGAGGTCAAACTGGGAAGGAAATTAACTTATTTTGTTTTGTTTTTCTTTTTTATTGATGTTGCAGGATAAGAAAGTGAATTGGCACTCCACCCCTTTTGAGACAAGGTTGGAGAGAGCTTTAAACAGGGAAGCTCATCAACTGTAATCTGCGCGTGTGTTCTATAGGTTCTTGAGATGGTTCACGTGTGCTCATGTTCATCATTTTTTCCATTCTTTTGTGAATTCGAATCTGTTTGCTGAGTGGTGGTATATGATTTGGCTGATGCTTCATGCTTCATGCTGTTCAATGTTTGTACAATTTCATCTGTTATAGTTACATGTATTGTGTGATAAAAGAGTTGATGTTGAACAGACATATATATGGGTTTTTCTATCAAGAGTGAAATTGTTAATTTGATCATCGTGTACTTTGATTTGGAGCTTCATGTGGGTTCTGTTACTGTTTTCATTCTTCTTATGAGGGGAAGGGGAAATCCACACGTGATGGATAGGCTTTATAAGAGTATACAAAACTCAGTGTGCAAACCCAAAAACGGAATCGGGTTATATACCATTCATGTATCTCACGTCTGTCACATGTTTGATAGCAATTTTATTGGTACCCGGCACTCGGCACTCAACGTACTCTTATTTACTATGCCCAAGCTTGGGATTTTTAATTCTTTAAAACAAGTTTACATATCCTAATTACTAAAATTCTAGTGAATATAAAGTAGGTCATCACTTTGGATGATATAATAGACTACTTTCCCATTTTGTTTTCCTATACATTGGTAGAGGATGGGTCCTAAGTTGCCTTTTCGATGGTCATGTAAATATACTTGCGTTCTCAAATTCCAACTGTAATATGGCGTTTTTTCTCGTAGGTTTTTTGTCTGCAAACAAACTTCAAGTCATTTTGTGGAACCAATCAAATGCGTTGACAATAATTTGCGAACTAGAACAACACCATGGGCATGAACTCAAACTTGTTAAAATCGTTTTGCGTTTTTGAGTAGCGTAAGGAAATTCCACGTCTTTAACTTTGTTATCGAATGTAAAGACTAAAAGAATAACATGATGGAGACTTCGATTTTGTCTAGCCAAAGCTCTAGCAATTTTTCTCTTTTGGCCCACTAAAGCTCCAGCCTGAGAATCTCACATGAATGTTTAGGATTTGGCTTTTTCTTGCTTATTTATGATGTTAGATTCTCCAACAAAAGTATCGGTTTTCTTGTAATAATTCTGTCAAAATGAAATACCCACCAAGAAGGGTTTCCGGGGCTCCAAGGTAAAGAGGATTTAGTGAAACTTTTTGGTGCAATTAATCTTTAACCGAGCGTATGCATATATATAGCTCCATCACAGATTTCTTGATTTAATTATTGTGAACTGGCATTTGAGAACCTACAACTTGTACGTACGTACATACATACATTTATACACACACATGTATACACAGATTGTCAATCACACATTATTTGACATTGATTGTCATATCTTCCACTCGTTTGTTCTCTGTTTACATTTTTTATTTCCTTTGAAAAATTATCCAAAAAGTTAGTAAATTTATTGTACTTTTACTATTGTAGTTTTAAATTTTTTTAATTTTACCAATTGAGTTTTAAACTTTTTCATGTTTTACCAATTGAGTTTACCCGATAGATTTTGATTGGAAATTGTTGATGCGTATGCTAGTTGTTCTACACGGACAATTTTTAATGATATTTTAACATTTTTCTGAATTTATTATTTATTAATTATTTTTTTCCTTTTTTCTATCTCTTTTCTTCCCTTCTTCCTCCTCTTGTTGGTCATCGGGCCTCGGTGGTTGGCTAGAGGTGAGGGTCGCATGAGGTTGACCTTGCCAAGCCATTACCTGGTGGGATTGAGCTTCGCTAGAGGCTGGTGAGGTCAACTTTGTTGGCTCTAACTCCACCTCTGGCTGCCATTGAGAGTTAGAGGAGGAAGAAGGGAAGAAAAAAGAAGAAGAAAAAATTACTAAAATATTTTAAAAAATATTAAAAATTATTAAAAATTGTCAATGTTAGCATTAACTATGCTAGGTAGGACAAGTGGTGTCTACGTCAGCGATTTTTGACTAAAATAGGTTTGGATAAAATTAATTAGTAAAGCGTGAAAATGTTTATGATTCAATTGATAAAATTAAAAATGTTTAGGATGTAGAAATTATCTACATAAATAACTAATTAACCAAGAACAACCAGATCCATAAATGAATGTAAAACACCAAAATTGATACGCATAATGGAATTAAAATGTACCTGTTTGAGCCATAACTTACTTGAAAAAAATAGATCAAACTAACGATGTCAGTGATCTATCGGAATGCCGATTTTCCTCTCTATGACCTATTTCGGTTTAGCAGCTTTAATGGGATTCGGCGACTGATAGGTATAACCTACCCTTTCATAGGCTAGAGAGGGGACCTAGTAAACCCTAATCAACAGCGTGTCAACCGGGCCCCTCCCATTACGAGCTTCAGTTAAACACAATTGCCTACACTTTGCTGCTCAACTAGGCCCGTTATTAATAGATACCAAAACCCAATTCAATAAGATCACTTGAGGGTTTAATATATATATTGGAATATCCATTAACCCGATTATATAAAATAGAAAATTAATTAATTAATGTAAGCCCATTATAGGAAATTTCCAACATTCTCCCACTTGGGCTACATTAATTAATTTGTTTTATTTTTTAAAACTATTTTATTTTGAAAACGACACTCTCGGGTTAATAACTGAAAATTTATTTTATGTGGTCACAATTTTTGAAAAATAATATTCCAATAACAACATCTCAAAACTAATCCAATCCTATATAATCCCATTATAGGACTATGGCGATCAATGTGTTAAGAAAATACCATAACACATGATCTTCCATAATCACATATAATAAGTATTATATTTTCATGGATCATGAGCCTAGTAGTGTAGTAAGAAATAGTGCCAACATGTGATCAAAAAATATACACTATTTCTTATCGGTCCTCAATGCAATTTTTCAACGACATGAAACTGCATTAACGCAATTTCTAAACAACATGAAATTGCCTCAGTGCGATTTCTAAACAATATGAAATTGCACAATTATGTCACAATTCAACACAAGATCTCATAATTAGTGACATCCGGTCGTCTTTAAACTAAAATTTGTTTAAAGATACTGTTTCATATTTCCATTTCTCAGTCGACAGGAGAAATGATAACAATAAAATGATGATCATCAAAAGTAAATGTTTTAATAAATATCATAAAAGCATTATCAGTTTCCATATAATTGCAATATCCAAAAAGATAAAGTATATATAGCTCCCACTAACAAAAGAGATTAAAAGAGTCTAAAACACCCATATTCCTTACATGATCTTTAAACAAAATGGGTCGTAAACCTTTTGTTAGAGGATTAGTTAACATAGACTTAGTTCTAATATTCTCAATCACAATATCTCCCTTTTTGACTAAGTCCTTAATAATATAATATTATATCCGGTTAACATCTCAACCGTGGCATTGTTGTTGCTCACAACAAAAGTAACTGTTTGACACACATAATGCAATATGATCAATTATGGGCAATAAGTAATTCCACAAAAAAATTAGTATATTATAAACTCCCATTTTGGCAGAGTGTATAATGTAAATTATTTTTCCACAACATGAAGATTATAAAACAATAATAAGGAGAATTACATATAATTGTCAATGATCCATCCCCTTTGGGAGGACAAATCATTTAAATTATACATCTTCATGATATCAATATATAGAGATAGATAAAGAGAATTACATATAATCTTCAAAGATCTATCCCCTTTGGGCAGACAAATGCTTTAAATTATACATCTCCATTATTTCAACATAAAGGGAAATCACATATAACTCTTATCAAAGCTTATCCCCTTTGAGTAGATAAACATTTTGAGTCACACATTCTCATCATTCATCTCTAATATATCAATATAGATGGGAATTACATATAACTTTAAAAAATTTATCCCCTTTGGGCAGATAAATCTTTTTTAGTCATGCATCCCCATCTTTTAATTTTGGAATTTATCTTCATGCAATTTTAAAATTAATATACACAATAACCCTCTTTGGGCAGGTGATTGTATATACTAATTTTTATCAACAAGGAACTTCAATAATTTACAAACTTTAACAATTTGTAAATAATGTTCCATTTAATCAATGCCCAAAAATTCATCAAACAATATGAAGCACTTTACAACATGTGCTTCCCAAAATCATATTGCATTTATCAAACAACAATCTTTGCCACAATTTTATGTGCCTATTTCTACAATTAAGCATATAAGATTATCTAGTTAAACTCAAGAAGAAAGTATAGATAATCTATGCTAAATTAGGGAAAGTGAATACTGATATTCTATCCCTCATATACTATAATAAATTTTCATAAATTAAAAATTGAAAAATAGGCACAATATTATTTTTATGGAATTAAATATGGATAACAATAAATAATTCCAAATAAATATTTAAATATGCCAAAATTAAAATTTACCATACCAAAAAAATCATAAATTAAAAATTAGGCATATTAAAAAAATTGGAAATAGGCTCTAACACTTTAGGACTCCAACGGCCTAAGCCTTCACGTGGGCTTGCCCCATAAGAGCTAAGCTCCTGCCCATACATACACCATTCTAAGTACAATCTATGCAAACATGTACCGAAAAAGAAGAAGAAGAAACAAGCACAAACTCCTCATCCGAATATAATTACCTCAATCCAAAACCTGAGGATTTCATCGCATATATGCTTGATACACCAAAACATTCCATCATTGATGTTAATAAAAAAAAAAAAAATCAACTAGACAATAACCACAAAGAGAGAGAAGCAGACTTCCCCCCTCCTCAAAATGCCAGGACTAATTGATTTACCCATGAGCACATCTGCTCGCTTAAAACACAAGGTGTAGAGGGATAATGACATCATAGATTTAGCAACAAAGAGAAAAATTCCATAACCTTGAACTTTCAAATTAATCTTTCAAGGATGGATCCACAAATGAAACTCCGATTTATGATAAACAAGTAGGAGCACCTAATTCCACCCTCTATTTTTCAATCCAAGCACATTAGCATGTCCATTATCTTAGCAGGTGGTAAGAACTTGATAATTGGAGTAAATCTATGATAATCATTAACTAGAGAAAATCAAGTTCTAGAAGACTACTGGACCCCAAAGGTAATTCACATATTCAAATGGAGTCAATTCTCACCCATAATTTAATCTCAATAGTGTTCTCTTTAGGCATGGAGATACTCCCTCTACAAAGCACAGGTTCCCAAAATAGATCTCATAATTTCCTATACTAAGCCACTTCCCCAAATCTGCAAATCGGCAAATACATGTGCTTTCGACCACCACAACATTGCTAGATCAAGGCTCTTGTGCAAGCAAGAATTTTCAAATAAAGACCACAGATTTATGAAAGAAAGCGAACTATCTAGTGAAATAATAATAATAATAATAATAATAATAATAATAATAATAATAAGGAAAACATGGCGCCAACATATAATTCGATTTAATCACAGTCCCACTAGCGCCAAAAGCACAAGCGCCCTAAGCGAAAAAAAAAAAAACAATTCGCCAATTGACCGCACCCTCTCTAGACCCTCGATCTCGAACATACTAGGTTTCAAGCGACAAAATAGCCGCCATGAAATAATCGAAAATCGAAGATCGCGAAACTGAGATGGGAAAAAGAAGAAGCAAAAAGCTCGATATACAAATCGCCAAACAGACACCCCTGTCAAATGTGGGGCCAAAAAAAAAAAAACTCTTGCAAAGCTTCTTGCAAACACAAAACACAATTGACATCACAAAGGATTTTGTTCTTCACAAGGTATCTAGCTATTTAGAGGGCATAGGGAGTTCAAACCGCTCTACATGCGCAAGCACATGAACCCATAAACAAGCACGCATGAATAACCCAACATCAAAACGAAATGAAAATCACTTTAGTCAGTCCACCTCAAAGCAATTCAAGAACTAGCAAAACGCCCATGAACAAACACGTTTTAGTGGAGCAGGAAAAATAGGAATTTCCTTTTCACACTAACTCAATCCAAGAATCTTCACCGACGTGATACCCAACACACACGCACGAAACCCTCGATCTCATTGTGCAGAAACTCCAACCATGCTATATGTCAGTCAACATCACATAAATCACTCATGTATTACAATACCCATATAACAATTTCTAACATTCATCATTCAATTGAATGAAATTTGAAACTTTTAGAACCTTTTCAAAATTATGAATTCAAGAATTTCAAATTCAAAATTCTCACTCAATACTCAATGAAATTATACAAATTATATATGGTTGGAACAATCTCGACGTGTAGAACAAAAGCCCTAAAATTTCAAAATCGATTGATCTATGCAGAAGGTTTTCATCCATTAATTATGCTCCAAAAAATCCAAAAATATTATATGTCGAAATTAAGACCTATATGAACATTTTTCATGAAGGAGTCAACCTCTAGATCTCAACACAGAAATTGGAAAAAAAATCGACAAAAGAAATAGGCGGACAACATGCATAACAAAACAACATTACAGATTATTGAACTGATTTTGGATGACAATTTTGGATAGCAACCAACACTGGATTGGGGCATTCTATGGCTCGTTGGAAATCTCTTTAAGTCGACTTCAAATGTTATGAAGACATCAAATACTAAAAATCTTGTTTACTAGCTCGTTTCTAGACATATGTACAGAGAGGTCCATCATAGATCCGAAATTGCAAAATAATGATCATCCAAGAAATCAAACATATCATCATCATCATAGCTTATTTCTTCCATCTAATGCATTATTTTTACCTATTTAATAATTATTTTGATTTGATTCGACCAAAAAAAAATACTTTGATTGATCGAAATCGCATAAGAACTTGTAAAGCACAAACAGACAGAAGCTCGAAACCAAAAGGAACAAACACAGTAAACACCATAATCGGATTTGTTAAAAAAAAAAATTGAGTTCTACAATCATATATGACCTGCTCTGATACCACATGTAGAAATTTTCTACATAAATAACTAATTAACCAATAACAACCAGATCCATATATGAATGTAAAACACCAAAATTGATACGCATAGTGGAATTAAAACATACCTATTTGAGCCATAACTTACTTGAAAAAAATAGATCAAACTGACGATGTCAGTGATCTATAGGAATGCCGATCTTCCTCTCTATGACCTATTTCGGTTTAGCAGCTTTAATGTGATTCAGCGATTGATATGTATAACCTACCCTTTTATAGGCTAGAGAGGGGACTTAGCAAACCCTAATCAACAGTGTGTCAACCATGCCCCCTCCCATTACGGGCTTCAGTTAAACACAATTGCCTACACTTTGCTGCTCAACTAGGCCCGTTATTAATAGATACCAAAACCCAATTCAATAAGATCACTTGAGGGTTTAATATTTAATATATATATTGGAATATCCATTAACCCGGTTATATAAAATAGAAAATTAATTAATTAATGTAAGCCCATTATAGGAAATTTCCAACATAGGATTGAATTTATAAAAGTGTAATATATTAAAAAAACATTTGGACAATTTTCCCTCTTTCCTTTTGTTTAGCCAATTCACATAATGTCACTCAATCAATGAGTAAACTTCTTAGCCATTCGGGTAACGCTATCTAAGTTCCGAATCTTTTTGAAAAGTTGCAATATAGTCGTTTTGAACATCATTTTTTTCCCGAATTTTCCTTTTCCACAATCTTTAATCACATTTGTCGGCCACCATAAATTTCTGTAATTTTAAATGTCGCTAGTGGTACATTCACCTCTATGGCACGGCACATTGCTCAAAAAGAGAAATTGATTTGCAAAACTCCTACTTGGAGGGAACATTCACCAATCCTAGTTATTGTGGGTTGGAAATTAGGCATAAATGCATTGTTGGTGACTTATCAATTACACCCACTTTCAGAGGCTTTTATAGATGGAAGAGTATGATTTGGTTTATTAATTTAATATACATAGTGACCCCTTTAAAAAGGTTGAGCGTGAAGAATACTTCAGATTGAATAAGCTTTGTCTTTGAATGTTTATTTGGTTTTCTTCGAATGCATATGTAGAATAATCGATAATTGAGGGCCATCTCATGTTCAAAAGTTGCGAACTTTGAAATTGCGTGTATGGTCGATGAATTGGAAATCTTATCAATTTAGACCTTGCGCTAGATATGTAGATGATGCAATGCATGATAGAGAAAATAGAGCAAAAAGTAATTGTTACTCAATTAGCTCTCTTTTATTTTTCTCAATTCTTAATTCGTTATTGTTTTCATATTTGCCCATAACAATGTAGGCCTAGTGGCAGAAGAGGTAATTTCTAGGTGATGGGCATTGTGGTCTAACAATACAGGCCCGATGACATATTTCGTATCTTGACTCACACGTGAGAAGAAGATTGTTTGTTGCTTATGTAGAATTCAAGCCAAGCGATTGTTAGAATATGTTTCAAGTTTGAACCCGAAAAGGAAAATTTCCAAATTCAACTAGTTTTCCTATTTTGAACAAGTTTAGTTTGAGCTAAAAAGAAAAGTTCCTTAATTTAAGGAGGTTTCCTATTTTGAATAAGTTTTCTAATTAAATGATTTTCCTAATTGGAAAAGGTTTTCTAAAAAGAGATTTCCTATTTTGGATTTGATTCTTGCATATTTATAAAAAGTTGAGATATATAGAATTTAAGCTTTTGAGAGCCACTTTTTATAATTCTTGATTTCTACGGTAGATTTTGCTTTTTCTTTCCTGTGTTTTTTCCGGTAAGGGTTTGCACATAAATTTGTGGTGTTCTTTTATTCTTTTCAATTCTTACTTCGTTATTATTTCCACGTCTGTCCATAGTACATACCATGTCTATACAAGATAGTCAAATCATCCTTGATCAACATTTATGCAGTTTCCCTCAATTTATTTTTTTTGACCGTGGGTCCCCTTCAAATAGAAGCCCATTATTGTGTCGAAGACTAAAATCAACATTTTCTTAGTCAATCCAGTATGAATGAAATTGAGCTTTCAAGAATGATTTTCTTGACTTTTGCCATAGTTTTTATTTTTAAAATTTTGTTTGTATATAGTTTTTATTTTATTTATTTCTACATGGAAATTAATCTAGAATTTGCTCGACAAAATGATAAGTTCTAAAGATCTCTCTAATAAATAAAGTTGCTAACATGTGTAGAAGTGAAGGGAAAAAAAACGAAAAAGAAGAAAAGATAGGTTTTTGATGTGCATGATAATAACTACTTAAATGGGTTATTCTCAATTCTAATAACCGTTTCGACCAATTTTATTAATATTTTATAGTAACCAGATGCAACAGAAACTCGAAAAACTCGAAAGAAAAGGACAATATGTAGATTGGGGTCCACTACTTTCACCTTCAATTGAATAACAAAGGACAATTTTGTCTCTCTAATGAAAATGGGGATGGATCTAGTCATATAAGGTGTCGAAACAACTTTGCCCTATTTGTAATTGTTAAACAGGAGGCCTACGGGGTGGAGCATCGGGAGCCACATGGCAAATCATGATTGATAGGTCCAAATCAATCAAGGCAACGATGTAATTGTGTAACATAATCTAAAGGAAATACACTTTAGTCCCCGAATATTCACATCTAGAATAAGACATGGAAACTGCACCATCTAGTTTTTCATTGCAATTTGCCTTTAATTAGGCATTGCCAAACATTTTTCATTTAGGTAAATCCACATAGTTCATGTAAAGCCAGACTTGTAATGCAGTAAAATCGTATAAAAGGCTAAGACAATATCCGTATATGAATGTAAAGCTAAAATCATAGCTACAAATAGTAATTGACTTATCCTATCTACAATTACTAGTGGACTTGAGCGGGATCTGGTCGATATGTTTGAGATAGATCAATTTTTGCAATTATTTCAAAGGCAAAAATATTGCTTTCTGTAATTCCAAATGGAATGGTTCATACCATCGACCTCTATTTAGTTGTTCTTGATGAATTTTCGTCCCGCTTTTTCTCGAGAAATTTCAATTAGATTCGAGTATAATTTATTTGATGTTAAAGTAGTTAAGCTGGAATAAAAAAATAGTGTGTCTAGGAAAATTGTGGCAAAAGTACAGTCTAAGTGCTAAAACTTGGCACGAGAAGACACATAAGTGCCAAAATTTACGAAAAGTACACTTAAATGTCATTTTTTTTAGAAAATTTGATCATTTAAGTACCAACTCTGGTGAAAGCCGTAGGAAATCCAATGTGGCTTATAAATTGCTTATGTGATTCGCCGGAAGCTGAGTCGGCAAAAACTTAACCAAAACGACGTTGTTTTTGTGTTGATGTGGCATTTAAAAAATGTATTAATTAAATAATATTAAATAATTTTAAAAATATATTATTATAAAATTTATTAGTTAAAAAAAAAAGGAGGAAGGGGAGGATCGGGCGAGAGCTGCTCGTCGCCACCGCCCCACCTTCGTTGGGAAGGGCCGGCGACGGTTGGCGAGGGTCGGCCGGGGTCTCTAGGCCCTGGCTAGTGGTTGGCGACCTCGGTTGACCCTCGCCCCACCGTCACCGGCCCTTCCTAGCGATGGTGGGGCGGTGACGGCGGCAGTGAGGGCTACATAGCCCTCACCCTCCCCTCCCCCTCCTTTTTTTTTTGATAAAATCAAAATTTTTAATTTTTTTTGGTATGATTTGGACAATTTTTTTTTTTTAAATTCCCACATGGATATTTTATTTTGAAAAAAATTGCTCTATCAGTAAATAAAATCATCGGAAAATGACACGTGGTAGTTTGGTCGGATTTTTTTACTGTTGGCACTTAACCGATCCTTTTTGTTTCGATTTTGACACTTAAGTGTACATTTCCGAACTTTTGGCACTTCAGGGGTCTACACGTTGAAAATTGCTCTCTAATATAATGCGTGGTAATTTTACTGGCCCCCATGTTTTCTACTTGATATCGTCCTTGTCCTTTTCCTCGTTGCCCTCGTTTCCCAAATTTTATACTGAGGTTCATCATCAATAACCGTGTACGTCTATATATTTTCATCAATGAAGAAATTATTTTCGTCCATCCATCTTTATAAATAACGCAAATGATCATATTTAGAAAAATATTCTACCAATAATTAATTTTCCTCGATATAAATGTATGCGTACATATTATTGGTCTTTGTTAATTACGAGATTAGCAAGCAAAGATCTCCTAAACAACTCTCTATGTTTACATTAGCTTGTCGCGTGCCTTTGATTAGAAATGACCAAACAGGAAATGATGTAATTGTGCCTCTGTTATAACATGTTTCTAATTTTTTTTTTTAAAACAAGCACTAATTTAGACAATTGCCGACTTTCTCTTTAACTTGCATTCCCTGTGTATGGGGTGAGAATGCAATTACTATAGTAAAATTACAATTAATTTTGATTATAATTAACCTAATCCTATATAGTAATCAGACATAGTAGTATATCTCTAACACCGTCGATGCAAGCAAATAGGGGTCAAGTTATCACTTATTAGCAGCCTTTGGTGGTGGTTTGCCCACCACTTTTAAGGTGGCGCGTTCATGCTAGCTTTGATGAGTCTTGACTTACCTGGCTATAATTTTTTATTAATGGTACAAATGAACTTCCTCCTTTTCTATTATATCTTTGGTTTCAGCTTTTTCAAATGGTTTTTTTTTTATAAATCAAATCTATTTGTCGATGGTTTAATTGATCGAATGATCATTAGCCAAAATGAAGTGCATGGTGGTCCATTGCGTCCCCTTCCAAATGGCCTCTCCTTGTAATTTAAGTAACGATTAGTGCATCGTTCACTTTCCATCCTACTCCTTTATCTCATTACTAAATTTTCGAAATCTGCAATCGGATTGGTGATAGCTCGAAGTGGTCTTAAATGGAATCTTCGGCAGATAACCATCGAAAAAAGTTCTCTCTTTCTGTCACGCCGTGGGCCTTCTTTCCTAAGCCTCGAGTGCGCAACAACCCTCGAGGTCATTGTTTTGCGAAGTCTCAGGAGGATGGTCGACCCATTTTTTTTATCTTTGAAGTAAACACATGCGGAAGTGTACTCAATCATCTCCCAATCAATAAGTGGATGACAAGAAAAACATGACGACAAAACATACTTCATATATATACATCGTTAGTGAATTGGAATTTGGATAATTACAAGCCTATTACCATGGGCCTTTTTGATTTCAACTAAAATGGGGTTGGGGGTTAGTCCTAGCTTCTCTATCTACAGAGGTGACTCCCAAAAAGTGATTGCCCCACATAAGGCCGGTGCGGTATGGCTCAGGCTCGGGATCGTAGTCAGATCCAACTCGGGGTCACTCACGGAACCATCGAGTGGATCCACCACCATAGGATCTAACAGGGCTCCATCAAGGCCATTCGGCAGTCCGTCAATCCACAAAGAGGACCAAAGAGATTCCTGCTGAATCACATGTACCAAGCCATAAAGGGATGGGGAACCAAGTTGTCGACACCCTCGTTGACTCGCACGGTCATATTATACTTCTCAAACATGGAGTTACTTCTTAGTACCGTGAACTTTACCACCTCTACATCTTGGTCCACTGGTACATCGAAGCGAACACAACGAGTATTCATATCTAGACACTTGAAAAGAGTTAAACAGCAACAAATGAGTAAAACTCAATAAGTAAATTGCCTAATCCTCATATAGGATGATGCCTTGTATGGGAAACACTTTAGACATTGGACTTAACATGTCGATAGCAGATTGATAGCAAAACCTTTGTTTTGCCTTATCTATGAACATGAAAGAGGACCTCAATTCCTACATTGCACATATAATTCAAGAACACAATTTATATCATATTATCATGCACAATTGCATCCTCCATCTCTCATATGTGATTCGATTATTACGACCACAAGTGGCCACAACCGAACCCCTGTTGGTGCTTCCGGCTTAATTAGGCATCATCTTGTCCCATCGGGCACGACAATGTCTTGTCCATCCTCGAAGATGGCATCCAATTAAGGGTTTCGTTTTGAAATCCATCTGTGAACAACATCCGGATCCCCATCTGGCATCTTAAGAACCTTTGGTGGCGGGTTCCTCTATGTGATCATATGTACAACCAACCACTCATACTGATTTTTATCTTTCAACGCAAGACCCTCAAAGACATGCAACAATTGTACATAATGATTTATTGGAACCAAGTTGATGAAGAAATGCCAAGCTTGATGCAAGAACTCATTAACTTGACCCGATACGCTTGAGCATTGACCTATGCCAATCCTGGTTTGGAACAATATGCTTCAATATTGCCATACTAAGAGAAGGACCTGGCCCGGCGTGCTTCCACACACGTCCAAGACTACGTGAATATTTTATCGAAAGCTTGGGATGTGAGTTAAAATTTTTGACAATAATATATAATCACAAATGCCTCAATATCATCACTCTTGCAAAACAAGCAGCAAAATCCTCTATAATGGTTCCAAGCAACCTTCTATGAATATATAATTCAATTCTAATGATTCCTTACAACGTTAAACAAGCACCATGATCACAAGATAACGGTTTCTAATAATCCGACAATTCTATGGAAATAATAATCATTCCCTATAACTAAATAGGCAAGTGACAAAGCATACTAATTCCCAAACCAAAATAGGTTAGTGGTTATTAATGTGAATTTTAAGCTAACACTGCAGATGCTTTTGTTGCCACGAGGTAAGTGTTGCAATTTATTAATTGCTTTATTGAGTATTAAATTGGTGGTTTGCGTATCCGCATGGTCACCTCATATGTTAGGAGTAATTAAATGGATTTAAGTTGTTTGCCAAATATTTTCGAAAATAAAAGAGAAAAGGTATTGAAATGGTGTTAAAAAAATCTAGCGTAATCAAGTCCCTATTCTCACAGCCTCTGGTTTGTAGGAATAAAGTAATTCTTCCATTACTTTACTTGGGTTTCTAATCGACCCACTAAAATAGGTTAGTGGCAACTTCCAAATGAATTCTAATTATGTTTGTGCAATATTTAAATATAATCTTTCTTGCCAATTGCTGTCGCAAATTGCGATGTGGGAGTCAACAAATTGCCCACGTTAACATGCCACTTAGGATGGTTGGTAGTGACTAGATGCCATGTCAACAATTTTCGGTGGCAATTGGTGGGAAAGACTACATTGAAATATCATTTAAAAGTTTAGGATTACATTGACAAAATTAAAAAGTAGGCGGATTAAGTGGAATCATTAGTTGTTGATAAAAAATTATGACAATTATAATTGCATTATAAGACAATTCAATCAAACCATTGGTAAATATTTTTTTTTTGTCAATTCTAAATGCATGAGAATTTCCAAAAAATGAGAAGAAAAAAGGTAAAAAAATAATCTTAAATCTAGCACTTGCAAGAGATATTGTGGTTAATTTAAAATAATAGAGGGTGTTGGAATTCAAAAAATGGATGGAAAAAGTGCGAGCATCTATTTGTTTATCCTTTTTACATTGTTGCTCATTTAAATGTTAAATCTAATTTATTTATTTATAGTTGAGTTAATGTGAGTGAAATAAGGAGAGAGTATGATGGGGTTCTAGAGTAAAGAGCCGTACTGTGGTTGGAAAAAAAGAGAGGCAAATGAGGTAAATATAATTAATAGTACTTATGTATTAGTACATAATAATTGTTTTGTGATATTTTAATTTCGACCTTTGTTGAAAATTAAATTTAAAATATTTTGGATTTTATATGTAATGTGTTATATATATGGCATTCACTTCTATTAAAATGTCTTATAAAGAATTAATAAATGAAAGGCATTTGTTTATGTGAGACCCTTATGATAAAGTTTAGAGGGATTGTTGCATTGATTGACCGTCCCAGCCTTCATTTATAAATAAAAATACTTGGGATAACAATAGTTATAACTTTCATATGGTGCTCACTTGAGTATTGTAATTTTTTTTTTGCTCACTTAAGTGTCACATCGAAGTAAGATTGATCATTTGAGTATCTTTCTTGGCAAATTGTCTTATGTGGATTTTTTATTGATTTTTCATTTGACATGAATTTTTTATTTTTGAATTTTTTTATTAATTGTCCACATAAATGTCGGTGATGCTATGTAAGGCGATTGGTGTTCACGTTGGATTTTTCGACTAGGCAAATCATCGATAGCACTCAAGTAATCAATTTTTCAAGTGAGCAAAAAAAAAATATAGCACTTATGTGAGTACTATATGAAAGTCATAGCATTTGTGCCATTCTTATCCTCACTTTTGTCAATTTAATATTAAATCATTTTACCTTTCGCTAATTAAGTTTATTGACCAATTTTGGTCAAAAATAATTGACATGGTGCCGATCATCTTACGTGACATGGTTGGCACTGACATAAATTTTTTTTTTTATATTCTTATATTCTCTACATTGGTGTCAATATTTTTTCGAATTATATATTTTTTCCTTATATTCTCTTTTCCTTATTTTCTTTATTCTTTATTCTTTTTTTTCTTCTATTCTTTTTTTCTTTTTCCATTTTTTCCTTTGCTAGCCACAGCCGGCCCTCATTGACCTTTGCCAGCCTCAAGAGAGGGCGGAGGTCGCCCTCACCCACTTAGGCAAGGGCGGCCTTGGTTAGACTTATGCTTGTTTATTATAATTAAACAAGCAAATCTTTGTATAGATGGATTCCAGTTATCTCAACCCCTCACCAAGAATCTTCAGATCATATCTTCCAAGTATTAATCAAAGAATCGGTATTGAGTAAGAAGTACTAGTAGTCCGAGGACTACTTTTTGTGATTAGGTAAAACTTTTCTTATAAAATTAACACGTGGCTGTCTACGCGGGCAAAATGACATGGAGGCAGCCCCGTTGGATTTTTCATGCAACGTTGTGGGAAAATGACTAGTAAGTCAAAATTTTGTGTTTGAAAGTGTAAGACTCCCGCAGAGTTCGTCACTTTCTTGTGATCTTTGATCTAAACTAGGAGAAACACATGCCGCTGGTGGGCCCACATTTCAGAAAACCTACTGCAACTCTCTCTCCCCCCTCCCCCTTTTCTCTCTCTTATCCATGGACCGCGAGGGTGTCGTGGCCCTCGCCTGTGGTCAGCAATGGTTTCTTTGGCGGATTCAATGAAGGGGTCAATCCTGAGGGTTGGTCTCGCCGGATCTGGTGAGGATTTGGGAGGCGATGACATCGGCGAGGGTGTTGTGGCCCTCACTAGCCATAAGTAAGGGTCTTTTTCGTTGGATTTGGCGAGGGTCGTCCTCACTGGATCTGGTGAAGGTTTGGGAGGCGATGACATCAGAGCTGCAGGAGACCTCGAGGATGCAGGGGCTAAGGGAGGGCTTGGGGCTGTGGACGATGGGGGACTTGGGCTGGTTCTTGGACCGGGGGCAGAGGTGGCATCTGCATGGTTTGTCGGGCAGTGGAGAGGACGGGACGGAGGAGTCAAGAAAGAGAGACAGAGGGAACACGGCGTTGTTTGGCGTGGGTTCATTGGACGGTGGAGACAATGGGCAAGGTGGGCAGGCTCCATCATTAGTCGGAACGGTCACGTGAGTGGGAGGGAGAAAGAGCACAGCGTGTGAGAGAGAGAGAGAGAAGTGCGAATGGGTGAGAGAGGAGAGAGCGTGAAATTGAAATTAAGAGAGAAGGTTCTAATTTGCGGTGGGTCCGGACAACAAGAGTCGTCCGGTGAATGAAGTAGGGATTTTACAGCTCGTTACCCAACTCTCCCTGATATTTTCTCAACCGTTCGTGCTATAAAAGAAGTTCATTCAGTTCATTCATTTCTCATGAAGTCTACTAGCATCTTGCTAAGCATGACAAAATCAACTGCAACCTGCCCTCTCTTCCTCTTCCTGTTCTTCTGTCTCCTCTTCTCGCTTCCAATTCAGGCCTCACCGTCACTGACCACAGAGGCCCAAGCTCTTGTCAAATGGAAGAACTCCCTCTCTCCTCCTCCTCCTCCGCCTTCTCTGAGCTCATGGTCCCTCACCAACATCACCCATCTTTGCGACTGGACTGGCGTTGCCTGCAACGATGGCGGGTCAGTCTCAGAGATCAGCCTCCCAGGCTCGAGCCTCAACGGCACGCTCGATGTGCTCGACTTTGCTTCGTTCCCGAACCTGACCAGCTTTGACGTCAGTGACAACAATCTCGAGGGCCCAATACCGTCCTCGATCGGCAATCTATCCCAGCTCAGGTTCTTGAACCTGGGGGGCAATTTCTTCGAAGGGGCAATTCCTCGCTCCATTGGACAATTGAGAAAGCTTGAAAAGCTCGATTTGCACCTAAACCTCTTGACCTCTTCAATCCCTTTGGAGCTCGGGCTCTGTTCTAACCTCACCTTCTTAGGCCTTGCCGTGAATTTGATCTCTGGGGAATTGCCTCTCTCCCTGTCCAATCTGGTCAGATTGTCCGAATTTGGAGCTTCGGAGAATCGCCTGTCAGGTGATTTACTGCCTGACTTCTTCACAAATTGGACTGAACTTATTTCTCTGCAGCTCATGTACAATTTTCTCTCTGGGAAAATTCCTCCCGAAATCGGAAGGCTGACCAAGCTCAATTACCTCTTCTTGGGCAACAATTTGCTCTCTGGTCCGATCCCTACTGGGATTGGTAAGTTCGAGAATTTGCTCGAGTTAGACCTCTCATGTAACAATCTTTCCGGCCAAATTCCTCCTGAGGTCGGGAATCTCATGTCGCTGACCATTCTCTACCTTGACACAAACAAGCTTTATGGAGAGGTCCCTGAAACCATCTCTCGCCTTGCTAACCTAAAGGAAATCTCTTTGTTCACAAACAATTTCTCAGGAGGAATACCACGTGATTTCGGCAAGTACAGCCCCTCTTTGATAGATGTTAGCTTTTCAAACAACAGCTTCACTGGAGAACTGCCGCCAAATTTATGCAGTGGCTTTGCTCTTCAATATCTCACGGGCGATGGGAATAGCTTCACTGGGCCGCTGCCCGACTGTTTGAAGAATTGTTCGCGCCTAAGGACAGTCAGTCTAAAAAGCAATCAGTTCACTGCAGATATCACGAGTGCGTTTGGAGTTCATCCGAATCTGGTCTTTATAAACTTCAGCAACAACCGATTTGTCGGGAATCTCACGGCACAATGGGGAGAGTGTAAAAAACTCACGACTATGGAGATAGATGGTAACAAAATAGCCGGCCGTATCCCACCGGAGCTTGGGAAGTTGAGTCAGTTGCGTGTCCTGACTTTGTCTAGAAATGAATTGACTGGGAAAATTCCCGACGAGATAGGAAATCTAGGGGAGTTGTTGAGCCTGAACTTGAGCAACAATCATTTGGCCGGAGATATTCCCACCTCGTTAGGAAACTTATCCAAGCTAAATTATCTCGATTTGTCGAAGAACGCAGTGAAGTGGTAGCATACTGGACGAGCTAGCAAATTGCGAGAATTTACTGAGCTTGAACTTGGGCAACAACAATCTGGCAGGTGTCATACCGCCAGAGCTCGGGAACTTGTCTGCGCTACAGAATCTCCTAGACCTGAGCCACAATTCACTAGCGGGATCAATTCCGTCCAATTTAGCAAAGCTTAATAAACTGGAAAATCTCAATCTTTCGCGTAACAGCTTCTCGGGTACAATCCCAGCTGCTCTAACCAGCTTGGTGAGTTTAAGCTCCATAGACTTATCGTACAATAAGCTGACTGGTGCGGTTCCTAGTGGTCGCCTATTCCAACAGGCACCGGGAAGTGCTTATATCGGAAATGCGGGCTTGTGTGGAAACGTGACAGGATTATCTCCTTGTTAGAAAATAAAACAAATTAATGTTGTTGATGTCGAGACTATTGGTCAACTGCCGAGTTGCCGATGACAATGGAGAAGTTGCTACTATTAATCGGTTATCTCGTTGCCGATATTCTAGAATTGATACCAATGATGGTTTGGTAAACGAGTTGAATAGTCTTCATAATAGCGTTGCTTTTGAGAAGTCTGTTTATATTTCTATGTTGTAATTGTTGGTGTTTCTAAGTCTATTCAATGTTTTGTAAATTCTTAGGATTTTATCTCCTTGAACACTAGCTAATTTATGAGTCATCTAGTGTAAGTGCATGTATCAAGCCTATAAAAGGCAAGTCCTGTAATTATTTCCTACAATGTAAAATAAGGTATATTAAACAATAAGTCTACCTATCTTCTTCTCTTCTTTACGTTCTTTACGTGAGTTGTGAGTGTTTCACCTTCGATTTCTTCCATCACTTGCTGGACGAGTAGTAAACCAACCAACCAAGAAAAAAAGTTCTCGTTGTTGTGAGTGTTGTTGTCTGCTGCCTACTCATTGTTGCGATTCTGGCACTTCGGCGGCGAAAAAAGCTTCTCGACGGAGAGATCAAGCGTCTTAAAAAGCACGAGAAATCTGAGCAGGTCATATGCGAAAGTTTAGGAAAAGTTCACATTCAGCGACCTCGCCAAGGCGACCAATGATTTCGGCTAAGAGTACTGCATCGGAAAAGGTGGGTTCGGGAGCGTCTACTAGGCCGTATTGCCCAGCTGCCTAGCGGCCCAGCGGTCAATCACCAGAGTTTCGAGAACGAAATCCACGTGTTGACCGAGGTCCGGCACCGCGATGTGATCAAGCTCCACGGGTTTTGTTCCATGAGGGGTTACATTTACTTGGTCTATGAGTGTGATGAGAGAGGCAGCTGGCAAAGGTCTTGTATGGAGGAACAGGAGCAGCCAAACTGGATTGGGGTACAAGGGTGAAGATTGTTGAAAGCGTGGTGATCGCCTACTTGCATCACAACTGTTCACCACCTATTGTCCATTGGGACATAAAGTTGAACAACATCTTGCTTGAGTTAGACCTTGAGCCTCGGCTCTCCGATTTCGATACAACAAGATTCTTGAATTCAAACCAGTCGAATTGGACCATAGTGGCCAGATTTTATGGAGGAATAGAATAGCCAAAGTGCCAAAACTTGGCCAATGAGACATTTAAGAGCCAAAAGTTATGAAAACTACACTTAAATACTACTTTTTTTGAAAAATGGATAACTTAAGTATCAATTTCGATGAAGGCCATCGGAAATTCAACGTAACTTATTTTAATAAAATAACTCGCTTATGTGACCAGAAGTGAGTTAGGAAAAACTCAGCCAAAATAATATCGTTTTGGTGTTGACATATTATTAAAAAAATATATTAATAAAAATATAAAAAAATATAAAAATATAAATTATAAAATTAATTAATTTATAAAAAAAAAACAAAAAAGGGAAGAGAGTGATGGTTAGGCAAGGGCTGTGTAGCGCTTGCCGCCATTGCCCCACCATCGCTAGGAAGGGTTGGCAATGGTGGGGCGAGGGTCGGCTGGGGTTGCCGAGCCCTAGTTAATAGCCGTCAACCTTGGCTGAATTAGCGGCGAGGGCCTATGGGCCCTCACCCAAATCTGGGGTGAGGGTCATGACGCTCCCCTTGATCTGGCAAGGGTTGTCAGCCCGTGCCCGGTCTGGCCAAGGGCCATCGACTGAGGGCTGTGGTCGCCCAAGCATAGCTTGTGACCGTTGGCCCTTGGCTTGGCTAGGTGAGGGCCGGCAACCCTCGTCGGATGGTTGCCGGTCGGCTATTAGCCATTAGCATGACCCAACGACTTTGGCTGACCCTTTCCCCACTGTTGTAGGCCCTTCCCAGTGATGGTGGGGGTGACGACGGCGGTGGTGAGGGCTACATAGTCCTCGTTCGATTCCTTTCCCCCATCTTTTAAAAAAAGAATAAAATCAATTTTTGAGGTTTTTATTTTATTTTTTTGCCATACGGACAATTTTTTTTTTAAAAATGCCACGTGGATATTTGTTTTGAAAAAATATCCCCGTCAACAAATAATGTCACCAGAAAATTATATGTGTGCATTTTGGCAAGACTTTTTTGCCGTTGGCTTTTAATTGATATATTTTGCTTAATTTTGGTACTTAAATGTATCTTTTTTAATTTTTGGCATTTAAGTGTCCCCGTGCCAAGTTTTGACACTTTAGGGATCCGTACATTGATCTTATGGCTACATGACTCTTGGTAAGGCCTATGATCAAAGCTGACTATGTGTTTTGAGTGTTCATATTATTTGGAATTGTTCAAATTGCTCTCATAAACTTCTCGAATTTGGATTCTATCAAATAATTCTCACAAGACTTTTAAGAAGAGCAAGTATAGATTTTGAAAAGTCGTCCATATTAATAATATAAAAAAAATGGAACTTGTGCACAACTTGACATTATGGTCAAAATATTAATGCATTGTTCTTTCATGAAAATCAGATTTAGCTGTTACAACACGAGTAATGAACGGATACAACATATATAGCTTTAGGGTAGTGGCATCAAAGATTATGATGGGAAAGCATCTGGGTGATTTTCTCTCTTTTCTATCATTGACGTAACCATCTACAATCTTAGGGAGCCCAAGTTTGCTGCTAAAACGATGTGCTCGATCTGCATCTTCCTCCTCCGATTGGCCTACTAGCCAAAAGAGAAGTATTGATCGTCATGGCGGCACTGGCGTGCACGTACATGAGTCCCAATTCGCGACCCTCCATGCATTTCGTGGCGTGAGAATTATCCACACACGCTCAAGTTTACTTGTTTGAGCCGTTAGGTTCCATAACTATTAGCAAAACTATCGAGGTTTCAGGCGTAAAATTTTAAAGGATATTGCGGATGAAATGATACTTTTCCGTCTCTCTTTTGGGTTTTTTTTTTTTTGGATTTATCTAGTAATGAATGAGAAAGAGTGGGGTTTACAGAAAGGATAGTTTAGAAAATCTCTGTTGCACTGTCTTCAAACCATGTTTACAATTCCTATGTATACTCTAATGAATATGAAGTACGTCATCACTTGGGATGATCCAATAGATTACTTTGCCCTTTTGTTTTCTTTACATTGGTATGAGATGAAAGTTTCCTTTTCGATGGGCCAATAAAGAAAATTGCGTACTCAAATACTAGCTTTAAGGAAAATTCTAATTAAAGGCTTGAAATGGGGCCATTTTTTCAAAAGGATGCCCTTCAAATTGGTGCATTTCATCCAAGGGAAAGCGCCTGTAGCTTGTTGAAACATGTTGCCCAGGTTTGAGTATGTCGTGGAATATGACACTGATGACAGCGAGGCTCTCTTCCCAAACCTGAATGGCTGTTCCAATTACAGTTAAGAAGCCTGCTCTTCTTGCACGACCATTCTTGTGAAATATCGACTTTCGCATGCTCTCTTCGATGCGCCTCGGTCTACTCGTGCCGCTACAATTAAAAAGAAAGGAATTTCCGTTCCCCCTAATGACCTTCGCCTTAAGATCGTTCCAGGTGGCAAGGAAGGTTCTCCCTTGGGGTAAAATTGGGATTGCCTCGCACCGCGGACGCTCAAGCAAAGGCTTTCTTTTGCCCTTTGACTTTAAACTCCTGCCCGGCTTTTCTTGTTGTGATCTATGATCTAAGAATTGTTTGTGCATAGACCTCATTGGTGAATTTAACAGTAAGATGAATGGTTTCTAATGTTTTGGAGCTGTGAGCACAGAAGCTAGAGTTGCGGCTTCTGGATATTACAGAAAAGGAGGCCGGAATTCTTCTTTTATATCGATTTTCATGGCATCCTTGAGTTAGTAATTTGACTTTGTTATTGTCGGTAAGCTAGACATGGACTCTTCTGAGTTATGCTTTTGTGGTAATCTGGAGGAGGCGGATGAGTTCATCGTTGGGCTTCCTATATCTTCTGATGGAAAAGAGACTATTCTGTCTAAAAAGTTTTGCTGCGTCGCTGGAAGACTTGCGGCTCGAGCTGCGGGGAGGTGAAATGCTTGGACATTCCAACTTGAAATGGCTGTATCTGCTATAAACATACATAGGATTTTTCTCGCCTATCAAGACTACAACTAGTTGTCATTTCGGCGAAAACTCTCAGTCAACCAACATTCTCATATTGTTTTATAATGGATTTGATGAATGCAAGAAAAAACCACATTTGCACATCAATGAAACACCACGGTAGTAAAAATGACATACATTAATCCATATCATTATTTGATAACATCAGTTTACATCACTCCTTCAAAAAGCAATAACTAAATAGAAAGCAACATTTGATACGGGATTTTGGCCATAGCGGTGCTCGGTGCTTGGCACTCGACGCTCTCTTATTTATTATGACTAGGCCTTTGATGTCTGTATTGTTTTCAAAACATGCTTACAAATCCTAAGAACCAATATTGTAATTAATATAAAGAGGGCCATCACTTTTCCGTTTTGTTTCCTAAACATTGGTACAAGATGTGTCCCAAGTTGCCTTTTCAACGGTCATGTGGAGATACTTGCTAGCTCAAATTCAACTCTAATATCACAATTTTCTGAGTAAGTTTTTTGTCTGCAAACAAACTCTAATAGAAGTCATTTCGTTGATCGCATCAAATGGGTTGATGAAAATCTGTGAACTAAACATCATGAACATGAGCTCAAACTTGTTAAGATCGTGTCGCGCTCTTGAGTTGTAAGGAAACTCCACATCTTGAACTTTGTTATTTAATTCAAAGACTAAGAATAATAAGGGATAAGTGCGTTGGGATTTCTAAAACTTGTTAACAAAGTGCAATTTAGTTTTAAAACTTTAAAAAATGCAATAAAATCTTAAAACTTGTTATGAAAATTCAATCGAATCTTAAAACTTTTAAAAAATGTAATTAAATATTAAAACTTATCAAATTGGTCAAATCAAGTCTTTTCATTAATAACACTTTGTGAAAGTTTTAAGATTTGATTGTACTTTCGTGACGAGTTTTAGAATTTGATTACACTTTTTTAATTATACTTTCGTGATATGTTTTATACTTAGATGCGCTTTTTGAAAATTTGAAGACTCAATTGTACTTTCGTGATAAGTTTTGGGACTTCAAGTGCATTTATCTCAAAAAATAATATGATGGATATTTAGGGTGAATTTGATAACATTTCTGTTCAAAAATATTGTTTTTCCATTTCTTCCCCTGGACGAATTCTTGAGTAGAAGATCATGTTTGGTCATTGCACAAAATCTCTTTTTCCAAAATAAAAAAAGAATAAGATTGTGTTTTGTACGACTTGCAAATTTTTTTGTGATGCAAATTTTTCTTAATAATTTTATGAGATTTTTTTTTTACATTTTTGATTTTTTTTTCACCCTTTTTTTTCCTATTTTACTTGGTTGTTAGGCCATTGGGGGAGCCTCATCATGGCTGAGGGCTAGCAAGGCTCCCTCGAGGTCAACAAGGTTGTGAACTTTGTCTCTAGCCGGTTGCCAACGATTGCCAAGGCCCGGCGACCGGCTAGAGGAAGGAGAAGAAAACAAAAGAAAATTAAAGAAAAAGAAGGAAAAAAAAGAAAATGACCTATTTTAGAAATTATTTTCAGAAACAAAAAAGTATTTTTTTTCGAGATCTATTCCCTAGCTATTGATCTATTTCAAGGAATAGATACCAAATGGAATTCTATTCTTTTTCTAACCCGAGAAATAAAATAACAGAAAAATAAAAAATAGAACAGTTACCAAACAGAGCTTTAGTCCAACTATTTTTAGTATAATTAATCATCAACCAAGTGTATGCATATAGCTCCATTATAGATTTCTTGATTTAATTTATGTGTCAATTGGCTTTTTGAACCTACACTTGCTACGTATAACTATACACAAATTGCCAATTCACTCATTATTTGACTTTGATTGTCTTAACTTCCGCTTGTTCGTTCTTTGTTCATTTTTTTTTAAAACAAGTTTACAAATCCTAAGTATCAATATTCTAGGGAACATAAAGTAGGTCATCACTTTGGATGATATAATATACTACTTTCCTACTTTCTTTTGCTATACTTTGGTAGAGGATGTGTCCCAAATTACCTTTTCGATGGTCATGTAAATATACTTGCGTACTTGAATTCCAACTCTAATATGGCGTTTTTCCTATTAGCTTTTCGTCTGCAAACACACTCGAATAGAAGTCATTTTGTGGAACTCATCAAATGGGTGGACAATAATCTGCGAACTAAAACACCGTAAGCATAAATTTGGACTTGTCGTTTTGCACTCTCGAATCGCGTAAGGAAATTTCACGTCTTGAATTTTGTTATCGAATTCAAGGACTAAAAGAATACCATGATGGAGACTTCCAATGCATCTAGCCAAAGCTCTAGCAATTTTTCTCTTTTGGTCCACAAAAGCTCCAGCATGAGAATCTCACATGAATGTTTAAGATTTGGCTTTTTCTTACTAATATATGATGTTAGATTCTCCAACAAAAGTATTGATATTCTTGTAACAATTCTGTCAAAACGAAATACCCGCCAAGAGGGGTTTCCGGGGCTCCAAGGTAAAGAGGATTTACTGCAACTTTTTTGGTATAATTAATCATTAATCGAGCTTATGCATATATAACTCCATTACAGATTTCTTGATTTAATTTATGTGCATTGGCATTTGAGAACCTACACTTGGTACGTACGCACACATGTTTATACACAAATTGTGAATCACATATTATTTGACATTGATTGTCATATCTTCAGCTCATTCGTTCTTTCTTGCCTTTTTTCTTTCCTTTGAAAAAATTGTCCTAAAAGCTATGAATCTATTGTATTTTTACCAATTCAGTCCAAAATATTTTGCTAATTGAATTATGAACTTTCACGTATTTTGGCCGAAAATTGCTATGAGGATGGCAGCTATTATATGTGGACAATTTATAATAATATTTGTTTATTTCTTGTTTTTTTCTTTTTTCCTTTCCTTTTCTTCCCTTCCTCCTCCTCATGCTGATCATTAGGCCTCAGTGATTGGCCAAAGGCGAGGGCCATTGAGGTTGACCTTGCCCAGCCAATGGCCGATAGGGTCAAGCTTCGCTAGAGGCTGGTGAGGTTGACCTTGTTGGCTCCACCTTTGGGCCGCCGTTGAGGCCCGGTGATGGGCTAGAGGAGGAAGAAAAGAAGAAAAAAAGAGAAAATTACTAAAAATTTCGATAAAATATTAAAATATTTTTAAAATTGTTAATGTTAGTATTGGCTGTGCCAACGTTAGTAATTTTTGGCTAAAATTGATTGGATGGAGTTAATTGGCAAATAGTGGAAACGTCATGGATGCTGCTGCTGCTCCTTGATCAGGGAGCCGTCTCTCCTTTGCCGGAGGACTTGAAAGCCTTTTGAAAGAGAGGGAGGGAGAGGGAGAGAGGGTCAGTGGCGATGGGTTGCTTCCTCGTGTGCTTCGGCTCGTTGAAGGATGGGAAGCGGTGGAAGCAGAGAAGGAAAGTCCAGCCTCACGACCACCACGTAAGCCTTGACTCCCCGTCGAGCTGTAGATCCCGTCTCTCTTGCTCTTCATTGGCCTTTCCATTCTTGCTCTTGATTTCAGGATCTTTGAACTGGTTTTTGCTCCCGAGATGGGGAAAAAGAAAGGAAGGGGATGTTTTCCCCCTTTAATTTTGCTTGATGAAGGAAGAAACAAGTGATGGGAAGTTTTCTATGCCGGAATTCTTTGATTTTGCTTTCGTTGATGCAGAATTCGGGTAGCCGGCCAGTTGAGTAAGCCATTTCATCCGGGCAAGAAATCCTGGTGAAACCAGTTTCTTTGGTTTCTGATGTGTTCAGTGATTTCTTTTCCCTTATTTGTCATACGTTCTTCGGTCTTTATGCATATTTTTACCTGAATCAGTTGTGTTTTGGTAATTCTGGGTAGTGAGATAAGTTGTGTTTATTGGTCTAGTGATAAGCCTGAGGAGCCATTGAGCTGCCATACCAGGAAGAAAGTAACTTTTGATTCGAATGTTAAAACCTGTGAGCATGTTTCGCCTCCCGATGATGATGGCGATGCTGGAGAAGAAACTTTACAGGAGAGTCAAGATGTGGTCGAACCGGATGATAATTATGAGAAGTTAAGTCAAGCTCAGTGTGCTTCTTAGGATTACTCGGTTGCGTCCAGTGTCAGGTCTTACCTTCAAACCACAAGTATTAGAAATGTAGAGACAGCGACGATGAAGATGGGGACTTAAATTGCAATGTGAGTGATCTTACTGATGATGATTATGATGATGACCGCGACAATGGGGATGAAGGTCGGAACTCTAATGAGATATATGAGGGCGATGATGAGATTGAAGAAACGAGGGCAGCTCGCCCAACTCCTAGCGAGGTTTGCAATCCTGAACATAAGCGCCGTGAACTTCCTTTAGCTGAAGTGAACCCGATTAAGTTGAATGTGAATGCTCGAGATAGGAGCATGTACATCCATTCAATGTTGAATCCCGTCGAAAATCTAGCTCAATGGAAGGCCGTGAAAGCGAAAGGGACGCCGTTGCCAAAGCACGAAAGGAGAATTTGAGCTTCGACCAAGAAGCTAGGATGGCATTCGACACTGCACCAGTTTTGAAGAAAGTATCATTCAGTTTCAAGGCAAAACCGAATGAGACAAAGAAATCTACCCAAGAAGTACTTGTGGATGCTAGTGTTGATACTCGAATTTTTGTCGGTACCTTTTAAATATCCATTTACTTTGGAAAACTATGAAAATTTATAAAAGGATAACAAAATTGATTATAAAACATTAAAAAAAAATAGAAGAAAGAAAGAGAGGAATCGAACTGGCTTCCGCGAGCTTAGGCCCACTCTTTTTATAAATTTTTGACCCTTTAAAGTCCTCTCTTAGCGCTTCTTCTTTTTGTTTCCTCTTGGCCCATCTTTCTTTATTTTCTTTCCCTCAAGCCCACTAGAGGTTAATTAAAATAGAAGCCCAGCCCATCACCCTCTTTCTCTTCTCTCCACTCATGTACTCAGTCCTCACTCCCTCATGCATGAAGAACATGTAGAAATTCTCTACATAAACAACTAATTAATCAATAACAACCAGATCCATATATGAATGTAAAACACCAAGATTGATACGCACAGCGGAATTAAAAACGTATCTGTTTGAGCCATAACTTACTTGAAGAAAAATAGATCAAACTGACGGTGTCAGTGATCTATCGAAATGCCGGTCTTCCTTTCTATGACCTATTTCGATTTAGCAGCTTTAATGGGATTCAGCGACTGATAGGTATAACCTACCCTTTTATAGGCTAGAGAGGGACCTAAGAAACCCTAATCAACAGCGTGTCAACCTGGCCCCTCCCATTACGGGCTTCGCTTAAACACACCGCCTACACTTTCGCCGCTCAACTAGGCCCGTAATTAATAGATGCCAAAACCCAACTCAATAAGATCACTTTAGGGTTTAAAATATATTGGAATATCCATTAACCCGATTATTTAAAATAGAAAATCAATTAATTAATGTAAGCCCATTATAGGAAATTTCCAACATTTTCCCACTTGGGCTACATTAATTAATTTATTTTATTTTTGAAAATAATTTTATTTTGAAAAACGACACTCTCGGGTTAATAACTGAAAATTTGTTTTATGTGGCCACAATTTTGAAAAATAATATTCCAATAACGGCATCTCAAAACCAATCTAATCTTATATAACCTCATTATAGGACTATGGCGATTAATGTGTTAAGAAAATATCATAACACATGACCTTCCATAATCACATATAATAAGCATTATATTTTCATGGATCATGGGCCTAATAGTGTAGTAAGAAATAGTGCCAACATGTGACCAAAATATACACTATTTCTTATCGGTCCTCAATGCAATTTCTAAATGACATGAAACTGCATTAGCGCAATTTCTAAACAACATGAAATTGCCTCAGTGCGATTTCCAAACTACATGAAATTGCACAACTATGTCACAATCCAACATGAGATCTCATAATCAGTGACATCCAGTCATCTTTAAACTAAAATTTGTTTAAAGATACTGTTTCATATTTCCATTTCTCGCCTTGACAGAGAAAAGGATAACAATAAAATCAATAATGATAATCATCAAAAGTAAATGCTTTAATAGACATTATAAAAGCATTATCAGTTTGTATATAACTATAATATCCAGAAATACAAACTATATAACTTCCACTAACAAAAGAGATCAAAAGACTCTAAAACACCCATATTCCTTACATAATCTTTAAATAAAATGGGTTGTGAATCTTTTGTTAGATGATCAGTTAACATGGACTTAGTTCTGATATTCTCAATCACAATATCTCCCTTTTTGACTAAGTCTTTATCGGTATAATATTTGATCCAGTTAACATCTCAACCGTGGCATTATTGTTGTTCACAACAAAAGTAATTGTTTAACACACATAATGCAATATGATCAATTATGGGCAATAACTTATTCCACAAAATAATTAGTACATTACAAACTCTCCTTTGGGCAAAGTGTATAATGCACAATTATTTTTCACAGCATGAAGTTTGTAAAGCAACAACAACAACAAGGAGAATTAGATATAATTGTCAATGATCCATCCCCTTTGGATAGACAAATCATTTAAATTATACATCTCCATGATATCAATATATAGAGATAGATAAGGAGAATTACATATAATCTTCAAAGATCTATCCCCTTTGGGCAGACAAATCCTTTAAATTATACATCTCCATTATTTCAACATAAAGGGAAATCACATATAACTCTCAAAGTTTATCCCCTTTGGGTAGATAAACCTTTTGAGTCGAACATCCCATCAATTATCTCTAATATATCAATATAGAGGGAATTACATATAACTTTCAAAAATTTATCCCCTTTGGGCAGATAAATCTTTTTGAGTAATACATCCCCATTTTTTAATTTTGGAATTTATCTTCATGCAATTTTCAAATTAATATACACAATAACCCCCTTTGGGCAGGTAATTGTATATACTAATTTTTATCAATAAGGAACTTCAATAATTTACAAACTTTAACAATTTGTAAATAATGTTCCATTTAATCAATGCCCAAAATTTCATCAAACAATATGAAGCACTTTACGACATGTGCTTCCCAAGATCATATTGCATTTATCAAACAACAATCTTTGCCACAATTTTATATGCCTATTTCTATAATTAAGCATCATTGATGTTAATAAATAAATAAAAATTAACTAGACAATAACCACAAAGAGAGAGAAGCAGACTTCCCCCCTCCTCAAACATGCCAAGACTAAATGATTTACCCACGAGCACATCTGCTTGCTTAAAACACAAGGTGCTGAGGGATAATGACATCACAGATTTAACAACAAAGAGAAAAATTTCATAACCTTGAACTTTCAAATTAAGCTTTCAAGGATGGGTCCACAAATGAAACTCCGATTTATGATAAACATATAGGAGCACCTAATTCCACCCTTTATTTTTCAATCTAAGCACAATAGTATGTCCCTTATCTTAGCAAGTGGCAAGAACTTGGTAACTGAAGTCAATCTACAATAACCATTAAACATACAAAATCAAGTTCTAGAAGATTACTGGACCCCAACACAAGTGATCCACATATTCGAATTGAGTCACTTCTCACCCATAATTTAATCTTGATAGTACTCTTTTTGGGCATGTAGATACTTCCTCTATAAAGCATAGGTTCCCAAAACAAATCTCACAATTTCCTATACTAAGCCACTCCCCAAATTAGCAAATCGGCAAATACATGTGTCTTTGACCACCACAACATTGCTACTTGATCAATGCTCTTGTGTAAGCAAGAATTTTCAAATAAAGACCAAAGATTTATGAAAGAAAGCAAACTATCCAGTGAAAATAATAATAATAATAATAAGGAAAACACGGCGCCAACATATAATTCGATTCGGTCACAGTCCCACTTTCTCCAAAAACGCAAGAGCCTTAAGCGAAAAAACCATTCGCCAACCGACTGCACTCTCTCTAGATCCTCGATTTCGAACATATTAGGGTTTCAAGCGACAAAATAGCCGCCATGAAATAATCGAAAATCGAAGATCGCGAAACGGAGATGAAAAAAAAAAATTGCAAAAAGTTCTACGTACAAATCGCCAAACAGACACCCCGTCAAACATGGGTCCAAAAAAAGACAAAACTCTGCAAAGCTTCTTGCAAACACAAAACACAACTGACATCACGAATAATTTTGTTCTTCACAAGGTATCTAGCTATTTAGAGGGCATAGGGAGTTTAAATTGCTCTACATGCGCAAGCACATTAACCCATAAACAAGCACGCATGAATAACTCAACATCAAAAAGAAACAAAATCACATTAGCCAGTCCACCTCAAAGCAATTCAAGAACTAGCAAAACTCCCATGCACAAACACGTTTTAGTGGAGTAGGAAAAATATGAACTTTCTCTTCACACCAACTTAATCCAAGGATCTTCACCTACGTGATACCTAACACACACGCACGAAACCCTCGATCTCATTGTGAAGAAACTCCAACCATGCTATATGTCGGTCAACATCACATAAATCACTTATGTATTACAATACCCATATAACAATTTCTAACATTCATCATTCAATTAAAGGAAATTCGAAACTTTTAGAACCTTTTCAAAATTATGAATTCAAGAATTTCAAATTCAAAATTCTCACTCAATACTCAATGAAATTATACAAATTATATATGGTTGGAACAATCTCGACGTGTAGAACAAAAGCCCTAAAATTTCAAAATCGGTTGATCTATGCAGAAGGTTTTCATCCATTAATTATGCTCCAAAAAATCCAAAAATATTATATGTCGAAATTAAGACCTATATGAACATTTTTCATGAAGGAGTCGACCTCTAGATCTCAACACAGAAATTGGAAAAAAAGTCGACAAAAACAATAGGCGGACAACGTGCATATCAAAACTGAACATAAGATTTTTACAGATTACTAAACTGACTTTGGATGATGATTTTGGATAGCAATTGACACTGGATCGGGGTGTTCTATGGCTTGTTGGAAATCTCTTCAAGTTGACTATGAGTGTTATGAAAACATCAAACACTAAAAAGCTTGTTTACTAACTTGTTTCCAAACATATGCATAGAAATGTTTATCATAGATCCGAAATTGCAAAATAACGATCATCCAAGAAATCAATCATATCATCATCATAGTTTTTAACGCATTATTTTTACCTATTTAATAAGTACTTTGATTTAATTCGACAAAAAAAAAAGTACTTTGATTGATTGAAATTGCATAAGAACTTATAAATCATAAACAGAGATAAGCTCAAAATCAAAAAGAAACAAAACACGATAAACAACATACCGGATTTGTTAAAAAAAAAATTTTGGGTTCTATAATCATATATGACTTGCTCTGATACCACATGTAGAAATTCTCTACATAAACAACTAATTAATCAATAACAACCAGATCCATATATGAATGTAAAATACCAAGATCGATACGCACAACGGAATTAAAAATGTACATGTTTGAGCCATAACTTACTTGAAGAAAAATAGATCAAACTGACGGTGTCAGTGATCTATCGGAATGCCGGTCTTCCTCTCTATGACCTATTTCGATTTAGCAGCTTTAATGAGATTCAGCGACTGATAGGTATAACCTACCCTTTTATAGGCTAGAGAGGGGACCTAGCAAACCCTAATCAACATCGTGTCAACTGGGCCCCTCCCATTACGGGTTTCAGTTAAACACAATTGCCTACACTTTGCTGCTCAACTAGGCCCGTAATTAATAGATGCCAAAACCCAACTTAATAAGATCACTTTAGGGTTTAAAATATATTGGAATATCCATTAACCTGATTATTTAAAATAGAAAATCAATTAATTAATGTAAGCCCATTATAGGAAATTTCCAATAGAACATGCAGCCGAGGAGACCTCGACGATGCCATTTGTCCCGACGTCACCCCCCACAACCTTGACGTTAGCAGCGTGATGCTAGCAAGGGAATCTTCCCTTGCTGCATTGTCACACAGAGGGAGGACGACGGCGGCAAGCGAGAAGTGTGTGAGCGAAGGGGGACCATATTCAGTTATGGGCAAAGGGGGCAAAAAAAAAAAACCAAAGAAGGAAGAAAAATGGGAGGAGTATTATGAGCCGGGAGGGGGGGTTTCTTTTTTCTGGGTTTCTTCTCCTTCATAGGGCATTCGGCAGGAAAACAAAGGAGCCCGAGACAGAAAAAGGAAGAAAAACAGAAGAGAAAGGCTTGAGAGAGAGATATATATGTACAACCCTACCACAAGCACTATTCCAACAGCCAATCAAAAGATAAAAGGACAAATGGGTCAATCTACTTCATTCTTTAGGGGTCGAGATTTGATCAGTCTAGAAAGTCATCAGCTAGGCACGTCTATCAAGGACTTGAACAATGTTAAATAATAACCAATGAGATAAAATTTCAGTGGGTTAAGACTCTAAGCCTCGGCTAGGATACCAATTCGCCTCAGGATACCTAACGAGCACATTCCTCATAATAACAACTAGCAGTCAAGTTGTTTCCCAGGCACCCTTCAACAACCAACAGTAAAATCATTTCACAAGCACCCTTACCTCATAGTTGTACATACCCTGCGTGATACCAATCACATGTGCCAAACTTCAGGTAAATAGATAACACATAATTAGAACATCACATATACATATCAAGTGCACAACCTGTCAGGTGTGTTCTAATTATATATTCTCGCATAAACACGCCTCAAGGCTCTGCTTTTTCCCGTGGCACCCAACATTTCACAAGTTCAATTCACACATGAGGGAGGCCATGCTAACAACCATTATGTAGCAAATATATTCAATCATTTAGGACACACATTCATTTCTAATTGCATGCTCAAAGCCTTCATACTGTGCCCACTTTGTAGCAAACCCAAAATCCATTGGGTGTATGATCACAGCCATTTAAGGCACATCCGAAATTCATCAGTAATGCTTCCCTAAAATCCGTCGAGTATCCGAAATCCATCAGTCACGTTTTCCCAAAATTCATCGGGTATCCAAATTCCATCGGTAACCCTTCCCGAAATCCATTGGTTGTGTTTCCCTGAAATCCATCGATTGTATTTCCCCAAAATTCATCGAGTATTCGAAATCCATCGGTCACGTTTCCCTGAAATCCATTAGGTATCTGAATTCATCAATAATGGTTTCCCCAAAATCCATATTCGAAATCCATTAGTCGCATTTCTCGTTTACGTAATCATACTAGCACATCAACCACCTCCCCGTGTAAATATGCATAAGGGCATTACGTGATCACTTGAGCACCTCATATTATTTACTCAATTTAATTCTCGAGGCACTCACATTACGATCCACACGGAACATGCATAAAATCCATGTATAATGCAACCTGTGTCCCACGTAATATCCATAAATCACCTCATGACAATCACGATCCAATATTCATGTACGTCAAATTCCACAAAGAATAATTAAGCAGCGTATGGGAATTTATCATAAATAATTACTATTAAAAAAATTAATAACTATCACCAAGAATAATTAATCACAATTAATTATTATAAAAAATAATTTCTCATCACTAAAAATAATCAATTAATATTCAATTATTTAAAAAATTAAATATAATTAATTTATTCAAATTAATCTTAATCCTTTAATTAGAACCAATTGCAATTAGACTATAGTTAATTAACACTGATCAAGATTAATAGAATCAATCATCATTAAATTTAATTAACCATAACAAACCATCTAATTTAGATTAGTCCTAAACCCATCATTTAGGATGGCGGAGGCTGAGGTCGAGATTAGTATGCTAATAAAGGGATTAGAGCCATAACCCATCATTTAGGATGGCGGAGGCACGGTTGTGATGGTGGTGGCAAGACGGACACACGGACGCCTCCGGTGCGTCAAGACGAGGCGACATGGCGGCCGAAACTTGCTGTCCGTTCAGCCAAAAACGGAAGCCGAGAGGGAGAGTTAGCCGGCGGGTCAAGGCTGGCTGAGGGGTGGTCCTCCGGTGTGGCTAGGCTAGTTCGGACGGTAGTTGTGTTCGGCGATGAGGGTGGCAGCTGGCTCCGACCAGAACAGAGCCGAAGAAGAGAGAGGCAACGGCGGCGGTCCAGCGCGGCTAGGACGATTTGGACGGCTCACAGCCGTGGCTGGCTGCTGCTCGTTACCGATGGCGGTCATCCCGGCGACAGCAACGATGAAACGGCTGCCTGAGGTGGCGCGGCGGCCAGATCTGACTTGAAACAGGGGAAAGAAAAGCAGGATAGAGGGGGGAGGAAGAGTCGGCGTCGGAGGTGGTTCGGCCGCAGTTGGGGCTGAGGATGGCGACCCGCAGTGATTCGGTGGCGAGCAGAGGAGGTGGCGAAGCTGCTGTGGCGACGGTGGTGGCGGTTGGCAAGGCGGCAGCAGCAAGAAAATGTAGCGGCAGTAGGGAGCGCCGGCGGAGGAGGAGAGGGAGAAGAAGAAGGAAAAAGTTGAGGAGGGAGGGCCGTGCAGGTGTGAGAGAGAGAGAGAAGGGAGACGAACAAAGTGAAAGGGAGGGGAAAAAAATTAAAGGGTGGCAGGTGGGTTGGTGGGGAAGGGACGTGCCCTTTCCCATCCCTTTCTATTTTTTTCACCAAGGGCATTTTGGTCTTTCTTCAAATTTTGGCACACTTTCTTCCCGAATTGCCCTTGATGGAAAACTAAGAAGCGGAACGTCGAGAGTTTAAATTTTTGACCCGATAATCCTTTTTTCAACTCTCCTAAGAAAACGGCAAAATTTGGAAATTAATGAGACAAAAATTCAATAATTAAATCTCAACATCCTAAAATTTTAATAATCGAATTTGGATTAAAGAAATCGAAAAATTTAGGACGTCACATGTTTAATTGCCGTTGCTCCTTGCAAGCTTCGGTCCGTTGTTCCCCGTCGTCTCTTCTTTCACAAGGTGTACACAAGTTTTCAATCGTCCACAAGCTTCTTGTTTGTTGTCCGCAAGCTCCACTCACTTTCATCTGAGGTTAGTGTCGTTCATATTGGTGCAGTTCATCCAAGGGAAAGCGATTGTAGCTTGTTGAAACAACACGTCGCACAGATGTGGGCATGTCATGGATTATCATATCAATGGCAGTGGGGCTCTCTTCCCAAACCCGAATGGCTATTCCAATTACGATCATGAAGCCTGCTCCTCTTGCACAAGCAATTCTTGTGAAAGATGAGTTCCGAATCCTCCCTTCGATGCTCTTTGGTGAATTTAACAGTAAAATTAGTGACTTCTAATGTTTTGGAGCTGTGAACGCAGCAGCTAGAGTTGCGGCTTCTGGACATTGCAGAAAAGGAGGTCGAAATTCTTCTTTTTTGTCAATTTTTGTGGCATCCTTGAGTTAATGTGCGTTTGGTTCGACATTTGTAAGGGGCTTTGAGTCCAATGCAAATGTTGAAAGTCAAAACTATTTGGGAAAATACAATTGTGTTTGGTAAAATTTCTTTGTAAGGGGTTTTGTTATCATCGGTAAGCTGGACATGGACTCCTTCGAGTAATGCTTTAGTGGTCTGCAGGAGGTAGATGAACTCATCGTTGGGCTTCCTATATCTTCTGATGGAAAAGAGACTATTATGTTGATAAATTTTGCAGTGTCGCTGGAAGACTCGCAGATCGAGCTATGGGGAGGTGAAATGATTGCATCTGTTTTGTTTATTAATGTTTATATCTTGTACAAAAGATAGATTCCTCCATTCCGGGAATGCTGTTTAAGTGAATCTTTTGAAAAGTTGCAACATATTCCTTTCGAACATTATTGTTTTCCTGAATTTTCCTTTTTGACAGCCTTTAATCTCCAATTATTAAAACTTTTTTTTTGGTCGAAATAGAGCGCTTTCATTAAACTTGACCGGGATCCGGAGGGCCCAAGATATGGGCGTCTGTACAGAGCAATTGCCATAAACAAAGGGGGAGGGGGATTGTACCCGCTTTACAGTAAACAGTTTCTCGATGGTTTTTGCAACCCAATCGGCACGATATTAGTTTCGCGTGGGGAGAAAATAACCTGAGTATTAGGTAAATGCGACAGAAAATTCCTGCAGTTTTGGACTGGGACCCGCGCCTCCCACGTGGACTGCTGTTGTTGGATGAGGTCTTCAGCAAGTTGTTGGCTGTCCGTTTCAAGCAAAACAACGTCGCCTGGAATAAAGGGGGCTGCGTGACTTACAACTGAAGGGGAATTATGTCTGGAAGAAACGAGCTTAGGGCATCAGACAGAGCCCACGCTTCAATCAACAACGATGAGGAAGTCGGGACCGATCGCACGCCTTCGTGCAGTAGCCGACCGGTGGAATCATGGTAGATCCACGCCGCCGAGCCAACTGTGTCGCCCGGGAGGTAAGATCCATTTGTATTGATTTTGAGCCCATGTGCCAGCGGGGGTTTCCATCTGATCACTCTGCTGAAGCTATTGCTGGGTTTTCTAATTCTGTCCATCCAAGCGTTGAAGCTGCAGATCGTGGCCGACGCTGTCTCCAACACCGCTTCTGCACTTGGCTTCCGGCGCTGGAATACGGCGGCGTTTCTTGCTTTCCAAATCTCCCAGATGATGACCGCAGATTGTGCAGTAGTCAGTAAGTCCTCTTGCTTAAAAATTAGCATGACCCAGTCTTCGATTCTGTTGGGGCCAGGGCTCGGGGGCTGAATTTCGGCTATTGTGATGACCCCACACAGATTCTGTCCAAGGGCAGGTGAAACACATGTGTTCAACAGATTCGGCGCAGTCTCGGCACAAAGGGCACAGCGGGTCAGGTATGATTTTACGCTAAAACAGGTTGTCATTAGTTGCTAGGCCGTTTTGGCAGAGCATCCACAGGAAGTGGCGGATTTTTGGAGGGGCGGGGGTGCGCCAAATGTGCTTCCACAGTCCGCTTGGGGGGTTATAGGATGATGAGGTTGATGTTGTTGGTGATGATGATTGCTGTGTTACTTTAGACTATTGTAGGAAGATGTAGCCGCTTTGAACGATAAATTGGCCCGCAAGTGTGCCCGGCCAGATTATGGAGTCCTGTCCCAGCTGTGGGTGTAGGGGAATCGCTAGGATCTCCTTAACTGTTTGTTCATCGAACGTGTCCCGTAGAGTGGTAGTTGCCGTGTTCCTTCAATGGGGATATGAAATTTGCCACCATTCGGGGCTCGTGTTGTTTTGCCGGTCCATATAGGAGTCCCTTGGGAAGCCACCTGTCCTCCCTGGTTTTAATAGTGGTTCCATTTCCAACGTTCCAGCGCATAGCAGGGGAGATGGCGTCTCTGCCGGCTAGGATGCTGAGCCATCCCCAAGAGTTCTTATGACGTTTCACTGCATGCCAAAAATCCTGATGGGGAAAGTATAGTCCCTTGCATAGGTGACCCCATAGAGAGTTTGGACTTAAACTTAGTCTCCAGGTCTGTTTGGCTAGTAGGGCTGTATTGAAATCCGTCAAGTCACGGAAGCCAAGACCCCCTTCATCCTTCCTAGTCTTAAGCACCTCCCATCGTTTCCAATGAATACATGTTCTGTGTTCGCTTGTTTTCCACCATAACTTTGCAATTTTCTGTTCAATAGCCTTGCAAATAGATGTTGGGATTCTGAAAACCGACATGGCATATTGAGGGATAGCTTGGACCACTAATTTTAGGAGAACTTCCTTGCCTGCACGAGAAATCAGTTTTTCCTTCCACCCTTCCAATTTCATGTTGACTCTTCCCATAACCCATGTGAACATGTGTTTCTTCGAGGCTCCCCAGTCTGAGGGAATACCTAGGTATTTGCCCGTATGAGGTAGGATAGGGACCCTTAATGCTTGTGCCATGTTATTCATTAGGGATTGGGGGCAATCCCGGCTAAAATGGATTCCCGATTTGTTCAAATTTACTTGCTGTCCAGAGGCCGTGCAGTACTGGGTAAGCACTAGGGCTAAATTTTGGCACTCAATGATCGATCCATCTAGGAAAAAGATTGAGTCATCAGCGAATAAGAGGTGAGATAGAGTGGGGCACGACCTATTCAGCTTGATACCCTTTAGACTTTGATCCTCTAGCGCTTTCCCAATTAAGTTTGACAGCACATTAGCCATTAGAATAAACAGATAAGGGGACAGAGGGTCCCCTTGTCTGATTCCCCGGGACGGTCGAAAGAAAGGTAGTGGCTCGCCATTTACTTTGACACTGAGGGAGGCAGTTGTAACACATTGCATAACCCACTTTACCCACCTTGCATGAAAACCCATCTTCATTAGACAAGCTTCTAGAAAGTCCCATTCCACCCGGTCATAGGCCTTTTTCATGTCTAGCTTGAGAACAGCTTGAAATTTGCATCTTCTCTTCCTGGTTCGGATTTGATGTAGGACCTCTTGGACCATATAAATATTGCCTTGAATGCACCATCCCCCTACAAAGGCACTTTGTTCTTTTGCAATGAGCTGGGGTAGCAAGGGTTTGAGTCTATTAGCCATCACTTTAGCAATAATTTTATACCCGTAGTTGCAAAGGCTGATGAGACGATACTGGTCTAGAGATTCAGGGTTCTGAGTTTTCGGGATGAGTACTAAGCTGGTTTGGTTGAGCTCTGGAAGCATGTAGCCCGTTTTAAAAAATTCCTTGACTTCTGAAACAATGTCTTCCTTTAGGACGTTCCAATTTTTCTGGTAGAACAGGTCATTTAGGCCGTCGGGCACGAGGGCTTTTTTGGCGCCCATTTGGAAGGTAGCTGATTTAATTTCCTCTTCAGAGGGCTCAGCCAATAGAGTTGAGTTCATCTGGTCAGTGACTGTTCTGGGACACTGTTCAATTACTGGAGAAAATTCTCGCACTCCTTCCATTAGATAGAGCTGTCGGTAGTAGTCCTCGATGGTGTGCTTGATCTGGTTTGGATGGGAGACCTAGGTTTCTCCCTCAGTCTTAAGGCGGGTGATCCTGTTTCTTTGTCGTCTTTGGACCGTGGTGGCATGGAAGAATTTTATGTTCCGGTCGCCCCATCTTAGCTACTTGATCCTCGACCTCAGCCCCCAGTACATCTCCTCATGCCTCCATAGGTCTTCTATCTCACCCTTGATGGCCTGAACTTTAGGTCTTTCCTGGGGAAAGTTGTCACTGTTGATAAGGGCTTGTAATTCCTATTTTAGAAGAGAGATCCTCCGCTGCCCGTTAGGGAAAGTTCTCCTGCTCCATGCCATTAGAGCCTTAGTGACAGCACTCAATTTGAGGGGAAGGATTCTGTCCTATGCTGGGATTGACTCCCAAGCAGCCTTGATTATTTCCATGCACTCGGCTTTCTCAAGCCAAAATGATTCAAATTTAAAAACTTTCTTTCTTCTCACCCTGTCAACTTGTAGTGCCAACATTAAGGGGCTGTGGTCAGATCCTAATGCCGGTAGGGCAGTAGTCTCAGCTTCTCGGGTACAGAACGCGCCACTCCACAGTGCACAAAGCCCTGTCCAAGCGCTCTTTTATGTTTGCTGGCCCTTCTCTGTTATTCAACCAAGTGAATGCACATCCCTTGCTCTCCATGTCCATGAGGGAGCAATCGTTCAGCAAGTCTCTGAAGGCTGTCATGCGGGCTCTATCAGCAAAGTAGGCTCCTTTTTTTCCCAAAGAAAACAAAATTTCATTGAAATCCCCCACGCAAACCCGGGGTAGTCTTAGTGAGGAGCTGAATTGTCGGAGTTCATCCCAAAATTCAAGTCTACGATTTAGGTTGTAGGGGGCATGGAGAAAAGTGATTTGCACGGTTTTCCCGTCTTCCCGGTTCTTGCACGTGAAGTGCATGTGATGGTCTGAATAGGATTTCTGTACAAGGTCCACTCGGTCATCCCAAAAAATGGCCAAATCTCCAGCCGTTCCCTCGGGTTGACAACTTCGCAGTAGGGGAAGTTCAGTCTTCTTTTAATTCTTTGAAGTACAGGCTCTTGGTTCTTGGTTTCCATCAAAAAAGTTATAGCAGGCCGGTGCGAAGCCACAAGGGCTTGTAGTTCTTGAACTGTCAGGGGTGTACCCACCCCCTGACAGTTCCAACAGAGTATGTTCATTTATCCCAGGGTGGCATTTTAGGGCCAACCACCATAGCCCAGTCAGAGGGGTCATCAGTTGTTCCAATAGGGGTCTCCAAAAGTTTGGATTCATCCAACCAGTCAATAGAAGTGGGCTTGTGCTTGTACGGGCTGAACCGTCGTTGTTTTTTGCCCGATGGTGTTTTAGGGCCCTTGCACTCCTTTTTTGGGGGGGACATTATGGGCCTCAAGGGGAGGGGGCGGGTGAGGGGGTGCGGGGAGGAGTAAAACTTCCTTTCCAGCTCTTTGAGGGGGGGGTTGTGATTATGGGCTCACCTCTGGGCATAGCAATTGGAGAGTCATTCCCTTGACCCGAGCTGGCCTTTGGATTGCAGGAGCTGGCCCTGTCCACATCCTGCAACAATAGTATGGGTGGGGGGTTGTCTTGAGTCTCTGGGACCATATCTGAGTCATGGAAGCTGTCTTCAGGTGAATTTCCAGCGTAGAAAACATCCCAAAAGAGGCTATGATCTTGGACTTCTGCGCGTAGCCAATTTCCAAAGCAACTAGCCATTTTTGTATTGAATTTTGATTCATCATATGGTATGGTTTTGCAGGAGGTTGCGTAATGCCCCAATTTGCCACACGAGTAGCAGTAGAAAGGGAGCCTTTCATACTTAAAATCCAACCAAATTTTCTTGTTTCCATGGGTAGTCGGTTGCCCTACGATGAGCTCCGCTGCTACGTCGAGCTCAACTTTGGCCTTCCCCACTCTTTGCGCCACCGGGCCTTTTTCCTCTACTTTAACTTCAATTACTTTGCCAATTATGCTGGCAATTTTGTGCACTATGCCTTCTGACTTCCATTCAGAAGGAAGTCCTAAAATTTTTACCCATAATGCACAGGTTGTGAACTTGCAACAGTGAGGGGGCGTGTCTGGCTCCCACGGTTTCAGCAAAAGTAAGTGATTTGAGAAGCACCAAGGCTCCCCATTTAGAACTCGTTGCTGATATGTTTCGCTATACAAATTAAAGCAGAAGACCCCATTTTCCATAGGTGTCATAGCAACATTATCTAATCTCCAGGCTTTTCTCATGGCTGTGATCAAGGCTTGGTGGTTTAGGCTTGGATTAAGAAATATTTGGCCCATTAATGAGAATCTACATTCCCCTAGTTTATTTTCTGAGAAGTCTTCATCCCTGATTTCCAATTCTTGTGTGTGCAGGAGCTTAGCCAGCTTATTGCAGAGAGTTTCCAGGCGGTCAAAGGCTCCACCCTCTGGTGCCATGCGTTACGGTGAGGAGAGGTGTAATATCCTGAAATTCGAGCCCTTTAAGGGATGAACGATCATTAATTTCGTCAATGCATTATTGGTTGATCTCACTCGGAACTGATCACTCCTGAGATACTGACCTTAAGGGGAAAGGCTAATGAGGACAGAACTCGTGCGACTAAAGAACTTGACCTGGGAAAACGACTTGACCGTGAGAATTGCGTAAGGACGATCCTGTAAATATGCAGGCCGATTCCAAGGACGAATAGAAGTCGATTCGCGGACAGAAATAATGGGACGACGGGTGATTCCGTTTACTGTTATCGAACCCATGAACGGCCCTATGTCGATCCTTGATAATCGTGTACTTTGAAATAAGAATCGATCCTTCGCAATTTCATGCAGTCAAGGACGTCCATGTGTCGAGAAGTCTTGAACGTGAATTGGCACGAGTCGGTTACGCGTGAATCCTCAAAGCCGCCTGTCAGTTTGAGTAGTACCAAAATGGCATTCGGGCAAAATTGACAAGGCATGTGAATCTAGTATTGGACTTCGAATTTTCGGGAATGTTCGAGAAGGACTTTTGGACGATGCTTCTTAGTCAGTCGACAGTGCCGGTTGAGCCGAGTAATTGGAAAAAGGGATTTTCGGACTGAGAAAACGAGCCTACGAGGACGTGGGCCGGGTAAGATCAGTGTGGGCCTCACGCCCAAGGTGGGACAGCCGCCATGGGAGGCCTGAGGCAAGCAAGTGAGCCCGTTTGACCCAACCGACCCCTTACCTATCCTAGCCGTTATCCAACCTGAGCCGATTCGAGCCCAATAAATTCCCGAGCCTGTTCCTATTCATTTTCCGGCTCATTTCCTAGGCCCGCCTTTCATTTTCAGCCCAAGGGCACATTGGGAAATGTGCAAGGTGGAAATGACCAAAATGCCCTTGGATATTTTGAAGAAAAGTCAAAAAGGAAGAGAGAGAAGATGATGTCATGTTTTGGGGACTTGAGCCAAGTAATTAATGGCTTTGATGAGCCTTATCCTTCAGCCTCACTTCACTCTCTCTCTCCTCTTCATCTTCTCCAAAATCGCAGCCCTCTCTCCTCTTGTTTTCCTTCCTTCTTGAAATTTCAGTTTCTGACCTTTCATCGAAAATCGAGTTGTTCATTGCCTTCCCGTTTGAATCACGTCTCGTGCCACCTGCCGTTGTGTTCGGAAGAGAATTTCCGTTCAGATAGCGTCGGCCGATCGCCGGAAAGAGCCTCTGGCCGATCCGTACGGACGCCGGAAGTTACTGCTCGCCGGACCGTCACTGTTCCGCCTGCAGCAACTTTGTTCCGCCTTTTCACCTGTTTTCCTTCCTTTCCGACCAAATCACCACCCATACCAGCCACCAGCAGTTCCCCCTCGACCCCCAAGTGCCGTTGGTCGCTGGCCCGCCGCTCGTTGGAGCTCCGGTTAGCTCCGATCAGCTTCTTCCTCCTCCAGCAGTGCAGTTTTTCAGAGTTGCAGTGGGGATTCCGAGTTGTTGCTGCTGTGTTGAGCCCGGGACCGCCTTGGATCGTCGTGGTAGAGGTCCCCGGGTGTCGGGTTCGTCGCCGCCGCCGCGTCCGTGTCGCTGGCCCGCTTAACGGGTGAGTTTAGCTCCTAATCCCTATTTAGTGCCTAAACTTGCTTAGGGTTGGTTAGTTAGTGTTAATCTTGGTTTAAGGGGTTTAATTAAGTTGTATTAGCCCTAAGATAGGTGGTTAGATAGATGATTAAGATTAGATTAGCTTAATTTTTCTTATTAAGCTTAATTGTGCTTAATTTGGGATTAATTGTGTTTATGTGATTGATTAAGCATGATTTGATTTAATTGAATTGATTAATTGTTTTAATTAATGTTTTATTTAATTTATGAATTTAATTTATTAATTAATTAAATTATTTTATAATTTCGAATTATTAATATTTCTGAAAATTAATTATTTTGGGGAAAATAATTAATTGAGTATTTATGGAAAATGGCTTTAATTGAGTAATTTTGTGGGAAAATTACTATGATCCAATTTTCTAAAGTCCATAGTATTTATATACTATATTATTAAATGGCATTGGTTTATTAAAGAATGGTTTTATTAAATGGAATTATTTGGGTTGGATTATTAAGTATGGAATTGGAAAATAATTATAAGTATTTTGTGGGACTTAAATTATTTTTATCGGAACAATCGACTATAGTATTACATGCTTCTTAAATGTGAATAGTTGATTGTCGTAGTCGTGAGGACGCGTGTTTATTTATGATTGAATATTGAGACACGTGATTGGGTACCGGTAATTATAGAGGTACGTGATTATTTTGGAAAAGTGTGCAAGTATTGTGATGTTGATTGGTCGTAATTAATTGTCAGACTGTGACTTGAACTGCTGATTGTTAGACTTTCGTGAATGATTGGACTACTGCTGTTGTACGTGATTGCTGGATACTGCCGCATGACATTATATGTGTGTTAACTGCAATAGCATGTCGCATGAGCATGAGCGATGTTGCATTCACGACAGAGCAAAGATATAAATGGATTGCTTGATGAGGTGTTGCATGATCACATTAAGAGGAGAGCCCGGCGCGCCGGGTAGACCGCCAACCCTTGGGGTTGTGCCGTGGCCTTTTGGTCGTCCCGACTTCGGCCGGTTGCTCGACAAAGGGGTCGGTCGGTTGCGGAGTCGCGGTAGAGGCCGGACCCATGCTCCTTAGGGAATGCCGTCGATGGGGGATAGCCCGTGACGTCGCCGTGCCTCATGGGGGAGGACGATGCCTGGTCTATGACCAGTTGACCGCCAACCATAAGGTTGTGCCGTGGCCTTGATGGTCGTAATAATCGGAGCATGTGTGAGTGTGAGACATGAGAAAGTTGTGTGAGATGCTCTGATTATTCACATGCTTTTAATGTCGTGATGATTACATTATTTATGGTACGCACGCATGAGTTGACAATCGTGCGGGTGGTGTGGCATGGCCGTGTGAGATCGCTTGTGATGCGATTCGCATGTGATTGATGAAATGTTTCATCTAACGGCCATGTGCCTTGCTTGCATTGTATGAGATTGAACGTGCAGGGTATGGCATACCGTGTAAGGTTGCATGCGAATCGAATATTGATATGTTGGTTGCCCTGTCTGTTGTTGGTTGTTGTTTGTGGGTTGTTGGGTTGAGTGAGGGGTAGTTCTGGAGAGATACCCCGAGTTGAGTTGGCGTACTAACCGGGGCTTAGGGGAAGAACTCGCTGAGATTTTATCTCAACCCGTCGTGGTTAACCATTTTCAGGTCCTTAGAATGGCGTACTCGCAATGGAGGATCCTGCCCCACTTCTCCAGTGATCGACTCGACGGAGCTTGAGTCCGATGGGTCCGAGTGACCGTGGTGTTGAACCCGAGGGTTCTTTGTGTACGGTTGGATTAGCCTAGTTTCTTTTTGGTTTGGCTTAGAGGATGGATTGGCCCTTTTGTCGGGCTTGTAATTTGGAAAACGATCCTCCATTGGTTAATCCAGTAAATTGAATAATTGAGTAGTTGCTGTTGTTCTTGCTGTTCATCCCTCTATCCCTGTTTGATTGTATGTTTGTCTGGGGATAGTTCGTCTTCCGCTTGCGCATAATCAAAGATAAAATGAATGGTCGTCGATGGGTCCTGGGACGTCGCTTTCAATTGACCAAGAGAAGGGGTTGCCGCGAGCTCGAGAGTCGGGGCGTGACAAGAGGAGGGCCTGGCCGTAGCAAGGGTTGTTCTAGCTCACAGGCGAAGTAAGAAGGCACGCTAGGGAGGTTCGTCCTGCCAGTTGAAGCTACAACAAGGGAGGGGACACGCACTAGGGGAGAGCTGGCTTACGTGCCAGGGAGGAGGGCACAACACCACGTATGGGTAGGAGAGGGTGTGGAGCAGAACATATGGTGTGGGTGAGAAGGGCACGGGGAGGAATGCAGGAGAGGGTTAGGGCATGTTAAGAGGTAACCAGGTGTTAAGAGTAATCGAGAGGGTGGGGGTTGCTATCCTTTGTGTGGCTGCAATTTGCGTGCCAAAGTGGGGGTTTGTAGAAACTCCATGATTAGGGTTTTGAGGAAACTACCCAGAGGTAGAGAGAAACTACACAGGTGGTAGAGAGAGGTTTGACCTACTTTAACTTCAATTATTAAAACTTATTACTTTAAGTGATTGGTGATTTATCGAACGCCATAAGTTTCCATAACTTTAACGCGGCTAGTAATACATTCATCTCTATGGCACAATACATTGCCCAAAAAGGGAATATATTGACTTACAAAGTCCTAATTTGAGAGAACATTATTGGAGGGTTGGATGTTAGGCATAAATCACATCGTTGGTGACTTTTGATTGGTCAAAGTATACCTGCCTTCATGGTGCAATCCAACGGGTACGGCCTAGTTTGGCCCAAAATACAATTCTTGTTTGCTCGGAAAAATACATGTGCTTTTAGAGATTTCTCCCATGGAAGCGTTGGATTGGATTGACTAAATAATATACATGGTGACCCTTCAAAAGGGTTGGGCAAGAAGAAGACTTCAGATTGAGTAAGTTTTGGTTTTAGCTGGTCAATTGGTTTTCCTTGAACATATATCTAGAAAGATTGACAATTGATGGCCATTTCATGTTTCCAAGCCGCAAACTTTGAAATCGAGTCTATAGTCGATGGACTTGAAATCCTTTGAATTAAGACTTGCTGCACAACTGCAGGAAAAAGAGACAGAAAAAGAAGAAGTAAACCATGCTTTACGTTACCTCAATTACCTCTCTAATTTTAGTAAATTACGAACTCAAGCGTAGAGGTACAATGAAACAATTAGCTCTCTTAAGAGCATCACACATTATAAAGCAGATTTTTACTAGGTTCGTTGTAGCGAAGAACATGCTTTACAGGAGATGGTGCGGATGAATTTTGGTTCTTTTATATTTCTATTATGTTATTTCATTTGGTGGAAAAAACATTTCAGGTCCTTTTCTAATACAGTTTTTTTAATTGACAATATTTCCGACAACATTAATGTCACCATGTCGATATGGCACAAATCGTCCTACGTATCGTTGTTGATACTAACATAAATACATTTTTATAATATTTTAATATTTTACATTTTTATTTTATTCCCTTTTCTTTTTCTATTTTTCCTCTCTTTCCTTTTCTCTTTTTTTTTTTTTCTTTTTTCCCTTTCCTCTCTATCAATCACTGCTAGGCCGCGATGATTGGCAATGGTTGCTAGCCTCGAGTGAGGACACCCTTGAACTCGAATAGCCCTTCGCTAGATTAGGAGAGGGCATGGATGGCTATTGCTGCTCAGGCAAGGACTGTCCTAACTAAACAAATACATCCCTATTATAATTAAATAAGCGAATTTTTGTACAAATGGATTATGGTTATTTCGACACCTGATTAATCTTCAAATCGGATCTTTCATGTGTTAATCAAAGAGTCAGTACGAGTGACGAGTATTAATAGCCCGTGGACTACTTTTGGGATTTAAGTAAATTATTGAACAAAAAATAACGCGTGGCTGTCTACGCGGACGAAATGACGTGAAGGCAGCAACGTAGGAATTTCCATACAACGTTGTGGGAAATTGACTAAAAGTTAAACATTGTGTTTGTCCCTCTCTCGTGGTCTTTTGTCTAAGCCACAACCCTTCGTGCTATAAAAGAAGTTCATTCAGCTCACCCATTTCTCATGCAGTCCGATAGCATCTTGCTAAGCATGACAAATTCAACTGCGATCCGCCCTCTCTTCCTCCGCCTCTCCCTCTGTCTCCTCTCCTTGCTTCCATTTCAGGCCTCATCGTCACCGACCACAGAGGCGCAAGCTCTTGTCAAATGGAAGAACTCCCTCTCTCCTTCACCTCCGCCTTCTCTGAGCTCATGGTCCCTCACCAACATCACCCATCTCTGCAACTGGACCGGCATTGCCTGCAACAATGGCGGGTCAGTCTCAGAGATCAGCCTCCCAGGCTCGAAACTCAGTGGCACGCTCGATGCACTCGACTTCGCTTCGTTCCCAAACCTGACCCACTTCAACGTCAGCGACAACAATCTCGAGGGCCCGATACCATCCTCGATCGGCAATCTATCCCACCTCAGGTTCTTGGACGTGTGGCACAATCTCTTCGAAGGGACAATTCCTCTCTCCATTGGACAATTGAGAAAGCTTGAAAAGCTTGATTTTGGAATAAACCAGTTGACCTCTTCGATCCCTTCGGAGCTGGGGCTCTGTTCTAACCTCACCTACTTAGCGCTTGCCGGGAATTCAATCTCCGGGGAGCTGCCTCTCTCACTGTCCAATCTGGTCAAATTGTCAGAATTTGGAGCTTCAGAAAATCGCCTGTCAGGGGAGTTACTGCCTGACTTCTTCACGAATTGGACCGAACTTGTTTCTCTGCAGCTCCAGAACAATTTTATCTCCGGGCAAATTCCGCCTGAAGTCGGAGGCCTGACCAAGCTCAATTACCTCAGCATGCACAACAATTCGCTCTCAGGGACTATTCCTCCGGAGGTCGGGAATCTCACATCATTGACCCATCTCGACCTCCACACGAACCACCTTTATGGAGAGGTCCCTGAGACCATCTCTCGCCTTGCTAACTTACAGATGATCTCTTTGTGCATGAACAATTTATCGGGAGGAATACCCCGTGATTTTGGCAAGTACAGCCCTTCTCTGCGCTATGTTAGCTTTTCGAACAACAACTTCACCGGAGAATTGCCGCCAGATTTATGCAGTGGCTTTGCTCTTCAAAATTTCACGGTCAGGGGGAATAACTTCACTGGGCCACTGCCTGACTGTTTAAAGAACTGTTCAGGGCTAAGGAGAGTCCGCCTAGAAAGCAATCAGTTCACTGCAAATATCACGAGTGCCTTTGGAGTTTATCCGAATCTGGTCTTTATAAGCCTCAGCAACAACCAATTTGTCGGGAATCTCACGGCACAATGGGTAGAATGTACAAATCTCACGAACTTGAAGATAGATGGTAACAAAATTGCCGGCCGCATCCCACTGGAGCTTGGGAAGTTGTCTCAGTTGCGTGTCCTGACTTTGGACAGCAATGACTTGACTGGGAAAATTCCCAACGAGTTGGGAAATCTAGGGGAGTTGTTGAGTCTGAACTTGAGCAACAACCATTTGGCAGGAGATATTCCCATCTCGTTAGGAAACTTAACGAAGCTAAATTATCTTGATTTGTCGAAGAACGCACTGAGCGGTAGCATACCAGACGAGCTGGCAAATTGTGAGAATTTACTGAGCTTGAAGTTGAGCAACAATAATCTGTCGGGTGTCATACCACTGGAGCTTGGGAACTTGTTCGCGATACAGATTCTCCTAGACCTGAGCCATAATTCCCTAGCAGGATCAATTCCGTCCAATTTAGCAAAGCTTACTAAACTGGAAAATCTCAATCTTTCGCATAACAACTTCTCGGGTGCAATCCCAGCAGCTCTCACCAGCTTGTTGAGTTTAACCTCCATAGACTTATCGTACAATGAGCTGACGGGTGCGGTTCCTAGTGGCCGTCTCTTCCAACACGCACCGGGAAGTGCCTTTATCGGGAATCCGGGCTTGTGTGGAAACGTGACGGGATTATCTCCATGTGGGACGAGCAGTAAATCAACCGACCGTAGAAAAAAAGTTCTGGTTGGTGTGAGTGTTAGCGTTTGCTTATCACTACTTCTAGCGATTCTAATTGCCGTGATTCTGGCACTTTGGCGGCGAAAAAGGCTTTTTGATGAAGAGGAAGAGATCAAGCGTCTTAAAGAGCACGAGAAGTTTGAGCAGATCATATGGGAAAGGTTAGGGAAGTTCACATTCAGTAACATTGCCAAGGCGACCAATGACTTCAGTGAAGAGTACTGCATCGGAATTGGTGGGTTCGGGAGCGTTTACAAGGCCGTATTGGCAAGCGGCCAAATCGTCGCTGTCAAAAAGCTCAACGCACCGGAATCTGGCAACATACCGGCCAACAACCACCAGAGTTTCGAGAACGAAATCCGCATGTTGACGGAGGTCCGGCACCGCAATGTGATCAAGCTCCACGGGTTCTGTTCCATGAGGGGTTGCGTTTACTTGGTCTATGAGTTTGTTGAAAGAGGCAGTCTGGCAAAGGTCTTGTATGGAGGAACAGGAGCAGCCGAACTGGACTGGGGTACAAGAGTGAAGATTGTTCAAGGCGTGGCTAACGCGATCGCCTACTTGCATCACAATTGCTTGCCGCCTATCGTCCATCGGGACATAACGTTGAACAACATCTTGCTTGAGTCAGACCTTGAGCCTCGGCTCTCGGATTTCGGGACAGCGAGATTCCTAAATTCAGACTCCTCAAATTGGACGGCAGTGGCCGGATCTTATGGATACGTGGCTCCTGGTAAGTCATATGGTCAAAGCTAATTATGCATTTCTAGTGTAAATATTATCTGGAATTGCTCGAATTGCTCTCATTAACTTCTCAAATTTGGATTCATCAAATAATTCTCACAAGACTATTTAGAAGAGCAAGTATAAATTTTGAAAAGTGATTTGTATTAATAATATCAAAGAAATTTGGAATTTGTGTGCAACTTGACATTATGATCAATACATTAATGCATTGTTCTTTCATGAAAAACAGAGTTAGCAGTTACGATGCGGATAACAAGCAAATGTGATGTGTATAGCTTCGGAATAGTAGCGCTAGAGATTATGATGGGGGAGCATCCGGGGGATCTTCTCTCTTCTCTATCAATGACGCAAACATCAACAAGCTCAGAGAACCCAAATTTGCTGCTGAAGGATGTGCTTGATCCGCGTCTTCGTCCTCCAACTGGTCGACTAGCCAAGAAAGTGGCATTCATTGTCACAGTGGCACTGGCGTGCACACGCAACAGTCCTGATTTGCGACCCACCATGCATTTCGTGGCGCGAGAATTATCTGCACATGCTCAAGCTTACTTGTCCGAGCCGTTAGGTTCCATAACTATAAGCAAAGCTATCGAGTCTTCAGGAGTAAAATTTTAAGGGATATTGCAAATCAAATAATACTTTTCTGTCCTTCTCTTTCGTTTTCCTTTTTTGTTTTTTGGATTTAGCTCGTAATGAATGAGAAAGAGTGGGTGTATAATTTGGATAATTCAGAAAATCTCTATTGCAGTGTCTTCAAAACTTGTTTGCAGATCCTAACCATGTGTCCTCTAATGAATATGAAGTACATCATTACCTCAAATGATCCAATAGACTAATCTCCCGTTTTGTTTTCCTTTACATTGGTAAGAGATGAAAGTTGCCTTTTTTATGGACCAACGTAGATTTCGTACTCAACTTAAAGAAATTTTTTTAATTAAGGACTTGAAATGGGGCTATTTTTTCCAAAGAGAGTTTAGAGTGGATTATGTTTTAAATAAGGCTCAAGAGTGGCCAAGTTGGTTTTAAATAAGGGCCTAAACTTACCGCCTGCCAAATATTTGCCGGTGAGCATTTTCTGGCGTCTAGAGCAGGAATTTGGTCAAAATTCGCAATGGGTAAAAAATTGAAAAAATTCCCAAATTGAATAGGATTTTCAATTTTTTGCATTTTCTTCCTTCCTTTCCCTAGTTGCTTAAGCATATCGCTCTCGTCTGATCGTTGTTGCTCCTCGCGAGCATGAGTTCGTCGTTCACCATCATCTTTTTTTTCACAAGTTCGTCGTCCACAAGCTTTCAGTCGTCTGCAAGCTTCAAGTTTGGTGTCCGCAAGCTCCACTCACTTTCATCCGAGGTTAGTGTTGTTGATATTGGTGCAGTTCGTCCAAGGGAAAGCAATTGTAGCTCGTTGAAACAACACGTCGCCCGGGTGTGGATATGCCATGGAATATCATACCAATGGCAGCGAGGCTCTCTTCCGAAACCAGAATGGCTGTTCCAATTACAATCACGAAGCCTGCTCCTCTTGCACAAGCAATTCTTGTGAAAGATCGAGTTCCGCATCCTCTCTTCGATGCTCCTTCGTCTATTCGTGCAGCTGCAATCACAAAAGAAAGGAATTTCCATTTCCCCCTAATGCCCTTCGCCTTAAGATCGATCCAAGTGGCGTGGAGGGTTCTCCCTCGGGGCAAAATTGGGATTGACTCGCACCGCTGTTGCTCTAGCAAAGGCTTTCTTTTGCCCTTTGAGTTTAAACTCCAATCCCTGGCTTTTCTCACTGTGATCTATGAAACGTTTGTGCATCGTGCTCATTCGTGAATTTAACGGTAAGATTAGTGACTTCTAATGTTTTGGATCAAGGAGCACAGAAGCTAGAGTTGCGGCTTCTGGACATTGTAGAAAAGGAGGTCGGAATTCTTCTTTTTTTGTCGATTTTTATGGCATCCTTGAGTTAGTAATTTGACTTCGTTATCGTCGGTAAGCTAGACATGGACTCCTCTAAGTAAATGCTTTCGTGATAATCTGCAGGAGGCAGATGAATTCATCATTGGGCTTCCTATATCTTCTGATAGAAAAGAGACTATTCTGTCTAATTAATTTTGCAGCGTCGTTGGAAGACTCGCGGCTCGAGCTGTGGAGAGGTGAAATGATTGGATATGTTTTGTTGATCATTTTTATATCATTTTTTTCCTGATTTTTCCTTTTCGACAATTTTTAGTCACCTACTATTGAAACCTTTAAATAAGTCATCACTTAAAGTGATTGGCGATTCGTCAACCATCATATGTTTCCGTAATTTTAATGTCACGACCATCGCATTCATCTATATTGTCACGCCCTAAATCCTGAGCACGCGACAACCCCTTCACTTTGGTCAAATGAATGCGACTTCCCAGGACGCGTCACCGACCATTCTTTTTATCTTGCAATTAAACGCATGCGGAAGCAATTCAACAACACCCAGTCAATAAACAACGGGGATAGCAGAAAGATCACAATCAACAGCAACGTCGTTTTTATTCTTAAACTAATTAACCCTAGGAAGTTTATTGTCACGCCCCGACTCTTGAGCATGCGACGATCCCCATTTTCTCTTCCGGTCATTTGAATGCGACGTCCCAGGACGCGTCGCCGACCATTCTTTTTATCTTTCAATTAAGCACATGCGGAAGCGATAATTAATCCCCGTACAATTTAACGAATTGGGATAGCCAGGAAAAACAAACAGAAACACAATCAATGATGCCAATTTATTAATTTTCTGATTAACCTTAGGAAGTCTATACAAACAGCCCTTACCACGGGCTACTTCTGCAGAGCCAACCAAACAAATAGGCCGGGGTTAATCTACTTCTTCCAAGACGCACCACCTGTCGAATCGGCCTCCAACGAACCTGAAAATGGTTATTCAATAACCAGTGAGATATAAATCTCAGCGAGTTCTTGCCCTAATCCCCGGCTAGGACACCAACTCGCCTCGGGGTACCTACGGCGCAGTCTAATACCTCAAGCAGGTCAATAGTAGAACAACCATATATCTTAGGCAATGACTTAATACAATCAATAATATCATGAGCACATCGACAAGCAATCGACTCGCAAGCGACCTTACCCGGTCATGCCATACCCTACACGGTAAGTACACATGCAATTCACCAGTAATGCATCTTGCACTCTCAGCATTACATTAATCAATCACACTCGAGTCGTATCGCAGGCGATCTCACCTGGTCATTGCCACACCCTGCACGATATTAACTCAGGCATATCATAAACAGTGCAACAAGCACAAATATAATCAGAACACAATGTCATTTGTCTCTCATGCACTCTTGCATTCACGTGTGTTCCAATTATACACCTCCCCGCGTACACACGCATCAGGGTACGATCACTCTACCTCCCCGTGTAAACACACCTCAAGGCTTTACCTTTTCCCCGCGTCAACACGCATCAGGGCACAATCTCCTCTGCCTCCCCGTGCAAACAAATACACCTCAGGACTCTACCTTTTCCCCGTGTAAACACACGTCAGGGCACAAGCACTCTACCTCCCCGTGTAAACACACCTCAGGGCTCTACCTTTTCCCCGTGTAAACACACATCAGGGCACAAACACTCTACCTCCCCATGTAAACACACCTCAGGGCTCAAGTGGACTCACAAGCACATGTCATAATCCGCACACGACATGCATGAGGTCCACATACGAAGCAGTAAGTACTCCACATATTATCTATGAATTGCCACATTGCGATAATCCAATAATCAACCAATTTCATAAGGGAATACCACATAATTCCCGGAATACACGTGCTTGAATCAATAAAGCATAAATAAGCAATCAGCAAATCAATTAATTATTGCCTCAGACAATATTCGTCTCACAATGATATGACGACCGGTAATTCTCATAAATCACTAATTACCACAATTACTTATCGAAAAGTAATTAATCCAAACAACAATCCAACATGCTTTCATAATAAACAGCACGTCAAATAATTCCCACGATTTAATTATAAATAAACCGCATTATTCACAATTAAACAATATTCGATTATTATTAAAAAAATAATAATCATAATTCCGAATTTCCACAAATAATAATAATTTCGAATTTCAATAAATACTAATAATTTCGAATTTCAATAAATACTAATAATTCCGAATTTCCACAAATACTAATAATTCCGAATTTCAACAAATAATATTAATTCCGGAATTTAATAAATAATAACTATTTTCGAATTAAATAAATAATATTAAAAAGAGATTATTTCTTTTTAATCAAATAACACTAATACGGATTATCCACTAATCCTTAATTACCCAACCAATCACCGATAAATATCCTTAAACACGTTTAACCACATAAACAACAATTTATCGCGATTAACTCTAATCCACCTCCTAACTACGATTAACGATAATCTAATCCCCCTAAACGAGTTTAACGGACTAATCGAGGGTTTAGAACTTAAACTCACCCGGTAACGAAACCGACGATACCGGCGCGACGGCGACGACGAGGCGAATGCGTGGGAACTTCCCGGCGCGTCGGGACGAGGCGGCCCGGGGCCGGATCTCGGCCGAGGGCGGCTGTCCGTGCGGCAAAAAGCCGAGAAGCGAAGGGACCAGTGGCTGAGGTGGCTCCAGTGCGGCGGAGGAGGCTCGGGGACGATCCTCCGGCGGCCTACGGCGGTGACCGGCGGTGGCGGGCAGCGGCGAAGCGGCTGGCCGCGTGTCCAAGTCACGGCCGGAGGAGCCGAGAGGGAGAGAGGGAGCACGGCGACGGCGACAGCAGCTGGGACGGCTCCCGAAGGTTCCCCGCGGCGGTCTCGGGCGGCCGGACGACGGCGGAGGACGGCCGGGCAGCGAGGGTGGCCGTTCCGGCTCCAACCCGACGGAAAGAGAGAGAGAGACCAGCGGAGGCGATGGCGGCCGAGCTGAGTGGTCGGGCGAGGGACGGCGGCGACCGAGCGACGGCGAGGTGGCAGTCCGTCGCTCCGGCGTCCAGGCGAGCGACTCCGGCGAGGGCTGGGCCGGATCCGAGAGTGAGAGAGAGAGGGCGGCGATAGAAGGCAGCCGGGCGGCATGAGGCCGGCGGGCGACGACGAGCTGGCGGGACGGCGGTGCTGCGGAGGCGACGAGGTGGCTGCTGGTATCGTCGGCGAGGGAAACAAGGCAGCAGCAGCTCCGGCCGAGAAAACCAGAAGGAGAAGAAGAAAAAGAAGAGGAGGAAGAAGAAACTGCAGAGGGGAGAGCGGACGTCGACGTGCATGGGGGGAAGGGGAGGAGAGAGAGAGAGAGAGAGAGAGAGAGAGAAAGAAAAGTCAGAGGCAGCAGTGCATGGGGAAGGAGGAAGGAAAAGAAGAAAAGAGAGGGGGAGGGGACGTGCGGCAGGGGGGGCAGGAGGAGAGAGAAAGAGATCGTGCGGGAGAGAGAGACAGGACGCGCAGGAGAGAGAGAAAGGGAGAGAGAAAACCCTAAAAAATCAAAAATCAAACAAGCTTCTAGAAGGGGGTACTGGGTCCTCTTTACCCCTGAAGCGCGGTTCCCAAAATCCGGTCCGAAACTCGGCCCGTTAATCCAACTCGGGCCATTTCGCCTTTACCGAAAAATTTGGGAATTAATGAGGCGTTATCCAATATTTTTGTCCCAACGTCCTTGAAAGTTCGGTACTGTTGACACCTAAATTTTGACATTTTTTTTTAGTATGTATTAATTGCATTGGAAAATTAGAGATTAGTTTCTAATCCCTTAACAAAAATTTCTTTCATTATAATTGCATTGCATATAGACATTAGGAGCATTTGCATCACTGGTTTTAAAAATAATAAAAAATAAAAAAAATAATTAATTAATTTAAAAAAAAAAATCGAAAAGAGGCCGGGCTTGGGCTTGGCCGCCCGACCCCATGCAGCCCTTTTCCTTTCCTCGCACGGGCTCGGCCCATTTGTTTTTTTTTTTTCTTTCTTTTCCTTTTTTTTTTTTTTTTTTTTTTTTTTCTTTTCCTGGCCCGGCCCATCCATCTTCTCTCCTTCTTCCCCCCGCGCAGAACCGTGCACCAGCAATGAAAGCAAAGCAGAAGCAGCAGCAAGCCTGCAGAAAAAGAGCAGCAACTCAGCAGCCGAAGCAGAGCAGAAAGAAAGAGCAGAGAAGACAAGACAAGAGCAAAACAGAGAGCAGCAACAGCAGGGACGAAAAAAAATGATGATGATGAAGCAGTCAGGGCCGAAAGAGAGAAAACGCTGCCGCAGCGAGTCAGAACAGCAGCAACAGCAGGAGGGCAGCCACTCAGAGCAGAGGTCAGTAGCAGCAAAGGATAAAAGAAGCAAAAACGGAGAAGGCGCGGGGGACCCAAGGCAGGGAAGTGAGCAAAAAAAGAAAAAGAAAACTGAGAGAGGGAGTGTCCGAGAAAGGGAAGAGAGCTTCAGCCAACACCTTGGCCACGCACGAGCTCCGTCCGACGTCCCCTCAACTGGCGTCCTCAAGCTGAACCAGGAACCTGCAGAAGAAGGATTAAAAAAACGAAGGCAGGTCAGAGCAGCAGCAGAGAGGACCGAGGGAGACGAGGAGAGGAACCCGAGAGAGAGGGCAAGAGAGAGCCGAGTGCTGTTCCGAAAAAAAAAAAAACCAGATCTGAGAGGGAGGGAGCTCGAGAGAGAGACCGAGGGTCCGAAAAACAACGAAAAAAAGAAACGAGTTCGAGAGGGAGAGTGAGTGGCAAGACGGGCAGCTTCTTCGGGAGGGTTTTCCTCGGCTGGTTTCAGGCGGATCCGAGAGGGAGACCGAAAGAGCAAGAGAGAAGCCGCCGGCCACCGTTCTCGAATCCCGGCCGACGACCCGCAGCGACGTCTCCTTTCCCGTGCCAAAGCTCGGGGCACAACATTTGGACTGAAGACAGAAGGGCGAATTGAGAGCATCCTTGTTTCTCTTCCGTTAACTGCTCGGTGGGAATGTGACCATGTAGTTTTCTAATGGGTCTATGCAAATATATTTTGGTCCTAGAATAAACTTTCTTAAACCTATCAACTCAAATCCGGATGTCTCATTTTTTCTGTGCAAAAACCAGAGGAAGCAAGTGAGGAGTGGAAGCTACTCGATGCTTGCATAGATCCAAAAGAATGGCTCTAGTAATTCTTGGAAAAGATTGAAGCGCGTTATTTTGTTGTGTGCAGTCATTGCCATTTCCTCTTCTTGTGGCTTGATGGCTGAGTTGGTAGGTGCACCCCAGAATTTGTTTACTAGCTATAGGTAGGAGAAATCGGCAGATCTCTTGTAAATCATGTTGTTGTGTACTCTTGTGTATCGGCCGCAAATGATAATTGCTCAATGGAAGCACTTGAGATGTTTCAAAAAAAAAAAATTTCAAAAAAAAGAAAAATAAATTTTTAATTAAAAATCAGAAAATATTAAAATATTGAAAATTCCAAAAAAATTTCAAAAATCCCAAAAACTCCAAGTTTGTTTTAGAGTTTCCTAAAAATCTCTAAAATAATTCTTGAGCAATTTTATCTTAAGAAGTGTCGGAAAATCATCGGCCTAAGAGTGTGCTTAAAATTAAACAAGCCCTTACGGCTTCACTTAGGGTTTAAATTATCCTTGGATACAATTGCCCTTGATAGCATGCTTAGGATGCGATGATTATGATTTTCCCCTTAGTTCAATTAGGGTTGTTATTATTTTCTCTTGCAATTTATTTAATGTTTTCTTTAATTGCTGATTATTATTTTGATGATTGCGCACCCGCATGATCACTCCACATGTTAGTGGTTAAGTCTAAAATCAATCCAAACTGCCTGGCTAAAATATTTTTGAAATGAACAAGATTAGGTACCGAAAGGGCACTAATTAGTTAATTAGTGTAATCAAGTCCCCGACCCTAGAATCTCTGGTTGCGCAGAAAGTGAGGCCCACTCTCATGCCTCGCTTGGTTTCTAGCCGACCCCAATAGGCTAGTGGCGACTCCTCATTTAAAGATTTTCATGAATACCCAACGTCACGCGGGGTATGGGCTTGGGAGAGCCTATGTCTAATGAAGGTCCTGCACCCACCCTTTGGACAATATCCCTAAACCTATTTATTTGTATATTTCTTTCCCATCCGAGACCAAAAAAATAGGTCGCGACAGGTACCCGAAATCGGACTGAATTTCGTGATTAATCTCAACCAGTTGCGACTTTGGTACGACCTGACTTTCGGGCAGCGTTTAGGGTGTTCCACGCGTTTGACCCGTGGTTGATAGCTTTTCAATCCACGATCGTGTATATTCAGATCAGGACGATCCTCGGTTGTCATATAATCGTGAGGGATCGATTGCTCACTCTGACTACAGGGCCAACAGGAAATTGGTTTAATATCGTTCGTCGTTAATATCGAAGTCGTGCGGAATCACCCGCGATCCAACCTCGTACTCCGCCGAATCGATATTTCCGTTTGCTAATTGACCTGTAATAGCGTGATATCATCCCTGCTTGATCCTTATGGTCGAGTGGCCAGTCCCTGATTGAATTCACTAATCGTACGCGCGTCCGTCCTTAATCGCCTTTCCGAACAGTTAGTTAACTCGTGAGGGGCCAACTCCGAGTAAACGTAACCAACAGTGCATTGATGAAATAATCATTTCACACGTACCGAAATGGGTCGAAATCCAGGACGTCACATTTATACACAAGCCCCTCAAGCGGGCAACTTCCACTATAGCCATCAAAATACTAAACATGGTTAATCTACTTCTTTCAACCAACGGCACACCAACCTGTTGCCCTCCACAACTTGCTCAAGTACTTCCCAAACCATGGCAATACAGATGCCACAACTACGGACCAAAAAAATGATTAACAATAACGAGTGAGATATTATCTCAGTGAGTTATCGCCCTAAGCCTCGGTTATGACGCCAACTCGTATCGGGGTTCCTAATAGGTACAACCCTCATCATTATGGCAGATCAATTACAAAACGAACCTCGCATGCCTTAATTATAAATGTGATCTACCCGGGCAACCCCATAAGAAACAATCAGCAATCAATCGACTCGCAGGTATCCTTACCGGTTATGCCATACCCTACATAGTATGAATTCTCATGTGTGCCATAAGCAATGCAACCAGTAACCAAGCAACATATAGGGTCAACCAACAATCAAATAGTCAGTTCGCATGTAATCTTACCCGATATGCCATACCCTGCACGTTAAATCTCATACAATACAAGCAAGGCACATGGCCGTTAGATGATACAGTTCATGTAACATCCTAAAATTCGAGCCATTTGAGGGAGGAATGAACGTGAATTTCGCCAATGCATTGTTGGCTGATCTCACTCAGAATTGATCACTCCTGAGATACTGACCTTGAGGGGAAAGACTAATGAGGACAGAACTCGTGCGACTAAAGAACTTGACCTGGGAAAACGACTCGACCGTGAGACTTGCGTAAGGACAATCCTGTAGATATGCAGGCCAATTCCAGGGACGAATAAAAGTCGATTCGCGGACAAAAATAATGGGACGACGGGTGATTCCGTCTATTGTTATCGAACCCGCGAACGGCCCTATGTCGATCTTTGATAATCGTGTACTTTGAAATAAGAATCGATCCTTCGCAATTTCATGCAGTTAAGGACGTCCATGTGTCGAGAAGTCTTGAACGTGAATTGGCACGAGTCGGTTACGCGTGAATCCTCAAAGCCACCTGTCAGTCTGAATAGTACCAAAATGGCATTTGTGGCAAAATTGACAAGGTATGAGAATCCAATATTGGACTTCGAATTTTCGGGAACGTCTGGGATGGACTTTTGGACGATGCTTCCTTGACAGTCGACAGTGTCGGTTTAGCCGAGTTTTTGGGAAAAGGATTTTCGAATCGAGGAAATGAGCTTACGAGGACGTGGGCCGGGCAAGAGCAGTGTGGGCCACACGCCCAAGGTGGGATGGCCACCGTGGAAGACCGAGACAAACAAACGAGCCCGTTGGACCAAACCGAGTATTTACCCTTCCGAGCCGTTGTCTAAGCCTGAGCCGATTCGAGCCCGACAAATTCCCAAGCACGTTCCTATTCATTTTCTGGCCCGTTTCCTAGGCCCGCCTTTCACTTTCAGCCCAAGGGCACATTGAGAAATGTGCAAGGTGGAAATGACCAAAATACCCTTGGATATTTTGAAGAAAAGACAAAGGAAGAGAGAGAAGATGATGTCACTTACCTTGGGAGTTGGAGAAGGCATTTAATGCCCTTAATGAAGCTGAATTGAAGCCCTCAAGGCACTCTCTCTCCTCCTCCTTCAGCCCTCACAAATCGCAGCTCTCTCTCTCCTTGCTTCCATGGCCTTCCTGCAATTTCAATTTCTGACTTTTCACCGAAAATCGAGTTGTTCATGGCCTTCCCGTGTGAATCTCGGCCCGTGCCACCCGCCGTTGCGTTCAGAAGATGAAAAACGTTCAGATAACGTCGGCCAATCGGAAAAAGGAGTCTCTGACCGATCCGTACGGCCGCCGGAAGACGGCTGCTCGCCGACCGCCTACTGTTCACGCTGATCGCACGCTTTCGCATTTTGACCTGTTTTCCTCCATTTTTGACCTACCCACTGCCCACACCAGCCACCCACAACTCCCCCTCAACCCCAGGAGCCACCGGTCCCGGCCACCGGCTCGCGGAGCTCGCCCAACTTGTTTTTGCTCACCAACAGCTTTCTCCTCTGCAATCTTTGTTTTTGTGAAGTTCAGTGGGGCATCCGAAGTTGTTGCTGCTGTGTGGAGCTCGGGACGGCCTTGGATCGTCGTGGGAGAGGTACCCGAATGTCGGGTTTGTCGCCGCCGCCGCGCCCGTGTCGCCGGCCCGCTTAACGGGTGAGTTTAGCTCCTAATCCCTTAGTTAGTGCCTAAACTAGCTTAGGGTTGGGTTAATTAGTGCTAAGGGATGATTATGGTGTTTAATTAAGTGCATTAGCCCTAAGATAGGTGGTTAGATAATGGATTAAGATTAGTTTAGCTTAATCTTGCTTATTTATGCTTAATTGTGCTTAATTAGGCATAATTGTGTGTTTTGTGCTAATTAATCATGTTTTTCCTTAATTGATTAATTAATGTGATTAATTGTTTAATTTATTGATTAAATTAATTTCTGCATTTAATTAAATAATTATGAATAGTAATTTTTCCGAAATTCAATTAATTAAAACATTAAATCCAAAAATTAAATAAAACATTAATTAAAACAATTAATCAAGCAATTAAGCTAACATGCTTAATTAATCACAAAAATCACATAACCCACAATTAAGCAACATTTAAGCATAATAAGCAAAATTAACCTAAACTAATCTTAACCATCTAACTAATCACCTATCTTAGGGCTAATACTACTTAATTAAACCCCCCTAAACTAGCATTAACCCTAATTAACTACCCTAAGCAAGTTTAACGAACTAATCGAGGGATTAGAGCGTAAATTCACCCGGTGACGATTCCGACGACACCGGTGCGACGGTGGCGGCGAGGGCTACACACAACCATGTCCAAAACATCACGGAGGCACTCGGCAAAAATGGGTCTCGGCGGAGACGGTTTCCAACGGAGGTGAGAACCGCGAGGGAGTGAGAGAGGTGCGGCTTGGGCGGCACCACAGCAGCACGGCAGCTCCAAACAGTGGCAAGACAGCCAAGATTGCAGGTGAGGGCGGTCCGGTTGGTCAAGGGGTCATCCAAGGGGAAGAACAATGGAGAAAACATGAGGAAAAGAGAGAAAATGAGAGAGAAAAAGTGAGGAAGAGGGGGAAAACGTGGGCGTGTGGGCTGCACAAAGGGGAGGAAGAGAAATGAGGAGAGAGAGAGGAAGAGAGAGAGAGAGAAGAAAGCCAAGTCCAACTTCCCTTCCATACCATCATTTCCCATCAATTTCCTTGACTTTCTTGGCTTTTGTCCCCAAAAATTCAATGCATCTTCTAGAAGGGGTAAAATGGTAATTTCTCAAAGTATAGTATACCATACTATACGCATATACGGGCCAAGATTTTATATGAGCTTGAATAAAATTGGTTTGGGCTCAAATTGTGGAGAAATGAGCTAGAAAATGCAATTGGGCTTAAGGCTTGAAGTTGGGCCCACTTGGGCTTGGTGGGCTTGGCTTGGGGCCCGCTCGGCTGAACCTTAATGGGCGCAAGGCCCATTGGGCCTTCGGTTGGTCCATCTCCTCTTGGTTCCAATTTTTTGGCCCGTTGAATCCTTTTTCGATAAATTTCGGGCTTACCGATAAATCTGAGAATTAACGAGGCATCGTCCAATATTTTAGTCTCGAAATCCTTGAAAGTTCAATACCTAAAACCGGATTGAAATTCGTGGTTAAAATCGATCAATCGCGACTTTAGTACGACCTAACTATCAAGTGGCATTTATGGACTCTCGCGCGTTTGACCGGTGATTGATAGCTTTTCAATCCACAATCGTGCCTATTCAAATCAAGGCGATCCTCGATTGTCATGTAATCATGGGAGGTTAATTGCTCACGCTGAGTACAAAGCCAAAAGGAAATCGGTTTAACGTCGTTCGTAGTCAATATCGAAGTTGTGCGGAATCACCCGCAATCCGACCTCGTATTTCTGCCGAATCGATTTATTTCCATTCGCTAATTGGACCGTAACAACGTGGTGTCATCCCCTTTTGATCCTTATGGTCGAGCAGCCTATCTCTAATTGAATTCACTGGCCGTACGCATATCGATCCTTAATTGTCTTTCCGATTAGTCTGTTAACTCATAAGGGGCCAGCTTAGAGTAAACATAACTAACAGCGTATTTTGATAAAACAACCATTTCACATATACCGGGAAGGGTCGAAATTCAGGATGTCACGTATATGGCACGACAAATTGCTCAATTACTACTAATGGGTGGAAATTTACGCGTAAATCCCACTTTTAGGGGAGAAACCAATGGGTACGGCCTGCTTCGGCCCAAAATGCAATTCTTCTCTGCTTGGAAAAATTCACATGCTTTTAGAGATTTCTCCATATGGAAGTGTATGATTAGATTAACTGATTAATATACATGTTGACCCTTTAAAGGGTTGAGCGGGAAAAAGACTTCAGATTAGATAAGCTTTGTTTTTAGATGGTCAATTGGTTTTCCATGAACATGTATGTAGAAATATTTGACAATTGATAGCCATTTCGTGTCCCAAAGTCGCAAAGTTTGAAATTGGCCAGTGGTTGATGGACTTGAAATCCTCTCAATTAAGACCTGCTCCACAGCGACAGGGAAAAGAGAGGAAAAAGGTAATCATTATGTTCTTTCATTGGGTGGAAAAAAAATAGTCTAGATCCTTTCCTAATACACTTTTTATTTATTTATTTAGAACCCAATCTTTTTAATTTACAAAATTTCTGACAACATTAATTTGATTATGCTAATGTAGTGTCGGCCGTCCTACATGATATGACTGACGCTAATGTGAATAATTTTTAAAAATAATTCCAAACTGATAATTCGTGGAATAACTAACTATTGGAGTTTCAATAGGGAATGATACGCATACAACCGCAATTCCAATCAAGGACGAACCCTTCGACCATGAGGGGCTAGGCGGGAACGATATCCTCTAGTACTAGACTATTCGGGAGCCGCTACTGCCCTTTTTTTGCCCAACAACATTCCGATGCTATTTTGGCTGGATTCAGCCATTGTCCATCGTCCATCGCCATCCCTAAGCTAACCCCATGTAGCCCTCACTCTTGCCGTCGCTCCAATATCATCGGATTTTTAGGCCACGTGAGTTAATTTTCTAATCCCTTAGTTAAGAGTTAATCTTGCTTAGGAGTAATTTAATTAGTATAATGCTTGGATTATGTTATTGGATGATGATTGATTAGATTATAAGATTATCGATTACTTTTGCTTAAGGTTAACCATGGTTGGAATAAAGTAACTACGGTTAGATTAAAGTAACTGTAGTTGGTTAAAGTAATCGCGGTTAGATTAAAGTAACTGATGTTAAATTAAAGTAACCTTAGTTGGGTTAGTTAACCGTAGTTGGGTTAATTAACCATAGTTGAGTTAAGAATTGTAACCATTAAAAGTATTATTAATTATTATTATTATCTTTGGATTAAATAATAATAATTTATTATTTTTCGGAATTATTAATTATTTTATTTTATAATTTCGAACTATTATTATTATTTAATTCTGAATATTAATTATTTTTGGGAAAATTAATCAAAATGATTTTTAATCAAGAAATTTTGTGGGAAGGATTATAAAGGCTTATTTTTCCAATGTTAATTGTGATTAATTTATTGGTTATTAAAGGGAAATGATTTTGTTAAATAAAGGTTTTGGAAATGTAATTAAATTGTTTCTAATATTAAGCAAATTAATTGTTTTAATAGTATGATTAAATGTTGATTATTTTATGGGAATTATGAGGTGTACTTGATTATTAATTGATTGTTGATTGTTATTCGCAATTGAAGTATGTGATTAATTAATTGTTGATTGTTGCAATTTTTGTGAGTAATTGGATTGTTATTGTTGTACATGACTGCTGGATATTGCTGCATTTCATTATATGTGTGTTAATTGCAATAGCATGTCGTGTGAGCACGAACTATATTTGCATTCACGACAAAGCAAAGAAAATAATGAATTGATTGATGATGTGTTGCATGGTCACATTAAGAGGAGAGTCTGGCGTTGCCGAATGACCGCCAATCTCTCGAGGTTGTGCGGTGGCCATTTGGTCGCCTAAAAATGGTCAAATGCGGAGTCGCGGTAGAGGCCGAACCCATGCTCCTTCAGAAAGTCATCGGTAAGGGAAAGAAAATGATGTCGTCGTGCCTCACGGGGGAGGACGATGCTTGGTCTAGGCCAGTTGACCGCCAATCATAAGGTTGTGTTGTGGCCCAGGAGGTCGTAATAATCGGAACACGTGTGGATATTAAAACATGAGAAAGTTATGTGCAATACTCTGATTATTCGCATGTCTCTTAATCTTATTATGAATTGAGTGACAATTTCTACAGGTTTCGTGTGCCAAGACCAGGTAGGGTCACATGTGGTTGCATCTGATTATTGAACGGTCTTCTGATAATGCTTCTCTGAGGTGTGGTATTGGGTTGGTTGTTAAGACTAGGTTGTATGTTAGACTACCTCGAGGCAAGCGAGTTCCTAACCAAGGCTTAAGACTTTAACTTACCAGTTTATCTCATCTCGTCATGGTTAAAAGTTTTCAAAACCTTAGGATGACACAGTATCCAGTGCGGTTTGGTATCCCTATGGACATGAGCACCACCGTGACCACACAGCTCATCCCAGGCTACAAGTTTGTGTACGACCACCATGTGACGACGGTGTGGGTGGACGAGGAATCAAGAGACCATTACGCACTGTACATCTTTAAGGCGTAGTTCATCCGGATGGGAGGCATCCTATACGGTCCCCTAATGGGTTTTGATGGACCGGTCCTGCCTGTGGGGCTAACTAACGAGGGCTGGGATCCCATGGACCTAGATCCCCCTAATGGAGAGATCTCCGACCTGAAGTTTGAAGAGAGTGATCCTTCGGAGGATAGCGAGTAGGCGTCTGTGGCCTAGTCTCTTTTGACGAGCCCTCTCCCACTTGTACAAAGATAAGTTAGCTGGGCCAGTCCCTTTTTTAGTAGGCCTTAGCATATCGCCTATAGTAAGGCATATATATGCAGTTGTTCAGGTTAACCTTACTGATATATAAAATGGTGTTCTTGTCTTTCCTCTATTGTATTTGCTGCTATCCCTATTGATTGTTGGTTGGGGTGTTTGTTTTGCTTCCGCATGTGCTTAATTATAAGATAAAATGAATTGGTTGATGACAGCACCTAAGACGTCGTATAGTTAGACCTCAAATGAATTGAGGTTGTCGTAAGCTCGAAAATCGGGGTGCGACATTGTCAACCTCAGGCGAGGGATGCTCGAGCCTGGGCTAGCGAGGGCTACCCTAGCCAGATTGGGTGAGGTTGCCCTCAGGCTAGGGTAGCCCTTTGCTAGATTGGGAGAGGGCAAGGGTGGCCCTTGCCTGCTTAGGCAAAGGCGGGCCTTGCTAGGTCGCTTAGATGAGGGCTGCCCTAACTAAACAAACACATTTCTTTTATAATTAAATAAGCAAATCTTTATATAGATGAATTCAAGTTATTTCGACACTTGACTAAGGATCTTCATATCGTATCTTTCAAAGTATTAATCAAATAATCGGTATATGAGTAAAAAGTAGTCTGTGGACAACTTTTGTGATTTAGGTAAATTTTTTGAACAAAAATATCACACGTGGCTGTCTACGCAGGCGAAACAACATGGAGGCAGCCACGTAGGAATTTTCAACGTTGTGGAAAAAATGATTAAAATTCAAACATTGTGATCGAGAGTGTAAGACAGCCAGTTTGTCACTTTCTCGTGATATTTTGTCTAAACTATGTCCCTTCGTACTATAAAAGAAGTTCATTCAGCTCACACATTTCTCATAAAAGGCCGATAGCATCTTGCTAAGCATGACAAATTCAACCGCAACCCGCCCTCTCTTCCTCTGCCTCTTCCTCTGTCTCCTCTGCTTGCTTCCATTTCAGGCCTCACCGTCACCGACCACAGAGGCGCAAGCTCGTCAAATGGAAGAATTCCCTCTCTCCTCCATTTCAGGCCTCACAGTCACCGACCACAGGTGAGTTACTGCCTGACTTTCTCACGAATTGGACCGAACTTTTTCTCTGCAGATCCAGAACAATTTTATCTCCAGGCAAATTCCGCCTGAAATCGGAGGCCTGACCAAGCTCAATTACCTATGCATGTACAACAATTCGCTCTCAGGGACTATGCCTCCGGAAATCGGGAATCTTACATCATTGAATAATCTCGACCTCAGCATGAACCAGCCTTACGGAGAGGTCCCCGAGACCATCTCTCGCCTTGCTAACTTACAGGGATCTCTTTGTTTGCGAACAATTTCTTGGGAGGAATACCACGTGATTTTGTCAAGTACAGCCCTTCTCTGATATTTGTTGGCTTTTCGAACAACAACTTCACCAGAGAATTGCCACCAGATTTATGCGGTGGCGGTTAGAATATTTAAAAAATAAATAACGTATTCATTTAACAGCTTAAACTTTTAAAATAATTAACAGTGATCTCACATAAAATCTCGCATGGTATCAAAGCTGAGGATCCTAAGTTGAAATCTTACTAAGTCCCATTAGCCTCCCCAATTAAATTTCCATGCTTAGTACTAGGCAAAAAACTAGACTAAGTATGAAGGGAAGTGTTAGAATATTTATATAATAAACCACGCATTCATCTAACAGTTTAAACTTTTAAAACATGTAAAAATAGTTTCACAAAATCTTACAATGGCTTTGCTCTTCAATATCTCGAGACCAATGGGAATAACTTCATAGGGCCGCTGCCTGACTGTTTGAAGAATTGTTCGCGTCTAACGAGAGTCCGCCTAGACGGCAACCAGTTCACTGCAGATATCATGAGTGCGTTTGGAGTTTATCCAAATCGGGTCTTTATAAGCCTCAGCAACAACCGATTTGTTGGGAATCTCACGGCAAAATGGGGAGTGTACAAATCTCACGAATTTGCAGATAGATGGTAACAAAATTGCCGGCCGCATCCCACCGGAGCTTGGGAACTTTTAAAACATGTAAAAAAAAGTTCTGGTTTGTGTGAGTGTTACCGTTTGCTTCTTACTACTTCTAGCGATTCTAATTGCAGTGATTCTGGCACTTCGGCAGCAAAAAAAGCTTCTCGACGAAGAGGAAGAGATTGAGCGTCTTAAAGAGCATGAGAAATTTGAGCAGACCATATGGAAAGGTTAGGGAAGTTCACATTTAGCGACATCACCAAGGCCACCAATGATTTCAGCGAAGAGCATTGCATCGGAAAAGGTGGGTTTGGGAGCGTTTACAAGGCCATATTGGCAAAAAGCTCAACGCGCCAGAATCCGGCAATGCACCAGCCATCAACCGACAAAGTTTCAAGAATGAGATCCGCGTGTTGACCAAGGTCCTGCACCGCAATGTGATCAAGCTACACGGGTTCTGTTCCATGAGGGGCTGCATTTACTTGGTCTGAGTCTGTCGAGAGGGGCAGTCTGGCGAAGGTCTTGTATGGAGGAACAGGAGCAGCTGAACTGGACTCGGGTACAAGAGTGAAGATTGTCTGAGGCGAAGGTCTTGTATGGAGGAACAGGGGCTGCATTTACTTGGTCTGAGTTTGTCGAGAGGGGCAGTCCGACTGCTTGATGAACTGTTCGGGTTCTAACGAAAATCCATCTAGAGGGCAATCAATTCCCTGCAGACATCACGCGCGCGTCCGGAGTTAATCTGAATCCGGACTTTATAAGCCTCAGCAACAACCGGTTTGTTGGGGATCTCTAGGCAAAGCAGGGAGAGTGTACTAATCTCACGAATTTGCAGATCGATGGTAACAAAATCTCGGGATAGATCCCGGCGGAGCTCAAGCAATTGTCTCAGTTGCGTGTCCTGACTTTGGACAGTAATGAATTAACCGGGAACATTCCCCATAAAATGGAAAATCTAGGGGAGCTGATCACGCTGAACTTGAGCCACAACCATTTTTATTTTTATTTTGTTGGGTCTGTGAGGCACAATTATGTGGCCAGTGATATTCCCCATCTCATTAGTAAACTTATCGAAGCTCAATCATCGTGATTTGTCGCAGAACACATTGGACGGTAGCATACTGGACGAGCTAGTGAATTACAAGAATTTACTGAGCTTGAAATTGCATAACAACCTGTCAGGTGACATATCGGCCAGGCTCGGGAAGTTGTCCACGCTTCAATTACTCCCAGACCTGAGCCACTATTCCCTAACTAGATCAATTCCTTCCAATTTGGCAAAGCTTACTAAACTGGAAAATCTCGACCTTTCACGTAACAATTTGTGAGGAACGATCCTGGCTTCTCTCCAACATGGAGAGTTTAAGCTCCATAGACCTATCGTACAACAAGGTGAACTGGACTGGGGTGCAAGGGTGAAGATTGTTCAAGGCATGGCTCACGCGATCGCCTACTTGCATCACAATTACTCACAGCCTATCGCCCATCGGGACATAACATTGAACAACATCTTGGTCAAGTCTGATTTTGATCCTCGGCTCTCGGATTTCAGGATGGCAAGACTCTTAGATTCAAACTAGTCCAATTGAACACCCATGGCTCGATCTTATTGCTACATGGCTCCTATAAGTTACATGATTGAATCTACCCTTACATCTCACGGGTACGTTTTATCTCGGATTGACCAAATAGCTTTAATTAATATCTCAAAATCGGATTCATTGAACAATTCTAACAATTTTTGGAAGAGCAAGTAGATTTTGAAAAGTGATTTGTGTTGGGGTATCTTAAAATTTTGAAATTTATGTACTACTTCATATTAGGATCAATTCATTCTTCTTTCATAGAATAATAGAATTTGCAGTTATGACGTAGGTAATGGACAAATGTGATGTGTATGGCTTCAGAGCAATGGCGCTAGAGATTATGATAGAGAAGCATCTGGGAGATCTTCTCTCTTCCTCTATCAATGAAAAGAACATTGGCATTGTTGAAAAAGCCAAATTTTCTGGGAGGATGTGCTCAATTCACGTCTTCCTCCTCCACCTAGCCAACTAGCCAAGAAAGTGGTAATCATCGTCACAGCAGCACTGGCATGCACGCAGACGAGTCCCCATTGGCGACCCACCATGAATTTTGTCACGCGAGAATTATCTGCGCGCCCTCAAGCTTTCTTGTCCGAGCCATGAAGTTCAATAACTATCAGCAAAGCTATAGAGTCTTCAGGAGTAAAATTTTAAGGGATACTGCATATCAAATAATACTTTTTTGTCTCTCTTTTTTAAGCTTGTAGTGAATGAGAAAGAGTGGGTGTATAAAAATAATAATTTATAAAATTTTAAGAGAATTGCGTGCACCGGTTTATGTACGAAAAATATAATTTGGAAAATCTGTATTGCACAGTATTCAAAACATATTTACAAATTCTAAACATGTTATACGAAAATTAGCTGGCCCTTATCCAATTAAGGTCTGGTCTTGATAATCTTACTTATATTTTGATGTTTGCTTTGATTAGCCCAATGTGTCTATCCTGATATTGATAGTCAATTCATACATTATTTCACATTGATCGTCTTATCTTCCATTTCTTTATTTTCTTTTTTTTTTCTTTTGTTTATCAATTTCTCATAATGTTACTTAATTAAGGAGAAAATTACATTAAAAAATCTAAACCATTTAGGAGAAACGCAGTAAAGCCTGAATCTTTTTTTAAAGTTTCATATATATATATATATATATGTCATTGTTGACCCCAAAAAATGACTAAATCCTTTAACTGTTAGCCCGGGTTAGAAGAGGCGGGGCAAGATACAATGAAAGGAGAATTGGGCAAGCATCGAAAATCACAGCCGGGAAATTCAGTCAGTCGATTGCAAAGCTGATTTTAGCCGACGGAAGATGTAACTAAAAACGGCCAAGTCCAAGATTAAAAAGTCGACAAATGAAGATCTATTGACAGAAGGCCACCAATAGCAAGATGAAATAACCTTTCAAATGGTGGGACTGACAATTCCAGGCGCAACTGTTATAGAGATCCTCGCAAAAGAGAAATTTATATAACTGATATGAGGAAGTGGAGAAGATACAATCGGGCAGAGTAGCGGGGACAACTTTGGATGATTATAATAGACTACTTTCCTCTTTTGTCTTCCTTTACATCCCTTTACATTGGTAAGGATGTGTCCAAGTTGGCTTTTCGATGGGCCATATGGAGACACTTGCGAAGTCAAATTTTAACCCTTATATACAATTTTTGATAGTACGATTTTGTCTGCAAACAAATTCAAATAGAAGCTAGCTGTTGACGGTGTCAAATAGGTAGACAACAATCATCTGAGCACTAACACCATCAATATGAACTCAAACTTGTTAAGATCATACTGTGCTCTCGAGTCTTGTAGGATAATGCCACGTCTTTAACTTTGTCTTCGGATTAAAAGACTAAGAGAATAGCACGATGAAGACTTTCAATGCGACTGGCCCGAGCTACTAGCAATGTCATCTCTTTTTGTAACAAAAGCTCCAGCGTCAAAAGCTCACATTCAAGTGTATAGGATTTGGCTTTTCTTCGAGTTTACCTTCTTGTTAACCTTTACCTACCGTGGAAACCTTTTGCAAGTAATCACTTAAAGCGATCGCCCGATCTTCTGGCCACCATAAGTTTTTGTAGTTTAAAAGGTCGCTCGTGGTACCTTCATCTCAAGATTATGGCATGACCCGCTGCTCGAAAGGAGATCTGTAGACATACAAAGTCCTGTTTTGAGAGAACAATTGCCAATCCCTCAATATTATTGGTGGAAAATTTTTTCCACAAACTAAATTTTAGAAAATTCATTATGGGTTAATATCACAAAAAATCTCAAATCAATACATCTATGACAAATTTACCCAAAACTAATTTTTTAACCACTCAAAACCCCAAACAAATACACCTATGATAAATTGACCCCAAATGACCGCAAAAAAACCCTCAAACTAGTACACTTGTGATAAATTTATCCCAAATTAAATTTTTTAACCGCCAAAAACCTCAAATTAGTACATTTGTGACAAATACATCTTTTGTTAAATTGGATTAATACCACAAAAATCATAAAACTGGTACAACTATGACAAACGAAAAGTAAAAATTTCAAATTAGTACCAATTAATGGTCACGTATCATCACATTCAGCAATTTGACAGAAAAATTGAATAGAAACTAATAGAAAGTAAATTTATTTCAAGTGTACCAGTTTATGGTAAATTTGTTAAAGATGTATCGATTTAGGATAAATTTGTCACAGATGTATTAATTTAAGGTTTTTTATGGTATTAACCCTTTCATTATCAACAACAATCTTTGCACTTTCTAGTTGTGCCTTTTCCTCAGCTCAAGTAAAAGCGTTTTAGGGGTCTTGCGCAAGGTTGTGTTAAATTTATTGTAGGCTGTTCCTAGCTGTCTTGACCTTCAAGTGATGGAAACCAAATTGAGATTTATTAAGGTGCTTAGGATGCTGTTTTAGCATTTTGAGCTTCTTCACCACTGTAAACACTTTGGATCCTCTACGCTCCTGTTGCCAACAAGCAGAGAACATAGGCAAGAAGTCCAGGTTGTTGGTCCAGAAATTGAAGAATTTAAATGAGAATATCCTTCTCCTCAAGGTTGTGTCAAGTCGCACTAGGCATGGAGAATGCTCTTGAAACACCTGAAAGCAAGAATTCATCCCCACAATCCCAAGCATATCAAAAGGAGAATTCACAGTATGAGGCTAATCGCCCACTTCTAGTAAAGCAAATATATTTTCATAAGGCGTAATATTGAGAACGCCTTTATTTCTACAGCAGGAGACTTTCCTCTTGCTGCCAACCAGTGTGAACTTAGACTGGCCAACAGCAAGACCAGTTCACTGAGCAACCGAGTAATAAACAATGGACTTCACAGCTGGATGGGATATAGTAACAGTAGTCGTTTTGGTGGCTGCCGGCACCGTATGGCTTGGTTTCGTACTCGGAGGAGCAGCAATTTTTTTAGCCTTAGGAACCCAAATCTCTTCGCTTATAGCTTTACAATCTTTGTGGCCAAAACAGTTACGGCTGTTGCATCTTTTAGGCAACCAACTGTAACCCGCCGTGGCCTCAAAAATTTCGGCGTTTCCCATGTCCATATCAAACTGCTCCTAAAATGTGCTATCACCGTCCATTAGGATACATACCTTCGCATATGACAACCGCTGTTTTTGTTTGGTGGCTTTGTCCATAAATAAAGGTCTTCCAAGGACCCTACACACGTGACTTAAACCTATTTGGGTCCACAGAACATGAGGGACATTACATGGTCGGATCCAGACAGGCATAGAGGTGATTTTTGCTCTTCCAATCGAAAAGGGGTGCAATGGTTTACCTACAATATCCCAGACTCCTACCTCCATAACTTCCACTATTTTCACAACATTTGAGAAACGAAAGAAGAAGGAACCATCCTCTGTGGCAGGGACATCCAAGAGGCTCTTATTACCCCCATAATATTTCCACAACACCTCTCACTAAGTAAAAAGATGCATAGGCAGCAAGGAAATATCCAAGGAGGCAATTTTCGAAATGTGTTCTACCCTCAACTAAAGCCTCGGGGGGAGCAACAACAATAAATTTATATCCTTTCTTGGTGGGCGCATGAAATTCTAATCTAGAGTGAGCAAGTTTACCTAAAATAATGATTTTCCAAGATAAACCTGATGAAGTAGTGCTAGTACTAATTTGATGTCGGTAAGGGTAAGCGGTTCCAAGATGGATGGTTCCCATCCTAGTCTACGATAGAACTGGAAATCACCCATTGGTTCGATAGACCCACCGGCACCTACTCCCACCAAGCTTCACAAGATCAATGGCTTGTTTTCCAACAAGTCATGAACCCATAAGCAATCAATTCAAACACTGGTCATGATAAGATTCTCATGTCCATGAGCCCAAAGAGTTTCCTAGAGTACTTTAGTTTCCTCTCGATACTTCGAACAGTGGGTAGATTGAAGAAACTAAAAAGGGGCAAACAGATTAGAATTTCATGAACTATTTGTGACAAGATCTACTTTGAGTTTTCTTTCAAAGAAGTGGTTACCTTTTAGGTTCTTATTTAAGATTTCCTCACCAAAGTGAAGCATTTTGTGGTTTGTAGTAAAGCACACATTGCCTCAGCCAAAAAAAAAAAAAGGAAGTAAACTACACATCACAAAACATTTTTTTTCTTTTTTTCAGTTTTTACTTTTGATGACACTCATGTATAACCCCATTTAATTAATCAAGGTGATACCGTCATTTCATGGAAACTGGATGATGATTCATACCTCTAGGGTGACTCAAAAAAGTCACCAATCCACGTTTTCTTATTGCGTAATTAAATTAATATCGAGTCCCAATTGAACTCGAAAACCTTCTGAAATGTTAACTGCAAAAACTTGGGTAGTCCTCGAAAGAAGTTTATGTTTTATCATTAAGTTAATCAACTCGTTTGACTTTGTTATTGGGCAAGAAATTTTGGACCACAACCTATTCGAACTTTTATCTCGTACAAATCCATGATTGTTCGCAATGAAAATTTAGTCTGTGGAAATATTTTTATTATTAACAATAGGTTGTGCTCACATATATTTATTGATGATAAATAGATTTTTTTTTATACCTAAGATCTGCCGGGCCCAACTTTCACTTATGTTAATTGCCAGCCCACGGCCCGTACAGTGCGCAGTGCACTTCGGACTAAGCATTAATACTTTGGGGGAAGCTAGCACAGGACTCCACCACCATGGCTCCCCACTTAAGACGCATTAGCAATTGTGAAGTTTCGACCTTGGGATTTATGCGATAAAGTGCCCAAAGCTGAACCAACTCAACTGCCCACTAGTGGGTGATGATAAATAGATTTTTTACTCTTTCATTTTTATAAATAAACATAAAACAATCACTTTAACATTAGACGCTCCTTCAAGTATCATTGGTATGTGTTAATTATGATCACGCGTAGAAATGCTTGTTCTAGCCATAATAGATTCGTGCATGCACGTGTTAAACATGTCTATAATTAAAAGAAATTAATGTGAGACTGACTAATTGAAACAGTCGTCAACGTTTTCTTTGAACTTACATTTTCTGGAAGCATGCAGAAAGTGCCGACAAAGTGGGTGGTGCTGGGCCCAATACCCTAGAAAACGCTGAATTTTAGCTTTAGTCCTAAGTTTACCTTCAATTTTTTTATTTAACCTCAATTCTACTCTTAACTTTTTTATCATATCTATCCCCACTAACACTGTCAAAAATTATCATTAGTGATGTAGCATTTCCACATCATTGCTCTAGTTTTTCTCCAAATTTTAAATCCAAGAAGATGTCTTTTGAAGATAAATTTCCCAAATTTCAACCCCGACGTCTTCTTGGATTTGAAATTTAGGTAAACCTAGAGTAATTAGGGTCACTTCTTCAAATGCTCTTAATTTTAAGAGTCTACCTTCTATCTAGCTTGGAGATCTTCAATTTTGCCCCTCAATAGTCAAACTCTCATGCTCGAGTCTTCCATCTCTCGCAACCTGAGAGCTCATGCTCGGGAAATTTACATCTCTCGGTTGTCAAGAGAAATTTTGGACAGAAGATTAACAAGGACCAATTTGAGACTTAAGTAAAAGTTGGTATTGTTCATGAGACAAAAAAAAAAAAGTTCGGTAGATTGAAACCAAACCTAAAGTTGAAGGTTTTTTATGGAATTATAAAAATTTTAGGGTAAAATTGGAACTTGATCCAAAATTGAAAGTTATTTTATGGAACAAAATAAAGTTTATGAAAGAATTGGAACTAAACCTAAAGTTGATGATTTTTTAGGATATTAGACCTATGGTAGGGACTCATTTTTAATGAATAATCTTATTTTATTCCCACATGATTAATTGTATCAATAAATTTTCTTATTTTCTACAATATTTTATTCTCGGATGATAAATGGTACAAATTAATTTCCTCCTTTTCTAACCAAATATGTTAGTTGATGGTTGAATAGATTAATGAATGATCATTAGCCAAACGAAGTGCGTGGTGGTCCCTTGTCCCCTCTAAATGGCCTGTTCTTATAATTTCAGGAAAAATTAAGTGGATTATTACTAAACTTTCCAAATTTTGTGAAATTAATCATTAATATATTTTAAAAGAAAATGAAATTATGTTTATGTTCAAATAGCCAACCTCATGATTGCAAGAGTCTATTTCAATCACATCGGCCATAGTTTCAAAGCGTTCTAAGATGGATTCTTCATTGAGTATCCATTTAAAATGTGATCTACCTCGAATCTTTTTGGGATTCGAAAACTTACATTGATTAATTTTTTTAGTGTTAATACTACGAAAATTGTTAAACCGATACATTTATGATAAATTTATCCAATGCTAATTTTTTAATTAGATCACTTGCAATTTAAATAATCACATTAGTACTTTAACATTCCAATTGTCCCCATAGTTTTCATTTTATTTGGTTTTCTAAAGTAACATATGTTGTGAAGAACTTAGTAAGAAATCTAAAAAAGAGGGTGATCTCTTTTTTTAAAATTGCCTTGACTTGAAGAATTGACAATCTTCGGAAGACTTTTCCTAAATTATAAAAGTGATTTATGATTTTTTCTTGAATTATAAAACTAAAAGAGGTTTTGTTTTGTTTTTGAAGTTTCAGGGGAAAATTAATCATAGTTACCCAACATGAATAACAATGACGAATTCAAGAGCGTACTTAAATTCATCCACATTACCTCTAAAATTGGTTATTTGGGCTCAATTTGTAACATCCTGAAATTCGAGCCATTTGAGGGATAAATGAACGTAAATTTTGCCAATGCATTGTTGGTTGATCTCACTCGGAACTGATCACTCCTGAGATACTGACTTTGAGGGGAAAGACTAATGAGAACAGAACTCGTGCGACTAAAGAATTTGACTTGGAAAAACGACTCAACAGTGAGACTTGCGTAAGGATGATCCTGTAGATATGCAGGCCGATTTCAGGGACAACTAGAAGTCGATTCGGGAACAAAACATAATGGGACGATGGGTAATTCCATCTACTGTTATCGAACCCGTGAACAGCCCTATGTCGATCCTTAATAATCGTGTACTTTGAAATAAGAATCTATCATTCGCAATTTCACGTAGTTAAGGATGTCCATGTGTCGAGAAGTCTTGAACATGAATTGGCACGAGTCAATAACACATGAATTCTCGAAGCCATTTGTCAGTTTGAGTAGTACCAAAATGGCATTCGGGCGAAATTGACAAGGCATGAGAATCCAAGATTGGACTTCGAATTTTCGGGGATGTCCAAGACGGACTTTTGGACGATGATTCTTAGACAGTCGACAGTGTTAGATGAGCCGAGTTTTTGGAAAAGGGACTTTCGGACCGAGGAAACGAGCCTACGAGGATGTGGCCTAAGCAAGATCAGTGTGGGCCTCACGCCCAAGGTGGGACACCGCCATGGAAGGCCCGAGGCAAGCAAATGAGCCCGTTGGGCCAAACCAACAATTTACCCTCTCGAGCCCATTGTCTAAACCCAAGCCGATTCGAGCCCAACAAATTCCCGAGCCCATTCCTATTCATTTTCAAGCCCATTTCCTAGGTCTGCCCTTCATTTTCAGCCTAAGGACAGATTGAGAAATGTGCAAGGTGGAAATGACCAAAATGTCCTTGGATATTTTGAAGAAAAGTCAAAAAAGAAGAGAGAGAAGATGATGTCATGTTTTGGGGACTTGAGCCAAGCAATTAATGGCCTTAATTGAGGACTATCTTCAGCCTTACTTCACTCTCTCTCTCCTCTTCATCTTCTCTAAAATCGCACACACTTCTCTCCCTAGTTTCCCTTCCTTCCTTCAGTTTTTCAATTCTGACATTTTGCCGAAAATCGAGTTGTTCATTGCCTTCCCGTTGAAATCTCAACCAGTGCCGCCTGCCATCGCATTTAGAAGAAAATTTCCATTCGAACAGTGTTGGCTGATCGCCGGAAGGAACCTCCGGCCGTCTTGTATTCCGGCCAAAAGTCGGCTGTCGCTGGACTGTCACTGGTCCGCCTACAGCAACTTTGTTCCGCCTTTTCACCTGCTTTTCTCCCATTTTGGTCAAACCACCACCCATACCAGCCACCAATAGTTCCCCCTTGACCCCCAAGTGCCGCTGGTCACAGGCCTGCCGCTTGCCGGAGCTCCGGGCAGTCCGTTTTCCTCTAGTCAGCCTCTTTCCTCTAAGTAGTGCAGTTTTTTCAAAAGTTCAGGGAGAACCAGAAGTTGCTGCTGTTGTTTTAGCCCCGGGACCACCTCGGATCGCTGTGGTAGAGGTCCTCGAGTGTTAGGTTCGTCGTCGCCGGCCCACTTAACGGGTGAGTTTAACCTTAATCCCTATTTAGTGCCTAAACTTGCTTAGGGTTGGGTTAGTTAGTGGTAAGATTAGTTTAAGAAATTTAATTAAGTTGTATTGGCCCTAAGATAGGTGGTTAGATAGATGGTTAAGATTATATTAGTTTAATTTTTCTAATTGTGCTTAATTATTGCCTAAATTGTGTTTTATGTGATTAATTGTGTTTTATGATTTAATTAAGCATGATTTCAATTAATTGGTTGATTAATTGTTTTAATTAATGTTTTCTTTAATTTTTGGATTAAATGTTTTAATTAATTGAATTTCGGAAAAATCACTGGTCATAATTACTGTTCACGATTACTGTTCACGCATTGTTCATGCAGAAGCTAATTTTTGTCTTATTTTGATGTGTTCTTAATTATTGTGATTAATTGATGTGCCGATTGTTAATTATACTTATGAATATTGATGAAATGCGTGATCGAGTATTGGTTGGATTTTGGATTTTGGAATTATCGAGTGAGATCGCATGACATATTGCGTGGGTTATCTGAAATGGCATGTCGCATGAGCATGGGCGATGTTGCATTCACGACTGTCGCGACCTATTTTTTCCGTCCCGATGGGGGAAAGGAATATATAGATAAATAGGTTTAGGGGTATTGTCCAAAGGGTGGGTTCAGGACCCTCATTAGACATAGGCTCTCCCAAACCCATACCCCGCGTGACGTTGGGTGTTCATGAAAATATTTAAATGAGGAGTCGCCACTAGCCTATTGGGGTTGGCTAGAAACCAAGCGAGACATGAGAGCGTGCCTCGCTTTCCACGCAACCAGAGAATCTAGGATCGGTGACTTGATTACACTAATTAGCCAATTAGTGCCCTTTCGGTACCTAATCTTGTTCATTTCAAAAAGACTTTGGTCAGGCAGTTTGGATTGATTTTAGACCTAACCACTAACATGTGAGGTGATCATGCAGGTACGCAATCATCAAAATAATAATTAGCAATTAAAGAAAGCATTAAAAATCTCAGGGGAAAATAAGCACCTAGCATTAAGAGATAAATAAATGTCAATCCTAATTAAACTAAGGACGAAACCATAACCATTGTATCATGAGCGTGCTATCAAGGGCAATTGTATCCGAGGATTAAAACCCTAAAATGAAGCTGTAAAGGCTTGTTCAATTTTAAGCACAATCTTAGGCCGATGATTTTTCGATATTTTTTTAAAGAGAAAATTGTCCAAGAGTTATTTTAGAGCTTCTTAGGGAATTCTAAAATAATCTTGGAATTTTTGGGATTTTTGATTTTTTTTTTTTTTTTGGAATTTTCAATATTTTAATATTTTCGAATTTTTTAAAAACATTTTTTTCCGAAATTTTTTATAAATTTTCAGGTTTTTGAATTTTTCATGAATTTTCTCAAATTTCGAATTTTTTAATGATTTTTTTAAATATTTTTAAATATTTTTTGATTTTCTGAATTTTTAGAATTTTTTTTTATATTTTGTTTTTTTAATAAATAATTCGGACCGGGTCGAAGGACCTGGCCCTACTAAACTGACCCGGGTCAGATCCCGTTGGCCCAGGAAACGAAAAACAAGCCCGAAGCGAAGCCCACTCTTCATTTTGTATGTTTTTTAGCCTTTTCTGTTTTTACTTTTTATTTTTATTTTTAATGGTCTTCTTCCTCCTGTCTCCTTTCCCATGCACGCCCGACGTCTTCATCTTCCCGCAACAGCAGCACGCCCGCCCGATGACTGCAACTTCTTTCTTCTTCTTCTTCTTCTTTTTTTATTAAACAGCGACCCCCGACGCAGCCCACACTCCGGCTGACGACCGCTACCCACCGGTCGTCCACTCCAGCCGGCGTTAACCACCTCCGACCATGAAATCCGGCGAACGTTTTTGTCGCGAAAAAAACTTCGTCAATTCCAAAACACACGAATATTTAACATAAAAAATACATAAACACAGCATAAACAGAGGAGACTAACATGATTTAACAAAAATAACAGCTGGCACTAGTCGATTTTGAGTTAAAAACAAAAATTGTGTGCCTGCTCTCTTTGGGGCATTTCACCGAACGGTTAACAGGCGCTACCGAGTTCAAAGATTTCCGGCTCAACCGAGCCTCGAACACGCCTTGGGGGTCTTCGAACATGGCATACGAGGGACGTGGGAACAAAATGCAAGGGCGACGAGGGCCGGAGCTTGCGCGAGCCGGACGGCCGCGAGCTCTGGCCCGATGCGCCTAAAACGGAGCAAGAACGAAGTCGGACTTACCTGGTTCGGGGAAGGGCGGAGGCGGAAAACGGCGGCGGGCGGTCCTCCGACGACAGCTAACCGCTCGCTCGAGCTTTGTCACCCTCCAGTTCGCTCTCTCTGGTTCGGGGAAGGGCGGCGGCGGAAAACGGCGGCGGGCGGTCCTCCGGCGATAGCTAACCGCTCGCTCGAGCTTTGTCACCCTCCAGTTCGCTCTCTCTGCTTCGGTCGCTGTGTTCGCCTTTTTCTCTTTCAAGCTCCCTCGGCTGAGCCCGTGAAAAAAACAGCCTCCCCCCTCTCCTCCTTTTTCGTCTGCCCGGTTTTCTCTTGATTTTTTTTTCCTTCCCCCTCCTGCTCTTTTTGTCTTTTCTTTTCTCCTTTTTCCCGCGTGCTCTGACTTGCTGCTTTTGCCCTTTTTGTTGTTTCTTCTGCACTTCTGCTGCTTCTGCGCTTCTGCCTTGCTGACTTGCTGCCGCTTCTGCTCTTCTGTGCTTCTGCCTTACTGACTTGTTGCCGTTTCTGCTCTGCTTTCGTTGCTGACTTGCCCTGCTGCTTTGTTGACTTGCTGCCTTTTATTTTCCTTGCAGGTGCACGCTTCTACGCGGGGGAAGAAGGAGGGAAGATGGATGGGCCGGGCCGGGAAAAGAAGAAAAGAAAGGGGCCGGGTCGGCGCCAAAAGGAGAAGGAAAGGGGCCAGCCCATGCGGGGGGAAAAGAAGGAAAAGAAAGGGACTGGGCAGGCCCAGCTCGGACCCGCCTTTTTTCTTCTTCTTCTTCTTCTTATTTTTTTTTTTAAAATTTCTATTTTTTTTAATTAATTGTAAAACTAGTGATGCAAATGCTCCTACTGTCTATATGCAATGTAATTTTAATGAAAGAATTTTTTTGTTAAAGGATTAGAAACTAATCTCTAATTTTCCAATGCAATTAATAAATATTAAAACAAATCGCCAAAATTTAGGTGTCAATAACGACAGAGCAAAGATATAAATGAATTGCTTGATAATGTGTTGTATGATCACATTAAATGAGAGACCCCAGCGTTGCCGGAAGACCGTCAATCCCTATGGGGTTGTGCCGTGGCCAGTGGGTCGCCTGACTTCGGTCGGTTACCTGACAGGGAAGAGTTCTATGTAGGGGCGGGTCTTATGCTCCTTCGGGAATGCTGTTTTGGAAGTAAGCCCTTGACGTCGCCGTGCCTCGAGGTAAAGAGGACGAAGTTGGTTTAGCCAGGAACTGCCAACCATAAGGTTGTGCCGTGGCCCAGGAGGAGGGGTCGTAATAATCAATGCATATGTGTGAGTGTAAGACATGAGAAAGTTGTGTGAGATGCTCTGATTATTCGCATGCTCTTAATGTCGTGATGATTTGTGGTACGCATGCATGAGTTGACAGTCGTGTAGGGTGTGGCAATGGTCAGGTGAGATTGTTTGTGACGCGATTCGCATGTGATTGATGAACTATTTCATCTAACTGCCATGTGTCTTACTTGCATTGTATGAAATTCGATGTGCAGAGTATGACATATTGGGTAAGGTTGCATGCGAACCGAATTTGATTGTTGGTTGTCATTGCCTGTTGTTTAGGTTGTGGGTTGTTGGGTTGAGTGAGAGGTGGTTCTGGAGAGATACCCCGGGTTGAGTTGGCGTACTAACCAGGGCTTAGGGGGAGAATTCGCTGAGATTTTATGTTAACCCGTCGTAATTAACCATTTTCAGGCCCCTAGAATGGCGTACCCACAGTGGAGGATCCTGCCCTCGCTCCTCCCACGATCGACCTGACGGAGGTTGAGTCTGATAGATCCAAATGACCGTGGTGCTAAACCTGAGGGTTCTTTGTGTACGGTTGGATTAGCATAATTTCATTTTTGTTTTGCTTAGAGGATGGATCGTCCCTTTTTGTCGGGCTTGTACTTCGGAAACGATCCTCCGTTGGTTAATCCAATGAAGATGTATAAATGAGTAATTGTTGTTATTCTTACTGTTCATCCCTCTATCCCTATTGATTGATTGATTGTTTGGGGATGGTTCGTCTTCCGCTTGTGCATAATCAAAGATTAAAATGAATGGTCGTGGATGGGTCCTGAGACGTCACTTTCAATCGACCAAGGTAATGAGATTGCCGCGAGCTCGAGAGTCGGGGCGTGACACAATTTGTTTTGCGAAAAATGAATAAATTGAAAAAAAATTCTAAAAATAATCATTTATATCGATTGAAATAATTAGTGGATGGAAAATATTTTTAATGTCAACAATAATTTATGTTTAAATAATTTCGTGGATGATGATAATATTTTTCGTTTATTAACTTTTGTAAACAATCATTTTAAAAAAAATAATTTTCAAATAATTCCATTTCTATGAAATAAATAGAGCCTTAGGTGAATTTCATCGATGGTTAATATATATTTTGTATATAAATGTTAAATACATATAATGAATGCAAAATTTTTTCAAAAGAAATTACACGCGGCTGTCTACGCGGGCGAAATGACACGAAGGCAGCCACTTAGAAATTTCATCCAACGTTGTCGGGGAAAAGACGAGTCAAACTTTGGTTCCGAGAGTGCGAACTCCCTTGGCGCTATAAAGCATCAATCATCCAGCTCGTTTCTCATGAGGTCCAGTAGCATCTTGCTAGGCATGACAGAATCAATGGCAACCCACCCTCTTCTCCTCTACCTCTTCCTCTGTCTCCTATTCTTGCTTCCATTTCAAGCCTCGGCGACACCGACTGCAGAGGCACAAGCTCTTGTAAGATGGAAGAACTCCCTCTTTCCCCCTCCTCCACCTTCTCTGAGATCATGGTCACTCACCAACATCACCCATCTCTGCAACTGGACTGGCGTTGCCTGCAACGATGGCGGGTCAGTCTCAGAGATCAGCCTCCCGGGCTCAAGCCTCAGTGGCACGCTCGATGCACTCAACTTCACTTCGTTCCTGAACCTGACTCGCTTTGATGCAAGCAACAACAATTTCACGGGCTCAATACCATTGTCGATCAGCAATCTCTCCAAGCTCGTGTTCCTGGACCTGGGGAGCAATCTCTTTGAAGGTGGTATACCGCCCGAGATAAGTCAATTGCAAGAGGTTCAGTACTTGAGCCTCTTTAACAACAGTCTCAACGGTACAATTCCATACCAGATCAGCAATCTCGGGAAGGTGTGGCACTTCTTGAATTCTCCTCACTGGCCGAAATTCTCTGTTATGCCATCAGTGGCTTACCTGAGCCTCTCCGACAATAAGCTCAATGGCGAATTCCCAGGCTTTGTGGCCAATTGCCAGAACCCGACATACCTTGACCTGTCATACAACGGCTTGACCGGCGAAATTCCTGAGGCTGTGTATGCCAACCTGGTGAACCTTGAATACCTCAACCTCACCGGGAATTCCCTCCAGGGGCGGATTTCAAATATACCGAAACTTTCCAGGCTGAAGGAGATCCTGATTGGTACAAATCAGTTCGGCAGTGCGATTCCTGGAGAGATAGGAATGCTGTCTGAGCTTCAGACAATAGAGATGTACAATAATTCCTTTGAAGAGGCGATTCCTAGCTCCATTGGTCAACTGAAGCAGCTTCAAAAGCTTGATTTGCACCTAAACCGCCTGAACTCTTCAATCCCTTCTGAGCTCGGTCTTTGTTCTAACCTCGCGCTCTTAGCCCTTGCAGAGAATTCAATCTCCGGGGAGCTGCCTCTCTCTCTGTCCAATCTGGTCAGATTGTCAGAATTTGGAGCTTCGGATAATCACCTATCCGGTGAGTTATCACCCTACCTCTTCACGAATTGGACGGAACTCATTTCTTTGCAGCTCCAGAACAACTTTCTCTCCAGGCAAATTCCACCAGAAATCAGAAGCCTGACAAAGCTCAAGCACCTTTGTTTGTTCAACAATTCGCTCTCTGGTCCAATCCCCACTGGGATCGGCAGCTTGGAGAATTTGCTCAACTTAGACCTCTCAGGGAACAATCTCTCCGGCCAAATCCCTACGACATTGTGGAACCTCAGCAACATGGAGGTCCTCCAGCTTTTCAACAACAGCCTCACTGGGACTATTCCTCTGGTCATCGGGAATCTCACATCAGTGACCATTCTCGACCTCAACATGAACCAGCTTTATGGAGAGGTCCCCGACACCATCTCTCGCCTTGCTAACTTACAGTAGATCTCTTTGTTCACAAACAATTTCTCGGGAAGCATACCACGTGATTTCGGCAAGCACAGCCCTTATCTGCACTATATTAGGTTTTCAAACAACATCTTCACCGGAGAACTGCCTGAATTATGCAGTGGCTTCGCTCTTCAGGAACTCAAGGTCAGTGGGAATAACTTCACCGGGACACTGCCCAACAGCTTAAGGAATTGTTCAGGGCTAACGGAAGTCAATCTAGGCGACAATCAGTTCACTGCAGATATCACGAGCGCGTTCGGAGTTTATCCAAATCTGACCTCTATAAACCTCAGCAACAACCAATTTGTTGGGAGTCTCTCAGCACAATGGGGAGAGTGTACGAATCTCACGAATTTACAGATAGATGGCAACAAAATCTCAGGCCATATCCCTCCAGAGCTCGGGAAATTATCTCGGTTGAGCGTCCTGACTTTGTACAGCAATAATTTGACTGGGACAATTCCCGACGAGATGGGTAACCTAAGGCAGTTGTTCAAGCTGAACTTGAGCAACAACCATTTGGCCGGAGACATTCCCGTCTCATTAGGAAAATTATCGAAACTCCAATATCTTGATTTGTCCGGCAACGCATTGGGTGGTAGCATACCAGATGAGCTAGCGAATTTCAAGAATTTACTGAGCTTGAACTTGAGCAACAACAATCTGTCGGGTAACATATCATCCGAGTTGGGGAAGTTGTCCATGTAGAATTTTCTCTACATAAATAACTAATTAACCAATAATAATTAGATACATATATGATTGTAAAACACCAAAACTTATATGTACAACGGAATTAAAACGTACATATTTGAGCTATAGTCACGCTTGATGAAAAACAGATCAAATTGATAGTGTCAGTGATCTATCGGAATGCCAGATCTTCCTCTCTATGGTCTATTTTAGTATAACAGCTTTAATGGGATTTAGCGACTGATAGGTATAACTCATCCACTTATAAGCTAGATGTGACATCCTAGATTTCGACCCATTTCGACACATGAAACGATTATTTCATCAATGTGTTGTTGGTTACATTTACTCTAAGTTAGCCCCTCATGAGTTAACTAACTGTTCGAAAATGTGATTAAGGACGGATGCGCATACGACTAGTGAATTCAATCAAGGACCGACCACTCGACCATAAGGATTAAGCAGGGATAATACCACGCTGTTGCAGGTCAATTAGCGAACGGAAATATCAATCCGGCGGAGTACGAGGTCGGATTGCGGGTGATTCCGCACAACTTCGATATTAACGACGAACGATGTTAAACCGAATTCCTGTTGGCACTGTATTCAGGGTGAGCAATTGATCCCTCACGATTACATGATAATTGAGGATCGTCTTGATCTGAATTTGATCTGAATATACACGATCATGGATTGAAAAGTTATCAACCACGGGTCAAACGCGTGGAACACCCTAAACGCTGCTCGAAAGTCAGGTTGTACCAAACTCGCGACTGGTTGAGATTAATCACGAAATTCAGTCCGATTTAGGATACCAAACTTTCAAGGACGTCGATACAAAAATATTAGACAACACCTCATTAATTCCCAAATTTTTCAATAAGCCCAGAAATTGCTCGAATTGGATTAACGGGTTGAGATTAGGACCGGATTTTTGGGAACCGTGCTTCAAGGGTAAAAAGACCGGATTCCCCCCCTCCCCCCTCTAGAAGCTTGTGTGATTTTTAATTTTTAGGGTTTTTCTCTCTCTCTCTCCCGCAAGTTCCCTCCCTCTCTCTCCGCCGTCCCGCCAGCTCCCCGTCGGTCCGCCGACCGCGCCGTCCGACGGTTCCACCCGAGCCAGCCGCTCCCCTTTGGACCTAACTTGGCCGAACCATATCCGGCCCGCTTTCGCTCTTGGCTCGACCTCCGCCGCCTCGCCGTCGTCCCTCCACCCCGGTCGCTGTCGGAAGCTGGCCAGCCGAGCCAATGGCCGAGCCATGCAGCTGCACCGCCCCCCTCTTCTCCTCTCGGTTCTGTCTCTATCTTTGTCGGAGCCGCTCGCTTGGACGCCGGAGCAGCGAGCTGCCACCTCGCCGTCGCTCAGTCGCCGCTGTCCCTCGCCCGACCGCACCTAGCTCAAGCCGTCGCCGCCGCCTGCGCCTGTCTCTCTCTCTTTCCGTTCAGGTAGGGGTCGGGATGGCCACCCTCGCCGTCCAGCCGCCCTCCGCCGCCGTTCGGCCGCCCTGGACCGCCGCTAGGGGCCCTCCGGGAGCCATCCCAGCTGTCGCCGTCGTCGCCGTGCTCTCTCTCTCTCCCTCTCGGCCCCTCTGGCCGTGGCTTGGACACGTGGCCAGCAGCCTCGCCACTGCACGCCGTCGCCGGTCACCGCCGCACGTCGCCGGAGGATCGTTCCCGAGCCCCTTCCGCCACCATGGAGTCTTCCTTCCCCGGTAGTCAGCTTGGTCCGAGATGCTTCGGCTGAGACCCGGTTCCGAAACACATGGTTTGGGTGAATCGGAGACACCACTCGTCCACCTCGTCGTCGCCGTCGCACCGGTGTCGTCCGTCTCGTTGTCGGGTGAGTTTAAGTTCTAAATCCTCGATTAGTCTGTTAAACTTGTTTAGGGGGAGATTAGAGTAGTATTAATTTTAGTTAGGAGGTGGATTAGAGTTAATCGTGATTAATCGTGGTTCAGATAATTATCAGTGATTAGTTGGGTAATTAAGGATTAGTGGATAATCCGTATTAGTATTATTAGATTAAAAAGAAATAATCTCTTTTTAATATTATTTATTAAATTCCGAAAATAGTTATTATTTTGTTAAATTCCGGAATTACTATTTTTTTATTAAATCCAGAAATTATTATTGTTTATTGAAATTCGGAATTATTAGTATTTGTGGAAATTCGGAATTAATATTATTTGTGGAAATTCGGAATTATTATTATTTATTTTAATAATAATTGAATATAGTTTAATTATGAATAATGCGGTTTATTTATAATTAAATTGTGGGAATTATTTGACGTGTCATTTATTATGAAAGCATGTTAGATTGTTGTTTGGATTAATTACTTTTTGATAAGTAATTCTGGTGATTAGTGATTCATGAGAATTACTGGTCGTCGCATTATTGTGAGACGAATATTGTTTGAGGCAATAATTAATTGATTTGTTGATTGCTTATTTATGCCTTATTGATTGAAGCATGTATATTCCGGGAATTATGTGGTATTTCCTTATGAAATTGGTTGATTATTGGATTATCGCAATGTGGCAATTCATGGATAATATGTGAAATACTTACTACTTCGTATGTGGACCTCATGCATGTTGTGTGCGGATTATGGTGTGTGCTTACAAGTCCACTTGTGCCCTGAGGTGTGTGATGTAGGGTGGAGGGTGGCCCTGATGCGTGTTTATGCGGGGAAAAGGTAGAGCCTTGAGACGTATTTACACGGGGAGGTGGAGATTGTGCCCTGATGCGTGTTTATGCGGGGAAAAGGTAGAGTCCTAATGCGTGTGACGCGGGGAGGTAGATGTGGTTGTGCCCTGATGCGTGTTTATGCGGGGAACAGGTAGAGCCTTGATGCGTGTAATGCGGGGAGGCAGAGGAGGGTGGCCCTGATGCGTGTTTACGCGAGGAAAAGGTAGAGCCCTGAGGTGTGTTTACACGGGGAGGCAGAGGAAATCGTGCCCTGAGGCGTGTTTACGCGGGGAGGTGCATAATTGGAACATGCATGAATGCAAGAGTGCATGAGAGACAAATGACATTGTGTTCTGATTATATTTGTGTTTGTGCACTGTTTATGATATGCCTGAGTTAGTACCGTGCAGGGTGTAGCAATGGTAAGATGAGATCGCCTGCGATATGACTCGAATGTAATTTATTAATGTAATGTTGAGAGTGCAAGATGCATTACTGGTGAATTGCATGTGTATTTACCGTGCAGGGTATGGCATGACCTGGTAAAGTCGCTTGCGAGTTGATTGCTTGTCGATGTGCTTATGATAGTATTGATTGTATTTAGTCATTGCCTAAGATGTATTGTTATTCTGCTATTGACTTGCTTGAGGTATTAGACTACGCCATAGATACCCCAAGGCGAGTTGGTGTCCTAGCCAGGGATTAGGGCAAGAACTCGCCGATATTTATATCTCACTGGTTATTGAATAACCATTTTCAGGTCCATTGGAGGTAGATTCGACAGGTGGTGTGCGGGGAGGAAGTAGATTAACCCTATCCTATTTGTTTGGTTGGTTTGATAGGAAATAGCCCGTGGTAACGGCCTGTTTGTGTAGACTTCCTAAGGTTAATCAGAAGATGAATAAATTGGCATCATTGATTGTGTTTCTATTTGACTTTCCTAGCTATCCCAATTCGTTAATTGTACGGGGGTTAATTATCGCTTCCATATGCGCTTTGGAAAGATAAAAAGAATGGTCGGCAACGCATCCTGAGACAATGACCGAAAGGGAAAAAGGGGATCGTCGCGTGCTCGAGGGTCGGGGCGTGACACTAGAGAGGGGACTTATCAAACCCTAATCAATAGTGTATCAACTGGGCCCCTCCCATTACGAGCTTCAGTTAAACACAATTGCATACACTTTGTTACTCAACTAGGTCCATTATTAATAGATGCCAAAACCCAATTCAATAAGATCATTTAAGGGTTTAAAATATATTGGAATATTCATTAACTCGATCATATAAAATAGAAAATTAATTAATTAATGTAAGCCTATTATAGGAAATTTCCAACATTCTCCCATTTTGGCTACATTAATTAATTTTTTTTATTTTGAAAATGATTTTTATTTTTAAAACGACACTCTCAGGTTAATAACTGAAAATATGTTTTATGTGGCCATAATTTTGAAAAAATAATAATATTCCAATAACGGCATCTCAAAACCAATCCAATTATAAGAAGTACATCTGATCCTATTCGGAGGCAGTATGCCACCAATCTTTAAATGCTCATATAAAACGGCTGGTAAATTCTAGGAGAATATCATAGGTGATGAATTCAGATATATGACGATCAACATGATAAGAAAATACCGTAACACATGACATTCCATAATTACATATAATAAGTATTATATTTTCATTGATTATGAGCATAGTAGTAGTGTAGCAAGAAATAGTGCCAACATATGATTAAAAATATACACTATTTCTTATCGGTCATCAATGCAATTTCTCAACGACATGAAACTGCATTAATGCAATTTCTAAACAATATGAAATTGCCTCAATGCGATTTCTAAACAACATGAAATTGCACAACTATATCACAATCCAACATGAGATCTCATAATTAGTGACATACAGTTGTCTTTAAACTAAAATTTGTTTAAAGATACTATTTCATAGTTCTATTTCTCAGTCGATAGGAGAAATGATAACAATAAAATCAAAAGTAAATGCTTTAATAGACATTACAAAAGTATTATCGTTTGTATATAACTATAATATTCAGAAATACAAACTATATAGCTCTCACTAACAAAAGACATCAAAAGACTCTAAAACACTCATATTCTTTATATGTTTTTTAAACAAAATGGGTCGTAAACCTTTTGTTAGAGGATCGGCTAACATAGACTCATTTCTAATATTCTTAATCACAATATCTCCTTTTTTTACTAAGTCTTTAACAGTATAATATTTAATCCAGTTAACATCTCAACTATGGCATTGTTGTTGTTCACAACAAAAGTAACTGTTTGACACACATAATGTAATATGATCAATTATGGATAATAAGTAATTCCAAAAAAATAATTAGTACATTATAAACTTCCATTTGGGCAGAGCGTATAATGCACCATTATTTTCTATAACATGAAGTTTGTAATACAACAATAAGGAGAATTACATATAATTGTCAAGAATCAATTCCTTTTGAGCAAACAAATTATTTAAATTATACATCTCCATTATCTCAACATAGAGGAGAATTACACATAACTTTAAAAATTTATTCCTTTTAGGAAAATAAAACTTTTGAGTTATACATCCCCATCAATTATCTTTATTATATTAATATAGAGGGAAACTATATATAACTTTAAAAAATTTATCTTCATGCAATTTTCAAATTAATATACATAATAACCTCCTTTGGGCAGGTGATTGTATATGCTAATTTTTATCAATAAGTAACTTCAATAATTTACAAACTTTAACAATTTGTAAATAATGTTCAATTTAATCAATACCCAAAAATTCATCAAACAATATGAAACACTTTACGACATGTGCTTCCCAAGATCATATTGCATTTATCAAATAACAATTTTTTTGCCACAATTTTATGTGTCTATTTCTACAATTAAGCATTTAAGATTATCTACTTAAACTCAAGAAGAAAGTATAGATAATCTATGCTAAATTAGGGAAAGTGAATACCGATATTCTATCCTTCATACCCTATAATAAATTTCCATAAATAAAAAATTGGAAAAATAGGCACAAAATTATTTTTCATGGAATTAAATATGGATAACAATAAATAATTCCAAATAAATATTTAAATATGCCAAAATTAAAATTTACCATACCAAACAATCATAAATTAAAAATTAGGCATATTAAAAAAAATTGGAACAAGATGGGCCATGGAGGACCCTACACTTCCTCCATGCATCATTCCATGCATGTGGGGCTAACAGCTTGGCTGCATTGCATCAACAAGCCTTGCTGATATCAAGGCAAGCTAGTTGAGAATGTTATAATTCATTCAAGACCTTGTACTTTGCAAATGATGGAGCAAACACATGGAGGAACGCAATCCTACACTAGCTATAGGCACATGAGCATGACAACTAAAATTTACAGTGTCCAAAGGAGAAGTGAGAACAACTCAAAATTTGTTATCTTAGGTGCTTATTTAAATTAGCTAGAGAGACTCGAAACCAAACTAATTTGATAGCCCGAAGGAGAGATAAAGATAACAATGGAAGATAAAGGGAGCTCATCAATGCACATGAATAAATTTTCTGATACAATATAACACTTATTTTTTGGTAAGGTTTATTTATTTTTTTGGTAAGGCACAATATAACACTTATTAGCACTACATAACACTATTTTCTCTACGGTATTATGTTATACTAATGTTTCATGAAGTAGTGGGCAATTGACCACTTCTCATACATGGTTTTATATAAGGCATAGACAAAAGCCAAGTGAAAAAGCAAGCGCATCCCCACTAATGCAGCCCAAGAAATTAATGAAATCGATATTTGTTCAAATAGCGATAATGTTACTAATCATTCATGAAAACTATCCTTTTCATCAGACAGTTTATACTTTAATCACAACAAAACCACAACGTAAGTCAACAATCCTGCTACAAGCTCATCACAGAACATCAATTGTGAGATTAAATGAACAAGTCCTAATTACAACACAAAATTCAAAACATCTGTGATAAATCGGACATCACATACATTAGGGAAGCACCAGTTTGAAGCTTCCCATGAAGCAGTAGCTTTCTATGTTTGCAACATTGTGCTAAGACCCTTTATATGTTCAATGATTTTACTAGAACTTCGGTAAGAATAAGCAAGAAGAAATCCCACCAATACATTATAGGACACAAAGCAAAGTACAACCCAGCAGGAAATGGCAATATAGAAAACTCTGATAGCATTTTAAATAGGTCATGGCTCTCAAGTGAAGATCATTCCCATGTCCCATTAGCCTCACACCAAAGCTATTGAGGTCGGTAGCTATAAAAATGAGACACTGGAACGAACTTCACTCTCTTCCAAACAAATGGAATGCAAAAAATTGGGAAATATAAATAGCTCAAACAACATACTCCTTAGGCTAGAGGGCATTGTTTTTCACACAAAGGAACAAAATTCAGCTACCGAACAGGGAGGGGGATCATTGACCCAATTTCCCCTCCTGCTATCAATATTGAAATAAGATAAAGTATACTGCTTGAGCATGAATTTTTAACCAAATAAAACTCAAAAAGAAAGAGATGCCCCTGTCATCTGCTCCAAACAATACCAATTAACATATTGGGTCGAGAAAAAACTCATACCCAAATACCCAAAAAAAAAAAAAAGGGCATATGGTTCAGGGAGCCGTTCTTTCGAACAAGAAGTCGTCAAGACAAATGACCAAGATTTCATTAAGCCTTTAGCTAAAATCAAGAAAACATCGCTACGCTTGAAAACAACATAAGGATTGAGGGAGAGAGGGAGGAAGAAAGACATATATATAGGTTTTGATGGTCCTAATTGTATTGGTATGAATATCTGTCCACGGTGGAGGATTCTTTTGTAACCTTTGATGTAAAGGTTTGCAAATAATACTAATATTGGGGAAGAAATCGATGACATAATTGAGGCTTCCTAGAAATCTTTGTAATTGGGTTTTATCTTTAATTTCATCGGGAATTTATCAGTAAAAGAAATTGATCTTTCGATGGGAAATATTGTTCCTGAATGGATATTATGTCCTAAAAATCTAATCTTAGGCTGAAATAATGAAACTTTAGACGGGGATATTGCTAGACCACTTTTTACCATGATTTTTATGAATGTTGAAATATGCTTGAAATGTTGTTCTATTCCCGAGGAGTAGATTAAGACATCATCAATATATGTTATAATAAACTCTGAATAGGGATTGAATATATCGTTCATGATTCTTTGGAATTACGAAGGGGCATTTTCAAGCCGAAAGGCATTACATTCCATTCGTATTGACCAAAAGGGACAGTAAACGCAGTTTTATATTTGTCTTGTTCTTTAATTTGTATTTGCCAAAATCCTGATTTCATATCAAATTTGGAAAAGATTTTTGCTTTACAGAGTCTGTTTAATAGGTCTTTTTTATTGGGAATTGGGTATCTTATCCACCTGAGGGCTGTGTTGAGAGGTTTATAATTTATGACAAGTCTCGGGACTCCTCTTTCTAGTTCTGCATTTTTGTTAACATAAAAAGCAGAACAACTCCATGGGGACTGGCTTTTCTTATGAGCTTTTTCTCTAAGAGGTCTTTAATTTCTTTTTGACAAAAATTTAGGACTTCATGGTTCATCCGGTGGGACGAGCTTTTGTTGGTATATCGGTTTCAATAAATCCTTGTTCGTAAGGTAGTGAAATGATATGGTTTTTTCTTTCCCGAGAAGGCGTTGGGTAAGGTGGAGCATATGGTTTTCTCTATTTGGAATTGAAGGGAATTTATTTTTCTTTAATGTTTGGTTTTGTGAGATTTTCTTCTAATCTTTTGAATTCTAGATCTTCTTTTAAAAATTCAAGTTGTGTTTCCTTATCTTTAATGAGAGAATTGATTTCTGAAATAGATTTTTCTTGTAAAGAATTTAGGACACGATTTTGAGGTTTCGTGGTGAAATTGAATCTTATTTTCTTATTAAGAAAGTTGGTTTCAATTCCGTTGTTATCAACGGTGAAGGGTTGGATTAATTGAATGAAGGGAGTTCCTAGAATTACTTCCTGTCTCATATTTTTAACAAGAAGAAAGGAAGTTTTGTAAGAAACTTGGTTTTTTGTTACGAAGGCTTCGGGTAATTTATAATTGATATTAAGTTTATCCCCAGAAGCTGATTTCAGAGTTTCAGAGGTTTTATCAAAATATTTTGTTGGGACAAGGCCTTCTTTAATGCAATTGAGGTGCTGCTCCTGTATCAAAAGAGCAGTTGTCTCAATCATGTATTCATTATTAATTTTTATAGAAACATTTATTATCCATTTTCTCGATGTAATTTCTGTTAATAACATTAGAAAACCTGGGTTTGTGGTTTCTCTGTCGGGTAAACAACAGTATTGGTTTCTTCTGTTTCTTCTGTTTTACTAGTACTGGATTTTGAAATGGCTAATTGGATTCTATATATGTCATTGGACATATGCTTTTGAGCATTTTTTAATGCTTGAATTTCCACTTTTTGTGCTTTAATTTCATTTTGGAGGTCATTTATATTGACAGGTCTAGTTTGAGTTTTATTTCTGCTAAGGATTTCTTTGAGATTGTAAGAAGAGCTTCCTTTGGAAACTATATTCATGGAGGAATTGAGCCGGTCAAGGTATATTTGTCTATCTTCTGGGTTTTCTATTTGGTCAGCTGTGCTAAGGAGGAATTCTTCTTCTTTAGTGAGCATGTTTAGTTGTGGAGAGGTCTCTTTATAGTCAGAGTCTGATGATGTGTCTAATTCATTGGCTTGTAATCCTTCTTCTGTTGACTCATTAGAGGTAGAACTGTTGTCAGTTTGGGCAAGCATTTCTTTCAATTGATGTAACGTGTTTTCTTCTAGACATAATTCATCTATCTTTTTGTTAATTCTGCAGTATCTAGCGGTGTGACCTTTGTTACCGCAGGAGTAACATTTGATATCTTTGTAATTTTTCTTCGCACTGTTGTGTTGTTTGTGTCTGTAATTTTCTTTATGTGTTCTGGTGTTTTTATTAGATTTTGGTTTTCTATGATAAGACCTACGGTTCTTATAGTCTATTTCTTTAGGGCAATCTCCTTTGCATTTAGATTTTGTCTTGCTATCATAGAAAGGGTCATATTGGGCGCAAAAATCTCCTAATGTTTTGTTGCCTAATTTTTTCTCTTTTTTCAGTTGTTTTTGTAACTTAATGGTATTACACATTTGGGTACCTTGTTTGTAGACATGTGAGACTATTTCTCCATAAGAAAGATGGTCATAAGGTATTTGTCCATTATTATCTTCTCGTATTTTGTCTCGGACTTGGTCTCCTATAAGTTTTGGTATTCCATCTAAAAATTTCTCTTTCCAGAAAGGTTGATTACAATCTGGTCTAATCAGGACACGATGTAAGAATAAGTCTTTATATTCACGGAATGTTCCTAATGATTTGCATTTCATATTGGATAAGAGTTCTTCATTCCTATCTCTTAAATGGGATGGATCTCCTATGAAATGTTGAGATATAGAGTATATGAGGGTATTAACAGCGTACGGAATGGAATGGCCATCATCATCAAAGATTATTTGGCCGAAATCATCTCTTTTGTAAGCTAATAGGATTTGTGTTTTTTGTTCCTCAGTAAGATAGTTATCCCACCATCCTTTCAATTGGCCAGTGAAACCAGCTATTAAAAGGTTAGCAACTGCTTGGTCTGAGACATCTTGTTGGGTTTTATAGGCATTAGCAAGCATTATCATATTATTAAGTATATTTAATAAATTTGATTCTGCTATGCCATCTATGTTCCATTCATAAATAGCATCGGGGAATACTTATGTTGTGTTCTTAGGGAAGAAGATTCTTCTAGAGCTATGTCGGGGAGTGGCCCTTTGGTGGTACAATTTTTGGGGTTGTCGCCAGTTAAAATTGTTTACCTCATTGATGGATTCTTCATCAGAGGTATGGTTTTTGTCAAGAGTGCTAATGGTAGCTTTGGATTTGTCAAAAGTGTCTTTAATAGTTAACCCTTGGATCATAGGAGTTTCTATTATAGGTTTTGGCTCTTGTTTTATTGAAAGTCTCCTTTGTTGTAATGCTTTGGTAAATTCGGGGTAAATCTTTTGGTAATTCAAAAGTTTTAAATAAGGGTTGTTTGGCGAGTCTACTTTAGGATTTGTTAGAGTAGAATTATGGATTGTGGTTTCTATTCTAAGTAATTGATTTCCTATTGTTGACAGTGCTGGTTAGTGTAATTGTTTTGTTCAATTATCTTGGGAATATTAACAGATTCTTCTATTTTATCAGCAATTTTGAAAGGTGCTGCTGTGACTTGGTTATCACCTACTTGGATGGTTATTTTCCTAAGCGGTGGATGTAAAGATTCTATAATGTCATCATTTTCTAATTTCCATTTGTAATGATGTTCAAGAACCATTATTTCTTTTAGTTGAAGGAAGTGTTCTTCAAACCAATCGAAAAAGAATATGTGAGTTTGGCAATTATAAATGAATTCATAGTATTGTTTTTTGATTTGTATAGTAGAATTAGCAAATGTTTTAAAGAACCATTCTCTAATGATTTTATTAGCAGGGGACATAAATTCTTGATTGAGGTAGGTCCTATTTGGCTCAAATTCTTTTTCTAAGACATTTAATTCACTGTCAATTTGGGAATAATTGGGGGAATCTGTTCTTTGTATGATGGGTTCTGTCTCATTCTGTTGGTAAATAGGTCTGGTTATCCCTGATCTATTGTCTATGCCACTAATTTCTGGTTCAGGAGGTGCTGTGGGGATTTGCCGTAGTACTAGTAAATCGTGGGCAGTATTACTGGTACTTGGTGTAGTTTTAGGTGGGATGGTGATGATTCTAGGTAAGTTGAGATGTTGATCAACAGATGCCCTTGATGAGGCTGTATGGAATGAGGGGTTTGATTTTAAATCAAAAGATCTTCTTGGGAATTGAATAGTGACTCTTCCTTCTGGATGTTGTACTATATTTGTAGGTTCAGAATTTTGGATAACTGGTTGGGGAACCTTGTTTTCTAATTCCCATTGGTCTGGTAGGGTTACTTCATCCCAATTTATGGATCTAGGTATAGTGGTATTTGCTCTGGAAATATCAGTTTGAAGAAAAAGGGTTTCTCCTTTCGGGCTCCTTTTGAAGGCATTTTCCCCAAAGGCAGAAGCCATGGCTTTATATTGTACTCTGTAGACAATGGCTAAAGGAATAGAGCCTTCGGCTACATTATAATTATGGATTTTTACCTGTAGGACAAGGGATTTGAGGATGTTACGATCTTTGAGTGATACTGTGAAATTAGGGTAACAATCAAAATGTATGGGTCCTTTGCAGAGGCTAGTTTCTATAGTTCCTAATATGGATTCTTCATAGTCTAAGAGACGAGAATCTCTTAAGACTAAAAGAAGAGCTGTGTTAAGTCCTTCTTTTGTGAGAGGTTTTGCTCCTACTTGGACTAGACCTATGTGAAGGTAATTGTATTTTTCTTTATGTTTTTTAATGGAACTTGGGTCAAGGAGGTGTATTTTTTGATAGGAGTCTGATAAGTGAATATCTCTTTCTTCAGTAGCTATAATATAATCGGATTTTTAAAAGATTTCTAAATTTGGATTGCTTATAAATATCTTTAAGCTGGACTTTGGGTATTTCCCAATTATCAATAGATTTATTAAAATCCTCTATTTTTACTTCTTCTCTATGAATAGGACCTAGATCTTGGTCCCCCGACAGAAAAGAGAATCAAAGGAAGACATGGATGTTGTATCTAAGTTCATACTTAACGGATCGGAACTTACTTCTTCTATAAGCGAACCGGTACTAACTCTTCGTATCCCCACAAAGGATAAATTGTATATCAAAATCAAGCCCTTATGGTATCAGAGCCAAATAGAATGCATAGATCGAGTATATAGGTCCATACCCAGCGGTAGATCGAGTACCCATTTGTTGGGATTCTTCTTAGCGGTAGACCGAGATCCATTCGTTGGGACTCTTCACGTTTCGACCAAACTTATCCAGGTCATAAGTCCTAAGAGGCGGTAAATCCTTTGGTGTTTGGTAAAGGCCCCTTTGTGGGGATACGAAGAGTTAGTACCGGTTCGCTTATAGAAGAAGTAAGTTCCGATCCGTTAAGTATGAACTTAGATACAACATCCATGTCTTCCTTTGATTCTCTTTCTGTCAGGGACCAAGATCTAGGTCCTATTCATAGAGAAGAAGTAAAAATAGAGGATTTTAATAAATCTATTGATAATTGGGAAATACCCAAAGTCCAGCTTAAAGATATTTATAAGCAATCCAAATTTAGAAATCTTTTTAAAAAATCCGATTATATTATAGCTACTCAAGAAAGAGATATTCACTTATCGACTCCTATCAAAAATACACCTCCTTGACCCAAGTTCCATTAAAAAACATAGAGAAAAATACAATTACCTTCACATAGGTCTAGTCCAAGTAGGAGCAAAACCTCTTACAAAAGAAGGACTTAACACAGCTCTTCTTTTAGTCTTAAGAGATTCTCGTCTCTTAGACTATGAAGAATCCATATTAGAACTATAGAAACTAGCCTCTCGCAAAGGACCCATACATTTTGATTGTTACCCTAATTTCACAGTATCACTCAAAGATCGTAACATCCTCAAATCCCTTGTCCTACAGGTAAAAATCCATAATTATAATGTAGCCGAAGGCTCTATTCCTTTAGCCATTGTCTACGAGTACAATATAAAGCCATGGCTTCGCCTTGGGGAAAATGCCTTCAAAAGGAGCCCGAAAGGAGAAACCCTTTTTCTTCAAACCGATATTTCCAGAGCAAATACCACTATACCTAGATCCATAAATTGGGATGAAGTAACCCTACCAGACCAATGGGAATTAGAAAACAAGGTTCCCCAACCAATTATCCAAAATTCTGAACCTACAAATATAGTACAACATCCGTAAGGAAGAGTCACTATTCAATTCCCAAGAAGATCTTTTGATTTAAAATCAAACCCCTCATTCCATATAGCCTCATCAAGGGCATCTCGTGATCAACATCTCAACTTACCTAGAATCATCACCATCCCACCTAAAACTACACCAAGTACCACTAATACTGCCCACGATTTACTAGTACTACGGTAAATCCCCACAGCACCTCCTGAACCAGAAATTAGTGGCATAGACAATAGATCGGGGATAACCGCACCTATTTACCAACAAATGAATGAGACAGAACCCATCATACAAAGAACAGATTCCCCCAATTATTCCCAAATTGACAGTGAATTAAATGTCTTAGAAAAAGAATTTGAGCCAAATAGGACCTACCTCAATCAAGAATTTATGTCCCCTGCTAATAAAATCATTAGAGAATGGTTCTTTAAAACATTTGCTAATTCTACTATATACAAATCAAAAAACAATACTATGAATTCATTTATAATTGCCAAACTCACATATTCTTTTTCGATTGGTTTGAAGAACACTTCCTTCAACCAAAAGAAATAATGGTTCTTGAACATCATTACAAATGGAAATTAGAAAATGATGACATTATAGAATCTTTACATCCACCGCTTAGGAAAATAACCATCCAAGTAGGTGATAACCAAGTCACAGCAGCACCTTTCAAAATTGCTGATAAAATAGAAGAATCTGTTAATATTCCCAAGATAATTGAACAAAACAATTACACTAACCAGCACCTGTCAACAATAGGAAATCAATTACTTAGAATAGAAACCACAATCCATAATTCTACTCTAACAAATCCTAAAGTAGACTCTGCCAAACAACCCTTATTTAAAACTTTTGAATTACCAAAAAGATTTACCCCCGAATTTACCAAAGCATTACAACAAAGGAGACTTTCAATAAAACAAGAGCCAAAACCTATAATAGAAACTCCTATGATCCAAGGGTTAACTATTAAAGACACTTTTGACAAATCCAAAGCTACCATTAGCACTCTTGACAAAAACCATACCTCTGATGAAGAATCCATCAATGAGGTAAACAATTTTAACTGGCGACAACCCCAAAAATTGTACCACCAAAGGGCCACTCCCCCCGACATAGCTCTAGAAGAATCTTCTTCCCTAAGAACACAACATAAGTATTCCCCTGATGCTATTTATGAATGGAACATAGATGGCATAGCAGAATCAAATTTATTAAATATACTTAATAATATGATAATGCTTGCTAATGCCTATAAAACCCAACAAGATGTCTCGCATCAAGCGCTTGCTAACCTTTTAATAGCTGGTTTCACCGGCCAATTGAAAGGATGGTGGGATAACTATCTTACTGAGGAACAAAAAACACAAATCCTATTAGCTTACAAAAGAGATGATTTCGGCCAAATAATCTTTGATGATGATGGCCATTCCATTCCAGACGCTGTTAATACCCTCATATACTCTATATCTCAACATTTCATAGGAGATCCATCCCATTTAAGAGATAGGAATGAAGAACTCTTATCCAATATGAAATGCAAATCATTAGAACATTCCGTGAATATAAAGACTTATTCTTACATCGTGTCCTGATTAGACCATATTGTAATCAACCTTTCTGGAAAGAGAAATTTTTAGATGGAATACCAAAACTTATAGGAGACCAAGTCCGAGACAAAATACGAGAAGATAATAATGGACAAATACCTTATGACCATCTTTCTTATGGAGAAATAGTCTCACATGTCTACAAACAAGGTACCCAAATGTGTAATACCATTAAGTTACAAAAACAATTGAAAAAAGAGAAAAAATTAGGCAACAAAACATTAGGAGATTTTTGCGCCCAATATGACCCTTTCTATGATAGTAAGACAAAATCTAAATGCAAAGGAGATTGCCCTAAAGAAATAGACTATAAGAACCGTAGGTCTTATCATAGAAAACCAAAATCTGATAAAAACACCAGAACACATAAAGAAAATTACAGACACAAACAACACAACAAAGTGCGAAGAAAAATTACAAAGATATCAAATGTTACTCCCGCGGTAACAAAGGTCACACCGCTAGATACTGCAGAATTAACAAAAAGATAGATGAATTATGTCTAGAAGAAAACACGTTACATCAATTGAAAGAAATGCTTGCCCAAACCGACAACGTTCTACCTCTAATGAGTCAACGAAAGAAGGATTACAAGCCAATGAATTAGACACATCATCAGACTCTGACTATAAAGAGACCTCTCCACAACTAAACATGCTCACTAAAGAAGAAGAATTCCTCCTTAGCACAGCTAACCAAATAGAAAACCCAGAAGATAGACAAATATACCTTGACCGGCTCAATTCCTCCATGAATATAGTTTCCAAAGGAAGCTCTTCTTACAATCTCAAAGAAATCCTTAGCGTAAAATAAAACTCAAACTAGACCTGTCAATATAAATGACCTCCAAAATGAAATTAAAGCACAAAAAGTGGAAATTCAAGCATTAAAAAATGCTCAAAAGCATATGTCCAATGACATATATAGAATCCAATTAGCCATTTCAAAATCCAAGTACTAGTAAAAACAGAAGAAACAAAGAAACCAATACCGTTGTTTACCCCAGACAGAGAAACCACAAACCCAGGTTTTCTAATGTTATTAACAGAAATTACATCGAGAAAATGGATAATAAATGTTTCTATAAAAATTAATAATGAATACATGATTGAGACAACTGCTCTTTTTGATACAGGAGCAGACCTCAATTGCATTAAAGAAGGCCTTGTCCCAACAAAATATTTTGATAAAACCTCTCGAAACTCGAAATCAGCTTCGGGGATAAACTTAATATCAATTATAAATTACCCGAAGCCTTCGTAATAAAAAACCATGTTTCTTACAAAACTTCCTTTCTTCTTGTTAAAAATATGAGACAGGAAGTAATTCTAGGAACTCCCTTCATTCAATTAATCCAACCCTTCACCGTTGATAACAACGGAATTGAAACCAACTTTCTTAATAAGAAAATAAGATTCAATTTCACCACGAAACCTCAAAATCGTGTCCTAAATTCTTTACAAGAAAAATCTATTTCAGAAATCAATTCTCTCATTAAAGATAAGGAAACACAACTTGAATTTTTAAAAGAAGATCTAGAATTCAAAAGATTAGAAGAAAATCTCACAAAACCAAACATTAAAGAAAAATAAATTCCCTTCAATTCCAAATAGAGAAAACCATATGCTCCACCTTACCCAACGCCTTCTGGGAAAGAAAAACCATATCATTTCACTACCTTACGAACAAGGATTTATTGAAACCGATATACCAACAAAAGCTTGTCCCACCCAGGATGAACCATGAAGTCCTAAATTTTTGTCAAAAAGAAATTAAAGACCTCTTAGAGAAAAAGCTCATAAGAAAAGCCAGTCCCCATGGAGTTGTTCTACTTTTTATGTTAACAAAAATGCAGAACTAGAAAGAGGAGTCCCGAGACTTGTCATAAATTATAAACCTCTCAACACAGCCCTCGGTGGATAAGATACCCAATTCCCAATAAAAAAGACCTATTAAACAGACTTTGTAAAGCAATAATCTTTTCCAAATTTGATATGAAATCAGGATTTTGGCAAATACAAATTAAAGAACAAGACAAATATAAAACTGCATTTACTGTCCCTTTTGGTCAATACGAATGGAATGTAATGCCTTTCGGCTTGAAAAATGCCCCTTCAGAATTCCAAAGAATCATGAACGATATATTCAATCCCTATTCAGAGTTTATTATAACATATATTGATGATGTCTTAATCTACTCCTCAGGAATAGAACAACATTTCAAGCATATTTCAACATTCATAAAAATCATGGTAAAAAGTGGTCTAGCAATATCCCCGTCTAAAGTTTCATTATTTCAGCCTAAGATTAGATTTTTAGGACATAATATCCATTCAGAACAATATTTCCCATCGAAAGATCAATTTCTTTTACTGATAAATTCCCTGATGAAATTAAAGATAAAACCCAATTACAAAGATTTCTAGGAAGCCTCAATTATGTCATCGATTTCTTCCCCAATATTAGTATTATTTGCAAACCTTTACATCAAAGGTTACAAAAGAATCCTCCACCGTGGACAGATATTCATACCAATACAATTAGGACCATCAAAACCCATATCAAAACTATACCAATTCTCCACTTAGCTGACCCAAATGCTTTTAAAATAGTTGAAACAAATGCATCAGAAATAGGATACGGAGGAATACTCAAACAAATACATAATAATAAAGAATCAGTAGTACAATTCATATCCAAACATTGGAACCCAACCCAGCAGAATTATTCTACTATCAAAAAGGAAATCCTTGCAATTGTTCTTTCTATTTCTAAATTTCAAGGAGACCTTTTAAATCAAAAATTCCTTTTACGAATTGATTGTAAATCAGCAAAAGATGTTCTACAAAAAGATGTCTTAAATATTGCATCAAAACAAATTTTTGCAAGATGGCAGGCAATACTTTCTTTTTTGATTTTGATATACAATTTATCAATGGTTCATCCAACTCCCTGCCTGATTTTCTTACACGAGAATTTTTACAGGGGATACAACCAACACCATCATGCCACGAGCCAAGAAAAAAGACAAAGAAAAAATCACCAATGACCAAACATCTTCATCCAATACCAGAATAACCAAAAACCCCATATTACCCATGAAATCTTGGGCACAAACCGTAGAGGAATCAAGTCTCATACCTGAACGCACATATTACCATAGCCAACCAGATAGCCAACCCATAACCAATACACCACATAAACCTCACCCAGATGACTCAACTCTTGGAACTAGCCAAAATACTGCCATTACAAACAATCCAAAGTGTGGCCCAATCATTGATCAAACATAACCAAGACCAACCCGCCAAACCCATAGTAGAAAGCAGCAACCCCTCACCTTTAGTAACCTAGAGACATGCAGAATATCAACTCATGAAGCAGAAAAGTTTGCTTAATGAAGTGGTCATCAGACCAGCTGAAACTTCCCAACAAATGACCTCTCAACAAACGAGGTCCCAATTTTTCCAAAAAGAAAAATATGCATTAATACTTACAGTTGAAGATGGATTTTATGACAAAAATCCTAATCAATTTGCAAAAACATATTTCCAAAAGGATGGTATTTTAAACCATATGAAATAAGCAAACCATTGGCATTTTATGAACAGTTTCTGGTTGAAACCGAATCAGCCAAATTCAACCATTTCGTGATAAAAATGACAACAACCATATCCTTTACTCTACTATCCAGATTCTTAGGATCATACATCCTAATGAATGGACAGAAGAACCCCATACACTCAAAAAATTCAATGCCAGACTTACACAAAGTCTACCATACTGTGCTTCATACTCATATTGGGACTACCAACAAGCCTGGTGGAACGCCTTCTATAGACAGAACAACCAAATGAAACATACATGGCTTGTATACTTCAAAGACAGATTTATCAGACAAAATCTCCCCAACTGGTTTATCAACTGGTGGGCATATTTTGGACCAACTGAACAAATTCTCCATCCAACACTCATTCCGGGATGGGAATTATTCAAAAAAGAATTCCATCCATCCCAACATGACATAAGATTCCCATGTTTACTTCACTATTTCGCCATATTCAGAATATCATGGGTCACCGGCTGGGAATTTGCATATTCTCACAGCGAACAAATACCTATACTCATCAGACAACATAAAACAAAATGGTGGGATAAGTTCAGGTTCCAAGAATGGGGAACAAAATCCATGGTTCGAAAATGGTTGGACTACAACCAACCCCAAAAACAATCAAACCAAACTGCATATCTCCAAGAAAAGTCACAAATAATGGCGACCCTTGCTGCAGCTAGCACAAAAGAAGAATGCTATGCCTTAATAAGTCAACTACACCATGTTGGCCAAATTGAAAGCATGGCTCAAAACTCTTCAGACAGCCAGGAAGGAAGCTGTGAAGCAACTTCAACATACCATTTGGCGTCCCCATAGAACAGAAGACAAGCAGCATCAAATACTGTTTTACTGTTCATACATACTCTAGAACACTGTTCATCTTTACTGTTCACTTTTACTGTGCACTTACTACTGTTTAAAATAGTGAAAACACTGTAGCACGAGCACTATAAAAGGAAAGACCCATACGCAGAAGAAGGGGAGGCATTTTTTGTGTAACCCTACAGAGAGCTCTTCGAAACCCTCGAAACCCTCTCCACAGAACCTCACTCTTTCAGACCCGGAAACCCTCGAAAACCCTCTTCACCCGGAAGTATTCCCTCTAGTTTTGAAGTAAGTTTTCGAAATCATACCATAGTTTCTTCATAACAGATCCTGACTCATAGATAGTCGGAAGATCTGCATATCTTTTCAGAACAATTCAGTGACGGAGAGTGGATTACCGCCCCAGATCTGAAACTGTTCTTCATTTTTACTGCAGTTGATTCAATTCCTGCACTAGTACTTTACTTTCTTCAGTTTATGCACTTGTAATTTACAATTTCTTTAGATCTGTAACCCATACTTCTATATTATCTCCATTTACCACCTATATGGTCGGTTTCTTCATACCTTGGTGCTTTTGCATACTTCTGCTCTTCATACTTTATATATTCTTCGCTTTACATATTATCTTTAATGTTCGTGATTTTGCTTAGTTTAATCTTCTTCTATATTTCATTTCTTTATTTAGTAAATTTCCTTTACACCATAACCCTAACCTTTGAGTTATTTTACGACATCATACAAACATTCACAGAGCTTGCAGACTTCTTCGATTATATTAGAGACATAGAACCACTAGAGTTCTTTCATACCATAAACAGGTCCCATAAAAGGAAACGATAGGGTTTTCCCCCTTTTTTCTATCCTAGTTTCTCTTCTACTAATAGAATCCAACGATCCCAAGCCCTTATGGTATATATATATATAACAATACCCTTGCAACAATTTATAACATACTTCATTCTATTACAAGTAATTTAAAAATTCTAGAACTTTTCAAGGTATAAACCCTAGAATTTCAAATTCAAAATTCTCTCTCAATTCTCAATGAAACTATATAAACTATACATGGTTAGAAAGATCTCGACATGTAGAATAAAACCCCTAAGGTTTCAAAATCAATCAATCAAATAGTCCAAATGAAAAAATAGTGACAACGTTCGGTTCAAGAGAAGAAATTTTGAATTTGTTCATAAATTTTTTTTTGGGTTCTACAATCATATATGACCAGCTCTAATATCACATGTAGAAATTTCTATACATAAATAACTAATTAACCAATAATAATTAGATCCATATATGATTGTAAAACATCAAAACTTATATGTACAGCGGAATTAAAACGTACCTATTTGAGCCATAGTCATGCTTGATGAAAAACAGATCAAACTGACAGTGTTAGTGATCTATCGAAATGCCAGATCTTTCTCTCTATTAGGGGTGTGTATGGTCCGGGTGGGCGGTTCCCACCCCGGAACCGGGAACCGCCCGCTCAGGACCGGTTCCAAATTTTTGGAACCGGGAACCGCCCACTAATTCTATGGATCCACCCGGGAACCGGACCATCGGTCCGGTCCGGTTCCCAGGTGGATCCTCGGAACCGGCCAAGAGATGAAGCAGAAGGGAGGGTCGGAGTTGGTTCCTCATTTTGGGAACCGAGGACCGAACCGACCCAATAGAGGGTGGATTCGGACCCCAAAACTCCAAACAAACACTCTAAAAACAGCCCCATTTAGAGATTTATATTAATCTCAACCCCAAGGCCACTCTAGACACAAGGTTTGTTGATCTCTTTGGCTGGATTTTATATGCAATCTCTCAAATGCTCTTTGAGTAATTCTTCAATGTGGGACATTTGGAAACTTGTTGGAGTAACTTACATGCAAGGGGCAACGAGAGAGAAGAGAAGGGAGAGGGAGTAGGAGGCTCAATCCCACATTGATTATTTAGGAGAGACAACAAGCCCTTGGTCTCTATAAATAGGAGAAAGAGAACTCTCTATTTTGTTGGTCATGTTCTACTTGCAAGGGAAGAATGAAGGTGATGAGGAAAGTCTAGACTATTATTCTGAATATTTTTAATATTATTACATTTTGAATATAAAAATCTTAATTTTGACTTAAGAAAAATCGGTCCGGTCCGGGCGGGTGGATCCACCTATGGAACCGGGAACCGGACCGGTACCCACCGGTTCCAATAAATTGGAACCGGGAACCGGACCGGTACCCTTAAGAACCACCGGTTCTAGTCCGGTCCGGTCCGGTTCCGGGCGGTCCGGGTGGTTCCCGGTTCTTTTGCACACCCCTACTCTCTATGGCCTATTTCAGTATAGTAGCTTTAATGGGATTCAATGACTAATAAGTATAACCTATCATTTTATAGGCTAGAGATGGGACCTAGTAAACCTTAATCAATAGCTTGTCAACTGGGCCCCTCCCATTACGAGCTTCAGTTAAACACAATTACTTACACTTTGCTGCTCAACTAGACTTAAACCCAATTCAATAAGATTACTTGATGGTTTAAAATATATTGGAATATCCATTAATCCGATCATATAAAATAGAAAATCAATTAATTAATGTAGGCCCATTATAGGAAATTTCCAACAATCCACCCTATGGATTCTCCTAGACCTGAGCCACAATTCACTAGCAGGATCAATTCCTTCCAATTTAGAAAAGCTTACTAAATTGGAAATTCTCAATCTTTCTCACAACAATTTGTCGGGTACGATCCCAGCTTCTCTCACCAGCATGAGTAGTTTAAGCTCCATAGACTTCTCGTACAACAAACTGACGGGTGCGGTTCCTAGTGGTAGGATCTTCCAAGATGCCCCGGGAAGCGCTTTTGTTGGGAATCCGGGCTTGTGTGGAAACGCAACGGGATTATCTCCTTGTGGGAGGAGCAGTAAATCGACCGACCAAAGGAAAAAGGTTCTGATTGGTGTGATTGTTGGCGTCTGCTGCTTGTTACTTCTCGGGACCCTTATTGCCCTGATTCTTGTGCTTCGGCGGCGAAGCAAGCTTCTTGATGAAGAGATTAAGAGTCTAAAAACGCATGAGAAATCCGAGCCGATCATATGGGAAAGGGAAGGGAAGTTCACATTCAGCGATATCGCCAAGGCCACCAACGATTTCAGCGAAGAGTACTGCATCGGAAAAGGCGGGTTCGGGAGCGTTTACAAGGCCGAACTGCCCAGCGGCCAAATCGTGGCCGTCAAAAAGCCCGACGCATCAGAATCCGGCGTCATCCCAGAGGTCAACCACCAGAGTTTCGAGAATGAGATCCGCGTGTTGACTGAGGTCCGGCACCGCAACGTGATCAAGCTTCATGGGTCCTGTTCCATGAGGGGCAGCATTTTCTTGGTCTATGAGTTTGTTGAGAGAGGCATCCTGGCAAAGGTTTTGTACGGAGGAACAGGAGCAGCTGAACTTGACTGGCGTACAAGGGTGAATATCGTTCAAGGCGTGGCTCACGCGATCGCCTACTTGCATCACGATTGTTCGCCACCTATCGTCCATCGGGACATAACATTGAATAACATCTTGCTCAAGCCCAACTTTGAACCTCGGCTCTCAAATTTCGGGATAGCAAGACTCTTGAATTCAGACTCGTCAAATTGGACTGCAGTGGCTGGATCTTATGGCTACTTGGCTCCTGGTAAGCTACATGACTAAATATAACCATACATTTCATATGCACATATAATCTCGGATTGACTAAATAGCCCCAATAAACATCTTGAATATGTATTTATCTACTAATTCTAACAAGGCTTTTAATAGAGTTAGTATATATTTTTTGAAAAGTGGCTTGTGTTAGGATATCATAAAAATTTGGATCCTGGGTATGACTGCACATTATGATCATAACATTGATTCATTCTTCATCTATGGAAAAATAGAGTTAGCAGTTATGATGCGGTTGACGGACAAATGTGATGTGCACAACTTCAGAGTAGTGGCGCTAGAGATTATGATGGGGGACCATCCGGGGGATCTTCTCTCTTCCCTATCTATGACACAAACATCAACATTATCGGAGATCCTGAATTTGCCACTGAAGGATTTCCTCGACCCACGTCTTCCTCCTCTGACCAGACGACTAGCCAAGAAAGTGGTATTCATCGTCGCGGTGGCACTAGCATGCACGCGGACGAGTCCCAATTCGCGACCCACTATGCGTTTCGTCGCGCGAGAACTGTCTGCACGCACTCAAGCTTACTTGTCCGAGCCATTAGGATCGATAACCATCAGCAAAGCCATCGAGTCTGCGGAAAATAAATTTTAAGGAATAGTGCAAATCAAATGGCACTTCCTTTTGTCTTTCTTTTTTTTGGTCAGTCTTTCTTTTGCTTTGACTTAGCTTGTAACGAATGAGAAAGGGCGGTTGGGTGTGTGTGTGGACAGGCGTGCCGACAAACAGGTTAATTTGGAAAATCTCTGCTGTACTGGTACGAGGAAAGTTCGGCATCAAGAACTCACGTCAGTTCAGATTGCAGCAAGAACTCCGTGACGAAGAAGAGATGCCCAGAGTTCATCATCATAGCTCGAAGATTGACGAGAAGCTTCTTCGCAGGATCTCACCATGCGCCTCTACTTCTTTCTCAGGACCATCAGCCACCTCCATCTCCGTCGGCTTCTCGTGAGGGGAAGGGGAAATCGGCATGCGATGCATTGGCTTAAAGAGTATGCAAAACTCAGTATGCCTACCCAACGAGCCTAGGCCATGTTTTGCTCGGGAAATCGGCTTGTGATGTTTGTATCGTCTTCAAAACATGTTCACAGATATTTAAGTAGGAGTATTCTAGTGAACAGAAATTACATCATCCCTCGCTTTTGTTTTGCTTTACATTGGTACGGGATGTGTCAAGTTGCCTTTTCGATGTCCCATGCAGCGATACTTGTGTACTCAAATTCTAGCCTTACTACGACATTTTGCATACTATGATTTTTTTTTATTGGGAAACAAAGTCGAATAGAAATATGGGTTGACAAAAATTTGACCACTAAGGGCCTATTTGATAGCACTCTAATCCTTTTCTAATTATGTTCTTTTATTCTCCGGAATAAAAAAGAACAGAAATCTGTTTGATAAAATCAGCTAATTATTCTATTCCCCAAAATAGATCAATAGTTAGGAATAGATTTGGAACTAAATCAAAAAAAAGAAAAAAGTTACTTCTTTGCTTCCGAGAGCAATGTTTGAAACTAAGTCATTTTCTTTCCTTTTTTTCTTTTCTTCTTCTTTCTCCTCTAGTTGATGCCGTCGCCAACACTTGGTGACCTCACTAGAGCCTCGCTAACCATCGGCAAGCTTGACCTCGCCCAACTCCTCGAGGGCCAGCAAGGCTCCCCAGAAGCCGTACGACCAACTAGAGGAGGAAAAAGAAGAGAGGAAAAAAAGAAAAGAAAAAAATCTTAGAAAATTATCGAAAAATTAAAAGAAATGCTACGTCACAAAAAAAAATTGAAAGTCATATTAAATGCATTATTGTTCTTTTTCTGTTATGAGAATATAAATTTTATGCAGCTTACCGAGATGCGTTCAAAAACTCATCCATGAAACAGAATTAGAAAAAAATTTCTAAGCAAAAATTGTTCTCAAAAACAAAATAATTACCAAACACATCCTAAAACCACTAACAAGGATTTTAATTTGTTTAGATCATGTTCTGTTTCCGAATCGTGTAGAAAATTGGCAGCTCTTTTAACTTGGTTACCGAATCAAAAGACTAAAAGAATAGCATGATGGAGACTTCCAATGTGACTTAGCCAAAGCTCCAACTTTATTTAGCTCCCATTCATGCACGGGATCTGACTTTTCTGCCTCAATTATGACATTAGATTCTCCAACAAAAATTAGGGAAAATTTCAAAAAAATCCGAAATAAGTCCATTTTCTTAAATAAAGACCCAAAGTAACCGTTGTCTCAAATAAGAACCTCAAATCGCCAACCAACCAAATGTTCGCTGGCCGGCGAGCGTATGGCATTTCCGGTGGCTAGAATAAGGGTAATTTTGTCAAAAAAAATTGATAGAAATTAACAAACCCTAAAAAAAAAAAAACCCAAACTCTTCACGTTCTTCTTCTTCTGCACGTCATCTTCTAGGTTCCTTGTCCCCTCTTGCTTGGAGAACCCAAATTCTTTGTTAATGGAACAAAATCCCTTAGTCCCCAAGTTCCGAACGAACGTACCAGCACCCCTCTCTCTCTCTCTCTCTCTCTCCGTGGAAGTGGATTCGAATTGTGCCCGAGATGTGGGTCCTTGACATTGAGATGTTCTTCGTCTCTCAATTGGGAAAAGATGATGAAGAATCGAGTCTCTTGTGTTACATACGAGTGTCTGAATAATGAAGAGGTGGCTTTACTCGAGATTTGTCTTCTTCGTTGGAAAAAAATGAAGACAAAAAAAGAAAGGAAGAAAAATGTGAAAAAACGAAGGTAGAGGTTTCTTGTTGTGCTTCGATTCGTCCTCCATTAATAGAAAATTTGGGTACTCCAAGCGATAGACGATACATAACAGAGAAGATGAAGAGCATAAGAAGAAAACGTAAAAACGTGAAGAGTTTGGGCATTTTGTTTTTAGGGTTTTTAATTTCTATCAATATTTTTTTGACAAAATAGCTCTTATTTTGGCCACCAGAAATGCCACATGCTTGCCGGCTAGCAAACATTTGGCTGACCAGTAATTTGAGGTCCTTATTTAAGACTGGTTTAGCCACTTCAGATATTAATTTGAGACAACGGCCACTTTGGATCCTTATTTGAGAAAATATGTTCACTTCAGGTCCTTTTTTGAAAATTTTCCCAAAAATTATTAACATTTTTTTAATAATTATCTCTAAATAAAATACCCACTAAGAAGGGTCCCCCGAGCTCCAAGGAAAAGAGGATCTACCACTACAATTTTCAGTACAATTAATCATTAACCCCATCAAATGCACATTGCTCCATTTCAGGTTTGATGATTTAACTAATGCGGAGTGGCTTTTGAGGACCTATACTTTACTTTTTTCCAAGCATACACAATGGCGACCCTATTTCTACCTTCATTTTGACAACAAAAAAACATTTTTTGCAATTATCTTACCAAAATACCCTCCTCTCTTCAATGTATAGTGTCACGTCCCGACTCTCAAGCTCGCGGCAACCCTATTTCCTTGGTCAATTGAAAGCGACGTCTCAAGACCCATCGACGACCATTCATTTTATCTTTCATTAAGCGCAAGCGAAACACGAACCATCTCCAAACAAACAAACAATCAAATAGGGATAGAGGGATGAACAACAAGAACAACAATAGCTACTCATTTATACATCTTCATTGGATTAACCAACGGAGAATTGTTTTTCGAATTACAAGTCCGACAAAAAAGGGTCGATCCATCCTCTAAGCAAAACCAAAAGAACTAGGCTAATCTAACAGTACACAAAGAACCCTTGGGTTCAACACCGCGGTCACTTGGACCCATCGGACTCAAACTCCGTCGGGTCGATCACTGGAAGAGCGGGGGTAGGATTCTCCACTGCGGTACGCCATTCTAGGGGCCTGAAAATGGTTAACCACGATGGGTTGAGATAAAATCTCAGCAAGTTCTCCTCCTAAGCCCCGATTAGTACATCAACTCAACCCGGGGTATTTCTCCAGAACCACCCCTCACTCAACCCAACAACAGACAACAGACAACCCGCAATCAAACAACCACCATGGTCAACCAATAAATACTATTCGATTCACATGCAACCTTAGATAACACTGTTCATCAATCACATGCGAGTTGCGTCACAAGCGATCTCACTTGGTCATTGTCATACTCTACACGACTGTCAACTCATGCGTCAAATTATCACGACATCAAGAGCATGCGAATAATCAGAGCATCTCATACAACTTTCTTATGCCTCACATCTACACATATGCTCCGATTATTACGACCACTAGGGCCACGGCACAACCTTATGGTTGGTGGTCTACCGGTCGAAAACTAGGCATTATCCTCCCCCATGAGGCACGGCGACGTCACGGGCTCTCTCCCATCGACGACATTCCCTATGGAGCATGGGGCCCGCTCACTGCCACAGCCCCGCATCTGACCACTGTCAGGCGACCCAATGGTCACGGCACAACCCCAATGGGGATTAGCGATCATCCGGCTCAACCGGGTTATCAACTTTAATTTGACCATGCAACACATCAGCAAACAGTTCATTCTTATCTTTGCTTTTGCTTGGTCGTGAATGCAACATCGCTCATGTGCTCATGCTCATGCGACATGCCATTTCAAATAACCCACACAATATGTCATACGATCTCACTTGACAATTTCCAAAATTCAATTTCCAATCAGCACTCGAACACACATTTCATCAATATTCACGAGCATAATTAATAATCGGCACTTCAATTGATCACAGCAATCAAGAGCACATCAAATTAAGACAAAAATTAGCTTATGCATAAACAGTGCCATGAACAGTAATTATGAATAGTGATTTTTCGGAAATTTAATTAATTAATACATTTAATCCAGAAATTAAATAAAACATTAATTAAAATAATTAATCAATTCAATTAAATCAAATCATGCTTAATTAAATACATAAGCACAATTAAGCTTAATAAGCAAAATTAAGCTAATCTAATCTTAATCATCTATCTAGCCACCTATCTTAGGACTAATACAACTTAATTAAACTTCCTAAACCAATCTTACCACTAATTAACCCAACCCTAAGCAAGTTTAGGCACTAAATAGGGATTAGGGGCTAAACTCACCCGTTAAGCAGGCCGGAGATGTGGACGCGGTAGCGGCGATAAACCCGACACCCGGGGACCTTTACCACAATGATCCAAGGCAATCCCGGGGTTGGAATAGTAGCAACAAACTCGGAATCCCTCTGCAACCTCTGAAAAACTGACTGCACAGGAGGAACGGGCTGACCGGAGCTAAAACGAGCTAGCCGGAGCTCCGACGAGCGGTAGGCTGGCAACCGGCGACACCCAGGGGTCGAGGGGGAACTGTTGGTGGCTGGGATGGGCGGTGGTTTGGTCGGAAAGGAAGAAACATAGGTGAAAAGGCATAACAAAGCTACTGTAGGTGAAACAGTGACAGTCTGGCGAGCAGCAACTTCCGGCAGTCGTATGGGATGGCTGGTGACTCCGTTTGGCGAACGGCTAATGTTATCTGAACGGTTTTCGTTTTCTGAACATAACAGCGGGTGGCACGGGCCGAGATTCCAACGGGAAGGCAATGAACAACTCGATTTTCGGTGAAAGGTCAAAACTGAAAAACTGAAGGAAGGAAGGGAAACTAGGGAGAAAGTGTGTGCAGTTTTGGAGAAGATGAAGAGGAGAGAGAGAGTGAAGTAAGGCTGAAGATAGGCCTCAATTAAGGCCATTAATTGCTTGGCTCAAGTCCCAAAAACATGACATCATCTTCTCTCTCTTCCTTTTTTACTTTTCTTCAAAATATCCAATGGCATTTTGGTCATTTCCACCTTGCACATTTCCCAATCTGCCCTTGGGCTGAAAATGAAGGGCAGGCCTAGGAAACGGCTTGAAAATGAATGGGAACGGGCTCGGGAATTTGTTGGGCTCGAATCGGCTCAGGTTTAGACAATGGGCTCGGGAGGGTAAAGGGTTGGTTTGGCCCAACATGCTTACTTGCTTGCCACGGGCCTTCCATGGCGGCTATCCCACCTTGGGCATGAGGCCCACACTGATCTTGCCCAGCCCACGTCCTTGTAGGCTCGTTTCCTCATTTCAAAAATCCATTTTCCAAATACCTAGCTTAACTAGCACTATCGACTATCTAAGAAGCATCGTCCAAAAGTTCATCCCGAACATTCCCAAAAATTCAAAGTCCAATACTGAATTCTCATGTCATGTTAATTTTACCCGAATGTCATTTTGGTACTACTCAGACTGATAGGCGGCTTTGAGGATTCACGCATAACGGACTTGTGCCAATTCACGTTCAAAACTTCTCGACACATAGACGTCCTTGACTATATGAAATTGTGAAGGATCGATTTTTATTTCAAAGTACACAATTATTAAGGATCGACATAGGGCCGTTCGCTGGTTCGATAATAATAGACGGAATCACCTGTCGTCCCATTATGTTCTGCCCACGAATCGACTTCTATTCGTCCTTGGAATCGGCCTGCATATCTACAGGATCGTCCTTACGCAATTCTCATGGTCGAATCATTTTCCCAGGTCAAGTTCTTTAGTCGCACGAGTTCTATTCTCATTACCCTTTCCCCTCAAGGTCAGTATCTCAGGAATGATCAGTTCCGAGTGAGATCAACCAATAATGCATTGACGAAATTAACGTTTATTTCTCCCTCAAATGGCTCGAATTTCAGGATTACGTATAGTTTCTTATTTTGTTAGGCCAAACAACAAAACTAACTTTATTTGCACCATCTCTCTCATCGGCTTCACAATACAAAGGCTCAATCATGAATTAGAAATTTTTTTTTATCAAGATAGGTTTTTCGAATCCCAAGAAAATTTGAAAGAGAGGATTTGTTGGTGGTTATCCAATGAAATCATTTTGACCCTATGAAAGGCCAGATTGAAAGTTTCGAAAATTTAGTAGTGCGATAAAAAATAACACGATGAGTTGGAAGATCCACCGTAAGGATGGGCCATCTAGAGGGGACCCAAAGGTCCTGATGCGCTTCATTTGACTAATGATCAACCATCAATTAAAGAAGATTTGACTAGAAAAGCAAATTGGAAAAGTTGAAACCAAAACCATAATAGAATAGGAGGAAATTCATTTTTGCATAATTAGTCACGTGGGAATGTAAGATCAGAATACTATTGCCGCGGACAATTTTGAGGTTGTTAAAAAACGAATCCCCACCTAAAAAGTGGTCGGCAAAAGACCACACAGAGGCCACTCGTAATTGACCCCCATACGGGACATTGATGTTTCCTGCGTGCTTTCGAGGAAATGTAAGTTTTAAAAGAGAAAATTGGTCCTTGTTTAAACTAGTCCTCCTGTCATTTCCTTTTTTGATTAGAAACGTGCTATCCCCCAAAACAAACAGCTTTACGTCGTTTGTCTGGTTCGGTTGATCCCAATCGATGGCACGTAGTCAAGCTAGTGTGAACAAAAAAGTCAAGTAGAATTAATGAAGACTGACGATACATAAACTGTATTTGTTTTGCAAAAAATTAATCATTTATAAAAGGAGGAATAAGAGATTCGAATCTCTATATTCTTATAAGAGATTGGAGCGGGGACGATTTAACTTTAGATGTGAGTTTCGATTTCCGCGCTTTTTAAAAAAGCAGGGTAAAAGCTTAAGGGCGAATTAGAATATGAATAGAATACGGCCAACAAAATAAAGAAGAATGATCATTTGATGGAGCCATATCTCTTAGAAAAGAGACAATACCTATTCTGACTTTAGAATTTTAAGGAAGCTTGCAAAATTTTGGAATAGAATCTTGAGATGTCCTCTAATCCGACCGAGTGAGATTCCTTAATGTGAATGTAATGAAAACAAAAAAAGGAAAAAAAGGGAAATTATAAATATGAAGAAGACCCACAAAACATCCACAACCATACAAAAATTATGGTTCGTACCCACTTGTGATTACCAATTGAACAGTCATGATCTTGAGCTTATATCGACTTGTCATGGCCTCAAGCTTCGCGACTCGAAACTCTAATGATTGTGGCCGCTGCGACCATGGCTGCCGCACATATTCTCTTTTTGAGCAATGTGCCGTGCCGTAGAGATGAATGTATTACTAGCCACGTTAAAGTCCTAATTTGAGAGAACAGTATTGGAGGGTTGGAAGTTAGGCATAGATTGCATCGTTGGTGACTTTTGATTGGTCAAAGTACACCCGCTTTCACGGTGCAATCCAACAGGTACGGCCTGGTTTGGCCCAAAATACAATTCTTGTTTGCTCGGAAAAATTCATGTGCTTTTAGAGGTTTCTCCAAATGAAAGTGTTGGATTGGATTGACTGATTAATATACATGGTGACCCTTTAAAAGGGTAGGGTGGGAACAAAACTTCAGATTGAGTAAGTTTCGTTTTTAGATGATCAATTGGTTTTCCTTGAACATATATCTAGAAAGATTGACATTTGATAGCCGTTTCATGTTTTCAAGCGGCAAACTTTGAAATTCTCTCAATTAAGACTTGCAGCACAACTGCAGGAAAAAGAGAAAAAAAGAAAAAGTAAACGTTACCTCAATTAGCTCTCTAATTTTAGTAAATTACGAACTCGAGGGTAGAGGTCCAGTGAAACAATTAGCTCTCTTAAGAGCATGACACATTATAAAGCAGATTTTTACTAGGTTCGTTGTAGCGAAGAAAATGCTTTACGGGAGATGGTGCGGATGAATTTTGGTTCTTTTATATGTCTATTATGTTATTTCATTTGGTGGAAAAAACATTTACGGTCCTTTCCTAATGCAATTTTTTTAATTGACAATATTTCCGATAACATTAATGTCACCATGCCAATATGGCGCCGATTGTCCTACATGTCATAATAGATGCTGACATAAATAATTTTTGATAATATTTAAACATTTTATATTTTATATTTTTATTCTCTTTTCCTCCTTTTTTTTTTCCCTCTCTCTCTTCCTTTTTCTCTTTTTCTCTTTTTCTTTTTTCCTTTTCGCCTCAATCAACCACCACTAGGCTGCAATGATCGGCTGAGGTCGCCAGTCTCAAGCAAGGGTGTCCCAAGCTAGATAGCCCTTCGCTAGATTGGGAGAGGGCATGGGTGGCCCTTGCTACTCAGGCAAGGGCTGCCTTGACTAAACAAACGGGTGTCTATTATAATTAAATAAGCAAATTTTTGTACAGATGGATTATGGTTATTTCGACATCTGATTAAGGATCTTCAAATCGTATCTTTTAAGTGTTAATCAAAGAATCAGTACGAGTGACGAGTATTAATAGCCCGTGGACTACTTTTGTGATTCAGGTAAATTATTGAACAAAAAATAACTTGTGGCTGTCTACGCGGGCGAAATGACGTGGAGGCAGCCCATAGGAATTTTCATACAACGTTGTGGGAAACTGAGTAAAAGTCAAACATTGTGTTTGTCACTTTCTCGAGGTCTTTTGTCTCAACCAGAACCCTTCGTGAAATAAAAGAAATTCATTAAGCTCGCTCATTTCTCATCAAGTCTAGGAGCATCTTGCCAAGCATGACAGAATCAACAGCCACCCGCCCTTTCTTCCTCTGCCTCTTCCTCTGTCTCCTCTTCTTGTTTCCGTTTCAGGCTTCAGCATCGCCGACCACAGAGGCGCAAGCTCTTGTCAAATGGAAAAACTCCCTCTCTCCTCCTCCTCCTCCTCCTCCTCCGCCTTCTCTGAGCTCGTGGTCACTCACCAACATCACCCATCTCTGCAACTGGACTGGCATTGCCTGCAACAATGGCGGGTCAGTCTCAGAGATCAGCCTCCCAAGCTTGAGCCTCAGCGGCACGCTCGATGCGCTCGATTTCGCTTCGTTCCCGAACCTCACCTGCTTCAATTTCAGCGATAACAATCTCGAGGGCCCCATACCATCCTCGATCGGCAAGCTGTCCCAGCTCAGGTTCTTGAACCTGATGGGCAATTTCTTCAAAGGGGCAATTCCTCGTTCCATTGGACAATTGAGAAAGCTGGAAAAGCTTGACTTGAGACTAAACGACTTGACCTCTTCGATCCCTTCGGAGCTCGGGCTCTGTTCCAACCTCACCTACTTAGCCCTTGCCGTGAATTCGATCTCTGGGGAGCTGCCTCTCTCACTGTCCAATCTGATCAGATTGTCAGAATTTGGCGCTTTGGATAATCGTCTGTCAGGGGAGTTACTGCCTGACTTCTTCACGAATTGGACCGAACTTTTTTCTCTGCAGCTCCAGAACAATTTTATCTCCGGGCAAATTCCGCCCGAAATTGGAAGCCTAACCAAGCTCAATTACCTCTCCATGTTCAACAATTCGCTCTCAGGGACTATTCCTCCGGAGGTCGGAAATCTCACTTGGTTGACCCATCTCGACCTCAACACGAACCAGCTTTATGGAGAGGTCCCCGAGACCATCTCTCGCCTTGCTAATTTACAGTGTCTCTCTTTGTTCACGAACAATTTCTCGGGAAGAGTACCACGTGATTTCGGCGAGTACAGCCTTTCTCTGAGCGATGTCAGCTTTTCGGACAACAGCTTCACCGGAGAACTGCCGCCAGATTTATGCAGCGGCTTTGCTCTTCAATATCTCACGGTAGACGGGAATAACTTCAATGGACCGCTGCCCAACTGTTTAAGAATTGTTCGCAGCTAACGAGAGTCCGTCTGGACAGCAATCAGTTCACTGCAAATATCACGAGTGCATTTGGAGTACATCCGA